>CM075672.1:31602500-32852500 GCA_037962975.1 Clitoria ternatea | reverse complement strand
TAATTCTATAAGTATAAAACACAGTTTTAAAATTACATTCTGACTTCAAAACAGTAATTTCAGTATTATAGATTCAGTTACAGCTTTGAAAAATTTTGGTAAAAATTGTATATCTCTTAATAAAAAAATTATTTTTACATTGGACTAAATCCCATATGTTCATAACTCAAATATCTAAATTTTTATGAAGGGATCAAAAATTAATTCCTTATAAATTATTCTCAAACAGCTAGACAAGCACTGACTCATACATAGCTTCTAGAAATGTTACACTTTAATAAATAAATCATAACTCAAGTTTTACTTATCCTTTTTATAAGATTTTGGTCTTTAAATTTATAGGACACGAAGATATACAAATTTCATGGATATCTCATTTTCAATTTTGAAATATATGAATTACCAAACTTCAATTAAAGACACTCATTTTTAGAAACAATTAAACAACATGAGCACATGAGAGTAATTTAAGCATAAATTCCATATTTTTTATATAAGACCAAATCTAACAAAATCATAACATCTATATCTACAACTTTTATGAAGATAGAGATGGCTAATCATACTCACAAAATTTACAATCTCAACATATATCTAGAACCAAGTCATGAAACATTCAAAAGAAATATACTTCAGTATTTTGACCATAACTCATGCTATACATATCCAAATCAGTTAGTTCAAGTCTCAAAACTCACATAACGAAAAGATCTACAACTTTGATGAAGAAGAAAAAGTCAAATTCACACATTTTCAGCTTCGAAATTAAGTAACAAGTTACAAAAATAAATCTAGAAATCCTAGGACAGCATACAATTCTACCCATTCCATATTTATTCACAACCCTATCCCCTCTTAGCTTAATGGAGGATCCTAGAGTGGTTCAAAGTGTTCTCTTATTGTCCTAGCTTTATATCAAGAGTGACTTTGATGGAGAAAATGAAAGAAAATGAGAGATATGTCTTCACTAACTTAGCTTGTTATAAGATTTCAGACTTGGGAACAAGATGTAGTGTTGATTTAATCATGCAAATGACAAGTGGGGGACAAGCTTTTCATAATGGGATTGTAGTAGGATGTTAGGTGCATTATGTATGGTGATAATAGAGGTTTTAGGTGAGAAAAATGGGTTACATTGTTAACTATTCCCGCAGCCTACATAATATAGCTTGTATGATTGAAGTAAATATCAATTCTGACATAGTTTCGGTATTTTGGGCATATCTCTCATATCTTAATTGATTTTAATGAATTTGGTCTTGTTGGAAAGATAAGACAAAGAGGAACAACTTTGTAGTTAATGACTTTTTCAAATTCAGACTCTAACTAGGCACTAAAATATGTACAAGATGATATGATTGAAGTAAAATACCAATTCTGAAACAGTTTTAGTATTTTGGGCATATCTCTCTCAAATCTTAATGGATTTTAATAACTTTGGTCTTGTTGGAAAGCTAAGAAGAAGAGGAACAACTTTGTAGTTTACCATATTTTCAAATTTGGATTCTAACTTGGAATGAAAATGTGTACAAGATGACGCATTTTGAGTAGAGTATGTGGTGATTTGATGGGAGTAAATGGAAAAGGCAAAGAAAATAGTAACTAAGGAAATAGGTAATAAGTTATTTGGTTAACTTTTTACCTAAGGTATAAAGTTAAAATTATTTACAATGGTAAAAGGTTAAATTGAAGATGTTGTCCCAACCAAAATTTATGTAGAAAGTTGAGATAAAGTGGATAATATCATTGATGGTCTAAATCAAAATGATTATACATGAGAATGAAATTTTTTGGGATGTTACATAAAGCGTCTATTTGCCAATGTAGATGATGCAAAGCTTATCAGATGGCATACTGATGAAGGGGCAGTTGACGGACTACTTAGGCATCCGGAAGATGGATTGCAATGGAAGAAATTGGATACAATGTTTCCAGATTTTTCCCATGACCCAAGAAATGTTAAGCTTACACTAGCCATAGATGGCATGAACCCATATGGGAACCTAAGCACAAACCATAGTTCATGGCCTGTTTTGTTGTTTGTTTACAACTTACCACCATGGTTGTGCATGAAGTGAAAATATGTTATGCTATCAATGATTATTTCTGGTCTATGACAACCAGGGAACAACATTGATGTATACTTCACTTTGTTAATTGAAGACCTGAAAATGTTATGGGAAGACGGGGTTGATGTGTTTGACGCGTTTGCAGGATATTCATTCAAATTGAGAGCCATCGATCAATGATTTTCCTATGTATGGTAACCTCTCAAGCTACAGTGTCAAAGGTCATAAAGCATGTCCTGCATGTAAGGAGGAAACTAGTTCTGATCGACTGCATCACGGAAGGAAAAATGCTTATCTTCGACATCGTAGGTTTCTTACGGCTAATTATCCACCTCGTAGGTTAAAGAAGTCGCTCAATGGTATGCAAGAGTTTGAAGGGCCTCCTCCACCACTGTCTGGTCATCAAGTATATGAAAAGGTCAAATACGTCAATGTGGTTCTTGGTAAGTTTGAGATACAGTCCACTGTAAAAGATAGCTAGAAGGAAAGGTCAACATTTTTTGATCTGTCATATTGGAAAGAGCTTGATGTAAGACACTATTGTATTTTTATGTTGATATAGGTTTTGATAATGACACAACAAATGGAGAAGTATCAAGGATGTTATCAAGCATTAATTATGTTTGATGTGGAATCTAAAATGTTTGATATTTAAGCTTGATGAATAATCAAGGACACATGTTAAAGGCATTTTAAGATGCTTAACACAAGTGCAAATGATCAACAAATGTGCCAAGAATCAAAGGATTGGAACCAAGACTCATCAAATATCAAAAAGGATAAAACAAAGTGTCCAATTTCATGCAACAGGTGCATGAATCGATTCATTATGCAAAGCAAAGGAAAATGAATCGATTCATACGGTTTCCAGTGCCCAAAATGAGATTGCTTCAGGGTTGAATCGATTCAACCCATGTGTGAATCGATTCACACGGCTGCAGGGGTCCAAAATATGCAATTCAAAGTACATGAATCGATTCCCTCCCTTCTTGAATCGATTCATACGCCTGGCAGTGTCTAAAATTGCACAAATAACACTAAAAGAATCGATTCTTTTATGAAATGAATTGATTCATTTAGTTCAAATGGTTGTTGAACATGCGTTACAAGCTGGAATTGCAAAGTTGGAAGCCTCAGATCGCACTTCATGAATAATGGTCCACTAAGCAGACAAAGACAAGTTCCATTACATGATTCATGGATCCATTGGAATATTTTAAGTGAAAATTCCATGTTGCTGGAGGCTATAAATAGAGAGGAAATTGGAGAAGCAAAATACACCAAGCATTTGAAGCATTTCCATTTGCTTTCTTCCTCCTCCATTCTCTTGCTCTTCTACTTACTCTCTTTAATTCTTGATTGGCATATTTCTTGAGATTATTTTTGAGAGTTAATTTGTGGGGAAATTATATTTGTGTACTTAACTTGCATATCCTCTCTTTGAGAGTTAATATCTTGTGAAAGCTTTGAATTGTAAATCCACTCTAGTGAGAGAGTTTCCTTGTACACTTAAACATCAAACTTCATACAAATTTTGGGTTGGGTTTCAACCTTGTAATTGTGAGATTGAGAGATTGGGTGGGGTGCCCTTGTACTTGTGAGGATTGGATTCTTGAGTGTGGGACACTAGGAAGTTGCAATTGCTCAAAGTGTATCTCTAATCTACAATAGTGGAAATCCTCTAAGTGGGTTGCTTAGAGGCGAGACGTACACCGGCGTGGTGGAACTCGTATACATCGGTTTGCAAATCTCTCTTCCCTAAACTCTTTTAAATTGTGCACTTTACTTGTTTGCTTAATTTGTTGCTTCATTAATTGGACTAAGTGCATGATATATTAAGTTGAAAACCTTTTTGAATAGCTTTGTTGAACTTGGGCTTAAGCAACAATCTTGAATCAATCTTTCTAAGGTTCCATAAATTGCTTTGTAACTTATTTGATTCACTCTCTTAAACTCTTTAAGTTGTTATTAGTTTGTCTTGTGTATTATTTGTTGTTACTTACATTCTAATTTATTATCCTAAATAAACATAGCAACCAAAAGAATCAATTTCAAGAGCATTCCAAAGAAAATTTTTAATACTCAATTCACCCCCCCTCTTGAGTAATTGAGGCCACTTGGTTAACAAGTGGTATCAGAGCTTGACTCTTGGTAAATCAAGCTTAACGGCTTCAAGAGAACAAATGGCCTCAACCTCATATAACATGTTTCCCGAGGGTGGTGCTACAAACCGACCTCCCGCTTTTAATGGTGAGGGTTATGCTTTTTGGAAAGCAAGAATGAAAATTTTTGTACAATCAATAGATTTAAGAGTGTGGAATGCTATTGAAAATGGTCCCTTTATACCTATGCATATTGTGGATAATAAACAAGTTGAAAAGCCTATGGACATTTGGTCTAGTGAAGAAGAAAAGAAAGTGCAATATGGTTATAAGGCAAAAAATCTTATTACTTCGGCCTTAGGTCCCGATGAATTCTTTAGAGTAATAACATGTGAAACGGCTAAAGAGATGTGGGATACTTTACAAGTAACCCATGAAGGTACCAATGATGTTAAAGACTCTAAGATTAGTACATTAACTAGTCAATATGAGTGCTTTAGGCTAAATTCCAATGAATCTATTGTTGATATGCAAAAACGTTTTACATTCATTATAAATCAACTCATTACACTTGGAAAGACTTATACTAATAAAGAGCTTATTCACAAAGTCTTGAAAAGTCTTAATAGGGAATGGCAACCATTAGTCACGGCCATCAAACAATCGCCTACTATCAATGAAATGTCTCTTGCTACACTATTTGGTAAGTTGCAAGAACAAGAACAAGAGCTAAAAGAATTGAAGATGGCGGAAGAAGAAGAGAAAGTCTCCAAAAAGAAAGGACTAGCTCTCAAAGCTACTTCAATAGTTGAAGATGAAATCGAGAGTGATCTTGACGAAGATGAAGAGTTAAGCCTATTTGTAAGAAGGTTTGGAAAGCTCATGAAGAACAAACGCTTTCAAAGGCACTTCAAATCACAAGGTAAGAAATCTATACCTAAAGAAAATTCTACTTCACCAACTTGTTTTGAATGTGGAAAGGAAGGACATTTCAAAGTGGATTGTCCAAATCTCAAAAAGAAACACAAGGATCAAAAAGGAAAAAGGAGAGCATACATAGCATGGGATGAAAATGAGGTGAGTAGTTCGGACGAATCCGAGAATGAAGAAGCAAATTTTTGTCTCATGGCCAATCACCTAGATGAAGAAGATGAGGTAAACTTTCATAACTTAGATAAGAAAGAATTACTTGATGCTCTTGAACATTTGTATGAAAAATTCATAAAAGTTTCTAATAGACTTAAGTTGTCTAGAAAAACTAGTAATACTCTAGAGATGCATCTTATGGAAGTTTGTAAAGAAAATGAAGGCTTAAAAGAACAATTAGCTAATATTCAAGCATGCTCTAGGACCAAACCTTGTGAGTTTGTAAAGAAATGTGATATGCTAGAAACCAAGGTTGTAGACCTAAATAGGACATTAGAAAAGTTTACTAATGGAAGAGATAATTTGAATATCCTACTTGGGCAACAAAAATGCATGTTTAGTAAAACCGGCTTGGGATATGACCAAGAACATAGCAATCACAAAATGGAAAAACACTATAAAAATTTCTTTGTACCTTCAAGCAAATCCTCCTCACCTTTTATGAAATGCAACCATTGTGGTTCCAAAGGACATAGTGCTTATAAGTGTAGAGTTAGAAAACTAGGACCAAAGGTGCTAAGAAAGGTGTGGGTTCCCAAAGGAACATTTTCACAAACTAACCTACAAGGACCCAACATAAAATGGGTACCAAGCTCTCTAACTTAATTTGTTTTGTAGGTATGTTTTAAGGCAAGTAACACCCATTGGTACTTGGATAGTGGGTGTTCTAAACATATGACGGGAGACAAAAGTAAGTTTATATCACTTACTCCACGAAGCAAAGGATTTGTTACTTATGGAGATAACACAAAGGGAAGAATACTTGGAATCGGAAATGTTGGTAAAAATTCTTCCACCTCCATAAATGATGTATTATATGTTGAAGGACTAAAACATAACTTGCTTAGTATTAGTCAATTATGTGACAAGGGCTATAAAATTGTTTTTGAAACAAACGGTTGCATAATTGAAAATAAACTAAACAAGGAGATTAAGTTTGTTGGTCAAAGAGTAGATAACATTTACATGATTAATCTAGATTGTCTTGCTTCAAATGATGTACAATGCTTTATAACTAAAGAGGATGAATCATGGCTTTGGCATAGAAGAATCGCTCACATTCATGTAGACCATTTAAATAAACTTGTTTCAAAAGATTTAGTTATTGGTTTACCAAAATTGAAATTTGAAAATAAATTTTGTGACGCTTGTCAAAAAGAAAAACTAGTAAAGGTTTCTTTTCAAGCAAAAAATATTGTTTCAACAACAAGACCTTTACAACTTTTACATATGGATTTATTTGGGCCTTCAAAAATCAAAAGTTTTGGTGGAAACTATTATGGTCTTGTGATTGTGGATGATTACTCTAGATATACATGGACATTGTTTCTTACTCATAAACATGAAGCATATCAAGCATTTAAGAAACTTGCCAAGGTCATCCAAAATGAACAAAATTTAAAAATAGCATCCATTCGAACGGATCATGGGGGAGAATTTGAAAACCAATCTTTTGAGAAATTTTGTGAAAAGTTTGGCATTGAACATAATTTTTCGGCTCCTAGAACTCCACAACAAAATGGAGTAGTTGAAAGGAAAAATCGATCCTTAGCGGAGCTTGCAAGAACTATGTTGAATGAAGCTAATATTTCAAAACATTTTTGGGCCGATGCGGTGAACACCGCTTGTCATGTTATGAATCGTTGTTTGATAAGGCCTATATTAAAGAAAACTCCCTATGAACTTTATAAAGGACGAAAACCAAATATTTCTTACTTTCACATTTTTGGATGCAAATGCTTTGTCTTAAACAATGGAAAGGAAAATCTTGGCAAATTTGATGCAAAATCTGATGAAGCAATTTTTCTAGGTTATTCATCTACTAGTAAAGCATATAGACTCTTTAACAAACGAACCTATACAATTGAAGAGTCCATACATGTTAAATTTGATGAACTTAACCAAAATCCTCCGAGAAAGGAAGTTGATGATCTTGTAGGTACCTTCCAAGAAATGAACTTGGAAGACAAAGAAGAAGCCAACAATGAAGGAAGTACAACTCAACTTGACAAACAACAAGATTGGGTAACCTTAAAGGACCATCCCTTAGACAAGATCATTGGAGATATAACCAAAGGGGTAAGTACTCGAAATGCCATTAGAAATGCATGCAATCACTTAGCTTTTGTATCTCAAATTGAACCCAAAAACATTGATGAAGCTATTATTGATGAACATTGGATGTTGGCCATGCAAGAAGAGTTAAACCAATTTGAAAGAAATGAAGTTTGGGAGCTTGTGCCAAGACCCAATGACCATCTAATAATAGGCACCAAATGGGTTTTTAGAAACAAACTAGATGAAAATGGAATAATAACTAGAAACAAAGCTAGGCTAGTTGCTAAAGGATATAATCAAGAAGAAGGAATAGACTATGAAGAAACGTATGCTCCCGTAGCTAGGTTAGAAGCCATTAGATTATTATTAGCTTTTGCTTGTTGTATGGATTTTAAACTTTATCAAATGGATGTCAAAAGCGCTTTTTTAAATGGCTATATTCAAGAAGAAGTTTATGTAGATCAACCTCCCGGTTTTGAAAATCATAAATTTCCAAATCATGTTTTTAAATTGAGAAAAGCCTTATATGGTTTAAAACAAGCTCCAAGAGCTTGGTATGAAAGACTTAGCAAATTTCTTTTAGAAAATAATTTCGAAAGAGGAAAGGTTGACACTACACTATTTATAAAGCGTAAAAATCATGACATTCTTTTGGTACAAGTTTATGTTGATGACATAATTTTTGGTTCTACTAATGAAAGTCTTTGTCAAGAGTTTGCTAAGATTATGCAAGATGAGTTTGAAATGTCCATGATGGGAGAACTCACCTTCTTCCTTGGATTACAAATAACACAATCAAGTGAAGGAACGTTCATTAGTCAAACAAAGTATTGTAAAGAACTACTCAAAAGGTTTGAAATGGACAAGGCAAACGAAATAGCAACACCCATGAGTACATCTTGCTATTTAGACAAAGATGAAAAGGGTAAGAACGTTGAAATAACCAAATACCGAGGTATGATTGGTTCGTTACTCTATTTAACTGCTAGTAGACCCGATATTATGTTTGCGGTATGTATGTGTGCTAGATATCAAGCATGTCCTAAAGAATCACACTTAACTGCCGTAAAAAGAATTTTGAAATATCTTGTGGGTACTCAAAATGTTGGTTTGTGGTATCCCAAAGGCGTTGAATGTAATCTTTTAGGATATTCTGATTCTGACTTTGCGGGTTGTAAGCTTGATAGAAAAAGTACTAGTGGTACATGTCATCTACTTGGTAGTTCCCTTGTTTCTTGGCATAGCAAGAAACAAGCAAGTGTTGCATTGTCAACGGCTGAGGCAGAATATGTGGCAGCCGGTAGTTGTTGTGCTCAAATTCTTTGGATGAGACAACAACTTCTTGATTTTGGTATTACCTTGGATAAAGTCCCCATTAAATGTGATAACACTAGTGCAATAAATATTTCTAAGAATCCGGTCATGCATTCTAGGACCAAACACATTGAAATAAGACATCACTTCATTAGAGACCATGTTTTGAAAGGAGATTGTGTACTTGAATATGTTGAAACTTCAAAACAATTGGCGGACATCTTTACAAAACCCCTTCCAAAGGAACAATTTATAAATATTAGAAGGGAGTTAGGAATTTTGGAAATTTCCTAATTGGTTTATTTTATCACACTTTCTTACTACTTGAACAAAATTTTGCAAATCTTTAACTTAAAGATTTCAAAATAATATTTTTCATAAAATTTTCATTTCCTTGAACATAATACCTTACTTTGTGATATACATACATATTTTTGAAGAAAATTTATACTCTCATTTTTCAATAATCAACTTAATGCTCTACAAATCTCTTGTCTTATTTTAAGACCTTGAGGAGTCCCCATCTATTTTTTAAACATATTTTGACACAAAAATCTCCTATATACATCATGGATCTCAAAAATAAATGGCAAATGACCTTTGATTTTCTTGACTTACTTGTGCAACAAAATCATTGGCAACTTGCAAAATCTAAATCCGTGTATAAATCCCTTAGTAACATGATTCTTCAAACTCATGTACAAATAGCTAGATGAATCAATTCCCATGAGACATTATGTGCCTATATGCTATGAATGATTTCGTGATGTATGTTGCATTGTCATCTTACTTTGAATTGTATGCATGTACCTTTAAGTGGTAATGTTCTTGATGATGTATGCTTATCAAATAAGGTAGTCTTTTTGATGATGCCAAAGGGGGAGAGAAATACATACATGTCTAAGGGGAGAGAAATATATAAGAAAGGGGGAGTAGATTTACACTCTAAATGGAATATCTTGTAAATAGATAAGAGTTGATTAAAAAGGAGAGAACATATATTAAGGGGGAGAGATTCTTTTCTTAAACACTCTCTTGAAAATTTGTGCCTTTAATGTCATATATATATGGTATCTAATTACATGTGATAGGGGGAGTTATTTCATATTTGAATTATTATGATACTAACATCCCAAGAGACAAACATTTGTTGTCATCATCAAAAAGGGGGAGAATGTATTTTTATGTTGATATAGGTTTTGATAATGACACAACAAATGGAGAAGTATCAAGGATGTTATCAAGCATTAATTATGTTTGATGTGGAATCTAAAATGTTTGATATTTAAGCTTGATGAATAATCAAGGACACATGTTAAAGGCATTTTAAGATGCTTAACACAAGTGCAAATGATCAACAAATGTGCCAAGAATCAAAGGATTGGAACCAAGACTCATCAAATATCAAAAAGGATAAAACAAAGTGTCCAATTTCATGCAACAGGTGCATGAATCGATTCATTATGCAAAGCAAAGGAAAATGAATCGATTCATACGGTTTCCAGTGCCCAAAATGAGATTGCTTCAGGGTTGAATCGATTCAACCCATGTGTGAATCGATTCACACGGCTGCAGGGGTCCAAAATATGCAATTCAAAGTACATGAATCGATTCCCTCCCTTCTTGAATCGATTCATACGCCTGGCAGTGTCTAAAATTGCACAAATAACACTAAAAGAATCGATTCTTTTATGAAATGAATTGATTCATTTAGTTCAAATGGTTGTTGAACATGCGTTACAAGCTGGAATTGCAAAGTTGGAAGCCTCAGATCGCACTTCATGAATAATGGTCCACTAAGCAGACAAAGACAAGTTCCATTACATGATTCATGGATCCATTGGAATATTTTAAGTGAAAATTCCATGTTGCTGGAGGCTATAAATAGAGAGGAAATTGGAGAAGCAAAATACACCAAGCATTTGAAGCATTTCCATTTGCTTTCTTCCTCCTCCATTCTCTTGCTCTTCTACTTACTCTCTTTAATTCTTGATTGGCATATTTCTTGAGATTATTTTTGAGAGTTAATTTGTGGGGAAATTATATTTGTGTACTTAACTTGCATATCCTCTCTTTGAGAGTTAATATCTTGTGAAAGCTTTGAATTGTAAATCCACTCTAGTGAGAGAGTTTCCTTGTACACTTAAACATCAAACTTCATACAAATTTTGGGTTGGGTTTCAACCTTGTAATTGTGAGATTGAGAGATTGGGTGGGGTGCCCTTGTACTTGTGAGGATTGGATTCTTGAGTGTGGGACACTAGGAAGTTGCAATTGCTCAAAGTGTATCTCTAATCTACAATAGTGGAAATCCTCTAAGTGGGTTGCTTAGAGGCGAGACGTACACCGGCGTGGTGGAACTCGTATACATCGGTTTGCAAATCTCTCTTCCCTAAACTCTTTTAAATTGTGCACTTTACTTGTTTGCTTAATTTGTTGCTTCATTAATTGGACTAAGTGCATGATATATTAAGTTGAAAACCTTTTTGAATAGCTTTGTTGAACTTGGGCTTAAGCAACAATCTTGAATCAATCTTTCTAAGGTTCCATAAATTGCTTTGTAACTTATTTGATTCACTCTCTTAAACTCTTTAAGTTGTTATTAGTTTGTCTTGTGTATTATTTGTTGTTACTTACATTCTAATTTATTATCCTAAATAAACATAGCAACCAAAAGAATCAATTTCAAGAGCATTCCAAAGAAAATTTTTAATACTCAATTCACCCCCCCTCTTGAGTAATTGAGGCCACTTGGTTAACAACTATATTGATGTGATGCATGTGGAGAAAAATGTGTATGGTAGTTTAGTTGGAACCCTGTTAAACACACTTGGAAAAACTAAGGATGGCCTGAATTGGCATCTAGACTTAGAGTTGTTGGGTATACGTGAGGAGTTGCACCCACAATCAAGGGGAAAACAAACATATTTGCCTTCAGCATGTCATACCTTGTCCAGAAAAGAGAAGCAAAGTTTGTGTGAATCGTTGCGTGGTGTCAAAGTTCCATCTGGTACAGTTCTCATAAGTCTTGAAAAGACTTAATTAATTCTGCCTTTTATTTGACTTAATTCGTTATTTAGTGATTAGTTTAGCCTTATTATTTAACTAATTGCTAACAATTTATAATTTATTTAATTATTTCAAAAGTGTTTTATTTATGTAAGAAAATGGTTAAAAACACTAATTAATTAAGAGTTTATGATTATTTGTAATTCCATTAAGCAGCCAGCATACAAACGCTGGGCAAATTAGTTGTTTATTGGTGCAAGAAAAGAATCGCTCAAGCTGAAAGGAAAAAGCCGAGTGAGATTTGGAAAATCCGAGTGATATTTCAAAGAGTCCGACTGAAAAGACTTCTCAAAAGGTTGACTGGAAGGAATTAATGAAAATCCGACTTGAAAGACTTCCAAGATACCGACTCCAAAATAGAACAGGGAACCGATTGAAATAAAAAAGAAGAACCCGAGCATCAATTTCATAGAGCCGATTGAATAATCAATTCGCTCTAGCGAGAATAATCAATTCGCTCTAGCGAGAGTAAAATACGCTCAAGCGAGGGTCAAAGTTCGCTCAAGCAAGCAAGCTTACGCTCAAGCGTGACCTCAAAACATCATTCCCTCGCCCAAGCTTATCCATAACGCTTAAGCGAGAAGGCAACATTGCAGTACATATCTCAAGTTCGCCCAAGCGAGAACCCAGTTCGCTCAAGCGAAAAGGTTGATATTTAAAACAGCGATTGTTCCCTCCAGAATCCACTCGGCACCAGTGTTGTTACCTGCTGCCTTCTCCCCTACTTCTGCACCTTAGTAATTTAAGTAGTGAGCTGTTATTAGTTGGTGTTGTGTTGTGATTAGCTAAGGATGAGCTATAACTTGCTAAGATCTGACCTGTAATTAGTTGATCATTCTGTAAATTATGTAGTTAGTTAGTTTAGTCGTTAACTTAAGTTTCCTAAGTTATCAGTTAAGTTAGTTAGTGAGGTAGATGCCTATATATATGTTTGTACATATTCTGTAAAGAACAGAGACAGATTCATATAGAATACATAGAACACAATTCATTCACAACTTCGAACATCTCACTACGCATTTTCTCTCTCTAAATCCTCTCCTCCATGACGTTCCACAATCCTTCGATGGAACCGAAGTCAATGGAGTTCTAAATCCCTAAGGTTGGGATTGCGAAGGTTAGCAATGGAGTCTTGAAGCTGTGAGCAAGGAAATCAACTGCTAGATCCTGAGGCGAACAAGCTGAGGAGTGGATCCAAATCGCTGGATTGACAAATCCAGAACTGATGAAGAACTTCGTTAGTGAGGAATCACGGTTGAAGCTTAGGTAACTTCCAGTTTTCTAACTAGTTCAGGCCTAATCAATTTAGGTGAATAGTTAGAGTTCAACTTCTAATTTCACATTAGATTCTTAGGTTAATTGAGCACTTAAGGAATTAAGGTTCGATGCTTAAGGATTAGTGTTTTTCACCTAAGGAATTAGGGATTAACCACAAGCAGATTGTCCTCTGGATTATGAAGTTTGATTATACTTTAATTGCATGTTTCTTGATGAATTTGTGAACCGAAGCAATCCTGACCTGTTTTCTATTAATCACCTTTCACATTTCATTTTAACTTTATTTCTGGAAATACAAAAACAACTATAAAACACTAAAACAACCAAAAACCGAATGAAATTCCTGCGTCTTTTGTTGGTTCAGCTTGTACTAGTCCAAGATTGAGGTACTTACCACAATCCCTGTGGGACGATCAAATATACTACAATTTTAACGACTAGTGCGCTTGCCAAGATATAAATCTGAGAGTCATAATTTTTAAACAAAGATTTTCACACTAATTTGATGACTTTGGATTTTAGCATCAAGTTAATGGCGCCGTTGCCGGGGATTGTTGAGTAATATCAACAATCCTTGGACCGGTACTAGACTGAACCATTTTACTTTTGTTTGCATTTAATACGTAGTTTGAATCTTGTTTTTAATTAGTAGTAGTTTGTTATTTTCGTGTAGCTGTAGTCGTAGCTGTGAATCGTCCTTTTGTTTGACATTTGTTGTATGCAGTCAAGGAGCAGAGGAGAGCCTTTCTTCTTTGATCCTGACATCTACTTGTTAGAACGTAAACTGAGAAAAGAGAAAAAGAAAAAAGAACAAAAAGAAATGGAACAGAGGAGAGTTACATTAGGTGACTACTCCAGGCCGACTGAAGAAGGATCGCAAACTAGCATCCTTAGGCCACCAATTTCAGCAAATAATTTTGAACTTAAACCAGCTTTACTGCAGTTGGTAAGAAATGAACAGTTCGGAGGAAGTGAGGTTGAGGATCCAAATTTGCATCTAGCAACCTTCCTCCAAATTTGTGATATAGTAAAAATGAACAGAGTCCCTGATGAGGCAGTCTGACTGAGATTGTTTCCATTTTCTCTAAGGGACCGAGCAAAAGCCTGGTTGCAGAGTCAACCGAGAGGCAGTATTTCCACCTGGGAGGACTTGCAAAGAAATTTTTTGATTAAATACTTTCCTCCTTCTAAATATACAAAGTTGCGCAATGAAATCACGTGTTTCCAACAAAGAGAAGGTGAGTCTTTGATGAAAGCATGGGATCGGTATAAAGAGAGTTTGAGGAGATGTCCTCATCATCAGATTTCTGATGTGCAACAGGTGACTATTTTCTATAATGGTGTCAGGCCAGCTACCAGGGTCCTGATTGATGCCTCAGCTGGAGGTTCATTAACAACTAAAACTGTAGAAGAGGCCATAGAGCTGATTGATGTTATGGCTTCTAATGAATGTCTGATTAGTGAAAGGAGCCAAGTCCCTAGGAGAGGGATATTAGAACTAGAAGCATAAGATGCTTATCTGGCTCAGAGTAAACTGATGACTCAGGCTTTGGAGAAACTAAGCATACAGATTTCAGAACTCCAAAAGCCGAGTCAAGTTTCTATGATAAATTGTGACTTTTGTGGAGGAGACCATGAGAATGGAATGTGTGATCCAAATGTGCCTTCCGAGCAAGTGAACTATATGGGGCAGCAACAATATCAAAGGAATTATCCTTCTAATTCCTTTAATCCTAATTATAGGAGTCACCCCAATTTTTCCTGGCAGAAAGGTCCATATTTGAATCAGAACATCCCACAAAATCAACCCACAAATAGACCACAACAACCCTCTCACCCCCCTGTTAAAGAAAAGTCAGAACTTGAGAATGTACTTTCTCAGTTCATCCAGGCCACTCAGGCCAGTTTCAAAAATCAGGAAGCGTCCATAAGAAATTTAGAAAATCAAGTTGGACAGCTTTCTAAGCAATTAGCTGAGAGGCAAGCAGGTAATTTCCCTAGAGATACCGAGGTAAATCCAAGGGAACATTGTAAGGCTATAATCACTAGGAGTGGAAAAATTATTTCTCCATCTCCGAGTCAGGAAATAAGCTCAAAAAAAGAAATAGTGCAGGAAACCGAGCAGGTCAATAATGAAGCTGAAAATGAAAATGAAACAGAAAAAGAAAAAGAAAATAAAGTCCATCAAAAGAAAAAGAAAAAGGTTGATCTGATTCTGGAGGAAGCTTCTAAGCTGACTCCTAAAAAACTGAGGAATGCTCCATTTCCACACAGGTTTAAAAAGCAAATAGAAGAGTAGAAGTTTGCTAGGTTCTTAGATGTATTCAAGAAACTTCACATAAATATCCCTTTTGCCGAGGCATTGCAAGAGATGCCTTCCTATGCAAAATTTTTTAAAGAGCTATTGTCTAAGAAGAGGAAGCTTAAGGGGGATGAAATGATTGCTCTCAATCAGGAGTGCAGTGCAATCATTCAAAAGAAACTTCCTCAAAAGCTAGAGGATCCTGGATCTTTTACAATACCGTGTGCAATTGAGGATATTCATGTGGGAAGTGCTCTTTGTGACCTAGGAGCCAGATAAATCTAATGCCTCTATCTTTGATGAAAAAACTGGGAATTAATGACCTGCAACCGACTCGCATGTCTTTGTAGTTGGCTGATAGATCCATTAAATATCCCCAAGGGATGTTGGAAGACTTGTTAGTTAAAGTAGACAAATTTATCTTCCCAGCAGATTTCATAGTGTTGGATATGGAGGCTGACCGAGAGATTCCTTTAATCTTAGGTAGACCCTTCCTAGCTACAGGCAGAGCATTGATTGATGTAGAAACGGGTGAACTCATGCTGAGAGTTCAGGAGGAGCAGGTGACCTTTAATGTCTTCAATTCCATGAAACATCCGACTGAAAGGATGGATTATTTAATGATTGAAGAGATTAAAAGTTACCAGACTCCAATGCTTTTAAAAACTGAGGAAGAGGCCTTACGAACCTTTTTGGAGGATGACTTTGACTCCAAGACTGAGGAGTTAAATGACTCTCACTCGGAAATACTAAACCTACTAGAAGTATTAGAAGTAGGTGATTTTGAAAAAGAAAAGAAAAATGATTTGAAAATTACTGAAGTTGAGAAAGGAAAGGAAGTTTCTGAAGAAAAATGTGATTTAAAACCTTTACCTTCTCATCTAAAATATGTTTTCCTGAGAGAGGACGAAACACATCCTGTTATTATTAATGCTGACTTAAAAGAAGAGGATGTGGACAAATTAATAGAGGTTTTAAAGGCACATGAATCTGCGATTGGCTGGAATATTTCTGACTTGAAGGGAATCAGTCCATCATTTTGTATGCATAAAATTCTGATGGAGGATGATTATTCCCCTGTAGTACAGCCACAACGCAGATTGAACCCCATAATGAAAGAGGCAGTCAGGAAAGAGGTGGTCAAGCTTCTTGATGCAGGAATCATTTATCCTATCTCAGACAGCGCTTGGATCAGTCCGATCCAAGTGGTGCCCAAGAAAGGAGGAATGACAACTATTAAAAATGAAAAAGATGAAGTCATAGCTACTAGACCGACCACAGGATGGAGAATGTGTATAGATTATAGAAGGTTGAATGACTTTACTCAGAAAGACCACTTTCTCTTGCCGTTTGTTGACCAGATGCTTGAGAGACTATCGGGTCATGAATACTACTGCTTCCTTGATGGTTACTCGGGTTATAACCAAATTGTGGTTGATGATAAGTGCTTTTTAATACAATAAAATAGATCTAGTTTGCTTAGGATTTTAATCATTATGCACTGTATTTCCTTTATTTATTATGATTTTTGCTTTCTTTCCACTCTATTCTACTTGGGTATGTTATTTTGCAGGAATTAAGGTAATAAAGGGTCAAAAATAAGAGAAAAATGACCATAAAATGATAAAGAAACAAGAAGAACAAGCCCAAAGTGGAAAGAATTCTCTTTTTAAAGCTGAAATCCGACTCAGAAAGCAAAAATCCGACTCAGAGCACTGAAATCTGACTCAAAATGGCCAAATTCGAGTGGGATAACTCAGAAATGACCAAATCCGAGTGGAATACTACACTGTTGGAGGAAAATCCGAGTGAAATGTTCCCTGTCAAAGCCATTTCGAGTGATAAATAGCTGACTGGAGTGAAGGACCAATGCTGAAATGGAATAAGTCTCGGTTGAAGGTGATTCCAAGTGGGAACTCCCCGACTGCATCCATTCCGAGTGAAAAAAGGAGACAGACCTCCAATAAATATGTCCAAAGCTATTCTCCGAGTGAAAGGCTTGCTGATTGAAGTGAATCCGAGTGGGAGCTTTCTGATGGCAACTAATCCGAGTGAAATCTGTTCCGAGTGAATGGATTCCGAGTAGAAGAGGCCACTGAAATGAATAAATGCTGACTAAGGAGGAATCCGAGTGGTCTCACTCAGAGAAAATGGCATTCTCAAGCAGAACAAAGCATTTCTGAGTAATTCTTAGCAAGGAAGGAAAAATCCGACCGGAAATGAATCACACTCGGGTAGACTCTCAAGTTTTACACTGAGCCCGAGTGAGAAGTCTCCAAGGAAAGCACATCCGAGTGAGTTGGGTCAGAAAGATGCATTTCCGAGCAAAGCAAGGCTCGGACATGGAAGAATTCTATCAGCCAGATTCCAGTCTTTCAAGTCCAAGTTTCTGAGTGAAAGTGAAGGCCATTCCGAGTGATTTGATTGACGACTGAAGTCAATTCCGAGTGAAAATTAACTCGGAATTCCGAGTGAAGATGTGATTTTATCATTTGAATGAGTAAATGAATTTGTCCGAGTGAATTCCAAAGCAAAATCCGAGCAAAGTTTTAACCGAGTGGTTCAAATTCAGAGACAGCCGAGTGAAAAGGGTTGGGAACCGATTGAATAAATTCTGATCCTGAGTGAGTCTTCAATCTGTTCCGAATGAACTCCATGAACCTGAGCCGAGTGAATGGTTTCAGTCGGTTCCGAGTCCTTCTGCAGGCAAATTCCGACTGAATGGATCAATCAGAAGTTGCTCTTCAGTCACTCTTCACTCGTCCTTTCATCCAGCGTCATCACCGACCGGTTCTCCTCCAAACACCGACCCCCCAACAACACTGACTGGCTTTCACTCGGATCCGTGTCCAAAGTCACCTTTCACTCGGTCTTTTGCTCAAAAGGCCTCTTTTCCACTCAGATTCTAGAGAGAAAACTGACCCAATTCTCCACAATGCAACCTCGGATCACTACCTCCATCAACACCGACTCCTTCCATCTCTTCACAGGCCCAACACCAGCCATAATTGACAACACTCCTCTCCACACCGTCCCCTCTCCTTTCAAAACCGACCTACACTCCACAACTCCAAACAACGGATCACTCTACACCGTCCTCAAGCCACAACACCGTCCCATTCCCTCTCCGCTGTCCCTTTCTTCTTCTAATCCATACCACACACCGTCCTCTCCTTTCCATCCACAACACCATCCAGCAACCCACTCAACACAACACCGCCCAGACTCTCCTCTCCAACTAACACCGCCCAGACTCTCCTCTCCAACCAACACTGCCCGGACTCCTCTCCAACCAACACCGTCCAGCAATACTCTCCACACCGTCCAGCACTAAGCAAACCATCCTCCAGCAAGCTTTCACTCGGATTTGTGGGAAAATAACATTTTTTCACTCTGAATTTCATCATTCTGCACCAATCTTCACTAAAATCCAAGCACCAAATTATTGGAAATATTAAAATAATGCAAATTGGCACAGCTGGAACTCACATGCACCGAAAGTTTCCTTCCACTTGCAATTACAACGCGTTTCTTAGCTGGATCCCCCTTTCCATCGCCTATAAAAGGAGAAGAAGTTGCAAGCATCCAGCATCAATCATCTCTTCCCATCAATTACCATCAGATTCATTTTCTTTTCTTTTCTTCGTTACTTTCTCTCTTTTTCTCTTTAGTTTTCTTCTTTTCCATTTTTCTTTCTCTGTTCGTTTTTCTTCTCTTTCTTTTTATTTTCTTTTCTTTCTTTTATTTTGTAAGAGTGTGAGGGCTGTAAAAGTGAGAATTTAAATTTGTAATTGGTGGAGAAATTATTGCAACAAGGAATTACAGTGGTAAATTATTCTGACCTTTTGGAGAAACCCGTAAGTCTTTATTTTTACCATGTCTTGTATGTTTTATTTTTCCATTATTTATATGAATTTGAATTATTTCATGAGTAGCTAAATTAATTATCTTGGGATAAAGGGGGTATGATAATATTTTATTTTAATGTTATTTTGACTTGGAATTAAATAAATTTCTGTTTTCCATTTAGTTCAATTATGCTTAATGCTTTTAGTAATTCCTAACAAGAACCTAAATGATAAAACTGTATACTTACGGGTATATTAGTAAGTTTAGGTAATAAATAGAATCGAGAGATTTACTTTTACCGGAAAGCTTTGAACTAAACCTAAGATTTTTGAGATGCTTTTTATGACCTCGGTAAAACCGTGAAAGTAATCAAAATTCTTTTGAGGAAATAAAAGGGATTTTCATAAAATGATAATGGGCCTTTCTGAGGATTAAGCAGCGCTTTCCATAGGTTAGGTACATTAATAGGATTCCGAGAGGAACATATTAATTAGCTTTTGGAAAATTCGCCTTGGAAAACTTAATTCGATTCTTATTTATGAAAAGTTAAAATTCATTAACATAAAATAGAGTCTTAATCCCCCAAAATCCCAAGATATTCTCAACTCTGATTTTTAAGTGTCAAGTAAATTTTATTTTTATATTTATTCGTATTCTGTGCAATTTTAATTTGTGCTTTATTTTATAAAAATCTTAAAAATCAATTGTGTGGATAATTAAATTTCAATATGCTGGTACTTTGAACACAGTCCCTGTGGAGAACGATAATCTTTTATATTACGCGACATAACCCGTGCGCTTGCGGTCCCTGTCAAGTTTTTGGCGCCGTTGCCGGGGACTGTTGTCCCTCAAATATCGGTAATATTGAAATTCGATTAGATCATACTTGTTAATATTTTTATTGTTATTTTTATTTTTATTTTTATTTTGGTTGTAATTTTGTATTTTGTTCTTTATTTTGTGTATCTGTTGTTGTTTTATTTTGTGATAATTTGTTTTAGTTGTCATTTATTTTATGCGACGAAGTCGTAGTGTCGATCTAAACTTAGGATTTGACCCTGAGATAGAACGTACCCTTAGAGCTTTGAGAAAACAACAAAAAGAAGAAAAAGAAAAATAAATGGCAGACCAACATAACCCGTGCGCTTGCGGTCCCTGTCAGTTGACCCAAAAGATCAAGAGAAGACAGCTTTCACCTGTCCATACGGAATTTTTGCCTATAGGCGCATGCCATTCGGTTTGTGCAACGCTCCACCAACCTTTCAAAGGTGTATGCTGGCAATCTTGGGGGACATGGTGGAGAAATTCATTGAAGTATTCATGGACGATTTCTCTGTCTTTGGTAGTAGTTTCGATTCATGCCTCAGCAACCTATCTAAGGTGCTGGTGAGATGCCAAGAGACTAACCTCGTTCTTAACTGGGAAAAATTCCATTTTATGGTTAAGGGAGGGATAGTCCTTGGCCACAAAATCTCTGTTGAGGGCATTCAAGTGGACCGAGCCAAGATAGAAATCATTGAAAAACTACCTCCTTCGATCAACGTGAAAGGAGTGAGAAGTTTTCTAGGATGTGCTGGCTTCTACAGAAGGTTCATAAAAAATTTTTCAAAAATAGCTAAGCCTTTGACCGACTTGCTTGTAAGAGATCATGTGTTTGTGTTTAATGAAAACTGTGTCAAGGCTTTTGAAAAATTGAAACAAAGTTTGACTTCAGCTCCGATCCTTGCATCACCCGATTGGTCTTTACCGTTTGAATTAATGTGTGATGCAAGTGACTTTGCAGTCGGAGCTGTGCTGGGTCAGAAAATAGGAAAATTAACTCATGTAATTTATTATGCTAGTAAAGTGTTGAATGAAAATCAAATACATTACACCACTACTGAAAAAGAAATGCTTGCTGTGGTGTATGCATTTGATAAATTTCGTGCTTACTTGATTGGGGCCAAGGTCATTGTATATACAGATCACTCTGCAATCAAGTACTTACTAGCTAAGAAAGAGTCTAAGCCGAGACTGATCAGGTGGGTTCTGTTACTCCAGGAGTTTGACTTAGAAATATGAGACAAAAAGGGAGTAAAGAACTCAGTTGCCGATCAACTGTCTCGTCTGGAAGGTGAATCGGATTCTGTTTTAATAAAAGAAGAATTTCCAGACGAGAGGTTGATGGCAATTATCACCGGGCCATGGTATGCTGATATGGCCAACTTCAAAAGTGCCTTGGTGGTACCTGATGGCTGGACATCCCAAATGAAGAAAAAATTCTTTCATGATAGCAAAAACTTCCTTTGGGATGATCCATTTCTGTATAAAATAGGAGTAGATGGAGTGATCAGGCGATGTGTGCCTAAATCCGAGCAAGAAAGGCTCTTGTGGCATTGCCACGACTCCTATTATGGAGGTCATCATGGTGCCTCCCGTACAGTAGCAAAGGTTTTACAGAGTGGCTTTTATTGGCCAACTATCATTCAAGATGCTAAAGTGTATGTCAAAAGGTGTGATAAATGTCAAAGGAGCGGAGGTCTCTCTGCTAAAGCTGGCATGCCTTTGACAAACATTTTAATTGTGGACTTATTTGACGTCTGGGGTATCGACTTTATGGGACCATTTCCAAAGTCGTTCTCCAACGAATTTATACTTGTTGCTGTAGACTATGTCTCCAAATGGGTGGAGGCAATTCCGACCAGAACCAATGATGCACATGTGGTGCTTAGGTTCATTAAGAAGAATATTTTCTCTAGGTTTAGAGTTTCGAGAGTACTTATTAGTGATGGGGGTTCACATTTTTGTAATAAAATAATGGAAAAAGCCCTGCGTCATTATGAGGTTTTACATAAGATATCCACTCCTTACCATCCACAAACTTGTGGACAAGTTGAGCTATCAAATAGAGAAATCAAGAGAATCTTAGAGAAAGTGGTCAGGAAATCTAGGAAAGATTGGTCGGTAAAATTAGATGATGCATTGTGGGCCTACAGAACAGCCTTTAAAACTCCGATTGGCATGTCTCCGTATCAATTAGTTTACAGTAAGGCTTGCCATCTCCCTGTAGAGTTGGAAGATAAGGCGTGGTGGGCCACAAAGTTATTAAACATGGATTGTGACCAATCCCAGGAGGAAAGAGTTTTGAAACTCTATGAACTAGAGGAGTTTCGACTCAACGCTTATCAAAGTGCCTCCATTTATAAGGAGAAAACAAAGAAGAGGCACGATAAGTGGATTAATAAGAAGGAGTTTAAAAAGGGTGATCAGGTTTTGTTATTCAATTCCCGACTGAGACTCTTCCCTGGAAAGCTTAGATCAAAGTGGTCGGGGCCTTTTACTGTAAATGAGGTTTTTCCTCATGGTGCAGTTGAGCTGAAAGACCCGACTACCGATCGGATTTTTAAGATAAATGGCCAGCGACTCAAACTCTACCTTGGAGGAGAGTTTGATAGGCAAAAAACCTCCTTGTTACTGCAAGCATCCTCTTAGATGCCATAAGGTCAAGCTAGTGACCTTAAAGAAGCGCTCTAGGGAGGCAGCCCTACGTTCTGAGTGTTTTTAATGAAAAGAAAACTAAAAATTTTTTAGTGAATAAAGTTTGAATAAAATTTGTGAAGTTTGAAGAAGGGAGTCTGAGCTTGATTCTTCCATTTCGCTCAGGCGAAACACTAGTAGCCTAGGCGAGACGCTGCTGTTGTTGCTTCGCGCCTAAGCGAAAGTTTACTGAGCTTGAGTGAAAGTAGTATACTCGGATAACTGTTACTCATTCTTAACCCTTTTTTTTCCGACTGAACTTCACTCGTCATTCTTGAATAAAAAGGGAGACTTTAATATTGGATTTCTGATCGTTGATTTAATAAACGGGTCAGATAATGAAGGGTGATTTATTTCAGTCAGCCTTTTATCACTCGGATTCCTCACTCATCACAGTCAGTTTTATTTCCATTAGTCTCCTATTCAGTATATTTTCTTGTCAGTCTTGTGTTCACTCGGTCTTCCATTTTTCTCATTCATCCACTCGGCTTTCTCACTCAGTCTCTTATTCCCTCGACGGATCTCTTTCACTCGTTCTCTATTCACTCGGTCACTCTTTCATTCTTTCATTCGTCACTTATTCACCCGATCTTTTTCACTCATTATTTCATGAATGCTTCGTCTTCCGTTTTTCTTTTTCATCCACTCAGTATTTGCATCCACTCCGTTTCCATGATAGTTATCCTTTTATCCACTCAGGTTATCTCCTTCTTCTTCTGTCTTTCACTCATGTTTATTCGCCTGGTCAGTCAGTCATGCTTTCATGTTCTTTCACTCGTTTTTCCATTTTCCGACCACTCGTTGTTCATTCATTCATTTTTCATTTTTACCCAGTATAATCCACTCGGTATTCATTTACTCGTTGTTTCGTTCCACCTAAATTCTTTCGTGGTTTTCTCACAAATCTCTCTGTCTTTTTCTTTTTCATCCACCCTCAATCTACTTGTCTTTCTTCCACTCGGTCATTCTTTTTCGTTCCTCACCTGTCCTTCAGTCTTTCATTACCACACTCTATCTTTTATCCATTCGTTCTTCCACTTGTTGTTTCATTCACTCAGCTTTGCTCATTTTTCCGTCCGTCTTTTATTCATCGGTTTTTCTATTTACTCATTCCTTCTCCGCACTCGTTGTTTTGCTTACTCTTCCGCTCGTCCTTTTCCATTCGTCCTTTATCACTCGGTATCTTTCTCCATATTCACTCGGTTATTTTCTTTTCACTCTTTTCACTCATTCACTCGGTCTCTTTCTTTGCATTCTTCCATTCATTGTCTCCCATTCAATCACTCCGTTTTCATTCATTCGTTCACTTTAATTCACTCGTCTCTCATGCACTCTACTTCATTCATCCATTCATTCACTCAGGATCATGTCCATTCAGTTTTCATTCACTCGGGATCCTGTATTTATTCACGTGTCGTTCTTCCATTTGTTCTTCTACTCACTCTTTCATTTACTTATTGCTTTCATTCGCTCATTCTTTTTCATTGTTTGTTCATTCGTTCGTCTTCTTCATCACTATCTTTCGTGAATCCACTCAGTATCTCTTCCCACTCTCACTCGATCTTTCACCTGTTCAGTATGTGAGCCGAGTAAGAGTGTCAAAAGAAAATATAATATAATAATAATAAAGTAATAAATAAAGATGGAGCATACTTACGCGTTGCTTGGATAGTAACTTCAATAGTATAAAAACCTTTCAGCTTCCAAATCCTAAGTACCTATGCTGAAACTTGGGTTGAAGACGAAAAGGCACTTTCTGATTTCTAAGAAAGGTACTACCTTTCCACTTATTTCACTTATTTCGTTCACTTCTAAGTACATGCTTAGTATTTTCTTGCTTCTTTGTTAATATTCTTCCACTGTTCATAGCCATGCATCTCACATTTTTGGTTTGCTTTGTTCGTTTTGGATTTTGGTACTTATTTTCATTTAGGTTGTTTATCAGCATTCTTGTATCATTAGCCATGAAAAGAAGATCACAGAGACTCCTGCAAAAACCTAGACCAAATTTTGCAGAAGGAAGTGTGAGAAAAAAAACAATTGGACAACAAAAAGGAAGTGGCAACCATAAGTATATCTGATTCTTCTGAACATGCACCCAGTCCAAGTCAAGCTGAAGGGAATGCATCTCCTTCAGTTCAAAGAAATGAATCGCCAGAAGTTGAAAGTGTTAAGGCTGCTGAAGACTATGCTATAAAGTTTAAAACCAGAAAGTCCGAACGTCCCAGGCAATCTGCAGGAGCCGGTTCTTCTTCTTCTGACATTTCTATGGTGTTGCAGGAATTGCAGGTCATGAAGAAGATGCAACTTAGAATTTATGATCGGGTCTTGAACCACGATCTCATGCTCAGGAAGATTGCCACGAAATTAAGGGTAGAGCACACAGTAGAAATGGGAGCCCTGCCTGACAGAGATGCATGGTTGGCTTCCATTGGATTCATGATTCCCTCAGAGGACGTATCCTGAGCAGCTGATTCCCCACCATCTTCCCAACAGGACAAAGAGAATGAAGATCAGGATGCCTGAGTTGTTGCTACGTGTTATTATGATGTTTTTATGTCATTAACGTGACATTATTTTAACTGTTTCCTGAATAATGAATTCACTTTTATTTTAGTTGTAATGAAATTTTCTTTCTTTGTTAAAATTGTTTGTTTTATTCTGTTTTTCAATTGTATCGGTAAATTCTTGCATCCCAATCCGACCACGTGTTTCCCATCCACAGCCACTCAGGTAAAAAGGGAAGTATTTTTCTGACTCACTCCTTAATTGATATTCTGACTTATTAATTGCTAAAATATGTTTATTGTTTAATTTCAAATTCATCTTAATAAGTTAAAGTTTACTGATTCTTAAGCTATAGTCAGATAAATTCACTGATCGGCTTTGTTTAACTCAGGATCTCTGCCCATAACTTTTTCATCATTAATTAATTGTTTACTCGGCATGCTAGTTAGCAATCTGAATGTATGATCTTACATTAAGTTTGGGGACATGACTGGCTGATTAACTATTATATTCGTAGCTTTTGAGCCTGTTTTATCCTTTTCCGAGTGAACCTGCATGCTAGTTAGTGAGACAGAATTTGCTTCAATACTTGCTAATTGATTGTATGCCAGCCAATCAGAAATGATGAAGGCCTTCTTTGTTAATTTAGCCAGGGCCAAAAGTAGCCTTCCTAATATATTTAATTATCCTTTGACCCAAAAATTATGTTTGAGCCTGAGACCCTTTATTCTGTTTATTCACCTAACGTTACAAGCCTTTTTATCTAGAAAAAAACTGACTGATTTACCCTTGGATGTTCTACTGATGAGTTGCTCAGTCTTACTTATTGCTAGGGACTAGCAAGTTCTAAGTTTGGGGATGAAGAGTGTGCCTAGCATCAATTAAGGACACACTCCGACCTTGGTTATAGATGAATAAATAGAGAAATGAAGGGAAAAATAGAAAAATAGAAAAACTGAGAAGAAAAATAAAAAATCAGCAAGGAAAAAGGTGCAAAGCACCGATTGAAATGTGATCGGAAAAAGATGGAAAAGAAGAAAGAAAAGGAAAAGTCCGAAGGACTGAAAGGAAAAAGAAGGTGCAAAGCACCGTAAGTTATTAAGTTAGCATTCACTCGGAAAATAATGGAGCTTGCTAAAGTAGAGGCAGTTAAGTTAAAAATTGAGTCAAGGCATCAGTGGACACATCTTGTATCCCGATATTTACTCGAAAAACAATAATTGAGCCTGTAGCCCAGCCCCATTATAAGCTTAAAAAGCCCTTACTGATCCGATTGTGTTGGCATATGGCATGACGTTTAGAACTGTTGCAAGCCTATGTTTATCTAATAAGTATACAGGTGATGAGTGCATTCTATTTACCATATACACCGAGAGAAGAGTGAAACACCGACCAGTGAGGAAAGCATCAGCAGCTTGTCTCCCAAAGGAGGTGTAAGTTATTATACTTTTAGAAATTATGAAAAGAAAGCATGGTCGGTATTCAATAATTATAGCATGAACTAAGTTAAGGAAAGATTGATTGTGTTAAATAATAGCTTGTTAGTTAAATAATCTGAATAGTTGCTTGAGGACAAGCAAGTTTTAAGTTTGGGGATGTGATAAGTCTTGAAAAGACTTAATTAATTCTGCTTTTTATTTGAATTAATTCATCATTTAGTGATTAGTTTAGCCTTATTATTTAACTAATTGCTAACAATTTATAATTTATTTAATTATTTCAAAAGTGTTTTATTTATGTAAGAAAATGGTTAAAAACACTAATTAATTAAGAGTTTATGATTATTTGTAATTCCATTAAGCAGCCAGCATACAAACACTGGTCAAATTAGTTGTTTATTGGTGCAGGAAAAGAATCGCTCAAGCTGAAAGGAAAAAGCCGAGTGAGATTTGGAAAATCCGAGTGATATTTCAAAGAGTCCGACTGAAAAGACTTTTCAAAAGGTTGACTGGAAGGAATTAATGAAAATCCGACTTGAAAGACTTCCAAGATACCGACTCCAAAATAGAACAGGGAACCGATTAAAATAAAAAAGAACCCGAGCATCAATTTCATAGAGCCGATTGAATAATCAATTCGCTCTAGCGAGAATAATCAATTCGCTCTAGCGAGAGTAAAATACGCTCAAGCGAGGGTCAAAGTTCGCTCAAGCAAGCAAGCAAGCTTACGCTCAAGCGTGACCTCAAAACATCATTTCCTCGCCCAAGCTTATCCATAACGCTTAAGCGAGAAGGCAACATTGCAGTACATATCTCAAGTTCGCCCAAGCAAGAACCCAGTTCGCTCAAGCGAAAAGGTTGATATTTAAAACAGCGATTGTTCCCTCCAGAATCCACTCGGCACCAGTGTTGTTTCCTGCTGCCTTCTCCCCTACTTCTGCACCTTAGTAATTTAAGTAGTGAGCTGTTATTAGTTGGTGCTGTGTTGTGATTAGCTAAGGATGAGCTGTAACTTGCTAAGATCTGAGCTGTAATTAGTTGATCATTCTGTAAATTATGTAGTTAGTTAGTTTAGTCGTTAACTTAAGTTTCCTAAGTTATCAGTTAAGTTAGTTAGTGAGGTAGATGCCTATATATATGTTTGTACATATTCTGTAAAGAACAGAGACAGATTCACATAGAATACATAGAACACAATTCATTCACAACTTCAAACATCTCACTATGTATTTTCTCTCTCTAAATCCTCTCCTCCATGACGTTCCACAATCCTTCAATGGAACCGAAGTCAATGGAGTTCTAAATCCCTAAGGTTGGGATTGCGAAGGTTAGCAATGGAGTCTTGAAGCTGTCCATAACTTTTTCATCATTAATTAATTGTTTACTCGGCATGCTAGTTAGCAATCTGAATGTATGATCTTACATTAAGTTTGGGGACATGACTGGCTGATTAACTATTATATTCGTAGCTTTTGAGCCTGTTTTATCCTTTTCCGAGTGAACCTGCATGCTAGTTAGTGAGACAGAATTTGCTTCAATACTTGCTAATTGATTGTATGCCAGCCAATCAGAAATGATGAAGGCCTTCTTTGTTAATTTAGCCAGGGCCAAAAGTAGCCTTCCTAATATATTTAATTATCCTTTGACCCAAAAATTATGTTTGAGCCTGAGGCCCTTTATTCTGTTTATTCACCTAACGTTACAAGCCTTTTTATCTAGAAAAAAACTGACTGATTTACCCTTGGATGTTCTACTGATGAGTTGCTCAGTCTTACTTATTGCTAGGGACTAGCAAGTTCTAAGTTTGGGGATGAAGAGTGTGCCTAGCATCAATTAAGGACACACTCCGACCTTGGTTATAGATGAATAAATAGAGAAATGAAGGGAAAAATAGAAAAATAGAAAAACTGAGAAGAAAAATAAAAAATCAGCAAGGAAAAAGGTGCAAAGCACCGATTGAAATGTGATCGGAAAAAGATGGAAAAGAAGAAAGAAAAGGAAAAGTCCGAAGGACTGAAAGGAAAAAGAAGGTGCAAAGCACCGTAAGTTATTAAGTTAGCATTCACTCGGAAAATAATGGAGCTTGCTAAAGTAGAGGCAGTTAAGTTAAAAATTGAGTCAAGGCATCAGTGGACACATCTTGTATCCCGATATTTACTCGAAAAACAATAATTGAGCCTGTAGCCCAGCCCCATTATAAGCTTAAAAAGCCCTTACTGATCCGATTGTGTTGGCATATGGCATGACGTTTAGAACTGTTGCAAGCCTATGTTTATCTAATAAGTATACAGGTGATGAGTGCATTCTATTTACCATATACACCGAGAGAAGAGTGAAACACCGACCAGTGAGGAAAGCATCAGCAGCTTGTCTCCCAAAGGAGGTGTAAGTTATTATACTTTTAGAAATTATGAAAAGAAAGCATGGTCGGTATTCAATAATTATAGCATGAACTAAGTTAAGGAAAGATTGATTGTGTTAAATAATAGCTTGTTAGTTAAATAATCTGAATAGTTGCTTGAGGACAAGCAAATTTTAAGTTTGGGGATGTGATAAGTCTTGAAAAGACTTAATTAATTCTGCTTTTTATTTGAATTAATTCATCATTTAGTGATTAGTTTAGCCTTATTATTTAACTAATTGCTAATAATTTATAATTTATTTAATTATTTCAAAAGTGTTTTATTTATGTAAGAAAATGGTTAAAAACACTAATTAATTAAGAGTTTATGATTATTTGTAATTCCATTAAGCAGCCAGCATACAAACGCTGGTCAAATTAGTTGTTTATTGGTGCAGGAAAAGAATCGCTCAAGCTGAAAGGAAAAAGCCGAGTGAGATTTGGAAAATCCGAGTGATATTTCAAAGAGTCCGACTGAAAAGACTTCTCAAAAGGTTGACTGGAAGGAATTAATGAAAATCCGACTTGAAAGACTTCCAAGATACCGACTCCAAAATAGAACAGGGAACCGATTAAAATAAAAAAGAACCCGAGCATCAATTTCATAGAGCCGATTGAATAATCAATTCGCTCTAGCGAGAATAATCAATTCGCTCTAGCGAGAGTAAAATACGCTCAAGCGAGGGTCAAAGTTCGCTCAAGCAAGCAAGCAAGCTTACGCTCAAGCGTGACCTCAAAACATCATTTCCTCGCCCAAGCTTATCCATAACGCTTAAGCGAGAAGGCAACATTGCAGTACATATCTCAAGTTCGCCCAAGCAAGAACCCAGTTCGCTCAAGCGAAAAGGTTGATATTTAAAACAGCGATTGTTCCCTCCAGAATCCACTCGGCACCAGTGTTGTTTCCTGCTGCCTTCTCCCCTACTTCTGCACCTTAGTAATTTAAGTAGTGAGCTGTTATTAGTTGGTGCTGTGTTGTGATTAGCTAAGGATGAGCTGTAACTTGCTAAGATCTGAGCTGTAATTAGTTGATCATTCTGTAAATTATGTAGTTAGTTAGTTTAGTCGTTAACTTAAGTTTCCTAAGTTATCAGTTAAGTTAGTTAGTGAGGTAGATGCCTATATATATGTTTGTACATATTCTGTAAAGAACAGAGACAGATTCACATAGAATACATAGAACACAATTCATTCACAACTTCAAACATCTCACTACGTATTTTCTCTCTCTAAATCCTCTCCTCCGTGACGTTCCACAATCCTTCAATGGAACCGAAGTCAATGGAGTTCTAAATCCCTAAGGTTGGGATTGCGAAGGTTAGCAATGGAGTCTTGAAGCTGTCCATAACTTTTTCATCATTAATTAATTGTTTACTCGGCATGCTAGTTAGCAATCTGAATGTATGATCTTACATTAAGTTTGGGGACATGACTGGCTGATTAACTATTATATTCGTAGCTTTTGAGCCTGTTTTATCCTTTTCCGAGTGAACCTGCATGCTAGTTAGTGAGACAGAATTTGCTTCAATACTTGCTAATTGATTGTATGCCAGCCAATCAGAAATGATGAAGGCCTTCTTTGTTAATTTAGCCAGGGCCAAAAGTAGCCTTCCTAATATATTTAATTATCCTTTGACCCAAAAATTATGTTTGAGCCTGAGACCCTTTATTCTGTTTATTCACCTAACGTTACAAGCCTTTTTATCTAGAAAAAAACTGACTGATTTACCCTTGGATGTTCTACTGATGAGTTGCTCAGTCTTACTTATTGCTAGGGACTAGCAAGTTCTAAGTTTGGGGATGAAGAGTGTGCCTAGCATCAATTAAGGACACACTCCGACCTTGGTTATAGATGAATAAATAGAGAAATAAAGGGAAAAATAGAAAAATAGAAAAACTGAGAAGAAAAATAAAAAATCAGCAAGGAAAAAGGTGCAAAGCACCGATTGAAATGTGATCGGAAAAAGATGGAAAAGAAGAAAGAAAAGGAAAAGTCCGAAGGACTGAAAGGAAAAAGAAGGTGCAAAGCACCGTAAGTTATTAAGTTAGCATTCACTCGGAAAATAATGGAGCTTGCTAAAGTAGAGGCAGTTAAGTTAAAAATTGAGTCAAGGCATCAGTGGACACATCTTGTATCCCGATATTTACTCGAAAAACAATAATTGAGCCTGTAGCCCAGCCCCATTATAAGCTTAAAAAGCCCTTACTGATCCGATTGTGTTGGCATATGGCATGACGTTTAGAACTGTTGCAAGCCTATGTTTATCTAATAAGTATACAGGTGATGAGTGCATTCTATTTACCATATACACCGAGAGAAGAGTGAAACACCGACCAGTGAGGAAAGCATCAACAGCTTGTCTCCCAAAGGAGGTGTAAGTTATTATACTTTTAGAAATTATGAAAAGAAAGCATGGTCGGTATTCAATAATTATAGCATGAACTAAGTTAAGGAAAGATTGATTGTGTTAAATAATAGCTTGTTAGTTAAATAATCTGAATAGTTGCTTGAGGACAAGCAAGTTTTAAGTTTGGGGATGTGATAAGTCTTGAAAAGACTTAATTAATTCTGCTTTTTATTTGAATTAATTCATCATTTAGTGATTAGTTTAGCCTTATTATTTAACTAATTGCTAACAATTTATAATTTATTTAATTATTTCAAAAGTGTTTTATTTATGTAAGAAAATGGTTAAAAACACTAATTAATTAAGAGTTTATGATTATTTGTAATTCCATTAAGCAGCCAGTATACAAACGCTGGTCAAATTAGTTGTTTATTGGTGCAGGAAAAGAATCGCTCAAGCTGAAAGGAAAAAGCCGAGTGAGATTTGGAAAATCCGAGTGATATTTCAAAGAGTCCGACTGAAAAGACTTCTCAAAAGGTTGACTGGAAGGAATTAATGAAAATCCGACTTGAAAGACTTCCAAGATACCGACTCCAAAATAGAACAGGGAACCGATTAAAATAAAAAAGAACCCGAGCATCAATTTCATAGAGCCGATTGAATAATCAATTTGCTCTAGCGAGAATAATCAATTCGCTCTAGCGAGAGTAAAATACGCTCAAGCGAGGGTCAAAGTTCGCTCAAGCAAGCAAGCAAGCTTACGCTCAAGCGTGACCTCAAAACATCATTTCCTCGCCCAAGCTTATCCATAACGCTTAAGCGAGAAGGCAACATTGCAGTACATATCTCAAGTTCGCCCAAGCAAGAACCCAGTTCGCTCAAGCGAAAAGGTTGATATTTAAAACAGCGATTGTTCCCTCCAGAATCCACTCGGCACCAGTGTTGTTTCCTGCTGCCTTCTCCCCTACTTCTGCACCTTAGTAATTTAAGTAGTGAGCTGTTATTAGTTGGTGTTGTGTTGTGATTAGCTAAGGATGAGCTGTAACTTGCTAAGATCTGAGCTGTAATTAGTTGATCATTCTGTAAATTATGTAGTTAGTTAGTTTAGTCGTTAACTTAAGTTTCCTAAGTTATCAGTTAAGTTAGTTAGTGAGGTAGATGCCTATATATATGTTTGTACATATTCTGTAAAGAACAGAGACAGATTCACATAGAATACATAGAACACAATTCATTCACAACTTCAAACATCTCACTACGTATTTTCTCTCTCTAAATCCTCTCCTCCATGACGTTCCACAATCCTTCAATGGAACCGAAGTCAATGGAGTTCTAAATCTCTAAGGTTGGGATTGCGAAGGTTAGCAATGGAGTCTTGAAGCTGTGAGCAAGGAAATCAACTGCTAGATCCTGAGGCGAACAAGCTGAGGAGTGGATCCAAATCGCTGGATTGACAAATCCAGAACTGATGAAGAACTTCACTAGTGAGGAATCACGGTTGAAGCTTAGGTAACTTCCAGCTTTCTAACTAGTTCAGGCCTAATCAATTTAGGTGAATAGTTAGAGTTCAACCTCCAATTTCGCATTAGATTCTTAGGTTAATTGAGCACTTAAGGAATTGAGGTTTGATGCTTAAGGATTAGTGTTTTTCACCTAAGGAATTAGGGATTAACCACAAGCGGATTGTCCTCTGGATTATGAAGTTTGATTATACTTTAATTGCATGTTTCTTGATGAATTTGTGAACCGAAGCAATCCTGACCTGTTTTCTATTAATCACCTTTCACATTTCATTTTAACTCTGTTTCTGGAAATACAAAAACAACTATAAATGAAATTCCTACGTCTTTTGTTGGTTCAGCTTGTACTAGTCCAAGATTGAGGTACTTACCACAATCCCTGTGGGACGATCAAATATACTACAATTTTAACGACTGGTGCGCTTGCCAAGATATAAATCTGAGAGTCACAATTTTTAAACAAAGATTTTCACACCAATTTGATGACTCGGGATTTTAGCATCAAGTTCCAACATCAACACTTGTGTTTCCATGAAGGATCTGAAGTTAATTGGTTTGAAGTCGCACGATTGTCATATGCTGATGCAACAATTTCTACCCATTGCCATTCGTGACATTCTCCCTCAAAATGCCAGACATGTGATAACAAGGGTTTGTTTGTTTTTCAATGCCATATGTGGCAAAGTAATCGCCCATGAGGAGTTGGAAGCGTTGGAACAAGAAGGGTTTCTTATACTATGCCAATTGGAAATGCATTTCCCGCCTTTATTCTTTGACATAATGGTACATTTAATCATCCATTTGGTGAGGGAGGTCCGTTTGTATGGGCCAGTGGTCTTGAGGTGGATGTATCTCGTTGAGCGATACATGAAAATATTGAAAGCCTATACGAAGAACAACACTGCCCCGAAGCATCGATAGTAGAAAGGTACATTGTAGAGGAAGCAATTGAGTTCTGCACTGATTATATGTCATAGGCTGAGAGCATTGGGATTCTAAAGACTCATCATGAATGGTGATTGGATGGGAAAGGTACCATTGGGAAAAGAATTAAAAGCATGTCACATGATGAGGTCCTGCAAGAACACTTGTATATTTTGAACAACACGGACGTTGTCCTCTTGTATTTAACCACTCACAAAGACATAGTCAAAAGAAACAACCCTAGAATGGCTGAAAAGTGGGTGTTGAACGAACACAACAAAATGTTCATGTAGTGGTTCAAAATGATGCTTCTCAAAGATATATCTACTTCTGACACATTACATCGACTAGAACTAGGTCCTAACTTTGATGTAATCACTTATTGTGGATATGACATAAATAACTATTCATTTTATACAAGGGCCCAGGATGACAAGAGTACGGTGCAGAACAATGGAGTTATGGTTGTGACCGAATCAATGCATTTTTCCACTTTAAAAGACAATAACCCTATCATGGCTGAGTTCTATTATTTTGGTGTCATTAAAGATACATGGGAAGTCGATTATGGTTATTTCACTGTTCCTGTGTTTAAATACAAATAGGTTGATAATAAGAACGGTGTCAAAATAGATGAATTTAGATTTACATCAGTGGACCTGAACAAGGTAGGTCACAAGCAGGAGCCTTTCATCATGGCAGCTCAAGTAAAGCAAGTTTTCTATGTTGTTGGCCCATCAGATAAAAGATGGTCAATTGTTGTCCAAGGTAGACACAACATTGAGGATCCAAGTCTTGATGTCCTAGACATACCTTGTCTAACAACACATATGCCGACTGGGATTGTGGAAGATCACATAGATGATATAGTTACAATTCGTCATGACCACTATGAGGGTCTGTGGGAAACATAGGGTATGTCTGTGGTTGTATATCATTGATTGTGTTTATTGTTAATTAATAATAAGTAAACATGTATTTATTAACTGAACTTGTTTGCTAAATGTGTTTATTATACTCACTAATTATATTTTCGCTTGTTTGAATAGATACTTATGATTGACAAGGGTCCACACCCGAGATCCGACTCCCAGGACACAGATTCCTCAGCTAGGAGGAGTCGAGGTGTTACCCGGATGACCAGTGTTGCTCTTAGGCATCATCAGTGCCAGAGGAGCCATGTTGACATTGATATCTATACGGGGAGGACTTCGGGACCTAACGCCGCCAAGTTTTAAAGTTACTTGGGTGTCTTGGCATGGTCGAAGGTGTCCATCAGTATCCCTAATTAGGATAGTGTTGAGGAGGTCGTGAAGAATGCAATTTAGGCAGATGTTCTTATAAGTACTTTAACTACACATTTATTTTTTACTTGTATTATAATATGTTCTGCATAATACACTCAACCATGTTAATTTGCGACTTGTAGGATGCTTGGGATATTCCTACAGTTGATACACTACGTAGAAAGATCATGTCTAAGATCACTGAACGATGGAGGTCATTCAAGGCCAAACTGACTTCCACGTATGCATGCATGTTAAAAATTAAGTGTTTAAAATTGTACTGTCTTATGCTATCAATTTCTTATTCCAAGTATTTTGAATTATAGGTATATCTTCGGGGAGAAGCGGGGTAAGTTTCCTGGAGAGACATACACATTTATAGATTAGCAGACTTAGGATGCCTTTCTTACATCCATGTAAATGGACGACTTTATGGTACATACCTCTTACTTTTGATGTTTTTATAGTTGATGATGTATGTTTTTATATAACGTATAAGTGTATTTGAATTGTTATTATTGTAGGCCAAATACAATAGAGCACAAGACATTCATGGGAAAAATGACTACCCTCATAGGTTGTCACATGGGGCTTACCGATTGTTGGAGGATAAGATGGTCCAGGAGAAGGCCAGTCAGCGCCAGGGTAGCCACCCTGACACCACTATTGTGGATCCCCTCTCCTTACTCTCACGCCATGAAAAATGGAAGCGGACCAGCATGAGGAAGAGTGGTGACTACACTTCATCACATGCTAAGGAGGTTGCCCAACGAATTGTAAGTATAAAGATTCTTAAAAGGTTTTATGATACTTGAATTGTCCATCCATTACTAACAACACTGATCACTAGGTTTTGATTGTAGGATTCCTTGGTGGATTAGTCGACCCAAGGGTCTTTCATGTCGCATTGTAGGGATGATATACTGACCACCGCCATCGGCTGACTAGAGCACCCTGGACGAGTGCATGCAGCCGGTCACTGTCATGGTACGTTTATATTAATATTTTTGACTTTGTTTTATATTAATATTTTTGTTTCTAATCATTCTTTCTATGCAGGTCTCCGAAGCTATTTTAGTCATCCCACCGCCCCTCCCCAATCCATTTGTGATTTGGAAAAGAGTTTTAAGGAGAAGGTAGCTGCAGTGAAGGTAGAGGCCAAGGATGAGATACAGAGGCTACTGTAAGAGGAGATGAGATGGTTTCGGGATGAGATGAAGGCCTTATTCAGTTAACAACATCAGCCTACAAAATCAGTGGTTGACCGAAGAGTTAGATTGTACTTGATGTAATTGAATTACTTGTAATTCACTTTCATTATTTCTTCAATAACATCAAAATGTTATGTAAATATACAGGTTAGGTGAGTCAGCACAAAGGGGTTGTGTGTTGCACCAGACAGTGATAATGATGACGTGCATCATGGAGACTGTCGTCAGTGTAACCTATTTGTTGTTAGAGTGGAGGAGCCAGTTGCCATTGGTTCATCAGTGTATAACCTAGGTCATTTGGTTCACCATCAGGCAATGCCTAATGGTGTGTCAAGGGTCTCAGTTATACAGGTCCTCGAGGCGGAGGCAGCTATGCCCATGTCAACTCCTGAGGTACGACTCATCGGCCAGGCTGTAGGACACCTCCTTATGTGGCCGACCAGACTTTTGTCAGATTCTAATCCCCAGGTATACTCCTTAAATTAGCATCAATTATATATTAAGTTATGGTACAAATAATAACAAATTTCTTCTTACTTTTTAACTATTTTAACAGGATGTTGGCCTATCAAGGAAGCCACAGCCCCCCTGATCCCATCGAACAACTATGGGATTTATCGGCTTCGCTACGCGATGATACTGTCCCGGTCCCATGGAAAGAATCCATTTTCAGTCGCCTAAGTCCGTTGCCGGTGTACATTGCACGGCCTGACTTGTGTGAGGTCCTGATGGGGAAGACGATGTTGAACATTTCTATGATTCAGTGTTCGGAGCTGTAAGTGTAACATTTTTCATTCAATGATTATGTCAATTAAAATGTTATTTTTCACTAACTAAACGTGTGAAAATTTTCTTAGGTTTCTACATAGATTTTGTATAGAAAGGGGTTTCCAGGACACTTATGGTTTCCTAGAGCCCTCTCTAATACAAACTCATGGGAACAACAAGGAGGACATTCAGGCATACATGTAGAATTAGATGAATGCATTAAACAAGACTGTGTGCCTTGCGCCATATCAAAGAGAGTAAGAGTTTATTAAATAATTACTTTGTGTTGTTAATATAATCATTTGCATTGTTACTAATCAATATTCATTGTAGCCTTCACTAGTAATTTTTGGTCATTTGCTAGAAGGATGGCATTGCTGCATGCTTCTGTTCCTTGCATGGGAGTCCTGGTGTGGACTACATGAAAATAGTCGACGCGTAAGCTGCTTTTAAACATTAGACAACTTTACATATTTGATTAAGTCATTCTATTAACTGAACGGGTGTTTTATTCTCTCACAGGGCTATAAGTGGATACTGTCAACTAAAGGGTAGGGTAAGCAGGAAGAAACTACAGAGGGTCTTCCCAAAAGTAAGTACTTTAATTAACAAGCATTGATTTTAAAGTTAGCTCAATTAGTGACAAAAATAGTAACTAATTGTGAATCAATGTATGGTACCTTGTAGTCTTATTTGCAAGATGGCAGCTTTGAGTGTGGGTATTTCGTCATGAAGACGATGCTCACCATTGTCCAATTTGGTATAGTAGACAGATGGATAACTATAAGTTTTCACTGCCTACATTCTCTAATTTGGTTTTCATATACTACTTAACAATTTGTTGTTCACTACCACTGTCAATGACTGTATATTCTTTGCAGCACTTTCAAAACTCCTCAAAATTCCCTGAAAAATACATTGACGAAATCAAAAAACATTGGGTCATCAGTTTTCTTCAAGTCAAAGAAGGACTCAAATAGTGTTTTTGTCATTTATTTTTATTAGTATGTAGGATTTATACCTATTAGTGTAGCTTTAGGATTATCATATTATGCATTTTATGTACTATATTTGTTGTTTATATGGTTTTATTGAAATTTATTCATTTTCATCTCTTTCATTAAGTGAGCTATATATATATCTTATTGTATGCATCAATTGGGTTGTCTGGTTATAAACTCTCTGCTTGCAGGTTTGGGTAATGAATAAAAACAAAGCCTGTATAAAAAAAACCTAACTTTTAACCACAGTTATAGGTATAACCGTGGTTAAAAGTCCTATTTTTAAGCACGGTTGAACCTTAACCGTGGTTAAAAAATCCCACTTTTGAGGACGGTTGCCATTTAACCGTAGCTGGAAACCCTCACTTTTGAGGACGATTGCCATCTAACGGTGGTTAAAAATACCACTCTTTTACCATGGTTCTTTATAACCGTGTTTATATGTGATCTACAACCACAGTTTGAAACGGTGCTAAAAGACCCTTACCTATAACCACGCTAGGAACAACTACGGTTGTAGAACTGTGGTTAAATATCAATTTTAATCATGGTTAAAACCACATAATGCACTAGTGATTCATTATTGATTGTGTATGAGATTATAATTGATATTATTATATTAGTTTGTGAAAACCCTTATGCTTATATCTTATATATAAAGTATTGTATTCTATTTCTCACTCCTTGTTTGAATTTTTGTATCCAAAATATATGCTATGTTGATAATAGCTAGCAGTCCATGATGAAAGAATGTAATTACAAGAGGGTAAAGTGGTCTCATCCTCAATCGGATAGGTGAAGAGACGTGACAAGAGTAGGATTCTATAAAACCCTATGGTTTGAGGACTAGGAAATGATTGGTCACGGTCATAGTGGAGGTATAATTTAGTTTTAGTTGACCTTATTACAATATTAAGTTGGATAATTGTAATAAGGTAAAGGTTAAACTTTGATAAACCTTATCATTCAGATATAATACTGTAATCTTTTATCACTTAAGATTTTTATAAATTCATTTGGTCATTATAGACAAATATTGAAAGATAACATTTTTTTACTTTCAATATTCAAAGGAAATCAGGTATATATACGTCCTTGTATACACAAGATAAAGAATGATAAATATAAATATCTTTCTAAAGTTTTTTAAAACCAATAAGAATATATATATATATATATATATATATCGTGTATATAAGGTGGTTTTACAAAGTGGTACCAAAGCAGTTCAATCCAAATTGGCTTAGGGTATGGTCTTACTAGCCTGTTAGTGCACTCTGATGGTTAAGTTAGTCAAAAGATTTTATGAGGTGGAGTATATGGCAAGAAGCAGGTGAAGAAAAGTTAGAAAAAATGAAGAAAAAGAAGAAGAAAGAACTAGTTTTTACGTTCGTAAGAAGTATAAATAAGAACTTTATAACCTATTACTTGAAAAATGTTATTGGAGATTTTTAGAGACTGGTCATTCTAAAGTCTTTCTTGATATTATTTAAGTATGGGTGTTAATGTATGGTGGAATAATAAGGTAAATTAACTAATGTGACTATTTCCTTTTTCAGATGTGTTGTATGGTGTTTGATTCTTTAGTTAATATGTGATAACAAAATATTCAACATTTGCCTCTTTTACAATATGGTATAGGGACAATAAGAGAGATAAGACAATAGAAAATCTTTAGGAATATTTTGGTATAAATTTTAGACCAGAGCTGTCATGACTTTAACTACTGAGTTATAAATTACTGGGACTGATCACCCCGAATGATTTACACTAAGTAGTGAAAGACATGTTGAATGAAGGATGTTAAGATTAATAAATTTAACCCTAGGTTAATATAGTATATGGAGAAATGGTGACAAACTCAATAAATCCTATTAGGATATTCCTTACCATGTTCTTGAATTTGTATAGATACATGTGTGAATTGGAATTTCAATGGGTAGATAACTGTTGAAATCCCAAACTAGTATAACCAATTGTCTAAGATAGAATCATAATTTTTCCTTTGATGATATATTTTGAATCTAAAATGTGTGGATGTATGCTTTATGAAAGAAATATGGTAATTTGTTCACTAACTTGTTTGGTGTGACAAATAATCTTACTAGGAATTATATCTCTGACTATTTGTATTTGTAACATCCTAAATTTTAAAGAAAATAAATTTATTGGGTGAAGATAATTAATTATTTATGGTCTAATAATTACGGGAAAATTAATTAGATACTGGAGGTGAATTATCGGTAAATTAAGATTTACCGAAACCAGATGATTTAACGGATGGTGTGGTACCCACTTGGTAAAATTGGATATTTGATGGTTCTAAAATACTTAGAAAATTATTATGGTTATGATGGTGTAGTTAAAATAATTTTTGGTATTGAGGAAATGATTAATCGAACACGACGTATGATATTAAACGGAGAAAATACAAGCCAAATAGAATTAAAAGAAAATCTAAAATCCCAATTTCTCCTCTCCTTTCCACCGTAGCCTTTTTCCCACTCTCCTTTACTCTCTTTTATCCATTGGGTAATGGGATTTTTGGACCATTGGAAAAAGTAACTACAGGCACTCTTTTATCTAAGGGACAATGTCCAATTTTTACATAATTCCTCTCTCTTTTTCCTCTATCACTGTATGGCTTCTTCTCCCTCCATTAACTTTCCATTTTCTTCTTCTTCTCCACCTATTCTCTTCTCCAAAATCATGTGCCTCCCTTTCTCTTCCATTCTTGCAAAAATCAAAATCAAAGCTTGGATCCATGGAGCATGAATAACACTTTGGGGCAAAAATCAAATGGGTTCTTCTTCCTCGCGTCCATTTTCTTTTTTGTGAAAGCTTGGTTGAGGTAAGATTTTGAGCCTACCTTACTTTATTTATGGTTTTAATGATGTTGGGTTTGAAATGGTTGTTGTAGAAACTATGGGCGTTAAGGAAGATGGTGGAACCCTGGGCTTGAAACATTGGAAATATGATTTTTGAATGTGGCTTGATGTTATGTGATGAGAAGGGCTGGGGTGTTCATCATGATTTAAGAAAATTGATTAAGTTGTTGTTGGGTGATTTTAATGAAAACCCTAAGTGTTGGAAATTTAGGGTTTTGGCCAAATTGATGATTTTGATGATTTTGGATGCTTTAGAATGATTTATTTGAGGAGAATAAAATTTTAGAAGTATTGAAATTTGATTATTAATGTTGATGAATTTTTGAGCTAAGTTGATGTTGTGTGAATGATGGTATATGCATGTGAAACCCAAACCATAGGGTAGATGACCATTGGGATCATTGTATGTTGTTTACATTGATTGACACTTTAATAATGATGATGTTATGCTTATGATGATGCATGAAGTTTGTTGAGATTCATGATCGGTAGTTTTGTGAAAAACCCTTAAGAAATTGACAATTGGGACTCTTGGCAAAATTTAAGAAATTGATGGTTTGGTTATCATGAGAATGACTTTTGGGCTTAGAAGAAATGATTGGAATGATTGGAATGACTATTGAGGTTATTGGACTTTGATAAAGTTCCAATCACTACAACAGAAATGCTAAAAGGATGCGGCACTTTTATCTGCGGTTAGACGGAACCACAAAAAATAAAGTAAAATTTATACTACCGCAGACAATAATAATTTTAGCCTTTTGTCAGCGTTGCAAAGCCAAGCGCTATCATTGTTCTATATAATGTCAGTGGTCTGAGACTTTAACCGCAGAGATACATACAATTTTAAAATTAAAAATAAAATAATAATATCAAATAACATGGTCTCAGCCCATTATTGCCCCAAAATAACACAATTTTAACCTAAATTATCTAGCCATAACACAGAACACATTTTGCTAACACCAATCTCCCACAGATTCTTAACCTCCAATTTCGATATCAACCTACCCCCAGTCCTAAACACACGATCCTCCACCACAAAGAACCCTGCAATTTGCGCAAAGAATGTTTGATGCGACTCGAGAAAAGGAGTCATGAACGTTTAAACACTATACAACAGAGTCAAATCAAAACCTGTAACTCCACCACCGTCTTCTCCAGTTCCATCGATGATTCCATCTTTATCCTCTTCCTCCAAAGCATAAATGCAATCCCTCAAGATAAGTCTACTCTGTTCCTCTGCTTGGCGTTGCTTGATTCTAAGATCCTCTTCTCTCTGCCTAGCTGACGAGGCTTGACCGATCGGATCTCCACCAACCAGTCACTAAACTCCTTGTTCACCTTCCTCTCTATGTAAGACCGAATCTCTAGAATCTTCTTCTCCAGCATCCACTTTAGCGTTGACGACATCGTTTTGTCTAAGAATTGGAGAAAGACAGGTTATTTGATTATTTCTTGCTCTTCTTAACTGGTTTACTGTTGAGGGTGTGCTATTTACTACTAACAGCCTAACAGTTTCCTTTTTTTCTGTTGGAAAGCTGCTGGCATTATCTCCTGTGTTAAAGGAAAGGAATATATAGAAAACTGTCTTTTTAAGAACCTAAAGATGAAATCAAGAAAACATTTTCAGTCCATGAAGATTACTTGTCTGTGATTTTTCATGGTTTTATAGCCCTTTAGTTTAAGTTTGAGTACCTTTTATTAGTGCGAAAGAGAATTTCTTTTCTTTGTTAGATCCTGGATTAATATTGTCATGCTTTACTGGCATCCAGTTTGATATTGGTTCTCAAGTAGTTGGCCAGAAAGACATGACAAAGAATGTTCTAGACATCTGGAAACAGGTAATATACACTACTCTTTTGAATTTATCTATTTTCTAGCTAGTGGTTGTCTTAAAGATACTTGTTTAATTTTACCATCCTTTGCATTGGGTGGTATTCTTTTAGATTTTTCATAATAAAAGAACAAGAAAGATAATCTTTTCAATAATTAACTTCATTCAATTTCATGATCATTTCTGAAATCTCTCTGTGGGTTTTTCTTCTCTTCTCTTATGAATACAACAAAATGACATTGAATAAGATGATGTTGAATATGATGGCCTAATGTAATGAAAGGCTTATTTGTCTATGGTTGATGATAATGATGTTGGCCATTGTGGCATTGAGAAATGATGTGTATATGTGTTGCTTTGCTATGAGTTGATTGATAAATATGGTTTATGTATATTGTTGGGATGAATAAATTATGATGATTTTAGCAAATCATACATGATGTTGATATACATATGCACATAATCTCAATTGTATTCATATTCATCATTTGAAATGTATAACTCACTCTCCCATGTTGTCTATTTTTTTAGCATTGTGATTGCAGGGTTATCATGAGATAAGATTGAGTGTTTGAACTAAAGCTTTTGAGAAGGTAAATAGCTATAATGGAATGCCTTGGCCGACAACGAATGTTAATTATGATGTGATGATTGAATTGTATAAGATTATAGTTGATAATCATTGATTTGATGGTATTGTATAGACAATAACGCATATGAATGATGTATTAATATTTGAGGTATTGGGGTTTATACTCATTTGATGATTAAAATGTGTTGGTCATGTAGCCCATCTTGGGAATATATAAGTGTTGATGATATATGACTTTGAGGTTGAATCAAATGTGGTCAATTATGGAATATGGATATTGGAGATGTATGTTGCATGACCATATAGATGTATATATAAATATATTTTGGGTGATGCATATTGATGACTTATGCGTATGAATGGTTATGGCCTAAATGACTTATGTTGTGTATTTGCATGCTTTGCCGAGCCTCTTCTCATATCTTCATATATGGGACTAGGCGTGTGCCCTGTATACATATTCTTCTTCCACAGTAAACTCTGTTATTTTTGTACACACCTATGGGCGATTTATTTTGCGATCCAGTTTTACATTATCAAATCTCACTCTCCGGTTTCCTATGGTTCGAGTCTGGATGTAATCGTTGAGGCGCTTTGAAAATATTTTAAACATAAAAATCAATTACTCGCATTTTTATTAATTAATTATCTTGATTACATCGGGATTCAGGTCTGGAAAACCGCGGTGTGACAGTATTGATTCTTCTTTTGTATGACATATAAGGCATGTTAATTGTTGTTTGATTTGATAAAGTTTTTCTTTATGATACTTGAAATTGAATGATATATGTGATGGTTATGTATATATATATGAATTAATGAAACTTTTATGGTTGTGACATTAAATGTAATCAACCATAGATTGTTAAACTTTCTAAGTGTTTTATTGTTGTAAATATATCAATGAAGAATCTAAAATGAGAACTATAGATCTTTGGGATAATATTGATATTGGTTTAATATTGGGAAATTGTATCATAAAATATTTTTTTTGTTATTCCTAACCATTTGATACATGTTTATCAAATTATTTTCTTTTAGTCATCAATTTTGTCCAATAAATATACATACCCTATATAAATCATTGTTATGTAATGTTCATTGTACAAATATTTTGATAAACTTAAAGAAATATGTTAGTAAACCAAGAGTAAATAGATATGGACCCTTATTAATTTATCGTAGTTTTTATGAAGTGAGTTATATAAACCTTAGCCAACTATAGCAAAAATTTAAGTGATTATTTCTAAGTCAACGTAGTGATTTGTGATCATTTAAGATTAGTGAATTTATCAAATCTATGTAATGATTGTAGTCAATTATGATGGATATGCAATCAATTAGTTAAGAAATATTTAATCCATTATGTAGGACAATAAGAATTGATTATTTACCCTGGATTGTCATGAAGTAAAAAACATAAGGATTTAGTTAGATAAACAAGTACAACGCGGACTAAGACATATTTGTCCTTTTTCACTAGGATAATTTATTATACATGATTACATTGAAGAAAATAAAGTAGAACATCTACTACATCATAGTTAAAAGATGAGTAACCACTTCTTCTTCTGAAAATTATTGGAGAATTATAATCGTTAGAGGCCTATGAGCGATGGCAATACATAAAACATCCAAATTAGAACAATCACCACGATTAATATGAGAAGTGAGAAAGTTATTACCAAGCACTATATCTCATCCCGTAGCCACTCTTTATTACTTCTAGGAAGGTTGGTCATCGAATAGTCACTAGTGTATTTTGGGGTTTTAACCACAGTTAAAAGTGACCTTTAAGCACGATTGTAGAATCGTGCTTAATCCAAATGTGGTTATAGTTAAGGGTGTTTGAGCACGATTTTAAACCGTGGTTATAAAGCAGTTATGAATACAGTTAGAAAGAACCGTGGTTAAAGAGGGGAATTTATAAACACGGTTAGAAAGAACCGTGGTTAAAGAGGGGCATTTATAAACACGGTTAGAAAGAATCGTGCTTAAAAGACCCATTTTTAACCATGGTTAAGGTTCAACGGTTGTGATCATAATCGTGCTTAAAAGTTAGGCTTTTTTTAGATAGCTTTGTTTTTAGTCATTCCCCAAACCTGCAAGCAGAAAACCAGACAGCCCAATTGATGCACACAATAAGATATATATATATATATATATATATATATATCATCTTCATGATGAAATACCCACACTCAAAGGTGCCATCCTGTAACTAAGACTACAAGGTACCACACATTGAAATGACAATTGGTAACTATTTTTGTTACTAAACGAGGGAAGTTAAAAATGAATGCTTGTTAATTAAAGTCCTTACTTTTGGGAAGACCCACAGCAGTTTTTCCTGCTCACCCTTCCTTGTAGTCGATAGTATCCATTCATAGCCCTGTGTGAAAATAAAACACCCGTTCAGTTAATAGAATATCTTAATCAAATATGTAAAGTTGTCTAATTTTTAAAAGCAGCTTACCCGTCGAGTAATTTCATGTAGTCCTCACCAGGACTCCCATGCAAAGAATAGAAGCATGCAGCCATGCCATCTTTCGGGCAAATGGCCAGTAGTTGCCAGTGAAGGCTACAATGAACATTGATTAGTAACAACATAAAATGATTAAATTAACAACACAAAGCAATTATTTAATAGGCTCTTTTGAAGTGGTGCAAGGTACACAGGCTTGTTCGGCTCATGCATCCAATTCTGGATGTATGCCTGAATCTCCTCCTTATTGTTCCCGTGAACTTGTATTAAAGCAGGCTCTAGGAAACCATAAGTGTCATGGACACCCCTTTCTACACAAACTCTATGTAGAAACCTAAGAAGATTTGCACACGTTTAGTTAGTGAAAAATAACATTTTAATTGACACAATCATTGAGCGAAAAACATTATACTTACAGCTCCCAACACTGAATCACAGAAATGTTCAGCATCGTCTTCCCCATCAGGATCTCACATAAGTCAGGCCGTGAAACATACATTGGAAGTGGACTTGGGTGGCCGAAAATAGACACTTGCCATGGGACTAGGACAGTATTCTCGCGTAGCGAGGCCGTGACTGCCTATAGTTGTTCGATGGGATCAGGGGGGTTGTGGCTCCCTAGATGGACCAATATCCTGCTAAAATAGTTAAAACATTAGAAGAAAATTTTTATGATTCAAAACATAACTTAATATATAAATGATGCTAGTTTAAGAAGCATACCTAGCGACTAGAATCTGACAAGAGTTTGGTCGGCTACATAAGGAAGTGTCCTACAGCCTGGCCGACGAGCCATACCTCAGGAGTTGGTATGCACAGCTGTCTCCGCCTTGAGGACCTGTACAACCAAGACCTTTGATACATCATCAGGCATTGCCTGATGGTGAACTGAATGGCCTAGGTTATACACTAAACCAACAACAACTGGCTCCTCCACTCTATCAACAAATAGGTCACACTGACGACAGTCTCCAAGATGCATGCCGTCATCATCACCGTCAAGTGCAGTACATGACCCCTTTGTTCTGACTTATCTAACATGTATATTTACATAACTTTTTAAAGTTGTTCAAAAGATAATGAAAGTGAATTACAAGTAATTCAATTAAAATGATGTATAATCTAACTTATGGGTCCACCACGGGTGCTGTAGGTTGAGGTTGCTAGCCGAACGAGGCCTTCATCTTATCCCGAAAGCATCTTATCTCTTTTTGTAGAAGTCTCTGCATCTCTTCCCTGGTCTTTACCTTCAGTGCAGCTACCTTCTCCTCAAAGCTCTTCTCCAAATCAGAGATGGACTGGGAAGGGGTAGTGGGACAACCGAGATAGATTCGGAAGCCTACGGAGAAAGAATGATTAGAAACAAAGATGTTAATATAAAACAAAGTCAAAAATATTAGAATAAATGTACAATGACCTTGACCTGTTGCACGCACTCGTCCAGGGTGCTCTGGCCGGTCGATGGCAGTGGTCAGTATATCATCCCTACCATACGACATGAAAGACCCTTGGGTCGACTGCTCCACCAAGGAATCTTGCAACCAAAACCCAATCGTGCGAGTGTTGTTAGTAATATATTTGGACAGCTCAAGTATCATAAAACCTTTTAAGAAGCTTTGTACTTACAAATCATGTCACAACCTCCTCAGCATGTGATGAAGTATACTCACCACTCTTCCTCGTCCTGGCTTGCTTCCATTTTTGATGGCGTGCGGGGAGGGGGATCCACAATAGTGGTGTCAGGGTGGCTACCTTGGCGCTAACTGGCCTTCTTCTGGGCCATCTTTTCCTCTAACAATCGGTAACCCCCATGTGACAACCTGTGAGGGTAGTCATTCTTCCCGCGGATTTCCTATGTTTTCAAGCATTTGGCCTACAACAAAAACAATTCAAACACACTTATACATTATATATTTTATATAAGAACATTCATCCTCAATTATAAAAACATCAAAAGTAAAAGGTATGTACCATAAACTCTTCTGTGTGCTTAGATATAACAAACGCATCCTATGTCTGCTGATCTATAAATGTGTATGTGTCTCTAGGAAACTTACCCCGTTCTTCCTGAAGACAAACCTGTAATTTAGAATACTTGAAGTAAAAAATTGATAGCATAAGACAGTACAATTTTATACACTTAATTTTTAACATGCATACATATGTGGAAGTCAGTTTGCCCTTGAATGCCCTCCATCGATCAACGATCTTAGACATGATCTTCCTGCATAGTATGTCGACTACAGGAATATCCCAAGCATCCTACAAGTGGAAAATTAACATGGTTGAGTTTATAATTGACAAACAAATTACAAAACAAACACAAGTGTAATAGGTGTTTTCTTACAAGGACATCAGCCCAAATTGCATTCTTCATGACCTCCTCAACACTATCCCAATCAAGGATAATGATGGACACCTTTGACCGTGCCAAGACACCTAAGTAACTCTGAAACTTGGCGGCGTTTGGTCCCAATGTCATCCCCATGATGATATCAATGTCAACATGGGTCCTCTATCCCTGATGCCGCCTAAGAGTGACACTGGTCATCCTGGTAATACCTCGACTCCTCCTAGCTGAGGAATCTATATCCTTAGAGTCAGATCTCGCGGGTGGACCCTGGTCTGCCATAAGTATCTGTTCAAAGAAGCAAAAATACCAGAGTAAGTATAATAAACACATTGCGAATACAAATCAGTTAATAAATACATGTGTAGTTATTATTAATCAACAATAAATACAATCAATGATATACAACCAAAGACATACCCTATGTTTTCCACAGACCCTCCTGGTGGTCATGATGGGTCACAACTATATCATCTATGTGATCTTCCACAATCCCAATCATGTACGTGTTGTTAGACAAGGTATGTCTAGGACATCAAGAGTTGGATCCCCAATGTTGTGTCTAACTTAGACAGCAATTGACCATCTTTTATCAGACAGGTCAACAACGTAAAAAAAAATTCCTCACTTGAGCTTCCATGATGAAAGGCTCCTCTTTGTGACCTACCTTGTTCAAGTCTACCAATGTAAATTTAAATTCATCTATTTTGACACCATTCTTACTATCAACCCATTTGCATTTAAACATAGGAACAGTGAAACGACCATAATCTACTTCCCATATATCTTTAATGACACCAAAATAACATAACTCAGCCATGATAGGGGTATTGTCCTTTGAAGTGAAGAAATACATTGATTCGGCCATAACCATAACTCCATTATTATGCACTGTACTCTTGTCATTATGGGCCTTAGTATAGAATGAATAGTTATTTATGTCATATCCATAATAGGTGATTACATCAAAGTTGGGACCTAGTGCTAATCGATGTAATGTCTCAGGGGCAAATGTATCTTTGAGAAGGGTCATTTTGAACCACTACATGAACATTTTGTTGTGTTTATTCAACACCCACTTTTCAGACATTCTAGGGTTATTTCTTTTGACTAGGTCTTTGTGAGTCATTAAATACGGGAGGATGGTGTCTGTGTTGTTCAAAACATACAAGTGTGCTTGGAGGACTTCATCACGTGACATGCTTTTAATTCTTTTCCTAATGGTACCTTTCCCATCTAATTGCCCTTCGTGACGAGTCTTCGGAATGCCAATGCTTTCAGCCGGTGACATATAATCAGTGCAAAACTCGATTGCTTCCTCTGTAATGTACCTTTCTACCATCAATGCTTTAGGGCGGTGTTGGTTCTTCATATAACCTTTTAATATTTTCATGTATCGCTCAATTGGATACATCCACCTCAAGAATACTAGCCCACACAAACAGACCTCCCTCACCAAATGATGATTAAGTATACCATTGTGTCAAAGAATGAAGGCGAGAAATGATTTTCCAATTGACATAGTATAGGAAACCCTTCTTGTTCCAATGCATCCAACTTCTCGTGGGCGATTACTTTGCAACATATGGCATTAAAAAACAAACACACCCTCATTATCACATGTCTGACATTTTTAGGGAGAATGTCACAAATGGCAATGGGTAGAAACTGTTGCATCAGCATATGACAATCGTGTGACTTTAAACCAACTAACTTCAGATCCTTCATGGAAACACAAGTGTTGATGTTGGAACCATACCCAGATGGAACTTTCACAACATGCAACAATTCACACAAACTTTGCTCTCTTTTCTGGATAAGGTATGACATGCTAGAGGCAAATATGTTTGTTTGCCATTTAATTGTGGATGCAACTCTTCACGTATACCCAACAACTCCAAGTCTAGACGTGAATTCAGGCCATCCCTAGTTTTTCCAAGTATGTTTAAGAGGGTTCCAACCAAACTATCACACATATTTTTGTCCACATGCATCATATCGATACAGTGTCTTATATCAAGCTCTTTCTAATATGGCAGGTCAAAAAATATTGACCTTTTCTTCCAGTTATTTTTTTTGGTGGACTACTTCTCAAACTTACCAAGAACCACATTGATGTCTTTCACCTTTACATATACTTGATGACCAAATAGTGGTGGGGGAGGCCTTTCAAACTCTTGCAAACCATTGAATGACTTCTTTAACCTACGAAGTGGATGGTTAGCCGTAAGAAACCTACGATGTCAAAGATAACATTTTTCCTTCCATGATACAGTCGATCAGAACTAGTTCCCTCCTCACATATAGGACACGCTTTATGACCTTTGACGTTGTAGTCTAAGAGGTTACCATACGTTGAAAAATCATTGATCGTGTAGAATAACATGGCCCTCAATTTGAATGAATGTCTTGCAAACCCATCAAACATATTAACCCCATCTTCCCATAACATTTTCAGGTCTTCAACTAACGGAGTTAAGTATACATCAATGTTGTTCCCTGGTTATTGTGGACCAAAAATCATCATTGATAACATAACATATTTCCGCTTCATGCATAACCATGGCAGCAAGTTGTAAACAAACAACAAAACAGGCCACAAACTGTGGTTTGTGCTTAGGTTCCTATATGGGTTCATGTCATCTGTGGCTAGTGCAAGCCTAACATTTCTTGGGTCATGGGCAAAATCTGAATACATTGTATCCATTTTCTTCCACTCACTAGTGCAAAAGTACCATTTCTCAATGTAAAATTCACCACGGATTTACAAAAACCAATATGGAAAATCAATGCGGTGGCATTTTTGAAAATATATACAAATGTCCATATCGGTTTTACTAAAAATCGTTGTTAATCATTAGCGCGGTGGCATTTTTGAAAATATTAGCAAAACATCGGTTCTATTATTATACTGGATATAATATTATTTTAAGTTACTATTTACTATGTCAATAGTAAATTACTATTAAGAATAGTGAATTACTATTCAAATAGTAAATTACTATTACGAATAGTAAATTACTATTACGAATAGTAAATTACTATTTACTATTACTATTTATGATTTATTATTTACTGTTACTATTCGTGATTTACTATTTACGGTTATTATTCATGTTTTACTATTTACTATTACTATTCATGTTTTACTATTTACTGTTACTATTTATATTTTACTATTCACTATTCATTATTCAAAATTTACCATTTCTATTTTACGTAGTAATCTTAATTTTTATCTTATGCCCATATTGAAATAAATTGGTATTAATATTTCTAGAAATCGGAGACGCAAAGTGAACTTTCTTTTGGTAACCATTCAAGGTAAGGGGGAGTGGGATAGGAATATAATATGAAAAGACATAAGAATAATGGGAGGAGTCCCCTACTCCTTTTAAATTTAAAAATAATATTATTATTTTCAAATAATAATTATTTAACTTAAAATTTATAATAAAATTTAAATTAAGTATCTTGTGTAACTTGATCTGAAATACCTATGCAAAGACCTAGATAACCTATGTGAACTCAACTAAACCTATGCAAGAACTTGGACTATTATGACCTATATGGACTAAACTAAACCTATGCAAGGATTGGATTATGTGGACTTACATAGACCTACACGAGGAATGGACTATAAGGACATGAAAATTAAGTTTATTAATTTATATAACTATTAAACTTTGAATTATGATTTTTATGAATAATATTTAATTTATTTGATTTGATTATGATTGATAATATCTATTTGTGATTGACGATATTTAATTATGATAAAAAAATATTTGATTGTGAGTGATAATGTTTAATTGTGATTGACAATATTTGGTTATGATTAATGAGTGGTTGATGATATTGAAATGTAGAGTTGGAGCATATAGCAAGCATGACGAAAAGCTAAAAACCCAATACGAATATTCTTACCTTACACTTTAAGTTTTTATTTTAAGAAAAAAAGTATTTTATAATTACTTTAGTCTTTTATTTCTTCAAAAAAATAAAATAAAATAAAATTATTTTCATCAACCTTACTTTTAATATTTAGGATAAAAATCTAATATTCATTTTAGAAAGAAACTATTGTATGAAAATTAATTTATAAAAAGGTTGAGATAGTTATTTCTTGAATGAAAGAAAAATTTATAGTTTTAAGTATATTTTTTTAATGATTTTAAGAATTAAATTCTTTTAGTAAATTAGAATTTTAAAGTAAATTATTTTGATTTTTCCTAAGGTAATAATGAAAGGATATTTTGATATAATTAAGATTTCTCAGCTTGATTTTGTTAGGATTCAATTTGAGAAAGATTATGTAAATATGTTAAGTTTAATATGAGAAAATTTTGAGATATTTAAGGCTTAGAAACTCAATTTTTGGTGAGATTTGAATTTGAAAGTTGTACTAAAATTATTTCTGTATAACAAAAATTCAGAGGAAAGATCATGGAAATGTACAGTTTATTGGAATGATGTTGTAAACCTTTATGGTATTTATTAATTGAGTTTCTAAAAGTCTTAATCAACTCAATACGCGAGTAGTTCATGCATCATGAATCATTAAAGAGAAATAAGATGTGATATTGCCTGGGGACGGATTATAGAAACTGATGATACATTAGAGGAGGCTTAATTGCGAGCCTTGGGATGAGAGGGTATGAAAGGGTGCTTCAAGGGACCTGGGGTCACTCTCTAGTTTCGGGTACTTTCACAATAACAACCTTCTCAATCTGACTAGTCTCTAAGTGTTTCCATGTCAGTTGAGTTGTACATATGCCATGAAGACATTTATGTTATTATTATCTGAAATTATGGAACAGTATAAACTCCTGGTTGGCCCAGTGCAAACTAAAACTTTAAGGGCCCACATGCATAAACTGAATGAGATTATATTAAAAGCATTACATATCATACATGTGATTGTGATATTCTGTGTAAATGGTTGTGAATGAAAGTATGATTGTTATATGTATGAAAATCCTACATTTATAATTAATTGTGTATGAGATTATGAAAGATATTATTTTATTAGTTTGTGAAAACCCTTATGCTTATATCTTATCTGTAAAGTATTATATTCTGTTTCTCACTCCTTCTTGTTTGAATTTCTTTGTTCAAAATATATGTGATGTATAGCTAACAGCTCAAGATGAAAGGATATAATTACAAAAAGGGTAAAAGGGTCTCATCAGGTGAAGAGATATGACAAGGGTAGGATTCCAAAATCCTATGGTTCAAGAACTAGGAAATGATTGGTCACGGTCGTAGTAGAGGTATAATTTAGTTTTAGTTTACCTTATTATAATATCTAGTTGGATAATTGTAACAAGGTGAAGGTTAAACTTTGATAAACCTTATCATTCAGATATAATACTGTAAATCATTTATCACTTATGATTTCTATAAATTATTTTTGTCAGTATAGATAAATATTAAAAGATGACATTTTTTTACTTTCAATATTCAAAGGAAATCAGATGTATATACGCCCTTGTATACGCGAGATAAAGAGTGATAAATATGTATATCTTTCTAAAAAAAATTTAAAATCAAGAAGAATACATATATATCTCGTGTATATAAGGGGGTGTTACAAAGTGGTATCAGAGCAATTCAATCCAAATCAGCCTGGGGTATGGTCTTACTAGCGTGTTAGTGTACTCTGATGGTTAAGTTAGTCAAGAGATTTTATGGTTGACAAAGAAGGAAATTTTATTGGAGTAGATGGTAAGAAGCAAGTGAAGAAAAATTAGGAATGTAGAAAGAAAGAACTAATTTTTAAGTTCGTAAAAAGTATAAGTTAGAACTCTATAGCATGTTACTTGAAAAATGTTATTGTAGTGATTATCAGAAACTGGTCATTCTAAAGTCTTTCTTGACATTGTTTAAGTATGGGCGTTAATGTATGGTGGAATAATAAGGTAAATTAACTAATGTAGCTATTTCCTTTTATTCCAAATGTATTGTATGGTGTTTGATTCTTTGATTAATATGTGATAATGAAATATTCAAACATTTGCTTCTTTTATAATATGGTATAGGACAACAAGGGGGATAAGATAATAGAAGATCTTTAGAAATATTTTGGTATGAATTTTAGACTAGACCTGTCATGACTTTGACTACTTAGTTATGAATTACCGGGACTGATCACCCTGAATGATTTACACTAAGTAGTGAAAGACATGTCAAATGAAGGATGTTAAGATCAATGAATTTAGCCCTAGGTTAATGTGGTATATGAAAAAATGAAGATAAACTCAATAAATTCTATTAGGATATTCCTTACCATGTCCTTGAAGTTGTAGAGATACTTGTGTGAATTAGAATTTCAATGGGTAGATAACTGTTGTAATCTGAAGTAGTATAACAAATTGTCTAAGATAGAATCATAGTTTTTTCTTTGAGGATATATTTTCAATCTAAAAAAAATATGTGGATGTATGCTTCATGAAAGAAATATGATAATTTGTTCACTAACTTGTTTGGTATAACAAATAATCATACTAGGAATTATATCTTTGACTGTTTATATTGATTCTTCTTTTGTATGACATATAAGAAATGTTAATTGTTGTTTGATTTGATGAAATTTTCCATTATAATGCCTGTGATTGAATGATATATGTGATGGTTATATATATAAATATGAATTAATAAAACTTTTATGGTTGTGACATCGAATGTAATTAACCATATATTTTTAAATTTTTTAAGAGATTTATTGTGATAAATATGTCAATAAATGATCTAAAATAAGTATTATAGATCTTTGGGAGATATCGATATTGGTTGTGTCATAAAATATTTTTGTGATTCCTAACAATATGATACATGTTTATCAAGTTATTTTCTTTTAGTCATCAATTTTGTTCAATGAATATACATATCTAATATAAATCATTATTATGTAATGACCATTGTAGATTTAAAATAAAGAAATATGTTAGTGAGCCGTGAGTAAATAGATATGAACCCTTACTTATTAATTTAGCATAGTTCCTATGAAGTGGGCTATATAAACCTTAGCTAACCATAAAAAAAAATTAAGTGAGTATTTCTAAGTCAACGTAGTGATTTATGATCATTTAAGATTAGAGAATTTATCAAATCTATGTAATGGTTGTAATCAATTATGATGGAATATACAATCAATTAGTTAAGAAATATTTAATCCATTATATAGGACAATAAGAATTGATTACATACCCTAGATTGTCATAAAGCAAAGAACATAAGGATTGAGTTAGATAAACAAGTACAACACAGACTAAGACATATTTATCCTTTCCACTAGGACAATTTATTATACATGATTACATTAAGGAAAATAAAGTAGAACATCTAGTACATTATAGTTAAATGATAAGTAACCACTTATTTTTCTAACAATTTTTGGAGACTCATAATAATTAGAGGCCTAAGAGTCTTGCAATACATAAAACATCCAAACTAGAGAAATCACCATAGTGATTATGAGAAGTGAGCAAGTTGTTACCAAGAATTGTAGTTCATCTCGCATTCGCTCTTCATCACTTCTAGGAAGGTTGGCCATTAAACAATATGATATTACTTGAGGAAAAAGATTGAAGAAATTAGATAGAAGACAAAAACTAGGAAACCTTAAAGTTATGATAGAAAGTGAGAATGGATTGGAAACTTATAAGCAAGCAAAGGAGAGTGGGCAATGGTCATAAATGGCTAATCCAACGGCTAGTTGCTAACGGCTAGTTGTCCAGTGATTAATTCTTAACAGTCCATTTTAATATGCTTCGAGTAGGAATTTTAATTTATAGATATTACGGATTATATTAAGTAATGTTTTAATAGATTAAGAAATGTAATTATTGAGGTGTTTAGAGTTAACCATCAGTTTATGATGAGCATGGTTAACAAAAAATTAAGACGGATGATATTTTTGAGTTGAAGAGAAAATACTGGATAAGATAAAAAAAAGGGTAAGTGGCAATATCAAGGAAAGGATACACAATTGTCAATAAAAACTAGAAAACATTTTAGAACAGTTCACTTCGTTTAGCCTTAGTAAGATTTATCAACAATATCAAATTTCGAGGACGAAATTTCTTTTAGGGAAATAAAGTTGTAACATCCAATTTTTTACTCAAATAGAAAATAGATATTAATATATCTTTAATGAGAAATACTTACTATTAGATAGTTTATTATTATTATTATTATTATTTTATGAAATTTTGGTATTTATATTTAATTATTTTGTTTAAAAAATAAAATAATAATAATAATAAAATAAAAATATATATGTCTTTTGAATGAGAATTTTAAGATGACCTAATTAATAGTCAAAGATTAATGAAATTATATTAAGAATTTTGAATATCTTTATTATTCACAACTTTTATTTTATGTTTTTATGTTTTTATATATTTATGATTTAACTCTTATTATAATTTTAAAATAAAATTTTGAAAGAATTAGACTATGGTTCTTCAGAACTTTTTGATCTACATAATATTTATGATTTTCTGAAATTTTTTAAAATTTTTGAAATATTTTAATAAAATAATATATTTTAAATAATTTTAAATTCATATAAAGTTACTTAAAATTAAAAATATTTACAAGAAAGTGAAGTTAAATTATAAGAAAAATTTTTAAAATCCATTTCAAGTAGACTTATCTAAAAATGATTGGTTTGAGAAAATCTTGATTTTTATCAATCATAAAAAAATCAAAAACATACCAATAAATTTTTATTAACAGAAAATTTTAGATTTTAAAAATTTAAACTTTATATTACTTATTATAAAATTAGTGAAAACTGATATAATATCGCTAAATTTCGAAAAGGACTGATTTTGAATTTTTAAAATATACCGGGTGAATGGTGATAAATGTTTTATAACACAATAAATTAGATTTAGTTTGCTTAGGATTTTAATCATTATGCACTGTATTTCCTTAATTTTTGTGATTTTCGCTTTCTTTCCACTATATTCTACTTGGGTATTTTATTTTGCAGAAATTAATAAAATTAAGGAACAAGTACAAAGATAATCCAAGGGTCAATAACAAGAGAAAAACGACCATCAAATGATAAAGAAACAAGAAGAACAAGCCCAAGTGGAAAGAATTCTCTTTTTATACTGAATTTCGACTCGGAATGATCAAATCCGAGTAGGATGACTCGGAAATGATCATTCCCAAGTAAGGAGTCTCCGAATGAAGCATTGCCGAGTGGAATATTTCCCGGTTGGAGGTAAATTCGAGTAGAAGATTCCCTATCAAAGCCATTCCGAGTGAAAAATGGCTGACCTTGAAGGAATACTTCCCGGTTCGAGATAAATCCGAGTGGAAGATTCCCGACTACAACCACTCTGAGTGAAAAAGGAACTGACTTTGAATAAATACCGCCCAAAGATATACTTCCGAGTGAAGGATTCACGAGTGAGTTGATTCTGAATGAAAAAACTCTGAACTTCGGAAGAACACTTGTCAGGCAAGGATGTCTCCGGGTGGTGTGTCTCGAAAAAGATGGCATTTTGAGCAAAGAAAAGGCCTTTTCGAGTAGTGTGTTTCGGAGAAAATGTCTTTTCAAGCAAGGAAAAGTTCCGACCGGGAATGAATCTCTTTCGGGCAGACTCTCAAAGTTTCAAAATATACTCGAGCGAGATGTCTCCGAGGAAGGCACTTCCGAGTGGTTTGGGGCCGAGGGATGTATTTCTGAGCAAAGCAAAGCTCTGACCTAGAAAGAGCTTCTATCGGCCAGTTTCTCTCAAGTTCCAAATTTCTGAGTGAAAAGCAAGGCCGACTCCCGAGTGAATACAACCAAATGGGTTGATTGACGATTGAGGCCATTCTGAGTGAAAATCAAGTCGGATTTGCGAGTGAATGTGTCCGAGTGGTTCAATTCCAGAGACATAGCCGAGTAAAACATTTTCGAGGTGTCGATTGAATCATTTGAATGAAGACTTCCCGATCCTGAGTGGGTCACATGTGAAAGAAGAGGGTCTGGTCGAGTGCTTCAAGCAGAAGCACCTCCGAGCAAATGATCCCCGAGTGAGTCACTTTTGAAGCAATTCCGAGTGAATGTTTCAATCAGTGAAGCAATCAGAGGTGCTTTACTCGGAACTTGTTTCTGTTTGAAGCAATTCCGAATGAACAAAAGTCCTGATGAATGCTACTCGGAAAGAAATTTCTGAGTCAATAATCGATGAATTCAAGCTTTCACTCGGTCTTTTATGTATGAAAAGCACCTGTTCCACTCGGATTAATTCCCACTGAGGATGGATACTGGCTGAGGCACTAATCCAAGTCATAAGGAGAACGCCAGTTCCATATTTCCACCGTTTTCCCATGCTGACTTGAATTCCCACCATCCAAGTGGATCCTTGAATTATGAGGGGGCGGCTGACAACGAGACAAAAGAGAATTCCCACTAGCCGCCGTTCCCTATAGTTGTCGAGGTCCAGGCTGTTTCCAAGTTGATTTGTTGATCTCGTGGGGCGGCTGACAAGAAGACGAAGAGAAGTCCCACTAGCCACCGTTCCCTATGACTATTGACGCCCAGATTTCTATAAATAGGGGGGAGGTCTGAAGCCATTACAGCATCCCCTTTGATACCCATTTTTCTTCATCAGCTTCATTCCATTCCTTTTCTTTTCCTTCATTTTCTTTTCCGTTCTTTCTCTTTCGTTTTCTTTCTCTGTCCCATTTCTTTCTCTTTTTATTTTCTTTTTCTTTTCTTTTTCTTTCTGTTTTGTAAGAGTTGTAAGGGTTGTGAAATTGAGTGTTCCAATTTGTAATTGGTGGAGGAATATTACAACAAGGAAATATAGTGGTAAAATTATTTTGAGCTTTTGGAGAAACCCGTAAGTCTTTATTTTTACCATGTCTTGTATGTTTTATTTTTCCATCATATCAATGAATGTGAATTATTTCATGAGTAACTAAATTAATTATCTTGGGATGAAGGGGGTGTGATAATATTTTATGATAATGTTATTTTGACTTTGAATTAAATAAATTTTTGTTTTCCATTTAGTTCAAAAAATGCTCAATGCTCTTAGTAATTCCTAACAAGAACCTAAGTGATAAAACTGTATACTTGCAGGTATATTAGTAAGTTTAAGTAATTAATAGAATCGAGAGATTTATTGTTACTGGAAAGTTTTTGAACTAAGCCTAAGGTTTTGAAATACTTTTTGTGACCTCGGTAAAACCGTGAAAGTAATCAAAATCTTTTGGGGAATAAATAAGGGATTTTCACAAAACGATAATGGGCCTTTTCTAAGGATTAAGCAGCGCTTTCCATAGGTTAGGTACATTAATAGGATTCCGAGAGGAACATATTAATTAGCTTAAGGAAAATCCGCCTTGGAAAACTTAATTTGATTCTTATTTATGAAAAGTTAAAATTCATTAACATAAAATGGAGCCTTGATCCCCCGAAATCCCAAGATACTCTCAACTCTAATTTTTAAGTGTCTAGAAAATTTTGTTTATTTATTCGTATTCTGAGCAACTTAATTTTGTGCTTTATTTTACAAAAACCTTAAAAATCAATTGTGTGGATAATTAAATTTCAATATGCTGGTACTTTGAAAACAGTCCCTGTGGAGAACGATAATCTTTTATATTACGCGACATAACCCGTGCGCTTGCGGGTCCTGTCAAGTTTTTGGCGCCGTTGCCGGGGACTGTTGTCCCTCAAATATCGATAATATTGAAATTTGATTAGATCATACTTGTTAATATTTTTTCTGTTTCTTTTATTTATAGTTATTTATTTATTTTGATTTTTATTTTCAAAGATCACACTTGATCTTTGTTATGGAATTCTTAACAGGTGCTACTGACTTTTATTGTTGGATTTGTGGTGATTCAGGACATGCTGCTACAAATTGTTATTTTGCAATATCCTTAAACCACCATGAACAAGAATTTCATCAGTTGGATGCTATTGGAAACTATAACCATAGCAGTGATTTTAAAAGCTTACCAGCATTCCAAAACTATCCCCCACAAAAATCCAAACTTGAAATACTGATGGAAAATTTTGTGAGTACCCAAGAAAAACGAAATGAAGAGTTCTCAAATGCCATAAAGACCTTAGCTTCAAAGGTGGACTCTCTGGCCACCCATAACAAAATTTTGGAGAATCAAATTGCCCAACAGACCTCTTTTTCTATGAGAACACCAGAAACATTTCCTGTAAAACCTAAGGTGGGACCATCTAACCACACCATGGATATCACTCTTAGGAGTGGTACTCATTATGATGATCCAGTTGGCATAACTAAAGAAGAAGCTAAGGAAGAGAAGAAATTTGATGAGTCTCTATCTCATCCGATAATTGAGGAGAGCAGTACACTGATCCAAAAGAAGGTACTGTCCAAGCTTCAGGATCCAGGTATTCTAAAGGTTATTCCTATCAAGGTAGGAAAATTTTACATACCTGTTAACTTTGCTGTGCTTGAAATAGATTTTATTGACCAAGTGGTAGAGAAAGAGGCAATCCAAAACCTCCCTCTTGATCCACTTGAATCTGTTTTATCTTATGACTTTTTAGGCATTTCAAAAACACACTTCTGTGATTTTTTGGCTAAAAGAGAACTGATCCCTAAGGTAGAATTCAGACCACTAAAACCTGTGTTTAGGTATGAATTGTATAGCTGAAGCAGGTTCAAAAAAGTCTGGCTGAAGACTTAAAACTTAGCACTTATGGGGATGTAACCCCATGTCTTTAATAAATTAAAAATAAAAAAAATAAAAAAAATAAAAAAACAATAACTATGTCAAATGCTGGTTTGGGGTTACTACAGGTAAGTTTTCTTATTCTTTTATCATCTATTTTAACATTGAGGACAATATCAAATTCTGGTTTGGGGTGGTAGATAAGAAAACTTAACTATTTTGTTTACGTTGTGTGATTGTTATATTTTTCTTGCATGTGTGTTTTCCTTGTTTTGTTTGTAATCTTGTAATTTACCATGATTATATGATAAATTTACTTTGAACACAAGGCTAAAGTATCTAAGGACCCTAAAAATTTTGAGTAAAATTTTCAAAATTTGATTGTTTAAATGCCAAATCAATGTCTAAATGAACTTTATGTGATTAAAATTTTCTTCGAAAAGATTTTCCATGGTTAGACTTGAGCCAAAATGGGTTATTTATCAAACAAATTTTCAAAACCTATATCTTCTTGATTTAGTGAATCTCATAGTCATTAATATTCTAGAACTTGTTTTTCAACCGATTCAAAATGGTTTTTGATTATATGTCTTAGGATGATAAAGGCACAATTAGGCCTCATTCTTAAGCCTCAGAATTTTTTCATAATTTGACCCCTAGTTGCCCCTTTTGAGCCTAAAAGTGAAAATTTTTCCTTGAAATCTTTCATTGACTGATCTTCTCTTAATGGTGAAAAAGTTGGAAATTTAGTGGAGCAAAGAAATAAAAAAGGACTTAAGAAAAATATGTATAGGATGCAAAGAAAAGCAAGAAAAAAGAAAAAGAAAATCAAAAGGATGATATTGAATGAATTCCAAAAAGTCTATAAAAGTTCAAAATCTTGCTCTGTTAAATTTATGATGGTAGTTTGAATCATTCATGACTGTTAAAGCCCTTTTGTATTCTATTTTTCTTGAAATTCCTACCTTGACAATACAACCCAAGGCCACGTTACAACCTTTGAAAGACCTTTAGACTTTGACATATTTTCTATCTAAACTGTGGAGTTTCTGGTTTATTAACAAGCTTATGGTAATGTTTTTTGACTATGATGATCTGAGTGATACACAAACCATGAAACACTTTGAGTGAAAATTGAGAGAAGAGTATCCTTTGTCTTGATAATGAAAATTGATTCACATAAGAAAATTAATATTGGCATTTGAATAAATCTTTTTCTCTATTTTGGATTCCTTAGTTTGCTGAGCTTAGTGTTTTATGTATCTTATCATGTAAATATGGTAATTGCTTGAGGACAAGCAATGTTTTGGTTTGGGGTATTTTGATAAGTGTTTTGTAACACGATAAATTAGATTTAGTTTGCTTAGGATTTTAATCATTATGCACTGTATTTCCTTAATTTTTGTGATTTTCGCTTTCTTTCCACTATATTCTACTTGGGTATTTTATTTTGCAGAAATTAATAAAATTAAGGAACAAGTACAAAGATAATCCAAGGGTCAATAACAAGAGAAAAACGACCATCAAATGATAAAGAAACAAGAAGAACAAGCCCAAGTGGAAAGAATTCTCTTTTTATACTGAATTTCGACTCGGAATGATCAAATCCGAGTAGGATGACTCGGAAATGATCATTCCCGAGTAAGGAGTCTCCGAATGAAGTGTTGCCGAGTGGAATATTTCCCGGTTGAAGGTAAATCCAAGTAGAAGATTCCCTATCAAAGCCATTGCGAGTGAAAAATGGCTGACCTTGAAGGAATACTTCCCGGTTCGAGATAAATCCGAGTGGAAGATTCCTGACTGCAACCACTCTGAGTGAAAAAGGAACTGACTTTGAATAAATACCGCCCAAAGATATACTTCCGAGTGAAGGATTCCCGAGTGAGTTGATTCTGAATGAAAAAACTCTGAACTTCGGAAGAACACTTGTCAGGCAAGGATGTCTCCGGGTGGTGTGTCTCGGAAAAGATGGCATTTTGAGCAAAGAAAAGGCCTTTCCGAGTAGTATGTTTCGGAGAAAATGTCTTTTCAAGCAAGGAAAAGTTCCGATCGGGAATAAATCTCTTTCAGGCAGACTCTCAAAGTTTCAAAATAAACTCGAGTGAGATGTCTCCGAGGAAGGCACTTCCGAGTGGTTTGGGGTCGAGGGATGTATTTTTGAGCAAAGCAAAGCTCTAACCTGGAAAGAGCTTCTATCGGCCAGTTTCTCTCAAGTTCCAAATTTCTGAGTGAAAAGCAAGACGACTCCCAAGTGAATACAACCAAATAGGTTGATTGACGATTGAGGCCATTCTGAGTGAAAAACAAGTTAGATTTCCGAGTGAATGTGTCCGAGTGGTTCAATTCCAGAGACATAGCCGAGTGAAACATTTTGGAGGTGCCGATTGAATCATTTGAATAAAGACTTCCCGATCCTGAGTGGGTCACATGTGAAAGAAGAGGGTCTGGTCGAGTGCTTCAAGCAGAAGCACCTCCGAGCAAATGATCCCCGAGTGAGTCACTTTTAAAGCAATTCCGAATGAATGTTTCAATCAGTGAAGCAATCAGAGGTGCTTTGCTCGGAACTTGTTTCTGTTTGAAGCAATTCCGAATGAATGCTTCAAGCAGTGACATCTCCGGACAAAGCAACACCGAGTGAAGCAATTCCGAATGAACAAAGGTCCTGATGAATGCTACTCGGAAAGAAATTTCTGAGTCAATAATCGGTGAATTCAAGCTTTCACTCGGTCTTTTATGTATGAAAAGCACCTATTCCGCTCGGATTAATTCCCACTGAGGATGGATACTGGCTGAGGCACTAATCCGAGTCATAAGGAGAACGCCAGTTCCATATTTCCACCGTTTGCCTATGCTGACTTGAATTCCCACCATCCAAGTGGATCCTTGAATTATGAGGGGGCGGCTGACAATGAGACAAAAGAGAATTCTCACTAGCCGCCGTTCCCTATAGTTGTCGAGGTCCAGGCTGTTTCCAAGTTGATTTGTTGATCTCGTGGGGCGGCTGACAAGAAGACGAAGAGAAGTCCCACTAGCCGTCGTTCCCCATGACTATTGACGCCCAGATTTTTATAAATAGGGGGAAGGTCTGAAGCCATTACAGCATCCCCTTTGATACCCATTTTTCTTCATCAGCTTCATTCTGTTCCTTTTCTTTTCCTTCATTTTCTTTTCCGTTCTTTCTCTTTCGTTTTCTTTCTCTTTCATTTTCTTTCTCTATCCCGTTTCTTTCTCTTTTTATTTTCTTTTTCTTTTCTTTTTCTTTCTGTTTTGTAAGAGTTGTAAGGGTTGTGAAATTGAGTGTTCCAATTTGTAATTGGTGGAGGAATATTGCAACAAGGAAATACAGTGGTAAAATTATTTTGAGCTTTTGGAGAAACCCGTAAGTCTTTATTTTTACCATGTCTTGTATGTTTTATTTTTCCATCATGTCAATGAATTTGAATTATTTTATGAGTAACTAAATTAATTATCTTGGGATGAAGGGGGTGTGATAATATTTTATGATAATGTTATTTTGACTTTGAATTAAATAAATTTCTGTTTTCCATTTAGTTCAAAAAATGTTCAATGCTCTTAGTAATTCCTAACAAGAACCTAAGTGATAAAACTGTATACTTGCAGGTATATTAGTAAGTTTAAGTAATTAATAGAATCGAGAAATTTATTGTTACTGGAAAGTTTTTGAATTAAGCCTAAGGTTTTGAAATACTTTTTGTGACCTCGGTAAAACCGTGAAAGTAATCAAAATCTTTTGGGGAATAAATAAGGGATTTTCACAAAATGATAATGGGCCTTTTCTAAGGATTAAGCAGTGCTTTCCATAGGTTAGGTACATTAATAGGATTCCGAGAGGAACATATTAATTAGCTTAAGGAAAATCTGCCTTGGAAAACTTAATTTGATTCTTATTTATGAAAAGTTAAAATTCATTAACATAAAATAGAGTCTTGATCCCCCGAAATCCCAAGATACTCTCAACTCTGATTTTTAAGTGTCTAGAAAATTTTGTTTATTTATTCGTATTCTGAGCAACTTAATTTTGTGCTTTATTTTACAAAAACCTTAAAAATCAATTGTGTGGATAATTAAATTTCAATATGCTGGTACTTTGAAAATAGTCCCTGTGGAGAATGATAATCTTTTATATTACGCGACATAACCCGTGCGCTTACGGGCCCTGTGAAATGGTTACTATTTGGCTTAATAATTCAGTCAACATTCACTATACAAACACTGTGCATGAATAAAAATTTCAAACTTGCACAGTAACCAGAAACGAAAAAATTTTAAAAATTACACAGTACTTTTATAATAAAATGATAAGGTAAGAATAACTCTCTTTTATACTTTTTAGGTTTATTTTCATATCGTTTTAGAAATCTATTATTATACTGGATATAATATTATTTTAAGTTACTATTCTAAATAGTAAATTCCTATGTCAATAGTAAATTACTATTGAGAATAGTGAATTACTATTCAAATAGTAAATTACTATTACGAATAGTAAATTACTATTCAAATAATGAATTACTATTTATTGTTACTATTTATAATTTACTATTTATTGTTACTATTCACGTTTTACTATTACTATTCATGTTTTACTATTTATTGTTACTATTCATTATTCACTATTCAAAATTTATCATTTCTATTTTACATAGTAATCTTAATTTTCATCTTATGCTTATACTAAAATAAATTGGTATTAATATTTCCAGAAATCAGAGGCGCAAAGCGAACTCTCTTTTGGTAACAATTCAAGGTAAGAGGGAGTGGGATAGGAATATAATATGAAAAGATATAAGAATAATGGGAGGAGTCTCATACTCCTATTAAATTTAAGAATAATATTATTATTTTAAAATAATAATTATTTAACTTAAAATTTATAATAAAATTTAAATTAAGTATCTTGTGTAACCTGATCTGAAATACCTATGCAAAGACTTGGATAACCTATGTGAACTCGACTAAACCTATGCAAGGACTTGGACTATTATGACCTATATGGACTAAACTAAACTTATGCAAGGATTGGATTATGTGGACTTACATAGACCTACGCGAGGAATGGACTATAAAGATGTGAAATTTAAGTTTATTAATTTATATAACTATTAAACTTTGAATTATGATTTTTATGAATAATATTTAATTTATTTGATTTAATTATGATTGATAATATCTATTTGTGATTGATGATATTTAATTGTGATAAAAAATATTTGATTGTGAGTGATAATGTTTAACTGTGATTGACAATATTTGATTGTGATTAATGAGTGGTTGATGATATTGAAATGTGGAGTTGGAGCATATAGCAAGCATGAGGAAAAGCTAAAAACCCAATAAGAATATTCTTACCTTACACTTTAAGTTTTTATTCTAAGAAAAAAAGTATTTTATAATTACTTTAGTCTTTTATTTCTTCAAAAAAAATAAAATAAAATAAAATTATTTTCATCAACCTTACTTTTAATATTTAGGATAAAAATCTAATATTCATTTTAGAAAGAAACTATTTTATGAAAATTAATTTATAAAAAGGTTAAGATAGTTATTTCTTGAATGAAAGAAAAATTTATAGTTTTAAGTATTTTTTTAATGATTTTAAGAATTAAATTTGTAACGCCCTGGAGTCAACTTGCAAATCCCAAGATAATTACCGTCATCATATAAAATCTCATGGATAACTTATTTTTTACCTGGTAATTATCAAGAGATTCACAACCTGATTCTAGAGGTTACTAATACAATATCAGAGTGCGTAACCTTTTGCATAATTGACTTCTTATTATTATACATAACATCAGAGTTTTATACATATTCAACAGGCACCTAGATCTTATAAAATATAAAGATGTAAAGTACCAAAACATAGCATATACATAATACAGCAATAGTAGTCACGCAAGCAAGCATCATCATTAAAAGCCTTCATAATTCATCCATATTCAACAACATCCACTTTGTCACATGTCTTCCTGGTTAACCACTAAAGGGTTGCCACAAGTAACAGAAAGAGTGAGATAAAATATCAAATAAATAGAAATCAAATTAGAACATACACAATCACAAGTATGATGCTATGCGATGCAGATGCCAAACAAGTATTTTGTCTATACTTATGTTATTATATTCTGTTCTTTTATATGAATGAAGATGCATGATGGATCCATTCTGGTGGGAACATCTGCAGTGATTTCCAACAATAACATTTTTACGGATATCCAACCGATACCGCGCCCCATAATGCAACACCACATCGGATAACAATATCATAATATCAATAACAAGTGTTGTGGGACCCTCCTTAAGGACACACTGCTTAGTCCTTAAGACGGCCGTGGTATAAAACCACCGCAGAGGTCTATTGCTCAACAGAGCGTGTTCCCCCACCGGGAACCCCCTCAAAGAACCCCTCTGCGGATTCTTTGAACGGCCAATGCATATGATGCATGAATGCATTAAATTATCAAATTCCTTTATAATTAATTGTAACAATAAAATTATTATAACAATCAATTAAGCATACTTTGTTTGTAATTCAAAGAATATGGAAACATATTTTCCATATTATTTATATCATAATTCAATCATATGGAAACACATTTTCCATAATTTTTATATCATATTTCAAACATATGGAAACATATTTTCCATAACATTTAATAATTCAAAGAATATGGAAACACATTTTTCACGTTATAGTAATTGTTTAATATCATATTCCAAATCATTTGGCATCAATTTCACAATTTAATTCAAATTAAATTAAAATCTAACTATATGAATTTCTAAACAATTAAGCAAGTAATTCTAACTTAATTTCTATGTATTTAATATCCTATCCCCTCTTTCTTACCTCAATTGAAGATCCCTAAGCTTTCCTTATGCTAAACTCCCTTGTATTTCCTCAAATCTTCAAGTTTGTGTAGTTTCTTCTTATGCAAAATTAAAGAGCTTGAGTATGGCAATGAAGGTTTTGAAAACTTAAAGAGGGAGATGAAAGGTTATAGGATTAGTGAGGTTTTTGGTTTGAGGAAATTTGGAAGGTTGGAGCCTTATTTATAGGCTTCCAATGGCAGTTACTGTAGTAAATTACTGTAGCAAATCACTGTAGCAAAAAACTGTAGCAGATCGAAGTGAAATGAGGCGGTGGGAAGAATGGAGAACGCTCATGAAGTTACAAGATTTTTCATGTGACGTTTTACTGTAGCATTTTACTGTAGTATTTTACTGTAGAAGATTTTTATTTTATTTTATTCTACGTTCCATTTTCGTTTAATTCTGTTTTAAGTCAAACTAAAAATATCCTTGTATTAAATTTCCTATTTTCTAGGATTCATTTCTTATTTTTCTGAGAAACTTTAATTTTTTTCACTGTTTAATTACCGCTTCAAATTTAATTAAAAATTTGGGTTGTTACAAAATTCTTTTAGTAAATTAGAATTTTAAAGTAAATTATTTTGATTTTTCTAAGGTAATAACAAAAGGATATTTTGATATAATTAAGATTTCTCAGCTTGATTTTGTTAGGATTTAATTTGAGAAAGATTATGTAAATATGTTAAGTTTACTATAAGAAAATGTTGAGATATTTAAGGCTTGTAAACTTAATTTTTAGTAAGATTTGATTTCAAAAGCTGTACTAAAATCATTTCTGTATAATAGATATTCTGAGGAGAGATCATGGAAATGTACAGTTTATTGGAATGATGTTGTAAACCTTTATGGTATTTATTAAATGAGTTTCTAAAAGTCTTAACCAACTCAATACGCGAGTAGTTCATGCATCAAGAATCATTAAAGAGAAATGAGATGTGATATTGCTTGGGGACGGATTATAGAAACCGAAGATACATTAGAGGAGGCTTAATTGCGAGCCTTGGGATGAAAAAGTGTGAAAGAGTGCTTCAGGGGACCTGGGGTTGCTCCCTAGTTTCGTGTACTTTCACAATAGAAACCTTCTCAATCTGACTAGTCTCTAAGTGTTTCCATGCCAGTTGAGCTGTTCATATGCCATGAAGGCATTTATGTTATTATTATCTAATATGGAATAGTGTAAACTTCTGGTTGGCCCAGTGCAAACTAAAACTTCAATGGCCCACATGCATAAGCTGAATGAGATAGTATTAAAAGCATTACATGTCATACATGTGATTGTGATATTCTGTATGAATGGTTGTAAATGAAAGTATGATTGTTATGCGTATGAAAACCCTACATTTATAATTAATTATGTATGAGATTATGAATGATATTATATTATTAGTTTGTGAAAACCTTTATGCTTATGTCTTATATGTAAAGTATTATATTCTGTTTCTTACTTCTTCTTATTTGAATTTCTTTCAAAATATATGTGATGTATAGCTAGCAGCTCAAGATGAAAAGATGTAATTACAAAAAGGGTAAAGGCGTCTCATCAGGTGAAGAGATATGACAAGAGTAGGATTCCAAAACCCTATGGTTCAAGAACTAGGAAATGATTGGTCACGGTCGTAGTAGAGGTATAATTTAGTTTTAGTTTACCTTATTACAATATCTAGTTGGATAATTGTAACAAGGTGAAGGTTAAACTTTGATAAACCTTATCATTCAGATATAATACTTTAAATCTTTTATCACTTATGATTTTTATAAATTAGTTTTGTCATTATAGATAAATATTGAAAGACGACAATTTATTTACTTTCAATATTCAAAGGAAATCAAATGTATATAGTCCTTATATACGCGAGATAAAGAGTGATAAATATGTATATATTTCTAAAAGTTTTTTGAAAAGCAAGAAGAATACATATAAATCTCATGTATATAAGGGGGTGTTACACCAACCGTCTTCGTATATCCATTTTTAAAATTTTAAAAAATCAAATATAAAACCTTTTAACCACGGCTCCCCAATACCCATGTTTATAGATGCACTATAAACACGGTTTTATAATGACCATGTTTGTATATGCATTCAAAAATTTTAAAAACAAAGTATAACCCGCAAACACTTCCTGATATTTACAAAAACACCACCGCTTTTTTTCAAGCATTGTTCTCCAGGAACCGTGCTCATATCCTGTCCTTATAGCTATTTTTTGAACTGGTGAGTACAATATTACTCGAAAGAAAAAGAGATTGAAGAAGTTAGATAGAAGAGAGAAATTAGGAAACTTTGAAGTTGTGATAAGAAGTGAGGATGGATTGGAAATTTATAAGCAAGCAAAGGATGGTGAGCAACGGTAATAACAGCTAGTCCAATGGCTAGTTGTTAACAGCTAGTTGTCCAGTGATTAATTCTTAACAGTCCATTTTAATATGCCGCGGGTAGGAATTTTAATTAATGGATATTATGGATTATATTAAGTAATGTTTTAATAGATTAAGAAATGTAATTATTAAGGTGTTTAGAGTTAACCATCAGTTTATGATGAGCATAATTGACAAAATTAAGATGGGTGATATTTTTGAGTTGAGAAAAAATACCTAATAAGATTAAAAGAAGGTAAATGACAATATCAAGGAAACGATACATGATTGTCAATGAAACTAGAAGCATATTTTAGAACAGTTCACTTAGTTTAGCCTTGGTAAGATTTATTAACAATATCAAATTTCGAGGACAAAATTTCTTTTAGAGGAATAGAGTTGTAACATCCTATTTTCCACTCAAATAAAAAATAGATATTAATATCTCTTTAATGAGAAAACACTTACTATTAGTTAGTTGATTATTAACTAATTAATATTTTTATAAAATTTTGGTACTTATATTTAATTATTTTGTTAAATAATAATAATAATATATGTATTTTGAATGGGGATTTTAAAATGACTTAATCAGTATTTAATGATTAAGAAAATTATATTAAGGACTTTTAATATCTTTATTATTCACAACTTTTATTTTATATTTTTATATTTATGTTTTTACATATTTATGATTTAACTCTTATTAGAATTTTAAAATAAAACTTTGAAGGAATTAGATTATGCTTCTTTAGAACTTTTTGATCTATGTATTATTTATGATTTTCTAGAATTTTTTAAATTTTTGAAAATATTTTTTAAAAAAATATATTTTTAAAAATTTTATATTTATATAAAGTTACTTAAAATTAAAAATATTTACAAGAAAGTGAAGTTAAATTATAATAAAATTTTTTAAAATTCATTTCAAGTAGACTTATCTAAAAATATTCGGTTTGAGTAAAATCTTGAATTTTTACCAATCATAAGGAAACCGGAAAGGTACCAACAAATTTTTATTAATGAAAAATTTTAAATTTTTAAAATTTAAACTTTATATTACTTATTGTAAAATTTGTAAGGTCAAATATAATATCGCTAAATTTTGAAAAGAGCTGATTTTGAATATTTAAAATATACCGAGTACATAGTTACTATTTGACTTAATAATTTAGCCGACATTTACTATGCAAAAACACTGTGCATGTATGAAAATTTAAAACTTGTACAATAGCCAGGAACGAAAATTTCAAAATTACAGAATATTTTTATAATAAAATAATAGAATACACAATAACAATTTCAACTTATAAATACACACAGGAAATCGAAGGAAATTCATAAGTTCAGAATAAATTTTCTTAATATAGTAGTGTTAGAGAGATAGTGGTGGGAGTAAGAGAGAGAAATAAGTTTTATGGAAGGAGGTTCTTTTAAAATTTTAAGGTAAGAATAACTCTCTTTTTTATTTTTTAGGTTTATTTTCATATCATTTTAGAAATCTATTATTATACTGGATATAATACTATTTTAAATTACTGTTCTGAATAGTAAATTACTATTTACTATTACTATTTATGATTTACTATTTATCATTACTATTCATAATTTTCTATTTACCGTTACCATTTACGATTTACTATTTACTATTACTATTCACGAATTACTATTTACCATTACTATTCATAATTTACTGTTTACTATTACTATTCATAGTAATTATTTAAAATTTACTATTTAGTATTACTATGCATAATTACCATTTACCATTTTTGTTTTAAATAGTAATCTTAATTTTCATCTTATGCCTATACTGAAATAAATTGGTATTAATATTTTTAGAACTTGGAGACGCAAAGCGAACTCACTTTTGGTAGCAATTCAAGGTTAGGGGGAGTAGGATAGGAATATAATATAAAAAGACATAAAAATAATAGGAGGAGTCCCCTACTCCTTTTACATTTAATAATATTATTATTTTAAATAATAACTTTTTAACTTAAAATTTATAATAAATTTTCAATTAAGTATTTTGTTTAACTTACTCTGAAATACCTACGCAAGGACCTGGACTTTTATAACCTATACAAACTGGACTAAACCTATCCAAGGACTTGAACTATTATGGCCTATATGGACTAAACTAAACCTATGCAAGGACTGGATTATATATACTTACATAGACTTATGTGAAGAATTAACTATAAGGACTTGAAATTAAGTTTAATAATTTAGATAACTATTAAACTTTAAATTATGATATTTATGAATGATAATTAATTTATTTGATTTGATTATGATTGATAATATTTATTTGTGATTGATGATATTTAATTGTGATCGATAATGTTTGATTAAGAGTGATGCTATTTAATTGTGATTGACAATATTTAGTTGTGATTGATAAGTGATTGATGATCTTGTAATGTGGAGTTTGATCATATAACAAGCATGACGAAAAGCTAAAACTCAGTAAGAATATTCTTACTTTACACTTTAAGTTTTTATTCTAAGAAAAAATATTTTATAATTACTTTAGTGGTTTATTTCTTCTAAAAAATTATTTTCATTAACCTTATTTTTAATATTTAGGATAAAACTATTTTATGAAAATTAATTTATGAAAAGGTTGAGATAGTTAATTCTTGAATGAAAGAAAAATTTATAGTTTTAAGTATTTTTTAATGATTTTAAGAATTAATTTCTTTCAGTAAATTAGAATTTTTAAAGTAAATTATTTTAATTTTTCTCAATGTAATAACTAAAGGATATTTTGATATAATTAAGATTTCTCAGCTCGATCTTGTTAGGATTCAATTTGAGAAAGATTATGTAAATATTTGAAGTTTTCTATGAGAAAATTTGAGATATTTAAGGCTTGGAAACTCAATTTTTGGTGAGATTCAAATTCGAAAGTTGTACTAAATTTATTTCTGTATAACAGAAATTCAGAGGATAAATTATGAAAATGTACAGTTTATTAAAATGATGTGGTGAACTGTTATGGTACGTATTTATTAATTGAGTTTATAAAAGTCTTAACTAATTAAATACGTGAGTAGTTCATGCATCATGAATCAATAAAGAGAAATGAGATGCGATGTTGTCTGGAGACGGATTATAGAAACCGAGGATACATTAGAGGAGGTTCAGATGCGAACCTTGGGATGAAAGGATGTGAAAGGGTACTTCAAGTAACCTGGGGTCGCTCCTAGTGTCGGGTACTTTCACAATAAAAACCTTCTTAGTCTGACTAGTCTCTAAGTGTTTCCATGCCAGTTGAGTTGTTCATACGCCACAGAGGTATTTATTCTGTAATTATGGAACAGTGTAAAATCCTGGTTGACACAGTGTAAATTAAAACTTTAAGGGCCCACATGCATAAACTGAATTAGATAGTAGCATTAAAAGCATTGCATGACATTCATGTGAATGTGACATTCTATGTGGGTGGTTGTGAATGAAAGTATAATTGCTATGTTTATGAAGACCCTACATTCATAATTGATTGTGTATGAGATTATGACTGATATTATTATATTAGTTTGTGAAAACCCTTATGCTTATGTCTTATCTGTAAAATATTATATTTTGTTTCTCACTCCTTCTTGTTTGAATTTTTGTGTCCAAAATATATACTATGTTAGCTAGCAGTTCAAGATGAAAGGATGTAATTACAAGAGGGTAAAGTGGTCTCATCCACAATCGGATAGGTGAAGAGACATGACAAGAGTAGGATTCTGAAACCTTATGGTTTGAGGATTAGGAAATGATTGGTCACAGTTGTAGTGGAGATATAATTTAGTTTTAGTTGACCTTATTACAATATCAAGTTGGATAATTGTAATAAGGTAAATGTTAAACTTTGATAAACCTTATCATTTATGTATAATACTGTAATCTTTTATCACTTATGATTTCTATAAATTCATTTTGTCATTATGGACAAATATTGAAAGACAACATTTTTTTTTACTTTTTATATTTAAGGGAAATTAGGTATATATACGTCCTTGTATACTGGAGATAAGGAATGATAAATATATATCTTTATAAAGTTTTTTAAAAGCAATAAGAATATATATATCTCGTGTATATAAGGGGGTGTTACAAGAGGAGGAAGAAGCTTTTCGGGAGGGAGAAGAGGGAAGTTAGTAACAGCTAGAAAATAGTGAAAATAGATTCACAGGGGTTTCCAATTGCATTTTAGATCCTAATTTGCACCTTGTACCAGTCCTAAATTTGGAACGGTGTAATATATCCTATTTTTCACCGAGTCTACAAATAAACCGGTATAAATATTATTTTTTACACCGGTTATTTTAATTAACTGGTGTAAAGAAATTAGTATTTATAAAAAAGCAATTGCACTAATTTTTACATTGGTTCTTTCTACAACTAGTGTAAAATCCCCGGTGTAAAAGCCTTATTTTACACCAATATTGTTAAATGATATGTTATAAGTACCAATAAATTTATATTATAAAACTACTTTTAATGGGAGTAACATATTATAGTTTTCTTAAAATTAAATAAAAAGACATATTATAGTTTATTATAAAGTTATAGTTTTTTTAAATTAAGCATATTATTGTTAACAAAAGCCAAATTAAATAAAATTAAAACTACAAAGATATGTTGATCCATATACTAAAAGCATACATACCAATTTCTATATTAATACGTAATGATCTCATGTCAATTTATAAAAGAAAATTGAAACTTTCTTATTTACACTAATTCTAAGTCACGACTATTTCGATACTTGATCGATTTAGAACAATTATACAAAATTTGAATTACCTCGGTTAGTATGTCTAGTCAACAAAATTGATGTCAGTAATATGAAATCGATGTATGTCATTGCCAAATACCTTAAGATCAACCTATATCACCAGCAGATACGTAATGTCACCGTACCCCAACACCCAATAAATGATCTAAATTGTTCTAGAAGTTTCTAACATGTCACCTATAGATTTCTGTAAAATCAGGAGTAGCTGCAATTGCAATCATTATCTTTTGTACACATCTTTCATCTATAAATTAATGCACAAGTATGTTTTTTCTACTCTTCAAGCCTGTATACCAGATATTGATGTGTTTTACAGATTTAGGCATTAAAAAATTTTTAAAATGAAGTCAGGTTTAGCTTTACATACCAATGATTTACCCATAAAAGCTGAACATAGTACAATTATTTATATATATATATATATATAGACACACACGTACGTAATATATTAAAAAATATATCTAACCAACTTTAGTAGAATTTTTTTAAAACAAACTAGAGCTCAATATCTATTTAAATTTTATAAACTCGAAAATTTTTCTCTTTCAAATAAGCCAAAACATGATTGCAACCAAACCAATTTTCATTAAAAAAATTGAATCATGTGTTGGAATCCGACATCCAAAAGGTTAAAAACCAAACTGAGAAACAGCTGTCTCGATGAATCCCTGTATGATTGAACTTCCCCTAAATCGAAATCTTTTCTTTTTCGTTTTATTAGGTGAGGTCCTTGACATTGTAATTGACCTGTGCAGGGTTATGTATGGGATGTCGAAGTTAGTGACTTATGCACATGAATCATTAATATATTATGAATAGAATAGTTATATCTTCATAAATATTTTTAAATAATCTTTCATATTACTTTAATAAGGGAAATATTAAATAAAATTATTCATTCAAATAGAGTGTGTGTTATAGAGGATTTTTCTTAACTTACTCTAGTCTCTTAGTTAGCTAAAGAAAACTTTGTTGGCCGGTGGATCTCATGCTTCTCTTCCATTCAGTTAAACTTAAAAACAAATTGCGTTACTCTACCACTTATATGCTTAAGATGAATAATTAGTCTTTACTGATTATTATATTTTAAGAGACCTAACAAATAAAAATAAAAGACTTAAATATATATTTCGTTCTCTATATATATTTTTATTTAGTTTCTTATAATTTTTATTATGTTAATCTAGTTCTTCTAGAAACGTTTGCAAAGTGTTCTATTCCATTAACTTATATATATATATATATATATATATATATATATATATATATATATATATATATATTAGTTATTACAATAACCTATATGTAATTAAATTATCTTGGCTCTTCCAACCAGTCATCTAAAAACAAGCATATAAATTGTCTTCAAAGCTAACAGAAAGGAACATTTTGAGAATGTTTCAAAAATGGTTAAGAGGCTAATTGAAACAATATAGCGTAAGTGGTTAAATTTATTTTTTATACCTATATTTATATTAATTTTTTATTTTGGTTACTCGATTATGTTTTCATTCACTATATTGAAAAGTTAAAAAGTGAAATAAGTTAAAAAAAATAAAAGATATGTGATATAATATATTTGTTTAGTTAGTTAGTAGTTGAGTAAGCAGTTTTACATGTTAAAAACTAATTTTAACATATTAAATATCAATTTTAATATAATCAATAACATAAATATCAAAATCAATAAAAAAATAGCTCAGTATCAAAAAAAAATTATAAAACATAAAGACGAATAAGATATTTAATCTTAACTAAATAACGAAATTAATACCTTATTAAAAAATATTAGGGATGGGATGTATATTTTAGCTAAAATATATATGTGAATTTGTTTTCATAACTTACATGAATTTTCATATATATATATATACTTGTTCAAGATTCCTTACCTTATCCCTTACATATATTTCTTGGACCCAAATGGTGGCTTCAATGCAATGAAGCTCGCTAAAAGATATTCTTTAATTTGGTTCGTATAATGTGCTTTGTGATTTGTACGCGCAAAAATTTTATGAAGTTAGATGCATAAGCTCCGTTGAGTCAAACGATAATTGGACACATGAAACATGCATGATATCATTACTGTGCATTCAGAGGCTCATATTGATTAAAATATTTACCGACCATACACATATTAAATCTCCATGTGGTCACAAAGTGTACCATATAAAAATAAATAAATGTCGTTAACTTATTGGTTCCTTCTAGTACATCATGTGCTATGAGAAAAATACAGAGGAGCTTCATCATTAATCAGAATTACTCAAACCGTAACTTTTGTCCTCAATATAAAGGACACTAAAAGTGGTCCTGTTAGCTGTAAGCTGCTTGTTAAAAGTCCAATTACTTGCATCATGTATCCAGAAAAATCCAGATAATGGTCATATCTTATATGAAACTGGTACAATCTTTCCCTTTGACAAAGATGCCCCAAAATATCTTCCAAGAGCTGAATCTATATTAAGAATATATATATATATATATATATATATATATATATATATATATTATATTTAAAAATTTAAACTGAAAAAAAAAGTTCATTCAAATTCACTACTGTAAAATTAGAATGCATATACTGTATTGATGGTAAACTTGATTTGGATGTAGATCCGGGGAGGACCAGATGGGATGGATACTTGTCCATAATTAAAATGTTCAATTTTTTAACCTGAAAAAAAACTAGAATTCTAGAATTCATGCTAAATTAAGGGCGTAGAGATACATGATCGCCATGATGTTTAGGTTATGTGTGGCCATATGTGACAATTTAATTTAGTTTGTAATTTATTTTAATAGTTTAAAAGTTTGTTAAATATAATGAAGGATTTATTATTTTAATAGCTCAACATTTTTTAAAATGATCTTAGAGTAGAGTTTGAACTTATAAGTTAAGTTTATTTTATTTTTTAAACATTTTCCCTCATTGATATTTTTTAAAGAAAATCACTCTTATATATTGTTTTGTTCAATGGGGGATAAATTTCAATATGGATGCTGGCTATACGGGTTCTTTTATATTACACCGGTTTAATGGGAATCTGGTATTGTATCCTTGAGTCTAGGGGGATCATAAGGTGATGCATATTTTTTCATAATGATATTTTACAAGTGCACCATTGTTTAACTGAGTAGGTTCAGTATCATTCCCACCACATCTTAAAGTACCACAATCCTAGGTCAACACTATCTGAACAACAATTATCGTGTTCATATGTAACAGTAGCAACAATTCTCTTTATGAATTTTTAGTAACTTTCATAAAATAAAATTAAAATCAAGGAAAAGAAAGTTCAAATAATAGATTAGGATTGAAGTTATTCTTTAGCTAACTTAGATGACATGAAATTTGGATTGGATCTATTTTGATTCCACGATTGAAGGTCAATCTATACATGTCGATAAGGTTAATCTCTGAGGTTAGAATCCCTAATTTGTCACATCATGAACCCTAATCTCTTAGGTGAACATGACCAAACAAATTGAATTGTGTGAATTACAAAGACCTCCCAATTAGAAAAGCTTAATCTCTATGGTCACCACCAAATTAGGTTAGAATTTTTAATTCAGAATTGGAAACCATGATTTCTCTCTTAAAACTAATTCCTTGATCAATTCTTGGATGATCACTCCAAGAATAGCATTATGAGGAGAGAGATCCAATCAATCACCAAATCTCTTACGCATCGCAATCATAAATCACAACCCCATAAGCATCACTTAAGAATTCATCCATCCTAACCTTAAGATCTAGCCACACGTGGTGAGGTGAAGGAATACGAATGAGGTGGATGGGTGTTCCATGGTGGAAGATCCCAAAAATCAAAGAAAATAGAAGTGAAGAATTTAAGATTGAGAGAAAATCCAAATAAAATTTAAAAATTTTATTCAATTGATGGAATTCCTTCTATTTACAATTAGGTGTCCTATAAATAGGAAAAACATAAATAATGAACATGTCAATATAAGGACATCAATCTCACCATGCTCCAATAATTAAAATTCAAATAAAAAGGTGTAAATTAGGCGTGGTAACACCCTAGCCAGCATGCTAACGCGCAAGTATGAAATATATGACGCAACCAATTAGCGTGCCAACGCTAAGGACCAACGTGGTTATGCCCAACATCGTAGGTGCAAAAGGTCCAAACTTAAGTTCAGCACAGTGACACACACGTGGAGTAGCATAAGGATTAGGCTTAGGCTTGGCAATGCCTAGTTCTGGCATGCCAACACCTTTTGACAAAGAAAGAGAGCCTTTTAATCATGGTCCAACGTGGCTATGCCCAGGTCTGGCGTGTCAACTCCCAGACTTGGTTCATTTCCTTTGCTTCTTTGTTGGACTTTAAGTTATTCCTACAGAAATTAATTTAATTTATTAATAGTTTAACAATAATTCACAATATCTTTATAATTTAATTGACTCACTCAAAAACCTTATTTTATGAATAATCATAGAAAATTTAGATTAAATTGCCAAATAATTCATAATATAAAATATAAAATATGATAAAAAATAGATATAATAGAGACTCATCATAAAGTCTCGATGCGATTAACTCCAACAACCACTGATATTTCATGTTGTGAGGCGAAATATGATGTCACCTTCAAAGACACTCTAACCCTCAAGTTAGTACCGAAGAAACAATATCAGAGCTCGATTGATGGGTTGATAAACAGACATTAAACTATAGTAAATGAGAGATATTTATAAGGTTGGGTGGTGGTTGAGTCTTACGTGGTCTATGTTAGTACATTTATGTAAAGTACGGGGAAAGTTGACACACGTGCATAAATTTCTAGCACTCTTGCAGATATAGCCTAGTGTGCTTCTAGTGTATCCTCCATCCTCTATTTGTTAACATGATGCCAATAATCAAAGGACATATGGAGCTAAACACCTATGGAGCTAAACATCTATGGAGCTTTGATAACTACAGATATGAGCCTAAGGATACCGATGCTAGTGTTAGGCATAGATCATTTGCTCCCCCATCCTGTTGAAGTGACGTAGGATTTGCTTTAGTGGGATAATGTTTGTTACTTGTGGTGCTTCCACTTCCCTTCTCTTTTTAAAACTTCAATCACGCCTTTGAGCTGCCTTTATTCATCTGTGTATGGCTAGTCTATTCATGGAATTCATAATACTTATGAGGATTGCGAAGTCTCTTGATCGGTATTGGCTTCCTAATCCCTATACAGTAAAGCCTAGAAAGCCCATCTCTCTAAGGATTTGGCTTGGCCTGGCATTGAGAAGGGCGTAGTGGTTAAAGCTGAATATCTTTTTCTCTTTGGGGGCATGATGAGAAGTCCCTATCTCATTCATTCTGTAAAGTCTTATCCTATTTGGGCTTATCTCTTGGGGCTAGTGTTAAAGCCATAGATGTTTTCTTCTCCATGGTGGCAAGGTGCATCTCACGTCTAACGATACTTGTCAGTCTTTTTTCTAAACTCTTCTTAGGTTTGGGGAGCTCTTTTTTCTAGAGATAAAAGAAAAGGTGACTTTAGTTGCAAGGCCTTTATGGCAATATGCAACTAGATTGGTTTCATCAAGCCTGGAACCATTATGGCTTCCTTGTAAAACCTTTTTAGAAAGTCCTTAAAGGACTCAGTCTCACCTTGCTTAATTTGAGTCAAAGTGTGAGATGTTCTAGGCATATCTCCTCCTATGAGGAAATGATCTTGAAAGATATTGACCATGTCCTCCTAAGAGTCAACTGATTCTGTGAGCAATCCTTTGAACTAATTGAGGGCCTCAATAGCTAAGGTTCTTAGGAACATTTTACACATGACATCACCTTCTGCTCCTAAGAATAAAGAATCATCAGTGTAGGTGTCAAGATGTTTATTGGGGTCTATCTCGATGGACAACAGCTGCGGGGTCCAGAGATGCATAGGAATAACAATCCCCATTAGACATCGGGTGAAAGAGATGTTACACTTGTATCCTACAGAACCACTAATGGCTTGTAGATAATGGTACTAAGGTGGTGGAGGGTGTGGTGATAATGGTAGCGGTAGTGGTGTTGGTGGTAGGGTGGTTGTGGTCATGACAATGATGGCGGTAGTAGCAGCGATGGTTGTGATGGTGGTGGTGATGATGGAGACAATGATAATGGTTGTTGTGGTGGTGACGATGGTGGCAAGTGTGATGGTTACGGTGACGACGATTGTGGTGGAGGGTATGGTGATGGTGGGAATGACAAAGGTGCTGGTGGTAGTGGTGGTGGTGACAATTATAATAGTGGTAGGGTGGTGGTGGCAGCGCCTTCAACAACAATGGTGGAGGTGATAACAACTATGATGATGAGCATAGTAGTGGTAGTGGTAGTGGTGAAAACAATAGTGATTAGGGAAGTGATGGTGGCGGCACAATAATAATAGTGGTAAACAACAAAAGTTAAAAGTTCATAAAACTAAAAACAAAAATAAAAAAATTATTCCAAACATACCTGAGTTACCAAAGTAGCAATAAATCAAGAATCAGGTAAAAATATTCCAAGACTCGAACAAAATAAAATTGCTGGAGCATGGATTTTCCCAACAAAATTAATAAGTTTCTTATTCACAAGTATATGAAATCATTTTTAATATATTATATCTTCTTTATATATATATATATATATTCATAAACATTCAACCTGAATTATATTCGACAAGAATTCAATTATTAAATCTTGAACTACTATCTATAATTCAATTACTACTGAAAAACATGGGCACTTGTAACTAATATGCATTATATTAAACATCACATGACATATAACAACATTTTCATCATTTTTCCTTACAAATAAATATGAATAAGTGATGCGATGTTCTGAACTATTGTACCCTTCAATTCAAGAGGATATCATTAGGAGGAAAAAAAAGGAGTCCAATACGCAAAAGGGTGTAAATGCCTTTAATTTTGGTCATTAATGACTCGATTGAAAATCAGATGATTCTCGGGAAGGTTGTTATTCTACCTTTGTCAAACAGGTGGCCTTCAATTGTTTTTGGTAAAGAAGTTATTTCCACAAGTGCCCCAGCATTAAAAAAAGATTTTGTGGACTAAAATTTAGATGAAACCAGATATATTCAATTCATAAAGACAATCGTCCTTTATTGCGTGTATTGCTGTACGTGCTTCATATCAACCAAACAAAAGGTGGAGTGAAAGCATCAAAAACATATGGGATTTATGCCTATGAGATATTTGTTTTTTATTGCAGTTATAGCAAACTAAATGACCAGAGAAAAGAGCAAGCAATTCTTTTTTACCGTACTGTTCGATATACACAAGAAAAGGAGAGTACCCAATCCTAAATAAGATATATGCCAAATAAATAATAATAATTTAGATGAGATTTTAGGCACTATCTCCTTCATTGCTCTCAATTGTTGTGTGTTAAAACTTTAATCAACTCAATTATATTTAGAATTTCAAACGAAAACAGGGAGTTGTGGTGACGCCGTACAAAATGATAAGGTTGAAGATAGAATCCCTTTTGGAGTTGTTGCGATCAAATGTTCCGGATATTGAGTCATATTTCTTTTTTAAGGGATAAATTGTATCATCTAGTAACATATTTGTTTTATGATTTCTAATATCTTACCATGTTAATTATCCCTTGAATTAATGTGTATATATATGATCCAGATGTAAGTGTCCAATGACTTAACATTAGTATAATAGGGATTTGGTTATATCTTTCTAAAGTGGAGAACTCAAGATTTCATAGTACTTTGCTCAACTCATACTGATGTCTTACGTTGTGGGGTGAAATAAAGTGTTGTAACATCCCATGTGTTTTTATATTTAAAAGAATAAATAAATGTGCGAATAAGTTAAACTTATAATAATATGAGAATATGTGACATTTTGTGTGATTTAAAAATGAATTTAATGGGGATTTAAAGTTTCTGCATGATACATAGCGCCCAGCTGACGCGTACATCATGGTGAAATTTTAAGGCTGACGCGTAGCGCCAGGGTGAAGCGTAACATCAACGTCGAGGGCAGAATTAAAACATTACAGTGGCAAAAACTGGAAACCCATGCAAAACACCTTTCTCTCCCTTCTCTTTCTTCCCTTGAAGCTTTGGACATAAATCCAAGTCACTTTTTGGTGGGATCTTGGAAATTAACCACGTTTTGGCTTTGGAGAATCAAGGTATGTCAAATAGGACCTTCAACTTCAAGCTTTCCTCCTCCCATTTCTCCTTCTCTCTCTACTCGAGGTTGCATGCGTGATGAGAGGTTATGATTTTGCATTTTATGGCTATGTGAAGCTTGGATGTTGCTTCTAAGACGATGGGTTCATTGAAAAGCTATTGAGTTTTGTGTTTTGGTGTTCGTAGGTGCCAGAATGAGTGCCAGAAGACCGTTTGGTGAAGCGGGTGTTGGAACCGAAGCTGAAGTCGCGAGTGATTTGATCGTGGGATGTAACCGACAGCGGGAGCAAATTATCGAAGTTTGGAATCTAGGTAAGGGGGTGTTCGGGTCATAATTAATTAAAATTAGTAATGTATAATTAAAATTAAGAAGAATAAAATGTTTGTGATAAGTGGAAAACTTTAGAAACATGTTAAAATGATAAATATGTATGTGCTTAACGATAAGAATATATGTTTGATTAGTAAATGATTTTTTTTGGAATGTGTATAATTATCTTGAGATTTGTGGGTGTATGTTTATGCATGATAAATTAATTTAGAATGGCTAAATATATGTGTATATGATAGAATGTACTCTAACTGTGAAATTGATAGGTCTATGTTGATGAATGTGATGGATAATGATGAATTAATATGTATGAGATGAGATATTTAAGGGTCGGGTCTGTGTGGCCGCCCTATGTGATGGCTTATTATTGATTATTACTAGTGGATATGTATTCGGAGATGCATGTATGTGATTTTGTGGTATGGGACGGCCGACGATATGATTCGCCTATCGCTTTCGGCTCCCGTGGTCCTTTGAGGCCCGGTTAAGCTACCTACTAGTTGAGGTGGAGAGCCAAGTCAGGCTTGGTGAACCAAGTCAGGTTCACTAGGTGTCAAGTCGGACCCCCAATTGAAGGCCAATCCTTTAGTATCTGAATACTAGGCGTCATATTGCATGATGAGAGTCAGTGGTTCTTGATTTATATGACTGTGATGATGTTTAGGATGGCTTGTGATAATATGGTAATTGTATAAACTAGTAATTGATGACATATTCAAGAATATGATGTTAATAAGGGTTTATTGTGAAGTGATAAGTATATGAAAATATGATTTATTAGTAGTGTGCTATGATATGATACATGTATGAGTTTATAGGGGATTCAGAGGTTTAACGGTAATAAAGGTAAAGTAATTACATTACTATTTTTAGTATTATGTTTACCATTTTATATTATGATTTTATTTCCAAACACTTATCCTTGCTGTGGTTTTCCATTTCTTTTAGTAACCAATGATAGGGAAGATGCAGATGCCCCAGAAGCAAATAGCAAGTGAGGAGCCGTTGCCAAGGAAAGCTGTGGAATTTGTATTATGTGTAATATCTTAGTATTAAATTGCTTTAAGGTTAGTTTATGCGTGTTGTGATACATGATGTTTATACTTGTGATTTTGTGAGACTATGATCTCTTGGATCAATTGTGTGCGATGATCAAATTTATTATGTGCGTGTGTAATGCAGTGATGACGATTAGAAATAGTATTTGTGATGTGTAATTATGAATGTGTGGTTTTGGCCATGTTTACGGCATTATGAAATATAAGTAGTTGTATGGCACAGAGCCATTGTGTGATTGCGTGAAATAGGCAGTGTGTTTGAATATGTATTTCAGGTTGAATAATTTTGATAATGACAAAAGCAATTAAAGACTCAAAGCAAAAGGCTCAAGTTACCATGAAAACAGAGAAAACAACATCAGAGCGGCAAAAACGCGCATACTAATTGATTATAGCATCCAACATAATCGATTACAGAAGTTCTAACTATAACATAATCGATTAGATATTCATATCTAATCAATTACCTAAGTTCTGTTTGTCACCTAATCGATTGCATCAATGGAAATAATCGATTACCAAGTTGAGAATTTGAATTAAGAGCATCAGGTACATCTCCTAATCGATTACAATATTGCCACAATCGATTACCAAAGTTATGTAATGTTATTAATCGATTAAACTACAAGAACTAATCGATTACAAAGCTCCTATTTGTTATATAATCGATTGCACATAAGCTACAATCGATTACCATGCTGCGTGACACAATAAAATGCATCAGGTGCTACTCATAATCGATTACAAGTCACTGCATATTTGATTAGCAATGTTCTGTTCTTATCTAATCGACTACATGGGACAGCCTAATCGATTAAGAAACGAATGACACTGTAAAATTCAAAGTGTAATCGATTACAGCTCAAGGCCTAATCGATTATGATCGTGCCAGAAATTGGGGAAAAGTGTTTTTAAGTGGGAAACCAGCTCACGTCTCCATTCTAACTCGAATGCCCATGCTGTGCAATGGCTCCGAAGACTTTAGGGCACCTCTCCAAGGCCTATAAATGCAAGACTCCTTCAAGCTACTCAAAGCATCCAAATCCATCAAAGGAAAATCAAATCTTGAGTCTTGTGAGTTCTATTTCTTTGTGTAGTTTCAAGTTCTGAAACTTAGAGCTTATATTTGTAAATCCTCTCTTGTGAGAGTTTAGAAATTATGAGAGCTTTCATTTGTTTATCTACTCTATTGAGAGAGTTTATTGATTGTAAAACCAAACACCAAAACATCAAGGTTATTCACTCTAAGATTGAGTGGTCACAAAGGTTGGGGTTCAACCTTTGGGTATTGAGAGTTTGAGAGATTGGGTGGGTTGCCCTTTTGCTAGTGAGGATTGAGTTCTTGAGTGTGGGACACTACACTACTAAAAAAACACCTGTTAGCGATGGAATAAGTTGGTCGCTAATCCGTGCCAAGACCGTCGCTACATACCTTAGCGACGGCCTTTTAGACGGGAAAACACCCGTCGCTAAAACCCTCGTCGAAAATCGGTCAGCGACCATAAAACAGACGTCGCTAAAATGCCGACGGCATTATGCCGTCGCTAACATCGTCTCTGCTTCACTGACCTAAGCCGTCGCTAACTGTGGCCATACAGCGACCTCATCTCTCCGTCGCTAGTAGTGACGGCCTTTTACCATCACTGTAGTCAGTCATACAGCGACCTCATGCCCCGTCGCTATGAGCGACGACCTTTTACCGTCGCTGTTTGGTCAGTCAGTCATACAGCGACCTCATTACTCCGTCGCTAGTGTTTAGTCATACAGCGACCACAGGTTCCGTCGCTAGTGGTTAGTCATGTAGCGACAACTTCTATCTGTCGCTGTTTATATCTCATAGCGACCGTCCATTACCGTCGCTAACAGGATTTTTTAAATTTTTTAAAATTGGTTCAATATTGACTGGTTTTGTTAATTTAACTTTAAAAATGTATTAATATTTTGTATTTTGTATTGGCTGATAAAATTTTATAATTAAACTTAAATAATTTTTTTAAAATATTAAATTATTATTAAAAACAAAATAATAGATTAAATTTATTTATCAAATAGGTTGAATTATTAATGATAGGTACAATAAGGCTTTTTGATTTGAATTTAATTACCAATAAATATTGACATAATAAATGAAGAATGACAAAATAAATACTGAATGAAATATAACATAAAAACTAAAAATCAAATATACAATGTGTATAAATAATAAAAATACAATCATGGTGGTGGGGGATCCTGGGGTGGTGGTGGAGGCGCCTGGGAAGTGGGGGGAGGTAGCCTCGCCATCAACTGCATCAGTAGCTCCTGCTGCTGAGCAAGTTGCCGACGAGTCTCGGCGTGCTGCTCCTCGACCCGCTGTCGGTCCGCCTCGGCCCGCTGTCGGTCCGCCTCGGCCCGCTCCAACAACAACTGCCTCTGACGTCACTCCTCCTGTAGCTCATCGTTCAGGTTTTGAATTACCTGAACGACCTCAGTTGGAAGACCAGAGGAAGACGAAGAGGAAGGGGTCTTCCCCTTTTTCGCCAGCTGCGTGCCGATGCCACCCAATCCAAATACCCTCCCTTTCTTGTTCACACCGCCAACAGCCTCCATATAGATGGCGTTGTCGTCAGAACAAGATAGGGTGGGAGGAACCTCCCCTTCAGGAGTGGAAGCCACCAGGTCCGCCTCCTTCTCGGCCCTCCTGGCCTGATACGCCTCCTGTAAATTCAAAAACAATGATAGGATTAGTAAGCTGAGTTGTAAATTATAAGCATGTGTCAGTTAAAAGTAAATACCGCTAGGTCTATAGTCTTCTGGTTTACCCATGCACCGACTTTGTTCTTCTTGGTCATTTGCATGACCTCAAACAAAGAAGGCTCCCGGTGCTCCCTCAGCTCTTGTGGTGGACAAAAAACATTGAGATTATTATTTGTAAACATGTCAGACGAATCATAATAGAAATGTTTAACATAAATATACTTACAAATCTTTTCTTGTGCTCGAGGGTTGAAATGCTACCCCCAGTGTAAACCGAGGCTGCAGCATCGGTGGCTCTGTTGGCCCTGTTCCAAGCACTCGCCTGCTGGAACGGGAGCCTGCCCCACTTCTGGACCATCCCGTCCCAATGGTCCTCCGGGATCCAACGAGGGCGCTCACCCTTGTCCCTCACCTTCCAAAGGGTACTCTTGATGATTTTGGAGGTCTTTGTGGCAAAGACCTTCCTAATCTCATCAATCATACCCTCCGCCCACTGGTAATCACGCTGTAAAATGAAATGAGAAATCAAAATTAATAAGAGGTCTATTTTACAAATCAAGTCACAACAAATGAGCTAGGAACTTACCGAGAAGGTGTCAAACCACCTATCTTGGACAACCTTCCCAGCATCTGTCCAAGATATATATGGACCATCCACTGGGCCTTTAATACCTTAGTAATCGCTTTGGTAGTGCGACTACTATCAACAAAGCTGTAATGACAACAATTATATCAGGAGAATAACAGTGGACAATCTAGGGAGACTCCCAAAATTTTGGCAGAGTCTCCCCTGTAAATGTAACATTTCCAAGTTTAAATAGTTACCCTGTTACAAACAGAAGAGTGCCCAGTACAATTCAATCTATACAAGTACTAATTAAAGTAACATCCAATAAACCAACAAGTCTTTCCACTAAAGTTTAATATAAAGTATCATACAAATAACAAAAAGTATTTGAGGTTTAGTCACTTACTCGTCTCCGGCCGGCACGGGTACCAACATAGGCAGAGGGGATGCCGGAGTGCTCTGCTGGTGATGGAGTGGTGATGGAGTGGTCCGCTGTGGTGATGAAGTGCTCTGCTGTAGTGGTGGTGGTGATAGAGTGCTCTGCTGTAGTGGTGATGGAGTGCTCTGCTGTAGTGGTGATGGAGTGGTCCGCTGTGGTGGTGATGGAGTGGTCTCCTGTCCTGGGGTGGGAGTCCCCAGCCGGGATGTCGGGGTCCTGGACCCACCACCCCTACTGAAGGGCAGTCGACGTCCTGTCATCTGTGGATAAAATCATGAAAAGAGAGGTTAGTCTCAGGATATATATAAACCTATGTATATATGTTTAACAACTACATACTCTGTGTCTGTTTCAGTTTCAAATTCCCCCTCAGTTTCAGTGTCACTGTGGTTATCTGTTTGAACAAGTTCATCAGTATCCAAATCAGCCCTAGACCATTTTGATCGAGAGACAAGGTCTTTGTCAATGTGTTCACCCCCCGTAGTGGTGAGTGTCTCATCCATTATGACTGGATCAATGTTGAACAACAAATTGGCATCGTTGAGCTCGTGTGGTGCAAGCTGATATGCGTCATCGACCTCCTCGGAGACATTGTCAGTGATCTGACTTCAAGCCTTGGCCTTGATTACTGCATACCAGTCCCGATGTCCTCCCGGGAAGTCAGTGTAATAAACCTGCTCAGCTTGTTGGGCAAAAATGAAGGGATCAAACCCTTTATATCTACCATTCTTCTTGACCTCAACTAAGCCGTAGTTGTTGTCAACCTTTGTTCCAACACCGATTGTGCTGTCGAACCAATCACATTTGAATAGAACAATATCTCTTCTTAGTCGTCCAGAGAACGAAACTTCATGTATCTCCGTCAGCACTCCATAAAAGTCTTCTTCCAATTGTCCGGCGGTGCCTTTAACACAAACCCCGTAGTTATGGGTGCGCATCCCTTCACTCCATTGAAGAATATTAAACTTGTAGCCATTTACGTAGTAAATAGGCAATTTGTTAACAGTTTTCACCGGCCCCCAAGAAAGGGCTTGGAGTAAAGGATCTTCAATATGGTTGTTTGGGTCTTGTATCTATGTACAACATAACAAGTAGGTCATCGTTAGATATCGGGAGTTAGAAGCAAAGATAAAAAACACCTGGTAAACGGGTCTTACGTGTTGCGCGAACCAACCAACGAACTTGGATGACACCTCACTATGAATTTGGTCATCAGTTAAATCATTTTGCTCAAGTTTTAGCATATCTGTGTATAAGCTATTCAAAGGAAACAAATTTAGATACTATAAAAGCTACGTTTAGAATGTAACATATAACTTGTATGACTTACTCAATAAAGGGTTCCACTTCTGGGTAATTTAGAAGAATGTACAAGTGAGCCGCCTTTCGATCTTTCTCATCAATGTAACATTTTGTGAGGCTGCCCCCCGGGTGACCAGGATAGTTGAAAATCGATGTTTGTTCATCAAACCCTGTGCGGCTGGCTACCCCAAGATTGCGGGGAATTCTACTCATTCTAGTTTCTATCTCCGTCGGAAAATAGAAAGAAGCAAAGGTTGTCATTTCTTCGACTAGGTATGCCTCACAAATTGATGCTTCAACGCAGGCTTTGTTCGACACTTTATCTTTTAAGGAGTGTAAGAATCTTCAACATCATTAACAAGATAGTGTTAAGTTAGAAAATACTATTATAAGAAGTGTTTGCAAGGAAATTAAAGAGTTCTGGCATTCACCTTTCGAATGGATACATCCAACGATACTGCACCGGGCCACCAACCAAGGCCTCGTACGGTAGATGGATAGGCAAATGCTCCATCGAGTCAAAAAAACTTGGTGGGAAAATCTGCTCCAACTTACAAATCAATACCGGGATAGTTTCTTCCATCTTCACAAGTTTCTCCACAGTGAACGAAGTAGCCGTCAACTCCTTAAAGAAGTGACTCAACTCCACCAACGGCTTCCAAATAGGCTTCAGTAAGGCGTGAAATGCGTACGGGAGTAGTTGTTGCATAAACACATGGCAATCATGACTTTTAATGCCAAACACCCTCCCCTCCTTCACGTCGACACATCTACTCAAGTTAGAAGCAAATCCGTCAGGCAGGGTTAACCCATTCATCCAAATACACACAGTAATCTGTTGTGGTCTAGTTAAAGCATATTTTGCATGGGGTTTAAACATTCTTCCACGTCCCGCATCCCTCAACTCTAACTCCTTCCTAGAACACCAAATCAGAAGGTCTAGACGACTCTTCTCGTTGTCCTTTGTTCTCCCTCTGATGTCCATAACAGTGTCAAAAATATTCATGAAAACATTACGTTCAGTGTGCATGACATCAATGTTGTGTCTTAACAACAAGTCTTTCCAATATGGCAAATCCCATAAGACACTCTGCTTCACCCAGTGGTGTTCCTTACCGTAACCCGCAAACTCCTTAACACTCTTGTCCCAGATGTAAGGATACTCTTTGACCCTCTGCCAAACGCGTGCACTAGATAACCTACGGGGTGGAGGTTCATTAACAACCTTGTTCTTCTTAAAAGCGGTTTTGTTTCGCCTAAACGGGTGATCCAACGGTAGAAACTTTCTATGACAGTCAAAGAAACTTGTCTTGCCACTAACAGGGAGTGATTCCCCCCCGGTATGTTCCATGCATACAGGGCAAGCAAGCTTCCCAGACGTGGACCATCCAGAAAGCATACCATAGGCCGGGAAGTCGTTAATAGTCCACATCAAAACAGCACGCATCATAAAGTTGTTCTTCAAAGACGCATCGTATGTCATTACCCCGACATCCCATAATTGTGATAACTCTTCAACTAACGGTTGCAAAAACACGTCTATGTTCGCCTTTGGATTTTTGGGTCCTGGAACCAGTATAGATAGAAATATAACCTCCCTCTTCATACACATATCAGGAGGCAGATTGTATGGGGTCAGGATGACTGGCCAACAAGAGTAAGCTTTTCTGTATTGACCGAACGGGTTAAACCCATCAGTACATAAGCCAAGTCTTACATTGCGCGGCTCGCCTGAAAAGTCCGGATATAGCTCATCCAAACACTTCCATGCTTTCCCGTCGGAAGAATGGCAAAGAAACCCCTCTTGTGTTCAGTTCAGAGCATGCCAACGCATGTGTTTTACCGTGGACAATGAGGCATACAGGCGTTGAAGACGCGGTGTTATAGGGAAGTACCACATTTTCTTCCTGGCCGTCCGGGTTACCTTCCCTCTCCTTTTAACGGTCTTGTAGCGTTCCTCATTACAATGCAGACATTTTGTGACACTCTTGTCTGCAAACTCATTTCTGAACAGCATACATCCACCAACACAACACTCTATCTTCACACAACCCAACCCCAAGTTTGCCACTTGTTTCTTAGCATGGTACAGGTTTGCTGGCATTCTATGATTACTAGGCATGGTGGAACCCATCAGATTGACCATCCTATTAAAACAACCTCCAAAAAGATTATAATCTGCCTTTAGGCTTAAAACAGCTAGGGAGGCGGATAACTCAGTGTGACTGTTGCACCTGTCCCACAATGGAGTCTGAGCCGCCGCTAACAAATCATAAAATCTCTTCACCTCCAGATTAGGATCCTCCTCTACATTGTCAGAGTCTCCATGACTTGCTTGGTCATTATGTTCCAGCAGACGCCCGGTGGAGGGTCCAACATGATCCATCACCATTTGTTCTATGTTGTTGTACGTATCCCTGTTTCCTCCAACCTCATAGTAAGACTGTTGCACAGTTACGTCTGATGGTCTACACGGTAACTGCTCACCATGGTTGTACCAGCAGTGGTATGTTTCCATGAACCCTTTCTCAGTTAGGTGGCACATGACATCATCCGCGTATTCAAAACTCATGCATTTGCACCTTGAGCACGGACAACGAATCTTCTGAGTCACTTCAAATCCAGGCGTGTTTGCCGTAGCGAACGGAATGAACTCCAATAACCCCATCATAAACTCCTCAGTCACTCGCCGATTGCGATCTAGTCGGTTATACATCCATCGCCGATTTACCGGTACCTCCATTTATAATATCTAACAAGCATGAATAAGCCAAGTCTTACACGTTTAAATATTTATTTAACTATCAGTTGTGAATCACTCTATCTCTTTGATGTTGCAAATTGGTGGGGCCCTATCCCATTCAGGATGAATATGTAACCATCCGTAACCCATCCCATAATTGTATGTGGTCTATCTTGAGTTGAATGAATGTTCATTTGAAATTTCGGCAGCATTTCGCATTGGTCCCCGAGTACACAGAGATACATACGGTATGAAACACCACACGCAGACATACACCCTGGGGACAATACGAAACACCATAACCGAAATTTCAAATGAACATTCATTCAACTTCTCAATAGACCACATACAACATTGATGGGTTACGCCCTACAGGTTACAAATTCATACCAAACTGTCCAACCGGGACAATTCAAGCTCCAACACAACACGGTACATCAACCGGTTGTTTTGAAACTTGAACGGGAATCTAATGGGTACACGCACGACTAAACCCTACATTATTAAAGTCGAGTTTCATTTTTTAAGTTCCCTAAGAAAGGGAGTCTGCCAAAATTTTGGCAGAGTCTCCCCTGTAAACTAGACATTTCCTAAATTTACAAATGGCCTGTTACATATAGAAAACTTCCCAGTATAGATAAATAAACATATCATACGCATTGTATATGATATTCAGAGTTATGAACACCAAATCATGTTATCAATATATAAAATCAATACCTAATGAGCTCTGCTCTCCACTAACAAACAACATTACACATGCATCGTAAATCATGTTATCAGCACACAAAACCAATGCCTAATAAGCTCTGCTCTCCACTAACAAACAACATTACACATGCATAAAAAATCATGTTATCAGCATACAAAATCACTGCCTAATGAGCTCTGCTCTCCACTAACAAACAACAATCAACATACATACACTTCAACACATACAACACACATAGCCAGAAAGTTAGCGTTAGGGGATTACCGTCGAAAGAGAGATAGCGATGGAGACAAAGCTGATGAGAGCCAAACACAGACCACGCGTAAAGTGTATTGGTCTGCATGACAAAGTTGATTGTTAACAGTGTTAATCAAACTTCCCAACATTCAACTGGTTTCCATAATGAGGTTTCTAAAGATGTAATAGATAAGAATGTAATAACTTTTAGCTTTACAACTTACTAAAAAAGAGACGAAAGAAGCAAATTACATTAATTAAAAGAAATAACACATTTTATAAAACTATACAATAATATTCATATAATGGTTGATTGATTATCTGAAACAATAGTATTCATATAATGGTTTCCTTCCTAGCTTCTTATTACAGAAGTCCTGTCTAAGCTGTTTTCAGTTACATCATTAATGATATTGAAGCTGTACCTATTTTTTGTCAGACATACAGAGTCGTCACTATCACACTATAACACTAATATTGATCGTTCTTACTGCACTTATTATTACTAGTATCTTGTGTCATGCATAGTAGTCAATAGCAGTGTAGCGGAGTGGCTGGGTGCCACGATGGGAGGATTAGTAGATATGGTGGAGGCAGTGGTGGTGGTGACTATGGTCCTGACAGAAATACAGAAATCCATATTGTCCATGTACCAGCCATCGCACCTAGCTAGCTTGGTGCCCACAATGTAATCATTCATAGAATCCGCAACACAAAATCTTGACACCCCAAATGAAGACATAATCTTTTCCAATCTTTCCTTGAGGCTAGCTACTGATCTGATTGGAGATGCAGCATTTGGTGTCAACTTTGGCCTTTCTAAGCCTCATTCAGTTTGTGAATCAATGAAGAGTGCTAACAATGTAAATGGTGGTGGCGGCAGTGGCTGTGGCAGTGGCGGTGACGAGGTATCAGATTTCATCAATCAACACATTTACTCCACAACGCAACTTAAGATGGACTTATCTGGTTCTTTCTCCATCATACTTGGTCTACTTGCCCCTATACTTCAAGAGCCTTTTAGGCAAATTCTGAAGAGAATACCAGGGACCATGGACTGGAAAATAGAGAGGACTAATAGAAAATTGAGTGGTCGTCTTGATGAGATTGTAAAGAAGAGAATGGAAGAGAAAAATAGAACTTCAAAGAATTTCTTGTCCCTTATTCTTAATGCAAGAGAATCAAGGACAGTATCAGAGAATGTCTTTTCACCTGACTATATTAGTGCTGTTACTTATGAGCACTTACTTGCTGGGTCAGCTACCACATCCTTTACCTTGTCATCCATTGTCTATTTGGTTGCTGGGCACCCAGGTGTTGAGAAAAAGTTGCTCTATGAGAATGATGGATTCGGTCCACATGATCTGACACCTACTGCTCAAGATCTTCATCAAAGTTTTCCTTATCTTGATCAGGTCAGGTCAAACTTTATGAAATTCAATGCTTGTACTTTGAGGTTGGTCATGCAAATTGATGTTTCGTTTTATTATCCGTTTTTGTTATTAATGTAGGTGACTAAAGAGGCTATGAGGTTTTACACTGTCTCCCCACTTGTTGCCAGAGAAACATCAAACGAAGTAGAAATAGGAGGTTACCTTCTTCCAAAGGTAATACATCTCCTAATGGCCAATATTTTGATAACTTTTGAAAGGATAATATGTAATTTAATATTTAGCACAAGTATACATGCAAAAAGGATTTGTGTATTCTGAAGGAAAAAAGTATGAAATATCATTCTAATGTTTTCTCTTTAAATAAAACTTTACTTTGCTATTTAAAATTGTTCAGTCACTTTATTTTTCAACTTTTAGAAATCATCACTTTAATCATCTTCAATCGATTAACTCTGTTATTTTTGAAAATTGTCACTTTAGTCTATGAAATTAGTTTTTGTCAATAAATTATATTATTGACTTCAAGGATATAATTGATTGATAACAACAAACGTCAAAAACTAAAGTGACTTATAAATAACTTAAATGACTAAAATGGTGATTTTTAAAAATCAAGGACTGAGATGAAATGAACACATAAAGTCGGTCTAGTAGTTGAGAAAAGTGAAAAGAGAAATGAAGAGAAGAAAGATTGTGGGTTGGAATTCTTCAACTAGCAGTTCCAACAAAGCTACACTTACCTATTAACCTATTAAAAAAAAGGACTAAAGACTAAAATGTTCAGTGTCATTAACTCTAGTGATCAAAACAGAAGTTTAGGACTAAAGACTAAAATAGTCTGACCTGGTACCTGGGGAGTACCAGGTGGAGGTACCATTGGAGGCATGGTAGGTGTGGAAACATATCCTGTGAACTCCAACAACCACTTCCATCAGATATGTAATAAGAGTACTAGATAATGCTTAAACTTGGCTGTAGGCTACCCAATTTTCCAGAACTTTTAGCATAATATCGAAATAGAATATTACAGCTTAAAAAGTAAAATTCTAACTAAAAAAAAGAAGAAAAACAAATGGATTTTCTTGGCTGAAACTTTTTTTTAATGAAGTTAATGGAAAGATTGTCTGTAATAACAAATAACAAATGAGGCTCCCTTACAGTCCATCCAATCATACACAACTAAGATTATCTGATCCGCCCAATATACTGTGTGCTATCTATAGCTTCTAATTTTTTCTGTAGTCTCAGGTTTAAATATTCACACGACTAAGTGGCATTGTAAGGATAACACAGACAAACAAATATTATAAAATATTATATTTGCATGGGCTAAACATTCATTTTCAATTGTTTGTTTGGATGCAAAGAAAGTTATAAGAAATAAATATTATAAAAATAGTCTGATTGCAAAGAATGCTAAAGCACAACATAGGAAGCACTCTGAATGTGAACGTTTAGTTGCTCAGGAATTGTATCCAGGAACTATATTGAATTATTGATCAATATATATTAAATTATTAACTATTGCAATTTGTATCAAGGACCAACGTATGCAATTTTCTGGTCAAACAGTTACCAAAAAAACCTGTTCTGAACAGAAAATTGGATTTGTACTAAATCATAAGAGAAACTAAAGTCACTAATTACGTCAGGCCTTCAAAGGAATCAAAGGGCAACTTCAGTGAAAATAAACTAATAACAGGAACTTACACAATCACAATTTAAATTATTTGGATAGGTAACATTATAGTTGGAAGATGTAAAAAAAAGTAAGATTTTGATGGTTATATCATGGCATTATGTCAAAAATAAGAAAAGCACCAAATTCAGAATTACTCCAGCAATTTAACCCTTAAAGGTACCAAATAACAAATATATAAGCAGTAGCATATAAAAGCACAAATTTCAAACTTAAGGGGATCATTGAATTTGGTGCAGCCATACAGGCCCAAGAAAGTAAATAATATAAAATTTGTGTTGCCTATATATTTAATTTGCTCTCTCTAGTCTAGTAACTTTTTCTACAGTAACATACATTGGCTTATTAACCATGACTGAATTAGAATCCTTCATAATTTCATTCCTAGTTGGCATGATTCTAGCAACCTCAATACCATAATTGACCTCACAAAACCCATTCTTGGAGTTGTAGCCACAAGACTCACCACAGACTAGCTCATAGATGCATGTTAAACCCAAAAAACAGATTTTCTTGGTCAGTTTAATATGATCCTATTGGATTTGTTAACCAACAAGGATGGAGTAAAAATGTTAGTCTTAGATCTTTGGAATAATTTACTAACTACTAATCAACCTTACCAATTTCAGATATCTCAATTGAACTAAACAAGTCTGATGAAAACAAACCCAACCCAAGAACATGAAACATGAAACAAACAATATTTGAAACATGAAACAAAATTTGAGCACAGATCCAAAGATCAAAAACATTGAAAAAAACACTAAACTGCACCCACTATACTGATACACTACACATACTCACCGCACTCCACTCATTACACTACACTCAGTCAACAATCATAAACATAAACACACATAAACATAACCCAGACAATTTCAATAACTAAATTAAGAGTTAAGAGAAAGGTTGGATTTTGATACCTGCTGGTGAGGTACGTTCACCGGTGATTCTGAACGGAGACGGAGGGGGAGACAGCTCCAAGCCAGGGACGGGACACAGGGAGGGAGGTCGACGGCTGGAGGAAGAACAGAGGAAGGGAGGGAGGTCGACGGCTAGAGGGAGGTTGACAGAGGGAGGGAGGTTGACAGTGGAAGGGACGGAGCCTCGAACGGCCAGAACTTCCAACGGAGAGGCTCACCGTCGTTTGTGAGGGGGAGACGGAGGTTTGGAACTTTGTGAGAGAGGTCGTGGTGGTTTGGTGGTTTGTGAGGCGCAGAGAGGGAAAAAAGAGGGATTAGAGGCTTGGGGTGGAAAGGTGATGGATGGGGATTGAGGGAGGGGGAGACGGCGGCTGAGAGAGACAAGGGAGCGGTAGGGAAAATGAGAGGGAAAGGGGTTGCTCGAAGATTGATTAAAAACTTAGCGACGGCTAATACCCATCGCTAACGACGCCACTACAATTAAAACCCTTAGCGACGGCAAGAGAACTCCGTCCCTAATCTCCTCAAAAGTAGCGACGGCGTCACCCTATCGTCACTACATTCCCTTCTTAAAAGTAAAAACATGGAGGGAAGACGAAAATCATAGCGACGGAACACTAATCCCGTCACTAAACTCCTGAATATTAGCCACGGAAAGAGAACTTCGTCACTAATCTCCTAACAGGTAGCGACGGGGGTCTCCGTACCGTCACTAACTTCCCTTCTTAAAAGAAAGAAATGGAGGGAAGACGAAAATATTAGCGACGGAACACTAAATCCGTCACTACTCTTCTGAATATTAGCAACGGTAGGACAACTCCGTCACTAGTCTCCTGAATATTAGCGACGGAGTCCTCCCACCGTCGCTACAACCATTTCTTAAATTAAAATAAGCCCAAAATAATAGCGACGACGTGAGGATCCGTCACTAGAACAAAACCTAGCGACGGATTCCCCCCGTCGCTAATGTTTGGTGCCAACAAAAAACCATGGAGGGAAACCAAAAAAGGAGGATCTGAGATATAGCGACCGTACTAGCGACGGTGTTTATTATTGGTAGCGACCGAATCCTGTTTTGGTCGCTAAATTCGTCACTAAAATTTTTTTGGTCGCTCTTTATTTAGAACGGTCGCTAACGCGGTCGCTAGTTAGCGACGACAGTCGGTGGTCGCTAATGTGAGGTAGCTGTTTAGGGTTTTTTTGGTAGTGCTAGGAAGCTGCAATTGCTCATAGCTTGTATCTCTAAACTTCAATAGTGGAAATCCTTCAAGTGAGTTGCTTGAAGGCGAGACGTACACCGGGTTGGTGGAACTCGTTAAATTGGTTTGCAAGCTTTTCTTCCCTACTCTTTTGCATTTACTTATTGTACTTGATTGGTATATTGATTTGCTTGTGATATTATTTCTTGAAGTTGAGTAAATAGGCTAAGTTAAAGTGTTGCACACTAAGTGTTTGATAAATTGCCTTAGCTTGCACACTTTCTCATATTAATTCTTGCTCTACACTTACTATTTCTTACATACAAGCATACTTAGTGAAAAAGAAATCAATTTCAAAAGCATTCCAAAGAAAAGTTTTAAAACTCAATTCACCCCCCTCTTGAGTATTGAGGCCACTTGAACAACAAGTGGTATCAGAGCTTGACTCTTAGTAGATTAAGCTTAACAGCTTCAAGAGAACAATGACCTCTAATTCTCTAAATCTTTTTCCTGAGGGTGGTGCCATAAATAGACCTCCTGCTTTCAATGGGGAAGGCTATGCTTTTTGGAAAAAAAGGATGAAAATTTTTGTACAATCTATTGACCTTAAAGTGTGGAATACAACTGAAAATGGTCCTTTCATACCCATGCATATTGTAGATGGTAAAAAAGTAGAAAAATTGATGGATGATTGGACTAGAAAAGAAGAAAAGAAAGTCCAATATAACTATAAAGCCAAAAATCTAATCACCTTAGCTTTAGGCCCTGATGAATTCTTTAGAGTAGTTACATGTAAATCCGCCAAGGATATGTGGGATACCTTACAAATAATCCATAAAGGTACAAGTGATGTTAAAGACTTTAAGATTAGTACCTTAACTAGTTAGTATGAAAGCTTCAGATTAAATTCTGGAGAAAGAATTGTTGATATGCAAAAGAGGTTCACTCTTATTATAAATCATCTAATTACTCTTGGCAAGACTTACACTAACAAAGAACTTATTCATAAAGTGTTAAAAAGTCTTGCCAGGGAATGGCAACCTTTTGTAACCGCCATCAAACAATCTCCAAGCATCAATGAAATATCTCTTGCTACACTATTCAGTAAGTTACAAGAAGAGGAACAAGAGTTGAAAGAATTAAAGATGGCGAAAGAGGAAGAAAAGTCCTCTAAGAAGAAAGGTCTAGATCTCAAGGCCACTTCTATCAATGAAGAAGAATCCAGTAGTGAGCTTGATGAAGAAGAATAGTTTGGACTGTTTATGAAGCGTTTCAGAAAATTTATGAGAAACAAACTTTTCTAAAAGAGCTTCAAACCTCAAGGTAAGAAACCAATCTCAAATGAAAATTCTTCCTCACCAAATTGCTTTGAGTGTGGTAAGGAAGGGCACTTCAAGGTGGATTGCCCAAATCTCAAGAAGAAGAACAAAGAGAAAAGGAGAAGAAGAAGAGCTTACATTGCATGGGATGAAAATGAGATAAGTAGCTCAGACAAATCCGAAAACGAGGAAGCTAACCTATGCCTCATGGCAAATCATCAAGATAAAGATAATGAGGTAAGCTTTCTTGACTTAGATAAAGATGAATTGCTTGATGCATTTGAGGAATTGTATGACAAGTTTGTTAAAATCTCAAACAAGTATAAGTTATCTATGAAAACTATTGATACTCTTGAAATACATCTTGTAGAACTTGGCAAAGAAAATGAATGCTTGAAAAAGGAATTAACAAATGTTCAAGCATGCTCCAAGAATAAACCTTGTGATTTTGTAAAGAAATGTGACACCTTAGAAGCTAAGGTTTTAGACTTAAATAAAACCTTAGAGAAATTTACAAATGGTAGAGATAATTTGAACATATTACTTGGAAACCAAAGATGCATGTTTGACAAAGGCGGATTAGGATACAATTCTACCAAAAAGGAAAAGCGTTACAAAAACTTTTTTGTACCACCTAGAAAATCTTCATCACCATTTACTAAATGCAATCATTGTGGTACTAAAGGACATAATGCTTTAAATTGCCATATTAGAAAGCTTGGACCAAAAGTAGTAAGAAAGGTGTGGGTTCCCAAAGGGACACTACCACAAGCTAACCAAAAAGGACCCAACATAAAATGGGTACCAAGTTCTCTAAACTAATTTTGGTTTGTAGGTATGCTTCAAAGCAAGTAACACCCATTGGTACTTGGATAGTGGGTGTTCAAAGCACATGACGGGAGATATGAGCAAATTCAAAACATTCACTCCCAAAAGAAAAGGAAGCGTCACTTATGGGGATAATACTAAAGGAAGAATACTTGGTATTGGAAACATTGATAAAGATTCCTCTACTTCAATTAGTGATGTATTATATGTTGAAGGACTTAAACATAACTTGCTTAGCATAAGTCAATTATATGATAAATGATATAGAGTATTATTTGAGTCTAATTGTTGCATAATTGAAAATAAGCTAAACAAGGAAGTTAAGTTTGTTGGTAAAAGAATTGATAATATTTACATGATTGATGTTGATAGTTTGTCTTCAAATGATGTGCAATGCTTCATGACTAAAGAGGATGAATCATGGTTATGGCATAGAAGAATAGCACATATACATATAGACCATCTAAACAAACTTGTTTCTAAAGAATTAGTAATTGGCTTGCTAAAGCTCAAATTTGAAAATAAATTTTGTGATGCATGTCAAAAGGGAAAACAAGTAAAGGCATCTTTTCAAGCTAAAAACATTGTTTCTACTCAAAGGCCTTTACAACTTTTGCACATAGATCTCTTTGGACCTTCCAAAATCAAAAGCTTTGGTGGTAATTACTATGGTCTTGTAATTGTAGATGACTATTTAAGATATACATGGACCTTGTTTCTTACTCACAAAAAAAGAAGCATATCATGCATTTAAGAAACTAGCCAAGTTTATCCAAAATGAACAAAATTCAAAGATTGCATCCATAAGAACTGATCATGGGGGAGAATTTAAAAACCAATAATTTGAAAAGTTTTGTGAAAAACATGGTATTGAACATAATTTTTCAGCTCCTAGAACTCCACAACAAAATGGAATGGTTGAAAGTAAAAACAGATCTTTGGTGGAGCTTGCAAGAACCATGTTAAATGAAAATAATATTGTGAAACATTTTTGGGCCGATGTGGTAAATACCGCTTATCACGTAATGAATAGATGTTTGATTAGGCCTATTCTAAAGAAAACCCCCTATGAACTTTACAAAGGAAGAAAACCAAATATTTTCTATTTTCATATATTTGGATGCAAATGATTTATTCTTAACAATGGAAAGGATAATCTAGGAAAGTTTGATGCTAAAGCTGATGTGGCAATCTTTCTTGGGTATTCATCGTCAAGTAAATGTTATCAAGTATTTAACAAACAAACAAACACTATTGAGGAATCAATTCATGTGAAATTTGATGAAAGTAGCCATAACTCCCCGAGAAAGGAAGATTTTGATGATCTTGTAGGCACTTTCCAAGAATTGAACTTGGATGACAAAGAAGAAGACAACAAAGAAAGAGACACAACACAAGGTGTGGAAACTAAACAAAAAGAATGGATCACCTCAAAAGACCATCTAATGGATAACATTATAGGTGATATCACAAAAGGTGTAAGTACCCGACGCTCTTTCAATACTTACAATCATTTAGCGTTTGTATCTCAAATTGAACCTAAAACCATTGATGAAGCTATTATTGATGAACATTGGATATTGGTCATGCAAGAGGAGCTAAATCAATTTGAAAGAAATGAAGTTTGGGAATTAGTGCCAAAACCCAATGATCACTAAATAATAGGTACTAAATGGGTGTTTAGAAATAAACTTGATGAAAATGGTATAATCACTAAAAACAAGGCTAGGCTAGTAGCTAAGGGATACAATCAAGAAGAAGACATAGATTATGAAGAAACGTATTCACCCGTAGCTAGGCTAGAAGCTATTAGATTATTGTTAGCCTTTGCATGTTGTAAAGATTTTAAATTGTACCAAATGGATGTCAAGAGTGCTTTCTTAAATGGATATATTCAAGAAGAAGTATATGTTGATCAACCTCCTGGTTTTGAAAACTATCAATTTCAAAATCATGTTTTCAAACTAAGAAAAGCATTATATGGTTTAAAACAAGCTCCAAGAGCTTGGTATGAAAGATTGAGCAAATTTCTTTTGAAAAACAATTTTGAAAGAGGAAAGGTTGATACAACATTATTCATTAAGCATAAGAAGAATAACATACTATTGGTGCAAGTTTATATAGATAATATCATTTTTGGTGCTACTAATGAATCACTTTGCAAGGAGTTTGCTAAGTTAATGCAGGATGAATTTGAAATGTCCATGATGGGAGAACTTACATTCTTCCTTGGGCTACAAATTAAGCAAACCAAAGAAGGTACATTCATTAGTAAATCTAAATATTGCAAGGAGTTGCTTAAGAAATTCAACATGGACAAGGCAAATAAAATTGCCACACCTATGGGCACCTCATGTTATTTGGATAAGGATGAGAAAGGCAAGGATGTAGAACTCACCAAATATAGAGGTATGATTGGATCCTTACTTTACTTAACCGCTAGTAGACCGAATATCATGTTTGCTGTTTGTATATGTTCAAGATACCAAGCATGCCCAAAAGAATCACATCTTACTACTGTAAAAAGAATAATGAAATATTTGGTTGGAACTCAAGATGTTGGTTTATGGTACCCCAAAGGGGTTGAATGCACTCTTGTTGGATATTTTAATTCTGATTTTGTAGGATGTAAACTTGAGAGAAAAAGTACTAGTGGTACTTGTCACTTTCTTGGTAGTTCTCTTGTATCTTGGTATAGCAAGAAACAAGTAAGTGTTGCATTATCCACAGCTGAGGCAGAATATGTTGCAGCTGGTAGTTGTTGTGCTCAAATCCTTTGGATGAGATAACAACTTCTAGATTTTGGTGTTATGTTAGACCATGTGCCTCTCAAATATGATAACACAAATGCCATTAATATTTTAAAGAATCCTGTGATGCATTCTAGAACCAAACATATTGAGATTAGACACCATTTCATTAGAGACCATGTGTTAAAGGGTGATTGTGTGCTTGAACATGTTGAAACCTCTAAGCAATTAGTGGATATCTTCACAAAACCACTTGCAAAAGAGTAATTCATACATATTAGAAGAGAGTTAGGAATCCTAGATATTTCTAATTATGTTTGTATATTGAATAATTTTTATGATTCCTTAATTTACAGTATTTTAATGAGTAAGTGATTGATTGATGTATGATATATTGAACCTCTGGTGCCTTTGTTTGAAGTCTGTAAGTTTTTTAAGTATTTTTGGGCTTCCCTAATCAATTACGAAGCCTCACCTAATCGATTAGTAACTTTCTGTTTCATATATAATCGATTACACTCTGATAGCTAATCGATCACCAGCTCCCTGTTTCATGCCAAATCGATTAGAACCTCAGTCCAATCGATTACTGACGTTCTGTCTTCCTGATAATCGATTACAATATCCTTCTAATCGATTGCAAAGTTTCTGTTTTTAATAAAATCAATTACATAATCGACTACCCTTATGCAAAATCATTTTAGATCCCCCAGGAAACACACACTAATCGATTAGACTCTGAGCCTAATCGATTAGCAACGTACCAGGATTGAAAAATTAAATGCTCAATCTATATGACAACTCTTTCACCCAATCCTAATCCATCCTCTAACCCTAATTTTCCTTCCTAAATCCTATAAATACCCCCTCCCTCACTACTTCCATCTCACACCACTTCCATCTCTAAAAAATCTCACATTCTTCTACTATTTCTTCTTCTAAATTTCTCATCATGTCTTCCTTTAAAAATATGAAGAGAGCTAGATCCTCCATGGCCCAAGCCAACAACCCCCTTGAAATCTCAAGATTTTTCTCCACTCCAAGAGACCTCTAAAACTTCATCAAGAAATTTTCAGAGAAAGATATCATAACTCCCCACTACATTGATGCCCAAGTTTTTGAGAACCCTTGTTTCACCTTCACCCAACTTCTTCACCACTATAACCTTATTCCCTTCCTTACTTTCAAGGAAGAATACTACTATCCCAAATTAATGAGGGTCTTCTTTTGCAACCTCAAGCTTGTTGACGGAGTACTAGAGGCAAGAGTCAAGAATGTGACTCTAAAGATCACAAATAAGCATCTTGCCGAAATCACCCACATCCCCCTCTCTGATGCTGAATTTGCCGGTGGAAATCTAGAAGATGAGTGGGATTTTAATTCAATTTCTACACGCCAATCTCTTTAGAAAGCCAATCGTCCACTCAGCAATCACAAACTAGTAGGCCATTTAACTCTCAAAAACCGTCTCCTTCACTTTTTCATGGTTAACCTTCTTGTTCCCCGTGGTGGTAATTATACACTAGTTGAAGAAGATGATGTTCTGTTAATGTAGGCCATCATCAATCAAAAGGAGATCAATTGGATCCAACTCCTCAAGCTCCATATGCTCAAATGCAAGGAGCAACACAAGCTGCCCTATGCCATTCTTCTCACAAAAATTTTCAAAGCATTTGGTGTGGACATGGCTGATGAACTCCCTGAGAAGGTACCCTCCCAAGCTTGCATTGGCACTCACCATCTCAATAAAATGGGCATGGTATGTGTTACAGGTAGATGGATCTTCAAGAGTGATCAAATTCATGGCAGCAACCCATTTGAAGAAGATCATCCTGTCAACCCTCCCACACCTATTGTTGATCCTACTTTTGTAACTCAAGGCGAATCATCCGCTCCGGCTGACCTCTTTACCTTTCTTTATGCCTACCTTGACCTGCGTTTTGAACGAATTGACAACACTCTTCAATAGTTCCAAATGACCGAGAAATAGCATTTCGAACTTATGGAACAACGTTATGACGAGCTTTCTCACAAGATTTCTGATTTGCACTTTTTCAATCCGTATAATTAGATCATCCTTTATCATGTTCTGTTAGGATACCTTTAACTTTTCCTTATTCTGTTAGGAATTTTAACTTTCTGTATTATCTTTATGTACTTTCCTTTTCTATCAATGAATGAAGGCAATTTCTCTTTCAATTATATCTATGTCCTATATTGTCTTATTTATTTTTTGATGATTACAAAGGGGGAGAATAATTGAAGTTCATCTAGAATAATTGAAGTGATAAAAAGAATTGGTAATTGGTAGCTGATAATTTGTTAAAATAACATGTGGTTAAATAAATTGATTATCTTCATTTTTTTTCAAGATGGCATAAACTCCTTAAGATAGGGGGAGATAATTTTAGAAATTATTTTAAGAGATAAATGCCTAAGATAAGTTTTTGGAGATAACTTTAAAGACAACGATTAAGAGATAACCTTAGAGATAATTTTATTTGAACTAACACCCTCATGAGATGAACATTGTTTGTCATCATCAAAAAGGGGGAGAATGTGTTTGAATATGTATTTCAGGTTGAATAATTTTGATAATGACAAAAGCAATTGAAGACTCAAAGCAAAAGGCTCAAGTTACCATAAAAATAGAGAAAACAGTATCAGGCCTGCAAAAACGTGCATACTAATTGATTACAGCATCCAACATAATTGATTACAGAAGTTCTGACTATAACATAATAGATTAGATATTCACATCTAATTGATTACCTAAGTTCTATTTGTCACCTAATCGATTGCATTAATGGAAATAATCGATTACCAAGTTGATAATTTGAATTAAGAGCATCAGGTACATCTCCTAATCGATTACAATGTTGCCACAATCGATTACCAAAGTTTTGTAATGTTACTAATCGATTAAACTACAAGAACTAATCGATTACAAAGCTCCTTTTTGTTACATAATCGATTGCATATAAGCTACAATGGATTACTATGTTGCATGACATAATAAAATGCATCAGGTGCTACTCACAATCGATTACAAGTCACTGCATAATCGATTAGCAATGTTTTGTTTCTTATCTAATTGACTACATGGGACAGCCTAATCGATTAAGAAGAGAATTACACTATAAAATTCAAAGTGTAATCAATTACAGCTCAAGGCCTAATCGATTACGATTGTGCCAGAAATTGGGGAAAAATGTTTTTAAGTGGGAAACCAGCTCACGTCCCCATTCTAACTCGAATGCCCATGCTGTGCAACGACTCTGAAGACTTTAGGGCACTTCTCCAAGGCCTATAAATCAAGACTCCTTCAAGCTACTCAAAGCATCCAAATCCATCAAAGGGAAATCAAATCTTGAGTCTTGTGAGTTCTATTTCTTTTTATAGTTTCAAGTTCTGAAACTTAGAGCTTATATTTGTAAATGATCTCTTGTGAGAGTTTAGAAATTGTGAGAGCTTTCATTTGTTTATCTACTCTATTGAGAGAGTTTATTGATTGTAAAACCAAACACCAAAACATCAAGGTTATTCACTCTAGGATTGAGTGGTCACAAAGGTTGGGGTTCAACCTTTGGATATTGAGAGTTTGAGAGATTGGGTGGGTTGCCCTTTTGCTAGTGAGGATTGAGTCCTTGAGTGTGGGACACTAGGAAGCTGCAATTGCTCATAGCTTGTATCTCTAAACTTCAATAGTGGAAATCCTTCAAGTGGGTTGCTTGAAGGCGAGACGTACACCGGGTTGGTGGAACTCGTTAAATTGGTTTGCAAGCTTTTCTTCCCTACTCTCTTACATTTACTTATTGTACTTGATTGGTATATTGATTTGCTTGTGATATTATTGCTTGAACTTGAGTAACTAGGCTAAGTTAAAGTATTGCACACCAAGTGTTTGATAAATTGCCTTAGCAACATTTGCACACTTTCTCATATTAATTCTTTCTCTACACTTACTATTTCTTACATACAAGCATACTTAGTAAAAAAAAATCAATTTCAAAGGCATTCCAATGAAAAGTTTTAAAACTCAATTCACCCTCCCTCTTGAGTATTGAGGCCACTTGAACAATAGGCAGGGACTGTGATGTTTGCGTACTTTTTATGTTGAATGTGGATGCAAATAATTGGTTAATGTGTTGATGATTTAGAATAGGTTATGCATAATAATGGAAATAAGTGAAAAGGTGAGATTTAGGAACCTGAGAGGTGATTTTAAGATCCAATGGGTTTTCAGACCCTTAGAAGGGACCAATAGGTTTCCTACATCATTTGTGAGTTATGCATTTAGGCCTTGCCTAGTTTGAAGTTCATTTTGTAAGTTTGGTGCATTTACATTATTTTGATTTAAAATGCATTTTTCTGTATAACTTGAGCATTTGATGGAATTTTAGCAAACAAATGGTGTCAATAGTTCTGAAATGGGGAAAACATATGGCCCGTGAAGTTTTGTGGCAATCATATTTAAAATGGGCCATTTGGGTAAGTCAGAAATTGGCCAAATGGCCTAAAATCCATGGCAGCAGCATTGCTACTACTGTCATACTCATACGTAGCGTAGGAATGGTGCCAAGCACCAGTTGCAAATAGGGGAGCTCACGCGCCAGGCCCCTATTCCAGTTTTGCATATTTTGTCAATTGAGAATGAACCATAGGCCTTACGGATAACATGTAGGTGCAGTTGGGAGTCCTTTGACTTCATAGGAGGGTTTAATTAATTATTAATTAAATTATTTTATGAAAAATTTATTGGGATTTTTATTAAATGGTTAAAAATAAATGGAAATGAAGGGATGGGTCTTACAAGTGTCACTTACAAAGACACTTCGACAATGAAGTTAGAACGATATACAACACCAAAACTTAAGTATTTGGGTTAGGTTGATCGTATCATGACTGTAGTAAATGAGTGGTATTTATAGAAGTCGAATGGTGATTATGTGTCATGATGCCTGTGTTAGCACTTGTCGGTAAAGTCTGATGGAAAGCTAACATAGGTGTATGTGACGCATCTGTAGGTGTTAATCGGTATGCCCCTAATCGTAGCCCTCGACCTCCATGTGATACTAGTTCCATAAGTATAATGATCACCATGGGTCCTACGAGGCTTTATCTTGGGTGTAGGAATAATACTAGTTGTGGCTTGTTACCAGTATAATTCTCTAGACACTGACTACGGTATCAGGCCCATACCAATTTTCTCCCAGATTGTTAAAGTGTCTTAGGAGTTTCTTCAATGAGTTGATTTGCATAGGCTCTAAAAAGTTTCATAGAGAACTGGTGTGGTAAATTTTGCTTTAAATTTTCTCACCAATATGACCTTTTATTGTTCTAGGATGGGATTGTTGTTCAAGTGGCCTCAATACTCAAGAGGGGGGGTGAATTGAGTTTTAAAACTTTTGATTGGAATGCCTTTGAACTTGATTTTTATATCCAAGTTTATAAGAATATGCAAGTGAAATCAAGTTAAAGATAGTATGGAATGCACCACAAGGATAAATATTGCTGAAGCAATTTAACAAACACTTGGTGGGCAGTATTTAAAATATAACAAATTTGACAAGCTTAAGTATGCAATTCACAATCAATCAACACCAATTAACTAATTGAAAGTAAAAGAGTAAGGAAGGGGAGCTTGCAAACCGATATAACGAGTTCCACCAACACTGGTGTACGTCTCGCCTCTAAGCAACCCACTTAGAGGATTTCCACTATTGAAGTTTAGAGATACAAGCTATGAGCAATTGCAGCTTCCTAGTGTCCCATACTCAAGAACTCAATCCTCACTAGCAAAGGGCAACCCACCCAATCTCTCAAACTCTCAATACCCAAAGGTTGAACCCCAACCTTTGTGACCACTCAACCTAGAGTGAAAATCTTTTGTGTTTGAAGAAGTGTTTACAAGTAAATGACTCTCTTAATAGAGTGGATAAGCAAATGATAGCTCACATAATTTCTAATCTCTCAAGAAGAGAGGATGTACAAATGAAAATTTCAAGATATACAAGAATAGGGCTTACAAAGCACAAGAGTGAGCAAAGAATTGTAGCTTCTTGGTGTGTTCTTTGTGCTTGAATTCCTCTTCAATTTATAGAGCCATTTGAGCAGCTTGAGGTGTGCCTTTCTTGTTCCTAGCTGTTACACATAGTGGGGGTCTGAAGAAGTAATGGAGAAATGTGCTGGTTTCCCACTAATGTGTGTTTTTAGTGGTGTTTCCCACTTCTTGAATCGATTCGTAGTTCCTTGAATCAATTCAGAGCATTCTGACTTGTGCCATTTTGAGTTCCAGATTCATGTGAATCGATTCGAGCTTTGTCTGAATCGATTCAGAGCGTTTTGTTTCTGTAATTTAGAGTTTCAGAACCGTGTGAATCGATTTGAGCTTTGTCTGAATCGATTCAGAGCATTCTGTCTTCAAATTAAATGACTTCCAGGTGTTCGAATCGATTCAGGGTCATGGTGAATCGATTCAACCCATTCTGTTTCCTGTTTTTGGTGACTTCCAGGGCTGTGAATCGATTCCTTCGTGGTTGAATCGATTCAGGCTTTGCAGTTTGATATTTTTCTATGCCTGTGGGTCATCCATTTGTATTTAGTGATCCATGGTTGCTTTCCTTTGACTTGGCTCATTTGTTTCTTGATTTCTTGAACTTTTGTGAAACCGTTTTCTTCTTGCATCTTGATTTTATATGACACCTTCAATTGTTTTTGATTCATGAAGAGTTTGCAATGCTTGTTTCCTTGTCATTATCAAAACCTGTTATCAACATACAAATACAATGCTTGTTTCCTTGTCATGACAAAAACCTGTTATTCTAAAGCTTTCATATTGACTTGTCAAGGTACTAATCTTGGAGTCCTTCACATCGTTAGTACCTTCGTGAGTTACTTGTAGAGTATCCCACATTTCCTTAGCGGTTTGACAAGTCATTATTCTAAAGAATTCATCTTGACCTAATGCCATAGTGATTAGATTCTTTGCCTTATAGCCATATTGTACTTTCTTTTCTTCATCACTGGTCCATTCATCTATAGGCTTTTCCACATTCTTACTATCAACAGTATGCATTGGTATATAAGGACCATTTTCAATCGCATTCCAAATTCTCAAATCAATGGATTGAATGAAGATTTTCATTCTTTCTTTCCAAAATGCATAGCCTTCCCCATTGAAAGCGGGAGGTCTGTTTATAGCACCACCCTCAGGAAAAATGTTATGAGAACTTGAGGCCATCTAGTCTCTTGAAGCTGTTAAGCTTTATTTAACACGAGTCAAGCTCTGATACCACTTGTTGTTCAAGTGGCCTCAATACTCAAGAGGGGGGGGGGGTGAATTGAGTTTTAAAACTTTTGATTGGAATGCCTTTGAACTTGATTTTCATATCTAAGTTTATAAGAATATACAAGTGAAATCAAGTTAAAGATAGTATGGAATGCACCACAAGGATAAATATTGCTGAAGCAATTTAACAAACACTTGGTGGGCAGTATTTGAAATATAACAAATTTGACAAGCTTAAGTATGCAATTCACAATCAATCAACACCAATTAACCAATTAAAAGTAAAAGAGTAAGGAAGGGGAGCTTGCAAACCGATATAACGAGTTCCACCAACACCGGTGTACGTCTCGTCTCTAAGCAACCCACTTAGAGGATTTCTACTATTGAAGTTTAGAGATACAAGCTATGAGCAATTGCAGCTTCCTAGTGTCCCACACTCAAGAACTCAATCCTCACTAGCAAAGGGCAACCCACCCAATCTCTCAAACTCTCAATACCCAAAGGTTGAACCCCAACCTTTGTGACCACTCAACCTAGAGTGAAAATCTTTTGTGTTTAAAGAAATGTTTACAAGTAAATGACTCTCTTAATAGAGTGGATAAGCAAATGATAACTCACACAATTTCTAATCTCTCAAGAAGAGAGGATATACAAATGCAAATTTCAAGATATACAAGAATAGGGCTTACAAAGCACAAGAGTGAGCAAAGAATTGTAGCTTCTTGGTGTGTTCTTTGTGCTTGAATTCCTCTTCAATTTATAGAGCCATTTGAGCAGCTTGAGGTGTGCCTTTCTTGTTCCTAGCTGTTACACATAGTGGGGGTCTGAAGAAGTAATGGAGAAATGTGCTGGTTTCCCACTAATGTGTGTTTTTAGTGGTGTTTCCCACTTCTTGAATCGATTCGTAGTTCCTTGAATCGATTCAGAGCATTCTGACTTGTGCCATTTTGAGTTCCAGATTCATGTGAATCGATTCGAGCTTTGTCTGAATCGATTCAGAGCGTTTTGTTTCTGTAATTTAGAGTTTCAGAACTGTGTGAATCGATTTGAGCTTTGTCTGAATCGATTCAGAGCATTCTGTCTTCAAATTAAATGACTTCCAGGTGTTCGAATCGATTCAGGGTCATGGTGAATCGATTCAACCCATTCTGTTTCCTGTTTTTGGTGACTTCCAGGGCTGTGAATCGATTCCTTCGTGGTTGAATCGATTCAGGCTTTGCAGTTTGATATTTTTCTATGCCTGTGGGTCATCCATTTGTATTTAGTGATCCATGGTTGCTTTCCTTTGACTTGGCTCATTTGTTTCTTGATTTCTTGAACTTTTGTGAAACCGTTTTCTTCTTGCATCTTGATTTTATATGACACCTTCAATTGTTTTTGATTCATGAAGAGTTTGCAATGCTTGTTTCCTTGTCATTATCAAAACCTGTTATCAACATACAAATACAATGCTTGTTTCCTTGTCATGACAAAAACCTGTTATTCTAAAGCTTTCATATTGACTTGTCAAGGTACTAATCTTGGAGTCCTTCACATCGTTAGTACCTTCGTGAGTTACTTGTAGAGTATCCCACATTTCCTTAGCGGTTTGACAAGTCATTATTCTAAAGAATTCATCTTGACCTAATGCCATAGTGATTAGATTCTTTGCCTTATAGCCATATTGTACTTTCTTTTCTTCATCACTGGTCCATTCATCTATAGGCTTTTCCACATTCTTACTATCAACAGTATGCATTGGTATATAAGGACCATTTTCAATGGCATTCCAAATTCTCAAATCAATGGATTGAATGAAGATTTTTATTCTTTCTTTCCAAAATGCATAGCCTTCCCCATTGAAAGCGGGAGGTCTGTTTATAGCACCACCCTCAGGAAAAATGTTATGAGAACTTGAGGCCATCTAGTCTCTTGAAGCTGTTAAGCTTTATTTAACACGAGTCAAGTTCTGATACCACTTGTTGTTCAAGTGGCCTCAATACTCAAGAGGGGGGGGGGTGAATTGAGTTTTAAAACTTTTGATTGGAATGCCTTTGAACTTGATTTTTATATCTAAGTTTATAAGAATATACAAGTGAAATCAAGTTAAAGATAGTATGGAATGCACCACAAGGATAAATATTGCTGAAGCAATTTAACAAACACTTGGTGGGCAGTATTTGAAATATAACAAATTTGACAAGCTTAAGTATGCAATTCACAATCAATCAACACCAATTAACCAATTAAAAGTAAAAGAGTAAGGAAGGGGAGCTTGCAAACCGATATAACGAGTTCCACCAACACCGGTGTACATCTCGTCTCTAAGCAACCCACTTAGAGGATTTCTACTATTGAAGTTTAGAGATACAAGCTATGAGCAATTGCAGCTTCCTAGTGTCCCACACTCAAGAACTCAATCCTCACTAGCAAAGGGCAACCCACCCAATCTCTCAAACTCTCAATACCCAAAGGTTGAACCCCAACCTTTGTGACCACTCAACCTAGAGTGAAAATCTTTTGTGTTTAAAGAAATGTTTACAAGTAAATGACTCTCTTAATAGAGTGGATAAGCAAATGATAACTCACACAATTTCTAATCTCTCAAGAAGAGAGGATATACAAATGCAAATTTCAAGATATACAAGAATAGGGCTTACAAAGCACAAGAGTGAGCAAAGAATTGTAGCTTCTTGGTGTGTTCTTTGTGCTTGAATTCCTCTTCAATTTATAGAGCCATTTGAGCAGCTTGAGGTGTGCCTTTCTTGTTCCTAGCCGTTGCACATAGTGGGGGTCTGAAGAAGTAATGGAGAAATGTGCTAGTTTCCCACTAATGTGTGTTTTTAGTGGTGTTTCCCACTTCTTGAATCGATTCGTAGTTCCTTGAATCGATTCAGAGCATTCTGACTTGTGCCTTTTTGAGTTCCAGATTCGTGTGTATCGATTCGAGCTTTGTCTGAATCGATTCAAAGCATTTTGTTTCTACAATTTAGAGTTTCAGAACCGTGTGAATCGATTTGAGCTTTGTCTGAATCGATTCAGAGCATTCTGTCTTCAAATTAAATGACTTCCAGGTGTTCGAATCGATTCAGGGTCATGGTGAATCGATTCAACCCATTCTGTTTCCTGTTTTTGGTGACTTCCAGGGCTGTGAATCGATTCCTTCATGGTTGAATCGATTCAGGCTTTGCAGTTTGATATTTTTCTATGCCTGTGGGTCATCCATTTGTATTTAGTGATCCATGGTTGCTTTCCTTTGACTTGGCTCATTTGTTTCTTGATTTCTTGAACTTTTGTAAAACCGTTTTCTTCTTGCATCTTGATTTTATGTGACACCTTCAATTGTTTTTGATTCATGAAGAGTTTGCAATGCTTGTTTCCTTGTCATTATCAAAACCTGTTATCAACATGCAAATACAGGGATTCCTTTTTGTGGCTGAGTTTGGTATGTTCATGTGGTATTCATGATTGGTTACAACATTTCAATTCCCATGCAGCTATCATTCAGTATGTGAAGGATCGCACATGTGCATCCTCATAATGGCATTTATGGTTTTAATGCCTATTTGTCTCCTAAGGCTCAACTATAAAATGAAAACTTAATCTTCTTCATTTTCACTCCTTTCTTACTCTGTAAACACTCTGATATTTAAAATCCAATATCATCGATTAGTATCCTTGACTCATACAAGAAGAATAGTCTAAACTGTCTCCATAAATATTTTTTTTTATAAATTTCATAATTAAGTTTTTGCAAGGTGAGATATGTAGACAACCACATGAATAATGAATCCTTTTTGAGCCACCATCATGGCCTTTTATGCAAGCTATGAGTTACATTGTTGGAAATATGCACTAAGAGCATATATAGGACACATCACTTTTAATAAGACATTTATGTTAAATAGTTTAGCAATCTTTATCCGTCCTTGTAATAGTAGGTCAATATGAGAACTATTCCTAAATTGTCCCAAGTTAAGTATTTATATAGGGACATATAAATAAGTTAAGACTAGTATATGAGTGTACTGATGATCTAATCTCATAGATCATAGATATGGACGATATCAAGTCATCACAGGGTACACACTAAGAGTAATAGTATACTGGATGAACCCACTATGATAACGTTGTCATAAACGATTCTCAATGCGATAATGTGATATGTAGTCCTTCGAGCTGAAGTCACTATAATTCCTACATGAGAAGTTTGTTGTTTTAATGCAATTAAATGTCATTTGTAATAAGGTTATCATAAAGATTGTAATTAGGCAGTGAACAAATCATGTAGAGGAATACGAGTGATGTAGGTGAGATTTATATTTGGATAATGATATATCGTTAGATGCCTCTATTATGTTATATTAAATATAAAATTTTTATATTTAATATAAATCAAATATATTTCCTATAGGGTCACATATATATAATAAATCCACTGGAGGATAGTTTTTATTTTAGTTTGACTAAAAAATAAAACTTTGAGCCCAACTTATTTAATATAAGTAAAGAGCTCATTCACTAAAGAGTTCTCATCAGGTTAGACTTGAACTTATAAATAAAGCATGAGATGCTCATCGTCTATATTCTTGTGATACAAATAAAAATTCTATAAATGTTGCAAAGGTTGCGCTCTAATGAACTAGCATTCTGAAGTACGGAATCTGGTGGGAGTGCTCGTGTGGACTCCTTAAGGATGAAGCTATTATTGTTTCAAAGTTTTGATTTTGTGTGTCAAGAGATGATTAATTAATTAATTTTAATTATCTATTATTGCTTTGAAACATAAAGTTTTGCAAGACCATATAGGAATCCTTGTATTCTGCTGCTTGACCCGATTGAATTCCCTAACATGCATAACAAGACAAGTGTCGCTATATGAGTTTAGATCCAAGATTTTTGCCTCTATATTAGTTCCCTCACATAGTCTAACTAGACTAACTCTAATGAGGCTCTTCGTTAATGTATGGCCCAAATAGATATCCCTTCAAATTCAAATTATAATCCTCCACTTGGTCTTTGTTTTGGGATTCTGATTCAAATACCAAGCATTACCATTTTGATGAACTATCATTCTATAATGGTGTTTTATTTTTTAGTATGTAATAACTTTCATGGTGTCTGAAGGTCATTCTGAGACAGGATGTGGCAATGTTACTACTATGGACGATGTAAATACCAAAGTTTTGGCCCATAAGATAGATTAGACCTCAGAGAAAACTAAAAATCCATACTTTTGGGTTCACACCAAAACCATTAGGTCTTCCGTCAAAGTTTGTGGTGAAGGTGGAGATGGAGGAATGGAAATTCTAAATTTTCCTATCCACATTGAAGAAGAAAATAAAATTGATTTCTTCATTGTTTCCCCATTAATAACATATTGGATTTTCCACATGCTGGGATCCCATTATTTGTTTATGTATAAAATTTGCTTTACAAAGGTTAGGGTAAAGTTTTCATTGAATTAGTGTGAGATGCACTAGTGTAAAAATTGGATATAACAACGGGATATATTCACGGGTTGTAGTGGATCAGTGATAAAAACATGCGCGGTGGCATTTTTGAAATTATAAGGTGAATGATATAATCAGAGAAAACTATATATCCACGGTTAACATCATAACCGTCATCGTACACGTCAATATATATTCATGGTTGAGAAGTCAACCGTGGATATATAGTACCTAAAATATACACAACCGTGGATATATATTCATGGGTATGATCAGGGTTATGATGTTAACCGTGGATATATATTGATGTCTATAATGACGGTTGTATTTCCAACCGTGGATATATACTTCAGGTTTTAGGGTTTAATTACTGGGGACTATATGTCCACGGTTGTATATATAACTGTGATTATAGATTTAATATTTATCCACGGTTGGGGTCGTAACCGTGGATAAATAGTTAACATTTATCCACAATTCTTTGTTCAACCGTGAATATATGTGTAATATATTCACGGTTTCAAGGGGAACCGTGAATATACATCCTATCTGAAACTTCAAAAGCCGCTCCTTTCAGCCTTTTTTCACTTTCTCTTCTTCTTTTGCACTGGTTGTCATCTTCTTCCTTCATCGTCCTCCTCTTTGCTAGTCGTAGGCTTCTCCGTTCACTTCCTTCTTCACTCGAGCTGTTAAGTCGTCCCTGTCTGGTAAGTCGTCCCTGTTTTTTGGTTTTCCACTTTCTCCTTCTTCACTCGAGCTGTTTCTCATCTTCTCCATTTATCCCAGTGTGCTCGTCGCTGTTGTGGCCTTCTTCTTGCTCGTTCTTTATCCCATTGTGCTCGTTGCTCATTGCATTGTCCTGTAAGTCATCCGTGTTTTACTCGTCATTGTTTGTGTTGGTCCCTGTTTGAGTTAAATGTATTTTAGGTTATGTTGATGCATTATATGGGTTTTGTTTTGTGTTGAAAGGGGTTTTTGTCTCTGTTTTACTGGTTCTGTGTATAATGTGCCTGTTCTGTTTTGTTGGTTCTATGTATATATTAGCATTTTGTTTTTAGTTATTATAGATGGTAGTTCATAAAATGTCATCTGAAACTAATTGATTGTTATGTATCTTGTGTATATGTATCTTGTGCATTTGATTTAACATATACTGTGTAATAAAACTTGGAATCTGCTAATTAATTTATATCCCATGGCTGTTTCTTTTTGGTGAGTATACCATGACTCTGTTTGAAGGCAAGGCTCACATTCACAGAACGACCAAAAATTATCTACTTTATTAATAGGATACTTAGTGTGAATTTATTAATAAAAATTATAATTATATTGAATGAAGTTTTAACTCTTTTTAGAAAATTTCCCTTAAGCGGATTAGGTTAACATAATCCATAATACATAATCCATAATTGAATGGGGTCTGGGCTCTTAATTTTTTATTTTATCTTTCTAAAAAGCATGAATAATAAAAGAAGGGAATGGTGTCTACAATAATCAATAATACATAATCCATAATCCATAATCCATAATCCATAATCCAACATTCAACACCATACATAATCCATAATCCATAATCCATCATCCAACACCATACATAATCCATAATCCATAATCCATCATCCAACACCATAGTTCTACTTGAAAATAATAGAATTTAAAAACATCATACTAATTACTAAATAAAAGTGTAAAGTTTAAAAGTCTTATAAACCAACATCATAATCCATAATCCATAATTCATACTCCAACACCATACTTCTACTTTAAAATAACACAAATTAAAAACATCATACTAATTTAGGAAAAAAGTTAACTAAATTTTTATCCATTTTATTTCTATTGTTGTTGGTTGCTCTTATATGTTATTTCTATTGAAGTTATATGTGTGTGGTTGTTAATCTTGCAAACTCAGAGGCTCATATACTAGTTAATTTGTATGAAAGTTGCTGTGCATGAGTGAACCGTAGTTCCCCGTTTGAGATTCAATACAAATGGTCATTAAATTAATTAATTTTATCGTTTGTGTTGAATCTTGAATTGTCCATTTAGACAGTTTGGGATGAACAATTATTTTTTATACGTCATTTTTAGTATGTACAAGTTAGGAGTTATTTTAAAATTTGATAAACTTTCGGTAACTTGCATTTTGTGTTGTTCTCTGGGTGCATATTTGGTTGTGGTTGAATTTGATTTGACCACTCTCATTTTGTGTACTTAGAGACCAATGTGAAATACTGCCGAAATTTTATCAAATTTTAAAATAACTCCTAACCTGTATATTAGAATGACGTATAAAAGCAATTGTCATCCTGAATGGGTATAGGACCACCACCTTATGGAAAAAGTGAGGTTGATCATAGCACCTTGTAAACAGTTGGCATGGATCGGAGTTGGATAACTGCATCACGCCTAAGTCTAGAGTACAAGGGGGGAGTTAAATCATTTATAGAATTCGTAGCGAGGAATGCAGTGGAGGTGAATGGAAAGTATTTTTGCCCTTGTGTGAAATGCTTGAACCTGCGTCGGGTAGACTTGGAAGAGGTGCGAGAGCATCTACTGTGTGACAATTTTTGCGTAGTTATACGCGTTGGATATTGCATGGTGAAGATATGGTGGTGCCAAGTAACAGCTCTCAAACTGAAAATCGAAGCTCGATGCATGACACCGATGTCGACATGGATGACCGACTCAAGGATATGATCCGTGATGTGGGGGTAGAAGGTTTTAAGAAAGCTCATGTATATACGACTCTGTGTGAGGACTCTGAGTAGCCGTTGTATCCAAACTGCGTCAATTTCATGAGGTTATCAGCAGTTTTGCGATTGTTTAATTTAAAGGCCATAAACGGGTGGACGGATAAAAGTTTCACTGACTTATTGAAGTTGTTGAAAGAAATGCTCCCAGCTGGAAACACCTTGCCGAATCGTAACTATGAGGCCAAAAAGGTGTTGTGTCCTATGGGTTTAGAGTATGAGAAAATACATGCATGCCCAAATGATTGTGTATTATTCTGGGGTGAGTTAGAAATGCTGCATCGATGTCCTAGGTGTGGGGTGTCAAGGTATAAGAAGAAAGAGGCGAATTCTGACGAGGTATGCACTAAAGGGTCTCCTGCAAAGGTGTTGTGGTATCTGCCTATAGTTCTAAGACTAAAGCGTCTGTTTGCCAATGCAGATGATGCAAAACTTATGAGATGGCATGCTGATGAAAGGGTTGTTGATGGACTACTTAGGTATCCGGCCGATGAATCGCAATGGAAGAAAATGGATACGATTTTTCTGGAATTTGCCCATGAACCAAGAAATGTTAGGCGTGCACTAGCCACAAACGGCATGAACCCATTTGGGAACCTGAGCACAAACCATAGTCATGGCCTGTTTTGTTGTTTGTTTACAACTTGCCGCCATGGTTGTGCATGAAGCGGAAATATGTCATGTTATCGATGATGATTTCTGGTCCACGACAATCGGGCAACGACATTGATGTATATTTAACTCCATTGGTTGAAGACCTCAAAAGGTTGTGGGAAGACGGGGTTGATGTGTTTGACGGGTTTACCGGGTAGTCATTCAAATTGCGTGCCATGCTCTTTTGCACGATCAATGACTTTCCAGCGTATGGTAACTTATCCGGGTACAGCGTGAAGGGTCATAAAGCTTGTCCAGTATGTGAGGAGGGGACTAGTTCTGTGCGGTTACACCATGGTAGGAAAAGTGTTTATCTTCGACATCAAAGGTTTCTTAAAGCGAATCATCTGTTTTGAAGGTTAAAGAAGTCGTTTAACGGTGCCCAAGACTTTGAAATGGCTCCTCTACCACTATCTGGTCGCCAGACATATGAAAAGGTGAAAGACGTCAACGTGCAGTTTGGTAAGTGTGAAAAATAGCACCCGACACAAAACAACTGGAAGAAAAAGTCAGTGTTTTTTGACCTGCCATATTGGAGGGAGCTTGATGTAAGACACTGCATTAATGTAATGCATGTGGAGAAAAATGTGTGCGATAGTTTGGTTGGTATACTCTTAAACATACCCGGGAAGACTAAAGATGGCCTAAACTCGCGTATGGACTTGGAGTTGATGGGTATACGTCAGGATTTGCATCCACAATCAAAGGGAAAAAGAACATATTTGCCCCCAGCATGTCATATGTTATCCAGAAAAGAAAAGCAAAGTCTGTGTGAATCGTTACGAAGTGTAAAAGTTCCGTCTGGTTATGGTTCCAACATCAACTCTTGTGTTTCCATGAAAGATTTGAAGTTAGTTGGGTTGAAGTCTCACGATTGTCACATGTTGATGCAACAGTTTCTGCCTATCGCCATTCATGACATTCTTCCTAAAAATGTGAGAAATGTCATAACAAGGTTGTGTATGCTTTTCAATGCCATATGTTGCAAGGTAATCATGCCCAGCGAATTGGATTTGTTGGAACAGGAAGCATCACTTATATTATGTCAACTTGAAATGTATTTCCCGCCCTCTTTTTTTGACATAATGGTCCACCTAATCATCCATTTGGTGAGAGAGGTCCGTTTGTGTGGTCCAGTATTCTTATGGTGGATGTATCCCGTTGAGCAATATATGAAGATATTGAAAGGGTATATGAAGAACCAACATTGTCCCGAAGCTTCAATTGTGGAAAGATATATTGCAGAGGAAGCAATTGAGTTTTGCACTGAATACATGTCACATGCTGTAAGCATTGTTATTCCAACGACTCGTCATGAAGGGAGATTGGATGGGAAAGGAACGATTGGAAAAAAAATCAAGAGCATGCCACGTGATGATGTCCTTCAGGCACACTTGTATATTTTAAACAACACGGACGATGTGCAACCGTATCTAGCCACTCACAAGGAGCTAGTCAAGAAAACCAACCCTAAAATGACTGAAAAGTGGTTGTTGAATGAACACAACAAGAGTTTCATTCAGTGGTTCCAAATGACCGTTCTGAAAGATGCATCTGCTTCCTCGACATTATATCGACTGGTACAGGGCCCGAACTTTGATGTCCTTACCTTTTGTGGGTATGAAATAAACAACTATTCATTTTATACAAGGACACAGGATGAAAAGAGTACAAATCAAAACAGTGGAGTGATGGTTGTGGCTCAGTCTATGTATTTCTCAACTTCAAAGGACAACAACCCTGTATTGGCCGAGTCATGCTACTTTTGTGTGATTGAGGATATATGGGAAGTCAATTATGGTCCCTTCACCGTTCCTGTGTTTAAATGCATATGGGTTGACAATAAGAACGGTGTCAAAACTGATGATTTAGGAGTTACATTGGTGGACCTCAACAAGATAGGGCATAAGGACGAACCATTCATAATAGCAACGCAGGTGAAGCAAGTTTTTTATGTTGCTGACCCAGCTGACAAACGCTGGTCAATTGTTATCCAAGGTAGACACATTGGAGACCCCAATCTTGATATTGTGGAAATTCCATCGACCACAACACGTATTCCAACATCTATCGTGGAACATGACATAGATGATGTAGTTACCAGTCGTCATGACCACCATGAAGGCTTGTGGGAAAATATTTCATCTTCATAGGGTATTAATCATGTTAATGAATCATTGAATTACATGCATGTTATATTAATTATTCATTGTATTAAATGTTATATTAAATATTTGACAGTTGTGTTTCCTTGTTTGGACAGATACTCATGGCTGATCAGGATGGACGATCTAGGTCTGACTCACAGGCTACTGATTCGTCTACTCGGAAGAGTAGAGGTGTTACCCGGATGGCAGAGGTTGCACTTAGGCGACACCGGGGAGAGAGGTTACCTGTTGACATGGATGTCAACACTGGTAGATTTGGAGGACCAAATGCCACGAAGTTTAGCAGTTATTTGGGAGTCCTGGCTCGATCGAAGGTGTCCATCATTATCCTCGACTGGGATAATATCGAGGAGGTGGTGAAGAACCAACTATGGAGTGATGTTCTGGTAACTTTGATATTATTTAAGTTTTATTTTAGTGTATTATTTCATGTAATTCATAATAAGGACTCCTTTATGGACTAACTCCTTTCATGTAGGATTCTTTTGACATACCATCTTCTGACATAGCGAGAAGGAAGGTCCTCGGTATTATGGCTGAGCGATGGAGGTTGTTCAAATCCATACTCACCACGAGGTATATTTGGACTTTAAATTCTCAATCAACGCTTTACCAAATTGTACCAATCCTTAGTTTAAATGTACCTGTATTGTAGGTATGTATTCGGGGACGACCAAGGAAAGTTCCCTGGAGAGAAATATCCATTCATTGATCAGGCGACTTAGGATGCTTTCATTGCAAATAGGCATTCTATCCAGTTTCAGGTACATTGGTTTTTAAATGATTAAATTACGTATAATTTAAACGGCTAACTCTGAATATTTTTCTTTCTTGTTGTAGGAGATCAGAAAGAAAGCCCGGGAGACTAGGAAGCTGAATGACTGCCCCTACACACTGTCACGTGGGGGTTACCGTAGATTAGAGGAGCGGCTAGTACAGGAGAGGCTGAGTCAGTGTTAGACTAGTCAGCCTGACACTGGTATTGTGGATCCCCCTTCCCCACCTACACGCCACGACAAATGGAAGCGGGCCAGGATCAAGAAGAGTGGGGAATACACTTCCTCATAAGCTCAGGAGGTCGCCTCACGGATAGTAAGTATTCCCCTTGTATCAATGTTTTTTTTTTGGTATTACATGGAGGAAGTGAATACTAACTTGTTTGGTTTTAGGATTCCTTGGTTGAGCAATCAACCCAAGGGTCTTTCGTAGCCCATGGTAGGCAGGATATTTTGACTACCGCCATTGGCAGGCCAGAGCACCCAGGAAGAGTGCGTGTTGTTGGTCGAGGTGTAGGTAAGTTGGAAATAACTGTATCCTTTCATTTTGTTATCTGTTAAACAATTATCGACTAATTATTCATATTTCACAGGCCTCCGCAGCTATTACGGTGCTCCCGACCCTGCCCCCTCCCTTGAGAAAATGGTGGAGTAGAAGGTGGCTGTTATGAAGGTTGAGTATCAGGAGGAGATATCTAGGCTCCACCAGGAGATGGCCCGATTCAGGGAGGAGATGAAGGCCTCATTCAGCCACCACCAGGAGACTACTGCACCAGCTAGCGACCCACAGGTTAGATTCTTTATTTAATTTCCTCGGTTTTATTATTTGTAATCACTTTATTTCATTGTTGAATAACTTCTGCTTGATGTCTAAATATGTAGGTATGGAGGGTTAGCACTAAGGGGTCGTGCGCTGCGGCTGACCCTGACGATGATGGGGTCGAGCCACCAGACACCCGTCAATGTGACCTGTTCGTTGACGGGTCGGAGGAGCCAGTTGCCACTGGCATGGTCTACAACTTAGGCCCTGTGGTTCACCATCAGTCATTACCTGATGGTGTGTCCAGGGTCTCTGTTGTGCTCGTCCTCGAGGAGGATGCTGCTGTGCCAGTGGCAACTCCAGAGGTGAAGACCGTCGGTCAGGCGGTGGGCCATTTTCTGATGTGGCCCAACAGACTTCTATAGGTTGCCCCTGGACAGGTAAAAACCTTACACTAACTAATTTTGTTATATTGTTAATTATGGTACAAACTGTAATGGTTGTCAATTGTTCAACAGGAACAGGCATTGAAGAGGCCAGACCCGACCGACAATCCCATCCGGATGCTATGGCGCATCGGGTACGAGCAAGGAGATGAGACTGTTTAGATCCCATGGGAGCCACTGGTGTTCGGCCGTCCAAGTGCAGTACCACTTTACATTACACATCTGACATGTGTGAGATTATTTTGGGGACGTCGATGCTGAACATCTCCATCATTCAGCTGTGGGAGCTGTAAGTATATCTCTTTTTGTCCAATTTTTTCATTATACAAGTTATTTGTCGCTAACCATGTCTCAACTTGTTTAGGTTTCTCACAAAACTTTGTGTGGACTTGGGTTTCCAAGGAACTTATGGTTTCTTAGAGCCCTCTCTCATACAGAAGCAAGCAAACACCACGCAGGACACCCAGGCATACATCCAGAATTGGATGTTTGAGTCTGGGAAGACTGTATACATGGCCCCTATCATAAAGGGTAATATTCTATTCCATAATTATTGTCATTAATTTTTGCATTTTGAGGTCTCACTTATCACTGGTAACTGCAATGCTCACTGGACGCTTGTGGTGATCTGTCCCTGGGCTTATCTTGCTCTGTACTTTGATACTACGCATCGGGTAGTCACACAAGACCTGAAAACTGTAGTAGACGGGTATGTTAATCCCTAAACAATAAGTATAAATTCGATTACATCATTTTTGGACCTATTCAATTCTAACTTATCTTGTGTTTTATTTGATGTAGGGCGGTGGTTGGATACAATCGACTAATTGGAGTTAAGTCCAGCGGAAGAAAAGTTGTGTGGGTGCACCCAAAAGTAAGTCTATAGTATTCATTCAAATCTTCAATATATATTTTTTAAGTTGCGAATTCACTTATTCTATATTTTATGTCCATTGTAGTCTTACAGGCAGGAGGGTTCCTTCGAGTGTGGCTATTTCGTCATGCACACTATGCTGACCATTGTCTAACAACATTTAGTAGAGGGATGGATAAATGTAAGTCTCATCATTTGGACTACTTTTCTAACAATTTCATCAATTTCATGTAATAAATATAGCTTTTATTCTAATTGTTTTGTGCATTGTTTGCAGTACTTCAGGGACCGGTCATACTTCTCTAAGACACTTGTAGATAATGTTAGAAGGCAATGGGCCTCATACTTCATTGAAATCAGCAAAAGAACTTAGCTAGATATAGGATCTTTATTCTCTTAAATATGTATCTAGTGTAGGATTTAGGGTTTACATTTTATTAGGTTACATTCATCTGAATTGTATATAGTTTTATTTTTTAGGTTGTTATGAATTCATATCAAATTAATTGTTATATATATACCATTCTTTTTATATATTGTTTGTTGTTGGATATGCTGGGATACTGTATATTGTGCTGGTTGTCTGAATGCAGGTTTAGGAAACAATAAAACAGAAACCATATTAAAAAAAAACCTCAGTGTTTATTCACGGTTATTACCATAACTGTGATTATAGACACTATTTATGCATGATCACTACTATAACCGTGATTATAGACACTATTTATCCACGGTTACTACTATAACCGTCATTATACATACTATGTAAGTGAATTTTTTATATTACTTATATTCACGATTATGCTAAACAACCGTGAATATAGAGGTTCTTTATCCACGGTTCCTACTATGACCGTGAATATACATGGTCTGTAAGGGAATTTTTTTTCTACTTATATTCACGGTTATGCTAAACAACGGTGAATACAGCTGTTCTTTATCCACGGGTTTTACTATAACCGTGAATATACATTGTCTGTTATATTCACGGTTATGCTCGACAACCGTGGTTAGATCTTATTTATTACCACGGTTGTTAACCGTGGTTAAAGACCCCCATCTACTACCACGGCTGCAACAACCATGGTTCTTTAACCATGAATAAAGGCCATTTTTAACCGTGATTATATCCATTTTTTCCACTAGTGATGTAAGTACTAATTTTTTTTAATGTTACTCTTAGTCAACTGCATCCCAATGGCTAGGGTCTGATGTTGTCCTTCTGCTATGCCCAAGTGTTATAAAAAGACAACATAGATGATGGGCTAAGTTTTATAAACCTCTAATGTCTAAGTAGCATGGTCAATTTTGAGTCTTATGTTGATTTAGCTAAGATGGATGAGGCTAGTTTGAAACATGCATATGTTAAAGTAGTTGTGAAGGAAAGGATTGGTGTTTTGAGAAAATACTGATTACTATAAAAGATTATACACTAGATGGACTCACGAGAACTTCTTTCTTAGTAGGGAAGTCTATGAAACCAAAGATTTTGATTTGTTTGAGAGGCCAAAAAGTGTTAGTAACAAGCAAGGCAAGGCTTTAAGGTTCAACCTATCCATTGTAATAAGCTTTTGGGTGACTTATCAGAATGACACGAGTATCTTGGTTTGGTTTCTAGTCCTTTCTATCCTTGCTTTTTTTTGTTAAGTTCTTTATATTGTGGCTGATCTGCTAACCCTTGTTATTGAATTATATGTTTAGTTGAGGATAAAGCAGAGAATCCCAAGGTCATTAATTAAAAGAATTATACTTAACCATCTACCTTAGCAAAGACTGTCAACATTCAAAGGGAAACTATTGTTGTTATAAACTAGAAATCAAATTTTGTTCAAAAGGAAAAGAAAATCATGGTAAAGATCTAACTGAGAAATAACGTAAAATTCCGAAGAAGGATCACAACCAGGGTAAGAATAATGATAGGGTTGGGGGTTTAAAACCCAAGTTTTAGGTGATAGCTCAAAACAAGGCCATTCTGGTGAGCAAAATATAGAATCCACATCGGCTAAGGAGCTTGAGCCATAATTCTTTTCTTCAAGCATTTCATGCTTTTTGGAGTTAAAACGATGAGAGAATGAGTGTGCAATATTTCTTTCCGATTAAAGAGTCATTTGCCAATGGAATAAGTTAATTAGTTACATCATTATGGGGGCTATATGGGAATATAATAGAGAGTTCAAGTGTGATTCAATCCCTTATGATATCCTACCCCAGTTTGGTTAAGGATCGTTAGTGCCATACTGCCATGGTTACAGATCAAACGATTAAAGGTAAAGCTGAATGAACCAAAAAGGCATTGGTAGGCGAACTAAGAAAGGCCAAGACCGACATCATGGTTAAGAAGAAGAAAACAACTGAGGTAAAACTAAAACAAATAGAATTTGTTGATGCTTTCATAATGTTGTAGGAATAGTTCAATGAGCTGAAGTTAGAGAAAGTCGAGGTAAAGCAGAAAGTTAATGATGACTTGCATTTCATGAAGAAAACTTTAGAGGAAAAGGAAACAAATTGGAAGATATATAAAAAGGTTGTCAAAGCTGCCTTCGGTTATGCAATTTTGCAACTTATTCACAGTAACTTTTCTATCCAATTAAACACTAATGGCATCGACTTGTTTCATGAATTTCATGGCACGGTGCTATATGATATACGTCATGGAGGTGTCAGATAGTGTTAAAGGAAGATGGATATAAAGAAGAAGAAACTCCTTTGAATGATGATGATGATGATGATGGAAAGGAAATGATAATACTGGCAATGCGTAAAACAATAACACCATTAAGAATGATGTCATTCCACTTCCTCCTTGATCAAGATTTAATACAAGTTTATTAACATCTTATGTTGGGATAGGCTCCAAAAAGATTAATTATTTTTGTTGTCAGTCATTATGTGAACTTTTTAGGCCGATGTGCCCTTCTTTTTTATCTTTTTTTGTCTGTCGAGGATTAGTTCTTGTAATTCTCGTAATGACAACCCTTGTTTAACCATTATACATTCATCAAACTTATTGCCTCTTAATATCAAAGAGTAATAACCTTATATTGGATCAATACTTTATTCTTCAGTAGAGTCTACAAGTTATTAGTCATGCTTATTTTGACCATTATAACCTTATTTCAAAATTGACATAACTACTCGTTTAGGTTAAGTTATCAATCATAATCATATTGGATGATTAAATTTTTCATTCGTTAAGCCTAAATTACTAATCAAATTCATATTGGGTGATTAGTTTTGCCACACTCACATCTGGTAACTATCTCTTCCATTCGTCGGGGATAAGCTACTAATCACACATATATCAAGTGACTAGTTTCATGCAGTTTGGCAGCACAATAAGGCCTCAACTATCTCGTTTGGTTCATGTTGCTCTAAGGGGCTAAATGCAAATAATAGTATTGTGGCTGACAACTTCTTCTAAATAACTTGTAAAATGAAAGAAGTAATACTTGTTAAGTTTCTTTTATTTACTAAATGTACATCAAGTCATACTAGAGTGTGCTTCGTTAAAATCTCCTTAGAGAAAACTCATAGGGAAAACCCTAAGGTAGGAAAATAAGTATGTATATGCTTATACTGGTTAGCTAAAATAAACTTTAAGGTTTAAAATGTTCTACTTATTCTTGATTTGGTGCCATTTAAGGTGTCTAACTAATAAGGGCTTTCCCGGTAAGGGGGCTAGCTTCCTCTGGTGAGAACATTTATTCCCCATAATGGCTCATCTTAACACTAAGCCTTCAAGCATCATAGTTGAACCTTATTGTGATATTGGTATGCAGCTTTAGCCTTGATTGCTTGATTTTTGTAAGAGACTTATTTCCACACGTCAATGATATCATCCAGCTCATGTCTTAGGAGATCTTCATTATTAAGCTTAGAGAACTATTAGACACTGCATGATGGCTCATTTGTCTCTACCAGTATGACAACTTCTACCCTATACATGAGGTTGAAAGATGACTTTCATGTGGATGAATATGGGGTAGTCTAGTATGACCAAAGTACATGGCAAAGCTAATTAGTCCATTCTCCTTTAGCTTCACCAATATTTATCTTCTACCCCTTAAGGATTTCCCTATTCATCACATGGACTTCGCCATTAGTTTGAGAGTGTTCCACTAGATAAAATACTTTTTTATTTTTAAACATACAAGCAAAATCCAAAATTTCCTATAAGTAAAGTGGATGTCGTTGTTAATGACGGTTCTTCCTGAAACGCCAAGCCTTGCAATAACATTTTCATATACAAATCTTTTGGTTTAGGTTGATGTGATGTTAACAATTACCTCTACCTCAATCCACTTAGTGAAATAATTAACTCTAACAATCAAATATTTGATCTTGCTATAAGCTGTGGGGAAATGTCCTAGGATGTCTATACCTCAATGATAGAATGACCAAGGTATAACTGATGTAGACAGTTCCTTAGCTGGTACATGATGTACATTGGCAAATTTATCATAAGAGTTATATTTTTCCACATACTTTATCGTATCCTTCTTCATTATTGGCCACCAATACCCAGATCTTAAGATTTTTCTCATGGGGCTTATACTACCAGTATGGTGCCCACTGGTTCCTCATGTACCTCGCTCATGACTCTTTTCACTTTGTCCTTATTCAAACACTTGAGAAATAGAATGGGAAGGCCCCTTCAAAATAACAATTCATCAACTTAGCTGAAATTTAGGAGCTCTCTCAATAGTTTCTTCTTGTCTACTAGGTCAGTGGGCAACTGCTTATTTACCATATACCAAATGATGAGGTCAAGCCAGGAATCTTTGTCAAAAGCATAAATCACATTGACCTGAAAACGATTCGTTATTCTAGGTTTGACCAAGGTATTTTGAATTATCGTCACTATAAAGCCTTCCTTCTTAGTACTTGCTAATCTTGAGAGGATATTGGCCCTTCTGTATTCTTCCCCAAAGACATGTTTGAACTATATTTTATTAAACATCCTCTCTAGTTTTTAACTTTAGGTAAATAGTGTTGTAACTATGGTTCTCTAGCCTGGTATTCCCCTAAAACCTGTGAGATCCCAAGTTAGGAGTCATTGCACATTATCACCATGTTTGCGCCAACATCCATATTAGGTCTTAGTTTGGTAAAGCGAGTTTCATATTCTACTTGATTGTTGAAAGTTTTGAAGTTGAACCTTAAGGATATCTCTATGTGTACTCTATCATCACTTTCTACCACTATATCGACCCCACATCCTTTGTTGTTGGAAGATTTGTCCATGAACACCATTCAGTATAAATGTTTATCCTCTAGAATTTCTCTTGTCATTTCCACAATAAAATCATCTAAGACTTGGACTTTGATAGTGAGTCTAGGTTAATAGGAGATATCGAAAATAAAATTTTTAATCAATTTTGAAATATTGTCTTTTAATTTTTCCTTTTATTAAAAAAATAAACACAAAATTCAAAATTCAAAATTCAAATATATATAAAAAAATATAATAATGAAAAAAAATATAAAAAAGTCTTAAAATTCAAAAATAAAAAACAACAAAAGTAAAGAAGAAAGAAAAAAGAAAGCAAAAAAATAAAAAGTATATATTTGATTTAGTCCCACATTGAATGCTCTAAGATTGGGAGTTACTAAAATTTAAATATAAATTGTTAACTTTATTTAGTCTCACATCAAATACTCTCATAGGAGTTGTGCTTGTTATGTTACTATATAAGCAACACCTTGTAACAGTTTGAGCAAAGGGAGGACTTAGTACAATCGTGGAGATAACTTATTTCTTAGTACACTTTGTGGTTGCGGCTTTGATCGATCTTTCACATTTGAAAAGATTTGGTTTTTCCATAAGAGTCTCAATTTAAAAAATTAGAGACGCCACCGAATTTGGAGGCAGCTTTAAAATTTTCCCTTCGATTCAAAAAATAAGGTAAGTTTTCTTACTCTTTTTCTTTTCTTTTGTGGTTTATTCTATTATTTATGTTAAACATATTTATCTTTTCGTTGTTTGTATTTTATGTTTTAATTTGTTAGTTATTTGTTCCATTATTCATTTCGTATATTTTTTTTTTATTTAAAATGTACACACCATCCTTAAATTTATTTAAAGCATAATACAACAATTTTATCGGTGTCGTGGAATACATGGCACCTAAACAAAAAATCATTAGAGTACTTTTTTAAGAACTATGTAACCTTAATTTCTCGACGTACTCAAGAATACGTAGGAGTGGGAATAATTCCTATCGGGTCTGTTTTCCTTTTATTAATCTTTGTGTATCTTTATTTTATTCTGATCAATTTTATATTGTTATTATTTATTTGGGAAACACCGTTTTGCTACGATGAGATTAGTTTGGACAAGACATTCTATTAATCATTTATTTATTTTATTTGTGTATTTGAATATGTATTTCAGGTTGAATAATTTTGATAATGACAAAAGCAATTGAAGACTCAAAGCAAAAGGATCAAGTTACCATGAAAAGAGAGAAAACAACATCATACCTACAAAAATGCGTATACTAATCGATTACAGCATCAACAATAATCGATTACAAGAGTTCTGTCCAAGACATAATCGATTACATCAACAAGACTAATCGATTACATAAGTTCTGTTTGTAAGCTAATCGATTGCACCAATGGACATAATCGATTACCAAGTGAAAAATTGAATAAAAAGTATCAGGTACATCTCCTAATCGATTGCAAGGTTTCCACAATCGATTACCATGGTTCTATAAGGTCCCTAATGGATTACCAGACCAGGACTAACTGATTATGAAGGCTCTGTTTACACCCTAATTGACTGCATGGAAGGCATAATCGATTACCATGCTACGAAACACAATTAAATGTATCAGGTGCCACTCACAATCGATTACAAGGTATTAAAATAATCGATTAGCAGGCTTCTGTTCTCAAGCTAATCGATTACACAAGAAGGCCTAATCGATTATCAACTGAATTACACTAAAGAATTCAAAGTGTAATCGATTACAGCTCGAGGCGTAATCAATTACCATCGTGCCAGAAGTTGGGGAAAAGTGTTTTAAGTGGGAAACCAGCTTACTTCTCTATTTCCAACTCGAATGCCCATGCTTTGAAACGGCTCTGAAGACTTTAGGGCACCTCTCCAAGGCCTATAAATGCAAGACTCCTTCAAGCTACTCAAGTATCCAAAATCCATCAAAGGGAAATCAAATCTTGTGTCTTGTGAGTTCTATTTCATTGTTTAGTTTCAAGTTCTGAAACTTAAGAGCTTATATTTGTAAATTCTCTCTTGTGAGAGTTATAAATTATGAAAGCTTTCATTTGTATATCAACTCTGTTGAGGGAGTATATTGCTTGTAAACACAAACACCAAACACCAAAGTTCACTCTAGGTTGAGTGGTTACAAAGGTTGGGGTTCAACCTTTGGGATATTGAGAGTTTGAGAGATTGGGTGGGTTGCCCTTGTGCTAATGAGGATTGAGTTCTTGAGTGTGGGACACTAGGAAGCTGTAATTTCTCATAGCTTGTATCTCTAAACTTCAATAGTGGAAATCCTTCAAGTGGATTGCTTGAAGGCGAGACGTACACCGGGTTGGTGGAACTCGTTAAATTGGTTTGCACGCTCTTCTCCCTTACTCTCTTGCATTTACACACTGCATATGGCTGGATTGTTATTATTGATAGTGATTTCCTCTCTTAAACTTGCTTGAACAACTAGTATTACAGTGTTACACCTCAAGTGTTTGATAAATTGCCTAAGCAACATTTACATCTTGTTTTGCATTATTTCTTCCACAATACTCTCTATCTCTTACATACTCTATTAACTTGTGAAAAAGGAATCAATTTCAAAGGCATTCCAACAAAAAGTTTTAAAACTCAATTTACCCCCCTCTTGAGTATTGAGGCCACTTGAATAACAAATGGTATCAGAGCTTCACTCTTGGTAGATCAAGCTTAACAACTTCAAGAGAACAATGGCCTGTAATTCTCTAAATCTTTTTCCTGAGGGTGGTTGCACAAATAGACTTCCTGCTTTCAATGGGGAAGGCTATGCTTTTTGGAAAGAAAGGATGAAACTTTTTGTACAATCTATTTACCTTAAAGTTTGGAATACAATTGAAAATGGTCCTTTCATACCCATGCATATTGTAGATGGTAAACAAGTAGAAAACATGATGGATGATTGGACTAGCAAAGAAGAAAAGAAAGTCCAATATAACTATAAAGCCAAAAATCTAATCACTTTAGCTTTAGGCCCTGATGAATTTTTTAGAGTAGTTACATGTAAACCCGCCAAGGATATGTGGGATACCTTACAAATAACCCATGAAGGTACAAGTGATGTCAAAGATTCTAAGATTAGTACCTTAACTAGTCAGTATGAAAGCTTTAGATTAAATACTGGAGAAACAATTATTGATATGCAAAAGAGGTTCACTCTTATTATAAATCATCTCATTACTCTTGGCAAGACTTACACTAACAAAGAACTTATTCATAAAGTGTTAAAAAGTCTTACCAGGGAATGTCAACCTCTAGTCACCGCCATCAAACAATCTCCTAGCATCAATGAAATGTCTCTTGCTACACTATTCGGTAAGTTACAAGAACAGGAACAAGAGTTGAAAGAACTAAGAATGGCAGAAGAGGAAGAAAAGTCTTCCAAGAAGAAAGGTCTAGCTCTCAAGGCCACTTCTATCAATGAAGAAGAATCCGGTAGTGAGCTCGATGAAGAAGAAGAATTTGGATTATTTGTGAAGCATTTCGGGAAATTTATGAGGAACAAACGATTCAAGGGCTTCAAGCTGTGAGGTAAGAAACCTACCTCTAATGAAAACTCCTCTTCACCAAACTATTTTGAATGTGGCAAGGAAGGTCATTTCAAGGTAGATTGCCCAAATCTCAAGAAGAAGAACAAAGAGAAAAGAGAAAGAAGAAGAGCTTACATTGCTTAGGATGAAAATGATATAATTAGCTCAGACGAATCTGAAAACGAGGAAGCCAACCTATGCCTCATGGCTAATCATCAAGATGAAGATGATGAGGTAAGTCTTCTTGACTTAAATAACAATGAATTGCTTGATGCATTTGAGGAATTGTATGACAAGTTTATTAAAATCTCAAACAAGTATAAGTTATCTAGGAAAACTATTGATACTCTTGAAATGCATCTTGTAGAACTTGGCAAAGAAAATGAATGCTTGAAAAAGGAATTAACAAATGTTCAAGCATGCTCCAAGAATAAACCTTGTGATTTTGTAAAGAAATGTGACACCTTAGAAGCTAAGGTTTTAGACTTAAATAAAACCTTAGAGAAATTTACAAATGGTAGAGATAATTTGAACATATTACTTGGAAACCAAAGATGCATGTTTGACAAAACGGGATTAGGATACAAGTCTACCAAAAAGGAAAAGCATTACAAAAACTTCTTTGTAACACCTAGAAAATCTTCATCACCATTCACTAAATGCAATCATTGTGGTGCTAAAGGACATAATACTTTAAATTGCCATATTAGAAAGCTTGGACCAAAAGTGGTAAGAAAGGTGTGGGTTCCCAAAGGGACATTACCACAAGCTAACCAAAAAGGACCCAACATAAAATGGGTACCAAGTTCTCTAAACTAATTTTGTTTTGTTGGTATGCTTCAAGGCAAGCAACACCCATTGGTACTTGGATAGTGGGTGTTCAAAGCACATGACGGGAGATATGAGCAAATTCACAACTTTCACTTCCAAAAGAAAAGGAAGCGTTACTTATGGGGATAATACCGAAGGAAGAATACTTGGCATTGGAAACATTGGTAAAAATTCTTCTAAAATTCTTCTACCTCAATTAGTGATGTATTACATGTTGAAGGACTCAAACATAACTTGCTTAGCATAAGTCAATTATGTGATAAAGGATATAGAGTATTGTTTGAATCTAATTGTTGCATAATTGAAAATAAACTAAACAAGGAAGTTAAGTTCATTGGTAAAAGAATTGATAATATTTACATGATTGATGTTGATAGTTTATCTTTAAATGATGTGTAATGCTTCATGACTAGAGAGGATGAATCGTGGTTATGGCATAGAAGAATAACACATATACATATAGACCATTTGAACAAACCTATTTCTAAAGAATTAGTAATTGGCTTACCAAAGCTCAAATTTGGAAATAAATTTTATGATGCATGTCAAAAGGGAAAACAAGTAGAAACATCTTTTCAAGCTAAAAACGTTGTTTCTACTCAAAGGCCTTTACAACTTTTGCACATGGATTTGTTTGGACCTTCTAAAATCAAAAGCTTTGGTGGTAACTACTATGGTCTAGTAATTGTAGATGACTATTCAAGATATACATGGACCATGTTTCTTGCTCATAAAAATGAAGCATATCATGCATTCAAGAAACTAGCCAAGATTATCTAAAATGAGCAAAATTCAAAGATTGCATCTATAAGAACCGATCAAGGGGGAGAATTTGAAAATCAACTATTTGAGAAATTTTGTGAAAAACATGGTATTGATCATAATTTTTCAGCTCCTAGAACTCCACAAAAAAATGGAGTAGTTGAAAGGAAAAATAGATCTTTGGTGGAGCTTGCAAGAACCATGTTAAACGAAAATAACATTGCGAAATATTTTTGGGCCGATGCGGTAAATACCACTTGTCATATTATGAATAGATGTTTGATTAGTCCTATTCTAAAGAAAACCCCCTATGAACTTTACAAAGGAAGAAAACCCAATATCTCTTATTTTCATATATTTGGATGCAAATGCTTTGTGCTTAACAATGGAAAGGATAATCTAGGAAAGTTTGATGCAAAAGCTGATGAGGCAATCTTTCTTGGATATTCATCATCAAGTAAATCTTATCGAGTATTTAACAAACAAGAAAATACTATTGAGGAATCAATTCATGTGAAATTTGATGAAAATAGCAATAACCCTCCGAGAAAGGAAGATTTTGATGATCTTGTAGGTACTTTCCAAGAATTGAACTTGGATGACAAAGAAGAAGTTAACAAAGAAAAAGACACAACACAAAGAGTGGAAACTCAACAAAAGGAATGGATCACCTCAAAAGACCATCCATTGGACAATATTATAGGTGATATCACCAAAGGTGTAAGTACTCGCCGCTCTTTCAATACTTGCAATCATCTAGCATTTGTTTCTTAAATTGAACCTAAAACCATTGATGAAGCTATTATTGATGAACATTGGATGGCTATGTAAGAATAACTAAATAAATTTGAAAGAAATAAAGTTTGGGAACTAGTGCCAAGACCCAATAATCACCAAGTAATAGGAACTAAATGGGTATTTAGAAACAAGCTAGATGAAAATAAAGTAATAACTAGAAACAAAGCTAGGCTAGTAGCTAAGGGTTACAATCAAGAAGAAGGAATTGACTATGAAGAAACGTATGCTCCCGTAGCTAGATTAGAAGCTATTAGATTATTATTAGCCTTTGCATGCTGTAGAGATTTCAAATTGTACCAAATGGATGTTAAGAGTGCCTTCTTGAATGGATACATTCAAGAAGAAGTATATGTTGATCAACCTCCTGGTTTTGAAAATTATCAATTTCCAAATCATGTTTTCAAACTAAGAAAAGCTTTATATGGTTTAAAACAAGCTCCAAGAGCTTAGTATGAAAGATTGAGCAAATTTCTTTTAGAAAACAATTTTAAAAGAGGAAAGGTTGACACAACACTATTCATCAAGCACAAAAAGAATGACATACTCTTGGTTCAAGTATATGTGGATGATATCATTTTTGGTGCTACTAATGAATCACTTTGCAAGGAGTTTGCTAATTTAATGCAGGATGAATTTGAGATGTCCATGATGGGAGAACTTATATTTTTCCTTGGGCTACAAATTAAGCAAACAAAAGAAAGTACATTCATTAGTCAATCCAAATACTGTAAGGAGTTGCTAAGGAAATTCAACATGGACAAGGCAAATGAAATTACCACCCCTATGAGCATATCTTGCTACTTGGACAAAGATGAAAAAGATAAAGATGTGGAAATTAACAAATATTGTGGTATGATTGGATTTTTAATCTATCCACTGCAAGTAGACCGGACATAATGTTTTCTGTTTGTATATGTGCTAGATATCAAGCATGTCCAAAAGAATCACACCTCACTGCTGTAAAATGAATAATGAAATACCTTGTTGGAACTCTAAATGTAGGTCTTTGGTATCCAAAAGGTGTTGAATTTACTCTTATAGGATATTCTGATGCTGATTTTGCTGGATGTAAACTAGATAGAAAAAGCACTAGTGGTACATGTCATTTTCTTGGTAGCTCTCTTGTTTCTTGGCATAGTAAGAAACAAGTAAGTGTTGCTTTATCAACAGCTGAGGCAGAATATATTGCAGCTGAAAGTTGCTGTAGTCAAATCCTTTGGATGAGGCAACAACTTCTTGACTTTGGTGTTATATTAGACCATGTGCCTCTTAAATGTGACAATACTAGTGCAATTAACATTTCAAAGAATCCTGTCATGCACTCAAGGACCAAGCATATAAAGATAAGACATCATTTCATTAGAGATCATGTGTTAAAGGGTGATTGCATGCTTGAACATGTTGAAACTTCTAAACAACTAACTGATATCTTCACCAAACCTCTTGCAAAGGAACAATTTATACATATTAGAAGAAAATTAGGGATCCTAGATATTTTAAATTGTGTTTGAATATTGAATGATTTTGATAATTCCTTGCTTTACAGCATGTTTAATGAGTAAGTGATTGATTGAGGTATGATATATTGAATCTCAAGTGCCTTTGTTTGAAATATGTATTTTTTAAGTATTTTTGGGCTTCCCTAATTGATTACTAAGCCTTACCTAATCGATTAGTAACTTTCTGTTTTATATATAATCAATTACACTCTGATAGCTAATCGATTACTAGCTCCCTGTTTCATGCCAAATCGATTAGAACCTCAGTCCAATCGATTATTGACGTTCTGTCTTCCTGATAATCTATTACAGTACCCTTCTAATCGATTGCAAAGTCTCTGTTTTTAGTGAAATCGATTACATAATCAATTACCCATGTGTAAAAACATTTCAAATTCTCCAAGAAACACACACTAATCGATTAGCCTCTGAGCCTAATCGATTAGCTTCACACTAGAATTACAAATTGAATGCTTAATCCATGTGACAGCTTTTTACCCAATCCCAAACCCTCCTCTAAACCCTATTTTTTCCCTCCTAAACCCTATAAATACTCTTTCCCTCACCTCCTCTATCTCACACCTTCAAACCTTCTTCCTTCTCCCAAATCTCTCCTAAATCTCTTCTTCATTCATCTCTTCTTATCATGTCTTCCTCTAGAAATATGAAGAGAGCTAGATCCTCCATGGCCCAAGCCAATAACCCCCTTGATTTCTTAAGATTTTTCTCCACTCCAAGAGACCTCCAAAACTTCATCAAGAAATTTTTAGAGAAAGATATCATAACTCCCCACTACATTGATACTCAAGTTTTTGAGAATCCTTGTTTCACCTTCACCTAACTTGTTCACCACTACAACCTTCTTCCTTTCCTCACTCTCAAGGAGGAATACTACTATCCTAAATTAATGAGGGTCTTCTTCTGCAACCTCAAGCTTGTTGATGGAATGCTAGAGTCTAGAGTCAAGAATGTGACTCTAAAGATCATAAATAATCTTCTTGTTGAAATCACCCACATACCCCTCTTTGATGCTGAATTTTCCGGTGGAAATCTGGAAGATGAGTGGGATTTCAATGCAATTTCAACATGCCAATCTCTTTGGAAAGCCAACTATCCACTCAGTAATCACAAACTGGTAGGCCACTTAACTCTCAATAACCGTCTCCTTCACTTTTTCATGGTTAAGCTTCTTGTTCCCCGTGGAGGTAATTATGCACTAGTTGAAGAAGATGATGTTCTGTTAATGTGGGCCATCATCAATCAAAATAAGATCAATTGGATCCAACTCCCCAAGCTCCACATGCTCAAATCCGAGGAGCAACACAAACTGCCTTATGCCATTCTTCTCACAAAAATTTTCAAGGCATTTAGTGTGGACATGGCTGGTGAACTCCCTGAGAAGGTACCCTCCCAAGCTGGTATTGACACTTACCATCTCAACAAAATGGGCATGGTATATGTTGCAGGTAGATGGATCTTTAAGAGCGATCGAATTCATGGTAGCAGCCCATTTGAAGATGATCATCCTGTCAATCCTCCTTCATCTGTTGTTGATCCTACTCCTGTAACTCAAGGAGAACCCTCCGCTCCGGCTGACCTCTTTACCTCTCTTTATGCTTACCTTGACCAGAGATTTGAATGAATTGACAACACTCTTCAAGAGTTCCAAATGACTGAGCAATAACACTATGAACTCATGCAACAACGTTATGAAGAGCTGTCTCACCAAATTTTTGAATTCCACTTTTTTAATCCGGATAATTAGATCCCACTTTATCATGTTCTGTTAGGACTTTTTTATTATGTTTCCTATTCTACACTCTAATTATGTTCTGTATTTTCCTTATGTATTTTCCTTTCAATCAATGAATGGATGCAATTTCCCTTTTAATTATATCTCTATCTTATCTTGCATTTCTTATTTTTGATGATCACAAAGGGGAGAATGGTTAATAATTTAAGTTCATCTAATTGAATCTGTTTTCATAACAACTGGTTAAAATCAGAATTTGCTAAAAACAACAATTGGTTAAAACAACAAATTGATTATCTTCATATTCTTTTAAAAATGGCATAAACTCCTTAAGATAGGGGGAGATAATTTTAGAGATTATGTTTAAGAGATAACACCAGAGAGATAATTTTTGATAACTCTAGAGACAATGATTAAGAGATAACCTTAGAAATAATTTTAGAGATAATCATTGGTGATAATTTTATTTGAACTAACACCCTCATGAGATGAACATTGTTTGTCATCATCAAAAAGGGGGAGAATGTGTTTGAATATGTATTTCAGGTTGATTAATTTTGATAATGACAAAAGCAATTAAAGACTCAAAGCAAAAGGCTCAAGTTACCATGAAAACAGAGAAAACAACATCAGACCTACAAAAACGCGTATACTAATCGATTACAGCATCCACAATAATCGATTACAAGAGTTCTATCCAAGACATAATTGATTACATCAACAAGACTAATCAATTACATAAGTTCTGTTTGTAAGCTAATCGATTGCACCAATGGACATAATAGATTACCAAGTGAAAAATTGAATAAAAAGTATCAGGTACATCTCCTAATCGATTGCAAGGTTTCCATAATCGATTACCAAGGTTCTGTAAGGTCCCTAATCGATTACCAGACCAGGACTAACTGATTATGAAAGCTCTGTTTACACCCTAATCGATTGCATGGAAGGCATAATCAATTACCATGTTACAAAACACAATTCAATGAATCAGGTACCACTCATAATCGATTACAAGGTATTAAAACAATCGATTAGCAGGCTTCTGTTCTCAAGCTAATCGATTACATAAGAAGGCCTAATCGATTATCAACTAAATTACACTAAAGAATTCAAAGTGTAATCGATTACAGCTTGAGGCGTAATCAATTACCATCGTGCCAGAAATTGGGGAAAAGTGTTTTAAGTGGGAAACCAGCTCACTTCTCCATTTCCAACTTGAATGCCCATGCTGTGCAACAGCTCTGAAGACTTTAGGGCACCTCTCCAAGGCCTATAAATGCAAGACTCCTTCAAGCTACTCAAGTATCCAAAATCCATCAAAGGGAAATCAAATCTTGTGTCTTGTGAGTTCTATTTCACTGTTTAGTTTCAAGTTCTGAAACTTAAGAGCTTATATTTGTAAATCCTCTCTTGTGAGAGTTAGAAATTGTGAGAGCTTTCATTTGTATATCAACTCTATTGAGAGAGTATATTGCTTGTAAACACAAACACCAAACACCAAGTTTCACTCTAGGTTCAGTGGTTACAAAGGTTGGGGTTCAACCTTTGGGATATTGAGAGTTTGAGAGATTGGGTGGGTTACCCTTGTACTAGTGAGGATTGAGTTCTTGAGTGTGGGACACTAGGAAGCTGCAATTACTCATAGCTTGTATCTCTAAACTTCAATAGTGGAAATCCTTCAAGTGGGTTGCTTGAAGGCGAGACGTACACCGGGTTGGTGGAACTCGTTAAATTGGTTTGCACGCTCTTCTCCCTTACTCTCTTGCATTTACACACTGCATCTGGCTGAATTGTTATTATTGATAGTGATTTCCTCTCTTAAACTTGCTTGAACAACTAGTATTACAGTGTTGCACCTCAAGTGTTTGATAAATTGCCTAAGCAACATTTACATCTTATTTTGCATTGTTTCTTCCACAATACTCTCTATCTCTTACATACTCTATTAACTTATGAAAAAAAAATCAATTTCAAAGGCATTCAACAAAAAGTTTTAAAACTCAATTCACCCCCCTCTTGACTATTGAGGCCACTTGAATAACAATTTGTTTATTATCATTATTACTATTATTATTTTATTTTACTATTTTGTTTGATTCAAAATTAATTTGGACGAGACGTCCTATTAATCTTTTATTTTATTTATCCTTTTTATTTTTATTTATTTATTTATTATTTTTATCTTCATTTTTTCCTTTCTATGTTCGGTTCAAGATTAATTTGAATGAGAAGTCCTGTTAATCTTTTTTTTATTCATCCTTTTTTATTTTTTATTTTAATTTATTTATTATTTATTATTTTTATTTTATTTCCATATTTTTTCTTTCTATGTTTGATTTAAGATTAATTTGGACAAGACGTCCTGTTAACCTTATTTTGAAAATTTCCTTTTCCTTGTCCATGTCATTTGAAAGGTTAAATTATTTTCTTGGCTATTTAAAATAAGGGCGATCAATTTATGGTAACCGTTGTATGACAGGAAATATGAGGTGCTAATACATTCCCCTTCTATAATTAAACTCCCAGAGCTAAGAATCTTGTTTTCATGACTAGTGTCTTAACAAAAGGTTTTTCCTGATATTTTACCTTAAAAAATATTGGTGATAACTCCCTATTTTTCAAAAGAATTTCGAAACCTTTTTCTTTTATTCTTTGATGGTATAGAGTCAGAATTAGAATATGGGTTGAATAAGTCTTAAACTCTTTTTTGAAGTCGTACAAACTGCTTAAGCATTAAAATAGTTCAACAGACAAGAGAAAGAGAATTACACAGTGGATTTATCCTGGTTCACTTCTAATGTAGAACTACATCTAGTCCCTTCAAACTAGAAGGATTTTCACTATTGTAAAAATACCTTTAAAATACTGCATCAGCCCAATGTAACAAGTATTCTTGATTCCAGCCATTATTGGCTTAAAAAACCCAAGTATTGTTTCAAAGAGCCACTCCTGGCTTCAAACCTAAGTATTCTTTCAAAAACCTCTTCAGACCACAAGTGTTTCCCAACACTAACAGAGTCTAGTAAACACACCAGATCTTACAGAAAAATTAATAGAGAGTTTTTGGTGTTACAACAAATAAATCAGCGTACAAAGATATGAAATGATTACAAAGTACACTGAGCTACAGACTACTATAAGTCAAGGTCTGCTGGAAGCAGAACTACAAAGAAGACTTATGTAGTGAAGATAAGAACTTAGAAACTTAAAGAAAAGTCTTTCAGACTTCGGTTTCTTGAGAGAGATCAGAAAGTGTTCAAGAATAAGAATAAGCAGTAAGACACTCTTGAATTTGAAAGCTTCTTGTACTTATGGTCCTTCTTGAAAAATAATCGTTGATTTAGCTTATAGGATGTTGGTCTCTTTGAGGAATATGCTGTTAGTGAGTGTAATGACATGCTTCGAAGAAGTTTCCTTAACTAGATTGCTTCAAAAGTCTTTAACAAAAGATCCCTTTTGCTTATGCACTTTGAGCAAGCAAGTACACTCTATAGCAGTTGACCTTAGGCTATCCATTTTGAATAGGTTCAGCTTTTCTGACACCTTGAGATATGTGAGGTAGTTTTCTTTATATATGTGAGCGTGCCTTTTAACTTTTCCATTAATTTCCTTTTTGATGATAGCTTCAAAGATCGTAAGAGAAAGTACATGTAGCTTCTTAGAAAGATCCTTTTTCAAATAGTTGAAGAATGAGATAAAGCTTCTAGTGGTTTGTAGCTTCAGACTAGGTTGATTTAGAGAAGCTTTAAATGAGTACAAACTTCTTCCTTTTAGGAGCAATTTGAATTTTACAGACTCTTTCTATTCTTTACAAATGGAGTTCTACAGACTTCTTGTCATACTTGAACAGAATTGTTAGATAAACAAGCGTACAGACTTTATTTTAGCTGAGAGTCTTGATGTATATTATTAATAAATCACAAGGGGTTCAGACTACTTAGTCATGAGTTCACATAGTATTCTAACATTCTCTTTTTTATAGTCAGCCTCCCGCTGCGATCTCGGTCGCGTCAGCTAGCAACTCCACTTTGGATTGTTGAGAGTCAAGCCAATCAAATTAATAGCGCATATTCTATTTAGTCCTTAATTATTTAACCTTTCTTGTTTGTATTTATGTTATTTATGTTCTATTGATATTTATGTGTTGTTATTGTTGAACCCTAGGGTAGACGACTTTACTTTTATTGTTCTGTGTTTGTTCTTTGTGAAGGATAGGTAAGGTACAGGTTTGGATGCCCCTCCATACACTTCACTTAATTTGCACACATTACACTCATAATTTGTAGACACGTGTGTCCTGTCTGGCTATCGTGAGAACCTCAGCTAGAGCATGACTTATTCATGGCATCCCACACCTAGTAGACTTCCTACTATTGTGGCCAATATGGGTAGTTTCTTAGCTCTAATGACTTTTAGGTATATTAAAACAACCATTAAATATCAGATCTCACTATTACAAAAACTTTAGATGCCAATAGGAGACTTTCAGATGAACCCAAGTTAGGGCACAGAAGGGGAGACATTCCCTTTACCTTTGCTAATTTCTCTATTTTATCAAATTAAAATCCTTGGATCACTTACCCTTTCGATGGATCATTATTCTATAAAATAAACCTCTTTTTTCCTAACTGATGATCCCTCAATGGGAAAGTGGTTCTTTCGTGTTGTGTGCGTTCATGTTTTCCTTCAAGTCTTAGGTTATAGGCTCTCCAAATTGTCAAAAATCATATAAAGAAGCAAATCTTTTAAGGACGATTGGACAGCTCGTAACTCATTTTTTGTCCCAATTTTACCGTGAGCTTCATTAATCATTACTCCTTTTGGACGTGAGGAAAATATTTTAAAAGTAAGGTACTGAGGGAGTAATAACCAATGAGGCATATCATGTTCATGAACTAAGAAAGCCGCTACATGGCAAGGCTAGAAGGGTTGATATAACCAGTTTGTAAGCTTTGGGGAAGAAGTTGCATTTGACTCAAAAGGTGGCGTGCTCAAGAAAGTATGAGAGGATTTTGAAACTATTAGAGGTGGAAGTGAAAGTCAAAGTAATCACCACTTTGACCCAGTTCTATTACCCACCTCTTCGGTGTTTCATATTCCAAGACTTCTAATTGGCCCTGTCTGTTGAGGAATTTGAACAAATCCTAGGGATGCCACTAGAGGGGCAAAGGCCTTATTGCCGTCTTGATCATTATGCAAATATCACTTCCATTGCCAATGTCTTGAAAATCAACCTGGAAGTGTTAAGAAATTCACAGCTGAATAAAAATCAGACCCCGGGATTTGCTTGAGAGTATTTTGAGAAACATATGCATATTCTAGTTGAGAGAAAAGATTAGAAGCTTCCATGGAAACCCTGGTCGTTACCATTTATGGTGTCATTCTATTCCCAAACATTGATAACTATATGGACTATAATGCTATTGATGTTATTCTTGCTCCTAAACTTAAGTTTGAAAATCCCATCACTGTTGTCTTGGCAGATGTCTATTACACTATGGATTTCAGCCATGCATAAGGTGAAAAAAGGGTCCTTTACTATCTGTATGCATTATACGTGTGGCGTACATCCCGTATCTTCAACCAAGTGGGCAAAGTTAAGTGCCCTATTTTTAACCTAAAGCCATACCAACTGGCAACAAAAAATGGATACGAGTGGGCAAATCATTTAGTTAGGCTCACAGTTGAGAAAGTAAGATGGTACCCCTAATGGCTGAGAGTTAAGGCAAACATTCCCTACTGTGGGAACTACCTAAATGTCCCTCTTATGGGCACTTAAGGGTGTATTAATTATAACCCTATCATAGCTAAGCGCTAGTTAGCCTACCCTCTACTCGAGCCACCCGATGAAGAATCACTAACCACCTTCATCCTCTACTATTCAAAAGGGGGTTACATATCTGCAATTCAAGATATAAGAGATGCTTGGAAGAGATTCTAGAAGAAAGGCAAAGAATTGGGTGTTAGAAGTCATGTCATGAAGGAAGGGTATTACCAAAGGGTCCTAAATAGGGTCTCAATCATCAAGTTACCATTCAGGCACCCTTACTCTCTCCCGATAGGTGAGCCTTTATCTCCACCCACTATTGAGGATGAGGCAACCAAAGAGATAAAGGCAAAATTGGCAAAGTTGATAGTGAAAAATAAGAAGTTGGAAGAGGACCTGCTAAAGGCTCAACAAGACTATGCCTTCCTAAAGAGAGAAAACCATGAAAAGGAGCAAGCCCTTGAGGAGACTGAAAAAAGTGGACATCAAAAAGGGACCATATAAGGAAGCTAGATCAATGCCTTTGAGGAGCTAATTCCTAGCTGAAGATGAAAAGAAGATAAAGAGATGCCGTGTTGGCCAACAAGAAACTACTAAAAGAGATGTTGGCGAAGGCCAGAGAGAATGAACAAAGTACTTTAGCACAAAGGGGACTCCTGCAATCATAAATCAGTAGAGTAGAGCAGTAGCTCAATGATGTGGTAGAGGCTTGACAACAAGAGATAAATGGCAAGAGATGGCATAAAATCAAAGTAGAAAAGGGGTGTCAGGAAGTAGTGCGCATGATGAAGATGGAAGTAGCTGAGCAAGATGAGATTATCTATTCATGGATGTGTTGCTTTTCCTAGCTAACATATCTGGCTAATGGAGCTTTAGAAGATATCTTATTGCTATTAAAGGAAGCTGAGGAAATGGCTAGAGATTATGTACACCAAGATGGTGTTGTTTGCTTCAACTATGATCAAGTGGGTCACACCCGACCTGCATGTCCTCTACTTGCACAGAGACCTAATATTCCAGTCAATAATCCTGCATATCCTACTACTCCTACTCCTATGAACCGTGGAGGCCATATTGGTGGTCGCGGATGCGGTATTAGGGCCACTGGCGTACAGGCCGGTGGTCATGGCGGCCACACCGGTGGGAAATATGGTGGCGGCACTAGAAAAAACACTACCCAGACTCCGGGAAGGATCTTTACTGTGACTGGAGAGGAAGCTGCACAAGTTGGAAATTTGATTGAAAGTAAGTATAAGATGCTTGGTACTACAGTGTATGTCATTTATGATTCAGGTACTACCCACTCTTTTGTATCCGAGGAGTGTGTTCGGTGGTTGAGATTATTGGTAAATATAATGAAAAATACTCTTATGGTCACTACTCCGACCGATGTTTGTCTAAGATCAGTTACACATTGTGACGATGTTGAGATGTTACTTGAGGGAAGAAGATTCATTGTCTCTCTGGTTTGTTTACCTATGAGAGACTTGGAGGTTATTCTTGGTATGGATTGGCTTTCCTCCAATAAAGTCATGGTTGATTGCCAACAAAGAACCATCATCTTTCCTTCTCCAAGCATCGGTAAATTTGATATGTAAGGTATATCCCAACTTTGCATGTTGTTATCTCTTGCTGATGGAACTAATCATTCTGACTCCTTGAGCATTTCAGTGGTATATGAGTTTCTTGATGTCTTTCCCGATGAGGTTCCTAGTTTGCCACCTCTGTGTGAGGTTGAATTTGTTATTGATCTTTGAACTGTTCTTTACAGGGGGTGTAGAAGTGTGCTTGTAGAACAACTCAAAATATACATATAAGTGTGTTTTGATACAAAGCAATGTATGTATAAATGTAAATACAAAGAGTCTTCGTATGTTGAGGCGGAGTGTAATGTACTGCGAGGCGATGTCACAGTCCGCCTGACGGGATCTACGTTGCCTTGACCCGATTGGGGGTGGTACCTGCAATCGTTCTCCGACGCTCAAGTCATTATTTCAGAATACTTAGAGACTTAGAAAGACAATCAGAGAGAACTATGCAAGTAAGAGAGTGTAAGGTTCAGAGAATGGGAAAAAGATCCCTTATACCTTTTCAAGAGAGGTTTATATACCTGTCACGGGTGCTGCATTATTGGTAGGACCCGCTCCTTGTCTCCAGGCATAATGCTGAAAAGGTAGTGGGTCCCTGCGCCGTTTACTAGCACCATTATTGTAGTAGGTATCACAACTTGTCTGGAAAGCGTTAGTGCTTTAATATTTTATTGTTATTTCCCTTTATGCGTGACAGCGTGATTCCCATTATTAACCTCTCAAGACAGAGTCAATCTCGTGCCGGGGTTGTGAGTATGGGCTCGCTACGCAGTGTGGGAAATTCAGTATTCCGCCTGAGTTGAGCCTATGGCTTGGCGGAGTAACAACTTTGGCGAGGTTACATTCCTTGACGGAGTAACATGCCTGGGCGGAGTTACGTTCCTTGGCGGGGTAACGTGCCTGGGCGGAGTTATGAACCTTGGCGGCGTTACTTGCCCTGGCGGTGTGCACCCCGTATTGTATTTGTAGTGTATTTGAAAAATACTTCTCTTTATTCCAAATGCTGATCTGGCAGGGCATTGAAGCCATGCTCTTGGGGGCCGGTGTTAGGACCGGATCATATGCCCCCTAGCTTGTTATAGTGACTGGCGGAGTCACTTTAATAAGCTACAACACTTAAGTTTAGCTTTTGTAGGCATGGGTTTAGGCGGCATTTGCCAGTTCAGGATTTGTGGACAAGTGCTTTCGTGCATTTATTAGCTGTCATCACTTGTCACGCCTGTCATTAATGCGCCTCGAAACCACGTTTTTTTGTTCTTCAGTCTCCTATTGCCACGTATGCCCTCGTAACGGTTGCCATTCTAATGATGGGACATAAATGCGCGTGATGGCAATTGAGAACCGTTTTCGAGGTTATTACCGTGGGCCTTGGATTTTGAAAACGTGGCCCATGAAATATCTGCCCTTAGATATATCTATTGGTTTCAGTAAAAAAGGAACCGTCAGTGGGGTAAATCCAACGGTTGTAAACGCATAAGTTTTTTAGAACCGTTGATAAGATTTATCTGACGGCTGCAAACACATCTTCGAGATACCTGATGATTCGCTTATTTTCCCCCCAAGCCATGCCTATAAATAGGTAAACTTTCAGAAGGGGAATGTTTTGTTTCATCTCTCTCTTTGTATTTGTTTGCTGAAAGAGTTTTTGCTACTCTCTTGCGAGTTTATTGGTGTTTGGAGTTCTTCTATCTTTCAGAAGCTTAAGGTACTTGCTTCTTCTTCTTCTTTGCTTCTTCATTTCCTTTGGGTTAGCTTTGTTTCCCCTTATTGTGTGTTTGTAAAAAGGAAGATGAGAGGAAAGAGGGCAGGGTCACGTTCTAGGGTTTCTGTTCGTCCCATGTTTTCTGACATTGAGAGTGGAGATGATGCTTTTTATACTGGGAGGGACTCGACGTTTTATAGCAGCGTGGAGTACTTTAGTAATGCTGTACATTCATTTGTGTCAGGAGGTGTTTCCCATACACAAGTGCTGACTATGGCCGAGTGCAGAAATGTTGTATTGCATGGGTTGGATTGGGAGAAAACACTCGAGAATGACCCTTACTGTTGGGTTGAGGAAGATGTCAAGGATGCTTCCTCTCGACATGCGACGACAAGCGGAGGGGTAGTGGAGTTGTCTGTTCCGGTATGGAAAGACGAGAAGTATGAGGATAGGTTCATCGTCCGTTCACCCAAGACGTATGAACGGGTCTGCCATCGTCCTCAGGATAATCGTACCATATATATGTACGATATTCTATTCACCCAGTTAGGGGTGCGCTTCCCATTGAATAAATTCCAGATGGGTGTGCTTAGGTTTTTGGATTGTGCCCCTTCCCAGCTGCATCCGAATGGTTGGGGAATAGTTCGCAGTTTTGAGGTGATGGCTGAACATTTGGGGTTTACGCCTACGGTGGCGTTGTTTTTCTCCTTCTGCCGCATTATGAGGAGAGTAAATACGAAAACCGGCGGCATGGGTTTTGTGACTCTCCGGGCGGAGCCAAAGATTTTGAATTTTAAGGCGTTTGCTGACTCCGCCAAAGAAGGCGGACTTCATTTCAGGATGAGTTTCGTGAAGGTATCCGTCAGGAAGGGCAAACCTGTCTTTTGGCGGAATAAGGAGGGTGTTGACAAATTCCCAGTGGCATGGACGCATGAGCATTTTCTCTTAACCAAACGAGCGTATGAGGTTGAAGAGGGTGCTCTATCGGCGGCGTCTGTGGAAGTACTCCGGATTTTGAAGGAGTACAACTCCGTACACAAGCTGATTCTTTGCCGAAGGCTGCTTGGGCGGGATGCTCAAGGATATTTGAGTAATATTATGAACAATTTGCAATGTGATTGAGTGTTTCCTCTACCTTGCATTTTCTAACTGAATCTTCATCTTGTTATTTTGCAGGAGAAATCGCGGAGTTCCCTGGGATGGACCGTATTAAGCAGATGCAAATGAGCCGCAGGGAAAGGAACGCGGAGAATAATGTGCAGCCCAGGAGGAGTTTGACTGCTGCTCTCACAAAGACCCTTCCCTTCCCTGCCTCCACCAACATAGCAAATTTTGAAGGTGGTGCAGGATCTTCAGCAGCTACTATTGAAAGGCGTTCTAAAAAACGCCAAGAACCAGAAGCTGCTGAAGAAGAAGAAGAGGAAATAGACCTCCAGCCTTTGCAAAGAAGGAGGACCAAGGGCAAGAAGAGGGCTGAGGCGGGGACATCAATCGATGCCGCCATTGATTTGGAGGAGACTCCGGAAGTACCTGTTGTGGGTACTTCTGCTGATATGGGCGGAGCCGAAGGCATTTTCGAAGAAGATATCGAGGGGGAGCAAGCGGAGGGACTTCAAGCTGCTTCTGGCCAGGAAATGGGGGACCAGACAGAGGGAATTCAAATCTCTCCAGTCCGCCCGTCTGAGGATCCCGCCTTGAGCTTGACCGCCCGAAGGACGGCCGTTTTTCCCATTGATGTACCAGGGGAAACATCTAGGCGGCTTGTTTCTTTGCCTGAGGCGGGGTCTCGCTTGAATCCCTTCTTATACTTTATAAATACGGGATTCCGCCAGTCAGAGAGGCGTGACCCAGAATTCATTCTCCGCCCCGACATCGACTTCGAGGAGGTACCGGAGGCTGCCGCAGCTGCGAGGTGGCACCTTTCTGAATTAGATGGTTTCTTGGCTTCTGTTCCCCGGATAGCTGAGGTTGCTGCTGAGGCGAACATGTTCCAAGCGTCTTACCACGAGTCAGTGGAAAAGATTCGTAGCTTGGAGCATGACAATGAGCAGTTGTCCGAGGTGATCAAGGCCAAGGACAAGCATCTGGACACCGCCGATGCCAACACCAAAAAGCTGGAGGAGGAGCTGGCTCGGGTGAGAGCTGATAAAGCTTTGCTGGAGAAGCAGGTCTCCGGCTTAAAAGAGCAAAACAAAAAACTGGGCGAGGAGGTGAGTGGCCTGACCCAGGTGAGGGCTGACAATAATCTGCTAAAACAACAGATTTTAGATTTAATTCAGCAGAAACAAAAATTGGGCGAGGATGCAAGTGAGCTCCAGCAGAGGTTGATTTTTCTTGAACTTGATAAGGCCACTGCTGAAGATACCTGGGTGGCGGAGTTAGACCAAGCAGCTACTGCGTACACTAACCTTGAAAAACAGGTTGAAGTGTTGCAAGCTGAAAAAGCTACCTCTGAGGCCGTCAATGAAAAGCTTGACAAGGATTTACAATCCACGCTGGATGCGGCTGAGGCAGCGATTGATGATGCTTTCAGCATGGCTGTTCGTCAACTTTGTTACCGCAATCCAGGTGTTGCTCTAACCACCATAGGCATTCATCCTTATTATGAATTCATCCATGGAGAATTGATGGTGCCTGTTCAAGGGGGTCATGCTCCTGCGCCCAATGACGAATATGTTTTGGCGGACTTGCCTCCCTCTCAGAGTTTAAGCAAACCTGGTGAAGGTCAAGCCACCTCTGTCCAACAAGAAGGGACGCCGTCCAACCCTTAAAGACCAGCTCCTGAGACCTTTCGCCAGCTTTTATTTTTTGAATCTTGTTAATATTGCCTTGTTCCAGGATAGGCTCTGGACTTTTATCAATTCTTGACAATATTAATAAAGTGTATTTCCTGCAAATGTATACTTGTTCATAGATGTAGTGTTTAAGTCCGTCGTATTTATGCCTTGTATATTGATATTGAGAAGGCGGAATATTTATCTGAGGACTTAATGAAATATGACTAAGTATAACGAGGCGGAATGGCCTTTTTGAGAATTTAACTGAAGTAATTTCAACAGTGAGGCGTAGTAACCTCGTGGGAATTTCGTTGAAATGATTTTAATAGTGAGGCGTAGTAGCCTCTTAGGAATTTCCAAGGAATAGATTCCGTAAGAAGGCGGAGTGGCCTCTTAGGAATTTTAATGAAATGGATTCCGTAAGAAGGCGGCGTGGCCTCTTTGGAATTTCAATGAAATAGATTCCGTAAGAAGGCGGAGTGGCCTCTTAGGAATTTAAAGGGAATTGGATTCCGTAAGGAGGCGGCGTGGCCTCTTAGGAATTTCAATGAAATGGATTCCGTAAGAAGGCGGCGTGGCGTCTTAGGAATTTCCATGAATAGATTCCGTAAGAAGGCGGAGTAGCCCCTTAGGAATTTCAATGAAATTGTATTCCGTAAGGAGGCGGAGTTGCCCCTTAGGAATTTCAATGAAGTTGTATTCCGTAAGGAGGCGGAGTTGCCCCTTAGGAATTTCAATGAAGCACAATTTTACAAGTATTGAACTTACTTGAACTTGTTGGGTAGTGCTTGAGTTTGTTTCTCATGTACTCCGTAAAACGTTGGGAGTTAAGCAGAGTCAAGTTTTGGATGGAATGTTCATCCTTTTGCATTTTGATTGGAGTGCGACTCCTTCGAGGCGGTATGGTGCAGCATATAGCTGTGACACCAATTCATCCTGCAAGAATTTGGTTAAACCTTCGAGGCGGTATGGTGCAGCATATAGCTGTGACACCAATTCAACCTGCAAGAAATTGGTTAAACCTTCGAGGCGGTATGGTGCAGCATATAGCTGTGACACCAATTCATCCTGCAAGAATTTGGTTAAACCTTCGAGGCGGTATGGTGCAGCATACAGCTGTGACACCAATTCAACCTGCAAGAAATTGGTTGGGGTTAGCGTGGTGCAGCATATAGCTGAGACACCAGCTCTTCCCACAAGAAGCCTGCAGGACCTTGGGGGTGAATTAGTGCAGCATATAGCTGTGACACTAGTTCTTTCCATAGGCGGCCTGCAGGACCTTGGGGTCGGTATGGTGCAGCATATAGCTGAGACACCAATCCTTTCCCCCCAAGGAGTTTTCTGTACCTTAGGGTCGGTATGGTGCAGCATATAGCTGAGACACCAATCCTTTCCCCCCAAGGAGTTTTCTGTACCTTAGGTTCGGTATGGTGCAGCATATAGCTGAGACACCAATCCTTTCCCCCCAAGGAGTTTTCTGTACCTTAGGGTCGGCATGGTGCAGCATATAGCTGAGACACCAATTCCCCAAGGAGTTTTTGTTGACTCCGTTTGTGAAGCGGCGTTGCATGTTGGTTGATCTTTATGGAATAAAGAGTTATGCGTTTGTGCTTCAATTTTAGAGTCGTTTTATCTGCATGGGAATAAATTCTGCCATGGATAATCAATTCAGAGTTAGAGTGAAGATTAAATGCAGGAAGGCATTTCATTGAGAATGGAATTACATAAAAGATTGAGTTGGGAGATATCTTTTCGAAACCTTTTCAAGGAAAGCATACAGAGGAGGATCCTTGAGTTAGGAAGAAAAGATCATACCGTATTACCCAACTAACTGTAATATATGCGTAAATTCAAAATGTTCCATTTATTTCTGACCGGAGTGCCATCCAAGTTCTCTAGGCGGTATGTACCCTTGCCCAAGACCTCGGTGACTCGGTATGGACCTTCCCAATTTGGTGCCAACTTGCCTTGGTGCGCAAATTTGTTGCCAATGTTGGCCCTTCTCAGGACCAAATCTCCCTCTTTGAAACGGCGTTCACACATGCGTGCGTTATACCGTTTGGCGGCCTTTGCTTTGACAGCTTGATCTCTCACAAAGGCTTCCTCTCTCAACTCCGCCAAAACCTCCAATTCGTGTGCGAGGTTCTGTTGATTGGCTTCCTCATTGAAATAGAGGACTCGAGCTGAGGGGGCTGTTAATTCAATGGGAATGACCGCCTCGACTCCATATGTCAATGACCGCCTCGACTCCATATGTCAGCCGATATGGAGATTCATTCGTAGTGGAGTGTGGGGTGGCGTGCCAATGAACTGTTCTTTACAGGGGGTGTAGAAGTGTGCTTGTAGAACAACTCAAAATATACATATAAGTGTGTTTTGATACAAAGCAATGTATGTATAAATGTAAATACAAAGAGTCTTCGTATGTTGAGGCGGAGTGTAATGTACTGCGAGGCGATGTCACAGTCCGCCTGACGGGATCTACGTTGCCTTGACCCGATTGGGGGTGGTACCTGCAATCGTTCTCCGACGCTCAAGTCAGTATTTCAGAATACTTAGAGACTTAGAAAGACAATCAGAGAGAACTATGCAAGTAAGAGAGTGTAAGGTTCAGAGAATGGGAAAAAGATCCCTTATACCTTTTCAAGAGAGGTTTATATACCTGTCACGGGTGCTGCATTATTGGTAGGACCCGCTCCTTGTCTCTAGGCATAATGCTGAAAAGGTAGTGGGTCCCTGCGCCGTTTACTAGCACCATTATTGTAGTAGGTATCACAACTTGTCTGGAAAGCGTTAGTGCTTTAATATTTTATTGTTATTTCCCTTTATGCGTGACAGCGTGATTCCCATTATTAACCTCTCAAGACAGAGTCAATCTCGTGCCGGGGTTGTGAGTATGGGCTCGCTACGCAGTGTGGGAAATTCAGTATTCCGCCTGAGTTGAGCCTATGGCTTGGCGGAGTAACAACTTTGGCGAGGTTACATTCCTTGACGGAGTAACATGCCTGGGCGGAGTTACGTTCCTTGGCGGGGTAACGTGCCTGGGCGGAGTTATGAACCTTGGCGGCGTTACTTGCCCTGGCGGTGTGCACCCCGTATTGTATTTGTAGTGTATTTGAAAAATACTTCTCTTTATTCCAAATGCTGATCTGGCAGGGCATTGAAGCCATGCTCTTGGGGGCCGGTGTTAGGACCGGATCAATCTTATTTTGGGTGTGGAACCGGCTTCTATGGCTCCTTATAGGATGTCTCCTATGGAGTTAACTAAATTGAAAAAGCAAGTGGAAGATATACTTGAGAGAGAATTCGTCTGACCTAGTGTGTCCCCTTGGGGAGCCCCTGTATTGCTAGTGAAGAAGAAGGATGCGACAATATGATTGTGTATTGATTACCGTCAATTGAATAAGATGATGATCAAGAACAAGTACCCTCTACCATATATAGATGACTTGTTGGATCAGTTGAGGGGTGCTACGGTGTTCTCCAGGATTGACTTATGTTCTGGTTACCACCAAATCTGGGTGAAGGCCGAAGACATCTCGAAAACCGCTTTCATGATGCGGTATAGACACTACGAGTATGTTGTGATGCCATTCGGAGTGACTAATGCTCGAGCTGTGTTCATGGACTACATGAACCGTATCTTCCATGATTACCTTGATCAGTTTGTGGTAGTGTTCATTGATGATATCTTGGTGTATTCCTAGAGCCACGAAGAACATGAGGAACATTTTAGATTGGTGCTGGGTATACTTAGGGAGAAACAACTTTATGCTAAACTCTCTAAGTGTGAATTTTGGCTGGAGAGTATCTAATTTCTTGGGCATGTGATATCTGCAGAAGGCATTTTGGTCGATCACTCTAAGGTCAAGGCAGTTATGGTATGGTCTAGGCCTATGACTGTCACTGAGATTCGGAGTTTCCTTGGTCTTGCTAGATACTATAGGAGGTTGATTGAAGGATTCTTTCATCTTGCTAGGCCCTTGACGAAGTTAACTAGGAAGAACCAACTATTTGTGTGGAATGTTAAGTGTGAGAAGAGTTTTCAAGAGTTGAAGATGAGACTCATTTCTGCACCTATATTGGCATTGCCTAACTTGTAGGAAGACTTTATGGTGTATTGTGATGCTTCCAAGCATGGTCTTGGATCTATTTTGATGCAGAACGAGTGTGTAATCGCTTATGCTTCACGCCAATTGAGACCACATGAAGTTAATTACCCTACTCATGACTTAGAGTTGGAAGCGGTTATTTTTGCCTTGAAGATTTAGCGCCATTATCTCTATGGTTCAAGATTTATGGTCTTTAGTGATCACAAAAGCTTGAAATACCTCTTTGATCAAAAGGAGTTGAACATGCGTCAAAGGATATGGATATGGATATGAATTTGAGTTGAAGTATCATCCTAGAAAAGCTAGTGTGGTTGCGGATGCTCTTAGTAGAAAGTCTTTGCATGTGTCGGCCATGATGGTCAAAGAGCTTGAGTTGATTGAGGAGTTCCGTAATTTGAATGTTGGGACCGAGATTGAATCTACAAAGAAGTTATGCTTTGCTACCTTGAAGGTGTGCAATGAGTTCCTTAATATTGTGAAAAGGAAGCAGGTGGATGATGAATATCTAAGTGAGATAAGGAGATCTCAAGAAGATGGAAAGAACTTATTCCTTGTAGAAGGTAATGATGGCATATGGCATGTGAAAGACCGGGAATATATACCTTCTTTTGGTGATTTGAGAAGCACTGTACTTGAGGAGTCTCATAAAAGCATCTTCAGTATACATCCTGGTGTTACTAAGATGTACCAAGATGTGAAGAAGAATTTCTGGTGGCCTGGGATGAAGCAAAATATTACTAGTTATGTGGCTTCTTGTCTTACATGTCAGAAGGCGAAGGTTGAGCATCAGAGACCTTCTGGTACCTTGAGACCTCTTGATATCTCGATATGGAAGTGGGATAATATTGCTATGGACTTTGTGTCTGGTTTTCCAAGGGCAAGGCCTAACTATGATGGAATTTGGGTGATTATGGACTGATTGACGAAGAGTGCACATTTTCTACCGATTAGCACAAAGAGTTCCTTAGAGGATTTGGCACGGTTATACATTAAAGAGATAGTGAGATTGCATGGAGTGCCCTCTAGTATTGTTTCTGATAGAGACCCACGCTTTACTTCTTGATTTTGAGGAAGCCTACATAAGGCAATGGACTCTAGATTGAAGTTAAGCTCAACTTATCACCCTCAGACGGACAGACAATCCGAGAGGACTATTCAGAGTCTTCAGGACTTGTTGTGTGCATGTGTTTTAGAACATGGTGGATCATGGATGAAGTACTTGCCTTTGATTGAGTTTAGCTACAACAACAACTTCCATTCTAGTATCGACATGGCACCATATGAGGCATTGTATGGAAGAAGTGTAGGAGTCCCTTGTGTTGGTTTGAGGTTGGTGAGAATTTGGCCTTAGGGCCTGAAATTGTTGAGGAAACTACCGAGCAGATCAGGATGATTCAAGAGAAAATGAAGATTGCTCAAGACCGGCAGAAGAGTTATTATGATAAGAAGAGGAAGCCACTTGAGTTTCAAGTTGGTGATCATGTATTCTTATAGGTTTCTCATGACAAAGGTGTTGGTAGAGCCTTGAAGAATAAAAAGTTCAGCCCTCGATTCATTGGTCCTTATGAGATTCTGGAGTGGATTGGCGAGGTTGCTTAATGCATCACTTTGCCCCCTCACTTGGCCAATCTACATGATGTGTTCCATGTCTCTCAGTTAAGGAAATATGTGTACGATCCTTCTTATGTACTTGGTGTTGATGTGGAGGTCAGAGATGATCTGACTATTCCTCCTGCCTCTGTTAAGATTGTCAGACATTTTACCAAGAGATTGCAGAAAAAGTTGATTCCACTTATGCAAGTGGCATGAAGACATAAGGATGTAAGCACTATCACGTGGGAACGTGAGGATGATATAAGGAAGCGGTATCCGGAGATATTTACTTCAGGTATGTGAATTTCGAGGACAAAATTTCTTTTAAGAGGGGTGGATTATTACATCCCAAAAATTTAAGTAAAATCAATTAATTGGAGTAAATAAATAAAACAATTATAGGAAATAATTATTTGATGTCTTATACATATGGAAAAATTAATCATGGACCCATTGAGTTGATACGACGAATACGACGATTACTGCTGTCGTTTAAGTGACAAACAGCGTACGAGCCAGAAAACATTAGAAAAATATTGGGAATGAATATTTATGTCCCAAAGATGAGCTAAAATTAATTTGAGCGTTCATGAAATTTATTGTGAATTATTCAGGATTTATCGACGTCGTCTAATGTCAGAAAACGACCGATTCGGGCAACGGGCCTCAATTGGACCTCAAAAATTCACTAACCCAAAAATAATTATTAAGTATTAGAAAACACTCAAATAAATATTTTAAACCCAAAAAATAAACCTAGAAAAAATTTATAGATAATTAATTAGACGTTTGGGGGGCCCCGGGTGGCCAAAACGCTTTGTTTTCAAACCAAAACGCGACGAATTTCACCCAACCAAATGGGCTGACCATGAATACCTCAATAGGCTGTTTCCCATCAAAATTTGGGCCTAAAAATGAAAATTTGCCAAAAATGGGCCTTGGAGCCAAAAATTTTAAGTGAAGGTCACATAGGTAATTTCATATAAAAGACAAAATGACTTCTCTTCTCCTCAATTGCAATTCACATTGGACAGCCCTCATTCTGCAGAAGGAAAAATGAAAATTTCACTCTATCTTCTCCTTCTCCATTTTGTGACAACCTTGCTTCTTTCATGGTGGGTTTTTGAGTTTCTTTGGAAGAAAAAGCTAGGTATGGCATCTTGAACCCCTAAGCTTCATCTACTTCCTTCTCTTTTCCATTCTCCATTCATGTTCTTCTCCTTCCTCTTCACTTGCCAAAACCGAAAATCCCCTTGTGCCTAACCATGAAAGTGACACAATTCTAAGTTCTTGGAGACTTAAATTTCAAATTGGAGAAGCTTGCTTGGCCTTGAATGTTGGGGTTTCTTAAACCTCCATCTCCATCACTCTCTTGAACTTGGAATCTTGAATTCCATTGGGGTGAGTCATGGACCTTTAATAGGACTTAAATTAGTAGCATAATATGTTAAGAATTATGAGATTGTTGTTGGAAAAATTGATGTTTTGCATGTGGAACCCAAAACCTAGGTTAGGAGACCATTGCGTTATTGTTGTTGTTACTTGAATAATTTTTCTAATGGCTTGACATTGATATAAATTGGTTGTTAGAATTGAATTAAGTGTTGTTGGAAGGAATGAATTGGTTTGGATAGCATTAGGTGTAAAATTTGAATTTGGTGGCTTACTTTAATTTGAAGGAAGAATTTTGTTTTGAACTTAAAATGGCCTAAGGATGGCTTTAATGTAGTTATGAGACCTTAGGTAACATTCTAGAATTTATTTGGTGTTGGTAGAAATTATATGTTAGATGGTAGGCTTTAAAAATCTCTCTTGAAGTTGGAAAAATGACAATTGACAAGAATAGGCTCATAAATGTGTTAACCTTGTTAATGGGCTTGAGAACTCTTGTTAGATGTAGGTTATTAATTAGAATTAATGTTGGATAATTATTGGTGGACAAAGAGTAAAATGTGTCATGAGTTAGGTGAAGGACAATGTGAATTGGTAAAGAATGGGTATGTTACTAGGATAAATAAACTTGTTAAAGTACATTAGGACTTAAAAGAATAACTATGAAATTGAGTATGTGCTACTAAATGTAGTTTAAGAATTTGGATGATTATTATGTAAGGGAGGTTGGAAAAAGGAGTGTTGCGTTGAAAGTGAATTAGATGATGAATATGGACCATTGGAGTTCAAAAAAAAATAGATTTATGGCTTAGAAAATATTATTGGGTCACATTAGACATAAAAGGCCACTAGTTGAACTTAAAGAAGGTTGTTGTTGGTGATGGGTGACTTTGTCATGAAAGTGGAGTGGAGGACTTGAGTTATGATGTAGAATTAGAAATAATCATGTTTAGGGAGTGTTACTTGTGATTTGTAATAATAAAAGAATCATTATGAATAATAGGTGATACCAAAGACTTGCAATAAGACACTTGAATTGAAGACCATTAGTGACAAATTAGTTGTCTTAGGAGGATCAAGGACAAGATTGACTAAAATTGCTATGTGATGGAAAATTTGGTAAGTAACATGTGTTTCTAAAGAATTATCATGATTTGATCTAACAACTAAAAATCACTACCAAATGGGTTATGTATTCATTGGTGAAGAACAAGTTAATTGAATTATTAGTAGAGAGAAACTTGTTGTGTACAAAAGGAGAAGTAATGTAAATAATTATAGTAAGGGGAAAGGTTTATTAGGAGTCTTGTAAGACCTCATGAGTGATTCTCGAAAATTGACAATTTGTAGACAAGGTTCTAGAATTTACAAGTATTGAAAAAAATATTGGAAGAATTCATAATACTCCTAAAAATCTCAAGAATGAAACTTTCATGGGTTAGTATGAAGTATGTGCATAAAATATGGAGTTGTGAATATCACAAAAAGATTAGTAAGATGTTGATAAGTTTCTACACTTATTTAATGTAGGCTTTGACCATCCTTGCGAAGAGGGACCATCTAATTCCTCCAACCCATCAGAGTACTTCTCTTGAGGTAGGAGAAGAGTTTATTTTCTAAATGCATGACCTTGATATTGATAGTGAATGTATGTGTGATGTATATTTGCATATCGGTCTTGGTTGCTTCTATTACGACTATGTGTGATGAATGTGTAAAGTAGGACTCTTGAATGACATTGGTGGTGTAAATTGATGTTTGTGATGGTGATATGCCTTGATGTGTCTTTTTGGCCTATGCATGATAATGAATTGGATTATGTAAGAAGTTGAGACCATTAAGTGCACTTTCGCATCTCATGACATGCATAACATACCTAATGTGTGATAAATAATGATCTTGCATTGATCTTTGAGGATAACAACCTCGCGTTGGTTGATTTTGTAAATGACTATGTTAGCCAAGGCCTCAACGCTCAAGAGGGGGGGTGAATTGTGTGTTTCAAATTTTCACACGGAATCCCCTTGGAAATGGTTAGTAATATACAAATGATGCAATAATGAAGATACAATAACTTTTATGCACATATCACACTATGAAACACTTGATGTGTAATGACAATATAAGACTTAAAGTGTGATAAACAAGCAAGTTATTGGTTTGAACAATTTATCAAACAGTTAGAGTGCACAGATTTATTTAAGAAATGATATGATGTTTCCTATGAAGATTCAACTCATTCAATCTATCAAATAGCTTGTGAGTATAAGATAGATGATATTAATTAAGCAAGTATAACCCAAGAGTTGATAGGAAGCAAAGTTCTAGATATTTGGCAAGTTATAGCAATTTCCAACCTTGAAGAACTTCATCAAATATTGATTCAAGCAAATTGTCAAACACTTGGCATGTAGAGTTAAGTATTCTACTTGAACAACAACTTTGATTCAAACATTCAGCTCATGCATTTCAACAAATAGTTTATATGCGCAGTTGTATAAAGAGTTCAAGGTAGAGAGAAATGCAAACCAAATTTGACGAGTTCCACCAACCCGGTGTACGTCTCGCCTTCAAGCAACCCACTTGAAGGATTCCACTATTGAAGATTTGAGATACAAGCTTTGAGCAATTGCAGCTTCCTAGTGTCCCACACTCAAGAACTCAATCCTCACAAGCAAAGGGCAACCCACCCAATCTCACAATCTCTCAATACCCAAAGGTTGAACCCCAACCTTTGTGACCACTCAACCTAGAGTGAACAACCACTCAACCTAGAGTGAATACCTTGTGTTTAGTGTTGTGTTTACAATCAATACACTCTCTCAATAGAGTAGATACACAAATAAAAGCTCTCACAAATTCTAACTCTCAACAAGAGAGGATATGCAAATTGAAACTCACAATCTAACAACTCTTAAGAAATATGCAAGTTTAGAATCAAGAGTTGCAGAATATACAAGAGAAATCTAGTAAGAAGACCTTAAGAAGAGAAATGTTTGTTGCCTTGTGTTGTGCCTTGGTCTCCCCTCTTGTGTGTCTTTTCTTGCTTGAATCCATGCTCTATTTATAGCCATTTGGGAGCTCTTAACCGTTGCACAAATGTTTCCAACGGATACCTCAAGTGGGCATATAGGGGGAGAATACATATAAACATTGATTGTCATTATTCTGTGAAACTAACACCCCACGAGATGAACATTGGTTGTCATCATCAAAAAGGGGGAGAATGTGTTTAAATGTTGAAACAGGTTTTGATAATGACAAACATGAAGACTAAGGCAAAGACTCCTAAAGGAAGAAAGGATATTACCATGAAGCCAATATGATGAATTTGCAACACATGAATACAAGCCATATGGAACATTAATTGTCATCATCAAAAAGGGGGAGAATGAAGTTGCATATGTAAGTATGCAAAGTAGTTTTGATGAATGACAAAGTATTCATGATGATGATGGAATGGCAAAGGTTCAGAAACAAGAAGGTTCAAGCACAAAGACAATGGCCAAGAATAAAAAGATGAAGATGCCTCACAAAGAGTTAAAGAAACATGAGCTATGGAAGACAAGGTTGATGACATGAACTAAATCATGAAGAACAAGCTCATAAGTTAAAGAAGAATCAAGGAAACAAGCATGAGGATCAAAGGAATAAGCCATGGGTCAATACATATCAAGAACATATCAAAAACCTTGAAGAATTGTATCAGGTACATGTACTAATCGATTACCACAATGGAATAATCGATTACCATAACTCTGTTTATGGTACAATCGATTACAATAAGAAGGACAATCGATTACATAGGTTCTGGAATGAACATAATCAATTACAAATAAAAGGCTAATCGATTACCAGTTGAAAGTTTGAAGACTGAGCATCAGGTATTCACCATAATCGATTACCAAGTCAAGCATAATCGATTACGTAAGTTTTGTTTTGTCCCTAATCAATTACATGAAGTCCTAATCGATTACCATGCTGCGAGACACAAATTAAGAGCATCAGGTATCAATCATAATCGATTACAAGGCAAGGAATAATCGATTAGAATGGTTCTGTTTCATAGCTAATCGATTACAGTAGAAATGCTAATCGATTACCTGCTGCATAATACTGAAGATTTCAAAAGCTAATCGATTACAGCTCAAAGGCTAATCGATTACCACAGTGTCAGAACGTGGGAAAATGCTTTTAAGTGGAACTCCAGCTAAAAGCATTTTCCCACGTTCTGACACTGTGGTAATCGATTAGCCTTTGAGTTGTAATCGATTAGCTTTTGAAATCTTCAGTATTATGCAGCAGGTAATCGATTAGCATTTCTACTGTAATCGATTAGCTATGAAACAGAACCATTCTAATCGATTATTCCTTGCCTTGTAATCGATTATGATTGATACCTGATGCTCTTAATTTGTGTCTCGCAGCATGGTAATCGATTAGGACTTCATGTAATCGATTAGGGACAAAACAGAACTTACGTAATCGATTATGCTTGACTTGGTAATCGATTATGGTGAATACCTGATGCTCAGTCTTCAAACTTTCAACTGGTAATCGATTAGCCTTTTATTTGTAATCGATTATGTTCATTCCAGAACCTATGTAATCGATTGTCCTTCTTATTGTAATCGATTGTACCATAAACAGAGTTATGGTAATCGATTATTCCATTATGGTAATCGATTAGTACATGTACCTGATACAATTCTTCAAGGTTTTTGATATGTTCTTGATATGTATTGACCCATGGCTTATTCCTTTGATCCTCATGCTTGTTTCCTTGATTCTTCTTTAACTTATGAGCTTGTTCTTCATGATTTAGTTCATGTCATCAACCTTGTCTTCCATAGCTCATGTTTCTTTAACTCTTTGTGAGGCATCTTCATCTTTTTATTCTTGGCCATTGTCTTTGTGCTTGAACCTTCTTGTTTCTGAACCTTTGCCATTCCATCATCATCATGAATACTTTGTCATTCATCAAAACTACTTTGCATACTTACATATGCAACTTCAGACTATGCGTGGTCGAAGTAGATACCATGTGACATTATTGATCTTACATTGATCTTGAGAAAGAAACCTTACGTTGGTTCTATATATTAAACAAATATGCGTGGTTGTAAGTCACATGAGTGAAACATGTACATGAAGAGGAAATGGATTTTGTTCTAAGTTGGTCTCATTGCATATGCATTACTTATTAAATAGCATATGCATTATTTGTGAGGGCATGACATTTGAATTGGTGTATCTAAAATGAATATGCCTTATGAGTACCTTGAATTGGGATATATTGTTGGTGTCGTGGCTATTGTACAAATGTAGTGATGATCATTATTGGTGAAATGAGACTAATATTTAAAGCTTTTGGCATGAGTTAGCCTTTGGGGTATATGAAGTATGAGTTTGATTGTCAATTATAGTCAATGTATTGTATCAATAACATTGGATATGTTGAATGAAATATGTAAGATTGCTTTAATATACATGAAATTATCATTACAATTATTCATCATTGAGAAAATATACTCACTCTCTATGTTGTCCATTTTAGCCTTGTGATGCAGGTTGAGATGGTGGAGAGGTACACTCTTTGTGGAGGCGGCTCGGTGTGAAGAGGGTGTCTCATTTTCCTTGGACGACATTCTTCCTTTTGAACATGTTGATTTAAATTCTTTATAGAATTTGATGTGTATAGGCATTATTTGTATAGCTTGACTATGGATGTATATGCCTAAGTTTTTAGAATTTCAATTGAGTTTGTTAGATTAATTATTGGTATATTTGAATTTAGAGATTGAGCTATGAACTTGTTGATATATTGGAGGTTGATGACCATGAATCTTTATGAATGAGGAATTATGCATGAAAGTTGATATTATGTCACAAAATTATATATGTTGCATAAAAGTAGTTATGGAGTGGATTTATAAAGCTTTGTTTATGTTAGTGTAAATGCTGAATTTTTATCAAATAATTGGTGCAAGGTATGTAGGATGAGATAATATGATGTATATCTCCTAGTTGTGAGTATATTAAGAGGCCTAGTTGATAAGAAGCAAAAATGGATGCTTTATTAGAATGTATGAATGGTATTGTCACCTAATTAGGTTTTTGGAAAAGCTTTGATATGGATGTTCATGATATGGACCATTAAACTTGAATGTGTAGGTTTATGAGCATGCACCTTGATTGTGAATGATTAATGTTCAATATGAGAAATGGAAGTCTTGTGCATGACAATTTCGTATATTGATGAAGTTGATTAGGTACTTGATTAATTTTCACCTTCTCATATCTTTACATATGGGTTGGTTTACAACTAGATCTAGGGTAGTTATCATAAGTTTTGAATTATGGTGTGCCTTAATTAAGTGATGAAAAATAAACGTGAAAAATTTCCCCTACTTCTTATTCATTAGAAGTAGATACCTATAATATCGGATAGCGGATTTAAGGCACCATACTTGGGACTTTAAACTATATGATGATATTACACTTATTACGGTTTGCCTCAATGCCATGTACTGACTTTAGTGTCAAAATGTTTTTTTGTAAATAACACACTATTTCACCAAATAACACAAGATATCGATGTGTTAGATAGATTACTACGAGATTTAGATCCACAGTGGACTTAGGGAGATATAACCTAATCCCTAATAGACCGATGTAAGACATTGGATACTTAAGTTAGGTACCCTATACCAAATAGATCATTGGAATATCTAATGGGATACCCACTAAACCACAATCATACTCATAGACGCGAGTAATCATGAAGGAAATCATGAGGGTCTTCTACAGGATGTGACCTATAATGAGAATGCGCCTCTTGGCTAGCATTTGGGCTATGGTAGCATCCCAAGGTCAGTTTCTCCAATTAGGAGGAGAGCCAGGGTAGTTGTTTAACTAGACCCCAAAGAGAAGATCATTTGTCAACTTCAGATAGGGATGTAAAATTTTAGACAATGCCGAAGTCAATTTCTTTTGAACATTAGAATTCTGTCAGCAACATTTTTTATGTTTTCTTTTAATCCAAAATGCATATGAACTCATGAGCAAAGTATGAGATAACGTTTACACACACGTGCATACAAATACACACACATATATATACATATATGTATATATATATGTATATATATAACATGTAACAAGTTTTGTGTTGGTGAATTAGATTTCTTGTTTTATTAATACAACCAAGAGAGATTGATTTGTTTGGAGTGGTTTTGCCTACAAAAGAAATTATGAATATTATTGAGAGCTTTTGGCTTTAAAAAATAAATAAATAAATTTATTTAAAAAATGTTGAAGTTTAATATGATTTTAAAAATTGAGGGTTCAAAAAATAAATTTCTTGTGCATATGCTTCATACTAGGGAAGAGTGTAGGATCATCACGATTATTTTGATAATCATGATAACGATATGCAAGTAGAATTTTTTGCAATTTGTGGAATTTTACATTAGGGGATCAATCCATTCCATACAAAAATATGATGAATACAGTTCTAGAAAAAATATTAAATTATTAAAAAAATAATATGAGTGTGAAAAAATGGAATGGAAACTTATTTTTTTCATCTATAAATATATTTTAATTATATGAATACATTAAACAGGGATAAAAATACTAAATGACCTTACTTTTTACCATGTCTTCTTTCTCATCTAACCACGGTCAAGAACAAGACAGCTCTTGTGAAATTATTTCAAACACTTCTGTTTCTTGGCCATCCGGGATTCCTCGTCAATGACCTCAGCTCACACAAATGGACATCTGCAGGTTGATGGCTCTGGCTAACATGGGTAGTACTACCCAAGAGCTGGAGTCTTCCACTTCCGGGGTTCGGGAACTGATGGGTTACTATCGTGGTCCGTCAAATTAATACATTAAAAATAATTAATGTAGTACTAGGGTATCAACCTAGGTCGTTCTCTCGAAGATCAACACAAAAATTTAGGAAAATAAAGTTTTAAAATAATTTTTACAAACAGAAGTTCAACAAACATACAAATACATTTGGGGGGGTTTGCTTGATTATCACAGAAATTTAAAATAACATAAATAATGAAACTTAGTTTAATAAATAACAAATGATTGATTTTCTTAGAGTATTGTAATTAGATTTATCCTTGGTTCACAAAAGATGATTTGTACACTTTCTTTACTGTTAATTTCTTAGCTCAATTTGAATTAATCAACTAAGCGTCTTTTTCAATTCACAATTCCTTTACTTTCATTTAAAAATGAATATTTTAATCAAGCATCCTAATTAAGCAAAAGGAGTCAAGATCATAAAATCTAGGAATTATTAAGCATATGTAAGAACATCGCCTACATACATTAGGCACGCATACTTTCTTAATCCATTTTAATAAAAATCTTATTTTATTCCATTTGTATAATTAAATCGATTAAGCATACAAATTTAATTAAATAGAATGGAATTAAATAAGTAGAGTAAGATTATGAGGAAATAAACAATAATAAAAACATACTATATTAAAAATAAGAACCTCAAAGTCATATTACAATAATTATCCAATAAAATCAATCTAGGGGTTTTAGCCCTCCATAATTAAAATAAACTAGAAATAAAAATAACCGAACCCAGAATTACAGCAGAGAAGGTGGAAGAAATCCTCCAAAGGAAAACCTCTGAAGCTCCAAGAAAGAAAGGAAGAATGAATTAAAGGGATGTTGAAAAGTGTGATTTTCCTTTCTATTTATAGGCGAAGTGGAGGAAACAGCGAGCGAAAAACATGGGATCAGTCGAAACTTTCGGCGAAGAAAACCCGTAATGTTGTTTCCACTTCCTTATATTGCGTAACGGTGTTTCCACTGGAGGAATCGATTCCTAAAAGTACATGAATCGATTCATTTAGCCAAATACTGGGTAAATTCCATGCATGAATTGATTCCTAAGGGGTAGGAATCGATTCCCAAGGGTAAAAACAGCCTATGAATCGATTCCTGGGGGATGAGAATCGATTCCCAGGTGTGTGAATCGATTCCCAAGCATGATTTCATGTAGGAATTGATTCCCAAGTTGGTGAATCAATTCTTAGACCTGTTCTGGTGCTTTTTCTTGCATTTTTGACCCTTCTTGAGGCGTGGTGACTTGCAGCTTCTTTTATTTGATCTGTGGTAATTATTTTTCAATTGTAAGCTCAATCATACACTACAAAATACGAGACACCAAAATTTAATTATTTCCATTAAAAATCAATACTTAATTTATTTTAAAATTAAATAGTGTTAAAATGCAGTGTGTTAGGCAGTAACTGGTGGCAAATTATATACATTTAAAATGATGAATTAAGGATAAATCATACATTATCAAATTCCCCCCCACTTACTCTTTTGCACCCCCGGGCAAATTCAAAATAAAAACATGTTTTATTGAAAACATTTAAGTTGAAAACAATAACACAGAATTGGCATGCTTGTCATGAAATCTTAGGAACATACAAAGAAACAAGAGTTATTCAATATGTAGGATACAAAGAATCAAGATATGTATGAAAATCATCCAAAGACTTAGGCATATGAGAATTAAATCAAATTGAAAGGAAAATCATAAGTGACAGAACCTCACAAGACATACTCTCAACTCTCAAGTGTTTTGGGTTTGTGTATACGCTCAAAATATTTTCCTGAAAAACAAACAGTCCCATAAATTTTGCAAGTCTCTTAATTCCACAATCAACACAAATGCATGTATAGATCAACAGGGCTTTTAACGGTTGTAATATGGCCAAGGTATAATTGGGTGGTAAAATTTTAGAAAATAAGTTTAGATACCAAAAATAATAATGGAGCATTTAATTCAACAGGCAAACAGTGAGGGTAAAACATTTGTTCGATCACATTTGGTCGCAAACATCAAACTATATATATAAAAAATTATTTTTTATTTTTTATTTTTTCTTTTTCTTTTAGGGTTGTATTTTGTGACTCCTTTTTGCGCATCCCCACACTTATTTGAATGCCTGTTTTGACTTGATTCCAAAGCTCCAATATATTCCTTAAGGTAGGTATATTTTTAGTTTTTCGTCTATGGCTTATTTGAGCTGCAACAAAGAAATGGTTAAATAGACTCAAAGGGGTTAACAAAGGATGATTTATTCATGGTAGGCTTATATGGCTAGTGGCTCAATTAAACAAAATGCTTGTGTCCTGTCAAATACATGTATATGAGTTTCAAGTATCATCAAGAAATAAGACAAAGATTGAGACGTAAGCATTCAGGAATAAATCACACATGAAAGAATTAAGATGGTATAAGGTGATCCATCAAATTTTAAAGCTTAAAAATCTTACAAGGCATAATTCTATCATATATGACCATCTTTCAATTATCATGTCATTCTTAACATACCAAAAATATGAGTTCAAATCATAACATATCATGAAGCTTATATCAACATGAAAGAAATCACCTATTACTCATGTATATCCTAAAAATTCCAATAAAACATACCATTTTTTATGTTAAGAAAAACAATCACACATAGAGATCCCACCCTCATACTTAAATCATACATTGTCCTCAATGTAAAACAGAGCATACAAAAGTGGACAAGAAAATAAACAAGTAAAGAGATGGGTAAGAAAAACTCCCTCAAGGGGGATCAAGAAGTCGTTCCCCCAAAGCATGCTCCTTCATTGTGACATCTACAAGTGAAGGATTTTCATGGAATGGCTTCAAGCGTTGTCTATTAACCTTGAAGCTTTTGTTGGAGTTCTCTTTTTTATTTCAACAGCTCCATGGGGTAATACATTAGTGACAATCTTCCCATTTGGAGTGTAATTTTCCGGCCATCAGTTTCATCCGGGAATTAAACAGTAACACTTTCTGTCTAGCAGCAAACTCTTTTCTAGCTATTGAGCTATCATTGAATTTCCTTATTTTCTCCTTATAGAACTTTGAATTCTCATAAGCGGATAAATGGATCTCATCAAGCTCATCCAGTTGTAATTTCCTTTCTTCACCTGCTTGATCAAGTGCTAAGTTGCAAGCTTTTACAGCCCAGTAAGCACGATGCTTAATTTCTACTGGAAGATGACATGCACCAAAAACAATTCTATAGGGAGACATTCCTATAGGTGCCTTAAAAGTTGTTCTATATGCACAAAGAGCATCATCTAGTTTCCTGCTCCAATCCTTTCTATTAGGTTGTACTATCTTCTCCAGGATTCTCTTAATTTCTCTATTAGAGACTTCTGCTTGTCCATTGGTTTGAGGGTAATATGGAGTAGAGACTCGATGAATAACCCCATATTTCCTGAGCATAGCTTGCATGGTCCTATTGCTGAAATGTGTTCCCTGATCACTAATGATTGCTCTCGGAATGCCAAACCTATAAAAAATTTGAAATCTAACAAAATTCACAACAACTCGAGCATCATTAGTTCTGGTGGCTTTAGCTTCCACCTATTTAGATAGAGGAAATCGACCCATAAAATCAATGCCCCAAACATCAAATACTTCACAAAACAACATAGGTTGTTGAGGCATCTATTGACGCCATGTGGTAGCGTTATCAGCTCTTTGGTATTCCTCACAGGTGTTACAAGTTCTCCATGCATCCTTAAAAATGGTGGGCCAGTATAAACTAGAGTCCAACACCTTCCTTGCTATTCTTTGTGGACCAAAATATGCACCAATTGGTGAAGCATGGCAGAATTGAAGAACTGATTCTATCTCATGATCAGGAATGCATCTTCGAATCACCTGATCATTACACAACTTCCACAAATATGGGTCATCCCATATATAATATTTTGCATCACTTTTTAATTTTGAAATTTGGTTTTTGGATGCATATGGTGGAAAAACAGAAGCAACAAGATAATTAACAATGTTAGCAAACCATGGTGTATTAAAAGAGTTAAAAACACTCATGAGTTGTTCATCGAGAAAATGGTCCCAAATAGGTGCCGAATCAGGAGCGTTCTCAATTCTACTTAAATAGTCTGCCACCAAGTTTTATGTTCCACTTCTGTCATGAATTTCCAAGTCAAACCCTTGGAGCAAGAGCATCGAGTAAATTAATCTTGGCTTAGACTCATCTTTCTTCAACAAGTACTTCAGAGCTGCATGGTCAGTAAAGACAACTACTCGAGAACCCAGTAGGTAAGATCTGAACTTATCTAATGCAAAAACAATGGCTAAGAGCTCTTTTTTAGTAGTGATGTAATTTACCCGGGCGACATCTAAAGTTTTAGATGCATAGTAGATGACCCTAGGCTGTTTGTCAATCTTCTGACCAAGGATAACTCTCAATGCATAATTAAAGGCATCACACATCAACTCAAATGGGGCTATCCAATCAGGTGCTTGGATTATAGGGGTAGTGGTCAATGCTTGCTTAAGACAATTAAAAGCCTCCTTACACTTTTCATCAAACTCAAATACCACATCCTTTTAAAGCAGATTGGTAGTGGTCTAGCCTTCTTGCTGAAATCCTTTATGAATCTTCTATAGAAACCTACATGACCAAGAAAAGAACAAACCTCTCATACACAAGAGGGGTAAGGTAAATGTGATATAACTTCTATCTTAGCAGGATCTAACTCAATTCCTTTCTTAGAGATTACATGCCCTAAAACTATTCTTTGTTCTACCATAAAATGATATTTTTCATAGTTCAAGACAAGGTTAGTTTCAATACATCTATTTAAAACTTTATCCAAACTATGAAGGCATGCATCAAATGAAGATCCATAAATAGTAAAATCATCCATAAATATCTCTATGCAATTTTCAATGAAATCATGAAAAATACTTATCATGCATCTTTGAAAAGTTCCAAGAGCATTGCATAGGCCAAATGGCATTCTTCTATAAGTAAATATGCCAAAGGGACAGGTGAATGTGGTCTTTTCTTGATCCTCAAGTGCAATATGAATCTGAAAATATCCAAAGAATCCATCAAGAAAAGAGTAGTGAGACTTACCTATGAGACGTTCAAGCATTTGATCAATGAAGGTAAAGGGAAATGGCCCTTCTTCGTTGCCTGATTTAGTCTCCTGTAGTCAATACAAACTCTCCAACTATTTTGCACTCTGGTAGGGATCAATTCATTCTTCTCATTTTTCACAACTGTGATCCCTGTTTTCTTAGGAACCACTTGAATCAGACTTACCCATTGGCTCTCAGAGATAGGGTAAATGATGCTTGTAGAAGCTTGGTAATCTCCTTCTTAACCACATCAAGGATTACATGGTTGAGTCTCCTTTGAGGTTGTCTTACTACTTTAGCATTTTCCTCCAGAAATATCCTATGCATGCACATGGATGGGCTAATTCCAGGGATGTCTGCCAATGTCCAGCCTATAGCCTTCTTGTGCCTTTTCAGAACCTGCAGTAATTTTTCTTCTTGATTTTTATCAAGAGAAGTGGAAATTATCACCGGGAGCTGTTCATCACCCCCTAAGTATACATACTTGAGGTTCTCAGGTAGGGGTTTCAACTCTAATTTGGGTGCCTGCAAAACAGATGGAACTAATAAAGTAGATTTGGATTTTGCTGCTTGCACCTCAACAATTTTGTTAGAGTTTTCTTGAAATCCTGCATTCAGGTTAATGCATTCTAGCTCCTTATGGTTAACAGGCATATCAAAAGATTCTGAATCAGAATATATGTATTTATTAATTTTAGCATAAATATCACATCTTCCAGAATCATTGTATACAAAACAATTATTTGAATCATCCATGTATTCCAAATCAACATTTTGAGATATATCAGAAAGATATTCACAAATCAATTCATCCATAATGTCAATATAAAAAATAGAGTGATCCTCAGATGGGTATTTTATAGCATCAAAAATATTGAATTGAACTTTAGTGTCACCAAATTCCATAGAAAGGATTCCAGCATAAACATCTATTTTAGTTTGGGCTGTTTTCAAAAATAGTCTTCCCAAAATTATAGGAACAACAATCTGAGGCATTCCTTCTTCCATATCAAGTATAAAAAAGTTAACAGGAAAAACAAGTTGATCTACCTGAACCAAAACATCCTCTATAACTCCAGCAGGGTTAGCAGTACTTCTATTTGCTAACTGAATCACTACACCAGTAGGTTGTAAAGTTCCAAGAGACAAAGATTTGAAAACAGAAATAGGCATAACATTTATTGAAGCTTTTAAATTTATGCAATTTTAAAAATTGTTATTGCCTATGATGCAGGGTATAGTAAACGTACCTGGATCTTTATATTTCTCAGAGATATTTGGAACTTCCTTACCAAGCAGTGCAAATAAATTTCTTCCCATGTTTATCCTTTTATTTCCCTTGAGTCTCCTCTTGTGGTACAAAGTTCCTTCAGAAACTTGGCATACTTGGGGACTTGTTTGATTGCATCAAGAAGAGGTATATTTACTTCCACTTTCCTAAAAATATCCAAGATTTCTTTGTCCACTTCTTCCATCTTCTTGCTTGGAATTGCTTTTGGTGGGAATAGAAGAGGGATATGAGGTGGAATTTCGGGTGATTATAGCTCAGACTTCCTTGTGCTTGAAGAAGGTACATCATTCTTAACTATTGTGGGCACATTTGTTTGTTTCTCAGGTTCCTTGGGTATGGGTACTTCAAGGTTCTTACCTAATCTTAACTAAATTGCACTCATATTTCTTAGAGTTGCAGCTGGTTAAGATGGTAATTTGTTAGAGTTTTGAGACTATAATTGGTTCAATGATGATGCTAATTGCCTAATTTTGTTGCTTAAACTCTTGATTATAGCATCATTCCTCTGTTGATACTCTAAGTTCTATGCAGCCATTTGTTTCATTAGTTCTTCCAAAGAAGGGCCACTTGTGGATAGTTAAGGTGTAGGTCTTTGGAAGGTTGGTGCATTGCTTTGAAATGAGGTTGGGGATTTTGTTGTTGGTTAACCCATCTAAGGTTTGGATGCTTCCTCTAACCTGGGTTGTATCTGTTGGTGGAAAGGTCATGGTTTTGTTGTTGCTGTTGTGGTGGAGGTCTATCATAGTAGATGTTGGATGTATAGGCTTGGGGATTATTATCATTCTTTTCTTGTGGAGAAGGACAACAATCAGTGGGATGCTCTTGTGAAGAGCAGATGCCACACACTTTAGTAGTCATGGCTTTTTTATTCACTGGCAATTGTGTGATCAGAGTGGTGAGAGCGTCAAGTTTGCTCTCTAATTTAATGCCAGATGCACTAGAATTTGAATCATACATGGGTTTGAAAGTATTATTTCTAACACTAAATTATTAGGAATTGGATGCCATCTTTTCAATCAAGTTTCTTACTTCAGCAGCAGTCATGTCTCCTAAAGCTCCTCCACTTGCCGCATCTAACACGTTGCGATCAACGTGGTGCAGACCTTCATAAAAGTACTGAAGAAGAAGTTGTTCAGAAATTTGATGATGAGGGCAACTTGCACAAAGTTTCTTGAATCTCTCCCAATACTCACAAAGACTTTCTCCAGAGAGTTGCCTAATTCCAGATATGTCCATTCAGATTGCAGCAGTTCTAAAAGAAGTAAAGAACTTTTTCAAGAACATTTTCTTTAAGTCGTTCCAACTTGTGATTGATCTTAGAGCAAGGTAGTAGAGCCAATCCTTAGCAACACCCTCTAAAGAATGAGGAAACGCTTTAAGATAGTGGTCTTCTTGAACGTTTTGAGGTTTCATTGTGGAGCACACAATGTGGAATTCTTTGAGGTGTTTATGTAGATCTTCACCCTCAAGACCATAAAACTTAGGCAACCAGTGTATAAGTCTGGTCTTAAGCATAAAAGGGACATTCTCTTCAGGATATTGAATACATAAACTTTCGTATGTGAATTTAGGTGCAGCTAGTTCTTTAAGAGTTTTTTCACGAGGTCCAGCCATATCAGAAAAATTAGTAGTAGTACTTTCAGCAGATTCAAATGAGATACTATCACTATCAATATCAACAAAGTTATTATTAAATCTAGCTTGTCTAACTAATCTATGAAAAGTTCTATCAATTTGAGGATCAAATGAATATAATACCTAAAAGTCCTTATAGTCATACATAGCATACAACAAGATATTTCATGATCACGAGCAATATATCATAAGAATCCTAAATCATGCAAAAGAAATAAAATAAAACAAACAAACAAACAAAAAAATATATTTTTTTATTATAATTTTTTATAATTTTCAATTATATATTTTTTTAAAAAAATTAATTTAAAACAAGAATTTTCCTAAAGATCGTTGATCCCCAGCTGCGGCGCCAAAATTTAATGTGTTACTGTCGTGGTCTGTCAAATTAATACATTAAAAATAATTAATGTAGTACTAGGGTGTCAACCTAGGTCGTTCTCTCGAAGATCAACACAAAAATTTGGGAAAATCAAGTTTTAAAATAATTTTTACAAATAGAAGTTCAACAAACATACAAATACATTTGGGAGGGTTTGTTTGATTGTCACAAAAATTTAAAACAGTATAAATAATGAACCTTAGAACAATAAATAACAAGAGATTGATTTTCTTGGAGTATTGTAATTAGATTTATCCTTGGTTCACAAAAGATGATTTGTACACTTTCATTACTTTTAATTTCTTAGCTCAATTTGAATTAATCAACTAAGCGTCTTTTTCAATTCACAATTCCTTTACTTTCATTTAAAAATAAATATTTTAAGCAAGCATCCTAATTAAGCAAAAGGAGTCAAGATCATAAAATCTAGGAATTATTAAGCATATGTAAGAACATCACCTACATACATAATCTATTCTCAAATTATGGAATTAAGCAAACCATAACAATTAAAAGTGATTATGAAAATATTCATTAAGCATGCATACTTTCTTAATCCATTTTAATAAAAATCTTATTTTATTCCATTTGTATAATTATATTGATTAAGCATACAAATTTAATGAAATAGAATGGAATTAAATAAGCAGAGTAAGATTATAAAGAAATAAACAATAATAACACTAGTGGAAAAAATGGATATAATCACAGTTAAAAATGGCCTTTATTCACGGTTAAAGAACCGTGGTTGTTGCAGCCGTGGTAGTAGATGAGGGTTTTTAACCACGGTTAACAACCGTGGTAATAAATCAGATCTAACCATGGTTGTCGAGTGTAACATCCCGATTTAAAAATTAATTACCGAATGAGATTTAGCCACTAAACTAAAAATAATTGCACAAGTATGAATTTCTTATTAATTAATTTTAAACTTAAGAATTAGATTAATGACTAATTGATTGTGATTTGTGTGTGTATGTCCCACGTGTGGAAGCTACTGCTTCACGTTTTCCCACCCCACTTCCTTCGTTCTTTGGTGCATATATATTTGGGAGCCCACTACTGTTATTCATTCTAATTCCTCTTCCTCTACTTCTCCTCTCTTCGTTCTCTTTTCTTCTTCTTCTTCGTTCTTCTTCTCCTTTGTTCTCTGTTCTGCAAGCTCGCGACGACGGTGTTGCAGAGGATTTGGAGTTTCCTTCGGTTGGTGAAGGACGATCGTCGAGATAGGAGGAGAATAGCTTCCTGTCTCCGAGCCGATTACAGAGTACAACTGTGTTCGAGGGGGGGACTGAACGAGTGAGAATACCGAACGAAGCAAACAGAGCATCGGACCAGACGTCAGGAAACAGAAGAGCTTCTTGAGTCCCTTCAGTAGGTAGGGGGCACTTGCATGTCAAATGCATGGTTTATGGACGGTACCGGATGAACGTGTTGCCTTACGTGTGTGCGAATGTGTTTATGTTGACTGTATACAATGCATAATTGTTAATTCTTGGATACCATATGTATGATAGTAGAGTCCTGTTAATAGTTATACATTTATATGCATGTGTTTAGGGTTATTGTGCTGGGTCCTGATAGTCATTTACACATAAACGCGTGTGATGCATGTTCCTATTATTGCTAATGTCGAGAGGATATGTATGTGTGGCTGTTGGTTGATTTTATCTGGGATGTCATAAACATGAACTGTTTGATTGCTATGTATGCTGGTATGATTGACGAGTGAATGTAGGAACTATGTTGGATCGGTTGTGACTCTAATGGTTACGAGGAATGTGTCAGATAATCGAGGATGCTCGCTGATGAAATACATAAGCTGCATGTATAGGAACGGGGTGACCCGTCGAAGGTCAGGAACCCCAAAGAAATGATCTCCAGCTACAGACCCTTGGCTAGATCCTGTGAGAGCTCGTGGTAGCCGAGGGAGCTAGAGTTAAGTCTCGAGACATCAATGGTGTAACATCCTGTTTTTAATAATAGTCCTATTTTGTAAATTATGAAGTATGGAAGGTCTGTAAGTGATAATCAGTGAATAAATACCCTGTGGATGGTCTGTAATATCCCAAAAATTCCATTTTTGTGTATAATCATTGATTTTATATGGACCATTAGTGATATTATCCATTTTCCGAGCGAAATATGCCTTAGATGAGACAATCCGAGTGAAGAAAGGGATCTGTTTTGAGTGAATGATGAAATTCTGAGTGACCAAGAGAAATTTTGATTGAAGGTTGGAATTCCGAGTGAGTGTCATGTTTTCCGAGTAAAACATGACCGAGAGGGACACTACCGAGTGGAGTCATGGCCTCGGAGTGAAGTGTGTTCGAGAGAACCATTTCTGGGTGAAAATTCTGAGACAAACACCCTTGAATGACTCGATTTCGAGTTAAACGCCTCCAAGTGACTCGTTTCCAAGTCAAACCTTGTGAAGTGCTTCCTTTTCTGAAGGAAACTTCTCCGATTACAGCATTCTGAGTGAAGTACATCCAATTAAAGGAAAAACTCATTTCTGAGTAATAAATATCCGAGTTGTCTATCTCCGAGTTGAACTTCCCTGACGCCGACTGAAGTATATACCGAGTGAGTCACTTCAGGTGAGTTACTCTGGAACAGAGAAAGGTTAACTCCGAATGACCTCTCAATTATAATATAACCGAGTGGAAAAATTCTGAGTGGATCCATTCAGAAAGGAGAAGTGGCCGACTGAGAACGTTTTTAGACGGATATATATATCCGAGTGAGGTGCTTTCTGAGTGAAAACTGAGTAAGAGGAGTCGGTTTGGGGAACGACTACCTCTGGTCGGACTTCGCTTAAGCAAATGAGTTCCTCGCTTAAGCGAGTGAGAGTGGAGTAAGTGAGGCTTGTATGTCTCGCTGAAGCGAGTCGGTATTCGCTTGAGCGAAACTCACACTCGCTCAAGCGAGTCGGTTTTCGCTTGGGCGAAACACCCCTGACAGTGTGTAACATCCTGAATTTTAAAATGAGAGAATTAATTACCAGAATAAATATTAAAAATTGGTATATGGAGTATTTAATGTCCCAAACTATTGAGAATAATTAAATTGATAATTTTGGGGACTATTAGAAAATTATGGAGATCAGTTAAGCTGAAAATGAGTCGGTTGATATATGGGTGTCAGACCAAGTATCTCGGAATGAGATGATATTGGTTAGGGCTGTAGAGAATAATATTGGGAATCCGAATATGTATTTGGAATAATTTTTAGATGATGTTTTGAGCCCGAACGGAGAACCTGTTAGTTATAAAACGATGAAGTTTTAATGAATAGGAATTTAAAGTAAATCAAAACCCCCCATTTTCCTTGCTATTCACGTGGGAATGCTGAAGGTGTGAGTATTACACTTCACTTTCTTCTTCTTTCCATCATCATCTTCTCCATTCTCTCATTCCTCCTTCCAAAACCCTAGCAATTTGAGCTCATCTTCTACACCTCCTCATTTTCGTTTGAAGGGAGCTTGTAGGAGGCTTGTGGGGCTGCTGTCTTCTCCTCCTTTCTCTCCATTTTCGTAGCTTCCTCTCTCTCTAGTGAACCCATTTTCGTTTTTGGGTTTTGAGGTAAGTATACCCATCTTGCTAAGGTTTTGGTTATGGGTATATGGTATTTATGTGTTTTGAAACCATGCATGTGTATGAATATTCTTGAGGAGAGTATTTAATGCAAGAGTTTAATGTGGGTTTGTATGAGAATGAGGTTTCTTTGAGAAGTAATGAAGTGGATGCATTTATGGTTGGAAGGAGAAGAATATTTATGATGGTTGTTGGAATTTTATGAAACCCTAACTTCATGAATTTGGGGGAAATGCATAATAGAGGTTGGTAAGTATTAATTGTTGGTAATAAATGTGAGTTATGATGCATAAGGGTCAATGGTGATGGTATTTGGTTGATGGAAGTCATTAATGGAGAAACCCATGAAAGGGGGTGGTTGTTGAGTACGTAATAATAAATGGTAGCACCTAACCCATGGTGGTTATGGTGGATAAAATGGAATAAAGGAGTTTTAAGAGTTGAAATAATATAAACATCGAGTTATTCATATATGTATAAGTGTTTGAGCCTTAATGGGTAAATATAAAATTGATTGTGTAATGTGTTGTGATGTAGGAAGTGACCCCATTGACGAAGCGGGACCATCAAACCGCGTTGATCACTACTTCACTTGAGGTAGGAGGGGGTAACTTTTCTAAATGCATGATTTCATCCATTGGTGATGTGAAAATATGTATATGTGATTATGTTAATGGTTGTTTGAATGGATGATATGATATGTGTGATTTGAATGCATTTAGAATGATGATTGTTATGTGGCATTGTGTTTGGGATAAAATTAATGATGTGGTAATACTATATTAATGAAGTATGATGATGGTTTGAAACCATATGTGAATTGAGATTGTGATGTGAATATCCCAAATATGTGTGTATGAGTTATGGAATGTGAATGCCACTAACTATTGATGAGAATAAGTTCAAAAGAGAATTGGGATTGGATAAGAATGATGTGAATATTGAAATCCACTAAGTGGTGGTGGTGAATGATTGAATGTGGAGTGGCATCTAGGATGCATAGTGTGAGGATGCACTTGATTTACATTTGCATTGCATCCATGGCATAGCATAGCTGTCTATGTGGAATATTCGGGGGTTTCACTAGGCGGGCCCAGTGGGAGGGCGGCTCAGTGCACGAGCGTATTGTGATTTTCCCCTGTGACTTGGTGTATGAGTCACGAAGCTGTCCATAGTTTGGTGACGAGGCACCCTATGTGGCGGGCCCAGTGGGCGGGCGGCTCTAAGGTGAGCGAGTTTACCTCGGTGTCCGACGGGACACGTCTCTCTCGATGTGTGTTCGGGAGGGGCCCATAGCACTTGTGGTAGTTAAGGCCATGATGTTGATCCGCAAGTCACAGGGTGACTAGTGCTACAGATGGGCGATAGCGGTTTGGTACCAGTAAAATTATGATGATGTAAGCATGCTTAAAAATTGAGATATATGTGTACATAATTTTTTCTACTGCAGTAGGGGCATAGTAGCACACCTATGCTTGTCCCACAATTGAATTGATATGGTATTTTTCCCACAGTCGGATCCGCATTGTTTGATAAGAAATTCTTATGCATATGCATTAGCCTTAAGAGAATTTGCATATAGCTAGAGATATGCCTAGTTGAAAGCCCCTGGTGGCAACGGATGAATGAGAATTTAAAAGGGAAAGAGTTGAATACTAACCCGATGTGTGTGTTTGGCAATCCAAATGATTGAAATTGTGAATGTATACTTGAGATCATGAGATGTATTGTGTATGATGTATGATGTGTTGTAATGATTGATATATGAGCAAGTATACATGTATTTCATCATAATGTATGACTTTAATTCATTTGGATTATGTTACTCACCTCCCCGTTGCCATTTTTAAAGTTGATGTAGGTATGATTTAAATCCTACAGCTTTTGGGAGGCCGAGTTTGGAAGGAGGTAAATATGGATAGGAATGTGTAAGCCTTGGCCGGCATGAAAATCTGTTTTGGTAGATTGTATGAGGTTTATATACTCAATTTTTGTAATGTTGATAATTTTGGAGGTCATGGGAGAAAATTGGACATGTTTGTGTAAGGCCAATTTTCCTACATGACCCAAATGATGTAAAGAATGGATCATGATACTTAACTTTGATGAATGAATAGACGTAGTGTTTTATGTTAGTTCATGGATTTTGTGTGAAGATGCTGAATTTGAATTATATGCATGAATTAATATTGGCATGATGATGTTGTTGGTGTTAAGTTACATGGAAGAATCATGTAGTTGTAGATTATGGCATTATATGAAGTGATACATGCATAATGAAGTAAGATATGGTCTTAGGTAAGGTCAAAAATTGAAGGCTTTGATGTTTTCTGGGCTATGTTAAGTGAAATTCATTTTCTGCTGAGTTTCTGTAGAACTCGCTCAAGCGAGTGAGAATCTCGCTCGAGCGAGATTGTTGTGAAATGGGGAATTGGATTCTGCCTCATTTTCGCTCAAGCGGAAGTGCTTTTCGCCCAAGCGAGATTGCCACAGAATCAGAGTTTCGATTCTGGACAATTTTCGCCCAAGCGGATGAGGGAGCGCTTAAGCGAGGGAGAAGAAGAATTGATTCTGGACGATTTTCACCCAGGCGAGTGGTGCCTCGCCCAAGCGAAAATTGGCCAGAGAGTTCTCAACGTTTCTGGAACAATCTCGCTCAAGCGAGCCTTGGGCCGCTCAAGCGAGATTGGGGCCTGATGCTCCCTTCCTTCTTCGCCCAAGCGCCTCGCTGCCTCGCTCAATGTTTTCTTCTGTAGCTCGCTTAAGTGAGACAGGGCTCGCTCAAGCGAGCTGAGCCCTGACACTGATTTCTTTCTTTCGCCCAAGGTCGTCGAACGCCCGTTCAAGCGTGTGTACGCTGGCTCGCTCAAGCGACTTGAGTCACGCTTGAGCGAGTGGCACCTGATGCTCCACTAAAATTTTTATTTTAAATGGGTTTTATTCCTATGCATTATTCCTTCTTTAAACCTTATTTTGAAGCATTGAGGAGTATATATTGAACCTCTAGGCTATATAAATTACATTCCACATTTTTAAGAAATTCCTCCTCTTAGAAATCAATCGATCAATGATTAAATTAAATGAATTCTTCCGCTGACTCTGATTGAAAAATAATCTTTTAATCTCACCCTCTCATATCTTCATATATGTGAGTGGTTTATTTTAGATCCAGGGGTTTGGTGAAAAATACTTCACCACTCTAATTATCTGAATTTTTAATATTTTCAAAAACGCGAAAAATTTTCCCCCTATTTTATATGGGGGTTTGGGGCTTCTCACAGTGCAGCGTATGACACTCGCTCAAGTGAGTCGGTATTCGCTTGAGCGAGAGGGACTCGGATTCCCTTTTTCTTCACACGAATGGCAATATCTAGTCGGTTTTGATGCTGACCGAGTGGCATTTCAGTCGGCATACGTGACAGAATTAACGTTTTGACTTCAATTTTGTCCCTTTATGCATATTTTTAATATATATGATCCAATTACTCACCCTAGTGGGTGGACGGCCAGAAGTGGAAGACATATAACTTACTTTCTTATCTAGATCTCCATTATCAACCCACTAACAGCCCACTAGAAACCCACTCACAAAAATTTGTTCCCCACTTGCCTTTGCATTATTAACACTGCCTTTGTTAAGACCAGAACTCCTTAGATCAATTAAGTCAGTCTATTATCTTCCTTTTATTCCTCTTCTCCATCAAGGAACCTTTAATCTGAAGCTAGGACAGTGAGGAGAACATTTTCAGTCGACCAGAATCTTCAATCCAAGTAAGAGGGGACAGGGTTGTGAATAACTATGAAATGGGTAGAATTGTATGCTGTTCTAGGGTTCTAGTTTTAATTATGTATATTGTTGCTCCGTTTTGAGATTTAAAACTTGTGAATTTGATTCTGACGTCTTCATGAAAGTTGTAGATCTTTCTGTTATCTGAATTTGGAGACCTGAATCAATTAATTTGAATATGTATAGCAAACGTTATAGCCAAAATACTACAGCATGTCTGAGTGAAAAATTTGTTCTATGTTCTGGGTATATATTGCTATTCTGGGAATTTTACAAGCATAATCAGCCTTTGATGTCTTCAAGAAAGTTGTAGATATTTGTGTTATGGATCTTCAGAAAGTAGTTTCAAGTCAAAATAATTTTTGTAGCTCGAGTTATGCCTAAAATAATGAAGAATGTTCAAGCTGTAAATCTGTTAACTTGAGATACGTATTTATTTTTTAAACTGAGAATTTTGTGGTGAGAATTAGTGATCGGTGTCTTCATCAAAGTTGTATATCTTCTTCTTATGTGAATTTTGAGACCTGAACCGACTAAATTTGATATGTATAGCATGATTTATGATTAAAATACTACAGAATGTCCGATTAAAATACTTATCTTGTGTTTTGTGCATATATGAATATTCTGGGAATTATACATACGTTTTTAGATTTTGATGTCTGCATGAAAGTTGTAGATATTTATGTTAGGGATCTATAGAAAGTGGTTTTGAGTTAAAATGATGCATGTAGCTCTAGATATGCTCAAAATACAGAAGTATGTTCATGATGAAAATCTATTAACTATGAAATCCGAATCTTATTTTTAAAACTGGGAATTTTGTGGTGAGACTTAGTGGTTGGTGCCTTCATGAAATTTGTAGATATTTGTGTTAAGAATAATTTAGAACTAGTTTCATGCCAAAATTGTTTTTGTAGCTCCAGAAACGTTGAAAATACTAACCTGTGTACATTTTAAAAATCCTCTTTGAGGTAGTTTTGTATTCTGTGAATAAGTGATGTTTCTGTTTAGAATTTGAATTTATGGTCGTCATGAAAATTGTAGATATTTATGTTATTGAGCTATAGAAAGTGGAATAACATGAAAAGGGTTTGATTTGCTCATGTTATGACTGTTTTACTAACGTATGTTGCTGTTGGAAATGCTGAAATTTGCTTATAATGGTTATTATGGATAAAAATGATATTTTCCTTATGGGTAACAATTTATTATTGAATTCTTGAGTGATTATGATTTATTATTGATGTTGGTGCGTGTTTAATAAGTATCATACGGTTGTATATTTTGGTGGTGAATAATTATGAATGACATAATTAATATATATGTACATGAATGCCTTGTGGTTATTGTTACATGTGGTTGAAACAGTAAATCCATGATTCTGAAAATTATTATATGTAATGTGTCCTTTGAGGACTTGTGGTTTTCCAAGTGGTTTTGGAAATATTAATATCATGGTATGTTAAATGATAAAGAGAATTAAAGGCATTCATGCATCATAAGCATTTGGACGCACCATGGAATTTTAGGGGTTCCATGATTGCCTACCCTGGTGGGGGGTTACTCTATGATGAGTTAAAGCCCTATTTTTGTTATGAGGGTCATGGGACTGTAGGGATCCATGACTGTATAAATTCCTACTGATGTTTGGGTCATGGGGCTGTAGGGATCCATGACTGTATAAATTCCTACCGAGGTCTCTATGAGATTTTTACTGCAGTATTCCCACCAAACCAAATGGATCCAGCATGACATCATTTGACTAATTAAAGACTTATTAAATGAACTTGTTTGGCATATTCATCATATCATTATGTATTATTGATTGTGTTTGTGCAATTCTATATATTTTATATTTATTCTATATTCTGTCTCACTCTTACATTAATTTTTTACAGTGAATACCACCCAGAATGAAGAGTGATGCTATGGTTGATGCCTATGTGAATTATTGCTTGGATTTCGAATTTATTCTAATTTTATGATTTGTAATAAATACAACGGGTTATGTACTGTTATTTTTAAAATCGTTTCTGCTACGTAATTATTCCTTGAATTTTATTATTCACGACTAGTATGCATGATAATATTCCGCTATTATCGACTTTTATGTGAACTCTGATTTTAATTCATGAATTTTAAAATGATCTTTTAAAAACGCGAAAAATTTATTCGGAAAATTATACGGGACGTCACATTGGTGGTATCAGAGCATTTTTAAAAATTCAGGAGCAAATGCTATGACATGTATTCATTCTTGATATACTATGTGAATTGTTTGATTACTTGTTTCAAACTATGTTAAGTATGTGCTATATGATTTGCTTAATTGATAAATTACAAAATGATTTGTTTGATTACTGTTGGTAATATGATAAATGTGTTATACAATTTATTGCTTAACTGATAAACTGTAGAATACTTATAGTTATGTTATAATACAATATATTTTCCCTTAGAATTAGTATAAACCAAACTACGAATGTAGGATGGCAAGAAACAACAACAACAACAACAACAACAACGATATGGCAGCTGCTTTCAACCGCTTGGCAGAAGCCATAGAAAGACAAAATCAACCGAGAAGTACTGGAGGACTTTACGGGTTAGATCACTTCCTAAAAAGGAAGCCATCACAATTCAAAGGAGGTTATAATCTGGAGGTAGCATACCTATGGGTTAAGGAAATGAAGCACATCTTCCGAGCCTTGCCCTGCACAGAATTCAAAAAGGTGGAGTATGCTACTTATATAATGGTTGAGGAAGTAGAAAACTGGTGGATACATGCCAGAACTCGTATGATTGAAACCGACAGACCTTTGGACTGGATCAACTTCAAAGACTGTTTCCTAGAGAAATATTTTCCAGCGAGTGTAAAAAGCTGAAAAGAGCTGGAATTTATGGATCTGAAACAAGGCTCAATGTCTGTTGGTGAGTATGCTGCAAAATTTGAGGAATTATCTCTCTTTTACCCTCCTTTTCAATAGGCTGGTGCTGAAGCCTCAAAATATGTCAAATTCGAGAACGGGCTGAATCTTGAAATCGAAGAGGCTATCAGATATCAAGAAATTCAGAATTTCCCCATTCTGATCAATAAATGCAGAATTTTTGAAGAAAATCACCAAGCCAGACTGGCACAAGAAAAGGCCAATAGACAACTAAAACCTCAGTCAGTTGATTTTAAAAGGAGAGGGACGTACTATCCAAATCGTTTCAAGGGAGGATCATCATCTTCTCAAAGATGCAGCAATCATACGAATATCAGGTGTCATAATTGCGGAGGTAATCACCATATACACGATTGCACCCGACACCTAGGAGATGTTATCTGTTATCGTTGTAATCAGACAGGACACATCAGTCCAAATTGTCCACAGAACCGTCAAAACAATGACAGTAACACTATGAATAATCAGAGAGGCTCTAACTATCAGGGAGGTCGTGGAGGAAACACGCGTGTTGCTCAACCTCCAAGACAGAACAGGGAGTCAACAGACCAGAGGTTATAACCAACAACTGGAAGAGTCTTTGCCATCAGTGGTTCAGAGGCAGACCAAGCTGATGACCTCGTACAAAGTAAGTGTGAGATCAATAGTACAATCTTATCTATGTTATTTGATTCTGGTGCTACACATTCATTTATTTTTGATGAGTGTGTTGGACGTCTTCAATTACCTGTGAATCCTATGAGATATGATCTGATTGTTTCCACTCCCACCGGTACACAACTTAGGACTACTAAAGTGTGTAACGATTGTTCTGTGCTCATAGAAGGTAAAAACTTTCTTGTCGATCTTGTTTGTTTACCTTTGAAGGATCTGGAAGTGATCCTAGGGATGAACTGGTTATCAGCGAATCGAGTCTTGGTGGATTGTCATAACAAGACCGTGATATTTCCATCAGAAGAAAATCTTATTTCTGAAAACCTCAAGGTCTTTACCTTACAAGGTGAAATTCAATTATTTGCCTTGTTTACTCTTTCCAAAGGAGATGGTGAATCTAAAGCAATCGAGATGCCAGTTGTTTCTGAATTCCCTGAAGTATTTCCCGAGGATGTCTCTAGTTTACCTCTAGAACGCGAGATAGAATTCTCAATTGATTTAATTCCAGAAGCAGAACCAGTATCTAAGGCCCTATATCGTATGTCACCTATTGAACTGGCAGAACTAAAGAAGCAAATTGAGGAGTTGTTAGAGAAACATTTCATCAGGCCTAGTGTGTCACCATGGGGAGCGCCAGTATTACTTGTCAAGAAGAAAGATGGAAGCATAAGATTATGTGTAGATTATCGTCAGTTGAACAAATTGACGGTGAAGAATAGATATCCTTTGCCCAGAATTGATGATTTGATAGATCAATTGAGAGGTGCTACTGTATTTTCCAAGATTGATCTGCGATCGGGTTATCATCAAATTCGAGTCAAGTCCGAGGATATTCCAAAGACAGCTTTTAGAACATGCTATGGCCATTACAAGTATCTTGTGATGCCTTTCGGAGTAACCAATGCCCCAGCTGTATTCATGGATTACATGAATCGAGTGTTTCATTCATACTTAGATCAGTTTGTTATTATCTTCATTGATGACATTCTGATTTATTCTATGACGTGGGAGGAACATGAAAAGCATCTTCGAGTGGTATTACAGATTCTGAAAGAGAAGTAGTTGTATGCCAAGTTGTCTAAATGTGAATTCTGGTTGAAGGAGGTAAAGTTTCTAGGCCATGTAATCTCAAGCGAAGGATTGTCTGTGGATCCTTCTAAAATTGAAGATGTAACAAACTGGGAGAGACCTACTTCAGTCACTGAAATACAGAGCTTTCTAGGGTTAGCTGGTTATTATTAGAGATTCATTGAAGGATTTTCTCGAATTGCCTTACCAATGACTCGTCTAACCCGGAAGAATCAATCTTTTGATTGGATGCCAGAATGTGAGAGAACTTTCCAAAAACTAAAAATGAAGCTTACATCTGCCCTAGTTTTAACTTTGCCTAATCCACAAGAAGACTTTGTGGTTTATTGCGATGCTTCTAAGATGGGCTTAGGTTGTGTTTTGATGCAACAACAGAAGGTGGTTGCCTATGCTTCTAGACAGTTGAGACCACATGAGATGAACTACCTGACGCATGATCTAGAATTGGCAGCAGTGGTATTTGCTCTAAAAATCTGGAGACACCATTTGTATGGAGTTAAGTTTGAAGTGTTCAGTGACCACAAGAGCTTAAAGTATTTGTTCAATCAGAAGGAATTGAACATGAGACAGTGTAGGTGGATGGAATTTCTTAAAGATTATGATTTTGATTTGAAGTACCATCCAGGAAAAGCAAATGTGGTAGCAGATGCTCTTAGCAGGAAATCCATTCATATGGCATCCTTAATGATAAAAGAGATGGAGATGATAGAACAGTTCAGAGATATGAACTTGGGTGTGGAGTTGAAATCTTCAAAAAGTATGATTTTGGGAACTTTGAAAATAACCAATGATTTTTTGAAGCTGATAGGTGAAATACAGACAGAGGACTTGCAACTACAGGGGTTGAGAGAGTTGCAGACGAATGGAAAGGATATGGGATTACAAGAAGGATCAGATGGAATTTGGAGAATCAGAAGCAGAATTTGTGCACCAGATGGTGTTGATCTGAGAAGGATAATTCTAGAAGAAGCGCATAAAAGTATGTTGAGCATCTATCCTGGATCAACTAAGATGTATCAAGATCTGAAGAAAAGCTTTTGGTGGCCAAGGATGAAGAAAGAAATAGCTGAATATGTGTCTTCATGTCTGGTGTGTCAAAAAGCCAAAGTGGAACGTCAAAAGCCATCTGGTGAACTACAACCATTGGAGATTCCTGTCTGGAAATGGGATGACATTTCAATGGACTTTGTGTCAGGATTACCAAGGACTCGTTCAGGAAACGATACAATTTGGGTTATTGTAGACAGATTGACTAAGTTAGCTCACTTCCTTCCAATGAATATGAAGAATTCTCTACAAAAGTTGGCACAATTATATGTGAAAGAGATCATGAGACTTCATGGTGTACCATCTAGTATTGTGTCAGATAGAGATCCGAGGTTCACTTCCCGATTCTGGGGAAGCTTGCATCAGGAGTTAGGTTCGAGACTTCGATTAAGTTCAGCTTATCATCCCCAAACAGATGGACAGTCAGAGCTTACCATACAAAGTTTGGAAGACTTACTGCGATCTTGTGTGCTTGAACATGGTGGTAGTTGGGAGCAGTTTCTTCCACTGATTGAATTCACGTATAACAATAGTTACCATAGCAGTATTGGTATGGCTCCATTTGAAGCATTGTATGGTAGAAAGTGTCGAACGCCCCTTTGTTGGTTAGAAACTAGTGAAAGTTTGGCGTTAGGACCTGAAATTGTGCAGCAGACTACTGAACAAATAGAAGTAATCAGAGAGAAGATGAAGGCATCCCAACATAGACAGAAGCACTATTATGATAAAAGGAGAAAACCACTTGAATTCCAAGTTGGTGATCATGTATTTTTGAAGGTTTCACCTTACAAGGGGATTGGCTGAGCATTGAAGAGTAAGAAATTAAGTCCAAGGTTCATTGGACCATATGAGATTCTAAAGAGGATTGGTACAGTGGCGTATCAGATTGCGCTTCCTCCTCATCTTGCAAATTTACACAATGTGTTTCATGTATCACAATTGAGGAAGTATGTACAAGAACCCACTCATGTGATTGTTAATGATGATGTTGAAGTTAGAGAAAATCTGACCATCTCTACAGAACCCACACAGATCATAGAAAGGTCGATTAAACGCCTGAGAAACAAGAATGTACCATTGGTAAAGGTTGCATGGAAACAAGGAAATGATGTAACTCTGACTTGGGAGCGTGAAGATGCTATGAGAACGCAATATCCAGGACTGTTTCACTGAGGAGTGCGTTAAGTTAAATTTCGAGGATGAAATTTTTATTAGGGTGGGAGAAATGTAACATCCTGTTTTTAATAATAGTCCTATATTGTAAATTATGAAGTATAGAAGGTCTGTAAGTGATAATTAGTGAATAAATACCCTGTGGATGGTCTGTAATATCCTAAAAATTCCATTTTTATGTATAATCATTGATTTTATATGGACCATTAGTGATATTGTCCATTTTCCGAGCGAAATATGCCTTAGATGAGACAATCCGAGTGAAGAAAGGGATCTATTCCGAGTGAATGATAAAATTCCGAGTGACCAAGAGAAATTTCGATTGAAGGTTGGAATTCCGAGTGAGTGTCATGTTTTCTGAGTAAAACATGACCGAGAGGGACACTACCGAGTGGAGTCATGGCCTCGGAGTGAAGTGTGTTCGAGAGAACCATTTCTGGGTGAAAATTCCTAGACAAACACCTTTGAATGACTCGATTTTGAGTCAAACGCCTCCAAGTGACTCGTTTCTGAGTCAAACCTTGTGAAGTGCTTCCTTTTCCGAATGAAACTTCTCTGATTGTAGCATTCTGAGTGAAGTACGTCCAATTGAAGGAAAAGCTCATTTCTGAGTAATAAATATCCGAGTGGTCTATCTCCGAGTTGAACTTCCCTGACGCCGACTGAAGTATATACCGAGTAAGTCACTTCAGGTGAGTGACTCTGGAACAGAGAAAGGTTAACTCCGAATGACCTCTCAATTGTAATATAACCAAGTGGAAAAATTCTGAGTGGATCCATTCGGAAAGGAGAAGTGGCCGACTGAGAACGTTTTCAGACGGATATATATATCCGAGTGAGGTGCTTTCTGAGTGAAAACCGAGTAAGAGGAGTCGGTTTGGGGAACGACTACCTCTGTTCGGACTTCGCTTAAGCAAATGAGTTCCTCGCTTAAGCGAGTGAGAGTGGAGTAAGTGAGGCTTGTGTGTCTCGCTGAAGCGAGTCGGTATTCGCTTGAGCGAAACTCACACTCGCTCAAGCGAGTCGGTTTCCGCTTGGGCGAAACTCCCCTGACAGTGCAGCGTATGACACTCGCTCAAGCGAGTCGGTATTCGCTTGAGCGAGAGGGACTCGGATTCCCTTTTTCTTCACACGACTGGCAATATCAAGTCGGTTTTGATGCTGACCGAGTGGCATTTCAGTCGGCATACGTGACAGAATTAACATTTTGACTTCAATTTTGTCCCTTTATGCATATTTTTAATATATCTAATCCAATTACTCACCCTAGTGGGTGGACGGCCAGAAGTGGAAGACATATAACTTACTTTCTTATCTAGATCTCCATTATCAACCCACTAACAGCCCACTAGAAACCCACTTATAAAAAGTTGTTCCCCACTTGCCTTTGCATTATTAACACTGCCTTTGTTAAGACCAGAACTCCTTAGATCAATTAAGTCAGTCAATTATCTTCCTTTTATTCCTCTTCTCCATCAAGGAACCTTCAATCTGAAGCTAGGACAGTGAGGAGAACATTTTCAGTCAGCCAGAATCTTTAATCCAAGTAAGAGGGGACAGGGTTGTGAATAACTATGAAATGGGTAGAATTGTATGCTGTTCTAGGGTTCCAGTTTTAATTTCGTATCTTGTTGCTCCGTTTTGAGATTGAAAACGTGTGCATTTGATTCTGACATCTTCATGAAAGTTGTAGATGTTTCTGTTATCTGAATTTTGAGACCTGAATCAATTAATTTGAATATGAATAGCAAAAGCTATAGCCAAAATACTACAACATGTCTGAGTGAAATATTTGTTCTATGTTCTGGGTATATATTGCTATTCTGGGAATTTTACAAGCATAATCAGCCTTTGATGTCTGTACAAAAGTTGTAGATATTTGTGTTATGGATCTGTAGAAAGTGGTTTCAAGTCAAAATGATTTTTGTAGCTCGAGTTATGCCTAAAATACTGAAGTATGTTCAAGCTGTAAATCTGTTAACTTGAGATACGTATTTTATTTTTAAAACTGGGAATTTTATGGTGAGAATTAGTGATCGGTGTCTTTATCATTGTATATCTTCTTGTTATGTGAATTTTGAGACCTGAACCGACTGAATTGGATATGTATAGCATGATTTATGATCAAAATACTACAGTATATCCGATTGAAATACTTATCTTGTGTTTTGTGCATATATGAATATTCTGGGAATTATACATATGTTTTTAGATTTTGATGTCTTCATAAAAGTTGTAGATATTTATGTTAGGGATCTATAGAAAGTGGTTTTGAGTTAAAAAGATGCTTGTAGCTCTAGATATGCTCAAAATACAGAAGTATGGTCATGATGAAAATCTGTTAACTATGAAATCCGAATCTTATTTTTTAAACTGGGAATTTTGTGGTGAGAATTAGTGGTTGGTGCCTTCATAAAAGTTGTAGATATTTGTGTTAAGAATAATTTAGAACTGGTTTCATGCCAAAATTGTTTGTGTATCTCCAGAAACGTTGAAAATACTAACCTGTGTACATTTTAAAAATCCTCTTTGAGGCAGTTTTGTATTCTGTGAATAAGTGATGTTTCTGTTTAGAATTTGAATTTATGGTCGGCATGAAAATTGTAGATATTTATGTTATTGAGCTATAGAAAGTGGAATCACATGAAAAGGGTTTGATTTGCTCATGTTATGACTGTTTTACTAACGTATGTTGCTGTTGGAAATACTGAAATTTGCTTATAATGGTTATTATGGATAAAAATGATATTTTCCCTATGGGTAACAATTTATTATTGAATTTTTGAGTGATTATGATTTATTATTGATGTTGTTGCATGTTTAATGAGTATCATACGGTTGTATATTTTGGTGGTGAATAATTATGAATGACATAATTAATATATATGTACATGAATGCCTTGTGGTTATTGTTACATGTGGTTGAAACAGTAAATCCATGATTCTGAAAATTATTATATGTGATGTGTCCTTTGAGGACTTATGGTTTTCCAAGTGGTTTTGGAAATATTAATATCATGGTATGTTAAATGATAAAGAGAATTAAAGGCATTCATGCATCATAAGCATTTGGACGCACCATGGAATTTTAGGGGTTCCATGATTGCCTACCCTGGTGGGGGGTTACTCTATGATGAGTTAAAGCCCTATTTTTGTTATGAGGGTCATGGGGCTGTAGGGATCCATGACTGTATAAATTCCTACTGATGTTTGGGTCATGGGGCTGTAGGGATCCATGACTGTATAAATTCCTACCGAGGTCTCTATGAGATTTTTATTGCAGTATTCCCACCAAACTAAATGGATCCAGTATGACATCATTTGACTAATTAAAGACTTATTAAATGAACTTGTTTGGCATATTCATCATATCATGATGTATTATTGATTGTGTTTGTGCAATTCTATATATTTTATATTTATTCTATATTCTGTCTCACTCTTACATTAATTTTTTACAGTGAATGCCACCCAGAATGAAGAGTGATGCTATGGTTGATGCCTATGTGAATTATTGCTTGGATTTCGAATTTATTCTAATTTTATGATTTGTAATAAATACAACGGGTTATGTACTGTTATTTTTAAAATCGTTTCCGCTACGTAATTATTCCTTGAATTTTATTATTCACGACTAGTATGCATGATAATATTCCGCTATTATCGACTTTTATGTGAACTCTGATTTTAATTCATGAATTTTAAAATGATCTTTTAAAAACGTGAAAAATTTATTCAGAAAATTATACGGGACGTCATATTAATGGGAGGCCGGTACCACGCGGGAAGGGCTAATGGACGAGAGGCCAGTAAGGGAACCTATAACTGAAAATCATTATCTAAGTAAGATCCGCAAGCATGCATGTAGATGCAACGTTAATTAGAATAGTACGATTTGTATGACTCGGAGTGATACGAATGAATTCCGAATGAGTTGATGCATGCTTTTGTATGAATGAAAATGAACTTCACGTAATATGTATGTGAGTGTATGTTATTAAAAATATCATAGTCTGCATGGCTTTAATTTAAATTGAGTGCAACCCGACTGAACACATGTGTGTGTACTGATGCTGATACCGAGTCACTAACTGTCATTTTATATGTAGAAGCTCACCCCTACTGTGGCTATTTTTTTCAGTGAACATCACACGAGATGGTGAATGATTGGAAAGCTACCTACCGTGTGAAGCGTTTGTGTACCGTGGAATTATATGTGTATATGTATATACTGTATATAAGGTTCAGTCATAGCCTTGGCCGGCTCACATTTTGGTCGTTGTTTAATTATATTTGAACTAAACACTTTCCGGGTGAAGAATATGACAATGTGCATGTAAACGTTTATATATATATATACATTATACTGTATGTTCATCCTATGCTATGTATGAATGTTCGGGTAGTGTACATTGGTTAACGGGTTATGGAGCGAAAGGTTTCCCTTGATACAATTTTCTGACTAAGAGTGTTTTGGTGATTCCGAGTGGAAATCAACTGAGTGAATGCTCCCTGATGATTGAATTGGCAATGCGAATTCGGGTAAGCCAGCTATAGTAAACTTACTAGAAAGAGAGTATGATCTAGATAATAGGGAGTAGATTTAAGTCTTGCAAGGTCCTTTGCATGTAGAGGAATTTATCTATACTCTAAGTGGCGGGAAATTAGAGTATTTCCGAGTGAGTGAAGTTTTACCATTCTTAGGTAGAATCTGACTTGGTGAGAAAGCTTTAGTGTGATGTAGATTATATTCCTAAGAGATGGGTACAGAAAACATTCCCGAGTGAAGGGATTATAGGAGTCAACTTCCGAGTGAGTCTTAGTTGTGAATCCCCAATAATAAAATGGGTGTGAGTGAGAGAATACACAAGGGAGTCGTGAGAATAAGACATTTTTGAGTGAACTTAGATTCTGATTCCGAGTGAAGGAAAACCTGAGTGGAGTTACTCGCCTCAGCGACTAAGTGTCCGCTCCAGCGAGTAGGAGAGGAAAGGAAAGTCTTTAATTGGTTTCGCTTACGTGAATGGTACTTCGCCCGAGTGAGTTGGGCTGTCTCGCTCAAGCGTGTTGGCCCTCGCCTGAGCAAGCGAGCGTTGTGTTGGGGCTTGCTTAGGCGCTCCTTCTTCCACTGTTTGCATTAGAATTGGGTTTTATTCCCTTACCTTCCCTTACCTTCTTCTATTATGCCTGGTTCTGTTGGTTTTATTTTGGAAAAAAAATTTCCTTGTTCGGTCTTATTTCTAATTACGTAAGGATGTTTCATTTTGGTATCAGAGCGGACTCTAAAGGTCCAAGGCCAAGGTATGCTTACTCCTAGTAAGCGGTAATGTACATTATGACAGGTTGTCATAAATTGTTTTTAATATTTGAGGGCTTTGATGCCTAACTAAGTGTCATTGTATGGCCATGTGTTTATGAGATGTTGTTCTGAGGGTAGAGGATTGTTCCTATCCTGTCCGATTAATTACCTGATGTTAAAGGGATTGTATGATAATGTGTTATAGTTGTTGAATGTTGGGCTGAAATCCGATTGGTAGTAAGCAATTTTGTAAACTTATCCTTGAAAGTGGTGTTGATTTCAGGATAAGTCATGGCGAATCGTCATAGCATGGAAGCCATAGCGACGGCCTTCCAGCGTTTTGCTGACGTGTTTGAGAGGCAGAACCAGCCTCGAACCGAAGATGGCCAAGTACTGGATCACTTCCTAAAGAGGAAGCCGAGTAAGTTTCAAGGGGGATTTAATCCCGAAGCAGCTTACAAGTGGACTCAAGATTTGGAGAGAATTTATGGGGGCCTTCATTGTACTGAGGCCCAGAAAGTTGAATGCGCAGTGTACATGCTGCGAGATGAAGCAGAAAATTGGTGGAAAATCACCAAAAACCAACTGACTGATGCGGGCACCCAACTGACCTGGGAAAATTTTAAAACGTGCTTCCTAGAAAAATATTTCCCCGACACAATAAGGAGTCGAAAGGAACTGGAATTTATGGAACTGAAACAGGGTTCCATGTCTGTAGAAGAATACACAGCCAGATTTGAAGAGTTGTGTGTGTTTTATCCACCCTTCCAACAACCCGAGACTGAGAGTTCCAAATGCCTCAAATTTGAGAACAGACTGAGATCGAACATTAAAAGAGCTTTCAGACACCAGGAAATTAGAAGCTTCCCGATGCTGGTGAATAAATGCAGGATTTTCGAAGAAGATGACAAGGCCCACTCGGGCCAGAGCAGTAAGGCAGACCCCTCCTTGAGGCCTCAACAGTCACGCTTCTAGAGATCAGGTAACGTTGGAAGAAGTGGACCCTCCGCTAGATATAAAGGTCAGGGTAACCAAGGGGGTCATACTGGTGGACGTCCAAAATATGGCAAGTGTTTCAAATGTGGTGGCGACCACTTTACTCAAAATTGTGATAGTGGAGGAGATGTTATATGTTTTCATTGCAATGAGAAGGGGCACATTCGCCTCGACTATCCTTAATTACACCAATCAAACGCCAACGTGCATCATGAAGGCTTCCGAGGGAGAGGCCGTGGAAATGGTGGCCGCGGAACTGGGGGCAGAGGCAATGGAACTCGAGGAAACATGATGTTTGCCCCAAGCGACAGGAAAAGAAATACTGACCAACCGGCTACTGGGAGAGTTTACGCTATCAACGCTGAGGAAGCTGCACAAGCGAATGACTTGGTGCAAAGTAAGTGCTCGCTCGGTAGATATACACTTAATGTAGTTTTTGATTCTGGAGCTACCCACTCCTTTATTGCTGACGATTGTGTGAAACGTTTGAAAGTACCGACTGTGTATATGAATCGGACTTTGGAGGTAGCTAATCCGACTAGCGTTAAAGTGTTGACATCAATGATATGTAAAGATGTAACCTTTACGTTGGGCGATCAGAGTTTCACCTTCGATTTGGTATGTATGCCTTTGAAAGACCTTGACATTGTGTTGGGCATGGATTGGCTTTCAGCCAGCAAGGTATTGGTGGACTATTGGAACCGAAGAATAATTTTTCTGAGGCAGATCAATGATGACTATGCGGTACAAGGTATAGCTGAGATATTTATGATGCTTTGCTTAACTGAGGGAGAGAGTAGAGCCCAAGTGAATGATATTCTGACTGTTTGTGAATTTCCTGAGGTGTTTCTAGAGGATGTACCGGGAGTCCCTCCAAACAGAGAAGTTAAATTCTCTATAGACTTGATTCCTGGAGCCGAGCCGGTCTCCAGTGCACCTTATAGAATGTCCCCAACAGAATTGGCTGAGTTGAAAAAGCAAGTGGATGAGTTACTCGGAAAATAGTTCATTCGACTGAGTGTCTCACCATGGGGCACACCGGTGTTACTTGTTAAAAAGAAGGATGGCAGCATGAGGCTGTGTATAGACTACCGACAGCTAAATAAGCTCACAATTAAGAACCGGTACCCGCTGCCCAGGATTGACGACCTAATTGACCAGCTGCGTGGTGCTACAGTCTTCTTGAAGATTGATTTACGATCGGGATACCACCAAATCTGGGTGAAGGACTCGGATATTCCTAAGACTGCCTTCAGGACTCGGTACGGCCACTACGAGTATGTAGTAATGCCGTTTGGTGTGACAAACGCCCCTGCTGTATTCATGAATTACATGAATAACATCTTCCACCCATATTTAGACCGATTTGTAGTAGTTTTTATTGACGATATCTTAGTCTATTCCAAGACGCCTGAGGAGCATGAAGAACACCTCCGTTCGGTACTTCAAATATTGAAGGAGAAACAGCTGTTTGCAAAACTTTTGAAGTGTGATTTTTGGATGGATAAGATCCACTTTCTCGGGCATGTAATTTCTAAGGAAGGCGTCTCGGTAGATCCTTCGAAGGTAGCAGTTGTAATAGCATGGGAGAGACCCAAGTCGGTCTCAGAGATAAGAAGCTTCATGGGTTTAGCTGGCTATTATAGAAGATTTATTAAAGATTTTTCTAAGCTTGCGTTGCCACTGACCAAGTTGACTTGGAAGAATGTCCCATTCGTGTGGAATTCCGAGTGTGAGAGCAGCTTCCGAGAGTTAAAGACTAAGTTGACAACCGCTCCAGTGTTGGCATTGCCAAATTTGCAAGAGAATTTTGTGGTCTACTGTGACGCGTCGGGACTCGGCCTGGGTGCGTGTTAATGCAGAAGGACCGAGTGATAGCTTATGCCTCTCGGCAATTGAGGCCGCACGAGGAGCATTATCCGACCCACGACTTGGAGTTGGCAGCTGTGGTATTCGTATTAAAGATATGGAGGCATTACTTGTACGGTTCTAAATTTGAGGTGTACAGCGACCACAAGAGTCTCAAATACTTATTCGACCAGAAAGAACTGAACATGAGGCAGAGGAGATGGACGGAGTTTTTAAAGGATTACGACTTCGAGCTGAAGTATCATCCGGGTAAGGCGAACATTGTAGCCGACGCATTCAGTCGGAAATCCCTCCATGTGGCAGTGATGATGATGAAGGAGGTAGAGTTATTGGAGCAATTCCGAGACATGAATTTGTATGTTGACGTCCCTTCGTCTCGGAGGATAACGCTCGGTACGTTGAAGATTGCCAATGAGTTCCTGAGACTGGTATTTGAGCAGCAGAGGTCAGATCCCTACCTGGCTGAGATGAAAGAGACTTAGGCCAAGGGTAAGGACTTGTCTTTGATCGAGGGATCGGATAGAATTCTTCGAGTGAAGAATAGGATATATGTGCCGGGTGGAGGAGAACTAAGAAGGATGATGCTTGATGAAGCCCACAAGAGCCTGTTAAGTATCCACCCGGGTACTACGAAGATGTACCACGATCTAAAACTACAATTCTGGTGGCCCGGATTAAAGAGAAATGTAGCGGAATATATAGCTCGGTGTGTTACCTGTCAGAAGTCGAAGGTCGAACACCAGAAACCGTATGGTGCGTTGCAACCCCTTGAGATCCCCGTATGGAAATGGGACTCAATTGCTATAGACTTTGTAATGGGATTGCCTAAAACCCGAGCGGGTTATGATGCCATTTGGGTCATTCTTGACCGATTGACAAAAACTGCACACTTCCTGCCTGTGAACATGAGACATCCGTTACAGAAGTTAGCCCAAATTTATATCCACGAAATTGTCCGACTGCATGGCGTGCCGACTTCTATCGTGTCGGATAGGGATCCTAGATTCACGTCTCGGTTTTGGGCAAGCCTGCACAAAGAATTAGGCACGAAGCTTTGGTTGAGTTCTGCTTACTATCCCTAGTCGGATGGACAATCCGAGCGAACGATACAAAGTCTGGAGGACTTACTGAGTCCGTGTGTTGGAACATGGTGGTAGTTGGGAGAAGTACCTTCCCCTAATCGAATTTACATATAATAATAGCCACCACAGTAGTATTGGTATGGCACCCTATGAAGCGCTGTATGGTCGAAAATGCCGAACCCCACCCTGTTGGTCGGAAACGGGTGAAAGTTTACTATTGGGGCCGGAAATTATGAAACAAACCTCAGAATAGATCCAAGTAATTAGGGAAAGGATGAAGGCATCTCAGGACAGGCAGAAAAGCTACCATGATAAACGAACCAAACCATTGGAGTTTTCAGTCGGGGATAGGGTGTTTCTAAAGATTTCACCGAGTAAAGAAGTCGGGCGAGCCTTGAAAAGTGGGAAGTTGAACCCCCGATATATTGGACCCTACGAAGTGTTAGAATGAGTCGGTTCCATGGCATACCGAATTGCATTACCAGCTCACCTATCCCGATTGCATAACGTGTTTCATGTATCTCAACTAAGGAAGTATCTACCCGATTCCACTCACGAAATGCCGGATGATGAAGTGGAGATCAAAGAGGATTTGACCACCGTGGCTATACCGACTAGAATTGTGGACCGGTCGGTAAAACGCTTGAGGAGCAAGGATGTACAACTAGTTGAAGTAGCGTGGCAGCAGAACGGGTGTACTTCTTATACCTGGGAGCGCGAGGAAGCCATGAGGCAGCAATACCCCGAGTTGTTTGTCTAAGGTAAGATACCGTTTGAATTTCGAGGACGAAATTCTTTGAGAGGGGAAGAATTGTAACATCCCGATTTAAAAATTAATTACCGAATAAGATTAAGCCACTAAACTAAAAATAATTACACAAGTATGAATTTCTTATTAATTAATTTTAAACTTAAGAATTATATTAATGACTAATTGATTGTGATTTGTGTGTGTATGTCCCACGTGTGGAAGCTACTGCTTCATGTTTTCCCACCCCACTTCCTTCGTTCTTTGGTGCATATATATTTGGGAGCCCACTACTGTTGTTCATTCTAATTCCTCTTCCTCTACTTCTCCTCTCTTCGTTCTCTTTTCTTCTTCTTCTTCGTTCTTCCTCTCCTCTGTTCTCTGTTCTGCAAGCTCACAACGATGGTGTTGCAGAGGATTTAGAGTTTCCTTCGGTTGGTGAAGGACGATCGTCAAGATAGAAGGAGAACAGCTTCCTGTCCCTGAGCCGATTGCAGAGTACAACTGTGTTCGAGGGGACTGAACGAGTGAGAATACCGAACAAAGCAAATAGAGCATCGGACCAGACGTCGGGAAACAGAAGAGCTTCTCGAGTCCCTTCAGTAGGTAGGGGGCGCTTGAATGTCAAATGCATGGTTTATGGACGGTACCGGATGAACGTGTTGCCTTACGTGTGTGCGAATGTGTTTATGTTGACTGTATACAATGCATAATTGTTAATTCTTGGATACCATATGTGTGATAGTAGAGTCCTGTTAATAGTTATACATTTATATGCATGTGTTCAGGGTTATTGTGCTGGGTCCTGATAGTCATTTACACATAAACGCGTGTGATGCATGTTCCTATTATTGCTAATACCGAGAGGATATGTATGTGTGGCTTTTGGTTGATTTCATATGGGATGTCATAAACATGAACTGTTTGATTGCTGTGTATGCTGGTACGATTGACGAGTGAATGTAGGAACTATGTTGGATCGCTTGTGACTCTAATGGTTACGAGGAATGTGTCAGATAATAGAGGATGCTCACTGATAAAACACATAAGCTGCATGTATAGGAACGGGGTGACCCGTGGAAGGTCAGGAACCCCAAAGAAATGATCTCCAGCTACAGACCCTTGGCTAGATCCTGTGAGAGCTCATGGTAGCCGAGGGAGCTAGAGTTAAGTCTCGAGACGTCAATGGGAGGCCGGTACCACGCGGGAAGGGCTAATGGACGAGAGGCCAGTAAGGGAACCTGTAACTGAAAATCATTGTCTAAGTCAAATCCGCAGGCATGCATGTAGATGCAACGTTAATTAGAATAATATGATTTGTATGACTCGGAGTGATACGAATGAATTCCGAATGAGTTGATGCATGCTTTTGTATGAATGAAAATGAACTTCACGTAATATGTATGTAAGTGTATGTTATTGAAAATATCATAGTCTGCATGGCTTTAATTTAAATTGAGTGCAACCCGAGTGAACACGTGTGTGTGTACTGATGCTGATACCGAGTCACTAACTGTCATTTTATATGTAGAAGCTCACCCCTACTGTGGCTATTTTTTTCAGTGAACATCGCACGAGATGGCGAATGATTGGAAAGCTACCTACCATGTGAAGCGTTTGTGTACTGTGGAATTATATGTGTATATGTATATACTGTATATAAGGTTCAGTCATAGCCTTGGCCGGCTCACATTTTGGTCCTTGTTTAATTATATTTGAACTAAACACTTTCCGGGGAAGAATATGACAACGTGCATGTAAACGTTTATATATATATACATTATACTGTATGTTCATCCTATGCTATGTATGAATGTTCGGGTAGTGTACATTGGTTAACGGGTTATGGAGCGAAAGGTTTCCCTTGATACAATTTTCTGACTAAGAGTGTTTTGGTGATTCCGAGTGGAAATCAACCGAGTGAATGCTCCCTGATGATTGAATTGGCAATGCGAATTTGGGTAAGCCTGTTGTAGTAAACTTACTAGAGAGAGTGTGTGATCTAGATAATAGGGAGTAGATTTCAGTCTTGCAAGGTCCTTTGCATGTAGAGGAATTTATCTATACTCTAAGTGGCGGGAAATTAGAGTATTTCCTAGTGAATGAAGTTATACGATTCTTAGGTAGAATCTGACTTGGTGAGAAAGCTTTAGTGTGATGTAGATTATATTCCTGGGAGATGGGTACGAAAAACATTCCCGAGTGAAGGGATTGTAGGAGTCAACTTCTGAGTGAGTCTTAGTTGTGAATCCCCAATAATAAAATGGGTGTGAGTGAGAGAATACACAAGGGAGTCATGAGAATAAGACATTTCCGAGTGAACTTAGATTCTGATTCCGAGTAAAGGAAAACCCGAGTGGAGTTACTCGCCTCAGCGAGTAAGTGTCCGCTCCAGCGAGTAGGAGAGGAAAGGAAAGTCTTTAATTGGTTTCACTTACGCGAATGGTACTTCGCCCGAGCGAGTTGGGCTGTCTCGCTCAAGCGTGTTGGCCCTCGCCTGAGCGAGCGAGCGTTGTGTTGGGGCTCGCTTAGGCGCTCCTTCTTCTGCTGTTTGCATTAGAATTGGGTTTTATTCCCTTACCTTCCCTTACCTTCTTCTATTATGCCTGGTTTCGTTGGTTTTATTTTGGAAAAAAATTTTCCTTGTTCGGTCTTATTTCTAATTAAGTAAGGATGTTTCATCGAGCATAACCGTGAATATAACAGACAATGTATATTCACGGTTATAGTAAAACCCGTGGATAAAGAATAGCTATATTCACCGTTGTTTAGCATAACCGTGAATATAAGTAGAAAAAAATTCACTTACAGACCATGTATATTCACGATCATAGTAGGAACCGTGGATAAAGAACCTCTATATTCATGGTTGTTTTGGATAACCGTGAATATAAGTAATATAAAAAATTCATTTACAAAGTATGTATAATGACGGTTATAGTCGTAACCGTGGATAAATAGTGTCTATAATCACGGTTGTTACCATAACCGTGAATAAACACTAAGGTTTTTTTTAATATGGTTTCTGTTTTATTGTTTCCCAAACCTGTATTCAGACAACCAGCACAATATACAATATCCCAGCATATCCAGCAATAAACAATATATAAAAAGAATGGTATATATATAACAATTAATTTGATATGAATTCATAACAACCTAAAAAATGAAACTATATATAATTTAGATGAATGTAACCTAATAAAATGTAAACCCTAAATCCTACACTAGATACATATTTAAGAGAATAAAGATCCTATATCTAGCTAATTTCTTTTGCTGATTTCAATAAAGTATGAGGCCCATTGCCTTCTAACATTATCTACAAGTGTCTTAGAGAAGTATGACCGGTCCTGGAAGTACTGCAAACAATGCATAAAACAATTAGAACAAAAGCTATATTTATTACATGAAATTGATGAAATTGTTAGAAAAGTAGTCCAAATGATGAGACTTACATCTGTCCATCCCTCTACTAAATGTTGTTGGACAATGGTCAGCATAGTGTGCATGACAAAATAGCCACACTCAAAGGAAACCTCCTTCCTGTAAGACTACAATGGACATAAAATATAGAATAAGTGAATTCGCAACTTAAAAATATATATTAAAGATTTGAATGAATACGATAGACTTACCTTTGGGTGCACCCACACAACTTTTCTTCCGCTGGACTTAACTCCAATTAGTCGATTGTATCCAACCACCGCCCTACATCAAATAAAACACAAGATAAGTTAGAATCGTATAGGTCCAAAAATGATGTAATCGAATTTATACTTATTGTTTAGGGATTAACTTACCCGTCTACTACAATTTTCAGGTCTTGTGGAACTGCCCGATGCGTAGTATCAAAGTACAGAGCAAGATAAGCCCGGGGACATATCACCACAAGCGTCCAGTGAGCGCTGCAGTTACCAGTGATAAGTGAGACTTTAAAATGCAAAAATTAATGACAATAATTATGGAATAGAATATTACCCTTTATGATAGGGGCCCATGTATACAGTCTTCCCAGACTCAAACATCCAATTCTGGATGTATGCCTGGGTGTCCTGCATGGTGTTTGCTTGCTTCTGTATGAGAGAGGGCTCTAAGAAACCATAAGTTCCTTGGAAACCCAAGTCTACATAAAGTTTTGTCAGAAACCTAAACAAGTTGAGACATGGTTAGCGACAAATAACTTGTATAATGAAAAAATTGGACAAAAAGAGATATACTTACAGCTCCCATAGCTGAATGATGGAGATGTTCAGCATCGATGTCCCCGAAATAATCTCACACATGTCAGAATGTGTAATGTAAACTGGTACTGCACTTAGACGGCCGAACACCAGTGGCTCCCATGGGATCTGAACAGTCTCATCTCCTTGCTCATACCCGATGCGCCATAGCATCCGGATGGGATTGTCGGCCGGGTCTCTCCTCTTCAATGCCTGTTCTTATTGAACAATTGACAACCATCACAGTTTGTACCATAATTGATAATATAACAAAATTAGTTAGGGTAAGGTTTTTACCTGTCCAGGGGCAACCTGCAGAAGTCTGTTGGGCCACATCAGAAAATGGCCCACTGACTCAGCCTGACTAGTCTTACACTAACTCAGCCTCTCCTGTACCAGCCGCTCCTCTAACCTACGGTAACCCCCACGTGACAGTGTGTGGGGGCAGTCATTCAGCTTCCTAGTCTCCCGGGCTTTCTTTCTGACCTCCTACAACAAGGAAGAAAAATATTCAGAGTTAGCCGTTTAAATTATACATAATTTAATCATTTAAAAACCAATGTACCTGAAACTGGATAGAATGCCTATTTGCAACGAAAGCATCCCAAGTCGCCTAATCAATGAATGGATATTTCTCTCCAGGGAACATTCCTTGGTCGTCCCCGAATACATACCTACAATACAGGTAGATTTAAACTAAGGATTGGTACAATTTGGTAAAGCGTTGATTAACAATTTAAAGTCCAAATATACCTCGTGGTGAGTATGGATTTGAACGACCTCCATCGCTCAGCCATAATACCGAGGACCTTCCTCCTCGCTATGTCAGAAGATGGTATGTCAAAAGAATCCTACATGAAAGGAGTTAGTCCATAAAGGAGTCCTTATTATGAATTACATGAAATAATACACTAAAATAAAACTTTAATAATATCAAAGTTACCAGAACATCACTCCATAGCTGGTTCTTCACCACCTCCTCGACATTATCCCAGTCGGGGATAATGATGGACACCTTCGATCGAGCCAGGACTCCCAAATAACGGCTAAACTTCGTGGCATTTGGTCCTCCAAATCTACCAGTGTTGACATCCATGTCAACAGGTAACCTCTCTCCCCGGTGTCACCTAAGTGAAACCTCTGCCATCTGGGTAACACCTCTACTCTTCCGAGTAGAGGAATCAGTAACCTGTGAGTCATACCTAGATCGTCCATCCTGATCAGCCATGAGTATCTGTCCAAACAAGGAAACACAATTGTCAAATATTTAATATAACATTTAATACAACGAATAGTTAATATAACATGCATGTAATTCAATGATTCATTAACATGATTAATACCCTATGAAGATGAAATATTTTCCCACAAGCCTTCATAGTGGTCATGACGATTGGCAACTACATCATCTATGTCATGTTCCACAATAGATGTTGGAATACGTGTTGTGGTCGATGGAATTTCCCCAATATCAAGATTGGGGTCTCCAATGTGTCTTCCTTGGATAACAATTGACCAGCGTTTGTCAGCTAGGTCAGCAACATAAAAAACTTGCTTCACCTGTGTTGCCACTATGAATGGTTCGTCTTTATGCTCTATCTTGTTGAGGTCCACCAATGTAACTCCTAAATCATCAGTTTTGACACCGTTCTTATTGTCAACCCATTTGCATTTAAACACAGGAACGGTGAAGGGACCGTAATTGAGTTCCCATATATCCTCAATCACACCAAAGTAGCATGACTCGGCCAATACAGGGTTGTTGTCCTTTGAAGTTAAGAAATGCATAGACTAAGCCAAAACCATCACTCCACTATTTTGATTTGTACTCTTTTCATCCTGTGTCCTTGTATAAAATGAATAGTTATTTATGTCATACCCACAAAAGGTGAGGACAACAAAGTTTGGGCCCTGTGCCAGTCGATGTAATGTCGAGGAAGCAGATGCATCTTTCAGAACGGTCATTTGCAACCACTGCATAAAACTCTTGTTGTGTTCATTCAACAACTTTTCACTTATTTTAGGGTTGGTTTTCTTGACTAGCTCCTTGTGAGTGGCTAGATACGGTTGCACGTCGTCCGTGTTGTTTAAAATATATAAGTGTGCCTGAAGGACATCATCACGTGGCATGCTCTTGATTTTTTTTCCAATCGTTCCTTTCCCATCCAATCTCCCGTCATGACGAGTCGTTGGAATACCAATGCTTGTAGCATGTGATATATATTCAGTGCAAAACTCAATTGCTTCCTCTGCAATATATCTTTCCACAATTGAAGCTTCGGGATGACGTTGGTTCTTCATATACCCTTTCAATATCTTCATATATCACTCAACGGGATACATCCACCGTAAGAACACTGGACCACACAAACGGACCTCTCTCACCAAATGGATGATTAGGTGGACCATTATGTCAAAAAAAGAGGGCGGGAAATACATTTCAAGTTGACATAATATAAGTGATGCTTCCTGTTCTAACACATCCAATTCACCGGGCACGATTACCTTGCAACATATGGCATTGAAAAACATACACAACCTTGTTATGACATTTCTCACATTTTTAGGAACAATGTCATGAATGGCGATAGGCAGAAACTGTTGCATCAACATGTGACAATCGTGAGACTTCAACCCAACTAACTTCAAATCTTTCATGGAAACACAAGAGTTGATGTTGGAGCCATAACCAGACGGAACTTTTACACTTTGTAACGATTCACACAGACTTTGCTTTTTTTTTCTGGACAACGTATGACATGCTGGGGGAAAATATGTTCTTTTGCCCTTTGATTATGGATGCAAATCCTGACGTATACCCATCAACTACAAGTCCATATGCGAGTTTAAGCCATCCTTAGTCTTCCTGGGTACGTTTAAGAGTGTACTAACCATACTGTCGCACACGTTTTTCTCCACATGCATTACATCAATGTAGTGTCTTACATCAAGCTCCCTCCAATATGGCAGGTCAAAAAACACTGACTTTTTCTTCCAGTTGTTTTATGTCGGGTGCTGTTTTTCACACTTACCAAACTGCACGTTGACGTCTTTCACCTTTTCATATGTCTGGCGACCAGATAGTGGTGGAGGAGCCATTTCAAAGTCTTGGGCACCGTTAAACGACTTCTTCAACCTTCGAAACAGATGATTTACTTTAAGAAACCTTCGTTGTCGAAGATAAACACTTTTCCTACCATGGTGCAACCGCACAGAACTAGTCCTCTCCTCACATACTGGACAACCTTTATGACCCTTCACGTTGTACCCGGATAAGTTACCATACGCTGGAAAGTCATTGATCGTGCAAAGAGCATGGCACGCAATTTGAATGACTACCCGGTAAACCCGTCAAACACATCAACCCCGTCTTCCCATAACCTTTTGAGGTCTTCAACCAATGGAGTTAAATATACATCAATGTTGTTGCCCGGTTGTCGAGGACCAGAAATCATCATCGATAACATGACATATTTCCGCTTCATGCACAACCATGGCGGCAAGTTGTAAACAAACAATAAAACAGGCCATGAACTATGGTTTGTGCTCAGGTTCCCAAACGGGTTCATGCCATCTGTGGCTAGTGCAAGCCTAACATTTCTTGGTTCATGGGCAAATTCCAGAAAAATCGTATCCATTTTCTTCCATTGCGATCCATCGGCTGGATGCCTAAGTAGTCCATCAACAACCCTTTCATCAGCATGCCATCTTATAAGTTTTGCATCATCTGCATTGGCAAAAAGATGCTTTTGTCTTAGAACTATAGGCAGATACCACAACACCTTTGCAGGAGACCCTTTAGTGTACCTCATCAGAATCCACCTCTTTCTTCTTATACCGTGACACCCCACACCTAGGACATCGATGCAACATTTCTAACTCACCCCGGAATAATACACAATCATTTGGGCATGCATGTATTTTCTCATACTCTAAACCCATAGGACACAACACCTTTTTGGCCTTATAGTTACGATTCGGCAAGGTATTTCCAGTTGGGAGCATTTCTTTCAACAACTTCAGTAAGTCAGTGAAACTTTTATGCGTCCACCCGTTTATGGCCTTCAAATTAAACAATCACAAAACTGCTGATAACCTCGTGAAATTGATGCAGTTTGGATACAACGGCTGCTCAGAGTCCTTACACAGAGTCGTATATACATGAGCTTTCTTAAAACCTTCTACCCCCACATCATAGATCATATCCTCGAGTCAGTCATCCATGTCGACATCGGTGTCACGCATCGAGCTTCGATTTTCAGTTTGAGAGCTGTTACTTGGCACCACCACATCTTCACCATGCCATATCCAATGCGTATAACTACGCAGAAAACCGTCACACAGTAGATGCTCTCGCACCTCTTCCAAGTCTACCCGACGTAGGTTCAAGCATTTCACACAAGGGCAAAAATACTTTCCATTCACCTCCACTGCATTCCTCGCTACGAATTCTATAAATGATTCAACTCCTCCCTCGTACTCTAGACTTAGGCGTGATGTAGTTATCCAACTCCGATCCATGCCAACTATTTACAAGGTGCTATGATCAACCTCACTTTTTCCATAAGTTGGTGGTCCTATACCCATTCAAGATGACAATTGTTTTTATACGTCATTCTAATATACAGGTTAGGAGTTATTTTAAAATTTGATGAAATTTCGGTAGCATTTCGTATTGGTCTCTAAGTACACAAAATGAGAGTGGTCAAATCAAATTCAACCACAACCAAATATGCACCCAGAGAACAACACAAAATGCAAGTTACCGAAAGTTTATCAAATTTTAAAATAACTCCTAACTTGTACATACTAAAAATGACGTATAAAAAATAATTGTTCATCCCAAACTGTCCAAACGGACAATTCAAGATTCAACATAAACGATAAAATTAATTAATTTAATGACCATTTGTGTTGAATCTCAAACGGGGAACTACGATTCACTCATGCACAGCAACTTTCATACAAATTAACTAGTATATGAGCCTCCGATTTTGTAAGATTAATAATCATACACATACAACATCAATAGAAATAACATATAAGAGCAACCAACAACAATAGAAATAAAATGGATAAAAATTTAGTTAACTTTTGTCCTAAATTAGTATGATGTTCTTAATTTGTGTTATTTTGAAGAATAAGTATGGTGTTGGAGTATGAATTATGGATTATGGATTATGATGTTAGTTTATAAGACTTTTAAACTTTACACTTTTATTTAGTAATTAGTATGATGTTTTTAAATTCTATTATTTTCAAGTAGAACTATGGTGTTGGATGATGGATTATGGATTATGGATTATGTATGGTGTTGGATGTTGGATTATGGATTATGGATTATGTATTATGTATTATGGATTATTGTAGACACCATTCCCTTCTTTTATTATTCATGCTTTTTAGAAAGATAAAATAAAAAATTAAGAGCCCAGACCCCATTCAATTATGGATTATGTATTATGGATTATGCTAACCCGATCCGCTTAAGGGAAATTTTCTAAAAAGAGTTAAAACTTCATTCAATATAATTATAGTTTTTATTAATAAATTCACATTAAGTATCCTATTAGTAAAGTAGATAATTTTTGGTCGTTCTGTGAATGTGAGCCTTGCCTTCAAACAGAGTCATGGTATACTCACCAAAAGAAACAGCCATGGGATATAAATTAATTAGTAGATTCCAAGTTTTATTATACAGTATATGTTAAATCAAATGCACAAGATACATATACACAAGATACATAACAATCAATTAGTTTCAGATGACATTTTATGAACTACCATCTATAATAACTAAAAACAAAATGCTAATATATACATAGAACCAACAAAACAGAACAAGAACATTATACATAGAACCAGTAAAACAGAGACAAAAACCCCTTTCAACACAAAACAAAACCCATATAACGCATCAACATAACATAAAATACATTTAACTCAAACAGGGACTAACACAAACAGTGACGAGTAAAACAAGGATGACTTACATGACAATGCAACGAGCAACGAGAATAATGGGATAAGGAACGAGCAAGAAGAAGGCCACAACAGCGACGAGCACACTGGGATAAATGGAAAAGATGAGAAATAGCTTGAGTGAAGAAGGAGAAAGTGGAAAACCAAAAAACAGAAATGACTTACCAGACAAGGACGACTTAACAGCTCGAGTGAAGAAGGAAGTGAACGGAGAAGCCTACGACCAGCAAAGAGGAGGACGAGGAAGGAAAAAGACGACAACCAGCGCGAAAGAACAAGAGAAAGTGAAAAAAGGCTGAAAGGCGCGGCTTTTAAAGTTTTAGATAGGATATATATTCACGGTTCCCCTTGAAACCGTGAATATATTACACATATATTCATGGTTGAACAAAGAACTGTGGATAAATGTTAACTATTTATCCACGGTTACGACCCCAACCATGGATAAATATTAAATCTATAATCACAGTTATATATACAACCATGGACATATAGTCCCCAGTAATTAAACCCTAAAACCTGAAGTATGTATCCACGGTTGGAAATACAACCGTCATTATAGACATCAATATATATCCACGGTTAACATCATAACCCTGATCATACCCATGAATATATATCCACGGTTGTGCACACAACCGTGGATATATATTTCAGGTACTATATATCCATGGTTGACTTCTCAACTGTGAATATATATTGACGTGTACGATGACGGTTATGATGTTAACCATGGATATATAGTTTTCTCTGATTATATCATTCACCTTATAATTTCAAAAATCCCACCGCGCATGTTTTTATCACTGATCCACTACAACCCATGAATATATCCTATTGTTATATCCAATTTTTGCACTAGTGTAAAAGCATACTATATTAAAAACAAAAACCTCAAAGTCATATTACAATAATTCTCCAAGAAAATCAATCTAGGAGTTTTAGCCCTCCATAATTAAAACAAACTAAAAATAAAAATAACCAAACCTAGAATTACAGCGGAGGAGGTGGAAGAAATCCTCCAGAGGAAAGCCTCTGATGCTCCAAGAAAGAAAGGAAGAATGAATTGAAGGGATGTTGAGAAGCGTGGTTTCCCTTTCTATTTATAGGCGAAATAGAGGAAACAGCGAGTGAAAAACATGGGATCAGTGGAAACTTTCGGCGAAGAAAACCCGTAATGTTTCCACTTCCTTATATTATGTAACGGTGTTTCCACTGGAGGAATCGATTCCTAAAAGTACATGAATCGATTCATTTAGGCAAATACTAGGTAAATCCCACGTATGAATCGATTCCTAAGGGGTGGGAATCGATTCCCAAGGGTAAAAACAGTATATGAATCGATTCCTGGGGGCTGGGAATCAATTCCCAGATGTGTGGATCGATTCCCATGTGAAATGAATCGATTCCCAAGCATGACTTCATGTAGGAATTGATTCCCAAGTTGGTGAATTGATTCTCAGATCTGTTTTGGTGCTTTTTCTTGTATTTTTGACCCTTTCTTGAGGTGTGGTGACTTGTGGCTTCTTCTGTTTGATCTGCGGTAATTATTTTTCAATTGTAAGCTCAATCATACACTACAAAATAAGAGAAACCAAAATTTAATTATTTCCATTAAAAATCAATCCTTAATTCATTTTAAAATTAAATATTAAATAAAGCTCAAACTATGAAAATGTGTTAAAATGCAGTATGTTAGGCAGTAACTGGTGGCAAATTATACACATTTAAAAAGATGAATCAAGGATAAATCACACATTATCAGGAACCACACTCTCCTTTACCTCTTGCATCTCTGGACCAGGATGAGGATTCTAGCATAGTGCACTACTACGCTGACGATACTGACTTTTACTCCACTTTCCCATTTTTAGCACACGTAGTGACTATGGACACAGCTAGTTCGCCTGTCTTGAGGAACGACCTTGGCGATACCTTCATGATCGTCGACAAGGTAAACTGGCTGGTCCGGAAGGCTGAGGATCTGTACTTCTGGGTTTCTCAGGATGTGCTAACCATCTACAGCCGCCTCGCCAAGCCTACGGACGGGGTAGAGCTTGAGATTGAATACCACTGGCGTGCAAAGAAGTATGCCAATTCCTTTGCCCTTTTTGCCCCCACACTCACAGAGCGGATCTAACACATTCCTATGGACCACTTCATTTTTTTCTGTGACTACACAATAACTAAGGTGGGAGTCTGGTTCCCCCTTAACAAATTCTTCTTTTCAAGCTGATGGAGGGTTCGGTGGCTGACGTTTCTGTTGAGAATAACGTCACCCCTGAAGATGAAGAAGTCCTCTGGAATCCATGTCCATAGCGAGATGATCCATGTTGAGGATGCCCCCGACAACAGAAGAAAGGAAAAAGGGCAGGTCGACGGTGCAACCAAAAGGCAGAAGGTTAACCCCGCCCCTCGAGTTTTAGACAAGGGCAAGGGGGTGGCCACTATGACCTCTGTTGAAGGCGATGCCCGTCCTCCTCGTTCCGGCATGGATGCTCTGGAAAAGCTCATGGTCAGGACCCTTCCCCTCAATGTAACAGCTCAATTTTTAATCAGTAATTAAACAGTGAAAAATTAAAGTTTCTTAGAAAAATAAGAAATGAATCCTAGAAAATAGGAAATTGAATTATGAATATAAGGATATTTTTAGTCTGACTTAAAACAAAATTAAACAAAAATAGAACGTAGAATAAAATAAAATAATAAGTAAAATAAAAATCTTCCACAGTAATCTGCTACAGTAAATTGCTACAGTAAATTGCTACAGTATCTGTCACATGAAAAATCTTACAACTTCATGAGAATTCTACCTCCTTCGCACCGCCTCATGTCACTTCGATTTGCTACAGTAACCACCATTGGAAGCCTATAAATAAGGCTCCAACCTTTTAAATTTCTTCAAAACCAAAAAACATTACTAATTCCACAACCTTTCATCTCCCTCTTCAAGCTTTCAAAACCTTCATTTGCCATACTCAAACTCTTTAATTTTGCATAAGAAGAAACTACACAAACTTGAAGATTTGAGGAAATACAAGGGAGTCTAGCATAAGGAAAGCTTAGGGATCTTCAATTAAGGTAAGAAAGAGGAGATATGATATTAAATACATAGAAATTAAGTTAGAATTGCTTGCTTAATTGTTTGGAAACTTATTTAGCTAGATTTTAATTTAATTTGAATTAAATTATGAAATTGATGCCAAATAGTTTGGAATATCATATATGATGTGTTTCTAATGTTGTATGATGATTTGGAACCAATTAGCATATTTAATTTGCAATTGAAATCATTAAAACAACAAAAACAGAGGGAAACAGAGTGCTGTCTTCATATATGGATTATACTTGTAAATATGATGAAATGCCATATCTTCTTGCATTTTACCATAAATTCTTATTGTTAAATTATGACTAAATTTAATGATATAAATTTACTGCATTCATGCATCATATGCATTGGCCGTTCAAAGAATCCGCATGGGTGGTTCTTTGAGGGGATTCCCGATGGGGGAACGCGCTCTGTTGAGCAACAGACCTTTGCGGTGGTTTTATACCACGGCCGTCATAAGGGCTAAGCAGTGTGTCCTTAAGGGGGGTCCCGTAACACTTGTTATTGATATGATTGTATTGTTATCCGATGTTGGTGTTGCATTATGGGGCACGGTATCAGTTGGATATCCGTGAAAATATTACTGCTGAAAAATCACTGCAGATGTTCCCACCAGAATGGATCCATCATGCATTTTCATTCATATATAGAATGGAATATTAATATAAATATAATACAAAATACGTGTTTGGCATCCACATCGGATAGCATCATACTTGTGATTGTGTATGTTCTAATCTAATTTCTATTTATTTGATATTTTATCTCACTCTTTTTGTTACTTATGGCAACCCTTTAGTGGTTAACCAGGAAGACATGTGACAAAGTGGATGTTGCTGAATATGGATGAATTATAAAGGCTTTTGATGATGATGCTTGCTTGCGTGACTACTGTTGCTGTATTATGTATATGCTATGTTTTGGTACTTTACATCTTTATATTTTATAAGATCTAGGTGCCTATTGTAAAATATAATATGTATAAAACTCTGATGTTATGTATAATAATAAGAAGTCAATTATAAAAAGGTTACGCACTCTGATATTGTATTAGTAACCTCTAGAATCAGGTTGTGAATCTCTTGATAATGACCAGGTAAAAAAATAAGTTATCCATGAGATTTTATATGGTAACGGTAATTATCTTGGGATTTGCAAGTTGACTCCAGGGTGTTACAACGGAAGTGGTATCAGAGCAATGGTATATAAAATATGAAGAAAACCTTAGGAAGTAACTAGAAATTAAAGAAAGATAGCTTGAAGTGTGTAAACCTTGATTGCTATTTGTTTGAAATTTGTGTGCTTGTGTGTTATGTGTGCTCTTTGTATGTTTCTGTTTAGTATAATTACTAGTTAGATAACATAAAAATTGTTAGAACTATAGTATATTAGATACTCAGTAACTGAATGCAGTGGTACTCGTACCTGTAGAATAAGAAATGGCTAGACGTCAGAATAATGATGCCATGGCTGCTGCATTCAATCAATTTGCTGAGATCCTTGAAAGACAAGAACATCAAAGGTTAGCTGAAGGAACCCATGGACTTAACCATTTGCTAAAAAGGAAACCTACCCAATTAAAGAAATGGAATGTATCTTTCGATCCTTACCTTGCACTGAAGCCCAGAAGGTAGAATATGTTACCTATATGATGGTAGGGGAAGCAAAAAATTGGTGGATCTTCGCTCGCGATAAGTTACTGGAAGCCGGTAGGCTACTCAACTGGGATTTTAAAGAAAGCTTTCTCGAGAAATATTTCCCTGCTAGTGTTAGAAGCAAAAAGGAATTAGAATTTTTAGAATTAAAGCAAAGGAATATGTTTGTTGGAGAATACACTACCAATTTTAAGGAATTATCATTGTTCTATCCTCCTTTCCAACAGCCAGGAACCAAGGCTTCTAAATGCGTCAAATTTGAAAATGGCTTAAGGCCAGAAATTAAAAAAGCCATAGGACATCAGGAGATTACGAGTTTTCCTACTTTAATCAACAAATGCAAAATCTTTGAAGAGAACCATCAGGCTAGGATCGAGCAGGAGAAAAGTAGTAAACAATTGAGACCTCAACTAGTGAACTTTAAAAGGCGAGGAGCATTTAATCAGAATCGATTTCGAGGAGGATCAACTTCATCATCTGGAGGACGCGCGAACCAGCCAATCACATGGAACTGCTACAAGTATGGAGGAAATCATAGAACCCGTGATTGTACACAGACAGATGTTACCTGTTTCCAATACAACCAGAAGGGACATATTCGTCCTAACTGCCCATAACTTCACCAAGGCACTAACACTGTGAATGTTAAAACTGAGAACAACAACAATGGAGCAAACAGAGGAGGAGGCAACATTCGAGATGGACGTAATACCAATGGTCGCGGAGGACTTAATGTCAAAGGCACATCTAGTTGAGGAATAATCAGAACAAATCACCTGCAGCTGGCAGAGTACTTGCAATTAGTGGATCAGAGGCATCGCAGGCAGATGACTTAGTACAAAGTAAGTGTATTCTTAACGATACTACTTTATCAGTTTTATTTGATTCTGGTGTGACACATTCTTTTATTGCTGAAGAATGTGTTAGGCATATGAATTTACCTATGAAATCTATGCAATATAATTTTCTTGTCTCTACTCTTACTGGTAACCATCTTAGGACAACTAACGTGTGTGAAGGTTGTTCTATACATATAGGAGGTAGAAATTTTAACGTGAACTTAGTACGTTTACCATTAAAGGACTTGGAAATTATCTTAGGGATGGATTGGTTATCTGCTAATCATGTTCTCGTGGATTACCGTAATAAGACAGTGATCTTTCCACCTGACAACATGGAGTGTCAGGAATATGATACCTTACAGAACCCTGAAGGAAATTCCTTGAACAATGAAGCCCAATTATTCATGGTATTTACACTTACAGAAGGGAAAGTTATTCCTGATGTAAGTAAGATACCAGTAGTCTGTGAATTCTCAAAAGTATTCCTTGAGGATGTTCCAGGATTACCTCCTGAACGAGAGATAGAATTCTCTATTGACCTAATTCCTGGAGCAGAACCCATTGCTAGAGCACCCTATAGAATGTCTCCAATGGAACTGACTGAACTAAAGAAGCAAGTGGATGAGTTATTAGAAAAGTAATTCATACGACCTAGTGTATCTCCTTGGGGAGCACCTGTACTACTAGTTAAGAAGAAGGGTGGTAGTATGAGACTTTGTGTCGATTATCGCCAACTGAACAAAGTGACGGTTAAGAATAAATACCTGTTACCAAGGATTGATGACCTTATTAATCAACTACGAGGAGCTATTATGTTCTCCAAGATAGACCTGAGATTGGGATACCATCAAATTCACGTAAAGAAAGAAGATATTCCAAAGACAACCTTTAGAACACGCTATGGCCATTATGAATATTTAGTTATGCCTTTTGGTGTAACTAATGCTCCAGCCGTATTCATGGACTACATGAACCGCATATTCCATTCATACCTTGATCAATTTGTCATTGTCTTTATAGATGATATTCTCATTTATTCCAAAACCAAGGAAGAGCATGAGGAGCATTTGTATTTAGTGCTACAAATATTAAAGGAGAAGCAGCTATATCCCAAACTATCCAAATGTGAGTTTTGGCTTAATGAAGTAAAATTCTTAGGCCATGTGATATCTAAGAATGGAGTGTCAGTCGACCATGTGAAGATTGAAGCCGTAATAGCTTGGGAAAGGCCGAAGACTGTCACAGAAATCAGGAGTTTCTTAGGACTTGTGGGTTACTACCGAAGATTTATTGAAGGATTCTCTCAAATTGCTCTACCCATGACTCGATTAACCTGTAAGAATAAACCTTTTATTTGGACTACTGAATGCGAAACAAGTTTCCAAGAATTAAAGAAAAGATTAACAACTGCACCAGTTCTAGCTTTACCAAACCCCCAAGAAAACTTTGAAGTTTATTGTGATGCTTTAAAGTTGGGACTTGGTTATGTCCTAATGCAACAAAGAAAAGTAATTGCTTATGCTTCAAGGCAATTACGACCACACAAACTTAATTACCCTACTCATGACTTAGAATTAGCGGCCATTGTCTTTGCTTTAAAAATTTGGAGGCACTACTTATACGGTGCAAAGTTTGAAGTTTATAGTGATCATAAGAGTCTCAAATACCAATTTGATCAAAAAGAATTAAATATAAGACAACGTCGATGGATGGAATTTCTCAAGGACTATGAATTTGAGTTAAAGTATCACCCGGGGAAAGACAACGTGGTTGCTGACGCACTTAGTAGAAAAACTATTCATGTGGCAGCTTTAATGATAAAAGAATTAGAAATGATTGAATAATTTAGAGACTTAAACATAGCAGTTGAGGAGAAATCTTCAGTAAATATGGTGGTCGAAGTTCTAAAAATCACTAATGATTTTCTGAGGATGGTGTGTGAAAAACAAAGATTGGATATATGTCTCCAAGGAATGATCGAGACAGAATATAATGGGAAAGATCTAGGATTACAAGAAGGTTCAGATGGAGTATAGAGAATGAAAGGAAGAATATGTGTCCCAGAGGATACAGAACTAAAGAAGATGATTCTAGATGAAGCCCATAAAAGCATACTTAGTATTCATCCTGGATCTACGAAGATGTATCAAGATTTAAGAAAGGATTTCTAGTGGAAGATGATGAAAAAAGAGATAGCTGAGTATGTTTCATCTTGCTTAATATGTCAGAAAAGTAAAGTAGAACATCAAAAACCATCTGGCAGATTACAACCACTAGAAATACCAGTATGGAAATGGGATGACATTGCCATGCACTTTGTGTCAGGCTTACCTAGAACACAAAGAGGCAATGATGCTATCTGGGTGATAAGCGATAGATTAACAAAATCAGCCGATTTTCTTCCCATCAACATGAAGCATTCACTTGAGAAATTGGCTCAAGTGTACATAAAGGAGATAGTGAGATTACATGGAGTACCGTCAAGCATAGTGTCTGATAGGGATCCTAGATTTACTTCTAGATTCTGGGGAAGTTTACATAAAGAGCTTGGTACCAGACTAAAGTTAAGCTCAGCCTATCATCCACAGACTAATGGACAGTCAAAGAGGACTATCCAAAGTCTGGAGGATTTACTAAGAGCATGTGTATTAGAACATGGTGGAAGCTGGGAACATTACCTTCCACTAATCGAATTCACATATAATAACAGTTATCACTCAAGCATTGGGATGGCACCATATGAAGCATTGTATGGTAGAAAGTACAGGACATCAATCTGTTGGTTAGAGACAGGTGAGCACCTGACTCTTGGACCAAAAATTGTCCAGCAAACAATAGAGCAACTTCGGATGATAAGAAAAAGGATGAAAATTACGCAGGATCAGCAGAAGTCATATTATGATCAAAGGAGGAAGCCATTAGAATTCCAAGTTGGAGATTATGCATTCCTAAAGGTATCACCCAACAAAGGAGTTGGAAGAGTGTTAAAAAGTAAGAAGCTTACTCCAAGATATATAGGACCATATGAGATTCTGAAAAGAATTGGTAAAGTGGCACATCAGATTGCATTGCCACCTCACATTTCCAATCTTCATAATGTGTTCCATGTCTTACAATTACAGAAGTATGTACCTGATCCAGACCATGTGATAGAGACTGATGATATAGAAGTTAAAAAAAACCTTACGATTCCAGTAACACCAATGACGATAATGGACAGAGATGTCAAGCAACTAAGAGGTAAGGAGATCTCATTAGTGAAAGTAGCTTGGCAACAAGGAGATGAAATAAGCATGACTTAGGAATGAGAAGACGAGATGAGAAGTCAATACTGTTATTCAAGTGGCCTCAATACTCAAGAGGGGGGTGAATTGAGTTTTTAAAACTTTGCTTGGAATACCTTTGAACTTGATTCTTTTATCACTAGTTTAAAGATTATGCAAGTGAAGACAAGTATAGTACAAGAATCAAGGCAAAACAAAATATAAATATTGCTAAAACAATTTGTCGAGCACTTGGTGTGTAGCTCTTTAAAACAACTAATTTAAGCAAGCTAAAGTAAGCGAAACACAATCAATCAACAACAAACCAATCAAGAGCAATGTATGAATGTAAAAGAGTAAGGGAGAAGAGCTTGCAAACCAATTTAACGAGTTCCATTACCCCGGTGTACGTCTCGCCTTCAAGCAACCCACTTGAAGGATTTCCACTATTAAGAATTTGAGATTACAAGCTTTGAGCAATTGAAGCTTCCTAGTGTTCCATACTCAAGAACTCAATCCTCACAAGCAAAGGGTAACCCACCCAATCTCACAGTCTCTCAATAACCCAAAGGTTGAACCTCAACCTTTGTGACCACTCAACCTAGAGTGAGAACCTTGGTGTTTGGTGATGATGTTTACAAGATATATACTCTCAATAGAATGAATAGGCAATTGAAAGCTCACACAATTTCTAACTCTCAACAAGAGAGGATATACAAATTCTAGCTCAAAGATTTTAGAACATACAAGGAAATGAACTCACTAATCACAAAGGCAACTAAAGATTGATTGCTTCTTGTTCCTTGTTTTTTTTTGTGCTTGAGTTTGGCGTGCATTTATAGAGCTTTGATTGAGCTTTGTGGAGTTCCTAGCCATTGCAGACCATGGGTTCCTGAGATGTATGGAGAAATGAGCTGGTTTCCCACTAAAAATTACTTTCCCCAAATTCTAGCACTATCATAATCGATTACGCCTTGAGCTGTAATCGATTACACTTTGAAATCTTCAGTGTTTTTTGTGCTATAATCGATTAGCATATACCTTGTAATTGATTAGCTGTAACTCAGAACCTTGGTACTCGATTATGTCTTGCCTTGTAATCGATTAGTGATGGCACCTGATGCATTTAATTTAGTTACGCAGCTTGGTAATCGATTATGCCTTGTGTCTAATCGATTAGTGTAAAAATAGTAGCCCTGTAATCGATTAGTTGATATGATGTAATCGATTAGGTGTTTTCCAGAAGCCTTGTAATCGATTGTTTTAAGTTCTGCAATCGATTAGCTTAAGTACCTGATTCATTTAAATCAATTTTTCATCTTGGTAATCGATTAGGGTTTAGGGTGTAATCTATTAGTTGACAAACAGAATCCTTGTAATTGATTAGTCTTCACTGCGTAATCGATTAGTTGATAAAACAAAAGCTATCTAATCGATTATCTGTCCTTTGTAATCGATTATCCTGCGTGTTTTTGCAGGTCTGATGCTGTTTCTTGTTTCTCCAAGAGTTTCTTCAAAAGTCCTTTGTCATTATCAAAATCTTTGAACCTGAAAACATATTCAAACATATTCTCCCCCTTTTTGATGATGACAAACAATGTTCATCTCTTGAGGGTTGTTAGTTTCAAAAATAAACTTATCTCTAATCATTATCTGCAAAAACATGTTTAATTCAAATTCTGCACAATGTTATCTCTAACCGGTTATCTCTTGATTTAAAAAATATCCCCCTATCTAAAAGAAGTTTTGCCATAGAGATAAGTATCTAGTCCATTTGTTAATCACTTGTTATTATCAATCAGTTTTTAGCACTTAGCAATCAGATTAGATGAACTCAAATATTTCTCCCTCTTTGTAATCATAAAAAAACAGTAACGCAATAGAAAGATATAATGCAACAGAAACTTTTATTCATAGAAAAGGGAAATCACATAATGGAAATTTGCAGAATTAAAAAAAAACAAAATGAAAAACAACGCAAACAAAGCACAATAAAGCGGATCTAATTATCCGGATGGAAAAAGTGGAGTCTAGAAATTTGGTGAGACAGCTCATTGTAACGTTGTTGCATAATTTCAAAATGTTGCTGCTCAGTCATTTAGAACTCTTGAAGAGAGTTCTCAATTTTGTCGAATCAACGGTCAAGGTACGCATAAAGGGAGGCAAAGGGGTTAGCAGGGGCAGACGGTTCAGCTTGAGTTACAGGAGGAGGAGGGGCAGGTTCATCAGTAGGAGCTTCAAAAGGAATATTGGCATTAATGCCTTCCATTTTTGAGTGCCAAGCTCCATTCACATAGAATATGCCCATCTTTGTGAGATGATGGGTGCCAATGCAAGCTTTGGGAGGCACCTTTTCTGATAATTCTCCATCCAAGTCAACTCCAAAAGCCTTGAAGATGTTGGTGAGTAGGATGGCGTAGGGGAGCTTTTGCTAGTCTTTTGCATGGAGCATGTGCAGCTTTAGCATTTGAACCCAATTAATTTCTTTTTGGTTGTGCATGGACCATATTAAGAGAACATCGTCCTCCTCAACTAGAGCATAGTTCCCACCACGAGGAACTAACATCTTTACCAAAAAAAAGTGAAGGAGACGGTTGTTCATGGTCAAGTGGCCTACCAGTTTATGGTTGCTCCTTGGCCGAGCAGCCTTCCATAGTGATTGTCGAGCAGTAATGGCATTGAAATCCCATTCGTCCTTGGGATCTCCTCCAACGAACTCAACATCATTGAGCGGAAGTAGAGTGATTTCCGCCAGTTGGGCATTTGTGATCCTAAGGGTCACATTCTTGACCTTTGATTCAAGCAACCCATCCACAAGCCTAAGGTTGCAATAGAACACCCTTATGAGCTCAGGATAATAGAATTCTTCCTTAAGGGTGAGGAAGGGGAAGAGGTTATAGTGGTGGAGGCTTTGGGTGAAGGTGAGGCTGTGGTGGTCAAATATTTCAGCATTGATGAAGTAGGGAGAGATGATATCTTTTTCAGAGAAGTTTTTGATGAAGTTTTGAAGGTCTCTAAAAGATGAAAAGAATCTTGAAAAATCAAGAGGGTTGTTGGTTTGGGCCATTGAAGACCTTGCCCTCTTAATAATGTGTGAGGAAGACATGGTAAAAATACAGAAGGAGAAGAGAATGAGAGATTTGAAGGGAGAGCTCTTAAAGCTTAGGAGAGTGGAAGAAGAGGTAGTGTGAGATGAGAGAGTGAGGGGAGGTGAATTTATAGGGAAAAGTAGGGTTTAGAATGGAGAGAAAATAGTTAATGAGGAGTGGATTGATTGGGCCAACGATTTGCCTTGAAAATCTGCACTTTGACTGCTCCAGTTCCGACGCTAATCGATTAGGCAACAGAGTGTGACGACCCGCGTCAATATTACTTTTATTTATATCGATCCATTTAATCATTTTTCACCATAAATTTTTCGCGTTTAATAAAAATTAATTAGGTCCTAATATAAAATAATATTTATTTTTCTTAAGCATACTCAAAATAATAGATAATAGTGAATAAATCAATTAATAAAATGAAATTAATTACAATCAGCGGAAGAAGAAAATGAAGACAGGGGTCATTTACCTGAGCGAGACCCCGATCCGCTTAAACAAAACCCGTGAAGGTCGCTTAGGCGAGTTCCGACTCGCTTGGGCGAATTCTACATTTTAAACCTGAGCGAACAACGGGACATGCAAGGAAACTTCACAATTTGGTTTTTACTTGAAAATGGGTCCACTCAGTCATATCTCACTCGGGAACCTCTTAACCTTTACTCAGAAAAGGGTCCTCTTGGGCATACCTCACTCGGAATATTCCTAACCTTCCTTCACTCAGAAGAGGTTCTCTCGGGTATACTTCACTCAGAATCATTCTAACCTCTCATCATTCAGAAAGGGTTCTCTCGGTCATGCCTCTCGGGAACATTCTAACCTTCACTCAGAAAGAGTCCTCTCAGCCATGCCTTACTCGGAAAGGGTGAGGGATACTCGCTTGAGCGAAATAGGCAAAGAATCAATTCCCCCGGCCCTCGCTCGAACAAGACTGAATCCGCTCAGCGAGATTCGTCCGGTAATTGACTTTACTACAGCAACACAAATTCACTCATGAAAATCAATACCGATCACATAGCAACATAATTCATATGCACATTAGTCAATATACACAAGCAACATAGTATGGCATCACATACTCAAAAAATTCATTATTCATTACACACAATTCATTTCACAATCAGTCAGTTCCTTGGCATCAATCCTCCGCTTGGCGCACCTCCAGGGCTCCGACCTCTTCCCTATCACTGGTTACTAAATTGAAAACCACAATAAGGGTGAGTGTTTGGCATCATAATTAATCTAGAACAGAAATTAAATAACAAGATACATGTGTATAAATTCCATCCGATTGCTTTATCCTCAAATTGCAAATCACACTCGGCAACTATAGCAAATCACACTCGGTAAATATAGCCAATCACACTCGGCAATTATAGCCAATCATACTCGTCAACTATAACAATTCACACTCGGCAAGTATAACAATTCACACTCGGCAATTATAACAATCCACACTCGGCAAGTATAACAATTCACACTTGGCAAGTATAACAATTCATACTCGACAAGTATAACAATTCACACTCGGCAAATATAACAATTCATACTCGGCAAGTATAACAATTCTCATAATACTAATAATTCATCAATTGTTACCATTGACTCTCAGACAAAATTGACGCCTAGTATCTAGATACTAAAGGATTGGCCTTCAGCTGGGGGTCCTACTTTGCACCTCGTGAACCCTGCTTGGTTCACCGAGTTCTGCTTGACTCTCCACCTCAACCACTGGGTCCTACTTGACCACTGGGTAGCTTAACTCGGCACAAAAACCATGAGAGCCAAAAACGAGGGGCTACACATACCGTCGGTCGTCCCACACCACATAATCATACATATATCATTCACATTCATCATATTATATAACAAGTGGCCATTAACAACAGCACATATTCATCAAATGGACGACCTACTTGTCAAGCCCGCCATCACATTGCCACTGGGCGACCTACTTGTCAAGCCCGTCATCACAACGCCATTATACACATCAGTCATCACCATGCAAAACACTTTAATCTCATACTCATCATAAACCATACACAGTTCACATACAATTATTATCCACAATCTTTCTTACCGTTTTCATAACTCGATTCGACGATCCGAATCCAAAATGTGTACCTATTCTAATTAATTACAACCTGTCACGACCGGGATCGCAGCGGCACGGTCGACCCTCAAAATGATTTTGGTTCGAAAAGAAAAACAGGGAGTCACCACCAATATTTTTTAGGATAAAATACCGGGAAAACCTTTCATTAAAGCATTGGTCAAAAAAATGAAATTCCAAATTTGGGAGTCTGATTACAGGTGAGGAAGGTATTAGCACCTCATAACTGTCTGTTATAAAAATGGTTACCTCAATATGATAGCGCGCATTATAATTAACCTAGAAATTATTTTAACTTAATGAAAAGAAAGTACACAAAATGACAAAATATACAAAAATAAACATGGAATTTTTACATGAGATGAACAGGACGTCTCGTCCAAATTAAACTCGCTCCACCTTTTTTTTAAGAAAAAAAATAAGATTAATAGGACGTCTCGTCCAAATTAATCTCGCTCCGCCCTTTTTTAAGAAAATAAATAAAATGTATGAAGCACTCCTTCTTGTTAATATTTAATATGAATCTTGGTGGGGATTAATTCAATTATTAAAAATTAATTAATAATTGAAAAAGAAATGGATTCATCAATTAACAGTTAATTAACTTTGACAAAAAAATAAATAATAACAAATACTGATAATGAGGAACAGATTTTTGATGAGGGACTAATCCGATCAACGAAAATTAATTACTCATTGGAAAGGAAACAGTTCCATCAAACAGCAATTAATTTTAACAAAAAAAATAATATAAACATTAAAAAAATGAGGGACAGATTGGGACCGGTGTGACGAGAGAGAAAAAGAGCGCTGGTATTGGAGCCTCTGTTGGATTATGGGGCTGGATGGTGTTGTGAGGATTTAGGAGGAGCTTAGACGGTATGGGTTTGGGGGAGACGGAAGGATCGTGTGGGTTAGGAGAGGTGAAGGACGGTGTGGGTGAGAGAAGAAGGAAGAACGGTTTAGAGGAGAAGGACGGTTGGGTGTTGGAGAAGGACAGTGTGAGAACGGTATAGGAAGAGGAGGAGGACAGTGTTGGGTGTGGAGAGAGGGAACGGTGTTATTTTGAGGGGGGTTGTACAGTGTTGGTGGAAAGAGGATTTGAGGGATTGTTGGTGTGGGTTTGAGGAAGAGTGAGGACGGTGTGTGGGTGTAGAGGGATGAGTGGGGACGGCGTAGTTTTAGTGGAGAGAGATAGGATGGTTGGTTTGGGTTTTCAGGAGAGGGGGACTGAATGGTGTTTTAAGGGGCTGTGTGATGAGGGAAAAGTGAGGATGGCGTAGAGAGGAATGGTATTAAGAGATAGAGGATGGTGTAAAGAAAGGTGAAGGATGGTTGGTATGGGATTCAGAGGAGAAGGACGGACAGTGTGGTGAGGGGTAAGTTGGTCGGTGTTGGTGAGGAGTTGGTCGGTGTGGGATTCAGAGGAGAAGGACGGATAGTGTGGTGAGGAGAAGGACGGAGGTGAGGAGAAGGACGGACAGTATGGTGAGGACGGTTGGAGAGTGGGAGGTTGGTGTGGAGAGGATGAGGGACGATGTTGAGAGGGTTCTAGGGGGCTGGACGGGGTGAAGAGAGGGATAGGTTTTTGGTTTAAGAGAGGGACAATGTTTCTTCTCTCAAAAGCTTTAGAGTTCTCTCAAAAATGAAGGCTTCAGGATCCTTTTTCCTCTCTTTTGTTGGGGTATTTATAGGAGGTGTGCACTGATTGTTTTAACAGCCTGGCCATCAGCTAATGAATAACTTATTATTTTAATTTTGTTTGTTATCAGCCGCCCCACAAAATTAGAAAATCAACTTGGATGGTGTGTTGAAGAAACAGCCTGGATCTTGACAATCGTAGGGAATGGAGGCTGGTAGGAATTCTTTATTATTTTTTTCCTTTGTCTTGTTGTGAGCCGCCCCCCTTAATTCAAGGATCCACTTGGATAGTGGAAATCCATGTCAGCATGCGTAATTAGTCGAAATAGGGAGTCAGATTTCTTCTTCTGACTCAGATTTAGTGCCTCGGTCGGTATACACCTATAGGGGGAAATAATCCGAGTGGAAAAGGTGCTATTTATACACAAATGACCGAGTGAAAGCTTTGCTCAGTGTTGCTTTGTTTGTCGGTGTTGGGTTGCTATGAGGAGCTGGACGAGCAAAGGCAATTCTAATTGGAAAACTCAGTCGGAACCGAGTGAAAACTGACTCGGAACTAACTGAAGGGCCGCTCGGAACTGGATGAAAGGTGGCTTGGAACTGGCTGAAAGGTCGCTCGGAACTGGCTAAAGGATGGCTCAGAAATTTTTAAAGGATGGCTCAGAAATGGTTAAAGGATGGCTCGAAACTGGCTGAAGGATGACTCATTCGGTGCTGACTGAAGAGTGACTCGGTGCTGACTGAAGTGTATTCATTCGATTCTGACTGAAGATTGAATGACTCGATGCTGACTGAAGAAGATTCACTCGGTGCTGACTAAAGAGGATTCACTCGGTGCTGACTGAAGAGGACTCACTCGGCACAAGTTCATGCCCTCCTTCTTTCTCATATGACCCACTCAAGATTGGGAAGTAAATGACGAAACCTCTCATAATGTTTCACTCGGCCCTGTCTCTGGAAATGGACCACTCGGAGAAACCTTGCTCGGATTTGCTTGGTAGTATCATGGTTTGAAGTACTCAATCGGAGTTGCTTCAATTGGAGGAGTTTTGTTCGGCAGTGCTTCTGCTTGAAGCATTCATTCGGCCCCTCTGCTTGATTCAGTCGGTATCTCAGAATATTTTACTCGGTAACTCAGCACCATTCTTTCTTTGACTTAAGACTGATTTAGTCGTGAAGTAAATTTCACTCGGAAACACATCACTTGGATTGAATTACTCGGAGAAATTTTTGGTCGGATACATGGCTCGGGAGTAATTCAATCGGACGCATTCATCATCCTTGCCTTTACTCAGAGTTGTTTCAATTGTGCACCAACTCACTCGGATGTATTTGCTCGGGAGTCTCCAATCGGATGTGCTCACTCGGGATTCCTCATTCAGGAGTCGGAATCATATTTCAGTTGTTTCACACGTCAACCAATCCTCGGATGTGCTTATTATGGAGTCAGACTCACCTTTCAATCAGAATGGAACTTGAGAAAGTCTGACCACTCAGACGTCACTCAAAGACCGATCCTTGATTTCAATCGGAATGGTTTCACTCGTCAACAACAGTTTGGATGCACTTGCTCAGGAGTCAGACTTTGGAAAGGTTCTACTCGTCCACCAATCCCTCGGATACATTCAATTGGAGCCAGCCTTGTTTTCACTCGAAACAGCTTCAATCAGAAATGGCTCCTTTCATCAATCAATCCTTCATATGCATTCGCTCGGAAACCGACCTTACTCACTCGGAACAGCTTCAATTGTCAGTCACCTCTTCAGATTTGCTCATTTAGGAGTCAGACTTTGGAATGGTTCCACTCGTCAACCAATCCTCGGATATATTTACTCGGAGCTGGCCTTGTTTTCACTCGGAACAGCTTCAAAACAGCCTCAAAGTGAAAGCTGATCCATAAAATCGAGGTGTCTCTTTGCTCGGAATGTCTTTCTTCGAGCCTTTTCTTGAAGCCTTTTCTTCATTTTGAAATGCTTCCCACAATGAGGTCTAATTGGAAAATGCCTACCTGGAGACATACCACTCAGCCATGTCCCATTCAGAGACTCCCCACTCGGAAATGATCGTTCCGAGTTCTCTTACTCAGAAATAATCATTTCCGAGTTAAATTTTTTTTATTTTTTTGGAATTATTTTCACTTATGGATACCAATCGGAGCCTAAGACAGTGATGAAAATTCCCCATTCTTGGTGGAAATTGACCGGACCAAAATAGGTGTTCACAGATGCCCCTCTTTACTTCTTTTTCATGAGAAAAGCATGAAGTTTCTTCTTGATTTTGAAAAGGAAAGGGAGTAAAGAAGTGAACACCATCGTTGAAATCATGCAGATTCCAATAACCAAGAAGGTCAGTATCGTTCCATTGAAGAATAAAGCAAGGCGTGGAAACCTAGGATTTGGCACTTGAAATTCTTGCTTTCTCTCTTTTTCTATTCTCTCTTTCCTCTTTCTTTTTTTTAATTAATTTTTTAAAAATTTTTTTAATTATTTATTAGTTCTAAATCTGGAAAAAAGAAGTGGGGCGGTCCTTTAATTTTTAGCAGGAAGTGGTTAACTGGGAATTATCCTTTGAATGACATGAAGCGGAAGGATTGTCTTTCAGTTAACAAGAAGTGAAAGGGTCTGACATCGATTCTCAATCGATTGGAGATGAAGGGTGCCTCGTTTGGCGACCGACAGAAAAAGGTGCCTTCTTAGGCGACTGAAAGGTAAAAGGGTGCCATTTGTTCGGCGACAGGAAGGAAAGTAAAGGTGAGGGTGTTGCCTCCCGGTTGACTGAAAGGTAAAAAGTGCCATTTGTTCGGCGACAGGAAGATAAAGGGTGCCATTTGATCAGCGACAAGAAGGTAAAGGGTGCCATTTGATCGGCGACAAGAAGGTAAAGGGTGCCATTTGATCAGCGACAGGAAGGTAAAGGGTGTCATTTGATCGGTGACAGGAAGGTAAAGGGTGCCATTTGATCGGTGACAGGACGATAAAGGGTGCCATTTGATCGGCGACAGGAAGATAAAGGGTGCCATTTGATCGGCGACAGGAAGATAAAGGGTGCCATTTGATCGGCGATAGGAAGGTAAAGGGTGCCATTTGTTTGGCGACAGGAAGATAAAGGGTGCCATTTGATCGGCGACAAGAAGGTCAAGGGTGCCATTTGATCGGCGACAGGAAGGTATAGGGTGCCATTTGATCGGCGACAGGAAGGTAAAGGGTTCCATTTGATCAGCGACAGGAAGGTAAAGGGTGCCATTTGATCGGCGACAGGAAGCTAAAGGGTGCCATTTGATCAGCGACAAGATGATAAAGGGTGCCATTTGATCGGCGACAGGAAGCTAAAGGGTGCCATTTGATCAGTGACAGGAAGATAAAGGGTGCCATTTTATCAGCGACCGGAAGGTAAAGGGTGCCATTTGTTTGGCGACAGGAAGATAAAGGGTGCCATTTGATAGGCGACAGGAAGGTCAAGGGTGCCATTTGTTTGGCGACAGGAAGATAAAGGGTGCCATTTGATCGGCAACAGGAAGGTCAAGGATGCCATTTGATCGGCGACAGGAAGGTAAAGGGTGTCATTTGTTCGGCGACAGGAAGATAGAGGGTGCCATTTGATAGGCGACAGGAAGGTCAATGGTGCCATTTGTTTGGCGACAGGAAGATAAAGGGTGCCATTTGATCAGTGATAGGAAGGTAAAGGGTGCCATTTGATCAGTGACAGGAAGATAAAGGGTGCCATTTGATCGGTGACAGGAAGATAAATGGTGAGGGTGTTGCCTCCCGGTTGACTGAAAGGTAAAGGTTGCCATTTGATCAGCGACAGGAAGATAAAGGGTGCCATTTGATCCACGACAGGAAGGTAAAGGGTGCCATTTGTTTGGCAACAGGAAGATAAAGGGTGCCATTTGATCGGCGACAGGAAGGTCAAGGGTGCCATTTGATCGGCGACAGGAAGGTAAAGGGTGCCATTTGTTTGGCGACAGGAAGATAAAGGGTGCCATTTGATAGGCGACAGGAAGGTCAATGGTGCCATTTGTTTGGCGATAGGAAGATAAAGGGTGCCATTTGATCAGCGACAGGAAGGTAAAGGGTACCATTTGATCGGTGACAGGAAGATAAAGGGTGCCATTTGATCGGCGACAGGAAGATAAAGGGTGAGGGTGTTGCCTCCCAGTTGACTGAAAGGTAAAGGTTGCCATTTGATCGGCGACAGGAAGATAAAGGGTGTCATTTGATCAGCGACAGGAAGATAAAGGGTGAGGGTATTGCCTCCCGGTTGACTGAAAGGTAAAGGGTGCCATTTGTTCGACGAAGGGTATCATTTTTGGCGATTAAAGGGCAAAAAAGGGTGCCATCTTTGGCAATCAGGGAAGAAAACCTTGAAAAGTGCCAGCTTTGGCGATTGAAGAAAAATCTTCTTAAGGTGCCAGCTTTGGCGATTGGTTCCACTGGAGAAGAGAACTTAGGAAGTGCCAGCTTTGGCGATTATGGTTCCACTGGGGAAGGATTTGGGAAGTGCAAGCTTTGGCGATTATGGTTCCACTGGGGAAGGGAACTTGGGAAGTGCCAACATTGGCGATTATGGTTCCACTGGGGAAGAATTTGGGAATTACCAGCTTTGGCGATTATGGTTCCGTTGGGGAAGAATTTAGGAAATGCCAGCTTACGAAGACCGAAAGGATTTTGTGGAACTGCCCGTTGATTGAAAGAAGAGACACTTGGGGTGACGCCCCAGTTTGAGGAGGTTGATGGATTACCTCTTGACTGAAAGAGAAATGAACCTAGGGTGATGCCCCAGTTTGACATGATTGAAGGTTGTTGGGGGAACTACTCCTTGATTTGAAAAAGAATGTTCCTGGGGTGATTCCCCGGTTTGCCATGACTAAATTTTAGGATACTGTCCCTAAACTGGAGGAGAAATCCGAGGAGATGCCCCAGTACGGAAAGATTGAAAGTCTTAAGAGTACTGCCCCTTGACTAAAAAAGAAATCTGGGGAGATGCCCCAGTTTGAGCTATTTTGAAATTCAGGGTACTGTCTCCTGATTGGAAGAGAAATCTAGGGAGATGCTCTAGGTAGAATATGATTGAAAGAACCTTGAGGTACCGCCCCTTGATCGAGAGAGCGGATCTGGGGTCCATCAGGGATGTATGGCGGGCTTACCAAAAGAGAGGAATATGGGTGGGGATGCCCCAGTTTGAGTTGCCTGAGAAGTGTAATTCACTGGGGAAGGATTTGGTGATTCGGGGTACTGTCTCTTAGGGTGAAAGAGAATGAACCTGGAATGATACCCCAGTTTGAATTATCTGCTTTGGAACCTTGGGGAACTGCCCCTTGAGTGAGAAAAAATGAACCTGAGGTGATGCTCTGGTTTGATTTGTTTGGGAAGTGTAATTCCACTGGGGAAGGATTTGGTTGGCATCTGTCTAGGTTCTACCCGGGTAAGCATTTGGTGGTTTGGGGTGCCGTCCTTTGATTGGAAAGAGAAATCTGGGGAGATGCCCCAGTTTGAACAAGATCAAAAGATTTTGCAGGTATTATCCCTTGACTGGGAGAAAAAACCTGGGATGATGCCCCAGTTACGAAGATCGAAAGGATTTTGGGGAAACTCCCTTTTGACTAGGAAGATTTGGGGTGATGCCCCAATTTGAGCTATTTGGTGATTCATGATACCGTCCCTTGACAGAAAGATCTCATCGGACTTACATAAAGGCGAAAAATCTGGAGGATGCCCTAGTTCTTTGGAAAGATTGAAAGATTTAGGAGTACCGCCTTTTGGCTGAGTGAGAAAAGAAACGGGGAAAGATGTCCCATCTTGGAAAATCAGACTGAAGGAGTTAGGGGTATCGTACCTTGAACGGAGGAAAGATCTGGGGAGATGCCCCCGTTATTGGAAATGATTGGAAGATTTAGGGGTACTACCCCTAGGCTGGGATAAGGATCTGGTGTGATGCCCCGGTTATTGGAAAGATTGGAAGATTTAAGGGTACTACCCCTAAGCTGGGATAAGGATCTGGGGTGATGCCCCAGTTATTGGAAAGATTGGAAGATTTAGGGGTACTACCCCTAGGCTGGGAGAAGGATCTGGGGTGACGCCCTAGTTGGAAGAGGAATGATAGACTTGGGGGTAAAATCTGATGCCAAATCTCCGAGTCATTATTTTGATATGTAATTCTCAGAAGATTTACGCTTTGGCAAGCGCACCAGTCGTTAAAATTGTATTATATTTGATCGTCCCACAGGGATTGTGGTAAGTACCTCAATCTCAGACTAGTACAATCTGAACCAACACAAGCACTGAAAGTTTATTCGGTTTTTGTTGTTTAAATGTTTTCTGATTGTTTTTGTATTTCCAGAAACAGTATTAAGATGAAATGAGAAAAGGTGACTAATAGAAAATAGGTCAGGATTGCTTCGGTTCACAAATTAATCAAGAAACATGCAATTAAAGTATAATCAAACTTCATAATCCAGAGGACAATCCGCTTGTGGTTATTCCCTAATTCCTTAGGTGAAAAACACTAATCCTTAAGCATCGAACCTTAATTCCTTAAGTGTTCAATTAACCTAAGAATCTAATGCGAAATTGGAGGTTGAACTCTAACTATTCACCTAAATTGATTAGGCCTGAACTAGTTAGAAAGCTGGAAGTTACCTAAGCTTCAACCATGATTCCTCACTAGCGAAGTTCTTCATCAGTTCTGGATTTGTCAATCCAGCAATTCAGATCCACTCCTCAGCTTGTTTGCCTCAGGATCTAGAAGTTAATTTCCTTGCTCACAGCTTCAAGATTCCATTGCTAACCTTCGCAATCCTAACCTTAAGAATTTAGAACTCCATCGACTTCGGTTCCATCGAAGGATTGTGGAACGTCATGGAGGAGAGGATTTAGAGAGAGAAAATGAAGTAGTGAGATGTTTGAAGTTTTCAATGAAGTGTGTTCGATGTATTCTTTGTGTATCTGTCTCTGTTTTTCACAGAATATGTACAAACATATATATAGCATCTACCTAACTAACTAACTTAACTAATAACTTAGAAAGCTTAAGTTAATGACTAAACTAACTAACTAATTACATAATTACAGAATAACTAACTAATTACAGCTCAGCTCTTAACAGATTCTAGTTCCTCATTAGCTAATTTACAGCTCAGCACTACTAATAATAGCTCACTACTTAAATTACTAAGGTGCAGAAGTAGGGGAAAGGCAGCAGGAAACAACACTGGTGTCGAGTGTCTTCTGGAGGGAACAATCAATGTTTTAAATATCAGCCTTTACGCTTAAGCGAACTGGGTTCTCGCTTGGGCGAGCTTGAAATATGTACTGCAGTATTGCTTTCTCGCTTAAAGCGTGATGGAGAAGCTTGGGCGAGAGTGATATTTTGGGGTCACGCTTGAGCGAACTTGCTCGCTTGAACGAATTTTTGACCCTCGCTTGAGCGAATTTAACTCTTGCTTGAGCGAATGGATTATTCAATCAGCATTCTGAAATTGACGCTCGGGTTCTTCTTTTTATCTTCGGTTCCCTTTAAAGTCTCGCTCGGTTTGGGCTCTTGGACTCTTTTCAGTCGGATTTGTGAAGTCTCACTCGGATTTTCCAAAACTCGCTCGGCTTTTTCCTTTCAGCTTGGGCGCTCTTTTTCCTGCACCAATAAACAACTAATTTGCCCAGCGTTTGTTCACTGATTGTCTAGTATTTGTATGTTGGGTTAATGATATTATAAATAAACTCAATTTCTTAACTAATTAATGTTTTTAATCAGCTTCTTACATAAATTAAGCACTTTTGAAATAATTAAATAAATTATAATTTATTAGCAATTAATTAAATAATAAGGCTAAACTAATCACTAAACAATGAATTAAGTCAAATAAAAGGCAGAATAATTAAGTCTTTTCAAGACTTATCAAAATCCCAGGTTTGAAAGATTTGGGGGTTAACAGGACATCTTGTTCGAATTAACCCGTGCTTAACATCGTTGCCAGGGAAGGGGATACCTTTGACTGTTGGGATGTACCAGGTTGATTTTTAGAAATGCAACCCCTAACATGCCTCATGAACGAGACAGAAACCTTGAGAAGATGTCGGCTCTGACTATGAGGCATTGATGGAAACTTCAAAGCACAATGGAAACTTAGAAAGGCGTCATGTTCGGCCACAGGAAGGTGTCTTGTCCAATGATTTGGGTGAGTTATGAGAAGGAAACCCGAGGAGAGTCGGTTTCAATGAGAAAAGATGAGAGTGAGCCTTAGAGACTAATGGATAAACCTCGAAAAGTGCTAGTCTTGGCGGTTGAGACTTGACACATCTACTTGTCATGACGTCCTGCAAGAAAGGTTAGTGGTGCAAAACAAATTGGAACTTAAAGAGACCTCCTGCAAAGCCACAATCTTTAGAGATTCAAAGTGACCCATGACTGAAACAGAGTAGATGAAGCAACCCAAGCTTTGGAAATATGTCAGGCCCAGTCGTCATAACGATTGCTTGAGGCTAGATCAAGTAACAGGAATATCTTGTCCTCACGACTTTAAACTTTCATTACCTTCTCAATTTTATATATTAAGGGAAAACATATGTCTTACAAATCAGGGAAAATCTCAATACGAACACGTATCAAAGAGGTGAAATTGTATTTACAAATTGAGTGGAGGGTGGGAAAAGGGTGACCAAAGAAGCAAATAGAGTTGCATAGGAAATATGATAATTGGGTAGAATAGGAACAATTTCACAAATCCTCCAGTGAACTATTGAGAATAAGGTGTATCTCAATCCCACATCATGACTTTGAATTCACCATTTGACCATGCCTCTGAAAAGGGTAGTCGGACTACGGTCCTTATGCTTTAACTTGGAATCAGACCATTCCCATAAGAATCTTTAAATTATTCTGCCAAAATCTTGATCCCAATTTATTGCCTGAGCTGCCTATTCAGGTTTTCAGCTTACCAGATTGCTCTAACTTTTGCCTAGGCTACCTTTTCAGGTTTTCAGCCTAGCGAGCTTTTCCCTTCTTGTGAGGTCTTTCACCCTTTTCTCTTTTTTTTCTTTTATTTTCAAGGTTGCGCCTTTCACAACAACGGTTTAAGATGATTGACAATGAACTTATTTTGATTTAGTCTCAGCCCGTGGGGGAATAGATGTTATTTCAAATAGGAAAGTTTTCTCCAACACCATGTATCCAAGGAAACAGGGGTGAGCCCTTTTTCGGTGCCAATGAGAGGGCTTGTTCCAAGTCTTTGTCTTTTTGTTTATTCTTTCATCTCTTTTTTGTTATTGTTTTCTCCTTCTTCATTTTTTGTTTTTTTTTTGTTTTTGTTTTTGTTTTTGTTTTTTTTTGTTTTTTTTGTTTTTGTTTTTTTTGAATGTTTGAATGTTTTTTTTTTAATGACCCCCTTGGTACCTTCGTTATTGTCTAGCTGTTTTATTTACTCTTAGCCAATATGGCAAAGAACTATGATATTAATGGTATCACAGTAGACCACTCTCTTGGTTACACTGATATGGGAATAGTTATACTCCCTTAAGGTTGGGATGTTGATTGTGACACAGATGAAACATTGTTTTTGTTGCGTTCTTAGCTTGATAACATTTACGCCCCCATATGGAAAAGTGATAGTTTGATCTATGAATCAGCTCACCCCAATTAGTATATGCGTAGGGCACCAACCTTGAATCCCCTTTCTTTTTTTTGTTGTTTTTTTTTGTTTTTGCCAGAGTATTTCTTGACCATGTTTACATTTATGGGTCTTAACAAGCCTTTGTCATCCATGTTGGTCAATACTAACATTCCTTTGAAGGGTAAATATGCTATTAAGGGGTCTGGCATTATCTTCATTCATGTAGACTGTATGTCACTACCATCATACTATAACACCTTCTAAGGCTACTCAATTGATTTTCCAGTTGTTTATGAATCCTTTTCTCTCCGTGTGTTGACCTTGTTGAGCGCTTCAGGATAAAACTAGAAACATCCTGGTTAATTCGGCCAAGGAACTTTTGTCTTTACGACCCTCTTCGTCGGCGTGATCAAACAAGCGGTCAGAGTCATGACATAGGATTGTGATCTCATTATTCTCAGAAGGATCATTTTTAAACCTTTTTTAGTGTATGATGGCAAAGAGAAGGAGAAAGATAAAAGAGAACCAACGGATAAAGGGAATGTCAAAACAAATAAGGGAAGCAAAGTGAAACAATTTGAAATTTGATACGCATTTATTGAGAAAACCCTAAAATGATAAAAATATGCTTTTGCCCTTATTACATAAAATATCCTAATGCCTTAGGCATAGCGTTTGGGTTGAAAAGTCATAAAAAAAAATTTAAAGTCGTAAAGAGCTAGGTGGTCTCCTGGTCATGAACTTCTCCACTTGGCATGCAAATCACAGAGCTTGCATCCCCTCCATGCCTTCAGTCCCTCCTTATCATACTGATCCCAGAATTCTCATGATTAGACCTGGGGTTTATGATTATACTGGGACTCCCTTCCTGGAAATCTAGCCACTTGGCTTTAATCAGATCCCTTACTTTGAATTTTAAGACATAACAATCCTCAGTAGAGTGCCCTGGGGCTCCAGCATGGTAATCACATTGGGCATTAGGATTATAACCTTTGGGGTAAGGAGGAATCATTGGTTTCAATGGACAGGGTACCGTAAGGGAACTATGGATAAGGTGAGGCAAAAGTTCTGTATAGGTTATGGGAATGGGGTCAAACCGGACCGATGTTTGACTATCAGTGGGTTTTATTGTACTTTGGTCTGAATTAGGTGGCTGAGTCTGCCCTAGTGGAGGACAGTAGGGATGTGGAAGAGATGGTTTAATAGCAGGCGGATGAGAATGGGAAGGTGTTTGAGGTATATATAGATGAAAGTAGAACTGGAATGGGAAAAAATCGGAGTCCTGGTCAGGGATGGTGGCATCCATGTAAGGTGTAGGGGAAATGGCAGGTCAAAAAGAAGTATGAGTCATTAGTCTGGGTTGGGCCCTTCTTCGGTTATAGGAAGTGGAATTAGCATCTCCTTTTCTTTTCCCCTTATCTCCCGATACAGACATTCTTGTGATAGGTGCCTCAGGCGACTGGGAGGATTGTGAAATATAGGGGTCCATTGTTTGCAAATCATAATCCTCTTGTTGGTTATGGAACAGGGGAGAGTATTCTGAGGGTATTGCATAAAGCAGGTTGTTGTCTGAGCCCATGAAGTGTTGTGGTGCATAAGATATACCATAGGTTGGTTGAGGGTCAATGATGGGGTCAGTCCTGTTGATGGTGATGGGAGGTGTCATGAAAGAGGGAATTTGTATTTTTGTCTGTCAAGGAGGATGGAGTCGGGTGGTTGGTAAATGTTAATCATTCTTGACACCCGCAAAGGGTTCCTCATCTATGATCTTCTTTTCTAAAAGTCTAGCCATCTCTACCACTTGCTCCTTTAGCTGGTTAACTTTATTCCTGAGGTTTTCAATTTCTTGCTCTCTTTCAGCCATGAGTCTCCTTTGAAAGTCTAGTAAGAGTGTCTTTCGGTATCGGAAAGAAAGACAAGAAATGTCAGGTGAAAACAGAAGGAAGGAGAATGACGTGGGAAGCAATCACAGACCTTGACAAGCATCCTTTAACCGTTCCTTAGAACGTATCATTCAAAAGTACTAAGTACGGCAAACATGGAAATTAATACGGGATAGTTGTGAAGACAAAAGAATCCTTTATTCTGAGGTAAGAGCCTTGAGCTCAAACATCTCTGGCTCATGCAACCATGGCTCTCAATCCCATGTCAATTTCTATGTCTACTCAAAGGGTATTTGTTAAGCTCTGAATATCTTCCGACGGGAATATAGAGAAAGAGCTATCAGGAATTGACGTATTTTGCAAATCGATACTCCCCTAGTAACTTCCTTGAAAACATTTTTGTATTTAGGGGTTACAATTTGACAAAACTTGTGCCAAATCAGAGGTCATGTGAGCTACGGATTTTCTGATCATCATTAATACAAAAAGAAATGATTTTTTTTGTATTTTTGTATTTTTCTTTTTTTTTGTTTGTTTTTTGTTTGTTTTTTTTTTATGATTCGAAAGGTCTGTAACTCAAGGCCCAAAGATTTAAACAAATATGCATAAAAGGAAAAGACTACTTGCCTGTTAAAGGATCATTAATTAAAAGTATGTCATTTTCAGAAAAAGTAATCCACTATTTGGATCAGAAGAGAAAGTGAGAATGAGAAAAGGTATAAGTAAAGTTTGCCCCTTTATGCCTTAAGTCAGGTTTTTCTGGAGGTCTCCTAATGGTTCTAAGGTTTGTCTATCAGTGATACCTCGCATTAGGTGGCTTATTCTAAAATTTCTAAAGGTTACTAGAGCCAAGATCTTATTCATGATGTTGATCACAACAGTAGGAAGTCTACTAGGTGTAGGTACCATGAACAAGTCGAACTCTAGCTGAGATTCTCACGGTAACCAGACAGGAAGTACATCCCAAATGGCTCCGCTACCAACCTCCCCTAATCTTAAGTTTTATTTAGGCCTGGGTATAGGGTCTCACTCAAAAGTGTGTGTAAATTGTGAGTGTAGTGTGTGAAAGAGGCATTCAATACCTGTACCTTACTCATCTTGCACATAGAACAAACACAAAGCAGCAAATAAAGTTGTCTACCGTAGGGTTCAACAATCAAACAAATATTTACAGAACATAAATGATAGAATACAAATACAACAGAAACCAAAGAAAAATAAAATAAAGGAAGAAGTCAAATAATTAATATGCTAATTAAAACATGCGCTATCAAATTGATTGGCTTGACTCTCTAAGTCCCCAGTGGAGTCGCCATCTGTCGCGACCGGGATCGCGGCGGCACGGCCGACCCTCAAAATGATTTTGGTTCGAAAAGAAAAACAGGGAGTCGCCACCAATATTTTTTTGGATAAAATACCGGGAAAACCTTTCATTAAAGCATTGGTCAAAACAATGAAATTCCAAATTCGGGAGTCTGATTACAGGTGAGGAAGGTATTAGCACCTCACAACTGTCCGTTATAAAAACGGTTACCTCAATATGATAGCGCGCATTATAATTAACCCAGAAATTATTTTAACTTCTTCATGAAAAGAAAGTACATGAAATGACAAAATATACAAAAATAAACATGGAATTTTTACATTAGATTAACAGGACATCTCGTCCAAATTAAACTCGCTCCACCTTTTTTTTAAGAAAAAAAATGAGATTAACAGGACGTCTCGTCCAAATTAATCTCGCTCCGCCCTTTTTTAAGAAAATAAATAAAATGTATGAAGCACTCCTTCTTGTTAATATTTAATATGAATCTTGGTGGGGATTAATTCAATTATTAAAAATTAATTAATAATTGAAAAAGAAATGGATTCATCAATTAACAATTAATTAACTTTGACGAAAAAATAAATAATAACAAATACTGATAATGAGGAACAGATTTTTGATGAGGGACTAATCCGATCAACGAAAATTAATTACTTATTGGAAAGGAAACAGTTCCATCAAACAGCAATTAATTTTAACAGAAAAAAATACAAACATTAAAAAAATGAGGGACAAATTGGGACCAGTGTGACGAGAGAGAAAAAGAGCGCTGGTATTGGAGCTTCTGTTGGATTATAGGGCTGGATGGTGTTGTGAGGATTTAGGAGGAGCTTGGACGGTATGGGTTTGGGGGACAAGGAAGGACCGTGTGGGTTAGGAAAGGTGAAGGATGGTGTGGGTGAGAGGAGAAGGAAGTACGGTTTAGAGGAGAAGGACGGTTGGGTGTTGGAGAAGGACAGTGTGAGAACGGTGTAGGAAGAGGAGGAGGACAGTGTTGGGTGAAGAGAGAGGGAACGGTGTTATTTTGAGGGGAGTTGTACAGTATTGGTGGAAAGAGGATTTGAGGGACTGCTGGTTTAGGTTTGAGGAAGAGTGAGGACAGTGTGTGGGTGTAGAGGGACGAGTGGGGACGGTGTAGTTTTAGTGGAGAGAGAGAGGATGGTTGGTTTGGGTTTTCAGGAGAGGGGAACTGAATGGTGTTTTAAGGGGCTGTGTGATAAGGGAAAAGTGAGGACGGCGTAGAGAGGAATGGTATTGAGAGATGGAGGATAGTGTAAATAAAGGTGAAGGATAGTTGGTGTGGGATTCAGAGGAGAAGGACGGATAGTATGGTGAGGGGTGAGTTGGTCGGTGTTGGTGAGGAGTTGGTCGGTGTGGGATTCAGAGGAGAAGGACGGACAATGTGGTGAGGAGAAAGACAGAGGTGAGGAGAAGGACGGACAGTGTGGTGAGGACGGTTGGAGAGTGGGAGGTCGGTGTGGAGAGGATGAGGGACGATGTTGAGAGGGTTCGAGGGGGCTGGACGGAGTGAAGAGAGGGATTGGTTTTTGGTTTAAGAGAGGGACAGTGTTTCTTCTCTCAAAAGCTTTAGAGTTCTCTCAAAAATAAAGGCTTTAGGATCCTTTTTCCTCTCTTTCGTTGGGGTATTTATAGGAGGTGTGCACCGATTGTTTTAACAGCCTGGCCACAAGCTAATGAATAACTTATTATTTTAATTTTGTTTTTTATCAGCCGCCCCACAAAATTAGCAAATCAACTTGGATGGTGTGTTGAAGAAACAGCCTGGATCTTGACAATCGTAGGGAATAGAGGCTGGTGGGAATTCTTTATTATTTTCTTCCTTTGTCCTGTTGTGAGCCGCCCCCCTTAATTCAAGGATCCACTTGGATAGTGGAAATCCATGTCAGCATGCGTAATTGGTGGAAATAGGGAGTCAGATTTCTTCTTCTGACTCGGATTTAGTGCCTCGGTCGGTATACACCCATAGTGGGAAATAATCCGAGTGGAAAAGGTGCTATTTATACATAAACGACCGAGTGAAAGCTTTGCTCGGTGTTGCTTTGTTGGTCGGTGTTAGGTTGCTGTGAGGAGCTGAACGAGCAAAGGCAATTCTAATCGGAAAACTCAGTCGGAACCGAGTGAAAAGTGACTCGAAACTTGTAACACCTTAATTTTCAATTAGTGGATAAACCGAGACCAGGAAAATTTTTCCGAAATCAGAGGGGATTCAAAGGCAAAATGATTAGCTGAGAATTAAGGAGGGTAGAATTAGGAAAAGAAGGAAAGGAAAGGAATGCAACCCATCCACAAGGCAAACAGCGGAAGATGCAGGACATGAGCGAACCCAACAGCGCCTACTCGCTTAGGCGAGATTCAATATCGCTTGAGCACGACTACCCCACACGCTTAGACGAAGTTTGCATAGCTTAAGCGTGACCCATCAGAGACCTTCCCCTCACTCACACTCACTGGACCGAGCACTTAGCCGCTGGGGCGAGTAACTCTACTCAAAATTCCCATTACTCGGGTTTCAGAATCTAAGTTCACTCGGGAAAGTCTTTTCTCACGATTCATTCGGTCTAACCCTTACACCCACAAGCTCCTTTCGGAAGTTTACCACACACTTCATAACTTCATTCCTTCAAACCGCAGATGTTGACCACTTGGGAGATGATTCCCATAGTCATTTCACTCGGGTTCCACACATACGTTTCACTCGGAATATTCTTCATGGTCTTTTTATCACTCGGTATTTCACTCGTTTTTCACTCGGCACACCTAATCCTTCTTACTCAAGTCCTCTCACTAAGTCAAGTCTCACCTAAGAATCTTCTAGTTTCCCATAAGTTTACTACAATGGGTTTCACTCAGAATCTTATAGGTCACTTTTCAGTCGGAAAACACTCACTCGGAAGGTTCTCACTCAGAACATGTTGTTATTCTCCACTCGAGGAAATTCCTAACAGTTTATTACTTTGAAGGTTTTCAGGTCAATCCCCACTTGGAATTATACGACCTCACTCACTCAGAACTTCTAGACCTTTCTCCACTCGGGGTAAAGTCACTATCTCGCTTCCCACAACAATAACTTAGTTCCATTTTTACCTAAGGTCATACTAACCTCCCACGCTCGAAAGTACTTATATAGGTATATCACTCGGATTTCACGTACAACATAGAATAAACATACAGTATGATATAAATATATGTAGGAATGTATATAAATAATTACAAGCACATTGTCATACTCTCAACCCGAGAGAGTTCAAATTCAGATTTAAGAGACTAAGATCAAAATATGAGCCGGCCAAGGCTTAACCAAAACCTTATACACGGTATCTACATATATACAGATATTTCCATAGTGCACAAGCATTCCACTCGGCATGCAGTACCACCTTCACTCGTTGCTCCTAGAGACATTCACTAAAAAATGTTGCCACAGTAGGGGGGGTGAGTATCTTAGATATTAAATGATAGATACTGACTCGGATTATTCCTCAGTTAAGCAACAATACAATGTACACAACAATTATCATAACATACAAAATACCAATTAATCAGAACACGCATAAAATATTTTCCAATCAGAATCTATTTAATTATCACTCGGCTATATACACATATCATGCCCAATAACCTTACACATGTGCATGCAATCAGGTCACAATCAATCATCAGCTGTACAAGCACACGAAATTCAATCACTCAGATCCGCATTCGCGTGTAATCGGTTTTCATTCGTTGCAACGTAGGCTCCCAGCCTTTTATTCAGCTCCCAGCTGACTTGGCCATTTTACAGGTACCAAACCGTTTCCCCACACATGTGACACCAACGCTCTCAGCGCCAACGGCGCTGTTCACGGGCAGCCTGAGTCCCACTCAAAGGCTTACCTTGAGTCTCACTCAAAAGGATTTCGCAACGTCTCACGCTTTTAATAACCGATGGTAGTGTCCCACACTACATGCTCCCAGCATTAACGCATCCCATGCGCCACACGCGGATTGATCACATAACACAGAGTTCATATATATACAATTTTTCATTTAACAGTACATGCATCACATGCAATCGGTATAAAACATCATCAGACTCGCAGAAACAACATTTCTCACATGCAATCAGTATTTAATACTCATGGCCACTTACATGCTATATAAATCACATGGCAATCATCAACAACACTCCAACACATTCTTTTCATGCAAACATTCGACATTCTTAAGACCATTAACATGCATTTCACGGAAGGACTTAGACATGCATCACTCGACACCAAATCATCATGCATCCGAGTATCACACGTCCTTCCAGTAACCATAACACAGCATCAACACAGAATCACAAGTCATTAACACCCGGAACCCATCCATAACCCATGCATTTAAGATATAAGATACCCCCTACAACCAAGGTACTCCGAGAGGTTCCTCAGTTTTAACGTTGATCTTCTACTCTATTCGCCTCGTCCTCGCTCCCACTCGCTTGGTCTCCCTCGAGCGCAGTCGCACCGGGGGAACAGGAAGCTGTTCGTCGTCCCTTCGATGATCATTCCTCTCCAGCCGCAGGAAGCTTTGACCTTCTACGGCACCGTCATCGTGGGTTCCCAGAAATAGAGAACGGAGAACAGGGAAGAAGAAGGAGAAGAAGAACGAAGAAGACGAAGAGAGAACGAGGAGAAGAGAAGTAGCGGAGAGGAAGTCTGAAGAGAAAATGAATAATGAACAGTGGCACAGGACATATGTATATGCGTACGAAGAGAAGGAGAGTGGGGTGGGAGTTCGTGAATCGCAGCTTCACTCACGGCACACACCAATCACAAGCAGCCAGCCATTTAACAATTAATCATAATTAATCTGCCATTATTTCCTTAAGTTAGATTGATTAAGTTGATTATAATTAACAAGTAATTTTTCACTTTACAATTATTATTTTAATGGCTTAATTTCATTCGGTAATTAATTTTCGAAATTGGGATGTTACAATTCTCCTTCTCTTAAAAGAATTTCGTCCCCGAAATTCACTCGGTAACTCACCTTGATTAAACAACTCGGGGTACTGATGCCTCATGGCATCCTCGCGTTCCCAGGTATAAGAGGTATACCCGTCTTGCTGCCACTCTACTTCAACCAGTTGCACACCCTTGATCCTCAAACGCTTTACCGATCGGTCGATGATTCTAGTCGGTACAGTCACAGTGGTCAGATCCTCCTTAATCTCCACTTCATCGTCCGACATTGTATGAGTGGAATCATGTAGATATTTCCTTAGTTGAGATACGTGAAACACGTTATGCAATCAGGATAGGTGAGTCGGTAACGCTATTCGGTATGCCATGGAGCCAACTCGCTCCAATATCTTATAAGGCCTAATGTATCGGGGGTTCAATTTCCCACTTTTCAAGGCTCGCCCGACTCCTTTACTCGGTGAAATCTTTAGAAACACCCTATCTCCGATTGAAAACTCTAGTGGTTTGATCCGTTTGTCATAGTAGCTCTTCTGTCTGTCCTGAGACGCCTTCATCTTTTCCCTTATTCCTTGGATTTGTTCTGAGGTTTGTTTCACAATTTTCGGCCCCAATAGTAAATTCTCGCCTGTTTCCGACCAACAGAGAGGGGTTTGGCATTTTTGTCCATACAAGGCTTCGTAGGGTGCCATACCAATACTGCTGTGGTGGCTATTGTTGTACGTTAATTCGATTAAGGGAAAGTACTGTTCCCAACATCCACCATGCTCCAACACACACGCTCTCAGTAAGTCCTCTAGACTTTGTATCGTTCGCTCGGATTGTCCATCCGATTGGGGGTGGTAGGCGGAACTTAGCCAAAGTTTCGTACCTAATTCTTCGTGTAAGCTTGTCCAAAACCAGGATGTGAATCGAGGATCCCTGTCTGAGACGATAGAAGTCGGCACTCCATGCAATCGGACAATATCGCGGATGTAAATCTGAGCTAACTTATGTAACGGGTATCTCATGTTCACAGGCAGGAAGTGTGCAGTCTTAGTCAATCGGTCAACAATGACCCAAATTGCGTCATGCCCCGCTCGGGTTTTGGGTAATCCCATGACAAAGTCCATGGCAATTGAGTCCTATTTCCACACGGGAATCTCCAGAAGTTGCAATGCACCATACGGCTTCTGGTGCTCGACTTTCGATTTCTGACAGGTAATACACCGAGCCACATATTCCGCTACATTCCCTTTTAATCCAGGCCACAATAATTGTAGTCTTAGATCGTGGTACATCTTTGTAGTACCCGGGTGAATACTTAGCAGGCTCTTATGGGCTTCATCAAGCACCATCCTTCTTAATTCTCCTCCACCCGGCACATATATCCTATTCTTTACTCGGAAAATTCCATCCGATCCCTCAGTCAAAGACAAATCTTTACCCTTGGTCTGACTCTCCTTCAATTCAGCCAAGTAGGGGTCTGATCTCTGTTGCTCAATTACCAGTTTCAGAAACTCATTGGCAATCTTCAACGTACTGAGCGTTATCTTCCGAGACGAGGGAACGTCAACATGCAAATTCATGTCTCGGAATTGCTCCAATAACTCCACCTCCTTCACCATCATCACTGCCATATGGAGGGTTTTCCGACTCAACGCGTCGGCAACAACGTTCGCCTTACCTGGATGATACTTCAGCTCGAAGTCATAATCCTTTAAAAATTTCATCCATCTCCTCTGCCTCATGTTCAGCTATTTCTGGTCGAATAAATACTTGAGGCTCTTGTGGTCGCTGTACACTTCGAATCTGGACCTGTACAAGTAATGCCTCCATATCTTTAATGCAAAGACCACAGCTGCCAATTCCAAGTCATGGGTCGGATAATGCTGCTCATGAGGCCTCAATTGCCGAGAGGCATAAGCTATCACTCGGTCCTTCTGCATTAGCACGCACCCAAGGCCGTGTCCTGATGCATCACAATAGACCACAAAGTTCTCTTGCAAGTTTGGTAATGCCAACATTGGAGCGGTTGTCAACTTATCCTTCAACTCTCGAAAACTGCTCTCGCACTCGGAATTCCAAACGAAAGGGATATTTTTCTAAGTCAATTTAGTCAGTGGCAAAGCCAGCTTAGAAAAACCTTCAACAAACCTTCTATAATAGCCAGCTAGGCCCATAAAGCTTCTTATCTCCGAGACCGACTTAGGTCTCTCCCATGCCATTATAGCTGCCACCTTTGATGGGTCTACCAAAACTCCTTCCCTGGAAATTAGATGTCCGAGAAAGTTGATTTTATCCATCCAGAAGTCGCACTTCGAAAGTTTTACAAACAACTGCTTCTCTTTTAATACTTGAAGTACCGCTCGGAGGTGTTCCTCATGCTCCTCAGGGATCTTAGAATAGATTAGGATATCATCAATGAAAACTACTATGAATCGGTCTAGATATGGGTGGAATATGTTGTTCATGTAATTCATGAATATAGCAAGGGCGTTTGTTACACCGAATGGTATCACTACATAATCGTAGTGGCCATACCGAGTCCTAAAGGCAGTCTTTGGGATATCTGAGTCCTTCACCCGGATTTGGTGGTATCCCTATCGTAGATCGATTTTTGAAAAAATTAAAGCACCACGTAGTTGATCAATCAAATCGTCGATTCTGGGCAATGGGTATCGGTTCTTAATCGTGAGCTTGTTTAGCTGTCGGTAATCTATGCATAATCTCATGCTGCCATCCTTCTTTTTAACAAGTAGCACAGGTGCGCCCCATGGTGATACACTCGGTCGAATGAATTGCTTTTCGAGTAACTCATCCACTTGCTTTTTCAATTCAGCCAATTCTGTCGGGGACATTCTATAAGGTGCGCTGGAGACTGGTTCGGCTCCAGGGATCAAGTCTATAGAGAATTCAACTTTTCTATTTGGAGGGACACCCGGCACGTCTTCTGGAAACACCTCGGGGAACTCACAAACAGTCGAAATATCGTTCACTCGGGCTCTACGCTCTCCCTCAGTTAAACAAAGCATTATAAATAGCTGAGCTATACCTTGTACCGTGTAGTCCTCACTGTTCTGCCTCGGAAAAATTACTCTTCGGTTCTGACAGTCCACCAATACCTTGTTAGCTGAAAGCCAATCTATGCCAAGTACAATGTCGAGGTCCTTCAGAGGCACGCACACCAAATCGAAGGTGAAACTCCGATCGCCCAACACAAACGTTACATCTTTACACATTGATGATGTCAACACCTTAGTGCCAGTCAGATTGGATACTTCCAAAGTCCGATCCATATACACAGTCGGTAACTTTAAACGTCTTACACACTCATCGGCTATAAAAGAATGGGTGGCTCCAGAATCAAAAACTACATTAAGTATATATCTACCGAGTAAGCACTTACTTTGCGCCAAGTCATTCGCTTGTGCAGCTTCCTCAGCGTTGATGGCGTAAACTCTCCCAGCAGCCGGTTAGTCGGTATTTCTTCTTCGGTTGTTTAGAGCAAACATCATATTTCCTTGGGCTCCATTACCCCTGCCCCTCGTTCCTTGGCCACCATTTCCACAGCTTCTCCCATGAAATTCTCCTTGATTCATACTTGCACTTGTTTGCTGCAGTTGAGGGCAATCGGGGTGAATGTGCCCCCTCTCCTTACAATGATAGCATACCATTCCACCATGTTTGCTGCAATCCCGAGCGTAATGATTTCCCCCACACCTAAAACATTTTCCGTCTCCCATACCTGGTCGTCTTTCTTGCTGACTCTGACCCCCAAACTTGGAAAAAGATCTGCCTTTACCAGCGTTAATCGGTCTCTTAAAGCGAAATTGCTGGGGCTTCAAGGAATGGTCTGTTTTGCTACTCTGGCCCGAGTGGGCCTTGTCATCCTCTTCAAAAATTCTACACTTATTCACCAACACAGGAAAACTTCTAATTTCTTGGTATCTGCAGGCTCTTTTAATATCCGATCTCAATCCGTTCTCAAATTTAAGGCATTTGGAATTCTCCGTTCCGGGTTGTTGGAAAGGCGGGTAAAACAGGCACAACTCTTCAAATTTGACTGCGTATTCTTCTACCGACATGGAACCCTATTTCAGTTCCATAAATTCCAGTTCCTTCCGACTCCTTATTGTGTCGGGGAAATATTTCTCTAGGAAGCACATTTTGAAATTTTCCCAGGTCAGCTGGGTGTCAGCATCAGCCAGTCGGTTTCTGGCGATCTTCCACCAGTTTTCTGCTTCGTCCCGCAGCATGTACACTGCGCACTCCACCTTCTAGGCCTCGGTACAGTGAAGGCCCCCAAAAATCCTCTCTAACTCTTAAGTCCATTTGTAAGCTGCCTCAGGGTTAAGTCCCCCTTGGAACTCACTCGGCTTCCTCTTCAGGAAGCGGTCCAATACTTGGCCATTTTCAGCTCGAGGCTGGCCCTGCCTCTCAAACACGTCAGCAAAACATTGGAATGCCGCGGCTATGGCTTCCATGCTTTGACGATTCGCCATGACTTATCCTGAAATTAACACCCCTTCAAGGATAAGTTTACAAGGTTACAATCTACCGATCGGATCTCATCCCATCATTCAACTATAGCACATTATCACACAATTCCTTAAACATCAAATAGTTAATCGGACCAGGAGGAGAATAATCTCCTATACTCAAATCAACATCTCAACATCAACCATGTTCAACAGATTATCACAATAATGATGACCACTCAGTCATAGTGCACACAACCGCTTACACTCGGTAAGCATATCTGGGCCTTGGACCTTTTAGGTATGCTCTGATACCAAAATGTAACACCTTAATTTTCAATTAGTGGATAAACCGAGACCAGGAAAATTTTTCCAAAATCAGAGGGGATTCAAAGGCAAAATGATTAGCTAAGAATTAAGGAGGGTAGAATTAGGAAAAGAAGGAAAGGAAAGGAATGCAACCCATCCACAAGGCAAACAGCAGAAGATGCAGGACGTGAGCGAACCCAACAGCGCCTACTCGCTTAGGCGAGATTCAATATCGCTCGAGCGCGACTACCCCACACGCTTAGGCGAAGTTCGCATAGCTTAAGCATGACCCATCAGACACCTTCCCCTCGCTCACACTCGCTGCAGCGAGCACTTAGCCGCTGAGGCGAGTAACTCCACTCGGAATTCTTATCACTCGGGTTTCAGAATCTAAGTTCACTCGGGAAAGTCTTTTCTCACGATTCATTCGGTCTAACCCTTACACCCATAAGCTCCTTTCGGAAGTTTACCACACATTTCATAACTTCATTCCTTCAAACCGCAGATGTTGACCACTTGGGAGATGATTCCCATAGTCATTTCACTCGGGTTCCACACATACGTTTCACTCGGAATATTCTTCATGGTCTTTTTATCACTCGGTATTTCACTTATTTTTCACTCGGCACACCTAATCCTTTTTACTCAAGTCCTCTCACTAAGTCAAGTCTCACCTAAGAATCTTCTAGTTTCCCATAAGTTTACTACAATAGGTTTCACTCAGAATCTTATAGGTCACTTTTCAGTCGGAAAACACTCACTCAAAAGGTTCTCACACGGAACATGTTGTTATTCTCCACTCAAGGAAATTCCTAACAGTTTATTACTTTGAAGGTTTTCAGGTCAATCCCCACTCGGAATTATACGACCTCACTCACTCAGAACTTCTAGACCTTTCTCCACTCGGGGTAAAGTCACTATCTCGCTTCCCATAACAATAACTTAGTTCCATTTTTACCTAAGGTCATACTAACCTCCCACGCTCGAAAGTACTTATATAGGTATATCACTCAGATTTCACGCACAGCATAGAATAGACATATAGTATGATATAAATATATATAGGAATGTATATAAATAATTACAAGCACATTGTCATACTCTCAACCCGAGAGAGTTCAAATTCTGATTTAAGAGACTAAGATCAAAATACGAGCCGGCCAAGGCTTAACCAAAACCTTATACACAGTATCTACATATATACAGATATTTCCATAGTGCACAAGCATTCCACTCGGCATGCAGTACCACCTTCACTCGTTGCTCCTAGAGACATTCACTGAAAAATGTTGCCACAGTAGGGGGTGAGTATCTTAGATATTAAATGATAGATACTGACTCAGATTATTCCTCAGTTAAGCAATAATACAATGTACACAGTAACTATCAGAACATATACAATACCAATTAATCAGAACACGCATAAAATATTTTTCGATCAGAATCTATTCAATTATCACTCGGCTATATACACATATCATGCCCAATAACCTTACACATGTGCATGCAATCAGGTCACAATCAATCATCAGCTGTACAAGCACACGGAATTCAATCACTCAGATCCGTATTCGCGTGTAATCCGTTTTTATTTGTTGCAACGTAGGCTCCCAGCCTTTTATTCAGCTCCCAGCTGACTTGGCCATTTTACAGGTACCAAACCGTTTCCCCACACATGTGACACCAACGCTCTCAGCGCCAACGGCGGCGTTCACGGGCAGCCTGAGTCCCACTCAAAGGCTTACCTTGAGTCTCACTCAAAAGGATTTCGCAGCGTCTGACGCTTTTAATAACCGATGGTAGTGTCCCACACTACATGCTCCCAGCATTAACGCATCCCATGCGCCACACGCAGATTGATCACACAACACAGAGTTCATATATATACAATTTTTCATTTAACAGTACATGCATCACATACAATCAGTATAAAACATCATCAGACTCGCAGAAACAACATTTCTCACATGCAATCAGTATTTAATACTCATGGCCACTTACATGCTATATAAATCATATGGCAATCATCAACAACACTCCAACACATTCTTTTCATGCAAACATTCGACATTCTCAAGACCATTAACATGCATTTCACGGACGGACTTAGACATGCATCACTCGACACCAAATCATCATGCATCCGTGTATCATACGTCCTTCCAGCAACCATAACACAGCATCAACACAGAAACACAAGTCATTAACACCCGGAACCCGTCCATAATCCATGCATTTAAGATATAAGATACCCCCTACCAATAAGGTACTCCGAGAGGTTCCTCAGTTTTGACGTTGATCTTCTACTCTGTTCGCCTCGTCCTCGCTCCCACTCGCTTGGTCTCCCTCGAGCGCAGTCGCACCGGGGGAACAGGAAGCTGTTCGTCGTCCCTTCGATAATCGTTCCTCTCCAGCCGAAGGAAGCTTTGACCTTCTGCAGCACCGTCGTCGTGGGTTCCCAGAAACAGAGAACGGAGAACAGGGAAGAAGAAGGAGAAGAAGAACGAAGAAGACGAAGAAAGAACGAGGAGAAGAGAAGTAGCGGAGAGGAAGTCTAAAGAGAAAATGAATAATCAACAATGGCACAAGACATATGTATATGTGTACGAAGAGAAGGAGAGTGACGTGGGAGTTCGTGAATCGCAGCTCCACTCACGGCACACACCAATCACAAGTAGCCAGCCATTAACAATTAATCATAATTAATATGCCATTATTTCTTTAAGTTAGATTGATTAAGTTGATTATAATTAACAAGTAATTTTCCACTTTGCAATTATTATTTTAATGGCTTAATTTCATTCGGTAATTAATTTTCAAAATTGGGATGTTATAGAACTGACTGAAGGGCGGCTTGGAACTGGCTGAAAGGTAGCTCGGAACTGGCTGAAAGGTGGCTCGGAACTGGCTGAAGGATGGCTCGAAAATGTTTAAAGGATGGCTCAGAAATGGTTAAAGGATGGCTTGGAACTGGCTGAAGGATGACTCACTCAGTGCTGTTTGAAGAGTGACTTGGTGCTGACTGAAGTGTATTTACTCGGTTCTGACTGAAGAGTGAGTGACTCGGTGCTGATTGAAGAAGATTCACTCGGTGCTGACTGAAGAGGATTCACTCGGTGCTGACTGAAGAGGACTCACTTGGCACAAGTTCATGCCCTCCTTCTTTCTCATATGACCCACTCAGGATTGGGAAGTAAATGACAGAACCTCTCATAATGTTTCACTCGGCCCTGTCTCTGGAAATGGACCACTCAAAGAAACCTTGCTCGGATTTGCTTGGTAGTATCACGGTTTGAAGTACTCAATCAGAGTTGCTTTAATTGGAGGAGTTTTACTCGACAGTGCTTCTGCTTGAAGCATTCGTTCGGCCCCTCAGCTTGATTCAGTCGTCATCTCAAAATATTTTACTCGGTATCTCAGTACCATTCTTTCTTTGACTTAAGACTGATTCAGTCGTGAAGTAAATTTCACTCGGAAACACATCACTTGGATTGAATCACTCAGAGAAATTTTTGGTCGGATACATGGCTCGGGAGTGATTCAATCGGACGCATTCATCATCCTTGCCTTTACTCAGAGTTGTTTCAATTGTGCACCAACTCACTCGAATGTATTTGCTCAGGAGTCTCCAATCGGATATGCTCACTCGGGATTCCTCATTCAGGAGTCAAAATCACATTTCAGTTGTTTCACACGTCAACCAATCCTCGGATGTGCTAATTCAGGAGTCAGACTCACATTTCAATCAGAATGGAACTTGAGAAAGTTTCACCACTCGGACGTCACTCGGAGACCGATCCTTTATTTCAATCGGAATGGTTTCACTCGTCAACAATAGTTTGGATGCACTTGCTCGGGAGTCAGACTTTGGAAAGGTTCCACTCGTCGACCAATCCCTCGGATATATTCAATCGGAGCCGGCCTTGTTTTCACTCTGAACAGCTTCAATCAGAAATGGCTCCTCTCGTCAATCAATCCTTCATATGCATTCGCTCAGAAACCGACCTTACTTACTCGGAACAGCTTCAATTGTCAGTCACCTCTTCGGATTTGCTTATTTAGGAGTCAGAATTTGGAATGGTTCCACTCGTCAACCAATCCTCGGATATATTTACTCGGAGCTGGCCATGTTTTCACTCGGAACAGCTTCAAAACAGCCTCAAAGTGAAAGCTGATCCATAAAACCGAGGTGTCTCTTTGCTCGGAATGTCTTTCTCTGAGCCTTTTCTTGAAGCCTTTTGTTCATTTCGAAATGCTTCCCACAATGAGGCCCAATTGGAAAATGCCCACCTGGAGACATACCACTCGGCCATGTCCCATTCAGAGACTCCCCACTCAGAAATGATCGTTCCGAGTCCTCTTACTCGGAAATGATCATTTCCGAGTCAAATTTTTTTTTTGGAATTCTTTTCACTTATGGATACCAATCGGAGCCTAAGACAGTGACAAAAATTCCCCATTCTTGGTGGAAATTGACCGGACCGAAATAGGTGTTCACACAACCCGAACACCCCCTTACCTCTATTCCAAGCTTTGACGATCTGTTCTTGATGTCGATCGCGTCCTCTAAGCGCTGGTTTCATGGTTTCACCTCTGAATCCAACACCAACTTCGTCACTCAGTCCTCCGACGTTCGTTTTGCTACCTACGGAGGTCGGAATGCAAAACCCATTAACATCATACCACCCGCAGTCTAAAGACGATTTTCAAGCTCACACACAGTATAGGAGTGGAAAACAAAACCTTACCCTGCCATGCATGGCCATTCGGTTTAACAGAGAAAATGAAAAAAATGAGATAACCCAATTTTAAAGGGTCCAATGGACTCACCTCAAAGTCACGATCATGGAAATGGGGTTCTAGTGTAAAAATTAGATATAACAACGGGATATATTCACAGGTTGAAGTGGATCAGTGATAAAAACATACGCGATGGCATTTTTAAAATTATAAGGTGAACGATATAATCAGAGAAAACTATATATCCACAGTTAACATCATAACCGTGATCGTACCCTCAATATATATTCACGGTTGAGGAGTAAAGCGTGGATATATAGTACCTAAAATATATATCCACGGTTGTGTGCACAACCGTGACTATATATTCATGGGTATGATCAGGGTTGTGATATTAATCGTGGATATATATTGATGTCTATAATCACGGTTGTATTTCCAACCGTGGATATATAGTTCAGGTTTTAGGGGTTTAATCACTGGGTACTGTATGTCCATGGTTATTCTATAACTGTGATTATAGATTTAATATTTATCCACGGTTGGGGTCATAACCGTGGTGATATAGTTAACATTTATCCACGGGTTTTTGTTGAACCGTGAATATATGTGTAATATATTCTCGGTTTCAATGGTAACCGTGAATATATATATTTTTAGAAACTTCAAAAGTCGCGCCTGATAGCTTTTTGCTTCTTCTCCTTCTTTCGCACTGGTTTTTCTTTGTTTCCTCCATATTTCTTTGCCCTGTTGCTCTCGTATTTATGCAAGTTCTCTGTCTTATTTTGTCCTCTTCTTTCATCGTCCTTGTCAGGTAAGTCATCCCTGTTTGTTTCTTTTTCATTTTCTCCTTCTTCATTCGAGCTGTTTCTCATCTTCTCCATTTATCCCAGTGTGCTCGTTGCTGTTGTCGCTGTCTTCTTGCTCGTTGCTTATCCCATTGTGCTCGTTGCTCATTGCATTGTCCTATAAGTCGTCCCTGTTTTACTCGTCACTATTTGTATTGGTCCCTGTTTGAGTTAAATCTGTTTTAGGTTATGTTGAGGCGTTATATGGGTTTTGTTTTGTGTTGAAAGGGGTTTCTGTCTCTGTTTTACTGGTTCTGTATATAATGTGCCTGTTGTGTTTTGTTGGTTCTATGTATATTAGCATTTTGTTTTTAGTTATTATAAATGGTAGTTCATAAAATGTCATCTGAAACTAATTGATTGTTATGTATCTTGTGTATATGTATCTTGTGCATTTGATTTAACATATACTATATAATAAAACTTGGAATCTGCTAATTAATTTATATCCCATGGCTGTTTCTTTTTGGTGAGTATACCATGACTCTGTTTGAAGGCAAGGCTCACATTCACAGAACGACCAAAAATTATCTACTTTACTAATAGGATACTTAGTGTGAATTTATTAATAAAAATTATAATTATATTGATTGAAGTTTTAACTCTTTTTAGAAAATTTCCCTTAAGCAGATCGGGTTAACAAAGCGGATTGGGATAGGATGATGAAGTTTTTTTTCGTTCTCTGGTTTTTTGATTTGGTGATTGGTGAAAGTGAAGAAGATGAAGATGTTCAATCCGTGTCCAAAGAAAAAGAAGACCTCTGATGTTGATTTGTATGGTTTTTTAAACAAGGTCTAGTGGATTATTGAATCAATTTTTCCTTACTCTTTCCATGCCCAGAATGGAGCTGCTGGAAAATAAGGTCTGGGCTCTTAATTTTTTATTTTATCTTTCTAAAAAGCATAAATAATACAAGAAGGGAATGGTGTCTACAATAATCCATAATACATAATCCATAATCCATAATCCAACATCCAACACCATACATAAGCTGTAATCTATAAAATGAAAGTTCAAACTTCAAAATTCTCACAATCCATAATCCATCATCCAACACCATAGTTCTACTTGAAAATGATAGAATTTAAAAACATCATACTAATTACTAAATAAAAGTGTAAAGTTTAAAAGTCTTATAAACCAACATCATAATCCATAATCCATAATTCATACTCCAACACCATACTTCTACTTCAAAATAACACAAATTAAAAACAGCATACTAATTTAGGAAAAAAGTTAACTAAATTTTTATCCATTTTATTTCTGTTGTTATTGGTTGCTCTTATATGTTATTTCTATTGATGTTGTATGTGTGTGGTTGTTAATCTTGCAAACTCAGAGGCTCATATACTAGTTAATTAGTATGAAAGTTGTTGTGCATGAGTGAACCGTAGTTCCCCGTTTAAGATTCAACACAAATGGTCATTAAATTAATTAATTTCATCATTTGTGTTGAATCTTGAATTGTCCATTTGGATAGTTTGGGATGAACAATTATTTTTTATACGTCATTATCCCTATGTACAAGTTAGGAGTTATTTTAAAATTTGATAAACTTTCGGTAACTTGTATTTTGTGTTGTTCTCTGGGTGCATATTTGGTTGTGGTTGAATTTGATTTGACCACTCTCATTTTGTGTACTCAGAGACCAATGCGAAATACTGCCGAAATTTCATCAAATTTTAAAATAAGTCCTAACCTGTATATATGAATGACGTATAAAAACAATTGTCATCCTAAATGGGTATAGGACCACCACCTTTGTAGAAAAAGTGAGGTTGATCATAGCACCTTGTAAATAGTTGGTATGGATTAGAGTTGGACAACTACATCACGCCTAAGTTTGGAGTATGAAGGGGAGTTGAATTATTTATAGAATTCGTAGCGAGGAATGCAGTGGAGGTGAATGGAAAGTATTTTTTCCCTTGTGTTAAATGCTTGAACCTGCGTCGGGTAGACTTGGAAGAGGTACGAGAACATCTACTGTGTGATAGTTTTCTACGCATTTATACACATTAGATATGGCATGGTGAAGATGTGGTGGTGCCAAGTAACAGCTCTCAAACTAACAATCGAAGCTTGATGCATGAGACCGATGTCGACATGGATGACCGACTCAAGGATATGATCCGTGATATGGGGGTAGAAGGTTTTAAGAAAGCTCATGTATAGACGACTCTGTGTGAGGACTCTGAGAAGCTGTTGTATCCAAACTACGTCAATTTCACGAGGTTATCAGCAGTTTTGTGATTGTTTAATTTGAAGGCCATAAACGGGTGGACGGATAAAAGTTTCACTGACTTACTGAAGTTGTTGAAAGAAATGCTCCCAGCTGGAAACACCTTGCCGAATCGTAACTATGAGGCCAAAAAGGTGTTGTGTCCTATGGGTTTAGAGTATGAGAAAATACATGCATGCCCAAATGATTGTGTATTATTCCGGGGTGAGTTAGAAATGTTGCATCGATGTCCTAGGTGTGGGGTGTCACGGTATAGGAAGAAAGAGGCAGATTCTGATGAGGTATGCACTAAAGGGTCTCCTGCAAAGGTGTTGTGGTATCTACCTATAGTTCCAAGACTAAAGCATCTGTTTGCCAATGCAAATGATGAAAAACTTATGAGATGGCATGCTGATGAAAGGGTTATTGATGGACTACTAAGGCATCCGGCCTATGGATCGCAATGGAAGAAAATAGATATGATTTTTCCAGAATTTTCCCATGAACCAAGAAATGTTAGGCTTGCACTAGCCACAGACGACATGAACCCGTTTGGGAACCTGAGCACAAACCATAGTTCATGGCCTGTTTTTTTGTTTGTTTACAACTTACCGCCATGGTTGTGCATGAAGCGAAAATATGTCATGTTATCGATGATGATTTCTGGTCCACTACAAACGGGGAATGACATTGATGTATATTTAACTCCATTGGTTGAAGATCTCAAAAGGTTGTGGGAAGACGGTGTTGATGTGTTTGATGAGTTTATCGAGCAGTCATTCAAATTGCGTGCCATGCTATTTTACACGATCAATGACTTTCCAGCGTATGGTAACTTATCCGGGTACAGCATGAAGGGTCATAAAGCTTGTCCAGTATGTGAGGAGGGGACTAGTTCTGTGCGGTTGCATCATGGTAGAAAAAATGTTTATCTTCGACATCGAAGGTTTCTTAAAGCGAATCATCCGTTTCGGAGGTTGAAGAAGTCGTTTAACGGTGCCCAAGATTTTGAAATGGCTCCTCCACCACTATCTGGTCGCCAGGCATATGAAAAGGTGAAAGACGTCAACGTGTAATTTGGTAAGTGTGAAAAACAGCACCTGACACAAAATAACTCGAAGAAAAAGTCAGTGTTTTTTGACCTGCCATATTGGAGGGAGCTTGATGTAAGACACTGCATTGATGTAATGCATGTGGAGAAAAATGTGTGTGAAAGTTTAGTTAGTATACTCTTAAACATACCCGGGAAGACTAAGGATGGCCTAAACTCGCGTATGGACTTGGAGTTGATGGGTATACGTCAGGATTTGCATCCATAATCAAAGGGCAAAAGAACATATTTGCCCTCAGTATGTCATACGTTGTCCAAAAAGGAAAAGCAAAGTCTGTGCGAATCGTTACGAAGTGTGAAAGTTCCGTCTGGTTATGGCTCTAACATCAACTCTTGTGTTTCCGTGAAAGATTTGAAGTTAGTTGGGTTGAAGTCTCATGATTGTCACATGTTGATGCAACAGTTTCTGCCTATCGCCATTTGTGACATTCTTCCTAAAAATGTGAGAAATGTCATAACAAGGTTGTGTATGTTTTTCAATGCCATATGTTGCAAGGTAATCGTGCCCGGTGAATTGGATGTGTTGGAACAGGAGGCATCACTTATATTATGTTAGCTTGAAATGTATTTCTCGCCCTCTTTTTTTGACATAATGGTCCACTTTAATCATCCATTTGGTGAGAGAGGTCCGTTTGTGTGGTCCAGTGTTCTTATGGTGGATGTATCCTGTTGAGCGATATATGAAGATATTGAAAGGGTATATGAAGAACCAGCGTCGTCCCGAAGCTTCAATTATGGAAAGATATATTGCAGAGGAAGCAATTGAGTTTTACACTGAATACATGTCACATGCTGCAAGCATTGGTATTCCAACGACTCGTCATGAAGGGAGATTGGATGGGAAAGGAAAGATTGGAAAAAAATGATGAGCATGCCACGTAATGATGTCCTTCAGGCACACTTGTATATTTTAAACAACACGAACGGCGTGCAACCGTATCTAGCCACTCACAAGGAGCTAGTCAAGAAAACCAACCCTAAAATGACTGAAAAGTGGTTGTTGAATGAACACAACAAGAGTTTCATGCAGTGGTTCCAAAAGACCGTTCTGAAAGATGCATCCGCATCCTTGACATTACATCGACTGACACAGGGCCCGAACTTTGATGTCCTCACCTTTTGTGGGTATGACATGAACAACTATTCATTTTATACAAGGACACAGGATGAAAAGAGTATAAATCAAAATAGTGGAGTGATGGTTGTTGCTCAGTCAATGCATTTCTCAACTTCAAAGGACAACAACCCTGTGATGGCCGAGTCATGCTACTTTGGTGTGATTAAAGATATATGGGAAGTTGATTACGGTCCCTTCACCGTTCCTGTGTTTAAATGCAAATGGGTTGACAATAAGAATGGTGTCAAAACTAATGAATTAGGAGTTACATTGGTGGACCTCAACAAGATAGGGCATAAGGACGAACCATTCATAATGGCAACGCAGGTGAAGCAAGTTTTTTATGTTGCTGACCCAGCTGACAAACGGTGGTCAATTGTTATCCAAGGTAGACACATTGGAGACCCCAATCTTGATATTGTGGAAATTCCATCGACCACAACATGGATTCCAACATCTATCGTGGAACATGACATAGATGATGTAGTTGCTAGTCGTCATGACCACCATGAAGGCTTGTGGGAAAATATTTCATCTTCATAGGGTATTAATCATGTTAATGAATCATTGAATTACATGTTATATTAATTATTCATTGTATTAAATGTTATATTAAATATTTGACAATTGTGTTTCCTTGTTTGGACAGATACTCATTGCTGATCAGGATGGACGATCTAGGTCTGACTCACAGGCTACTGATTCCTCTACTCGGAAGAGTAGAGGTGTTACCCAGATACCAGACGTTGCACTTAGGTGACACCGGGGTGAGAGGTTACCTGTTGACATGGATGTCAACACTGGTAGGTTTGGAGGACCAAATGCCACGAAGTTGAGCAGTTATTCGGGAGTCGTGGCTCGGTCGAAGGTGTCCATCATTATCCCCGACTGGGATAATGTCGAGGAGGTGGTGAAGAACCAGCTATAGAGTGATATTCTGGTAACTTAGATATCATTTAATTTTATTTTAGTGTATTATTCCATGTAATTCATAATAAGGACTCCTTTATGGACTAACTCCTTTCATGTAGGATTCTTTTGACATACCATCACATGACATAGTGAAGAGGAAGATCCTCGGTATTATGGCTGAACGATGGAGGTCGTTCAAATCGATACTCACCAGGAGGTATATTTGGACTTTAAATTCTTAATCAACGCTTTGCCAAATTGTACCAATCCTTAGTTTAAATCTACCTGAATTATAGGTATGTATTCGGGGAGGACAAAGGAGAGTTCCCCGGAGAGAAATATCCATTCATTGATCAGGAGACTTGGGATGCTTTCGTTGCATCTAGGCATTCTGACCAGTTTCAGGTACATTAGTTTTTAAATGATTAAATTATGTATGATTTAAATGGCTAACTCTGAATATTTGTCTTTCTTCTTATAGGCGGTCAGAAAAAAAGCTCGGGACATTAGGAAGCTGAATGACTACCCCCACACACTGTCACGTGGGGGTTAGCGTAGGTTGGAGGAGCGGCTGGCCTAGGAGAGGCTGAGTCAATGTTACACTAGTCAGCCTGACACTGGTATTGTGGATCCCCCTTCCCCACCTACACGCCACGACAAATGGAAGTGGGCCAGGATCAAGAAGAGTGGGGAATACACTTCCTCACAAGCTCAAGAGGTCGCCTCAAGGATAGTAAGTATTCCCCTTGTATCAGTGTCTGTTTTTTGGTTTACGTGAAGGATATGAATACTAACTTGTTTGGTTTCAGGATTCCTTGGTTGAGCAATCAACCCAAGGGTCTTTCGTAGCCCATGGTAGGCAGGATATTTTGACTACCACCATCGGCAGGCCAGAGCACCCAGGAAGAGTGCGTGTTGTTGGTCGAGGTGTAGGTAAGTTGTAAATAACTGTATCCTTTCATTTTGTTATCTGTTAAATAATTATTGGCTAATCATTCATATTTTATAGGCCTCCCAGCTATTACGGTGCTCCCAACCCTGCCCCCTCCTTTGAGAAGTTGGTGGAGCAGAAGGTGGTTGTTGTGAAGGCTGAGTATCAGGAGGAGATATCTAGGCTCCACCAGGAGATGGCCCAATTTAGGGAGGAAATGAAGGCCTCACTCAGCCACCACCAGGAGACTACTGCACCAGCTAGCGACCTACAGGTTAGATTCCTTATTCAATTTCCTCGGTTTTATTGTTTGTAATCACTTTCTTTCATTGTTGAATAACTTCTGCTTGATGTGTAAATATATAGGTATGAAGGGTTACCACTAAGGGGTCGTGCGCTGCGGCTGACCTTGACGATGATGGGGTCGAGCCACCAGATACCCGTCAATATGACCTGTTCATTGACGGGTCGGAGGAGCCAGTTGCCACTGGTATGGTCTACAACTTAGGCCCTGTGGTTCACCATCAGACATTACCTGATGGTATGTCCAGTGTCTCTATTGTGCTCGTCCTCGAGGAGGATGCTGCTGTGCCAGTGGCAACTCCAGAGGTGAAGATCGTCGTTCAGGCGGTGGGCCACTTTCTGATGTGGCCCAACAGACTTCTGACGGCTGCCCCTGGACAGGTAAACACCTTAAACACTAACTAATTTTGTTATATTGTCAACTGTGGTACAAACTGTGATGGTTGTCAATTGTTCAACAAGAACAGGCATTGAAGAGGCTAGACCCGGCCGACGATCCCATCCGGATGCTATGGCGCATCGGGTATGAGCAAGGAGAGGAGACTGTTCAGGTCCCATGGGAGCCACTAGTGTTCGGCCGTCCAAGTGCAGTACCACTTTACATTACACATTCTGACATATGTGAGATTATTTGGGGGACGTCGATGCTGAACATCTCCATCATTCAGCTGTAGGAGCTGTAAGTATATCGTTTTTTGTCCAATTTTTTCATTATACAAGTTATTTGTCGCTAACCATGTCTCAACTTGTTTAGGTTTCTGACAAAACTCTGTGTGGACTTGGGTTTCCAAGGAACTTATGGTTTCTTAGAGCCCTCTCTCATACAGAAGCAAAGAAACACCACGCAGGACACCAAGGCATACATCCAGAATTGGATGTTTGAGTCTGGGAAGGCTGTATACATGGGCCCCTATCATAAAGGGTAATATTCTATTCCATAATTATTGTCATTAACTTTTGTATTTTGAAGTCTCACTTATCACTGGTAACTGCAACGCTCACTGGACGCTTGTAGTGATCTGTCCCTGGGCTTATTTTGCTCTGTACTTTGATACTATGCATCAGCCAGTTCCACAAGACCTGAAAAGTATAGTAGACGGGTAAGTTAATCCCTACAAAATAAGTACAAATTCGATTACATCATTTTTGGACCTATACGATTCTAACTTATCTTGTGTTTTATTTGATGTAGGGCGGTGGTTGGATATAATCGACTGCTTGGAGTTAAGTCCAGCAGAAGAAAAGTTGTGTGGGTGCACCCAAAAGTAAGTCAATCGTATTCATTCAAATCTTCAATATATATTTTTTAAGTTGCGAATTCACTTATTCTATATTTTATGTCCATTGTAGTCTTACAGGCAGGAGGGTACTTTCGAGTGTGGCTATTACGTCATGCATACCATGCTGACCATCGTCCAACAACATTTAGTAAATGGATGGACAGATGTAAGTCTCATCATTTGGACTACTTTTCTAACAATTTCATCAATTTCATGTAATAAATATAGCTTTTGTTCTAATTGTTTTGTGCATTGTTTGCAGTACTTCCAGGACCGGTCATGCTTCTCTAAGACACTTGTAGATAATGTTAGAAAGCAATGTGCCTCATACTTCATTGAAACTAGCAAAAGAACTTAGCTAGATATAGGATCTTTATTCTCTTAAATATGTATCTAGTGTAGGATTTAGGGTTTACATTTTATTAGGTTACATTCATCTGAATTATATATAGTTTCATTTTTTAGGTTGTTATGAATTCATATCAAATTAATTGTTATATATATACCATTCTTTTTATATATGGTTTGTTGCTAGATATGCTGGGATACTGTATATTGTGCTGGTTGTCTGAATGCAGGTTTGGGAAACAATAAAAGAGAAACCATATTAAAAAAAACCACAGTATTTATTCACGGTTATGGTAACAACCGTGATTATAGACCCTATTTATCCACGGTTACTACCATAACCGTGATTATAAATAGTCTGTAAGTGAATTGTTTTTTACTACTTATGTTCATGGTTGTGCTAAACAACCATGATTATAGACCCTATTTATCCACGGTTACTACCATAACCGTGATTATAAATAGTCTGTAAGTGAATTTTTTTTTACTACTTATTTTCACTGTTGTGCTAAACAACCGTGAATATAGATTCTCTTTATCCACGGTTTCTACTATAACCGTGAATATAAATTGTCTTTTATATTCACGATTATAATCGACAACCGTGGTTAGATGTGGTTTATTACCACGGTTGTTAACCGTGGTTAAAGGCCCTCATCTACTACTACGGCTGCAACAACCACGGTTCTTTAACCGTGATTAAAGGCCATTTTTAACCATGATTATATCCATTTTTTCCACTAGCGAAATTCTGACACGGAAGAAGCCTTCCCTTAGAGTATGCAACTCGGCAACGTGAGGAGAAAACGAAGAAGAAGAAACAGAAGGAGAAGAAGGCTCGCGTGGATAATGAGGAAGAAGAAAGGAGATCTTTATTATTTAAAGCTCAGGGGCAAAACTGTCTTTTCCCCATTTCTTTTATATTTTCATTAAAAGTTTTAATTAAACTTTTACCTTCTTTTAATTCCACGTCATTTAACCTGTTTGTAATTAATTAATCAAATAATTTTATTTATTTTCACAACATTTAATTATTTATAATTGCATTTATTTTAATAATAATTCATAAAAACATCAAATAAATGTTTAAAACAATAATTAATATTTCCCACAACTCATAATTTTACTTAAAATATCTGGGATGTTACACAGAGGCTAATCAATTAGGGCGCGGTTTCAGAGGAAGTTGGAACTTTTTCACATAGAGTAATCGATTAGGGCACATGGGTAATCGATTATGTTAAAAATAGAATCTTTACAATCGATTAGGAGAGGATGGTAATCGATTATTAGGAAGTTGAAACGTTGGTAATCGATTATCTAGAGGATCTAATCGATTGGGCATGGAACAAAAGCTTCGTAATCGATTATCTAGCAAGGGGTAATCGATTACTCACGAAACAGAGGCTTAGTAATCGATTACGTGTCTCTTTGTAATCGATTAGATAGTTCAAAAATGCACAGATTTTGCAGATTTCATACAAGAATGCTGGAAAGTTAATGAATCATACCACAATTATTTACAAACTCATTAAACATGTAGGACAAGGACTTATCAAAATTACTCATTTATTCAAAGACAATTGGACATATCTAGTATTCCTAATTCTCTTCTAATGTATATGAATTATTCTTTTGCCAAGGGTTTTGTGAAGATATCCGTTAACTGCTTGGAAGTTTCAACATGTTCAAGCATGCAATCACCTTTCAATACATGATCTCTAATGAAATGATGTCGTATCTCTATATGTTTGGTCCTTGAATGCATGACAGGATTCCTTGAAATATTAATGGCACTAGTATTATCATATCTAAGAGGCACATGGTCTAATGTAACACCAAAGTTAAGAAGTTGTTGCCTCATCCAAAGGATTTGAGCACAGCAACTTCCAGCTGCAACATATTCTGCCTCAGCTGTAGATAAAGCAACACTTACTTGTTTCTTGCTATGCCAAGAAACAAGAGAGCTACCAAGAAAGTGACATGTTCCACTAGTGCTTTTCCTATCAAGTTTACATCCAGCGAAATCAGCATCAGAATATCCTGTGAAAGAACATTCAACACCTTTAGGATACCAAAGACCTTCATTTAGAGTACCAACAAGGTATTTCATTAAACGTTTTATAGCTGTAAGGTGAGATTCTTTTGGACATGCTTGGTATCTAGCACACATGCAAACTACAAACATTATATCTGGTCTACTTGCAGTAAGATAGAGTAAAGACCCAATCATACCTCGATATTTTGTGATTTCCACGTCTTTACCTCTTTCATCTTTGTCCAAATAGCATGAAGTGTCCATAAGTGTGGCAATATCATTTGCCTTATCCATGTTAAATTTCCTAATCAACTCCTTGCAATATTTTGATTGACTAATGAAAGTGTCTTCTTTTATTTACTTAATTTGTAGTCCTAGGAAGAATGTTAGTTCTCCCATCATGGACATCTCAAATTTGTCCTGCATTAGCTTAGCAAACTCTTTGCACAAAGATTCATTAGTAGCACCAAAAATGATATCATCAACATATACTTGAACCAGTAGTATGTCATTCTTTTTGTGCTTAATGAATAATGTTTTGTCAACCTTTCCTCTTTCAAAATTGTTTTCTAAAAGAAATTTACTTAATCTTTCATACTAAACTCTTGGAGCTTGTTTTAAACCATATAAAGCTTTCTTTAGTTTGAAAACATGATTTGGAAATTGGTAGTTTTCAAAACCTGGAGGTTGATCAACATATACTTCTTCTTTAATGTATCCATTCAAGAAAGTACTTTTGACATCCATTTGGTACAATTTGAAATCCTTACAACATGCAAAGGCTAACAATAATCTAATGGCTTCTAACCTAGCTACGGGAGCATACGTTTCTTCATAATCAATGCCTTCTTCTTGATTATACCCCTTAGCAACTAATCGAGCCTTATTTCTAGTGATTATACTGTTTTCATCTAATTTGTTCCTAAAAACCCATTTAGTACCTATTATTTGATGATCATTGGGTCTTGGCACTAATTCCCAAACTTGATTTTTTCCAAATTGATTTAGTTCTTCTTGCATAGCCAACATCCAATGCTCATCAATAATAGCCTCATCAATAGTTTTAGGTTCAATTTGAGGGACAAAAGCCAAATGATTGCAGGTATTAAAAGAGCGACGGGTACTTACACCTTTTGTGATATCACCTATGATGTTATCCAAAGAATGGTCTTTTGAGATGATTCATTCCTTTTGTTGAGCTCCCACTTCTTGTGTTGTGTCCTTGTCTTTGATATCTTCTTCTTTATCATCCAATGTTAATTCTTGGAAGGTACCTACAATGTCATCAACATCTTCCTTTCTCGAGGAGTTATGGCCATTTTCATCAAATTTCACATGAATTGATTCCTCAATAGTGTTAGTTTGTTTGTTAAAGACTCGATATGATTTACTAAATGATGAATATCCTAGAAAGATTGCCTCATCAGATTTTGCATCAAACTTTCCTAGATTATCCTTTCCATTATTGAGCACAAAACAATTGTATCCAAAAATATGAAAATAAGAAATATTAGGTTTTCTTCCCTTGTAAAGTTCATAGGGGGTTTTCTTTAGAATAGGCCTTATTAAACATCTATTCATAACATGACACGCGGTATTTATCGCATCGGCCCAAAAATGTTTCGCAATGTTATTTTCATTTAACATGGTTCTTGCAAGCTCCACTAAAGATCTATTTTTCCTTTCAACCACTCCATTTTGTTGTGGAGTTCTAGGAGCTGAAAAGTTGTGATTGATACCATGTTTTTCGCAAAACTTTTCAAAGGATTGGTTTTCAAATTCTCCCTCATGATTGGTTCATATGGATGTAATTTTTGAATTTTGCTCATTTTGGATGATCTTTGCTAGTTTCTTGAATGCATGATATGCTTTATTTTTATGAGCAAGAAACAAGGTCCATGTATATCTTGAGTAGTCATCTATAATTACTAGACTATAGTAATTACCACCAAAGCTTTTGATTTTAGAGGGTCCTGATGATGCATGATTTATCCTTAATTCCTTGGTTTAAATGTGTATAATTTGCCATTGCTAATTGTGTAATATTATGCATTTTAACACATTTTCATAATTCAAGCTTTATTTAATATTAAATGAATTAGGCGATAATCTTTAAATGGAAATAATAAATCTTACTTGATTTCCCTTATATTGTAGTGAATAATTGAGGTTGCAATTGGGAAATTATGAAATTGAGCATCAGGGTTGACGCGTAGCACCAGTACCACGCGTAGCATAAGACCTCAAGAGCTGACGCGTAGCGTCAACAGTGACAAGGATCCCATTAACAGGCTGTGTGCAACTTCAGAAGTGGGGGAGTTATTTATATTAAACACATATTGGCCAATCCATTACAGACATACGGCACTATCTCAGTGGGGAACATGCAGCACAAGTGTCTAAGCATTATTGAAGAATTATTGGAGAAAATAATGTATTCTGAGTCAGAAAACCTCACGCGTAGCCTCACAACTACGCGTAGCATGGAAGCAAATTCACAACCCTGACGCGTAGCGTCCTGCTGACGCTATAGGACCAATGCCAAAGTCTTCAAACACACCATTCCTCCAGCATATTCATTCGGAGTAACAGAGGTACAAAGCCTCTAGGAGGAAATTCTTCTCTCCTATTCCAGGTTTGATCTTTCTTGTTTTTAGTTTGTTTTAGTTATGGAGGGCTAAAACCCTTAGATTGATTTTCTTGGAGGTTAATGTAATGTTATTTTTGAGGTTTTGATTTTTAATACATTTCCTTGTTATTAATATCTTCATAATTCTAGCTCAATTATTTAATATCTATATTGTTTAATTAAGTTGTATGCTTAATCAATTTAATTATACAGTTAGAATTGAATAATAATTTTATTAAGATAGATTAAGAAATATACATGCTTAATGAATGTTTCAAAATCAATCTTGATAGTTGTGGTTTGCTTAATTCCATAACGTTGAAGTTAGATTATGTATTTAGGCGATGTTCTATGTATGTTCAATAATTCCTAGAATTTAAAATCTTGACTCCTTTTGCTTAATTAGGATGCTTGATTAAAATCTTCATTTTTAATTGAATGAAAGTAAAGGAATTATGAATTAAAAGACGCTTAGTTGATTAATTCAAATTGAACTAAGAGATCGATAATAAGGAAAGTGTATAGAATTCTTTTCAAATCCAAGGATAAAATAAATTGCAATACTCTAAGAAAATCAATCGCTTGTTAGTTATTTGTTTCACATTTATTCTATATTCTTGTATTCTACATTAAATTTCTGTGACAATCAAACAAACCCCCCCAATTGTATGTTTGTTGAACTGTTGTTTATAAGAGTAAATTTTGTTTGTTAGATTTTAGTTTCTTAAAATTAGTTTAAGACTTGATTTTCCTAAATTTTTGTGTTGATCCTTGAGAGAACGACCTAGGTTGACACCCTAGTACTACATTAATTAATTTTAATGTACTAATTTGACGGAATCACGACTGTAAAAATATTTACGTCAAATTTTGGCACCGCAGCCGGGGATCAACGATCTTTAGGAAAAATTCTTGTTTTAGATTAATTTTTTTTGTATAAATTGAAAAAAAAAATTAGTTTGTTTGTTTTATTTTATTTCTTTTGCATGATTTAGGATTCTGATGATTTATTGCTCATGATGATCAAATATCTTGTTGTATGCTATGTATGACTAGAAGAACTTTTGAGCATTTATATTCATTTGATCCTGAAATTGAAAGAAATTTTCATAGGTTAATTAGAGAAGCTAGATTTAATAATAACTTTGTTGAAATTGATAGTGATAGTATCTTTTCTGAATCTGCTGAAAGTACTACTGCTAGTTTTTTTTATATGGCTGAACCTCGTGAAAGAACTCTTAGAGAACTAGCTGCACCTGAATTCACATACGAAAGTTTGTGTATTCAATATCCTGATGAGGATGTCCCTTTTATTCTTAAGACCGGACTTATACACTTGTTGCCTAAGTTTCATGGTCTTGCGGGTGAAGATCCGCACAAACACCTCAAAGAATTCCACATTGTGTGCTCCACAATGAAACCCCAAAATGTTCAAGAAAACCATGTCTATCTTAAAGCGTTTCCTCATTCTTTAGAGGGTGTTGCTAAGGATTGGTTGTACTACCTTGCTCCAAGATCAATCACAAGTTGGAATGACTTAAAGAAAATGTTCTTGGAAAAATTCTTTCCTGCCTCTAGAACAACTGCAATTCGTAAAGACATATCTGGCATTAGGCAACTCTCTGGAGAAAGTCTTTATGAGTATTGGGAAAGATTCAAGAAACTCTGTGCAAGTTGCCCTCACCACCAAATTTCTGAACAACTTCTTCTTCAGTACCTCTATGAAGGTCTGCACCACGTTGATCGCAACATGATTGATGCGGCAAGTGGAGGAGCTTTAGGAGATATGACTGCTGCTGAAGCAAGAAATCTGATTGAGAAGATGGCATCTAACTCTCAACAATTTGGTGTGAGAAATGATTCTTTCAAACCCATGTTTGATTCCAATTCTAGTTCATCTGGAATTAAATTGGAGAGCAAACTTGATGCTCTCACCACTCTAGTCACACAATTAGCAGTAAATCAAAAATCCATGACTGCTAAAGTATGTGGCATCTGCTCTTCACAAGAACACCTCACTGATTGTTGTCATTCTCTACAAGAAAAGGATAATAATAGTCCCCAAGCCTATGCAGCTAACATCTACCATGATAGACCTTCATCACAACAGCAACAAAACCATGACCTTTCCACCAACAGATACAATCCAGGTTGGAGAAACCATCCAAACTTGAGATGGGGCAACCAACAACAAAATTCCCATCCCAACCTCTATATCAAAGCAATGCACCAACCTTTCAAATACCTACACCTCAACCATCCACAAGTGGCCCTTCTTTGGAGGATCTGGTAAAACAAATGGCTGCACAGAACTTGGAGTATCAACAGAGGAATGATGCTACCATCCAGAGTTTAAGCAACCAAATTGGGCAATTGGCTTCATCATTAAGCCAGTTACAATCTCAAAACTCTGACAAATTACCATCTCAACCAGCTGCAAATCCAAGAAATGTGAGTACAATTCAGTTAAGATCAGGTAAGAACCTTGAAGTACCCATACCCAAGGAACCTGAAAAACAAACAACTGAGCCTAAAATAATTAAGAATAATATACCCTCTTCAAGCAAATCTGAGATATAACCACCCCAAATTCCACCTCATATCCCTCTTCCTTTCCCACCAAAAGCAATTCCAAGTAAGAAGATGGAAGAAGTGGACAAAGAAATTTTGGATACTTTCAGGAAAGTGGAAGTGAATATACCTCTTCTTGATGCAATCAAGCAAATACCCAAGTATGCCAAATTTCTGAAGGAGTTGTGTACTCACAAGAGGAGACTCAAAGGGAATGAAAGGATAAGCATGGGAAGGAATGTATCTGCACTGCTTGGTAAGGAAATTTCAAATATTCTTGAGAAATGCAAAGATCCAGGTACGTTTTCTATACCTTGTATCATAGGCAATAACAAATTTGAAAATTGCATGTTAGATTTAGGAGCTTCAATAAATGTTATGCCTATGTCTATTTTTAAATCTTTGTCTCTTGGAAATTTACAACCCACTGGTGTAGTAATTCAGCTAGCCAATAGGAGCATTGCTTACCCTGCTGGAGTTATAGAAGATGTTTTGGTTCAGGTAGAACAACTAGTTTTCCTTGCTAACTTTTTCATACTTGATATGGAAGAAGGTATGCCTCAAATTCCTATTCCTATCATTTTGGGAAGACCATTTTTGAAAACAGCTCGAACCAAAATAGATGTTCATTTTGGAACTCTCTCTATGGAATTTGGTGACACGAGAGTTCAATTTAATATTCTTGATGCCATGAAATACCCATCTGAAAATCATTCTGTTTTCCAAATTGACATTATTGATGAACTAGTTTTTGAACATTTTTCTAATGTTGATTTGGAATACATGGATGATTCAAACAAATGTTTTGCATGCAATGATTCTGGAAGTTGTGATATTTGTGCTGAAATTAATAAATACTTAATTTCTGATTCAGAGTCTTTAGATATACCTGTTAACCATAAGGAGCTGAATGCAGGATTTCAAGAAAATTCTAACAAAATTTTTGAGGTGCAAGCAGCAGAATCAAAATCTACTTTGTTAGTTCCATCTGTTTTGCAGGCACCTAAGTTAGAATTGAAACCCCTACCTGAGAACCTAAAGTATGTATACTTAGGGGATAATGAACAGCTCCCGGTGATAATTTCCACTTCTCTTGATGAAAATCAAGAAGAAAAATTGTTGCAGGTATTGAAAAGACATAAGAAGGCTATAGGATGGACATTGGCAGACATTCCTGGAATTAGTCCATCCATGTGCATGCATAGAATATTTCTGGAGGAAAATACTAAAGCAGTAAGACAGCCCTAGAGGAGACTCAACCCTGTAATCCTTGATGTGGTTAAGAAGGAGATTACCAAGCTTCTACAAGCAGGAATCATTTATCCTATCTCTGATAGCCGATGGGTGAGTCCGATTCAAGTGGTTCCTAAGAAAACAGGGATCACAGTTGTGAAAAATGAAAAGGATGAATTGATCCCAACTAGAGTGTAGAATAGTTGGAGAGTCTGTATTGATTATAGGAGACTAAACCAGGCAACAAAGAAGGACCATTTCCCTTTACCCTTCATTGATCAAATGCTTGAGCGTCTTGCAGGTAAGTCTCACTACTGTTTTCTTGATGGATTCTCTGGATATTTTCAGATTCATATTGCACCTGAGGATCAAGAAACAACCACATTCACTTGTCCCTTTGGCACATTTGCTTATAGGAGAATGCCATTTGGCCTATGCAATGCTCCTGGAACTTTCCAAAGATGCATGATAAGTATTTTTCATGATTTCATTGAAAATTGCATAGAGGTGTTTATGGATGATTTTACTGTTTATGGATCTTCATTTAATGCATGCCTTGAAAGTTTGGATAAAGTTTTAAACAGGTGTATTAAAACTAACCTTGTCTTGAACTATGAAAAATGTCATTTTATGGTAAAACAAGGAATAGTTTTAGGGCATGTAATCTCTAAGAAAGGAATTGAGGTAGATCCTGCCCAAATAGAAGTTATATCATATTTGCCTTACCCCTCTTGTGTTCGAGAGGTTCGTTCTTTTCTTGGTCATGCAGGTTTCTACAAAAGATTCATAAAGGATTTTAGCAAGAAGGCTAGGCCACTATCCAGTCTGCTTCAAAAGGATGTGGCATTTAAGTTTGATGAAAAGTGTCAGGAGGCTTTTAATTGCCTCAAGCAAGCATTGACCACTACCCCAATAATCCAAGCACCTGATTGGACAGCCCCATTTGAATTGATGTGTGATGCCTCTAATTATGCATTGGGAGCCGTCCTTGGTTAAAAGATTGACAAGCAACCTAGGGTCATCTACTATGCATCTAAAACTTTAGATGCTGCCCAGGTAAATTACACCACCACTGAAAAAGAGCTCTTGGCCATTGTTTTTGCATTAGATAAGTTCAGATCTTACCTACTCGGTTCGCGAGTAGTTGTCTTTCCTGACCATGCAGCTCTGAAGTACTTGTTGAAGAAAGGTGAGTCCAAGCCAAGATTAATTCGTTGGATGCTCTTGCTCCAAGAGTTTGACTTGGAAATTCGTGACAGAAGTGGAACACAAAACCTTGTGGCAGACCATTTAAGTAGAATTGAGAATGCTCCTGATTCGGCACCTATTCGGGACCATTTTCCCGATGAACACCTCATGAGTATTTCTAACTCTTTTGATACACCTTGGTTTGCTAACATTGTAAATTATCTTGTTGCTTCTGTTTTTCCACCATATGCATCCAGAAACCAAATTTCAAAATTAAAAAGTGATGCAAAGTATTATATTTGGGATGACCCGTATTTGTGGAAATTGTGTAATGATCAGGTGATTCGAAGATGCATTCCCGATCATGAAATAGAATCAGTTCTTCGATTCTGCCATGCTTCACCAGTTGGTGGACATTTTGGTCCACAAAGAACAGCAAGGAAGGTGTTGGATTCTGGTTTATATTGGCCCACAATTTTTAAGGATGCATGGAGAATTTGTAACACCTATGAAAAATGCCAAAGAGCTAGTAATGCTACCACATGGAGACAATAGATGCCTCAGCAACCTATGTTGTTTTGTGAAGTATTTGATGTTTGGGGCATTGATTTTATGGGTCCATTTCCTTCATCCTTTGGTTTTACTTACATTTTATTGGCTGTAGATTATGTTTCTAAATGGGTGGAAGCTAAAGCCACTAGAACTAATGATGCTCGAGTTGTTGTGGATTTTGTTAGATCTCAAATTTTTTGCAGGTTTGGCATCCCGAGAGCAATCATTAGTGATCAAGGAACACACTTCTACAACAGGACCATGTAAGCTATGCTCAGGAAGTATGGGGTTGTTCATAGAGTCTCTACTCCATATCACCCCCAAACCAATGGACAAGCAGAAGTCTCTAATAGAGAAATCAAAAGAATCCTGGAGAAGATAGTACAGCCTAATAAAAAGGATTGGAGCAGGAAACTGGATGATGCTCTTTGGGCACATAGAACAGCTTTTAAGGCACCTATAGGAATGTCTCCCTATAGAATTGTTTTTGGTAAAGCATGTCATCTTCCAGTGGAGATTGAGCATCGTGCTTATTGGGCTGTAAAATCTTACAACTTAGCACTTGATCAAGCAGGTAAAGAAAGAAAATTACAACTGAATGAGCTTGATGAGATCCGTTTGGCAGCTTATGAGAACTCGAGGTTCTATAAGGAGAAAACAAAGAGATTCCATGATAGCTCAATAGCTAGAAAGGATTTTACTGCTGGACAGAAAGTGCTACTGTTTAATTCCCAGTTGAAACTGATGGCCGGAAAATTACGCTCCAAATGGGAAAGACCTTTCATTGTTACTAATGTATTTCCTCATGGAGCTGTGGAAATAAAAAGTGAAAACTCCAATAAAAGCTTCAAGGTTAATGGACAACGTTTGAAGCCATTTCATGAAAATCCTTCACTTGTGGATGTTACAATTGAGGAACATGTTTTGGGGGAACCACTTCTTGATCCCACTTGAGGGAGTTTTTCTTACCCATCTTTTTACTTTTTCATTCTATTGTCTATTCTGTATGCTCTGTCTTACATTGAGGACAATGTATGATTTAAGTGTGGGGGTGGGATCATTCATATATTGTGTGATTAATTTTGTGTGACTATTTAGCTAAAAAAAATAAAAAAAATTAAAAAAAAATTTAAATAAAAGATTTGGTGTGTGTTTTTGTTTAAAAAAAAAGCATGTTTTATTAGAATTTTAAGATATGCATGAGTAACAGGTAAATTCTCTCATGTCTGATATAGGCTTAATGATATGTTATGATTTGAACTCAAACATTTTTTTGGTATGTTGAGAATGACATGATAATTGAGAGATGATCATATATGATAGAATTATACCTTGTGAGATTTTTGAGCCTTAAAATTTGATGGATCACTTTACGCCATCTGAATTCTTTCATGTGTGATTAATTCCTGAAAGCTTACATCCTAATTTTTGTCTTGTTTCTTGATGATACTTGAAACTCATATGAATGTATTTGAAATGATACAAGCATTTTGTTTAATTGAGCCACTAAGCCAGATAAACCTACCATGAATAAATTATCTCTTGCTAGCCATTTTGAGCCTATTTAACTGTTTCCTTGATTGCAGCTCAAATAAGCCATGGATGAAAAACCAAAAATATACCTACCTTAAGGAATATATTGGAGCTTTGGAATCAAGTCAAAAATAGGCATTCAAATAAGTCTAGGGGTGTGCAAAAAGGAGTCGCAACTCTTCTTTCGAGTGTTATGCAATCACATAAGAAAAGATAAAAAAAATGATGAATAAATAAAAAGAAATATTTTGATGATTGCGACCAAAAAAAATTGGAACACAAAGTGCTATATCCTCATGCTTACCTGTAAAATTATTTGCTCCTTATTCTTTTTGGTACATGCCATAATCCTAAAAATTTTATCATCCATTTTAACCTTGGCCACATTACAACCTTGGAAAGTCCTGTTGATCTATACATGCATTTGTTTGATTGTGGAATTGAGAAACTTGCCAAATTTTTGGACTGTCTGTTTTTCAGGAAATGTTTTGAGAGTATACACAAACCCAAAACACTTGAAAGTTGAGAGTATGTCTTGTGAGGTTATGTCACTTATGATTTTCCTTTCAGTTTGATTTAATTTTCACATGCCTAAGTGTTTGAATGATTTTTATATATATCTTGATGCTCTGTATCTTGCATGTTGAATAACTCTTGTTTCTCTGTATATTCCTAGGATTTCATGCCAATTCTGTGTATTGTTATTTTCAACTTAATGTTTTCAATAAATTGTGATACTTGTTTTTATTTTGATTTTGCCCGGGAGTGCAAAAGAATAAGTGTGGGAGTATTGGATGATGCATGATTTATCCTTAATTCCTTGGTTTAAATGTGTATAATTTGCCATTGCTAATTGTGTAATATTATGCATTTTAACACATTTTCATAATTCAAGCTTTATTTAATATTAAATGAATTAGGCGATAATCTTTAAATGGAAATAATAAATCTTACTTGATTTCCCTTATATTGTAGTGAATAATTGAGGTTGCAATTGGGAAATTATGAAATTGAGCATCAGGGCTGACGCGTAGCACCAGTACCACGCGTAGCATAAGACCTCAAGAGCTGACGCGTAGCGTCAAGCCTACGCGTAGCATCAACAGTGACGAGGATCCCATTAACAGGCTGTGTGCAACTTCAGAAGTGGGGGAGTTATTTATATTAAACACATATTGGCCAATCCATTACAGACATACGGCACTATCTCAGTGGGGAACATGCAGCACAAGTGTCTAAGCATTATTGAAGAATTATTGGAGAAAATAATGTATTCTGAGTCAGAAAACCTCACGCGTAGCCTCACAACTACGCGTAGCGTGGAAGCAAATTCGCAACCTTGACGCGTAGCGTCCTGCTGACGCTATAGGACCAATGCCAAAGTCTTCAAACACACCATTCCTCCAGCATATTCATTCGGAGTAACAGAGGTACAAAGCCTCTAGGAGGAAATTCTTCTCTCCTATTCCAGGTTTGATCTTTCTTGTTTTTAGTTTGTTTTAGTTATGGAGGGCTAAAACCCTTAGATTGATTTTCTTGGAGGTTAATGTAATGTTATTTTTGAGGTTTTGATTTTCAATACATTTCCTTGTTATTAATATCTTCATAATTCTAGCTCAATTATTTAATATCTATATTGTTTAATTAAGTTGTATGCTTAATCAATTTAATTATACAGTTAGAATTGAATAATAATTTTATTAAGATAGATTAAGAAATATACATGCTTAATGAATGTTTCAAAATCAATCTTGATAGTTGTGGTTTGCTTAATTCCATAACGTTGAAGTTAGATTATGTATGTAGGCGATGTTTTATGTATGTTCAATAATTCCTAGAATTTAAAATCTTGACTCCTTTTGCTTAATTAGGATGCTTGATTAAAATCTTCATATTTAATTGAATGAAAGTAAAGGAATTATGAATTAAAAGACGCTTAGTTGATTAATTCAAATTGAACTAAGAGATCGATAATAAGGAAAGTGTATAGAATTATTTTCAAATCCAAGGATAAAATAAATTGCAATACTCCAAGAAAATCAATCGCTTGTTAGTTATTTGTTTCACATTTATTCTATATTCTTGTATTCTATATTAAATTTCTGTGACAATCAAACAAACCCCCCCCATTGTATGTTTGTTGAACTGTTGTTTATAAGAGTAAATTTTGTTTGTTAGATTTTAGTTTCTTAAAATTAGTTTAAGACTTGATTTTCCTAAATTTTTGTGTTGATCCTTGAGAGAACGACCTAGGTTGACACCCTAGTACTACATTAATTAATTTTAATGTACTAATTTGACGGAATCACGACTGTAAAAATATTCACGTCAGTCCAAATAAGTCCATGTGCAAAAATTGTAAAGGCCTTTGAGTAGAAACAATGTTTTTAGCTTGAAAGGATGCCTTTACTTGTTTTCCCTTTTGACATGCATCACAAAATTTGTTTTCAAATTTGAGCTTTGGTAAACTAATTACTAATTCTTTGGAGACAAGTTTGTTTAAATGGTCTACATATATATGAGCTATTCTTCTATGCCATAACCAAGTTTCATCCTCTCTAGTTATGAAACATTGCACATCATTTGAGGACAAACTATCAATATCAATCATGTAAATGTTATCAATTCTTTGACCAACAAACTTAACCTCTTTGTTTAGCTTATTCTCAATTATGCAACAATTGGATTCAAATAAAACTCTATATCCTTTATCACATAATTGGCTTATGCTAAGCAAGTTATGTTTGAGTCCTTCAACATATAATACATCACTAATAGAGGTAGAAGAGTTTTTACTGATATTTCTGATACCAAGTATTTTTCCTTTGGTTTTATCTCCATAAGTGACACTTCCTTTCTTTTTAGGAGTGAATGATGTGAATTTGGTTATATCTCCCGTCATGTGCTTTGAACACCCACTATCTAAGTACCAATGGGTGTTGCTTGCCTTGAAGCATACCTATAAAACAAAATTAGTTTAGAGAACTTGGTACCCATTTTATGTTGGGTCCTTTTTGGTTAGTTTGTGGTAATGTCCCTTTGGGAACCCATACCTTTCTTACCATTTTTGGTCCAAGCTTTCTAATTTGGCAATTTAAAGCATTATGTCCTTTAGCACCACAATGATTGCATTTAGTGAATGGTGATGAGGATTTTCTAGGTGGTACATAGAAGTTTTTGTAATGCTTTTCCTTTTTAGTGGAATTATATCCTAATCCCGTTTTGTCAAACATGCATTTTTGACTTCCAAGTAATACATTTAGATTATCTCTACCATTAGTAAACCTTTCTAAGGTTTTGTTTAAGTCTAGGACTTTCTTTTCTAGGTCAACACATTTCTTGAAGTATTCACATGATCTTGAGCAAGTTTGTTTTTCAACAATTTTCTTTTTCAAAGACTCATTTTCTTTTACTTGCTCAAGTAGTGTTTCTAGAGTTTCTATTGTTTTTCTAGACAATTTATATTTACTAGAAAGCTTAATAAATTTGTCATACAATTCATCAAAAGCATCAAGCAATTCTTCTTTATCTAAGTCATGGAGACTTACCTCATCTTCCTCTTCAAAGTGGTTGCCCATTAAGCAAAGATTTGCCTCTTCATTGTCTAAATCATTAGAGCTACTTACATCATTTTCGTCCCAAGTGATGTAAGCCCTTCTTCTTCCTCCTCTCTCTTTGCTTTTCTTTTTAAGGTTTGGGCAATCAGCTTTGAAGTGCCCTTCCTTGCCACATTCAAAACAATTGAGTGAGGAAGTATTTTCTTTTGTGATAGGTTTCTTACCATGAGTTTTGGAGCTCCTTTGGAAGCGTTTACTTCTCATGAATTTCCCGAAGCATTTCACAAAGAGTCCAAACTCTTCTTCTTCATCGAGTTCACTTCTGGATTCTTCTTCATTTATGGAGGTGGCCTTGAGAGCTAGACCTTTCCTCTTGGAAGATTTTTTTTCCTCTTCTGCCATCTTTAATTCTTTCAGCTCTTATTCTTGTTCTTGTAACTTACCAAATAGTGTGGCAAGAGACATTTCATTAATGCTAGGAGATTTTTTTGATGGCGGTGACTAGCGGTTGCCATTCCCTGTTAAGACTTTTTAACACTTTATGAATGAGCACTTTGTTAGTGTACGTCTTTCCAAGGGTAATAAGTCGATTAATAATGATAGTGAACCTTTTTTTCATATCAACAATTGACTCACCAGGGTTTAATCTAAAGCACTCATATTGACTAGTTAATGTACTGATCTTAGAGTCCTTAACATCATTAGTACCTTCATGGGTTACTTGTAAAGTATCCCACATCTCCTTGGCAGACTTACATGTAATTATTTGAAAAAATTCATCTGGTCCTAATGCAAGAGTAATAAGATTTTTAGCCCTGTAATTATACTGTACCTTTTTCTCTTCGTCACTCGTCCAATCGTCAATTGGTTTTTCAACATTTTTTCCATTAACAATATGCATGGGAATAAAGGGACCATTTTCAATGGCATTCCAAACTCTTAGATCAATAGATTGAATAAAAAATTTCATTCTCTTTTTCCAAAAGGTATACCCCTCAACATTGAAAGCGGGAGGTCTATTTGTAGCACCGCCCTCGGGGAAAAGATTTAGAGAAGTTGAGGCCATTTTTCTCTTGAAGCTGTTAAGCTCGATCTACAAGAGTCAAGCTCTGATACCACTTGTTATTCAAGTGGCCTCAATACTCAAGAGGGGGTGAATTGAGTTTTTAAAACTTTGCTTGGAATACCTTTGAACTTGATTCTTTTATCACTAGTTTAAAGATTATGCAAGTGAAGACAAGTATAGTACAAGAATCAAGGCGAAACAAGATATAAATATTGATAAAACAATTTCTCGAACATTTGGTGTGCAGCTCTTTAAAACAACTAATTTAAGCAAGCTAAAGTAAGCGAATCACAATCAATCAATAACAAACCAATCAAGAGCAATATATGAATGTAAAAGAGTAAGGGAGAAGAGCTTGCAAACCAATTTAACGAGTTCCACCACCCCGGTGTACGTCTCACCTTCAAGCAACCCACTTGAAGGATTTCTACTATTAAGAATTTGAGATTACAAGCTTTGAGCAATTACAGCTTCCTAGTGTCCCACACTCAAGAACTCAATCATCACAAGCAAAGGGTAACCCACCCAATCTCACAATCTCTCAATAACCTAAAGGTTAAACCCCAACCTTTGTGACCACTCAACCTAGAGTGAGAACCTTGGTGTTTGGTGATGATGTTTACAAGATATATACTCTCAATAGAGTGAATAGGCAATTGAAAGCTCACACAATTTCTAACTCTCAACAAGAGAGGATATACAAATTCTAGCTCAAAGATTTTATAATATACAAGGAAATGAACTAACTAATCATAAAGGCAACTAAAGATTGATTGCTTCTTGTTCCTTTTTTTTTGTGCTTGAGTTTAGCATGCATTTATAGAACTTTGATTGAGCTTGGTGGAGTTCCTAGCCGTTGCAGACCATGGGTGCCTGAGATCTATGGAGAAATGAGCTGGTTTCCCACTAAAAATTACTTTCCCCAAATTCTAGCACTATCGTAATCGATTACGCCTCAAGCTGTAATCGATTACATTTTGAAATCTTCAGTGTTTTTCATGCTATAATCGATTAGCATATACCTTGTAATTGATTAGCTGTAACTCAAAACCTTGGTACTCGATTATGTCTTACCTTGTAATCGATTAGTGATGGCACCTGATGCATTTAATTTGGTTACGCAGCTTGGTAATCAATTATGCCTTGTATCTAATCAATTAGTGTAAAAATAGTTGCCCTATAATTGATTAGTGGATATGATGTAATTGATTAGGTGTTTTCCAGAAGCCTTGGAATCGATTATTTTAACTTCTGCAATCGATTAGCTTAAGTACCTGATTCATTTAAATCAATTTTTCATCTTGGTAATCGATTAGGGTTTATGGTGTAATCGATTAGTTGACAAATAGAATCCTTGTAATCGATTAGTCTTCACTGTGTAATCAATTAGTTGATAAAATAGAAGCTATCTAATCGATTATTTGTCCTTCGTAATCAATTATCCTGCGTGTTTTTGCAGGTCTGGTGCTGTTTCTTGTTTCTCCAAGAGTTTCTTCAAAAGTCCTTTTTCATTATCAAAATCGTTGAACCTGAAAACATATTCAAACACAAATACCCTGAATTATTCTAACAAGGTACGTTTAAATTTCGAGGATGAAATTTTTATAACGGGGGGAGAGTGTAACAGCCTAATTTTTAATCCGTAATTAAACAGTGAAAAATTAAAGTTTCTTAGAAAAATTAGAAATGAATCCTAGAAAATAGGAAATTGAATTCTGAATATAAGGATATTTTTAGTCTGACTTAAAACGAAATTAAATAAAAATAGAACGTAGAATAAAATAAAATAATAAATAAAATAAAAAATCTTCCACAGTAATCTACTACAGTAAAATGCTACAGTATCACATAAGGATTCCAAAGTTAAGCGTGCTTAACTTGGAGTAATTCTAGGATAGGTGACCTCCTGGGAAGTTCTCAAGAAATGTGTGAGTGAGGACAAAAGCACATTGGAAAGGTCTCGCGTTGGTCTGTGGGGCGAGTCGTTCATTCCTGAAAAACGGACAGGGCGTTACAGTGGTATCAGAGCAATGGTATATAAAATATAAAGAAAACCTTAAGAAGTAACTAGAAATTAAAGAAAGATAGCTTGAAGTGTGTAAACCTTGATTGCTATTTGTTTGAAATTTATGTGCTTGTGTGTTATGTGTGCTCTTTGTATGTTTCTGTTTAGTATAATTACCAGTTAGATAATATAAAAATTGTTAGAACTCTGAGTATATTAGATACTCGGTAACTGAATGCAGTGTTACTCGTACCTATAGGATAAGAAATGGCTAGACGTCAGAACGATGATGCCATGGCTGCTGCATTCAACCAATTTGCTGAGATCCTTGAAAGACAGGAACAACAAAGGTTAGTTGAAGGAACCCATGGACTTGACCGTTTCCTGAAAAAGAAACCTACCCAATTTAAATGAGACTATAATCCAGAGGTGGCTTACCTGTGGATTAAAGAAATGGAACGTATCTTCCAATCATTACCTTGCACTAAAGCCCAGGAGGTAGAATATGCTACCTATATGATGGTAGGGGAAGCAGAGAATTGGTGGATTTTCGCTCGCGATAGGTTACTAGAAGCTGGTAGACTACTTAACTGGGAGAATTTTAAAGAAAGTTTCCTCGAGAAATATTTCCCTGCTAGTGTTAGAAGCAAAAAGGAATTAGAATTTTTAGAATTAAAGCAAGGGAATATGTCTATTGGAGAATACACTACCAAATTTGAGGAACTATAATTGTTCTATCCTCCTTTCCAACAGCCAGGAACCGAGGCTTCTAAATGCGTCAAATTTTAAAATGGCTTAAGGCCAGAAATTAAAGAAGCCATAGGACATCAGGAGATTATGAGTTTTCCTACTTTAATCAACAAATGTAGAATCTTTGAAGAGAACCATCAGGCTAGTGAACAATTGAGACCTCAACTAGTGAACTTTAAAAGACGAGGAGCATTTAATCAAAATTGATTTCGAGGAGGATCAACTTCATCATTTGGAGGACGCGCGAACCAGCCAATCACATGGAACTGCTACAAGTGTGGAGGAAATCATAGAACCTGTGATTGTACACAGACAGATGTTACCTATTTCTAATGCAACCAGAAGGGACATATTCATCCTAACTGTTCACAACTTCACCAAGGCACTAACACTGTGAATATTAAAACTGAGAACAACAACAATGGAGCCAACAGAGGAGGAGCCAACATTCAAGATGGACGTAATACCAATGGTCGCGGAGGACTTAATGTCAAAGGCACAGCTAGTCAAGGACGAGAAAATGGACAGCTAGTGAATAATGAGAATAAATCACCTGCAGCTGGTAGAGTATTTACAATTAGTGGATCAGAGGCATCGCAGGTAGATGACTTAGTACAAAGTGAGTGCATTCTTAACGATACTACTTTATTAGTTTTATTTGATTCTGGTGCGACACATTCTTTTATTACTGAAGAATGTGTTAGGCGTTTGAATTTACCTATGAAATCTATGCAATATGATTTGCTTGTCTCTACTCCTACTGGTAACCATTTTAGGACAGCTAACGTGTGTGAAGGCTGTTCTATACATATAGGAGGTAGAAATTTTAACGTGAACTTAGTATGTTTACCATTAAAGGACTTGGAAATTATCTTAGGGATGCATTGGTTATCTACTAACCATGTCCTTGTGGATTGCCGTAATAAAACCGTGATCTTTCCACCTGACAACATGGAGTGTCAGGAGTATGATGCCTCACAAAACCCTATAAGATATTCCTTAAACAATGAAGCCCAATTATTCATGGTATTTGCACTTACAGAAGGAAAAGTTATTCCTGATGTAAGTAAGATACCAGTAGTCTATGAATTCTCAGAAGTATTCCCTGAGGATGTTCCAGGATTACCTCCTGAACGAGAGATAGAATTCTCTATTGACCTAATTCCTGGAGTAGAACCCATTGCTAGAGCACCCTATAGAATGTCTCCAATAGAAATGACTAAACTAAAGAAGCAATTGGATGAGTTATTAGAAAAGCAATTCATACGACCTAGTGTATCTCCTTGGGGAACACCTGTACTACTAGTTAAGAAGAAGGATGGTAGTATGAGACTTTGTGTCAATTATCGCCAACTGAACAAAGTGATGGTTAAGAATAAATACCCGTTACCAAGGATTGATGACCTTATTGATCAACTACGAGAAGCTACTGTGTTCTCCAAGATAGACCTGAGATCGGGATACTATCAAATTCATGTGAAGAAAGAAGATATTCCAAAGACAGCCTTTAGAACACGCTATGGTCATTATGAATATTTAGTTATGCCTTTTGGGGTAACTAATGCTCCAGCCATGTTCATGGACTACATGAACTGGATATTCCATCCCTACCTTGATCAATTTGTCATTGTCTTTATAGATGATATTCTCATCTATTCTAAAACCAAGGAAGAGCATGAGGAGCATTTGTATTTAGTGCTATAAATATTAAGGGAAAAGTAGCAATATGCCAAACTATCCAAATGTGAGTTTTGGCTTAATGAAGTAAAATTCTTAGGCCATATGATATCTAAGAATGGAGTGTCAGTCGACCATGCGAAGATTAAAGCCGTAATAGCTTGGGAAAGGCCGAAGACTGTCACAGAAATCAGGAGTTTCTTAGGACTCGCGGGTTACTATCGAAGGTTTATTGAAGGATTCTCCCAAATTGCCCTACCAATGACTTGATTAACCTGTAAAAATAAACCTTTCATTTGGACTCTTGAATGCGAAGCAAGTTTCCAAGAATTAAAGAAAAGATTAACAACTGGACCAGTTCTAGCCTTACCAAATCCACACGAAAACTTTGAAGTTTATTGTGATGCTTCAAAGTTGGGACTTGGTTGTGTCCTAATGCAACAAAGAAAAGTAATTGCTTATGCTTCAAGGCAATTACGACCACACGAACTTAATTACCCTACTTATGACTTAGAATTAGCAGCCATTGTCTTTGCTTTAAAAATTTGGAGGCACTACTTATACGGTGCAAAGTTTGAATTTTATAGTGATCATAAGAGTCTCAAATACCTATTTGATAAAAAAAGAATTAAATATAAGACAATGTCGATGGATGAAATTTCTCAAGGACTATGACTTTAAGTTGAAGTATCACCCGGGGAAAGCCAATGTGGTTGCTAACGCACTTAGTAGAAAAGCTATTCATGTGGCAGCTTTAATGATAAAAGAATTAGAAATGATTGAACAATTTAGAGACTTAAACATAGTAGTTGAGGAGAAATCTATAGTAAATATGGCGGTCGAAGTTCTGAAAATCACTAATGATTTTCTGAAGATGGTGTGTGAAAAACAAAGATTGGATGTATGTCTCCAAGGAATGATCGAGACACAACATAATGGGAAATATCTAGGATTACAAGAAGGTCCAGATGGAGTATAGAGAATGAAAGGAAGAATATGTGTCCTAGAGGATACAGAACTAAAGAAGATGATTCTAGATGAAGCCCATAAAAGTATACTTAGTATTCATCCTGGATCTACGAAGATATATCAAGATTTAAGAAAGGATTTCTGGTGAAGAGGATGAAACAAGAGATAGCTGAGTATGTTTCATCTTGCTTAATATGTCAGAAAAGTAAAGTAGAACATCAAAAACCATCTGGCGGATTACAACCACTAGAAATACCAGTATGGAAATGGGATGACATTGCCATGCACTTTGTGTCAGGCTTACCTAGAACACAAAGAGGCAATGATGCTATCTGGGTGATAGTCGATAGATTAATAAAATCAGCCCATTTTCTTCTGATCAACATGAAGCATTCACTTGAGAAATTGGCTCAAGTGTACATAAAGGAGATAGTGAGATTACATGGAGTACCGTCAAGCATAGTGTCTGATAGAGATCCTAGATTTACTTCTCGATTCTGGGGAAGTTTACATAAAGAGCTTGGTACCAGACTGAAGTTAAGCTCTGCCTATCATCCACAGACTGATGGACAGTCAGAGAGGACTATCCAAAGTCTGGAGGATTTATTAAGAGCATGTGTATTAGAACATGGTGGAAGCTAGGAACATTACCTTCCACTAATCGAATTCACATATAATAACAGTTATCACTCAAGCATTGGGATGGCACCATATGAAGCATTGTATGGTAGAAAGTGCAGGACACCAATCTGTTGGTTAGAGATAGGTGAGCACCTAACTCTTGGACCAGAAATTGTCTAGCAAACAACAGAGCAACTTCGGATGATAAGAAAAAGGATGAAAATTACACAGGATTGGCAGAAGTCATATTATGATCAAAGGAGGAAGCCATTAGAATTCCAAGTTGGAGATTATGTATTCTTAAAGGTATCACCCAACAAAGGAGTTGGAAGAGTGTTAAAAAGTAAGAAGCTTACTCCAAGATATATAGGACCATATGAGATTCTAAAAAGAATTGGTAAAGTGACATATCAGATTGCATTGCCACCTCACCTTTCCAATCTTCATAATGTGTTCCATGTCTCACAATTACGGAAGTATGTACCTGATCCAGACCATGTGATAAAGACTGATGATATAGAAGTTAAGGAAAACCTTACGATTCCAGTAACACCAGCGACGATAATGAACAGAGATGTCAAGCAATTAAGAGGCAAGGAGATCTCATTGGTGAAAGTAGCTTGGCAACAAGGAGATGAAATAAGCATGACTTGGGAACGAGAAGACGAGATGAGAAGTCAATACCCTGAATTATTCTAACAAGGTACGTTTAAATTTCGAGGATGAAATTTTTATAACGGGGGGAGAGTGTAATAGCCCAATTTTTAATCAGTAATTAAACAGTGAAAAATTAAAGTTTCTTAGAAAAATAAGAAATGAATCCTAGAAAATAGGAAATTGAATTCTGAATATAAGGATATTTTTAGTGTGACTTAAAACAAAATTAAACAAAAATGGAATGTAGAATAAAATAAAATAATAAATAAAATAAAAATCTTCTACAGTAATCTGCTACAGTAATTTGCTACAGTATCTGTCACATGAAAAATCTTGCAACTTCACGAGAATTCTTCCTCCTTCGCACCGCCTCATGTCACTTCGATGTGCTATAGTGATTTGCTACTGTATCTGCTACAGTGATTTGCTATTGTATCTGCTACAGTGATTTGCTACTGTATATGCTACAGTAACTGCCATTGGAAGCCTATAAATAAGGCTCCAACCTTCCAAATTTCTTCAAAACCAAAAACATTACTAATTCCACAACCTTCCATCTCCCTCTTCAAGCTTTCAAAACCTTCATTTACCATACTCAAACTCTTTAATTTTGCATAAGAAGAAACTACACAAACTTGAAGATTTGATGAAATACAAGGGAGTCTAGCATAAGGAAAGCTTAGGGATCTTCAATTGAGGTAAGAAAGAGGAGATAAGATATTAAATACATAGAAATTAAGTTAGAATTGCTTGCTTAATTATTTGGAAACTCATTTAGCTAGCTTTTAATTTAATTTGAATTAAATTGTGAAATTTATGCCAAATAGTTTGGAATATGATATATGATGTGTTTCTAATGTTGTATGATGATTTGGAACCAATTGGCATATTTAATTTGTAATTGAAATCATTAAAATAGTAAAAACAGAGGGAAACAGAGTGCTGTCTTCATATATGGATTATACTTGTAAATATGATGAAATGTCATATCTTCTTGAATTTTACCATAAATTCTTATTGTTAAATTATGAATAAATTTAATGATATAAATTTATTGCATTCATGCATCATATGCATTGACCATTCAAAGAATCCGCAGGGGGGTTCTTTGAGGGGGTTCCCGGTGGAGGAACGCGCTCTGTTGAGCAACAGACCTCTACGGTGGTTTTATACCACAGCCGTCTTAAGGGCTAAACAGTGTGTCCTTAAGGGGGGTCCCGCAACACTTGTTATTGATATGATTGTATTGTTATCCGATGTTGGTGTTGCATTATGGGGCGCGGTATCGGTTGGATATCCGTAAAAATATTATTGCTAAAAAATCACTGCAGATGTTCCCACCAGAATGGATCCATCATGCATTTTTATTCATATATAGAATGGAATATTAATATAAATATAATACAAAATACGTGTTTGGCATCCACATCGCATAGCATCATACTTGTGATTGTGTATGTTCTAATCTAATTTCTATTTATTTGATATTTTATCTTACTCTTTCTGTTACTTGTGGCAACCCTTTAGTGGTTAACCAGGAAGACATGTGACAAAGTGGATATTGCTAAATATGGATGAATTATGAAGGCTTTTGATGATGATGTTTGCTTGCGTGACTACTGTTGCTGTATTATGTATATGCTATGTTTTGGTACTTTACATCTTTATATTTTATAAGATCTAGGAGCCTGTTGTAAAATATAATATGTATAAAACTCTAATATTATGTATAATAATAAGAAGTCAATTATGAAACGGTTGCGCACTCTGATATTGTATTAGTAACCTTTGGAATCAGGTTGTGAGTCTCTTGATAATTACCAGGTGAAAAATAAGTTATCCATGAGATTTTATATGGTGACGATAATTATCTTGTGATTTGCAAGTTGACTCCAGGGCGTTACACTCAACGTCAGCTTCGAGCTTCTGTTTCGCCTCAAGCAGGGGCTGGAGAAGGACAATGTCGTATTTGCCCTGGAGACAGCGATGTGGTTTAACATCAAAACTTTCTCTGCTATCTATTCCGCTGCTACTGACGGTCCGAAGCTGGAGATGGATCGCTTAAAGGAGAAGAACTCTCGTCTCTCCGAGGACTGCGGTCGAGCTCACCAAAGGATCAAGTCCCTCAACAAAATAAATCAGGCTCTTCAGCAGTCTGAGGAGAGTTGGAAGAAAGAGAAGAACAGACTCCTTGGGAAAATGGCCGAACTGGAGGGCCTCATGACTGATCTTCGACAAAAGAATGAGGAGCTATCCACGGTGGTGAAGGATGAGCAGAACAAATATCAAGAAGATATGCTGCAATTTGCTCACGTCGCCATGGACTCCTTTAGTCACGTAGTCCGCTAGGTAATCCATCGGAACCGGGATACCCCTCTCAACCTGAACAGAATCAGTTTTTTCAACCGATTCCAGAATGGTGAGTTGATGACAGAAATGGGAGGTCAGTCCTATACTCCTTCTAATGAACCCTTCAAGCTTCCACCTCTAGCGGCAGGAGAAGATAACGGCCTTGGGGACCCAAACGCTAAAGAAGCTGATGCTGGTTCGGAGGGGTAGGAGGAAGAAGGTGCCCCCATTAGTGATTGTCATAATTAGCTCAAAATGTGGGAGTTGGTGGTGAAGAGTCAACTTCCAAGATGGAAGAATAGATTTCTACATATAAACTGCTTGTCTTATTCTTATCATGTCTATCTTTTCCTCCATTACCTACTCTTTTCACTATATTTTTTCTACATTTTTATAAGGGAATAATGTAAAAAAAGTTCATTAGGTTGTGTGAGATAATGTCTAAAGAGAGAACAAAGATAGGTTGGGTATAAGGAATATGAAGTTTTTTAATTATTTTCTAAATACAGATAGAGCCTGAAAGAGGAGGAAATGAATCTTATGGGTTAGGGTGTTTTACAGATAAATAGATAAACAGAGCCATAATATTGTTTAGTCATCTATACTGATATTACCAGCAAACACACACAGAAAACACACATAGACAGGGATATACTGATGAATTGTAAGCAAACTAAACCAGACAGAGATAGAGACATAGATAAATAGAGCCATAACATTGTTTAGTCGTCTATACTGATATTACCAGCAAACACACACAAAAAACACACACACAGGGATATACTGATACTACCAGCAAACTAAACCAAACAGACACAGAGACACAGATACAAGCTTCGACTAATGGAGTTAAACTAAACAGAGTACAGATACAACATACATAATATAATATAAGCAGATGGGGTACATACCAGACAATGCTGCGAGGAAGATGACTCGAAACCAAAGAAGGAAGGAAGGACAGAGTGAATGACATAGACGATGACAAGTAGAGAGTGCAAGCTGGAGAAAATTGCCAAAGATGAGCGTGAGAGGAGAAGCAGAAAGTGAAAAAGAGTATCTGGCACGGCTTTTGAAGTTTTAGAAAAGATGTATAATCACGGATCCCCTTGAAACCATGAATATATTACACATATTCATGGTTGAACAAACACCCGTGGATAAATGTTAACTCTCTCACCACGGTTAAGACCACAACCGTGGATAAAATTTAATTCTATAATCACGGTTATAGAAACAACCGTGGACATACAGTACCCAGTGATTAAACCCTAAAACCTGAACTATATATCCATTATTAGAAATACAACCGTGATTATAGACATCAATATATATTCACGGATAACATCAGATCCGTGATCATACCCATCAATATATAGTCACGGTTGTGTAGTCAACCGTGGATATATATTTCAGGTACTATATATCCACAGTTGACTCCTCAACCGTGATTATATATTGATGGGTACAATCATGGTTCTGATGTTAACCGTGGATATATAGTTTTCCCTGATTATATCGTTTACCTTATAATTTCAAAAATGTCGCCGTGTATGTTTTTATCATTGATCCACTTCAACCCGTGATTATATCTCGTTGTTATATCCAATTTTTGCACTAGTGCATCGAACTTCATTAAAATTTATACGTATTCTGCACCATTTTGAGCTTAAAGGTTTGGGGGCTCCTATTCCCCCCAGATATTTCTAGTCAAGTCATTACTAGTCTGCATCACCACACGAACTCCGCGCTAGCTGGCCTAATTTATTGAATCTCTGCATATGTCTTATCACATATATCTTGGAATATATATATATATATTGTTGAGATGACATGATATAGTCATAACTGTGAGCAAAATATAACAAGCAAGTTACACATATTCCAAAATTTTGCTTAGTAAGTGATTTTAGCTAAATTTTTAAATTTTTCCCTCTAAACTTAAAGATCCAAACTTTCCAAATGCTTCACTTTTCCCAATACAAGTTTTTTATATATATAAATAAGTAAATTTTAACAAGCTAAACATAAAATAAGGTATCACTATAAACTCACAACTTGAATAGGACCAAAGTATAGGACTTTCAATTTCAAGGTATGGATAATATGCAACTTTTTGAGCCTTGCCCTAGAAGGTTGCTAACTGCATGGACTAGCCTGAATATGGTTGAGGAACCTGAATCGCCAACTATGAGTGTGAATGAAAGTCCCACATTGGTTGGATATAATGAAGTTAAGGGATTTATAAGTGAGTAGACTCATTACACCTAATGGCTTAAGTTTTGGATTGCATTATGGTGTCCTATGCTTGTCTTCTTACTTGCTTGGTCCATGTCCTCTATGTGTGGGGTAATCTCCCTGAAGTCATGACTCTTCTCTTTTTGTCCCAACAATGGTATATGAGATTCATACATCTAATATCTTAAAGTTTTGGGTTGTACTGTAGTGTTTTATACTTATAAGCTTGTTTGCATAACCTATGTTCTTGATGTGTGACGGTGATCTCCCTAATATCATGACTCCCCTCTTTTAGTCCTAACAAAAAGGAACATTCAACTCGATTAAAAACTAGTTGAAGTTTAATATAATTTTTAAATATTGCGGATTGAAGAAAACAAACTTGTACTTTATGCTTTACACTATAAGGTATTAAATTTAAAGTTTACCGGGGCTTCCACATTTGGTTGAGATAATACAATAACAGGTTATCATTATCAGAAAACATTATATATATTTTTAAAGATGTTAAAATAATATTATAAAAAATGATGTTGTCATAATTAAATTACTAGAACATCACAGTTAATAACCGTGATAACGATATACGAGTAGAATCTTTTGCAATTTGTGGAATTTTGCACCGAGGGGTCAATCCATTCCTCATGGAAAAGTACGATGACATGATTGAGCGTTTTGTTTCCTTAAAATATTCTTAAATATAAAAAGTTAATATGTATGTCAAAAAATATTATTACATAGGAATGAAAATTTTACTTGATCACCTATTATTTTAATTAAATGGCTAAATTTTTACATTAAATAGGGATGCAACTATATATATTTTAAAGCATAGTATTTTTTAAAATATAAAAATAACTATTTATATGAATAATACACATGACTGATAATAGAAATTTTATTTTGATAAAGAAAACCTTACATTTAAAAAAATTATATCATGAATATTAATTTGTGGAAATTTTTGCAATTTGTGGAATTTTACAGCTGGTGATCAATTCATTCCTTATGGAAAAAATATGAAAACTAGAGGATTTTTTCTAAATGAAAATCTAAAATATAAACTATCATACGTATGTCTAGAATAACTATAATAAAATATTATTTTTCATCTAGACATAGTGTCAGTCTGGGAGTTAGTGTCATGATCTGACCAACATTAATAAGGTGTTTGGTTTGCAGTTGGGGAAACGGAGTTGAGTTGTAGTGAAAAATTTAAAGGTTGATATTAATTCTTCACGACGTTCGAGACAATCAAAACTCTGTTGATCCGTAGGATCAAAAAGTGGCTTCTCCTTAATCAGAGCATTCTTGCTCATGCAGAGAGAGAAAGAGAACAAAGGCTTATGAGAGAAAAATAACTCTGATTTCATTATTGAATTGAATTACAGGAAGCTGCCCTTATATAGCAAGGAAGCCAGTGAGCAAAGAAACTAAAGCGGGAAAGTAGTTACAACAGAAAAGAAAGACTAACTATACAATTAGCTGTAAATCTAACTAACTAACTATACAATTAGTTGTATTTATTATGCCCTCCCCCCCCCCCCCCCGCAAGCTGGCAAGGGGAGAATATATCTACCATGCCAAGCTTGGCAACAAAAGAATGAAATAATTTAGGAGAGGGAGCCTTGGTAAACAAATCGGCCACTTGATTCGAGGAAGAGATGGGCAAAAGCTTGAAAAGACCCTGCTGTAAACGTTCCCTTACAACATGGCAGTCAATGTCTAAGTGTTTTGTTCGCTCATGAACCACGAGATTAGAGGCAATATGAATGGCACTCTTGTTATCACAAAAGAGGAGAGGTGGTTTACGAAGGGAAAGATGCAAATCACGAAGTAAGAAGGTAATCCAATGTAGTTCACAAGAAGCATTACTAAGAGCCCTGTACTCAGACTCATAAGAGGACCTGGACATAGTGGATTGTTTCTTTGACTTCCAACTAATCAAGGAACTGCCAAGGAAAAAACAATAGCCAGTGATGGACTTTGGTGTAAGAGCACAACTTCCCCAATCAGCATCAATGTAGCCCTATAATTGAAGAGAAGAAGTTGGGTAAAATAATCCCTTTTCTGGAGAGGTCTTCAGGTATTTAATAATGCGGATAGCAGCAGCATAGTGTTTAGCATGTGGGGCACTAAGAAACTGACTCAAGTGATTCATAGCAAAAGAAATGTCAGGCCTGGTAGTGGTTTAATATAATAATCTACCTATGAGCCAGTGGTAGCCAGCAATATTAGCATGTAAATCAGCAGAATCTGTATATAGGGAAAAAGTATGATCTAGAGGTGTAAAGGCAGGCTTGCATCCTAACAAGCCTGTATCAGAGAACAACTCCAAACAGTACTTGCGCTGGCAAATAGAGATGCCCTTACAGGATCGAGCAATTTCAAGGCCAAGGAAGTATTTCAAAGGATCGAGATCCTTGATGCCAAAATGATGGTGTAGCTTCTGTTTGATAGAAGTGAACTCCCTGAGATCATTGCCTATCAAGATCACATCATCAACATAAATAGTTAAAGCAGTAAAGGATGTGCCTTGAAACTTCAAGAAAAGAGAAGAGTCTAAAGGTGCAGGGTGGAAGTTGTAGGAGGATAAAGTGGAGGTCAGTTTTTCAAACCATTTGTGACTACTCTGTTTCAAGTCATACAAGGACTTAATGAGCTTGCAGGATTGGTTGGGCTTGGCATACACATCTGCTGGAATTTCCATATACACATCTTCATCTAGTTCTCCGTGCAAGAAAGCATTGTCAACATCCAATTGGTGAAAATGCCAATTATAGACTGAGGCCAAAGCAAGTAATATCCAAATGGTGGACATCTTTGCCACAGGTGAAAAGGTATCAAAATAGTCAATACCTTCCACCTCTGTATAGCCCTTGGCAACCAGCCGTGCTTTGTATCAAGCAACTGAGCCATCAGCATGCCTTTTAATTTTGTAGACCCATTTATGACCAATTGGCCTAACACCAGCTGGAGTGTCCTTAAGCTGCTAGGTGTCATTCCTGTGTAGGGCCTCCAATTCAGTTTCCATGGATTTAATCCAATGTGGGTATTGGGCTGCCTCAGCATATGATTGAGGTTCAGTGTCACTGACCATGGCTAAGGAATAAGACCAATGATCAGGAGTAAGATTGTTATATATGTAATTGGCTGAGATAGGGCGTATGGTGGGTGTTAGTCCTCAAATTTACAATAAAATCTTTAATAAAAATTTCATAAAAATAATAAAAATCAGTCTAAATTGTTAGAAAATTAGGTTTTAAATTCAATAAATAGAAGTTGTTAGAAATAATCTGCCCTTGATCAATTTTCTCTAGTTTTGCAGTGAAAAAGTAAAGAATTTAAAGAGAAAATTGAAGATCAGGAACCTGACGCGTAGCATCAACACCACGCGTAGCGTGGAGACTTTTTGATGCTGACGCTAAGCATCACAGCCACACGTAGCGTCAGAGCTGCGTGGACTCCACAGCCATGTTGGCCAAGCACTCACCTTTTGACCCACTATTAGCCACTCCACTCTGCACAAGTGTCCAAGCCGAACTGGGGGACAGATCCAAATGGCAAAGCATGGTTGAATAAATAATTCTTTAGTGGCTATTTCCAGCTGCGTTTAATAGAGGCTGACTCAGGGAACTGACGCGTAGCTTCAAGACCCTTTCCCTTCCTCAGCCCTATAAATATGGCCATTTCCAACACTTCTAAGCATCCCATTCTGAGTATTTCACTCTTCTCTTCTCTTATATACTCGAGTTTGACTATTTCTTTTGTGAGTCTGTAGTTCTAGAATAATTTTCTGGATACTTGAGAGTGTTGTGTAGTATTATGATCGTTGTATCGTGAAGTTTCAATCGCCTTTGTAATGTCAATCACTGTAAGTGTTGTTCTTACCTTCACTATGTGTAACTAATCTATTTATGTTGGAATTGGTGAACTAATCTATTGAGTATGAGGTTGTGAATTTAACCTCTGCATGTTTATGATTCAAGTCCATGTTAGTATTTCAATCTTTTATTAATATGAACGTCAAACGGGAGAATGATTTTCATGTGTATTGAAACTTGTTTTATTAGTATGAATGTCAAACGGGAGAATGATTATTCATGCCTTATTAAAACTTAATTTAATAAAAGTAAAAGTTTGAATACCCTTAATATACCAATTACTAGGAATAGAATTGGTAATTATTGTTGCCATAAAGCTAGGATTTAATGCAAGTTTTTATTGAGAAAGCTCACGAGGGATCGGACTTTACGGTAAATACTTAGAATTTATTTCACGAGGGATCGGTTATAATGATTTTAAGCTACAATGATATGAACTTGATGATTAAATATGCATGACTTGAGTTCCTCCATTATTATTCTAGATTAGGGATCCAAATTCCAACATCATTTGTTTATCTGTGTTTTATCTTCAAGTATCTTAGTTATTCTAAAATTACAACTCAACTTCTTAGATAAATTGTTATTCTCTTTTTACCACATGATAACTCAACTATGCCATCTTGTAAATATTGTATAAATTTGTAGATAAATTATTCTTTTATGTATAAGTTTTGATAAATTTATCATAGTAACTAGAAAATTACTGTAACTATTGGACTTTCAATCCCAGTGGAACGATATCTAAATTTTGAAAACTACAAACGATTGGTGCGCTTGCCAATTAATAGACCCAACAGTAAAACAAAGTAATAAGTTTTCTATAACATTATATCATCCGGGTTTAACAGTGGGAGAGTGGAAGTCTTGGAGGTGGGAAGGTGGGTGAGTCTGGTGGATTTTCTAACAGGGATGGAAAGAAGGAATTCTAGGGAAGCAATGGACTCAGGTGCCTAAGGTATGGCTAGATTAGGGTCTAAGAGGGAAGAGATTGGTGGAAAATCAGGATCAAAAACTGGGTTAGTGCAAGGGATAGGCTGGTGTAGGTCAGTGCAAGTATATATGGGCTTGTCATTGTGAGTGCTGAATGGTAAAACAGATTCAAAAAACCTCACATCTCTGCTCAGAAATAATGCTCTAGTGTGTAGGTCCATTAACACAAACCCTTTTGTGCCAGGTTTGTAACCAATGAAAGCTGCTTTCCTTCCTCAAGGATCAAGTTTGCCTCTGTGTTCTTTAAGAGTGGATGCAAAGCATAAACATCTAAATACTTTAAGCTCCCTCAAATCTGGTTGATTACCATGCAGAATGAAATAGGGGGATTAATTATTCAAGGCACTGTAGGGTACTCTATTCATCAAATAAGCGTCATGACTGACAGCATAGGTCCATAAGGACTTGGGTGCATGGGACTGAAATAGCAAAGCTCTTGTGATTCCAAGAAGAGTTTAATGGCTCCTCTCCACCCTACCATTCTACTGTCGTGTCTAGACACAGGACCTTTGATGCAGAATTCCTTTAGAGGCATAAAAGGAAGGCATTAGGAATTCTCCTCCATTGTCAGATCTCACCACCTTTACTTTCCTGTCAAATTGAGTTTCTATCATGGCAACAAAATTTTGTAATGCACTAGTGGCTTCTGATTTTAATTTTAACATGAGCCATATGTACCTACTGTGATCATCAAGAACATTAAGAAAGTACCTACGTTTATGTATACCAGGTGTGGATAAAGGGCCCCAAATGTCAACATGAATCAAATCAAATAAGGCAGTGGCCCTGCTATTACTCAAGGGGAAAGACAATCTTCTTTGCTTAGAAGCAAAACAAGTATTACATACTAATTCCTTATTCATAGAAATAAAAGGATGATCCTTAGTCAAGATTCGCATCCTGGAAACAGACAAGTGCCCTAGTCTATAGTGCCAAAGTGTAGTGTCAGGTATTACAGTCAAATTAGTAGACACCTTACCAATGCGCTCCTCATTCATCTTGCTACAGGGAACCTTCAATTCATACAAGTCATTCTTAGCCTCAATCGAACCAATCATCTCCATGGAAGTCGGATCCTGAATTATGCATAAATTCTTCTTGAATGTCAATGTATATGCATTATGAGCCACAAGCTTGTATATGGACACAAGATTAAATATAAATTCTAGAAGTTACAAGACATCTTCTAGCAGCATATTTGAAAATAATCTAACTGTGCCTGAGTGTGTGGAGGTGAGTTTGTGTCCATTTGGAAAATGAACAATAAGAGTAGATATTGCTCTCATGGATTCAAACATTAATTTGTGTGCACAGATATGATCTATAGCTCCAGAATCAAGTATCCATTCATTGTGTGTGTGCTGCAGGCTACAATGGAGAGCAAAATGATTACCTCCTTGAGTATCAGCAAAAGAAGTCACATGACTAGTCGTAGTAGAGCCTTGCTGAGTTGCTTGTTGTAGCATATTCATGATGCTTTTGATTTATTCATTTGTGAATATTGCTTCTGTGTTTGCATGTTGTAGATAGGTTTTGATAATGACAAGTACCCAAGAACAAGAAGAGCATTATTCATGGATCAAAAATAAGTGTAATGAACAAATCAAAAGAATACACAAAAAGAATTTGATGTACTCAAATCAATGATTCCAGGAATCATGAAGAACATGCTCTCAAATAGATAAAGAATTTAAGAAAGTAATGCATAAGGATCAAGGAAAGGAACCATGCCTCAAAACGCTTCAAGGAAACATCAAAAAGCATGGGAAAATACCAAATAGCATTGCTTGAGTCGATTCACACACGTATGAATCGATTCAAAGGCTTGGAAGTCCTAAAAACACAAAACAGAAAAGCTTGAATCGATTCACCAAAAGCTTGAATCGATTCACACGTTGCTGAAAGCCCAAAATATCAAGTCAGAAAGCTCTAAATCGATTCAGAAACGTAAATCGATTCAAGTAGTGGGAAATGTGTCTCGAAAAGTGTTTTTAAGTGGGAAACAGAGACCCATACTCTATGTCAAGCGTGGAGAACAACCTAAAGCTCATTTACAACGGCTAGAAGCTCTCCAAGGCCTATAAATGCACCATTGATTCAAGCCACACACAACACATCAAGGAGAAATCATTCCTAGCTTGTATTTGTGCATTGTGAGTCCATTTTTCTTGTATAGTTTCATTATTCTGAAACCTTAAGCTTGTATTTGTAAATCCTCTCTTCTTGTTGAGAGTTAGAATTTGTGAGAGCTTTCATTTGCTTATCCACTCTATTGAGAGAGTAAATTGCTTATAAACACAAACACCAAACACCAAGTATCACACTAGCTTGAGTGGTCACAAAGGTTGCGGTTCAACCTTTGGGTATTGAGAGTTTGACAGATTGGGTGGGTTGCCCTTGTGCTAGTGAGGATTGAGTTCTTGAGTGTGGGACACTAGGAAGCTGCAATTGCTCATAGCTTGTATCTCTAAACTTCAATAGTGGAAATCCTTCAAGTGGGTTACTTGAAGGCGAGACGTACATCGGGTTGGTGGAACTCGTTAAATCGATTTGCAAGCTTCTCTTCCTTACTCTATTGCATTTACATACTGAATTTGGTTGATACATTGTCTTGATTATGATTGCATTACCTAAATTTGATTGATTTAACTTAGCTTAAACTCTCCATACCAAGTGTTTGATAAATTGCCACAATAACTTCTGCACATATTTCTACCATAGCTTTTGCACTTTACTAGTTATCTCTTGCATATTATTGTCCTATGCAAAAAGGAAATCAAGTTCAAAGGCATTCTAAGTGAAATTTTAAACACTCAATTCCCCCCCCCCCCCTCTTGAGAAATTAAGGCCACTTGAATAACAAGTGGTATCAGAGCTTGACTCTTGGTAGGTCAAGCTTAACAGCTTCAAGAGAACAAATGGCCTCAAATTCTTTAAATCTTTTTCCTGAGGGTGGTGCCACAAATAAACCTCTTGCTTTCAATGGGGAAGTCTATCCATTTTGGAAAGAAAGAATGAAAATTTGTGTACAATCAATTGATCTAAAAGTTTGGAATATAATTGAAAATAGTCCCTTCATACCAATGCATGTTGTAAATAGTAAACAAGTTGAGACACTCATGGATGATTGGAGTAATGAAGAGGAAAAGAAAGTCTAATATAATTACAAAGCTAAAAATCTCATCACCCTTGCCTTAGGTTCGGATGAGTTCTTTAGAGTTGTAACTTGTAAAACTGCTAAGGAAATATGGGACACTCTCCAAGTCACTCATGAGGGAACTAGTGATGTAAAGGATTCTAACATTAGTACACTCACTAGTCAATATGAGAGTTTTAGGATGAACTCAGGAGAAACCATTGTTGAATTGCAAAAGAGGTTTACTTTAATTATCAATCACCTTATTACTCTTGGCAAGACTTACACTAACAAAGAGCTCATTCATAAAGTTTTGAAAAGCCTTACTAGGGAGTGGCAACCTCTTACTAGGGAGTGGCAACCTCTTGTCATCGCTATCAAACAATCACCAAATATAAATAATATGTCTCTTGCTACATTATTTGGTAAGTTACAAGAGCAGGAATAAGAGTTGAAAGATTTGAAGATGGTGGAAGAGGAAGAAAAATCTTCCAAGAAAAAGGGACTAGCTCTCAAGGCTACTTCTATCAATGAAGATGAATCTGGTAGTGAGCTTGATGAAGAAGAAGAATTTGGACTATTTGTGAAGCGTTTTAGAAAATTCATGAGAAATGAACGCTTCCAAAGAAGTTTCAAACCTTAAGGTAAGAAACCTATTTCTAAAGAAAATTCTTCCTCACCCAACTATTTTTAATGTGGAAAGGAAGGGCACTTCAAAATAGATTGTCCAAACCTCAAGAAGAAAAGTAAAGAGAAAGAAGGAAGAAGAAGAGCATACATCACTTGTGACGAAAACGATGTAAGTAGCTCCGAAGAATTGGATAACGAAGAAGCAAAACTTTGCTTGATGGCCAATCACCATGAAGAGGAAGATGAGGTAAATCATCATGAACTTGACAAAGATGAATTGTATGATGCTTTTGAAGAATTGTATGATAAATATATGAAACTATCTAGTAAATATAAGTTGTCAAGAAAACCATAGAAACTCTAGAGATGCATCTAATTAAGCAAGTAAAGGAAAATGAAATTTTGAAAAAGAAAGTTAGTGAATAACCAACTTGCTCAAAATCATGTGAATATTTCAAAAAATGTGATCACCTAGAAAAGAAAGTCCTAGACTTGAATATAACTATTGAGAAATTCACAAATAGTTGAGATAATTTAGATGCATTACTTGGAAAACAAAGATGCATGTTTGACAAAACCAGATTAGGATATAATCCCACTAAAAAGGAAAAGCATTATAAGAATTTCTTTGTGCCTCCTAGAAAATCTTCATCGCCTTTTATGAAATGTAATCATTGTGGTACTAAAGGACATAATGCTTCAAATTGCCATATTAGAAAATTTGACCCAAAAGTGGTAAGAAAGGTGTGGGTTCCTAAAGGAACATTACAATAAGCTAACCAAAAAGGACCCAACATAAAATGGGTACCAAGTTCTCTAAACTAATTTTGTTTTGTAGCTATGTTTCAAGGCAAGCAACACAATAGTAGGTGTTCAAAGCACATGACGGGTGATATAAGCAAGTTCACATCATTCACACCCAAAAGACAAGGAAGTGTCACTTATGGGGATAACACCAAAGGAAGAATCCTTGGCATTGGAAAAATTGGTAAAAATTTATCCACCTCAATTAATGATGTATTATATGTAGAAGGACTTAAGCACAATTTACTTAGTATAAGTCAATTATGTGACAAAGGTTATAGAGTAATATTTGAATCAAATGGTTACATAATTGAAAATAAGAGAAATAAAGAGGTAAAGTTTATTGGTCAAAGAGTTGATAATATCTACATGATTGATGTTGATTGTTTGTCCTCAAATGATGTACAATGCTTTATGACTAGAGAGGATGAATCATGGTTATGGTATAGAAAAATAGCTCATATACATGTAGACCATCTAAAAAAACTTGTTTCTAAAGAATTAGTGATTGGTTTACTAAAGCTAAAATTTGAAAATAAATTTTGTGATGCATGTCAAAAGGGAAAACAAGTAAAGGCATCATTTCAAGCTAAAATATTGTTTCAACTCAAAGGTGAAACAACCCGACTTAAATAAACCCAAAACCGAGACCAGGGAAAATTTTTCCAAAATTTAGAAAGTTCAAAACGTTCATAATCAGCCCAGCGAAATACAGCGCTTGGGCGAGCCCTTTTCTTGCTGAAGCGAATCCTCATTCGCTGAAGCGAACCCATTCACTCGGTAATTTCATCACTCAGATTCGGGACCACGTTCACTCGGGAACGGTCCCCACATACATGATTCACCCGGTAAACTCAACCAGATCCTTATTCAAAAGGTCACAGAAATGCTTCATTCGGAAGCGTCTCAATCTCCACTCGGGAAATGATTTCCTCGGTTATTCCACTCGGAATCCATAAGCTTCCCTCACCCGGAGTATTTCCCAGTCCAATACCACTCGGTATATTTCAACCTCAATTCACTCGGAGGTACATTACCCATTCTGCACTCGGCATATTTTGATCTTCCTCACTCAGAGATCACCATAACCTCCATTCCTTCGGAAGGAGTCCCCACAATCAAGTTTCGTTTGGGATTCCTCTGTCCTCACATTACTCGGAGGAATTCACCAAGTTAAGTCTCACTCAGACTTATTCAATACTTAGCCACTCGGAATATATAACATTCACTCGGAATATATATATAGCCTCGTTCACTCGGAAGAGGACTTCCTAGAACACCTCAATCAGAACCATCACAACACTCCCTTCCTCGGAGAGGTTCACTCGGGATTTCTCACTCGGGAATATTCAAACCCTTCCCCACTCGGGGTTTACTCATATTTTCACTCGGTAACATATGGACTAGTCTTCCCTCGGAAGTAGCCCACTCGAGTACATCTTACTCGGAACCATTTTAAGCCTTCATCACTCGGAAAAAGGCCACACAAACAATAGCCTCACTTGGTAATGGCTCTCCCATCAATATTCCACTCAAAATTCATTGACTTAGCATTATTCTCTCAACACCACATAATGAACAATTCGGGTAACTTTATAACAATGTAATATATATATATATATATATATATATATACAATGTATACTTGTTCACAATCCTAATAGTCAACCCATATAATTAAATCCGTTCGGATTACAAGAGAGTCGGCCAAGGCTTTAACATATCTATTTACAATATATATACTATATGTGCACTTCAACAATCAGAGTGCCCATCACTCAGACTTGAGGCCATCTCCTTATTCCCAGTCCAACCTGCATATACTGAAAAATATAGCCACAGTAGGGGGTGAGCTTTTACATATTAAATGATAGTTATTGACTCGGATTAATCTTTGAATCCTCAACCATACAATAACATATCTCAATCAGCAATAATGCACTCTGCCATTCAATATGAACCCTACAACAACTTCATCCACTCGGGATTCATGCAATTCAATCAAGACTGAGTAATTCACAATATTCACAATCACATATTCACAGCCATAACATCACCTTGCACTCGGCAACAGTACCAATGTACATATATTCACTCAGTCAGAATTCACACCAATTATTCATGGCTATATAATTCATATTCATCACAGCATGTACCACAACCATAACATCATATTGCACTCGGCAATAACAACAATAACATCAGTATACATGTATTCATCCAATCGGATTCCACTCAAGTCATTCAAGACTATATCAATCATGTTATTTCTAATAATATTCCACATATTCATATAATTCACAGTGAGCTCAATGACAATCATAAGTGTGCACACATTCATTTTACCCAAATCCGGTTATTTATTATCAATTTTTATTGTTGCAACATAGGCTCCAAGCCTTTTCTCAGCTCCAAGCTGATTCGGCCGTTTTACTGGTACCAAACCGTTTGCCCTCACATGTAACACAGTCACTCCAAGTGACAACGGAAGTGTTACGGGCAGCCCCGAGTCCAACCCTGTAGGCTTGCCTTGAGTCCAACCCAAGGTCTTTAAGCATCCAACACTTAGTGTACTCGGCACTGCCTCGAGTCCAACCCGAGGTCTTTTATCATATTTAACACGTATTCATCTGATTGCCGGCTCTGTATTAAGCATCCAACGCTACATGCTCCAAGCATTTCCAGTGGCGAATCGGATGCATACGGTCTCATTCATCAGGCGTCCAACGCCAATGCACTCGGCATTGCCTTGAGTCCAACCGAAGGTCTTTCAATATGTTTTCCACACATATGCACTCGACATTAAAATATCAATAACATGCATCCATTGCATTTTATCATTATTATTCATAAACAGGGATCGGCATAGCAATAACATAATACATGCACTCGGAAATCACATGCACTTGGCAATTCACATGCTTTTTAATATAAAATCCCAAACGGGAATTAACATAACCGACCCACATCTCATGCACGTGGCAATCACAATGTCATCCACTCAGAATTATCATTTACAACAAGCATCACATGCTATTTCATGAGATCTACTCGGCATTAACATTTGCAACAAGCATCACATGCTTTTCATATAAAACCCACTCGGTATTAACATTTTCATAGCAAGCATCTCATGCTAATTCATATAAAATCCCATACGGAATTAACACAACAGTCCCCATCTTATGCACTCAGCATTCGCATGTTCAATGACAAGCATCACATGCATTTAAGCACACAATCACACACGAGGATCAGTACAACTCATACACTCGGCTTTCTCATTATCAGCCATAAGCATCTCATACATTCATATAGAATTATAAACAAAACCAGCACATCATTTATACACCACATGCATTCGGTATTCACACTGGTTCACATTACATGCACTCGGCTTTTCATAATAACATATACATACATTCACTCGGTATACATCTCATGGACGGAAATCAACATGCACCACCACATAATTCATTATCAACACATATCCGGGCTATCACTCAATCGGCAAACAATAATCAATACATTACCAATGCAACATAATACAGTGAAGTAATTTTCACCTGGAACCCGTTCATAAACCATCCATTTGAGATGTAAATTAGCCCACCTACTGGAATGAAGATCCCAGAAGCTCCCTGAGCTTGCAGCACCGACTTAACGTTCTTCAGTCACTCGTTCTCAACAGAATGACCCAGCTTCCAGCTGTTTACACAGCACTCTGCTCTCAGCTTTGGGAGAACCAACGCTGCTTCCTCACGAGCAGATCTACCACCAAGACACTCCATGCCAAGCCTCCAAGGCATAACGTCACCCCACACTTAGTCCAGTAGAGAATTCCATGGCTGTTCCCACACACGAACAGACCAGTCCTCACCAATAGTGGAGGACCCCATGCTTCCAAGCACCCATCGTTGCTTAGGCAGAACAGAGGAGGATCTCAGCCTCCAAAACACTCCGCACCATGTTGTTCTCTCACAGCCACGCTGTTCCTACTTCGTGTTCCCACTTCCCACTCGGGTTCTACTCAGCGTGCGAGTGGAAGAAGAAGATGAAGGAAAAGACGAAGAACCAGCGAAGAAGAAGAAGAGGCCACAGGAACTCAAGAGAGAAAAGAAGAGTTTTTGCAGCATAAACAAAGTGAAATGGGCAGAGAGTGAGTATAAAACGTGAAGCTGAAGCTTCCATCATCACACTGCTCTGCGACAGCTCTCCCACTCCATCAGCCGTCACATCACCATTAATTCCAATCCCATCAGCGTGGGAATTGAGGGAGAGAGGGGACCGAAGCTCCCCCCAACACCACCAAGGGCACATGTGTAATTTACCTGGCATTAATATTATTATTATTCAATTAACAATTTTTAATTTTGTAATTAACCTTAAATGATAATTAATTCTAAACCAGGATGTTACAAAAGGCCTTTACAACTTTTGCACATGGATTTGTTTGGACCCTCTAAGGTCAAGAGCTTTGGTGGCAACTACTATGGTCTTGTGATTGTAGTTGACTATTCTAGATATATATGGACTTTGTTTCTTTCTCACAAAAATGAAACATATCATGCATTCAAGAAACTAGCCAAGGTAGAACCGATCATGAGGGAGAATTTAAAAATTAATCATTTGAAAAATTTTGTGAAAAACATGGTATTGAACATAATTTTTCAGCTCCTAGAACTCCACAACAAAATGGAGTAGTTAAAAGGAAAAATAGATCTTTAGTGGAGCTTGCTAGAACCATGTTGAATGAAAACGATATTGCTAAGCACTTTTGGGCCGATGCGGTAAACACCGCTTGTCATGTCATGAATCGATGTTTAATAAGGCCAATTTTGAAGAAAACCCCCTATGAGCTTTACAAAGGTAGAAAACCAAATATTTCCTACTTTCATATATTTGGATGCAAATGCTTTATTCTTAACAATGGAAAGGATAATCTAGGAAAGTTTGATGCAAAATCTAATGAGGCAATCTTTCTTGGATATTTATCATCTAGTAAATTTTATCGTGTCTTTAACAAAAAAAACAAGCACCATTGAAGAGTCCATTCATGTGAAATTTGATGAAAATGGCCATAACTCCCCGAGAAAGGAAGATGTTGATGATCTTATAGGTACCCTCCAAGAATTGAACTTGAATGATAAAGAAGAAGGTAACCAAGAAGGAGATACAACCCACAGTGAGGAACTCTAACAAAAAGAATGGATCACATCAAAACACCATCCCATAGACAACATAATAGGTGATATCACTAAAGGTGTAAGTACGCGACGCTCATTCAATACTTGTAATCACTTAGCATTTGTTTCTTAAATTGAACCTAAAACCATTAATGAGGCTATTATTGATGAACATTGGACATTGGCTCTGCAAGAAGAACTAAATCAATTTGAAAGAAATGAAGTTTGGGAACTAGTGCCAAAACCCAATGATCACCAAATAATAGGAACTAAGTGGGTATTTAGGAATAAGCTAGATGAAATTGGAATAATAACTAGAAACAAAGCTAGGCTAGTAGCTAAGGGATACAATCAAGAAGAATAAATTGACTATGAAGAAACTTATGCTCCCATAACTAGATTAGAAGCCATTAGGTTGTTATTGGCCTTTGCATGTTGTAGAGATTTCAAATTGTATTAAATGGATGTCAAAAGTGCCTTCTTGAATGGATATATTCAAGAAGTATATGTTGATCAACCTCCTGGTTTGGAAAACTATCAATTTCCAAATCATGTTTTCAAACTAAGAAAAGCATTGTATGGTTTAAAACAAGCTCCAAGAACTTGGTATGAAAGGTTAAGTAAATTCCTTTTAGAAAACAATTTTAAAAGAGGAAAGGTTGACACAACATTATTCATTAAGCACAAAAAGAATGACATACTATTGGTACAAATATATATGGATGATATCATTTTTGGTGCCGCTAATGAATCACTTTGCAAGGAGTTTGCTAAGATAATGCAGAATGAATTTGAGATGTCTATGATGGGAGAATTCACATTCTTCCTTGGACTACAAATCAAGCAAACTAAAAAAGGAACATTCATTAGCCAATCCAAATATTGCAAAGAGTTGCTCAAAAAGTTCAACATAGATAAAGCAAATGAAATTGCCACACCCATGAGCACATGTTATTTGGACAAGGATAAAAAAGGTAAGGATGTAGAACTCACAAAATATAGAGGTATGATTAGATCCTTACTTTACTTAACCGCTAGTAGACCAGATATCATGTTTGTTGTTTGTATGTGTGCAAGATATCAAGCATGCCCAAAAGAATCACATTTAACTGTCGTGAAACAAATAATGAAATACTTGGTTGGAACTCAAGATGTTGGTTTATGGTACCCCAAAGGGGTTGAATGCACTCCTGTTGGTTACTCTAATTCTAACTTTGTAGGATGTAAACTTGATAGAAAAAGTACTAGTGGTACTTGTCACTTGCTTGGTAGTTCTCTTGTATCTTGGCATAGCAAGAAACAAGTAAGTGTTGCATTATCAAATACCTGAGGCAGAGTATGTTGTAGCTGGTAGTTGTTGTGACCAAATCCTTTGGATGAAGCAACAACTTCTAGATTTTGGTGTTGTTTTAAACCATGTGCCTCTTAAATGTGATAATACAAGTGCCATTAATATTTCAAAGAATCCTGTGATGCATTCAAGAACCAAACATATTGAGATAAGACATCATTTCATTAGAGATCATGTGTTAAAGGGTGATTGTGTGCTTGAACATGTTGAAACCTCTAAACAATTAGCTGATATATTCACAAAACCACTTGCAAAGGAATAATTCATAAACATTAGGAGAGAATTAGGAATTTTAAAGATGTCTAATGTTAATTAATTACATTCGTTGCAAATAAATTAGTAAGAAATTTAATTATCCTTGTTAATAGATGATTCGGCATGAGAATTGAATAAATATGTAATTTAATTCTCTTTGGCATGATAGTTACCTTATGAATCATAGATGTTGTTTGCATTATTAAGTTCATGATTCTTGCCTTAAATGAACATTGAATCTCATAAATGATTGAGTCAAGTGTTGCTCATGTGTATTTGATTGAATGAGAAGGCAAATAGAGTCTTAAAATTGAAGATTTCAATGACCCCAAGTGTTGTCTAGTATGATGAATCGATTCGTGCTGTTCAAAACTACAATTCAAGCAAGTCAGTAAGTCTTGAATCGATTCACACGAACAGTTGAATCGATTTAAACCCCTGGAACTTCAATTTTTTTAAAAACAGTAAGTCTTGAATTGATTCATGCATGACCTTGAATCGATTCATGCGTGACAAATTGCTTAAATTGGGCAGTTTTTGGTTCAGTTTCCAGAATCTCTCACATCTCTCAACTCATTTTCTCCTCCTTCTCTCTAAAAACCTCTTTCTCTCTCTAAATTCGCCTTCCATATCTCACTCAAACCTCATGGCCTCATCATCTCAACCAAGGAAGAAACAAAGGGACAACATTACAGGGTCTTCCACACCTCAAAATTCAGATCTCATTAGGCTTTTCTCTACCCAAAAGGAATTAGAAACCTATTTGGAGACTTTTTCTAAAAAACTTCTTATTCCTTCACATTGGTTAGATCTTCCTTACTTTGAATCTTCCAACCTACCTCTGCTTGGCATCCTCAATCAATAGAAATTAATTGGTTTTCTGACACTTGAGTCCACCTATATCTATCCTGAATTGATCTGTGCCTTCTATTCAACTTTACGCCTTCAAGATGGTCGATATTATGCCAAAGTGAAAAGAGTTACAATGGTTCTTGATAATGAAGTCATGAATCAAGTTGGCAAGCTTCCCATTAATGATGCCTACTTCTTTGGTAGAGAACCATCTCCATAGTGGAAGCAAGAATATTCTTTAACCTCTCCTCATCTACCACAAGCACCATTGGTAAACTTCGAGTTGACCATCGCTTGCTTTACTACTTCATTGTGAAAATACTTCTACCATTAGGGAGCAATAATGCAAGAATTAGTGAGACTCAAGTCCTTCTCATGTGGACAATCATCAACAACAAAGAAATCAACTAGATTAATATGATACGAAATCACATGATTGATGCAAGGAATCGCACACGCCTACCATATGCGGTCTTTTTGACAAAACTTCTTCGTCACTTCAAGGTGAATCTCAAAATAAAGTCAAAGAATCCATTAGGAGCAAAGGACTACTTGGCAAAACTCATCTCAACAAATGGGAATCATTGAAAGGTTTAGTGTATGGGAAATCCTTCGCCGCCCACAACAAGTTGCTGATGCTGATGAAGACGCTGATGATGTCGTTCCACCTCCTCCTCCTGTACCTGCTGCACCTACTGATGACTTATTTGCACGACTCAATGCTCATCTAGATCGTCGCCTTGATGACATGGAAACTAACATCAACACAAGAATGGACAAGCTTGAAGCAAATATGGAGGAATGATACACCAAACTTGCAACTCAGATCTCCAGCATTCATTTCCCTTAGCCATAGATAGCTTTCATTTATATTATGCTTAAAACTAGTTATTCCTATATTTGTGTTTGAACCTTGTTGCCCTTATGTGGCCTTTTTGGTTATTAACTCTTATGTTGCTTGACTTTTATGTTGATTGATTTTCATGTTGATTTAAACTTGATGGTGATTGATTCTTATTATGCAATGAATATTTCGTTTCTTTCCCTAAAGCTTACATTGTTTTTTATAATGACAAAGGGGGAGAGTAGTGTATGATTAGACGAATATGTATTGAATAAGAGTAATGTATCAATGTATGATGAGAGTAATGTATAATAAGATGAATATGAATAAATATAAACATCACATGAGTATAAATAATTCAATACATATCCAACTGAAAAATAAAGGGGGAGATGAAATTATTCAACAAGTGTTCTTTTCTCATCTTACATGAATATTGATTATTGGTACTAACACCCCAAGGAGATGGCCATTAGTTGTCATCATTAAAAAGGGGGAGAATGTGTTAGCACGTTGTAGATAGGTTTTGATAAAGACAAGTACCCAAGAACAAGAAGATCATTATTCATAGATCAAAAACAAGTGCAATGAACAAATCAAAAGAATACACAAAAAGCATTTGATGTACTCAAATCAAAGATTCAAGGAATCATGAAGAACATGCTCTCAAATAGATAAAGAATTCAAGAAAGTAATGCATAAGGATCAAGGAAAGGAACCATGACTCAAAACGCTTCAAGGAAACATCAAAAAACATGGAAAAATACCAAACAGCATTGCTTGAATCAATTCACACACGTATGAATCGATTCAAAGGCCTGGAAGTCCCAAAAACACAAAATAGAAAAGCTTGAATCGATTCACCAAAAGCTTGAATTGATTCACACATTGCTGGAAGCCCAAAATGCCAAGTCAGAAAGCTCTAAAACAATTCAAAAATGTATGAATCGATTTAGGTAATGGGAAATGTGTCTCGAAAAATGTTTTTAAGTAGGAAACAGAGACCCATACTTTATGTCAAGCGTGGAGAACAACCTAAAGCTCATTTGCAACAGCTAGAAGCTCTCCAAGGCCTATAAATGCACCATTGATTCAAGCCACACACAACACATCAAGGAGAAATCATTCCTAGCTTGTATTTGTGCATTGTGAGTCCATTTTCTTGTATAGTTTCATTATTCTGAAACCTTAAGCTTGTATTTGTAAATCCTCTCTTCTTGTTGAGAGTTAGAATTTGTGAGAGCTTTCATTTGCTTATCCACTCTATTGAGAGAGTAAATTGCTTGTAAACACAAACACCAAACACCAAGTTTCACTTTAGGTTGAGTGGTCACAAAGGTTGGGGTTCAACCTTTGGGTGTTGAGAGTTTGAGAGATTGGGTGGGTTTCCCTTGTGCTAGTGAGGATTGAGTTCCTGAGTGTGGGACACTAGGAAGCTACAATTGCTCATAGCTTGTATCTCTTAACTTCAATAGCGGAAATCCTTCAAGTGGGTTGCTTGAAGGCGAGACATACACCGGGTTGGTGGAACTCATTAAATCGGTTTGCAAGCTTCTCTTCCTTACTCTCTTGCATTTACATACTGAATTTGGTTGATACATTATCTTGATTGTGACTGCATTACCTAAATTTGATTGATTTAACTTAGCTTAAACTTTGCACACCAAGTGTTTAATAAATTGCCATAATAACTTTTGCATATATTTCTACCATAGCTTTTGCATTTTACTAGTTATCTCTTGCATATTATTGTCTGTGCAAAAAGGAAATCAAGTTCAAAGGCATTCTAAGCGAAATTTTAAACACTCAATTCACCCCCCTCTTGAGTATTGAGGCCACTTGAATAACAGCTTCTTTATTGTCCTCTGGTTTCTCTTCCTTAACAGAAGCTCTATCAATCTCACTTTTAGAATTATCAGTGAGAATATTATTAGCAGTGCTAGATCCCTTAAGCTTGAATGTAGATGGATATCCGTGCTTTTTGTAACAAACATCAATTGTATGGCCTTGCTTTCCACAATAACTGCACAGCTTAGGCCTCCAATTTAGATTGTATCCTCTTCCTCTTCTAAAACTCCTTCTCCCCTCAGTTATGTTGATGATCACATCAGAATCATCACTGCTATTTATTGCACACTTCCTTTCATGATTTAGAACAAGTAAAAAAACTTTATTAATTCCAGGTAGAGGTTCCATCAACAAGATCTATGACCTTACCACGTTATAGTTCTCATTCAGTCCCATGAGAAAGTGAATTACATTGTCCTACATGCAGTAAGCTCAAGCATTCTCAACTGCATCATACTTGCATCAAACAGTGTAGGAACACAGAGGAAGAGGTCGATAATTTTCTAATTCTTCCAGGAGAATCTTTAATTCTGTGTAATAATCTGTTACTGACATGGTTCCCTGTTTGTAACTAGAGATTTCTTGTTGCGGCTCACTTACTCATATTGAGTCTTCTTGAGAAAAATGCTCTTTCAGATTTCTCCAAACATCAAGAGCATGTTCAACAAACATCACACTCTGACCGATGGATTGGCTCGTAAAACTCACGATCCATGAGTGCACAAGGTTATTGCATCGTTCCCATGCTTTAAAGCTTGGATCAAACGGATCTGGCACCAAAATGCTTCCATCAACGAATTTCCACTTGTTCTTTGAAATTAGCACGCGCTTCATCGCCCTCTCCCACGCATGATAATTGCGACCTTCGAGAACTGGACTTACCAATGCAGCAGAGGTAGATTCTCCCGGATGAACATAATAAGGACTGAGAGGATTCAGATTTGGATCTTATGTTGAAGATGTAGCACCGTTGTAGGCATTATTGCTAGAACAAACCATGACGTGATCTTGATGGCAGAGCCCCTATTTAGGGCTCTCATACCATCAGAGGATTCTTCCTCATACAGAGAGAGAGAAAGAGAATAAAGGCTTATGAGAGAAAAATAACTCTGATTTCATTATTGAATTGAATTATAGGAAGCTGCCCTTATATAGCAAGGAAGCCAGCAAGCAAAGAAACTAAAGCAGGAAAGTAGTTATAACAGAAAAGAAAGACTAACTATACAATTAGCTATAAATCTAACTAACTAACTATACAATTAGCTATATTTATTACTTAACGGAGAAATCTCCATTGAAGGCAACGCGCGAAACATGCTATAAGTAAATGTTACTGGTTAAAAAAAATGTCAAGTGTCAATCAATCTAAGCCTACCTAAAATATAAAAAGATTTTAACAAAATGGAAAAAATTAAAGGTTTGAAATTGGCGCCAAATTAGTGTCTGCCTAGCAAACACTAATAGTTAGAGCCACCTATACACTTTCTCACACTACTAAAATATATAGTTTAGCAACCAAAAAGAATTGGTAGCAAAAATATGATATTTGGCTAGTAAAATTTTAAACGACAGAAGTAGAGATAAATTTAGCTTCATAAAACCCTAGTCATTAAGCACTTTAGCAACGAAAAGCATATTGTTAGTTGCTAGTTAGCAACATAACAATTCTGTCACTATAACAAGTTTTTGTCATAAAATGTTATCATCATAATGAATTTAGTGACGGATTCAGCGGTGGAATTTAGTGATAGACCAAATCAATCGCTATTTAATTTGCATTTTTAGTCGCTAAATATATCTCTAAATTAATTTTGAATTCTGAATTTAGCGACTGAAATAGCCCTATCACTAACAAATCCATCACAAATTTCATCGTTAACATTTTTCAATATAATTCATTAAAACATTAGCTTTAGCGACCAAATATAGAGATAAACACATTGGACAGTGAGAAATGAAGGGAATGATGCACTACTCATAAGGCACTGAGTAGTGAGAAGTGTAAACATGATGCCTAAAGCAAATGCACAAAAACAATAAATATCTTTACCAATAAAAGATTAGCAAACTTAAGTTAACAAGGACCAATAAGACACATTAAGACACAATCGAGTGTCAAGTTAAAAATGATAATCAATGCAACCAAAAACTTACAAATGATCAATAAGGGGAGAGAGGAAAGCATGTAGTAACTAAGTACATAGTCACTACATTGGAGGGAAAAGGAGATAAGGAGTGAAAGGGAGGAAAGTGTGTGTGTGTGTGTGTGTGTGTGTGTGTGTGAGAGAGAGAGAGAGAGAGAGTTATGGGTGTATATAGTCATTGTAGTGAGCGAGAATAGAGAGAAAGAGGGATAGGGGAGGAAAACGCATGTGTGATATATATATATATATATAGAGAGAGAGAGAGAGAGAGAGAGAGAAAGAGAAAGAAAGAAAGAAAGAAAGAAAGAAATAAAGAAATAAAGAAAGAGAAAGATGGAGGGAATAAGGAAGGAAAATGTAAGAAGGAGAAGAGGATGACAGAGAAGAAATTATGTGTGTGTGTATGTGTGTACACATTCACTATCACCCACGCATACAATGACTGTGCATATAGTACATAATCACTACTTGTGTTTGTGTATGTGTTCACTGTCACTCAAATACTCACCCCCCTCAACACACACATATAGAGATAGAAGAGGGGACGAAGAAAGAGAGAGAAAGATAAAGGGAGAAAAAGAAAGAAAGAAAGGGCACTAGCTTTTTGCCCTCATATTAGTGTCATAAATTCATAAAATGTACTAACCTATCCAACTTCCATCACCACATACACTCATTATCATGCACACACTCACCCTTACTCACTACACGCACTCACAGTCACTAAACACACAATGCACACATTCTCTCATTAAATATTTTAAAGCGCCCATTGATTCTTTCAAGACTATAAACATTAAAAAAAAGGCTTATTAATCAAAACAAAACAAAAACTAAACCTTTCCTAAAAAAGTATACTTCAAATCAATTTAAATAACTTGCATAAAAAAGTATACTTCAAATTAATTTAGATAACTTTGAAAATAAACATTAATCCTTTCATAAAGTCATAATCATTCTTATTCCAAAATGTTGTTCTAATGGCTTGGCAAAAGTGTATATCATGTAATGCTAAGATCCAACAAACTGTAACATATTTTACACCCATACTCAAAAGTAATGAACTTGTTCATCATTCTAAGTTGTAAGCATGATTATAAATTAACTATAAATAAAAGCAAGACACTCAAACAACAAAAAGAAAAGTAAATCCTCTATAGACATAAAGCTAAGAGAACATAGTGAAACAAAACCACATAGAAACAAATAGATACTACCTCAAGAATTAAGTAAAACAAAGCCACATAATATAAGAACATAGTGAAACTTAACCACAAAGGAACATATATGTGCTTTCTTATATCCTAATAATTTCTCAATCCATGATCTCAATCCATAATTTCTTAACTAAGAAAATTACCTAAAATGATGGGCTTCACGGATAGCTTTAGAAGGCTTTGAAGGGTCAGGTTCAAAGCTCTACAAGGCTTCACAATCACAAAAAGAAATAAAGATAGCCAAAGAAAATGAGAGGGGGAAAGAGATATAGATATAGAGAGAAAAAGAATAAAAAAGATAAGGACAATAAGAATAAGAGAGGCAATAGCAATGAACACAAGAGTGACAAAGACATGAAGAATGGGAGAGTTAGAGATAAAGGGACCTCACCTGATATTATTGTTGGAAATTGTAAAGGTGGGGTGACATCGAATAACGATAAGAGAATGGGAAGCAAGGGGAATGAATAAGAGAAATGAGAAACGAACTTTAAGAGATCGTGAAATGAAAAGAAATGCAAAGTGGTCTAATTTTTGGATTTGATTGTTAGTGACTGAAAGTATCAATCACTACTATATCTAAATACTAATTGTTTAGGCAGCCTCACGTGTCACGCACATGCTATAGTACATTTGCAACCGAATACACAATCCATCGCAAAATGATTTTGAAAGGTAAAGATTCTGTCATTAACCATCATTACAAACCTTAAGGTTTCTAGTTGTTTTACTTGTTTGATGCCTTAATGAAATTATTAGGGACCATAAACACATTTGTTACTGATTAAATGAATGAGTGGACACGTGTCATCGTATGGATGGTCTTCTATTAGCAACTGAACCTCTCAATTATTTTGCTCCCTCTAACAAAAAATGACCTCGCGCCTAATAACATGTTTAACATCTCTGAGTTAGCAACCAATATTACTCAGTCACTATAACTTAAAATATGTGTTGTTCCTACTTCTCTAGTGACGAAAAGTATACTTCCTTACCAAGGAAAGTTATTTAATAAAAAAGCATCGCTAAATCTGACATTGAGAAGTTGTTAGTAATGAATGATAAGTTCCATCACCTTAGTGACAAAATTGGTGACCTCTTCCATGTTACGATGCCTATTTCATTACTCTAATTTAGTCACAATTGTTACATGTTGTATATTTTGGTTGCTAAATCCTAGTGATCACCAAGTTCAATTGTTATTTGCAATCATTAGTGTTGGGTCGCTAAATCAGGTGGTGTCTAATATAGTGTTTTCTTGTAGCATTGTATCAAGCTGATATTGCACACATCAACATGCCGCTTGGATACTATTAATTAGGATAGACTGTTAGTGACTTTAACGTCGAACAGGTTGATGCTAACTAGTTATTTGAATGTTGCATGCATCTTTCCTCTCCCATTTATCTTTTTATCTCCTTTTATTTCTCTCTCATTCCTCAAAACTTCATTTCCATCCACTATTTCCATCTATCTGTTGTTTAGAGAATCAAGGACATTGTTGAATTTGTGATAGCAAGATGAGCACTTCTAACTAATCAGTTTGTTGCTTATATGTGAGGTTGTAAGTTCCTTTACCCTTCTCCTAGTTTTTTTATTTGGTTTCTTATAGGATCTAAATATGATGATTTAAGACAATCTTAGGATAAATGAGTGATGTTGTTTGATGTATATTGAAATTGGTAGCCATTTGGTAGTTTAGAAATTTTGAAAATTTTCATACTATTTTTTAGACTATCAAATTTGAATTTGTTAGAGTCTGCATTAGACTTATATTTTGATATAAAAATAATGCTAATTTTATGTTTATTTCATTTAATTATCTTAATTATTCAATTCATTGTAATTTTATTTTGGCTTAAATAATTAAATTATAAACATTACTTAATTACAATTTTTGTATTAATTATTTACTTATTTTAATTATTTAAGTTTCAGAATCACCAGTGTAAAAATTGGATATAACAACGGGATATATTCACGGGTTGAAGTGGATCAGTAATAAAAACATGCGCGGTGGCATTTTTGAAATTATAAGGTAAATGATATAATCAGAGAAAACTATATATCCATGGTTAACATCATAACCATGATCGTACCCATCAATATATATTCACAGTTGAAGAGTCAACTGTGGATATATAGTACCTGAAATATATATCCACGGTTGTGTGCACAACCGTGACTATATATTCATGGGTAAGATCAGGGTTATGATGTTAACCGTGGATATATATTGATATCTATAATCACGGTTATATTTCCAACCGTGGATATATGGTTCAGGTTTTAGGGTTTAATCACTGGGTACTGTATGTCCATGGTTGTTTCTATAACTGTGATTATAGATTTAATATTTATCCACGGTTGGGGTCGTAACCGTGGTGATAGAGTTAACATTTATCCATTATTGTTTGTTCAATCATGAATATATGTGTAATATATTCACGGTTTCAAGGGGAACCATGAATATACATCTTTTCTGAAACTTCAAAAGTCGTGCCTTTCAGTTTTTTTCACTTTCTCTTCTTCTTTCACGCTGGTTGTCATCTTCCCCACTCGCACAAAGGTTGGAGGTTCCCTGAGCTTCGTGCCCTTCTCTGTTCAGCATCTTCATCGTTTCTTCATTTAGGTAGGTTCCCTCTATTCCTTGAAACCCTATTGTCATGCGTACGTGTTGTCATTCGTTCACTTGCTGCTCAGAATCTGTTCCCTGAACCCCCCATTGTCATGTGTGTGTGTCTTCATTATTGAAGCTAAATGTACATTGCCTGTGTTGTTAAACTGTTATACTAAACATGTTAAAGTTGGTTAATAGTTTGTATGAGTTTAGGTTATTTAAATGGTTAGTTTCTGTGACTTTCTGTTCTGCTCTGCTCTTTATTCTCTATCTCTTCTCTTCCCCCTCTCCTACTCGTATTCTCCTCTCTTTATTTTTTCAGCTGTGTTTTTTCCATTTTTCTGAAAACAGTTTCCCCTCCTCTGTTTACATTTTCATCTGCTGATATTTTTAATTTCTGTTTTGTATTGTGAAAATGAATTTTTTAAAAAAATCAGTAATGTATTTAATCTGCCTCTGGGTGGTTCTTTTATTTCGTATTGCAACTTCCACCATTGCAAGGCTGTAGTCCTTAAGGAACTAACAAATTGGGCATGATTTTTTTAAAATTTTATATGACTGATCAGATAAAATCTAAGTGTGATAAATCACACAAACTTATATCATTATCCCTGAAGAACTTTATAGGATCAATTTATGAGATAAACTTAATATTATTCATTGAAGTGAACAAACTGAATGGCACAATATGAAGTTTTATAAATTACAAATGGGTTGGTTGGTATGTGTTTGATTTCTCTTAAGCATGTACTATTTATGGATGAAAAGAATATCCTCTTAAAAATTAGCTTCATCATAATATGTATATTTTCGGTTTAAATAGGATTACCTTTAATAGAAATTATGTTTATGTAGCATAATTAAACTAATTTATAGTTTATTTTACTAGCTTAAAAGTTTATTAGATAAAAATAACTTTGATAAATAAAATAAATTTAGTAATTTTTTTTAAAATCCTTACAAATTATCTTATACATTTTTTTCATTGTTCACATTATTGATTGGACCAATAGAATAGATTAAAATTTTATGAACTAAATATCACAAATTAACTAGTTTATAGACTAAAATAGTAAAATTTTAGATTAGTGGACTCAAATCAATATTTAAGAAACGTAAAGTAACAAAACTAAAATTAATAACAATATTAAGATTTTAGATTTTTATATGTTGCTCCGCAACCATAATCCATCATCCAACACCATAGTTCTACTTGAAAATAACACAGATTAAAAACATCATACTAATTACTAAATAAAAGTCTAAAGTTTAAGAGTCTTATAAACCAACATCATAATCCATAATCCATAATCCATACTCCAACACCATACTTCTACTTCAAAATAACACAAATTAAAAACATCATACTAATTTAGGAAAAAAGTTAACTAAATTATTATACATTCTATTTCTGTTGTTGGTTGCTCTTATATGTTATTTTTATTGCTGTTGTATGTGTGTGGTTGTTAATTAGTATGAAAGTTGTTGTGCATGAGTGAACCGTAGTTTCCCGTTTGAGATTCGACACAAATGGTCATTAAATTAATTAATTTCATCGTTTGTGTTGAATCTTGGATTATCCATTTGGACAGTTTAGGATGAACAATTATTTTTTATACATCATTAGTATGTACAAGTTAGGAGTTATTTTAAAATTTGATAAACTTTTGGTAACTTGCATTTTGTGTTATTCTCTGGGTGCATATTTGGTTGTGGTTGAATTTAATTTGACCACTCTCATTTTGTGTACTTAGAGACCAATGCGAAATGCTGCTGAAATTTCATCAAATTTTAAAATAAGTCTTAACCTGTATATATGAATGACGTATAAAAACAATTGTCATCCTGAATGGGTATAGCACCACCACCTTTGTAGAAAAAGTGAGATTGATCATAGCACCTTGTAAAGAGTTGGTATGGATCGGAGTTGGATAACTGCATCACGCCTAAGTCTAGAGTACGAGGGAGGAGTTGGATCATTTATAGAATTCGTAGCGAGGAATGCAGTGGAGGTGAATGGAAAGTATTTTTGCCCTTGTGTTAAATGCTTGAACCTGCATCAGGTAGACTTGGAAGAGGTGCGAGAACATCTACTATGTAACGGTTTTTTGCGTAGTTATACGCGTTGGATATAGCATGGTGAAGATGTGGTAGTGCCAAGTAACAGCTCTCAAACTGAAAATCGAAGCTCGATGCATGACGCCGATGTCGACATGGATGACCGACTGGAGGATATGATCTGTGATATGGGGGTAGAAGGTTTTAAGAAAGGTCATGTATATATGACTCTATGTGAGGATTCTGAGCAGCCGTTGTATCCAAACTACGTAAATTTCACGAGGTTATTAGCAGTTTTGCAATTATTTAATTTGAAGGTCATAAACAGGTAGATGGATAAAAGTTTCAATGACTTACTGAAGTTGTTGAAAGAAATGCTCCCAGCTGGAAACACCTTGCCGAATCGTAACTATAAGGCCAAAAAGGTGTTGTGCCCTATGGGTTTAGAGTATGAGAAAATACATGCATGCCCAAATGATTGTGTATTATTCCGGGGTGAGTTAGAAATAGTGCATCGATGTCCTAGGTGTAGGGTGTCACGGTATAAGAAGAAAGAGGCGGATTCTGATGAGGTCTGCACTAAAGGGTCTCCTGCAAAGGTGTTGTGGTATCTGCCTATAGTCCCAAGACTAAAGCGTCTGTTTGCCAATACAGATGATTCAAAACTTACAACGTGTAACCGTATCTAGCCACTCATAAGGTGCTAGTCAAGAGAACCAACCCTAAAATGACTGAAAAGTGGTTATTGAATGAACACAACAAGAGTTTCATGTAGTGGTTCAAAAAGACCATTCTGAAAGATGCATCTGCATCCTCGACATTACATCGACTGGCACAGGGCCCGAACTTTGATGTCCTCACCTTTTGTGGGTATGACATAAACAACTATTCGTTTTATACAAGGACACTGGATGAAAAGAGTACAAATCAAAATAGTGGAGTGATGGTTGTGGCTCAGTCAATGCATTTCTCAACTTCAAAGGACAACAACCCTGTCATGGCTGAGTCATGCTACTTTAGTGTGATTGAAGATATATGGGAAGTCGATTATGGTCCCTTCACTGTTCCTGTGTTTAAATGCAAATGGGTTGACAATAAGAACGGTGTCAAAACTGATGATTTAGGAGTTACATTGGTGGACATCAACAAGATAGGGCATAAGGATGAACCATTCATTATGGCAACACAAGTGAAGCAAGTTTTTTATGTTGCTGACCCAGCTGACAAACGATGGTCAATTGTTATCCAAGGTAGACACATTGGAGACCCCAATCTTGATATTGTTGAAATTTTATCTACCACAACACGTATTCTAATATTTATCGTGGAACATGACATAGATGATGTAGTTGCCAGTCGTCATGACCACCATGAAGGCTAATGGGAAAATATTTCATCTTCATAGGGTATTAATCATGTTAATGAATCATTGAATTACATGTTATATTAATTATTCGTTGTATTAACTTGTTTAGGTAAATATTTGACAGTTGTGTTGTTTGGACAGATACTCATGGCTGACCAGGATCGACGATCTAGGTCTGACTCACAGGCTACTAATTCCTCTACTTGGAAGAGTAGAGGTGTTACCCGGATGCCAGACGTTGCACTTAGGCGACACCGAGGAGAGAGGTTACGTGTTGACATGGATGTCAACACTGGTAGATTTGGAGGACCACATGCCGCGAAGTTTAGCAGTTATTTAGGAGTTACGGCTCGGTCAAAGGTGTCCATTATTATCCCCGACTGGGATAATGTCGAGGAGGTGGTGAAGAACTAGATTTAGAGTGATATTTTGGTAATTTAGATATCATTTAAGTTTTATTTTAGTGTATTATTTCATAATTCATAATAAGGACTCTTTTATGGACTAACTCCATTCATGTAGGATTCTTTTGAGATACCAGCACATGACACAGCGAGGAGGAAGATCCTCAGTATTATTGCTGAGCGATGGAGGTTATTCAAATCCATACTCACCAGGAGGTATATTTGGACTTTAAATTCTTAATCAACCCTTTGCCAAATTGTATCAATCCTTAGTTTAAATGTATATGAATCGTAGGTATGTATTCGGGGAGGACCGAGGAGAGTTCCCTGGAGAGAAATATGCCTTCATTGATTAGGAGACTTGGGATGCTTTCGTTGCATCTAGGCATTCTGACCAATTTCAGGTACGCTGGTTTTTAAATGATTAAATTATGTATAATTTAAACGGCTAACTCTAGATATTTTTCTTTCTTGTTGTAGGCGGTCAGATTGAAAGCCCAAAATATTAGGAAGCTGAATGACTGCCCCCACAGACTGTCACGTGGGGGTTACCGTAGATTAGAGGAGCAGATGGCCCAAGAGAGGCTGAGTCAGTGTCAGACTAGCCAGCCTGACACCGGTATTGTGGATCCCCATTCCCCACCTGCACGCCACGAGAAATGGAAATGGGCCAGGATCAGGAAGAGTGGGGAATACACTTCCTCACAAGCTCAGGAGGTCGCCTCACGGATAGTAAGTATTCCTCTTGTAAATGTGTCAGTTTTTTTGGTTTACATGAAGCAAGTGAATACTAACTTGTTTGGTTTCAGGATTCCTTGGTTGAGCAATCAACCCAAGGGTCTTTCGTAGCCCATGGTAGGCAGGATATTTTGACTACCGCCATCGACAGGCCAGAGCACCTAGGAAGAGTACGTGCTATTGGTCGAGGTGTAGGTAAGTTGTAAATAATTGTATCCTTTCATTTTGTTATCTGTTAAACAATTATGGGCTAATCATTCACATTTCATAGGCCTCTAGAGCTATTACGGTGCTCCCGACCCTGCCCCCTTCTTTGAGAAGTTGGTGGAGCAGAAAGTGGCTGTTGTGAAGGCTGAGTATCAGGAGGAGATATCTAGGCTCCACCAGGAGATGGCCCGATTCAGGGAGGAGATGAAGGCCTCACTCAGCCACCACCAGGAGACAACTGCACCAGCTAGCGACCTACAGGTTAGATTCCTTATTCAATTTCCTTGGTATTATTGTTTGTAATCACTTTCTTTCATTGTTGAATAACTTCTACTTGATGTGTAAATATGTAGGTATGGAGGGTTAGCACTAAGGGGTCGTACGTTGCACTTGACCCTGACGATGATGGGGTCGAGCCTACAGATACCGGTCAATGTGACCTGTTCATTGATGGGTCAGAGGAGCCAGTTGCCACTAGCATGGTCTACAACATAGGCCCTGTGGTTCACCATCAGTCATTACCTGATGGTATGTCCAGGGTCTCTGTTGTGCTCGTGCTCGAGGAGGATGCTGCTGTGCCAGTGGCAACTCCAGAGGTGAAGACCGTCGGTCAGGCAGTGGGCCACTTTCTGATGTGGCCCAACAGACTTCTGTCGGTTGCTCCTGTACAGGTAAAAACCTGAAACATTAACTAATTTTGTTATATTGTCAATTATGGTACAAACTGTAATGGTTGTCAATTGTTCAACAAGAACCGGCATTGAAGAAGCCAGACCCTGCCGACGATCCGATCCGGATGCTATGGCAGATCGGGGCTGAGCAAGGAGACGACGTCGTTAAGGTCCCATGGCGGCCACTGGTGTTCGGTCGTCCAAGTTCACTACCGGTTTATATTACACGGAGTGACTTATGTGAGATTATGATGGGGACGACGCAGCTGAACATCTCTATCATTCAGCTGTGGGAGCTGTAAGTATATCATTTTATGTCCAATTTTTTCATTATACAAGTTACTTGTCGCTAACCATGTCTTAACTTGTTTAGGTTTCTGACAAAAATCTGTGTGGACTTAGGTTTCGATGGAACTTATGGTTTCTTAGAGCCCTCTTTCATACAGAGGCAAGGAAACACTACGAAAAACACCCAGGCATACATCCAAAATTGGATGTTTGAGTCTAGGAAGTGTGTATACATGGGACCCTATCATAAAGGGTAATATTCTATTCCATAATTATTGTCATTAATTTTTGTATTGTGAAGTCTCACTTATCACTGGTAACTACAGCGCTCACTGGACGCTTGTGGTGTTCTGTCCCCGGGCTTATCTTGCTCTGTACTTTGATACTATGCATCGGACAGTTCCACAAGACCTGAAAAGTATAGTAGACGGGTAAGTTAATCCCTAAAAAATAAGTACAAATTCGATTACATCATTTTTGGACCTATACGATTCTAACTTATCTTGTGTTTTATTTGACGTAGGGCGGTGGTTGGATACAATCGACTGCTTGGAAATAAGTCCAGTGGAAGAAAAATTGAGTGGGTGCACCCAAAAGTAAGTCAATCGTATTCATTCAAATCTTCAATATATATTTTTTAAGTTGTGAATTCACTTATTCTATATTTTATGTCCATTGTAGTCTTACAGGCAGGAGGGTACCTTTGAGTGTGGCTATTACGTCATGCACACCATGTTGACCATCATCCAACAACATTTAGTAGATGGATGGACAGATGTAAGTCTCATCATTTGGACTACGTTTCTACCAATTTCATCAATTTCATGTAATAAATATAGCTTTTGTTCTAATTGTTTTGTGTATTGTTTGCAGTACTTCCAGGACCGGTCATACTTCTCCAAGACACTTGTAGATAAGGTTAGAAACTAATGGGCCTCATACTTCATTGAAGTCAAGAAAGGACTTAGCTAGATATAGGATCTTTATTCTCTTATATATGTATCTAGTGTAGAATTTAGGGTTTATATTTTATTAGGTTACATTCATCTGAATTGTATATAGTTTCATTTTTTAGGTTGTTATGAATTCATATCAAAATAATGTTATATACATACCATTCTTTTTATATATTGTTACTGGATATGCTGGGATATACTGTATATTGTGCTGGTTGTCTGATTGCAGGTTTGGGAAACAATAAAACAGAAACCATATTAAAAAAAACCTCACTATTTATTCACGGTTATGCTAACAACCGTGATTATAGACCATATTTATCCATGGTTACTACCATAACCGTGATTATACATAGTCTGTAAGTGAATTTTTTTGACTACTTATATTCACGGTTATGCTACACAACCGTGATTATAGATGTTCTTTATCCACGGTTTCTACTATAACCGTGAATATACATTGTCTGTTATATTCACGGTTATGCTCGACAACCGTGAATATACATAGTCTGTTATATTCACGGTTGTTCGTAACCGTGGTTAGATGTAATTTATAACCACAGTTGTTAACCGTAGTTAAAGGCCTTCATCTACTACCACGGCTGTAACAACCACGGTTCATTAACCGTGATTAAAGGTCATTTTTAACCGTGATTATATCCATTTTTTCCACTAGTGAATTAATTTAAAGAGAGAAAAATAAAGTTAGAGGTAAGAGACTAGTTATTGATTCCAAAGACTAAATGACTAGTCGCCCAAGTTAAAAAGCAAAGTAACAGATTTTGAAGTGCTCCTAGTAACTGGGTCAAGGCGCTGTCGCTATAGCAATAGAGGAAAATTGATACCATTCTGTTGTTCCTAGTAATGACTAGTCTCTTAACCAACGAGGATATGATTCAGAATTTAAGCACACATAGTCGCTAGGAAGGTGTGGGATCGATGTTGAGTTTGAGGTGCATCACTAGTCAACCATCTCAACTAACTTTTATTGTGAAAATGCTTGCGACAATGCCTGGCTACAATTTTGCCTCTCCCTTTGGCGCCAATTTCTATATATTTATGTAATTTGAATTATTTAGAACTGTTCATGAAATCATTTGCTCATTTGCGTAATTTTTCACTTACAACACTAATTCACTTTCACATTTTCTTTGTTTTAGATCTTGGATTTAAAAAGATTCTCTAGTTCTCTGTCTTTCATGGATCTTTTTATCATTTCACTTGTATTCATTCCATTGGTTAGGTTAGGATGAATCTTAGATAATTATCGTGATTGGGTGGCTTCTATGATTAGATTGTGTTTCAATTTTTCAATTTAATGGGATTTCTCCTCATGTAATGTTTTTCCTAGATTAACCACCCAAGGAAAGATTGTAAACTTGGATGCACATAAAGAAATCATGTTTGTTGAATTGGATATAAGAAATTCCACATGATTGATTGTGACAGTACAAATTAGGATCAATGTTATGAAGTCTTATGGATTCTTGAGCTTACGGTTGATGGGTAATTACGTTTTCCCGAGAGATTAAGGTTAAAGTCTAGTTAATTTAGGGATTTTACACTGAGAGATCAGATACTATCTAAATTAGCAAATCTGATTTTTAAATTTAGACTTGATCACAATTTCATCTTGAACTCTATGTTGAAGTGATCAAAAGAGGATTCTGAAACCTAACTAATTTCACTCATTGTTTGCATTGATATGTTTATATTATGAGAAAAGCACAAAAGTATTAAGTTTTTTTTTTGTCAGTTTGGCACTTAATCCCTGTAGGAATGTTATTGATTGAATAAAGACGTTAGTACTTTGATACTCAATCCCTAAGGAGAGAATATCAAATCTATACTCAGTAAAATGATTTATGCATTTGCCAGCCTACATGACGCATTAGTCAAATATAGTTCTTTACATTAGATAAAATTGGCGAAGAATGTAGTAATCTATTATCTATTTAGTAATGCAGTAGTTTTGAACCTATATTGTTGGAGTTGTGTAGTAATTTAGGGTATGTTTGGCGGTGTAGTAATTTCAGACTTGTTTGGTAATTCAGGGTCTATTTGGTAATTTACAACCTATTTGGTAATTTAGTAATCAATTATTAATTTAGAATTTGTTTAGTAATCTAGTATCAAATCGATAATTTTAGTATTTGATTGGTAATTTAGGTATCTATTTAGTGCCCTTTTGGTAATTTAATAGCTATTTGGTGATATAAAATTTTTGGAAATATTCATATTATTATAAAGGTTATATTGTTTACTTTTTATAGAAATTTAGAAATTAGTAAGGTTGTTTAATTGTTTTAGGTTGTATTATGCTTTAATATAGGTTGTTTAGAAATGAGCTATGATTTTTAGGTTATTAATGAATTATGATTTTTAGTTGCTAATGAGTTATGATTTTTAGATTGTTGAGAATGAGTTATGGTTTATAGCTTGTTCAGTTATGTTGTTTGATTTATTGTGTTAGTTTGTTTGGTAAAGTTGTTTAGTTAGAGTTATGTTATCGTGTATAATAGATTTGTGTTATGGTTCGTAGTTCATATTTGGTTATGCTATAAGGTGCGATGTAAGCTATTTAAGTTCAGTTTTAAACCTAGATATTGAGTTTGAACTAGTCGTGGTAAAGTTAGATAAGGGATCATTTTTTGGATGTTGGATCAAGCAGTTTTGTAATGAAGATTTATGATAATTTTGATTTGTTTGAGTTCAGGGTTGATCAACATTTTACTTATGTTATGTGCATCAAGATCACACACCAAATGAAATAGGGGTGGAGTAGTTACAATAGTGTAGTTACAATTAATATTCAATATTTATAATTTATTCCTTTGGTTGTTAACAAATAGATTATCGTGATCTAAACCATGAGCAGATTAAGCACATCAGGAAAGAGAAGATGTCATTGACTAGAGGCATTGAATATAATCATTTAGTTACCTTTGAAATTCTGACCAGTGAGGTTGAGCAGAACCTTTACATGTTTTACATTGTTTGATAACTCCTCACCACCAATACAAGAGTCATCACCACCACAGACTGACATCCAGCAGGATAAGGCCAGGATCATTAGATTCCCATACTAGGCTTTAGATAGATAGATCCCTAAGGGTAAGCATCATTATTCTGATGATGATATATTAAGGATGAGCAAGTCCCCTAGTGTAATACCCTCAGTTAACTAGGACAATCCCTTCCACTAGATTGTCCTACCTAATTGAGAGGTTATGAGTTTTAGAAAAATGTGGAAGTTTTTTTTTGTACGAGAAAATTTGGTGGAACAGATACATTATATACAACTCAATCATATTCAATACATGGTCATATTCAATAAACCATACATGTTGAAAATCAGGGGCATGTAGGCTCCCATACAAAATACGAAAAGAAAATCATATATTCTAATCGTCCTCGGTCCAAGAAGAATCTGGTTGATCCTCAGTGCAAAGTCTGCACTGATCTCTATGGTGTCGAGTGTATGGTCCAATCAGAGGTTTGTAAAAAGCTGTAAGGGTGAGTATATTCCTCCACAACAATCGGAGAGATGTTATTTCTGACATCCTCCCACATAGCATAAGATGTATTATCATACTCCTTATTCGAGTTGTAAGACTGACTTCCCTCTTTTTCTTCTCTTCTCTTCTCACACGTAGTTTTATGAAGGTATTATATCTATATAATCCAATATGTAATGACAATTGTCATAAACAATAAGCAATCATAGACATAATGTAGGACAATCAAGAGATGATTATGTAATGTCATGAATAGTTCAGTTCCATTACATTTCATCTTGTCTTTAAGCCAATATGATGCATATGGGCCTAAAACCATCTCATCAACCATCGTATTCAACAGAACATGTCCTGCTCAGGCTGCCCTTTGGTACAATGTTTCTGTAGTAGAGCAACCGGATCCCACCAAGTCCCTCACATCATATAATAGGGTACTAAGGACTCTCAAGTCCTACTCAACATGGATCCATCTCATATCATAAAGGGGACTTGGCTCTTCCACGACCATAGTTACATTCCGTCATTTAGTCAAAGTACACAGGCTTGCATTATCTCACCTGGCTTCAGGTGCGATTCTAATGCCATTGGGTTTTCGTCCCGGTTGTACTCCCAAGATTCTCCTTGGAGATCAAACATGAATGTCCTCTAGCGTACCTAAGTGTATGCTCTAGTTTCCATAAACTCATATGCAGATGATGCATGTTTATACATATTATTTCATTTTCCTTTATACTCATCATCGGTAGGTACCCCCTAACAGCCATTTTCATTCTTAACATCGGGTTTATTTTATATTGCTCTTTAAATCTCTTCCAATCATCCTTTAGAGAAAATAAGACTAGCCAGGGATTTATCCTAAGTTAATTAATCTTATCAATGTTAGGTAGGACTATTCTAAGGATATGGGTTGTTTTGGTTGCGTAGGTGTATACTTAGTTCCTAATAATTGTTGGTTGGCCGTCTAATTCATTTACCAACACTATCTTTAGTTATTGTCATTATTTCTCTTTAGTGTTCATCATAATATATTCCCTCTGATAATTAAGGATGAAAATGGAGTTGAGTTTCATATTTATTATTTCTCGGGTATAAACTTGCATCTCAACACATCATCATCTCATCGGATCCATTCACATTTCACTATCATTCTGTTTTTATATCACATCAGGATCCTACCGAGGCATATTCTCGTCTTTATCCTTTGTATAATAGTTTATCAATGCAACTAAACATAATTCATTTATTTTCATCATATAATTCATCCATCCATTCACCTAAACATGTAGATGCATATAATTCAATCAACATATACATACCAGCACGTAAATTCACATAGTTCAGTTAAACGTATAGTACTTTTATTCAAACAACATACTTAATTAGATATGTACACACATTCAAGCATCAAACCAATCAATCAGACATGCAGGTCTATCTAGCCGGTACACTTTTATAAAATAGATGAAGTATATTTATATTTTATTTAGTGTAAGTTGGTTAACCTAAAATATTCTTCTAGTCACTCTATTAACGTATCTTACTTTCCTTCTTAAATCTAGTTATTTATTCGTGATTCACTAATAGTTATCATTATATGCTTATATATATAATATTCATAAAATTCTTAAAATATAATTTGATTATAGAAATTTTATGGGTTGGGTGTATTGTAACTTAACTTATTATTATTATCATTACTTTTCAAACCTCTAGGTATCTATGTGTCCCCTATCTCAAAATATTTGTTCTCAAGTTGTTAGGTCCCACCTGTCTTTTGTTCTCTTGTAAAATACTTTTATCTTATTTAGGAAATACACCGGCTATATCTTGGCTTAATAACGTCCGTTATGAAGAGTAACTAATGTATTTCTACTTTATAATTAATAATTGAAATGGTAGTAATTTAAATGGTGTCAATTTAATTTAAGAAGTAAAAGAGTACTTGGTCATTGCCCTTATCACTATGCTTCCTTTGAATTGAACTCATGAAGGCATTTAGGGATAAAGTGGCATTTGACACTTATTTATGAAATACATATTTTTCAACATCATTAGTCGTTCCTCTAATTCTTTAATAATAATGTTAATAATAATAATGATAGTAATAGTAAATAATAATAATAATAATAATAACAAAAAAATAGTAATAATAATAATAGTAATAATGACAACAACAATAACAATAATAATAGTTATATTGGTAACAATCATGATAATAATATAATAATAACAAAAATAATAATAACAATTTGTAATTTAATAATTTCTTACACAAAAGAATAAGGTGGCAAAACTGACTATTATATTCAACAATATAGATAAATAGAAATTAAATAAAAGAAAAGAATGCTGAGAGCAGTGGCAGAGTCGATCATTATGCTCAATAGAAAATTAAATAAAAGAAAAAGAATGCTAAGAGCGGCGGCAAAGCCGACTAATATGCTCAATAATAATAATAATAATAACAACAACAACAATAGTATTAATAATAGTAATAATGGTAGTGATAATAATATTTTCTTGATTTTATTTTCTTAAGTATCGGTAGTGTGGTTAATTGATTTTATAATTGCCGTGTATCGTTAGGAATTTAGTACTAACATGATTAAGGATAAATATAATGACACAAGTAATAAATCAGACTCCAAAATAATTCTTACAAACTTTTAGGCATCAAATAAATTACACAATAAAGGCTACATGCTCGTCCGTGATTATACCCTAATTTATCATGTTTTTCAAGATTTATTAATCAGGGTCCACATCAACACCCAGTATCCTTTTTAGCATTTTCACAATCTAGTACCAAATATATTTATTCAGTCATCAGAGTTAGTAACAACCCAACATAATCAATTAATCACATACATAACAATAAAATATTGATAAAATTTAAGTAACTTCGTTTAATGAAAATTTTTCCGAACCTACCCTCAGAAAGGTAAAGACCTAAAAGGAACCTTAGCTGTTCCGAACACACGGTTCACCCCAAGAAACTCGAGGATATACCCCTTTACCTAAGGTGTCACTTTTTCTTGATACTAGACAGAAGGGCGAAAACTCAACTTCCAATCCATAACTCCAATCGATAATCAGTCTCCGCTATTGGAATCTACACGGCGACCGAGACCAGAATCTAGTGACATGCAAAGGATCCAAGCAAGATGGAGGGAGGTCGTGTAGTGGTTGTCCACAGTGGTGAGTAGTGGCCAAAGTTGGCGGTAATTACAGTGGTGAGGTGGCAATCAAAGGAAACGATGGTTGAAGGTTGTTAGAAGGAAGAATTGTGGACTTCGGAGGTGTTAGAGGCCATGGGTAGCTATGGAGGCCACGGGTAGTGGTGCTGTTCAGGTGAGAAAGATGGTGTTTGGGTGGTGGAGATGTTGGAGAATGGCGAAGAATGGAGGTGGTCAGAGATGGTTTCAATGAGAAACAGAGGTTGTTTGGTGGTGGATGGCCAACGTTCATGGAGGAAAGGGAGAGAATTTCATGGAGAGAGAGAAGGTGCATTTATGGTGGAGAAGATAAAGTGAAGTAAAGGGGCACACAAATTTATAAGAAAACTCAGCCCGGCGGGTCGAGATTTAATCGGTACCGGGTGGAACTCTAGTTACGATTTTTAATACTTAACTTTGAGAAATATATGACTTATAGATATGGTTAGAATATGAAAAAATGCCCAACATAAAAGTTGCAGATATTATTTTTCTCTTTGATTTGATATATCATATGTGAAAATCCAAGATCGGTAGGTCAAGTTATGCCCGAACCAAGGTAGAGTGCTCCTAGAGCTCACAAATTAAAGATAGTTGGAAAGATAAATTTGTAGATATTTTTCCTTTGAGAATTATCCTTCGTACCCTTCATGAAACTTGTAGGATTCTTTGATACGGAAATGATTCTTCTATCGTAAGAAGGAGATATGCAATTTTTTTCTAAAATGGTGTAGTGTTGTTGTGAAAATGAAACAGGTTAGGGAAGATTGTGAAAACTATACTAACTTGGGTAGATTCATCCTTCGAAGTCTTCAAAAAAATTGTAGAGAATTTTGCTATGAAGATTTTGGCATTTCGGTTATGTGAATCCAATATCGTATGAGGGGGTTATGATTTTCAAATGAACCATATGCAAATTAAAAGATTTGAATAATAGGGTTTCAGAGTACAATTACCTAGTCTTCAATTTAGGGGAAGACAGGGCGCAAATCGAGGCTCAATACTAGAAAATAGAGGTTATAGATTTCTTTGTAACGAAGAAACCAAGAGTAGAATCACTCAATTCTAGTGTCGTATAAGAAAGTTAGGCCCAAAACACTTAAGGTGTTCAGGTTGGATTCAGGGGTTCAAACTGACTTAATTATTTTCTTAAGAAACGAAGTCGATAGAGCCTGAATTAGGATTTGGTCCCTTCATGAAAAGTTTCTAAAACATCAAAATGATTCACCAGAGACCGACCCACTACAATCGGATATCCCGGAATTTACGTACGATCAATCAAGGAGGGTGCTTGAGGTACTGACCGGGCCTACCAAACCGAGCTTGTCATCCTCAATTCACTACAAAAAGTTCTAACAGGACTAATTTCTATATAGGATCACTAGTCTCAGGCTGAATCGTCAAAATTAAATCATTTATTAGGTCCCACAGTTCAAATCTGGGAACCTCTGATAATATTTATCATTAAATATAATTATCAAATAATAAATGATTGTTAAATAATTAATAAATAATTATTAAATAAATAATTATCAAATAATAAATAAATTATCAATAATTAATAAATAATAATTATCAAATAAATAAGTATAATATATTATTAATATTTTAACTATTATTTTAATCCATACTTATATATATCGAAATAAATTAAATAATTAAATATTAATATTAGTTATTAAATATTAAACCAATTATTATATCCTAAATATTATCATTATCCATAGTTAATTATTATTACTAAAAAAGAAAAAATTACTAACTACTAATACTAAATCAAATAAGATTAAATATAAATATAATAAACCTATCCATTATTATTATCCTCTCATCTCAGCTCATCTCCAGTTACTAGTACACATTCTAATCCTTTTTTAATCTTCTACATCCCTTTAAGTTGGGTTCCTCATTATTTATATTATTTTTATATCCCTATATCTTATACTAAATTTCTCAACTACCTTCTCTTTTCATTATCTTCTCATACTAGGACAATTCAAGGAATTTACCAAAGCCTCAAGCTTTCTATAGAAAGCTTAACAGAGCGCTCTCAAGGTTCTTGAGAGTCTGAGATCCTATCCTAAATCTTAGGGCTGTTAGACCTAGCCTTCATTGCAAGGCCCCGGGGGATGTTCCGTAGGATGCCTTAGAGAAGTTCATTCTAATTCACTTGGGAAAAAATAAGTGTTTTTTACTTATTATTTTTTAATATCAAGATTACATGTTAAACTAATGACTTATGACATCCATAGGACCCACCCATAGTTTCATAAGCCTTGGTCTAAATGGATCCAAATTCCTGAATAATGAAAGATATTCTTTATATGTGTAATTATTTAAGTTTAAGTACTAACTTTTCTACCTTTTTATATATGTGGATCATTGATTATGGTTTATGCAAGATAAGGTTTACCTTTGACTCTTCCCACCGTCAACATATTTGAAAAGTATTCAGTTAAAATGGCTTAAAATAACTCACAAATATGCTTGGTAAGTGGAGGAGGAACCCTAGATAGGTAGTAGTGGGGATGACCAGGTCACTAGAACATGGTGCTAGAATATTACCAACATGTGTTTAACTAAAGGTACCATACCATATTCCTATGTCATACCATACCCTCTGAGATCATGATAAAAGCCTATAAGTTAAACCTTTTTTACTTATTTCAAATATCTTGATTTTTTCTTCTTTGTTAAAATAAATTAAGAATTAATTTTACTATTTTCTTTTATAGTCGTAGGAAGTTGATTAGAAGCTTGGGATGGAATAGATTTTCCTCCTTATCCACACACGTAAGAATGGTGATTAGGTCAAGCATCTTAATGCCAACATCCATTTAAAAGAGGTTTTTCTTAAGGTTTGATGAGCACTTATAAAGGTGGTGATCTAAATATACCTTGATAAGCATTTATTGAGTCTTAAGGCACACCCTAACCTTGGTAAGCTCTCAGAATCCAACTCATAAACTTTTCTATTTTGAAAAGTTTAACAAAGTTACAGTCCCCCCTAAGGTTTACTTCCTCTCACTTTGCCCTAAATTTAAAATTAGGGGGTTAACAACCATCCACTTGCCTAACCTGAAACTGACTATGGTTAGAGAATTCCTATTTGTCACCAAATACTTCTTATGCGTTTGCCAAGTAATTTGGTGTGGGATTAATTAGCTTTATGGGTGTCTGTTGCTAAACACACTATCAAAGTGTAACCAGTTTCTTCCAAGGAGAATCTTTCTATAGTCATTTATTCGAGTACAACGATTGTAAGGTTTGTATGTTTTCTATTGTTAAGCTTCCTTTTTGGTTTTTTTTGTTTCCTTCTCCATAACTTACCTTAGAAGTCACTGTTATCCCTATTTACAAGTTTTAATTTTTTTCAATAAATGATTTAGACAATGGTTTTCTTTGTTTTTCGTTCTGTTTTATTTCTCGTTGCCACTTTCTTATGTTTAGATTTTTTCTTTACAGTAGGAAATTGAGTTAATATTATGTTTATGGTGATTGTTCACTTTGCTTAAGATTTTTATGTTCATGATGATTTGGGTGTTGATTATATATTTTTAATAGACCTTGTGAGTGATGTCCACTACAAACTTAAGGTAGACTATGAGGTGAACTTGAAATATAAGGGTTTTGTTGCCGACGGTGATAAGCGAATGCTTATAGATGATGATGAAAGCATGGTTAGTTGATTCAAAAGTAATAGGAAAGTTTGCAAGGATAGGTCCATTTATATGTTGAGAAGGTGAATAGAAATATTAGTTGGTGAAAACAACATGCAAGCAGAGAGGTGGAAAATGATATGGTTGATGGTGATAAAGATAACAACTTACCAATATCCATGGATAAAGAGGTTTCTTTAAAGCAAGCAGATAATGATAACTTGTTTGATTTTGATCCAGAGGTATTTAATCAATGCATTAGCAAAAGTGATGATGAGGTCCCATATCTTGATAGGACCCATGTGGGTAAGATTAATGTTGTTAATGATGTTGGTGATGACAAGATAACTTTCGAGAAGGGTATAATGTTTATAGATGTTTAGCATTCATGGAATGACTTTAGGATTATGTTATTTGGGAATAGAGAAAAAAAGTGCAATGGCTCTTACCCTAACAATTATATCATGCCTAATTTGATTTTTAATTTTTGTTTTTAAAAACAAAGATGTAACCAACGTCAAGCACCATATAGGGTTCATCCTACTTAATGGGTTAAAATAAATTTCCACTAGGAATATGCTAATTATGCTAGTAACTTTGTAGGTGTAGTGAAAGGAAGCAAACCTTCAGGGGGAACTATAAATTTTGCTAAACTTTTGGGGTGGGCTGTAATAATGGCAAAGTTTAAGGCGACTATTGTAATTTACCCAATTGTTGCCAATCAAAAGAAAAAAAGGATACCATCATTTAGGTTTGTAGATATCACACTAAACCTAAACCTTATGAATAATTTACAATCCATCTCTAGGTTAAAGTTTACGATGGTTATATAAAAACCTTTATAAAATCACAAAAAAAACTCGCCACTAATTTTAACCTATGGGTGAAGTGTAGTTTTTTCAAAAATATTTTGGGTGGGGTGTAATATTTATAAAACTCAAGGATACTTTGCGTAATTTACCCAAAGAAAAACTAATTGGGTTAACTTAAATTTAAATTTTAGTTCAAAAAATACATATTTATTTGATTGCAAACAAAAATTAAAGTTCAAACAATGGATACTTAGCCAATAAAGATTCTAATTAGTTAATAAGTAAACTTATATCCTTGAAGATACAAGTTTAAATCGTACTAATCTAAGAATCTTGTTAGTATTTGTAAGAATTTGAGATATTTTCATATCTTCTTTTGGTAACTGCAACAATCGTTTAACTGAGTATATCTCAGTATCGTTCCCACAGGGTTACGTCTCAAATTACCACACTCTTAGGTCAACAAGATTTAAACAACAATTATCATGTTCCTATGTAACAGTAACAACAATTATATTTATCAATTTTTAGTAATTTTCATAAAACGAAAAATAAAGATAAGGATAAGAAAATTCAAAAAATAGATTAGGATTGGAGTCATTCCTCGACTAGCTTAGTGCATCAAATCTAGATTGGATGCATTTTGATTTCATCATTGAAGATTAAATTTAGACGAATAGATAAAGTCTAATCCCTTAGATCAGAATCCCTAATTTGCTAGATCATGAACTCTAATCCCTTAGGTGGACATCACCTAACAAATTGAATTGCAAGAATTAACAAAGACCTTACGATTGAAAATGCCTAATCCTTTAAGTCACTCCAAAATCAGGTTGAAATCCTCAATTCAAAATTAGGGACCATGATTCTTCTCTAGAATCCAATTCTTAAATCAATCATGGATGACCACTCCAAGAATTGCATTGGGAGATGGCAATTCTAATCAATCACTGAATCTTTATGTATTATAATTGCAAATCATAATTCCCCAAGCATTGCTTTAAAATTCAACCTTTCCTAATGTGACACCCTTATTTTTAGGGGAAAAATTTTCGCGAATTAATTAGAAAATATCTTGGATCCATAATAAAAACACTCCCTTATATGAAGATAAGAGAGCTGGCCCCATGGCCAAGAAGAAAAGACAGGGAAGGCAAAGGAATTACAACCATTCGCACGGAAGCACCAACAGCGCCTGAGCGAACCACATTACAGCGCGAACTCGCTCAAGCGAGATCCCAATCCGCTTGAGCGAGACCAACCAACTCGCTCGGGCGAACCACCATTCGCTTAAGCGAAACCGGGTATGAAAGCCTTCCCAAACAACATACTCGCTGAGCGAGGAATCACTCGCTGAAGCGAGAAGTCACTCGGCATTCTAACACTCGGAAAACCGAGACATTCATTCACTCGGTAAACGATCAGGTCCAGTCGGAATTCATGCCTAAGTCCTCTCGGAATTTAATATCCTAGACCACTCAGCATAATGGGGTTCCGTCACTCGGGAAACAACCCCAACAGTTACCTCACTCGGCAACCCATAACTTAGTCCCTCAATTTTATTCACAGTGTCAACATAAGATCCACTCGGAAAATGAGGGTATTCTTACTCGGATTCCATAAGCCCTCACGCTCGGATATTATCCAATCAAACCACTCGGTATAATTCAACCTCGAGTCACTCGGTAAACATCAACCATTTAGCACTCGGCATAACAGAACTCCCTTACTCAGAGATTACATAGACTTCCTCTCAGCCATAAATCACTCGGTTAACACTTATATTTCTCTTCACTCGGGGAAAATCACAACATCAAGTCACACTCGGACTCATTCCATAACTTAGCCACTCAAATTACATATTACCCTATTCACTCGGAATACGTTCCCATATTCACTCGGGATACATTCATATTTCATACACTTAGAATATAACCAATCTGAGTCATTACAACAACACTCCTCTTGGAAGAGGATCACTCGGATTTCCACTCGGATTACTCGAATCATTCCCCACTCGGGGTTCACCATATATTCTTCACTCGGAATCCACAAGAGCCATTAACACACAGAAAGAGGCTCACACATGGGTTACACTCGGATAAGGAGTCCCATTCATAAGACTCACTCGGAAAAGCATCTAATCCACTCATATTTCACTCCGGATTCATTAACTTAGAAATATTCATACATCATCATTTCCTAGTCGGTAAGAAGCATCAAATCAACATAAATCATTCATACTTGTATATTTTCTAATTCCAAGTCCGACTACTACTACAGCAATACACTTCCACCGATTCATAACCATGTTATCAACATAACATATATGTATATACACAAGCATACACTCGGATTCTTATCTTTATACTTTCCATTCACCAACACATTCAATCGGTGTGCATATAATACCATCATTCGAAGTATATATATATATTAACATACACTCGGATCCCAATACATATATTTCATATTCATGATTATGTTCATCCACTCAGATTCTATACATATATATTGGTATTCGTTATACAACATTAATATTATGAGCTGGCCAAGGCTTTAGTACATCAAACGTACTCGGGATATAACATTATTCATACAGCCTCATCATAAATACCCATCAGTCGGGTTTAAGGCCATCATAACATGCCAAACCGACCTGCAAACACTGAAAATGGTGTAGGGGTGAGCATTACATATTAAATGACAGATATTGGCTCGGATTAATCATAGAATCCATAACATGCCATAGCACACAACATCAATCAGCATATAAACACTGCCATTCAACATGAACAATCACAAGCATCTTCCGATCGGGATTTCACCCATTTCACTCGGCTATAAAGCTCAATTCACTCAGTACAAGTATAATGGCTCACTCGGATTTCTCTCAACCCCGAGACTATATCAACATTATCCATACTCCGAGCCATGCTCAAGGAGTCTGTCCGAGCCCAGCTCCAGGACTTAGCCATATTCACCATATGTTGTCATCTGATTGCCGATCGGTATAGGAGTCCAACGCATTCCAGTGGCGAATCGGATGCATACGATTTCATTCACTCGGCGTTCCACGCCAATGCACTCGGCATTTCATCAAGCGTCTCATTTCACGCTTAGTGCCCTAGGCACTGCCCGAGTCCAACCCGGGTCTTTCATCATATTCAACATTAGGACCCCGTCCTCTTCACTCGGGATTACACCCTTGTGGCACCCCGCAAGGTGTTCATATTTAATAACTCAATAACACGTATGCATGTAACTTCAACTCATATTCATTCGATTACCCACTCGGAATCTGCGTTCAACATCATGTGCACTCGGCAATTTAACAACAATCAGATGACTCGGCTTATACCACATCCACTCGGCAATCCTATGCCATCCACTCGGCAATCCTATGCCATCCACTCGGCAATCACTATGCCGTTCACTCGGATTATCATCTATTCACAAGCCTCATAGGTTGTTTCATGGGATACACTCAGACTTAGCATTTTCTAAGCCTCACACCATTGTATATGAAATTTCCACTCGGAAATCAACTCTGTTAATCATCCCATGCCAATATTTCTCTCGATATTAGTCATAACAGCCTCCAATCATTCATTCATCATAAACCTATGCATCAATACGCATTACATTCATCTAAATGTATAATTTCACACATGAATTAGTAGAGGGCCACACCATGCACTCAACATCAATATAACATGCATCTCAAGCATCATAATAAATTCATTATCATAAACATCAACATATACTGCATGGACGGACATCAATCACATCAAAACAAGCATAAACATCATACATATCCGGGCCACTAATCACTCGGAAATCAACAAAAACAACACACATCAAATGTCACGCATCACAGTGAGGGAGTGTCACCCGGAACCCGTCCAGAAATCCATGCATTTGAGATGCAAAGCCCCCTTACTTGGATGAAGCTTCCAGGAGTCACATGGCCACTCGGCTCAGCCACAGCAGCACCCTGCTCGGCTTCCAACGTAGGAAGGCCACACAGCTTTCCAGCCAACAGCATCAGTCCTCAGCCTCTCGCTCAAGCCACACACGCACTCGCTTGAGCGAAGATGGTCCAGTGACCATTTCTTCACTGGCTCGCTCAAGCGTAACCATTCTCACTTGAGCGAGATACGTCCAGAAGCTCATCAACACTCCATGCTCTACTCTGCTCTGCCTCCCAATAAATGGAGAAGCTTCCAAGCTCCACCCAACCATGACTCCTTCCTCACAACGTCACAGCCTCAACACAATGACCATCTTCCATAACAAGGCACCACACAGCTGTAGGCTCCAACCTAGCCCAAACAGCCTCATCAACTAGAGGAAGAAGAGGGAGGAAGAAGAAGCACAACCAGGAGGACAAAAGAGGGATCCTGAACCCAGCCTCCACGCACAGCACCATGCTGTCCCTCATCACCACGCAGCCGTAGGAAGGATTCTCAACCTTCAAGGCACCCAGTACCACACTGGACTCCACCACCATGCAGCGCCACTCGGTTCTACACCATACGTGAGTGGAAGAAGAAGAAGATAAAGGAGAAGATGAAGATGAAGCAGTAGAGAAGGAGGAAGCAAGAGCTTCATAGAGTTTTAGAGAGAAGGAGAAGCATTTCTCTCATCAGAACATGCACCAACGAGGAAAATGAAAAGAGTGGGGAGGAAAACCAAAGCTGAAGTCTTATCAACACACCACCATCATCTCACTTTCCCCAATCAGCCCCATCATCACGCTGCTCTGCCACAGCTCCTCAAACAACCATCACTTCTTCATTTAATGCAAGTCCTTTAGTATTTAATGCTAATTCTCTCAGCACTCATTACACACATCCAACGTGGACAAGAGAGAGAGGACCGGACCCATTAACCAGCAAAGGCATATATTATTAATATTATTATAACACAATAAATTGCCTAATTGGTAATTAATCCTTAATTAACCATTAATCCCATCAATCCATAACCTTAATCTGAATTTATAATTATTTAAAAATCTGGGATGTTACACTCACCCCACCTTTTAGGAATTTCGTCCCCGAAATTCAACATGAACCGGCCACAATAAACAACTTGGCATTCACTACATGCCACACAAATCATTTACATACCAATGCCTTCGAAGCATTCACCGACCAGTCAATTTTCCAATCGGAATAACTCCCCTCACAAGTGGTTACTGACCGACCACGAGAAATTCTGAGACACCACACTCTTAACACCTTCCACTAGGAAGTGTCACCAATTGGCTCAGAAATCACCCACTCGGTATCCAAAATTCCACTTAGTACCACTCTTATCTTTGCTCGGAGCAGTCCAATAGACTCAAGCCATCTCCATAAGCAGCTACAGTGTCGCTTGCTGACCCATGAACTGCTGCATCCAACTTATAGGATGATGTCTCATTCCTATAAGGTCACAACAGTTGCATAGAGTCACAGCAAAAATGCACACTGCCACAATACCTATGGCATGGAGAGCCTTTTAGAACAATATCCTCACATCCTATTTCACTCATACCGACCCAAAATCACTCAGATAATGCCAACCTTCATGAAAATTAATGGCAATTCTTACCATTTTATAAGTAATACATCCGAATCAATACCACCATTAGTCACCAACAGTGATGCATCCCATGCCAACAGTCAGCAAATATTAATCATTCTCACAGTAAAATGCATATTACCAATGGATTTCCGACTCATTCAAGGCATATATGCAGCCCATATACCTATCCTAGTACGAATCATATGATAATAATCATCAAACATCTATCACACTCACCATAAAATGGCATATCCACAATCGGTTTTCTGTTCAGACCAAGCCAATATCTCTTCTCTAAGCTTATTCATCACAATTCATTGGCCACAATTCAAATTTAAGCCTAATAGTTCACTACATCCACAGAGATGTACAACTCAGGGTCAAAAATTCAATCAACAACTCACTCGGTTTTTAATCACAAAACTGGGACAACACTCAGCCAATAGGTACCTTACCATATCAATTCCTCACAACATCCAACCACACATGATTAAGTTCAATCAATTGGGTTACCACACCTCAAACCGAGACAAAATCCCAACCAATCATGCATCAGGTTTTATATTCAATCACCTATCTCATATTAAAATCCTCCAACTTAGGAATCTGCACTCATTCAATCTACATCAAGTATCATATAGGGGTTCACGTGCCAAGAATATAATTCACCCATCATAAATTACACAAGCAATCACCCAATTTAAATTCCTTACAGTCGACTCAACATTACCATTTCACCCTCTCTCGGCCAACTCAGGCTGAGAAACACCACAAGAAATGATGACCACTTGGTCATACAGCACATAACCGCTTACACTCAGTAAGCAAACCTTGGCCATGGACCTTTTGGCCTGCTCTGATACCAGAATGTGACACCCTTATTTTTAGGGGAAAAATTTTTGCGAATTAATTAGAAAATATCCTGGATCCATAATAAAAACACTCCCTTATATGAAGATAAGAGAGCTGGCCCCATGGCCAAGAAGAAAAGACAGGGAAGGCAAAGGAATTACAACCATTCGCACGGAAGCACCAACAGCGCCTGAGCGAACCACATTACAGCGCGAACTCGCTCAAGCGAGATCCCAATCCGCTTGAGCGAGACCGACCAACTCGCTCGGGCGAACCACCATTCGCTTAAGCGAAACCGGGTACGAAAGCCTTCCCAAACAACATACTCGCTGAGCGAGGAATCACTCGCTGAAGCGAGAAGTCACTCGGCATTCTAACACTCGGAAAACCGAGACATTCATTCACTCGGTAAATGATCAGGTCCAGTCGAAATTCATGCCTAAGTCCTCTCGGAATTTAATATCCTAGACCACTCAGCATAATGGGGTTCCGTCACTCGGGAAACAACCCCAACAGTTACCTCACTCGGCAACCCATAACTTAGTCCCTCAATTTTATTCACAGTGTCAACATAAGATCCACTCAGAAAATGAGGGTATTCCCACTCGGATTCCATAAGCCCTCACGCTCGGATATTATCCAATCAAACCACTCGGTATAATTCAACCTCGAGTCACTCGGTAAACATCAACCATTTAGCACTCGGCATAACAGAACTCCCTTACTCAGAGATTACATAGACTTCCTCTCAGCCATAAATCACTTGGTTAACACTTATATTTCTCTTCACTCGGGGAAAATCACAACATCAAGTCACACTCGGACTCATTCCATAACTTAGCCATTCAAATTACATATTACCCTATTCACTCGGAATAGGTTCCCATATTCACTCGGGATACATTCATATTTCATACACTTAGAATATAACCAATCTGAGTCATTACAACAACACTCCTCTTGGAAGAGGATCACTCGGATTTCCACTCGGATTACTCGAATCATTCCCCACTCGGGGTTGACTATATATTCTTCACTCGGAATCCACAAAATCCATTTACACACAGAAAGAGGCTCACACATGGGTTACACTCGGATAAGGAGCCCCATTCATAAGACTCACTCGGAAAAGCATCTAATCCACTCATATTTCACTCCGGATTCATTAACTTAGAAATATTCATACATCATCATTTCCTAGTCGGTAAGAAGCATCAAATCAACATAAATCATTCATACTTATATATTTTCTAATTCCAAGTCCGACTACTACTACAGCAATACACTTCCACCGATTCATAACCATGTTATCAACATAACATATATGTATATACACAAGCATACACTCGGATTCTTATCTTTATACTTTCCATTCACCAACACATTCAATCGGTATGCATATAATACCATCGTTCGAAGTATATATATATATTAACATACACTCGGATCCCAATACATATATTTCATATTCATGATTATGTTCATCCACTCAGATTCTATACATATATATTGGTATTCGTTATACAACATTAATATTATGAGCCGGCCAAGGCTTTAGTACATCAAACGTACTCGGGATATAACATTATTCATACAGCCTCATCATAAATACCCATCAGTCGGGTTTAAGGCCATCATAACATGCCAAACCGACCTGCAAACACTGAAAAATGGTGTAGGGGTGAGCATTACATATTAAATGACAGATATTGGCTCGGATTAATCATAGAATCCATAACATGCCATAGCACACAACATCAATCAGCATATAAACACTGCCATTCAACATGAACAATCACAAGCATCTTCCGATCGGGATTTCATCCATTTCACTCGGCTATAAAGCTCAATTCACTCAGTACAAGTATACTGGCTCACTTGGATTTCTCTCAACCCCGAGACTATATCAACATTATCCATACTCCGAGCCATGCTCAAGGAGTCTGTCCGAGCCCAGCTCCAGGACTTAGCCATATTCACCATATGTTGTCATCTGATTGCCGATCGGTATAGGAGTCCAACGCATTCCAGTGGCGAATCGGATGCATACGATTTCATTCACTCGGCGTTCCACGCCAATGCACTTGGCATTTCATCAAGCGTCTTATTTCACGCTTAGTGCCCTAGGCACTGCCCGAGTCCAACCCGGGTCTTTCATCATATTCAACATTAGGACCCCGTCCTCTTCACTCGGGATTACACCCTTGTGGCACCCCGCAAGGTGTTCATATTTAATAACTCAATAACACGTATGCATGTAACTTCAACTCATATTCATTCGATTGCCCACTCGGAATCTGCGTTCAACATCATGTGCACTCGGCGATTTAACAACAATCAGATGACTCGGCTTATACCACATCCACTCGGCAATCCTATGCCATCCACTCGGCAATCCTATGCCATCCACTCGGCAATCACTATGCTGTTCACTCGGATTATCATCTATTCACAAGCCTCATAGGCTGTTTCATGGGATACACTCGGACTTAGCATTTTCTAAGCCTCACACCATTGTATATGAAATTTCCACTCAGAAATCAACTCTGTTAATCATCCCATGCCAATATTTCTCTCGATATTAGTCATAACAGCCTCCAATCATTCATTCATCATAAACCTATGCATCAATACGCATTACATTAATCTAAATGTATAATTTCACACATGAATTAGTAGAGGGCCACACCATGCACTCAACATCAATATAACATGCATCTTAAGCATCATAATAAATTCATTATCATAAACATCAACATATACTGCATGGACGGACATCAATCACATCAAAACAAGCATAAACATCATACATATCCGGGCCACTAATCACTCAGAAATCAACAAAAACAACACACATCAAATGTCACGCATCACAGTGAGGGAGTGTCACCCGGAACCCGTCCAGAAATCCACGCATTTGAGATGCAAAGCGCCCCTTACTTGGATGAAGCTTCCAGGAGTCACATGGCCACTCGGCTCAGCCACAGCAGCACCCTGCTCGGCTTCCAACGTAGGAAGGCCACACAGCTTTCCAGCCAACAGCATCAGTCCTCAGCCTCTCGCTCAAGCCACACACGCACTCGCTTGAGCGAAGATGGTCCAGTGACCATTTCTTCACTGGCTCGCTCAAGCGTAACCATTCTCGCTTGAGCAAGATACGTCCAGAAGCTCATCAACACTCTATGCTCCACTCTGCTCTGCCTCCCAGTCAATGGAGAAGCTTCCAAGCTCCACCCAACCATGACTCCTTCCTCACAACGTCACAGCCTCAACACAATGACCATCTTCCATAACAAGGCACCACACAGCTGTAGGCTCCAACCTAGCCCAAACAGCCTCATCAACTAGAGGAAGAAGAGGGAGGAAGAAGAAGCACAACCAGGAGGACAAAAGAGGGATCCTGAACCCAACCTCCACGCACAGCACCATGCTGTCCCTCATCACCACGCAGCCGTAGGAAGGATTCTCAACCTTCAAGGCACCCAGTACCACACTGGACTCCACCACCATGCAGCGCCACTCGGTTCTACACCATACCTGAGTGGAAGAAGAAGAAGATGAAGGAGAAGATGAAGATGAAGCAGTAGAGAAGGAGGAAGCAAGAGCTTCATAGAGTTTTAGAGAGAAGGAGAAGTATTTCTCTCATCAGAACATGCACCAACAAGGAAAATGAAAAGAGTGGGGAGGAAAACCAAAGCTGAAGTCTTATCAATACACCACCATCATCTCACTTTCCCCAATCAGCCCCATCATCACGCTGCTCTGCCACAGCTCCTCAAACAACCATCACTTCTTCATTTAATGCAAGTCCTTTAGTATTTAATGCTAATTCTCTCAGCACTCATTACACACATCCAACGTGGACAAGAGAGAGAGGACCGGACCCATTAACCAGCAAAGGCATATATTATTAATATTATTATAACACAATAAATTGCCTAATTGGTAATTAATCCTTAATTAACCATTAATCCCATCAATCCATAACCTTAATCTGAATTTATAATTATTTAAAAATCTGGGATGTTACACCTAACCTTGGAATCTAGCCACACATGGTGAAAGGAATGAAGGAGAATGAGATGGAAGAGTGATTCATGGTGGAAGATCCTAAAATAGAGAAAATAGAAGAGAGAGAGAAAGAGAGAAAAGTGAGAGAAATCTAAATAAAATTTGGAGATTTATATCAAAATCTAAGAAAATGATGGACAATGTTAGAATTACGATCCCATGGCCTATTTATAGGAAACTAATAAGTAAAAGTGAAGAAACTTAAATTACAACTGTGTCACACGTCAAATAACTGAAAGTAAAGTAATTAAGCGTGAAATGGTTGTGATCAAGCATAGTGGTGATGCATAAAGAGACATAATTACATAAACATAGTTAGGCATGATGACACTAGATGTTTTGGCCATGCTAACCCTCATTAACAAAGAGGAATGCTTGCATCAGGTTCGGTCGTGGTTAAAATGAATATATATGATTTTGTGGTTTGGATGACTATATGGTATATTTTACCCCTCAGTTTTGGCTCTAGTGGTCAAGTAGGATCATGTTGAGCTATCCAGTGGTCAAGAAGGATTTAGTGGTTGAGGTGGTGAGCCAAATAAGGCTCGGTGGACCAAGTAGGGTTCATGAGGTGTCAAGTAGGACCCCTAGCTAGAGGCCAATCTATTTTTAGTATCCAGATACTAGCGAGTCTAATAAAACCCTGAATGGGAGTCAGTAGTGAATTATGTGCTGATGTTATGAATAATGATATATGTGTTGCTATAGTGACATGTAATATTCAAAGGTGCATTTCTATGCGATGTTGTGAATAATTGAATTGATTTAGAATGAATTGATATGTAATTATACCTAGACTGTTATCTATAGCCTGAGTGGCTAATGATGTTGAGAATGCAATTATATGAAATTGGTCACCAAGCACAAGTGTTGCAATTGAAATATGATCCAAGTATGTGTAAATGAGTATGTATTATCATAAGGCTAATGTTATGCCTTTTTCAAATTTAGTTTCTATATTAATTAGTATGTTCAACATTCATGCTTTCTGTAGTTATTTTTTTTAGTAACCAATGACAAGAATATCATGGACAATGCAAAGGTGAGCATCAAATGAGCTAGGATTGCCAAGGAATAAAGGATGAATCTATATTTCATTTAATGTTGTTGATTAATAAGTATATTGTTAAGTATCTATGTTTTGGTACCTTATGTTGTATTGGTAATGATGGATGATGATTGGTGTAGGTTTATGTTGCCTTATATATATATATATATATATATATATATATATATATATATATATATATTATTTTGAATGGCATGGAGCCACTATATCTTGTTAAATCGTGTGATTCGTGGGTAGGTGATTGTGGTAGTGTAGTACATGTATGTATGTTTTGCTAATAGATGACATCGAGCCAATTAGATGATGATGTTGGATTATATGTAATGCCCAGGTGTAGTAAATGTAGGATGAAATGGCACTAAGCCAATGTGTGGATGAAACTGTTTTTCTATGGGCATGATATGTTTGATATGGTTTATGATAATGTTGTTACCGTGTTACTTGATGAACGATTGTGATTAGAGAAATTGATGCATATACATATATATAGAGAGATTATGTCTAAAGAAAAGGGAAGGCTAATTAAGCCAATTGAATATGTGATTTTGAGTTCCAGTGAGATTAGTGTCCCTAGAAGGTACAAATAGATCCCTGGATATATTTATAACTTGTGAGTGAAGTAAGATTGCTATTTGAATGGAAAATGATGGGATTTTAATGATGAAATTGATAGAAAGTAATTCAATGCATTTTCTACATAACTCTACGATCCAAAAAAAAATTTGAGCACAGACTATGGCAACAAGTCCAAAATGAGTCGTAGGTAGTACTCATAAAGTTTCATAGCATTCGGAGATTAAACGGGCAAGTTAGGGAGTGTGGAAGTTGGCCCAGGGGCCAAAATCTACATAATTCTACGGGTCTTGTATACTAATTGATTACCAAAGAGAAAATCCTGAAATGCTGCACATGTGCTCGTGGTTAATCGATTACTTGTAATCAATTACAGACTTTCTGTAATTGATTACTAGAGTGAAAAAGAAGGGTATTGAGATGTTCTAAGTTACGTATCGCTTAGAGCCTTAGGGTTTATTCACCAAGGGTGATCCTGATTATGAAAAATTTTCTCTAATTTTTATTACACCCTGAGGTAAATTCTAGGAATTCAGGTGGGGATGTTACACGCTGGATATTTTAGGTGTGCTAAGGCATAGGTTTTTTATAACAATCTTTAGCAGCATTTTTTACAACAAAAGGCGACACTTTTCTAATAAAGGCAACACTTTTAAGTTTTTCTTTTCTTAAAATTTCCTTTCGTGCTCCTTTACATGCTTGTTAAGTTATCTTGCATAAAATTTACCAAAAGTTAATTAATTATTTCATAATTAACTATAATTAACTTAGGCTTTCACAATAATTCTAATTTCTTAATACTTATTATTTATTTTAAACATATTTAACTAATAATTAAAGGGTAAACAAGTCAAGTCTCTTTAAGACTTATCAGTATCTCTGTAAATCCTTGTCAAATCCTACTGTCCTAGTAATCCTAATTTCTTTTTCACAAAAAACAACGCATATTTAACTTTATAGTTAGTGTATGTTTGACAACCTTTTAGCTAGCTGAATGTTTATTTCTCTAACTGAGATGTTATTTGAACAAAATAGAGGTATTTTGATAGATAATATTTCTAGGTTGTTGGTAGCGTTTCTTAAAAATGCTACTTGAAGTAATATTTCAAGATTTCAGCTACCAATCGATGAAATTCTTTTTTACTTTATTACCCCTTAATAATCCTAAGAATTCCTATTTCTACCATGTATTTTAATTTGTTCATAAACTAAAACATTTTTACGTATGAACATACATCCTTTATTAATATTAATAATTGAACATGAAGAGAAGAAAAAAAATGAAATTTACATTTTGTTTAATATTATATTTTAATCAAATATTTTTATTGTGGATAAAATTTAAAATGATAAATAAAAAACTAAAATATTTTTATTTTTTATAAGACTTTATTATATCAAAATTTTGTACGAGATTAATGTTTATTTGATTAAATTTAAAATAACTTTACTAAGATCCTTATAAAATAAATAATCTTATTATAATATATGTTAACAAAAAGTAATTATAATATATCAAAATTTATTTATTTATAATATAAATTTAAAATTTTATATGAATTAAAATAAATTAAAATATATCAAAACAAGTTATATGTGTAAAAAAATTACAAGTTAAACCAAATTAATTGAACATGTCTTTTTTATGTATTTACCAATTACTACAACAACTAATTTTACTAAACACTTAAAACAATCAATTAATATATAAATTTACATCTTTCAACTTTCAATGGTTTTTTAGCTTTCAACTAATGTTTTCACAATTTCCCCAAATATACAATTGAATAACCTTTTACAATCAAGATAATAAATAATCATAGTAAGACTCTCTTACTGTTAGTATTCTATTTTTGTAATACATTAAAGGTGGGTACTACACTTGATATGTGTCAAAGACTTACAGGTGTTAGGTTTGAAACTCGATTCTTCCATTCCTTGACACTTACCTCGTCTCGCATGAAAAAAGTAATACACTAAAAAATATTTAGAAAAATAAATAAATAATGTGTCATATAATCAATATTTTATGTCATTTAGTTAAAAATGTGAGACATGCAAAAGTATGAGAAAGGGTAAGACCTTTTCAGTATTTTTAATGCTTAAGTTAATAGGTATGAAAATAATAAATATATTCAGATGATGTAATAAATGAACGTATCTTTGTGTTTGTATAAGAATTATATTCATAATTCATCATGTGCATGGGATGGCAATTGCTTTGTTAATAATTTTTTTAAATTATAAGGATTTTATTAGACGACATGTAAAGTAATATAAAGTAGAGCACCAATCCCATGTATACAATGAGTGAAGGGTGAGATACGGATATCTACATATCCTTGCATCAATGTCTGATTGGAAAACTTCTCCAATTTTTTTACATTATATAACCACATACAATTTAATTGTTTTTAATGTAAAAGTAGATAATGTAAAGTACATATAGGACTAAATTATATTTTTTTACATAAAATCAAATACTAACACATATTTATTATTTAAAAAGCTCAAAAGCTAAAATGTGCACGACCATTGATTTAATTTTATTATATATTTTTCTCATATTTTTTTAATCACAGGAATCTTTTATTAGAAACAATCATGTTTAAACTTGTAAATATGTTTATCATGATGAAACTATCATGAGAATTTTTTCTATTGACAAATCTCTAAGAATTTACTTAGAAGAAAATCAGTAACGATCATGTATTAATGTCTCTTTTGTTAGTTGACAATACATATCTTGTAAATTTTAAAATTAAACTAAATTTAGTACATATCTACAATTTGTTGTATGATAACACAAATTTAAATTTTTAATTTTAAAATTAATATTAAAATTTTGCTTAACATTGAATAGAACAAACTATTTACAGATCATAATTGAAATAATATTCATTAATTCAATTAATAAATATGATTCATTGAATATTTGCTAGTTGCCAGACTAATAAACTAATTCATTAATAAATTACACATGATCCTCATCAATTCTCTATCTATAAATACTCCTTTTTGCCACTGCTTTTCCTCCCCCTCTCCCTTCCATCCTTCAATACGATTATACTACAGTATCGCCCTTCTCCATAATCCATTTCCTTTTCTTCACTCATTCATTTTTCTGTTTCTGGTAAGCAAACAACTTCAATTGTTCTTACATACATGCTCTTAGAACATTGAACTTTCATTCTTCACTCATTCACCATAATAATAATCCTTGTAATAAACCATGACCTGTTGCTCTTGGTGATTTAACAAAAAATAAAACAAGGGAAAGACAAGAAAACCCATCTTAACCATGAGTGCGTCTTTTGAAGTTAAATTATCAAAATTGTAACAAATGTTTGGTTTTGAGAACCGTACCTCTGTTTTTTCAGAACTAACCCCAGTTTATTTGTTAATACTGCATAGACATGTTTAAATTTTTTTCTTTGCCCCTTTTTATTATGAGGCTTAGAAAATTCTACATTGTTACTACGCGTTGTGATTTGGTTTGCATATTCCGTTGAATTCAGAAAGTTTGTTGAATGAGTGATTGTGTGACTCTAAAAGTTTATGCACTTTGGAGAGGAATTCCTTTTTCTCTGCTTCATGAACTCTGTTCAAAGGGATTATAATAAAAAGGTTTAGGCTTTGTGCCATTTCATGATTGCTTATATTTATTGAGGGTCCATTTTTTTTCTTAGTTTAAAATTTTAATAATTGAAGGAAACTTTTGAACTCTTATGTTTCATTAAAGTCTGTGCCCCCCCGCCCTAAGGGGTACTATTGCAGCATTTTATTTATTTTTAAATTGAAACTATTTCACTGGTTGTGGATTGTCCACTCAGAATCTTTGCAAAGCTTTATCCTAAATAGATTGGATTAGCACCTTGATTGTCTGCCTTTATGATTCTTTTGCTTCTTTTGGTGCTAATCCGAGTCAATAACAATTTTTTTTTAAAAAAAAAACAGAATCCATAAAATTTTGTTGGCTAAGAATCACTGTGAATTCCCGTATAAATATTGGTTAGTTTATGTTGTCATAAAACATAGTGTTCACTTTTTTGTTGTTGTCTATTTAAGGTTTTCTGCCTGAAATGGAGTACGAGGACCGCTTCAGACAGAGCCAGAGACCAAAATATGATTGCCTTCTTTTTGGTGAGCCTTTTAATGTGACACAGTCATTGATTAATTGCAAATTCTGAAACTTGATTTGGGTATAATTATAACTGTAACATTGTGGTGCAGATTTAGATGATACTTTGTATCCACTTAGCACTGGTATTGCCAAAGCATGTGGCCAAAATATTAAAGGTGAGTGTGTCTTTGCCAATAATGTTTTTGGTGATGTGTTCTATTTATTGCTGCATGTTTATGTGGGTGTTGACATTAATGGTGACATTGATTTAGACTATATGGTGGAGAAACTTGGCATAGAGAGAAGCAAAATTGATGAGCTGTCCACCCTCCTCTACAAGAACTATGGAACAACTATGGCTGGTTTAAGGGTAAGATTCCTATTTGTTTTTTACTTTTTCTTAATTCTGATATTCATGGAATTCAAAATTCACTGATTAGTTATGCTTGTTTTGTTTCATTGTCAATTCAGGCAATTGGTTATGACTTTGACTATGATGAATATCATAGGTACATGGCTTGTGTAATTTTTACCTTTTTATAATCACCCCTCTTTAATTTTATTTTGTTGATTAGTTACTCATTTGTTTTATTATCCTTACGTGTTTTGAAGTGGTCAAATTTGAGTTTTTTTTAATCCTTACTGTTACAGTTTCGTTCATGGGAGACTACCATATGATAACTTGAAACCAGACCCGGTTCTGAGGAACCTCTTGCTGAGCCTGCCTTATAGGAAACTTGTAAGTTGTTTATAACCAAATAGAATTTTACTAGACTCTATCTATAAAAAAAATGAAAAAAACCTGATGAGACCTCTTTTCTGTCTTTTCTATGTAGATCTTCACAAACTCAGACAAAGTCCATGCAGTTAAGGCACTTAGCAGGCTAGGATTAGAAGACTGTTTTGAAGGAATCATATGCTTTGAGACCCTTAATCCCATCCACAAAACCGCAATCTCTGATGATGAAGATGACCTTGAGTTTGTGGGGGAATCAAGCACAACCAATCCAACCACAAAAAGTGAAGCTAGTGGCTTTCAAATCTTTGACATCATTGGCCATTTTGCTCAACCCAATCCCAATGCAGTTTTACCAAAGACACCAATTATATGCAAACCATCGGAATATGCCATTGAATTGGCTCTCAAGATAGCAAACCTTAACCCACAAAGAACAGTAAGAAAATGTGTAACGTGACATATCAGTACCAAATTCTAATAAAGTCTTGCACCTAATAAGCCATCAAATTTTAAAAATAAACACTTAAGTTTTTGTGTCAAACCTCCATTATACACTTAAGTTTCTATGTGAAACCTCCATTAATATATGACGGGGACTTCAAATAAAGAATTAGGTGTTTATTTTGAAAACCTAATAATTTAAATATATGACCTTATAGAAGTTGATTATTAAAATGTCAGTTTACTTGTGAGAAAATCAATCAACATGTTCCTTCTTGAACTTAAAATCTTAATAGTTGCCCCTAATTTACCTAAATTTTCTTTCTCATATTTTCTTGGTTCCTATGTGTCATTTTCAGTTGTTCTTTGAGGATAGTGTCCGCAACACACAAGCTGGAAAACGTGTGGGTCTTCACACTGTGCTGGTAGGTCACTAGTAATTTTGTTCTGTAGTAAGAATATTGACAAACTATTTAAGCTGAGTGACAATGAACATCAATATTTGTGGGGGCAGCACACAGATTATGAATGTAATAATTAGTGTTAAGAAAAAAGTAAATAAAATTATAGGGGTTGGCCCCACTTGGCAATAAATGGGTCCATCTTTGATTGTGTGCCAAATTAATATAAGCCTCAAATTATTTTGATTGCTACATCCAGGTTGGAACATCTCAAAGAATTAAAGGAGCAGATTATGCATTAGAAAGCATCCACAACCTGAGGGAAGCAGTGCCACAACTATGGGAAGATGACATGAAATCAGAAGTTGCTTATCCTAGCAAACTTGCTGTGGAGACTTCTGTGACTGCTTAATTAGATCATTGATGGGGGAAAATATAAAAAAATATTCAAGAACCATGGGAACCAAATAAGGAACAAAGAGAGAAGTCCATTGGAAATTCCCCAAGTTGGGATGTAGTAGCTGTAGTTGATGTAGATGCTTTGATCATATAATAATAAATTATTATATAAGTAGTTGATGTAGATGCTATTATAAGAATATAAAATATTAAATTCTCCTTTTGTGCCTGCTGGATGAAGAAGCGAGGTATTTTACCAATACCTAACTAAGGAAGATTCGTTTTACATTAAAGTGGAAGCTTGACAGAAAATTAATAATTAAACTGTTAAGGAAACTTGAGTATGTTATGACGTTAATTAAGTTTATAATATAAAACAACTAATCTTCTCAAAACAATTGCAAAAATACATGAATAAATTACTAAAATCAGTCTAGTGGTTTGAAATTTAAATAGTTAGCTTCAAACATCCCTTTATACATGAAAAATTTTAAAAAAACGGAATTTAAGAAAATTAGAACTTTTTCACAATATATGTGTTATTGATTAGGCGGGCCATACACCTATTCATTGTAAAGGAATTTCTTACAACCGCAAACTCGCTAAGGGCCCATGACCATTAGATGCGGGAGAAATAATCTAAGATGGGAAGAAACCATACAAATTCCAAAAAAAAAAAGAAAAAAACATATAAAAATAAAAGGCTTTTTCTTTGGTATTTTATAATCTTGAGTGTTAGAGGACCTCATCTTTCATCGTTCAATTAATTAAGTGTTATTATTTAGTAATTTATTTTATCCTTTAAAAGTTACCAATAGATTATTTTATTTAATGTACAATTGAATATAACAAAAAAAGGTTTTTGAACATCAATTCGATTTTAAAAGATGAAATAAGTGAACAAGAGATAGAGAAGAAGAAACTATAAACATATAATAAATGACTTAAAAAATTAAAGCCTTATTTGGAGTGGTTTTGGTTTTTGGTTTTAGAATTTTTAAATACCAAAACTTATTTCTAGTTTTTAATTTTATGCTTTAGTTTATATGTTTCTAATTTTAAAAAATTATTGTAAAACTTTTATAATCATAATCAAAACTATTTTATAGATAAGAAGCAACAACAACAATATAATAATATTAATAGTAATGATAAATCTTTTAAAATGATGATGGTGGAGGTGGCAGGGGTAGTGGTGGTAAAGGTAATCGTCATGATGGTGGCGGTGACGACAACGATGACCATAGTGGCAACAATGGTGGTGGTGGTGGTAGTGGAGATGGCAGCGGACATGGTAGTGGACATGGTACTGCTGGTGAAAATGATGGTAATGGTGGTGCTCGTGACGGTGGTGCTTGTGATGGGGTTTTTACGGTAGCAACAATGGTGGTGCTGGAGGTCATTGTTATCGTGACGACGATGACAATATTTTTACAGCAACGATGGTGATGGTGGCAGTGATGATGATGATTAGGGGATGGTGATGGTGGCAATGTAATGGAGGTGGTGGTGGTAGAGATGGTGGTGGATGGTGTAGTGATGGTGGGAACAATGGTGGTAGTGGTGGGTATAGAAGCGATGATGGTTGTGGTGGTAAGGTGGTGGTGATGGTAACGGTGGTGGTGGTGGAGGGTGTAGTAATGGCAGGAATGGTAGGGGGTGGCAGTGGTAATGGTGATTGTGGTGGTATTGTCGTGGTGGTCATGAAGGTTATGGCGGTGGTGGTGATAGTGGTGAAGGGTATGTTGATGATGGAAACGATGATGGTGATGGTGGTGGTGGTGATCATGGTTTTGAAGGGTGTATGGCGATGATGATGGTGGTTATGGTGAGATGATGGCAATAGTGGTGATTGTTACACCCCCTTATATACACGAGATATATATATATATAAAACTTTTAGAAAGATATACATATTTATCACTTTTTATCTCACGTATATAAAGACGTATATACATCTGACTTCCTTTGAATATTGAAAGTAAAAAAAATTATTGTCTTTCAATATTTGTCCATAATGATAAAACAATTTATAGAAATCATAAGTGATAAATCATTACAGTATTATATCCGAATGAGAATGTTTATCAAAGTTTAACCTTTACCTTGTTACAATTTGATCCGGTCTGGATACCAGCCCCAAGGTTATCCGGTCTGGACACCGATCCTAAGGGTAAGAGGCAGTATCAGCCTTCATGAAATCAAATCGGTATCCCAGGATCATTGTTCCGTTTGGCAGCTATGTTGATCCGGACCCATTTAAAGTAAATTCTTTATATCCGTCCTAGAGCTCAACCGGTGTCAAAGATATCAATCTGGTCTGCAACACATTAGGCAAACTTCACTTACATCGGTCATCCAAGGTGACATCCAAGATACCGAGTGGCCTATCCGCTCTCCTACACCGGGTGACTTATAATTGACTGCTCTAATATCATAATGAAGAAGGCATTCTACACAGTGGAATATGTCCTTTTCATCCACTGACAAGAGTAGGTACAATCACCAGCGTGATTTATGGAAAAGGTGATTATCTTCCATCTATGTGATAGAAAAGTACACTGATAATTCACCTACTCTCTTGGCATATTCAGAATGTTGGCCCACTCAGATTGACTCTTTACACACGCTATCAGAACCAGTGGGCCCACTAACACCAAACGATTCATTTCCACGCTCGACTATAAGTAACATGTTGCAATACATGTTCCAGGTTACGTTGTCCTTGCTCTCTCTCTTGCTATTATACTGCTTGAGCATTAACAGAGTTCACTTACACTCTTCTAACTTGAGCGTCAGAGAATCTTTGCAGGTGACACCACCTGTCACCCACACCAACACGAGAGGTCGGTGTGAAGGATCTCCTGGACAACAAGACTGACCTCCACACGCTGAGAGGCCGGATCAGAGAGATCGGATACACTCAGCCGGTCTTCTGTCTCATTCACATCTTCAACTCTTGAGGCTGTCCTGACACCGGATCCTAGACCCCGGTTGGGGACGGATCACAATTATTTAACTTGATATTGTAATAAGATAAGGTAAAACTAAATTATACCTCTACTACAAATGTGACCTATCATTTCCTAGTCCTTGAACCATCGAGTTTTGGAATCCTACTCTTGTCATATCTCTTCACCTATCTGAATGAGGATGAGATCACTTTACCCTCTTGTAATTACATATCTTTCCATCTTGAACTGCTAGCTATATATCACATAACATATATTTTGGACACAAAATTCAAACAAGAAGGAGTGAGAAACAGAATATAATACTTTACAGATAAGACATAAGCATAAGGGTTTTCACAACTATAAATTAATATCATTTAAAATCTTGTACATAATTAATTATAAATATAGGGTTCTCACACACATAGCAATCATACTTTCATTCACAACCATCCATACAGAATATCACAATCACATGTATGACATGTAATGCTTTTAATACTACCCTATTCAGTTTATGCATGTGGGCCCTTAAATTTTTAATTTGCACTGGGCCAACCAGGAGTTTACACTGTTCCATAATTCTGGATAATAACATAAATGCCTTTTAGCATATGAACAGCTCAACTGGCGTGGAAACACTTAGAGACTAGTCAGACTGAGAAGGTTTTTATTGTGAAAGTACCTGAAACTAGGGAGCGACCCTAGGTCACCTGAAGCACCCTTTCACACCCTCTCATCCCAAGGCTCGCAATTAAGCCTCCTCTAATATATCCTCGGTTTCTATAATCCGTCACCAGGCAATATCACATCTCATTTTTCTTTAATGATTCATGATGCATGAACTACTCGCATATTTAGTTGGTTAAGACTTTTAGAAACTCAATTATTAAATACCATAAAGGTTCACAAAATCATCTCAATAAACTGTACATTCCCATAAGTTCTTCTTTGAACTTCTGTTATACAGAAATAAATTTAGTACAGTCTTCAAATTCATATCTCACCAAAATTGAGTTTCCAAGCCTTAAATATCTCAAAACTTTCTCTTAAAAACTTTACATATTTACATAATTTTTCCCAATTTGAATCTTAACTAGATTAAGTTTAGAAATCTCGACTATAACAAAATATCCTTTAGTTATTTCATTAGGGAAAACCAATTTAAATTTTTGATTTCTAAAAGAAAATATATTTTTTAAATCATTAACTAAGAATACTTAAAACTATAAAAATTTTCTTTAATTCAAGAATTAATTATCTCAACCTTTGATTTTCATAAAATAGCTTCTTTCTAATACTAGATTTTATTCTAGAGATTAAAAATAAAGTTAATAAAACTTATTTCTAAGAATAAATAAAAGACTAAAATAATGATAAAATACTTTCTCTTAGAATAAAAATTTAAAGAGTAAGGTAAGAAAATTCTTACTGAGTTTTAACTTTCCGTTATGCTTGCTATATGCTCAAACTTTATATCACAATGTCATCAATCATTCATCAACCACAATCAAGTATTGTAATGTCATCAATCACAATCAAATATCATCAATCATAATTACATATCATTAATCACAATCTAATATTATAAATCACAATATCATTAATCAAAATCAAATATAGTTAATTATAATCAAGTCAAATCAACCAAATATCACTCCTAAATATAATTCAAATTTTAATGGTTATTTAAATTAATAGAGTTGATTTTGAGTCCTTATAGTCTATTCCTCGCACAGGTCTATATAAGTTCATATATATAATCCAGTCTTCGCATAGGTATAGTTCAGTCCATACAGGTCCAAGTCCTTGCATAGGTTTAGTCCAGTTCGCATAGGTTATCCAAGTCTTTGCATAGGTATTTCAGATCAAGTTACACAAGATACACAAGTTAAAATTTATATAAATTTTAAGTTAAAGAGTTATTATTTTAAAATATTATTATTATTAAATTTAAAAGGAGTAGGGGGACTCCTCCCATTATTCTTATGTCTTTTCATATTATATTCCTATCTCACTCCCCCTTACCTTGAATTGCTACTAAAAGTGAGTTCGCTTTGCACCTCCGAGTTCTAAAAATATTAATACCAACTTATCTCAGTATAGACATAAGATAAAAATAAAGATTACTACGTAAAAAAAATGGTAAATTTTAAATAGTAAATAGTGAATAGTAAATCGTGCATAGTAACAGTAAATAGTAAAACATGAATAGTAATGGTAAATAGTAAATCGTGAATAGTAACGGTAAATAATAAATCGTGAATAGTAACGGTAAATAGTAAAACGTGAATAGTAAAACGTGAATAGTAAAGGTAAATAGTAACAGTAAATAGTAATTTACTATTTGAATAGTAATTTACTATTGAAATAGTAATTTACTATTGAAATAGTATTTTACTATTCAGAATAGTAACTTAAAATAATATTATTTCCAGTATAATAATATATTTCTAAAAATGATATAAAAATAACCCTACAAAATATAAAAGAGAGGTATTCTTACCTTAGGATTTTAGCAAAACCTTCTTCCAAAAAAAATTTATTTCTCTCTCTTACTTCCACTACTATCTCACTAGCACTACTATATTAAGAAAACTTAATCAGAAATTGTGAATTTTAAAGAAGAATTCCTTCGGTATTTATAGGAAGGAAAATTACTATGCATTCTATTATTTTAATATAAAAGTACTGTGCATTTTTTGAAATTTAAATCCTGGTTACTGTGCATCTATTGAAAATTTCATACATGCACAGTATTTTGTATAGTAAATGTCAGCTAAATTATTAAGCCAAATAGTAACCTTTCACTCGGTATATATTAAATATTCAAAATTAGTCTTTTTTCAAATTTAGCGATATTATATCAGTTCTCACTAATTTTATGATAAGTGATATAAAGTTTAAGTTTTAGAAATCTAAAATTTTCTGTTAATAAAAATTTATTGATACGTTTTCGATTTTTTACGATTGGTAAAAATCAAGATTTTACTCAAACCGATAATTTTTAGATAAGCCTACTTGAAATGGATTTTAGAAAATTTTCTTATAATTTAACTTCACTTTCTTATAAATATTTTTAATTTAAGTCACTTTATATGAATTTAAAATTATTTAAAAAATATTATTTAATTAAAATATTTCCAAAATTCCAAAAAATTCCAAAAAATCATAAATAATATGTAGATTAAAAAGTTTTAAAGAACCACAATCTAATTCCTTCAAAATTTTATTTTAAAATTCTAATAAGAGTTAAATCATAAATATGTAAAAACATAAATATAAAAACATAAAATAAAAGTTGTGAATAATAAATATATTTAAAATTCTTAATATAATTTCATTAATCAATGAATACTAATTAAGTCATTTTAAAATTCTCATTCAAAATACATAAATATTTTTATTTTATTATTATTTTTATTTTATTTTAAAAAAATAATTAAATATAAATACCAAAATTTCATAAAAAATGATAATAATAAACTAACTAATAGTAAGTATTTTTCATTATAGATATATTTATCTATTTTCTATTTGAGAAGAAAATGGGATGTTACAGTGATTGTAGTGGTGTAAGGTCTGGTTGTAGTGATGATGGTTGCGATAATGGTGGTCCCGGTGGTGGTGGGGGTGGTGGAAGGTGTGGTGAGGTGGGAACAATGGTGTTGGTGGAAGTACTAGTGGCTATGGTTGTAAGGTGGTGGTGGTCGTGATGGTGACGGTGTCCAACAAAAGTTTCAACCTGCATTTGAAGGGTCATTCACAATGGTCTACTCGTGAAGTTTGCTTTTCTTTGTAGAAAAATTCTTGCATCCTTATCAAAAATAACCTATTCATTATGCAATTCTAAGGTGGAAACAATCTCACATCTGTTCTTCTAGTGTAATATAACCTATCAAGCTTGTGTTAGAGAATCTCTAATTATCAGCAACAGAAATATAAGGATTCCCATGTTGCAAATATACATTAAGAGCCTATATAGAATACATAACTTTGAATAAGACATTTATGTTAAATAGTTTAGAAGCTTTTATTAGTCCCTCGAATAGTAGGTCAACATAAGAATTATTCTTAAATTGTCCCTAGTCAAGTATTTATATGGGGACATATATATGTAAGTATACTAATGATCTAATCTTATAGATCATAGATATGGACGATATCAAGTCTTCACACGAGTACACATTAAGAGTAATAGTGTATTGGACGAATTTACTCTAAGAACATTATATGGATCGTTACATGAATGTCATAAATGGTTCTCAATGTGATAATGGTATATGTAGTCCTTCGACCTGAAGTCACTGTGATTTCCACATCAGGAGTTTATTATTTTAATACAATCAAACATCGTATGTAACAAGGTGATTATAAAGGTTGTAATTAGGCAGTGAACAAATCATGCAAAGGGATGTGAATGATGTAGATGAAATTTGTCTTTCCTATATGACAGGAGTGATATCTATAGGTCACTTGATGAAGTAAGACTTAATAAAATGCATGGTCATGCTAGAAAATAAATATTAGATATTTATTTAAGAAAAAGTCTACTTCGGTATCAAGTAAAATGAAGTGGGTCATACAAGGATGACAACGACCATGCCTTGGACCCAGTGAGATATCATGACAAAAGAACCAAACATATAAAGTTAATCACATATTTAGATAATGATGTATTGCTAGATGTTGCTCATTATATTATATTAAATATAAAATGTTTATATTTAATATAAACTAAATATATTTCCTATAGTCATCACATAAAGTAAATCTACAAGAGGATAGTTTTTATTTTAGTTTGACAAAAGTTAAAACTATTGAGTCTAACTTATTTAAAAGGAGTAAAGAACCCATTCACTCAGAGTGCTCCTTAGGTCAGACCTAAGCATTATAAATAGAGCATGAGATGCTCATTAGCCGTACTCGTAGGATACACTTATCTTCATAAAAGTTACGAAGGCTACACTCTAACGAACTAGCATCCAGAGGTGCATCTTTTGATGGGAGTGCTCGTGTGGACTCCTTAAGTGCGAGATTGTTATTGCTCCGGTTTTGTCTTGTACTATGCTACAAGAGTTTAGTATATTGTTTTCTTTGAAGCATATGATTTGCAAGACCTTAAGGGAATCCTTGTATTTCGTTGTCTGGCCCAATAGGATTCCTTTACACTTTGTATCAGAGGTTGGTTGCAAAATTTTTGTTTTAAGCATATGTTTGTTTAAGAACATGTGAAAATATTTTCTTTTGTGAAGAAAAAAGTTGTAAAGATTGAATCTTTTTGTGAAATTTATTTCTAACTTATTTTTTTACAAAAAGAGTTACAAAACTAGTATAAATTTATTTTTTCTTTTTGTATATTGATTGATTTTCTTATCTTTTCAATTAAAGAACATGTTACTTAGAGTTGCTTTATTGCATGAACATGTTCATGTAGCAATGGTGATTGTTTTGTATATGTTCTAATTTTAAAGCACAATTTTCTTTTTATTTATGTTCGTTAATTAAATCTAAATGAGAGGTTATATACAATCCATGTTTATACATTTTTCTTGTAACATGAATAGTTTATGTGAGATGATGTCAAGGAAGTTTAAGAGTTAAACTTTAGCTGTCATGAAAACTAAGATTCAAAAGTTGAAACCTAGTGGTCATGATATTTTACTTATTTGTAAATGTTACAAATAAAACATTGATTTTAATTATTAGTTTATTTGGTTTATAAAAGTTACAAATCAAATTTTAAATATTTGTTAAATTTAAAATTTATAAGAGTTACAAATTTAAATAATTCAATCTTATTAATTTTAATAGGATATGTATCGTATGTCGTCTTTTTAAAATTAATATAATTTGTAAAATATTTTATATTTTATATTCAATAGGTTTGTAGGAGTTACAAATTTATTCATATTTATTAAATTTAATATGATAGTAGATAAGATCTTTAATAAATTTAATAATTTTGAAAATCAAAAGATAAGGTTTAAAAATTAAACCTTAACCGTTCTAAAAATCTAGGATTCAAGAGTTAAAACTAGAAATAAGATTTCAAATTGTTTGAAATCCTAAATGAAACTTTTGAGTTGTTAAGTGAGATGTTTTGGCTAGGAAAGACTTGGTACTTAAGTGACCACACCGGACCTACCTCTCTTTCCTGGTAATTAACCTAATTACAATATTAAATTTTCAGGCCAAAAAGTTACCCAACACCTCGCAAGGGGCTAACTCCCCTTTAACCTCGTCCGTTGAACGGTCAACAGAACCACTGAACTTCTTTACATAGTGTTTTTTTCGACTCCGTGTGTTTAATTATGTGTTTTAAAAATTTTTAAAACATAATTTATCACTTAATTAATGAATTAGCATGCTAAATGTTAAATAGTTGTGGTCTTAAATATTTTAAATTTATTTAAATACAATTGCGTGTTGTGTCTCTCTATTCTGTTGTAAAACAAGTTTCTATATATATTTGTAATATTGATCGGGTCGAGGCAATAAGATGGAGACCTAGAAGACCTTTAAAGGAACAATAGAGTGGTGACTCTAAAGGAGTAGTTACTCATATGGAGTGGTGACTTCAAAGGATGATGGATCCTAGAAGTGTGACTTCAGAAATGGTGCCACTATAGTTCTTTTAGATTTATGTTCTTTTTTTTCTATGAATACCATAACTATTTCACAGTTTCAATTACATGTTTTGGAGTTTGTTTTTCATTAAAGCATCAATGAAGCTTGGTAATGAATAATAAGAAAATTGAAATCCTTTAAGTCTGACAATCATACCTTCCAATAAGTAACAACGTTAAACTTGACATAGGTAAAGTATAGGTCATGCCATAGTTGGGTGTCCTTATTTATGTTAAGTAGGACATGATTAAATAATTCGATTATCCACTATGACCTATTGGGTTTTACTTAAATAGGCAATTTTTCCAATTAGATTGGAATATCCTAAAGGTATGAGTAGTCTAAAACGTGATCCAATAAGCAATACTTATTAACCCTAGTTTCAATAAAGTGTAGGTTCTTCCAAAGCAAGGTGCCTTTTTGATATTAGTAAAGGATGATAGATACTTGGATTATCCAACCATTTGTTATTAGACTTAACTAGGTAAGTTCAATCAGATTGAAGAACCTAAACACGTTAATATTAAGTTTAAATGCCTTCCAATAAGTAACACTCATCGAGACTAATGTCAATCAATAGTGGACTTGCCAAAGTAGGGTGCTATCATTTATATTAGTAAGGCGTGATGGGATAATTGTAAAATCTAAATTGTTTTTATTAGGCCTTAACTTAATTAAGTTTTTTAATTGGATTAAAAATGACTTAGAGGTGTCAGGATTAAACTTAAATCCATAAGATGAATAAGGGTAAAGAGTTACTCACCTAATCATCTAAGAATTACATGAGATGCAATCAAAAACGTGTTTCCTACCTAAATAACCAAGGTTGGGCGATCAGCTAAAGCTGACTCAACATTAGGCCAAATATGGATCTTGGCCCACTAGAAAAATCTTCCAACGATATTTTTTCTGATTCAACGATGGTATTTGTTTTGAATCAAAATAGTGGAAGATGACATATTTTGTTAATAGCTGAAAATTAAATATATTTTATAATACAAGTGATAGATTTTCATACATATAATATGTTTTAGAATAGTCACAACAACCAAATATTGTTTTCACTACGATCTGTCCTTTGGAAGGAAACTTTATTTGAGGATTGTCCTCAAGCAAGAAGAAGTGACAGTGTGTCATGTTTGACTTATTCTAGTATCATCTATCATTGGGTAATGGATACCCTATGGAGTCTACATAAACTCTGAGCTGTAAAAGGTAATATGAATAAACAGAGACATACATTATGATTGTATATAGACTCTATCAAGGCTAAGTTGGTTTGGATAAATAGAAATGTAAAAGGTGATCAAGAAAGGAAATTATTTTGGTTTTGGTCAAATAAGACATTGAAATAATTTGTCTAAAGAACTTGAAGAAGTTCAAAAGGAAGGGAAGTAAGACTTCTGTTCATGTCATGTTATAGAAGTTAAGTTTTGTCTGCTTCAGTAGTATTAGTATCAGATACTAGATACAAATCTAACATTTATTTGAAAGATCAAAAAAGTAGATCATTGGCTAAGGCTAAAGAAATCTGTGTAAAATGGAGCAAAAGATTCTACGTTATAGATAAGATCTTCACTTATTGGGTTAGTTAGTGAACTATACATTGTACAGACTGTTTCTTGTTGGACAAGAAAAGTTTTCTCTTATGAAATAACTTTATTTCTTTAAAAGAATACTAATGTGAAATCAAGTAATGGATTTTATATTTTAAATCTCAAAACACTGATATATAGCATAACTATCAAAGTAAGTTAAAATAAGTGATTTTGAACCTTACTTAAATGATATTTTTTCTAAGGCAAATAAATGAGAAACATATTTCTAGATACCATTAATATGGTTATCCGGACTCTTTTGATTTTTGAATCAATTGAGATATGTAAATCTCATTTATTGGGAAGATAATTAAGACCTCATTCATTGAAAAGGGAAAGATGAGTAATCTATTGTCTAATACATAATGATGTATGTAGACCCATAGAAACAATAAATAGATATGTTTTTCAATACCTCATCACATTAACTGAAAACTTCAATAAGTATGGATTTGTGTAACACAAGTTAGGAAGCCTTTGAAAAGTTCAAAGAATTCATAATGAAGTGAAAAACCAAATTGAAAAGACAATTAAAGCTTTCGATTAGATCAAGACAGCAAATAATTTGAGTCATAAGTTTGATAACTATCTAAAAGAGTAGGAGATTAACTTTTAATTCATTCTTCATGGAATTCCATAATAGCATATCTACAGGGAAAAGTCAAACTTTGTTGGATACAATTCGATTATTGATTACTACCAAACATCTCTAACTTCTTTAGTGCTAAACTTTATTGACGGGAAATTTTTTACACTTAATCATACTTCATCTTAGGCTTTCTTAAAGAAACCATATATAATATGGAGTAGAAAGAAACCTAGTATGTTTTAATAATTATTTAGAATTATAATGCTTCTATGAAACATCTAACTCTAAAAAGGTCAGATCTAAATCAGATAAATGTCTTATGTAAGATACCCAAAGAAAGCTCGGGCTTATCATTTCTGCAATCCATCTAGGAATAAATAGTTTGTTACTCAGAATGTTATGTTCTTAAACGAGAGTGCATTTCTAAAAGAATCAGTGGGAGGATAGTAGAACTTGAAGAAATTTAAGTATCACAAAGGATTTAAAAGTCGAGGGTGGACCTAGAGCAGAAATCACAAAGTGTTGTGACATCATTAGCTTTAGTAGCACAAGACTTACGTAAGATTAGATAAGATATGTCACCAAATCTAAAAGATTTGGGTATCTTATGAATAAGAAAAAAGACATATTGCTAAATAACCAAGCTTCATATGAAGAGGCCAATGCAAGTTTAGATTCTAAGATAAGACATGAGGCCATGTGATCTAAAGTGGGCTCTATATACATTCAAGAGGTATGAACCTTGGTTGACACACCTAAAGGGTAAAACCTGTAGGACGAAAGTGGGTTTTTCAGAAGGAAAACTAAACATGGATGATAATGAAAGTACCTTTGAAAGCAAGATTGATAAAATTCAATTGACTTAAAAACAACTTAGATTCTGCTTGTTATAGATGTATATCATCATTATGAGATATGGTAGATTGATGTCAAGAAGGAAACCCTCTTGAGGATGTGTATATGACACAACCGAAAGGCCTTCAATGCCTGAAGCATCTAGGAAGGTATGTGAACTATAAATATTCCATGTATGGACAACAAGCTTCTAGAAGAAGGAATCTTTATTAAGGAATGAAGATGAATCTTATGACTACAAGAAAGTTAGTAACTACACAGTTATAGTTCTAGTATTGTATGTGAAAGACATGATTCTAGAAATAAGATTCTCATCCTATAGTCAAGGACATCCTTAAGCACTTAAGAAAGACTAAGGATGCGATCCTGATGAATAGAAGATGAGCTCATTGCAAAGGTTACATCAATGTCAGCCTTCTAATTAATTTGAACAGCTTAAGATTGCAAGAAATATTCATTAATTCTATAACAAATCTAAGTTTCTTGCTATATTAAATTACAAAAGGGGTCAATTTACATTTTAAGGATTAAAATCATTCCAAATGTTCTATACCCTATGAGTTTCCATTATGATGACAATGGAACCATAGAACAACATAAGGAAATAGATCAATCCAAGCATATGCTTAAATAGTTACATATTTGGAAGATGTAAAAATATGTAATGTGCATACCAACAAAAATTGTTGGGAACCTACTAGTAAAACGTCTTACGTAGCAAAAACATAAGGGCACTGTAGTTGTTGGACACAAACCTCATCACATCTAAGTGTAAGAGATAGATTATTTGAAATATACACCAAGGGCCTATATAAGATACATCACTTTGAATAAGGCATTTATATTAAATAGTTTAACAACCTTTATTAGTCTATGAGAAAATAGGTCAATATAAGAATTATTCCTAAATTATCCTTAGTCAAGTATTTATATGGAGACATATAAATACGTTAAGACTAGTATGTGAGTGTACTGATAATATAATCTCATAGATCATAGATATGAATGATATCAAGTTTACAATGGGTACACATTAAGAGTAATAGTGTACTGAACAGATCCACCATGAGAACGTTGCATGGATCATTACATGAATATCATAAATAGTTCTTAATATGATAATGATATATGTAGTCATTCGATTTGAGGGTTTAGGGTTTAAGGTTTAGCTCCATAGTGTTAATTTTTAGTCCTAAAATGAAAATTATCCTCTAATGAGATTACTCTATTTGTATGACCCTATAGGAAATATATTTTGTTTATATTAAATATAAACATATACTATTTAATATAATATCATAATTGTATCTAGTAATACATTATTATCCTAATATAAATATCAAATTGATGTAACCAATAAGTGAGAGTCATTTTATATATCGGTTCCCTTTGTCATGATATCTGATTGGGCCCAATGCATGATTGTCGTCATCCTTATATGACCTAATTTGTTTTACTTGATACCGGAGTAGACTTTACTTGAATAAATATATAATATTTCTTCTCCTTAGCATGTCCATATATTTCCTTAGTCTCACTTAATCAAGTAGTCTATAGATATCATATCACTCCCATTACATTAGAGAGACAAATATATCATCTATATCACTTACATCTCTCTACATGATTCATTCACTGCTCAATTACAATCACCTTATTACATATGACATTTGATTGTATTAAAACAACAAATTTCTAATGTGGGAATCGCAGTGACTTTAGATTGAACGACTACATATACTATTATCATATTGAGAATCATTTATGACACTCATCCATATCCATAATCTTTGAGATTATCAGATCATCAGTATACTTACACATTAGTCTTAATTGACGTATTTTTATGTCCTCATATTAATACTTGACTAAAGACATTTTAGAAATAGTTATCATATTGATATATTATTCCAAGGACTAATAAAGCTTGTTAAACTATTTAACCAAAATGTCTTATTTAAATAAAGCGATACGTCTTAAATGCATACACTCTTAATGCATACTCCTAACAATAACTGACCCGAGTTTTAAAACTACTTCATATCCTAAGTAAGGATTAAACCACTAACACTTGGTTAAAAGGTATGAGCCTTTTTCACTCAACCATATCTCTTGGATTTTCAAACTTTCAATGTTGAAGTCTATATCTAAATTTATTCTAAGTTTATTATTTTTATTTCCATAATAACAAATGTTTTCACTTAAGTTGTTTATCTCTTTAGTCATCGTTTATATATATTGATAATCTATTTTATAGTTTAAATTTATACTTATATTTCCAATAATTATCAAGTGTTTTCATTTGAGCCATCTTAAAGCTTTCGACATTACAGATAGTAGTGTTATTTAAGCATGTTGTTAGGGATTCAAAACATGTCATGTATATAGAAAATATTTTATTGGGATAGACAATACTTACTTTAGTAATCTCTACACTATGAAGAAATTTGTGCTTTGAGTTATAGGACAACCTTGGTTCACTAAAAAAGTATTTCGTTTAATAGTCTAACTTTTTATTGTTTTTATGTTTCATAATAACCAAATGTTCTCACTCATGTATAATGGGTGGTAGGTCTCAAGTGGTACACATATTTAATTCTCATAGAGCAAAGTCTCATTTGAATTTTATGGATGAAAAAAATATATTAAGAGAATTAGTTTCACTATGATACGAATATTCCTGTCTCAAATAAGATTGTTTTCGATGAAGAGCACTTTTTTTTGAAGAGTTTCTCTCTCTCTATATATATATATATTATAAAATTACACATGAAAGTGAAAGTGAAATGTGAAAGAAGAATTACATGTACCATTAAGTTTTGTTCTCTAACTTGGAAAAAGCTTTCCTTTGATATAAATATGTTCCACTCCTTTCAATTATTTGTCATCATAATTTTTGACATCCACTCCTATTAAAAAATTATTAGTAGCAAATCATTTCACTGAATTGTAGTAGTTATTATTGTCATTTTTTTATCAATTATTCATAGCAATCATAGTTAGAAGATGATGAAATGGTCAACATATTAGACATTCTTTCCATGCTATATATTTAGATAATACGAGTCGCTAAGTTAAGTAGGTTAACATGTTTAAAATGCATACCATATTTCAATTCATAGAGAGATGGATGATACGCAAGTTGCTTAAATAAACTAACATTTAACTCTTAAATCAAATCCCCATCAAGAGCTATAAATAATTTATAATAAGCTCGGTAAATTTGTACCCTACGCTCTACTAGAGTCTAACCAATCTCAAATTTATAAAGAATATTTATTAGCCATGCATGTAGTTAAAGTGCCAAGTAGAGAAGAAAAGGTTTATTATTTTTCCCAGGGCAAAATTTTTATAGATGTTATAAAAGTGTCGTAAATTTTAAGAAAAGAAAATAAAGGAACAAGGAGTTAAGAAAGCAAGAAAGAGAACAGAAAAATTCTATTATTGTCTAGTCTTAATTTGATGTGTGAGACTTTTAATGTATTTTATTTGATGTGTCTGATCCGAGTTTGACTTGTGATCCATATGTCTTAACCATTTGCAAGAATGTAAAAAAATATGTGCCTTTTCAAACACCATTGGCCTTAAGTTAGTAAATGATGAAGCAAATAAGCTGATGTAAGGGCTCAGGGTTAAAAATAAACCTTTCACATTATTGATACAATATTTATGGGTGGCATTAAGTACATGATAATCATTTATTGCAACTTTTTTGAATATAGGAATTTTGTTAGTGATATGGCAAAAGCTTTTAGATGTTTTGGAACTTTCTAAAAGTGTACTTGTATATGTTGGGAGGCATACCCTAACCCAAGTTATGGAATTAAGCTAGAAATACTTCTCTTGGACTGATTAGTGCCAACAATTCATATCGAGGATAAACACATGTACCTCAGTTTAGTGATTGGATATGTTGGCTTCCAATAACCAAATTATATGCCCATAAACCAAATCATAACGAGGATAAAGCATTTAATTATGGGTTTGACATTCAAAGGGATCAAGATTTCTTGAAAAAGATGTGAATAACATGGGATCACAATGACGACTACTTTTCCATTACCTTGCTCGACTCTAAAGATTGAATCTACAACCATTGTTCAATGTAAAGCATTTTATGTATTCAATTATTTCTTTAACCCATTGAGTACTACTACCTTTCTCCAATTTCAAGGTTGACATTTTTAACTTTCCAACTTATCCTAATACTTAGAATTATATACGAATCTTTAAGATTGTGGCAAGTAATTATGACTTTGTTCTCACCATAACTTTTTTTTTTACCTTATTTTGTGTCTTAAAACTTGGGGTGGATTTTGGACTTGACACACTTATATGTACACAGCTATATTTTTCTAATCATTTTCTTAAAGTTTTTATTTATTTACAATTTTTCAATGAAAAATACCCTACTAAAGTCCACATAATCCATGGACTTAACACAAGCTGAGACTTTGCACCAATCATATTAAATAATAAAGCTCTATCTTAACAAACATATGAATACCATTCAACTCACATATTCCCTCTTGCATTTAGAGCTAAACGATATCTAACTTAATTTTGAGTTTGAACACCAATCATGAACACTTGTAAGGATTAATAAAATTGTAACACTAGTACCGAAACAACTTTTAATATTGGCTTTTTTGGGCTTTTCACATCGATTTTCAAATCGATGTGGTTCTGGCCGTTGTGAAATATGGGTACATCTCACATCGGTTTTAAAAAAATGTTGAAACTAACTTACGGCGTCCGTTTTTTAAAAAAAACAAATGTGAAATTGTTATTTCACATCGGTTTTTTTATTTAACAGATGTGAAATAAGGGACTTTTAACAACGGTTTTTCTAAAATCAATGTGAAAAAGAGGACTTTTAACATCAATTTTTTGAAAATCAATGTGAAATAGAGACACTTATAACATTGGTTTTGTTAAAAACCGATGTGAAAACTACCATGTTTTATTTTTTTCAATTTTTTATAATAATATTTTAATTTTGTTAACAATAACCTGGACAAGTTAATTTTTAATATTCATTTGAATATATTCATTTTTTCATGATAATTCATGGATATACATTGGTATGCAATACATATACACAATATATATATATATATATATATATATATATATATATATATCAACACCAATTAAAATCATATGTAACAATCAATCATATATAACACCAAACTTGTTCTATACATGGTTTGTGTCAGAATTTAATACATAATATAGACATAATTTAAGCACTTGTGTTAATCATAATCTAGCTACTTGAAGAAGATATGTTTCCCAATGCTTACAAACCATATCAATTTCATCAGAAGTGAATGGTTCCTTGTTGCTAAAAACCTACAAGTATGTAATGTCATAATATGCATCTTACTACTAGAAAATGATTTAATCTTTAAACCAACATAATATTTGTCTCTAATTATCTTTAATGTTCCATATTATGACATCGAGCATCTACCCCATGACATAATAACCACAGTGGTTGCTGCCCAACGGTTGCTTATTGGCCTGAAATATTAGGAACAAGTAAACCTTACATCATATTCTTTGTTAGCCAAGGCCTCGATACTCAAGAGGGGGGGTGAATTGAGTATTTCAAATTTTCGCGCGGAATCCCTTTCAAAACGGTTAGTAGTACACAAATGATGCAATATAAAGGATGTAACAATTATGAAGCACATTTCATACTAAAACATATTGAGTTGAATGGACTATATTCAAGAATTGATTTGATGAACAAAGCAAGTTATTGGCTTAGACAATTCTTGAAGTTCTTAGCATGCTATAATTAATTTCAATATAAGTATAACTTCAACAACTCAAATTAATTAAGCATGATAGTTTACTAATTTGTTAACACCAATATTCTTCTTCCTCAATAATTAAATCCAACAATGTTTAAGTCAATTGATTCAAGGATTCAATTTTACTAAACCAATTTGATATAAGTATTTAGGCATGCAAATTAAGTTCACAATAATAAAGAGTTTAAGGGAAGGGAGAATTTGCAAACCGATATAACGAGTTCCACCACACCGGTGTACGTCTCGCCTTCAAGCAACCCACTTGAAGGATTTCCACTATTGAGAATTTGAGATTACAAGCTTTGAGCAATTGTCTCCTAGTGTCCCACACTCAAGAACCCAATCCTCACAAGCAAAGGGCAACCCACCCAATCTCACAATCTCTCAATATCCAAGGTTGAACCCCAACCTTAATCTCTAGGAATTTTGGTGTTTGATGGTTACAATGATATCTCTCCAATAGAGTGGATACACAACTTAAAGCTCATACAAAAATAACTCTCAAAGAGAGGATATACAAATTTAGCTCACAAATTACTTTCTCTCTAACTCTTAAATAACTCACTAAGAGAATATGCCAATATAGAACAAGAGAGAATGAGTAGAAGAGAATGAAGCAAGGAGGAAGAAGTAAGCAAATGGAAATGCTTCAATTGCTTGGTGTAAGTTTTGCCTTCAACTCCTTCTCTATTTATAGGCTCCAATGGTATGGCATGTTGCAATATTAAATTCCTTGGGAGCTTGAACTTGGAACATGTGTGTCTCCATTCAAAATGGCATTGCAATTCCAATGAGCTTTTAATGTCTCCAAGAAGAACATGGCATGTGCATGTTTGATTTAATTCAAATTAAATTGTGTTTCCAATGTGACACATGCATGTGGAGAGGAACAAAGTGTGAAGCATTGCCTTGAACTTTCCAACCATGTTGCACAATGTCTCCTTTAGAATTTTGAATAATTCTCTTCAAGAATTAAATGATTCCAGCGTGCATTTTGGCCCCTGACAGCTACAAGAATCGATTCTAATGCTATATGAATCGATTCATTCAATCAAAGTTGGAATCCCTGGGCAAAATAAACGTATGAATCGATTCTTGTTAAGGATGAATCGATTCAATCAATAAAAACAAACATTCTGCACATTTTATAACGCATGAATCGATTCAATAGAGGTGGGAATCGATTCAACCATTTATTTTTCATATCTTGGGGCTGTCCAAACGCATGAATCGATTCAGGGGTATTGGTGAATCGATTCATCATGCTGTTACTCCATTTGTTGCATCCTTTTGTCATGTAATTACATATGGCTTTCTTCTTTTGGAACCTTAGGCATTTTGTTGATCATTTGTACTTGTGTTAAGCTTCTTTAAATGCCTTTAACATAAGTCCTTGATTGTTCATCAAAATTAAACATCAACCAATTTAACTTCCACATCAAACATAATTAATTGCTTGATAACATCCTTGATACTTCTCCATTTGTTGTGTCATTATCAAAACCTACATCAACATAAAAATACATTCTCCCCCTTTTTGATGATGACAACAAATGCTTGTCTCTTGGGGTGTTAGTATCATAACAATTCATATATATTGCAAGAAAGACTCCCCCTATCATATACAATTTGATACCAATTGTTGATGAAATCATAGGCACAAGTTAAGAAGAGAATATTAAGGATAAAAGGTCTCTCCCCTTTAATAAGGTCTCTCCTTTTTAATATATGTTCTCTTTCTCTTAATCATCTCCCCCTTAATCATACAATATATACCAATCATACAATAGATATCACAAAATAGTTCATCTAATTTTTAGAGCATAGTGGTAGTGTATATTTTCTCCCCTTTTCTTATATATTTCTCTCTTTATATCTCTCCCCCTTTGTAAAAGACTTTATTCCATTTAGGGTGTATATATATCTTCCTATAATTTTCTTCCCCTTTGGCATCATCAAAAACTTTCCTTATGATAAAACATTAGTCATAGTAATTCTCCTCTTTTTGGCATCAATAACATTTTATCCTTTTTACTAATCCTTTCACTAATTCTCTCCCCCTTTGGCATCATCAAAAAGATCATCATCTTGATTGTATTCTATGCCATCAAGATATAAACTCATGTAATCGAATAAGAGAGATTTAGAGCAAGAAAAACTCATAACATGATCAAGGATATATGTCAATTTGATGCATTTAGAGTCACTAATCAATCACATAGTTCATTCATCAAGTAAGCATATAATTGATTGCTAACTCATTTTCAATCATGTAATTGATATTGCTTTTAAGTATGGTAAGCGTCACATGATTCTTTCCTAATAAGCATACATATCATTTCAAATAAGTACATCATCATTTTAACTAAGCACATAGTTTTCTCCTTGATATCATCAAGAATATCAAAAATATATACCACTTAGAGATATATGCATTCATTATTGAAAGTGTGAGTATGTATTTACCTTAAAAAAAATTGTATTTATATCACAAAGTAAAGCACTATGTTCAAAGAAATGAAAACTTTATGAAAGAAATAAGTAAAAATCTTTAAGTACAAGATTTTCAAAAAATTATATTCAAAGTGTAAGTGAATGTGACAAAAGATAAGCCAATTTAAGCAATTTCTAAAATTCCTAATTCCTTTATGTCCGTCTCCCTTTTTGGCATTACTAAATGCACAAGAATAATTTTCCAATTAAGCATATAGGAGAAATAGAAACAAGATTGTAAGCATAAGTACCACGATCATAATTATAAGGAGGTGAAATCAAGGATAATCATTATACATATGTGTGTGCTCCCCCTTACTAGTGTAATTGATGTCACTTGTAAAAACATATACCACTTATTAACATATGAAATCAATTTGATGAAGTTTGATATCAATTGTTGAATACATGTCATGCATTTAATAGATACTAATTGTTTGAAAGATATACCAATTGTTAAAAGATCATAATGTATCATGCAAGATATATCTCCTCCTTAGTCATTTAATAGATACCAATTGATATTTTATCCCTCTTTCACAAATATTTTGATACCAATTGTTATAAGTAATAACTCTAAATGATGCCAATTGTTATGAACCCAATTACACTAATTTGATCAAGTCTAATACCAATTGTTATTAACTCATGTAATTGAATACCAATTGAAATTGAATACCAATTGTTATTAACTTCAATCAAGTTAAGCACCAAACACATATAATTGAATACCAATTGTTAAGCTAATTGATGTAATTCTTAAGCTAATTGATACCAATTGTTCATGTTGGCCTTATTTAGCAAGTTTGATACCATTTGTTTATTTCTTAAGCACTTCATCACCTTTTAATAGATACCACTTATGCAATGAATAGAAGTCATAATATGAATAGATACCACTCAAGAGTTAGATACCAAATGTATATAAAATTCACTAATCAATCATTAATCAAAGTGGTAATCATAGAAGAATTTTCAACAATATGCACTCAAATATAGGTATCATAGAAATGATGAAATGATTAATACAACATGTTGGCTTACTCATGCATTTGTAACACATGCCAATTTTATGACCCTTTTATGTCAAACATTCTTTTCTTGATCAACACCATTTATTTCTTATTCATTGTCCATGCCATTTGTTGCTAGTATCTAGTCATGATATCACTAGGTGGATTTGCCAAATTGAGCTCTAGATATCAATTATAAACATTTAAGCATATTATCACAAATTGTTGACATTTCAAGCATACATCATTCTTCATAATATTTGTTCAAAAACTCTTTTCAATTTCAACGATGCATATATTCAAATTTCTTTTCATATTCAAGATCAAGCATCATCAAACATATATGTCACTCAAGATAGATGCCAATTTGCTCAAGCATGGTGTATCAAGGAAGGTCATGTCATGTATTATAATGCATTTTCTCTTAATATACCATGTATTGTCACATATCATGCATTGTCATTTACATGTCATCAAAATCATGCATTGTCATATTACTAGTCATGAAATTAAAGTCTAGGCATAGAGCATACATACTTTCTCCTTAGGCATTATCAAAACCAACATATAATTGCATAGAAAAATTTTGCCTAAGATTGTCAACTTTGTAAAACATGTAAGCACAACATAGTTCTAACTCAAAGCAACTTTAAAGTTTGTCATAATCAACTTGTCATAACATATGTATTTATCATCAAAGCATATTGACAAGTATATAATCAAGAATATGTCCCCATGATATCTTCCCCTTACTAATTCAATTGAAACCATTGTTAAAGGAAGATGTTTGTTGTTTAGATACCACTAGCTAACCAACATATTTCTTGTTCAATATCATCAATAATTCATATTCAATCAAAAGTTCATGTCATTAAGAATTCATACATTATCAAGGATTCATAATGCATACATCATCCAAATTTATTCATCAAGAGTTCATGCATCATTTTGAATCTAAGCATCACGATTTAACATTTCGACACTTTGATGTTTCAATCCTTTCTAACATACATGGATAAATATATCTTAAGTTTTTCATAGAATCAAACATATTATCCAAGCAATTATTCATCAAACTTTATACCAATCATTTAAATCAAAGTCATGCATACACATCATTGACCCTAAGATTTCAATTATTTAATTATCCATTTCAAAACACCTTTCATGTTCAACCATATCAAATCAAAGTTTGATTTTCACACATCAAAATTCATTATGAACAAGTATAGAATTATTTAGACATTTTTAAAAATTCTCAATAAATTATCAATCAAGTCTATAGATGTTTCAACATAATCAAGCATACAAAACACATAGCAAGCATGATATTTGACTAACTAGAGTAAGGATCCGATCGTACCTTGTAGTTGTGTAAAGCCTTACGTTCTTATCCTTTTCATCCCTTGTTCTTTTAGGTAAAGATTGTGAATCTTGATTCTTTGGTCATTCGTCAATAAGAGATTGCCGATTTAAAGTGTTCCTACACAATGTCAAGTTTTATGGTACCCTTTAAAAGTTGGGTCCTTTCTTGTTAGTCTAAGATTTCAAAGTTATTTTTGGAATCCATACCTTTCTCATGCATTTTTGACGGGATTTCTTTATAAAGCAATTAGAAGATATATGACCATAATTTCCACAATAAAAGCAAGTTACATCCAAAGAATAATTCATAGTAGATTTATAATGGTTCCTATTATGTTCTATGTGCTTCCTTTTAAAACAATTAATCATAGAGTTTCCTTTTCTTTCATGGTTTGTGCATCTTAGAGAGGATTTGGATTTTTCTTTGTAGGAAGCAAGAGGATTCTTGTAATGAACTATTTTTCTTCTATCAAGTGTATGCTTTTGATCTTCAAGAGGTACACTTAGAATCTTTTCACTACTTGTAAGCTTACTAAGTGCTTCTTTTAATTCTTTATTCTCATTTTCAAGAAGCATACATTTATCAATACAATCATCATTTCCATTACAAGTCCTAAGAGATACATTTGAAGCTTCTAATTCATCATTTTGAATTCTAAGAGTTTCCTTTTCAATGTGCACATTATGCAATTCATTTTCAAGCTTCAAAATGGTTTGTTTTGAGCATGCATATTTCTTTGATAACAAGACAAATTTTTCATGCAATTCTTTAAAAGCTTCTAGCAATTCATCTTTATCAATTTCATCATCACTATCATCACTAAAAGCATTTAAAGAGCATACCTCATCATCTTGAGAGTGCTTTGTCATTAGGCATGCAATTTCTTCTTCCTTCTCGTTGGTCTCTTTTTCAATGCTTCTTTCGAATTCTTCATCTTGACTAGAAAGAGTACTAATTCTTGCATCTTTATCACCATTAGTATTTCCATAAATTGTTTCAAGAGTTTCCCACATTTCTTTAGCATTGTTACAAGTAATAACTCTAGAAACATCATTAGGTTCTAATGCTAATGTGATAAGAATTTTAGCTCTTAAATTAAATTGTACCTTTCTTTCTTCTTCTTTAGTCCATAAGTTCATGGGCTTCATACATTCTATATTATCAACAATGTATTTGGGAATGAAAGGACCAAATTGAATAGCATTCCATACCTTGAGGTCATAGGCTTGGATAAAGATTTTCAACCTTTCTTTCCAAATAACAAAGTCTTTACCATTGAAGATTGGTGGTCTATTTATTATTTCACCTTGTGGAAATGCATCATAAGAAGTAGAGGCCATCTTGATCTCTTGAAGCGGTTAAGCTTGATCTTCCAAGAGTCAAGCTCTGATACCAATTGTTAGCCAAGGCCTCGATACTCAAGAGGGGGGGTGAATTGAGTATTTCAAATTTTCGCGCGGAATCCCTTTCAAAACGGTTAGTAGTACACAAATGATGCAATATAAAGGATGTAACAATTATGAAGCACATTTCATACTAAAACATATTGAGTTGAATGGACTATATTCAAGAATTGATTTGATGAACAAAGCAAGTTATTGGCTTAGACAATTCTTGAAGTTCTTAGCATGCTATAATTAATTTCAATATAAGTATAACTTCAACAACTCAAATTAATTAAGCATGATAGTTTACTAATTTGTTAACACCAATATTCTTCTTCCTCAATAATTAAATCCAACAATGTTTAAGTCAATTGATTCAAGGATTCAATTTTACTAAACCAATTTGATATAAGTATTTAGGCATGCAAATTAAGTTCACAATAATAAAGAGTTTAAGGGAAGGGAGAATTTGCAAACCGATATAACGAGTTCCACCACACCGGTGTACGTCTCGCCTTCAAGCAACCCACTTGAAGGATTTCCACTATTGAGAATTTGAGATTACAAGCTTTGAGCAATTGTCTCCTAGTGTCCCACACTCAAGAACCCAATCCTCACAAGCAAAGGGCAACCCACCCAATCTCACAATCTCTCAATATCCAAGGTTGAACCCCAACCTTAATCTCTAGGAATTTTGGTGTTTGATGGTTACAATGATATCTCTCCAATAGAGTGGATACACAACTTAAAGCTCATACAAAAATAACTCTCAAAGAGAGGATATACAAATTTAGCTCACAAATTACTTTCTCTCTAACTCTTAAATAACTCACTAAGAGAATATGCCAATATAGAACAAGAGAGAATGAGTAGAAGAGAATGAAGCAAGGAGGAAGAAGTAAGCAAATGGAAATGCTTCAATTGCTTGGTGTAAGTTTTGCCTTCAACTCCTTCTCTATTTATAGGCTCCAATGGTATGGCATGTTGCAATATTAAATTCCTTGGGAGCTTGAACTTGGAACATGTGTGTCTCCATTCAAAATGGCATTGCAATTCCAATGAGCTTTTAATGTCTCCAAGAAGAACATGGCATGTGCATGTTTGATTTAATTCAAATTAAATTGTGTTTCCAATGTGACACATGCATGTGGAGAGGAACAAAGTGTGAAGCATTGCCTTGAACTTTCCAACCATGTTGCACAATGTCTCCTTTAGAATTTTGAATAATTCTCTTCAAGAATTAAATGATTCCAGCGTGCATTTTGGCCCCTGACAGCTACAAGAATCGATTCTAATGCTATATGAATCGATTCATTCAATCAAAGTTGGAATCCCTGGGCAAAATAAACGTATGAATCGATTCTTGTTAAGGATGAATCGATTCAATCAATAAAAACAAACATTCTGCACATTTTATAACGCATGAATCGATTCAATAGAGGTGGGAATCGATTCAACCATTTATTTTTCATATCTTGGGGCTGTCCAAACGCATGAATCGATTCAGGGGTATTGGTGAATCGATTCATCATGCTGTTACTCCATTTGTTGCATCCTTTTGTCATGTAATTACATATGGCTTTCTTCTTTTGGAACCTTAGGCATTTTGTTGATCATTTGTACTTGTGTTAAGCTTCTTTAAATGCCTTTAACATAAGTCCTTGATTGTTCATCAAAATTAAACATCAACCAATTTAACTTCCACATCAAACATAATTAATTGCTTGATAACATCCTTGATACTTCTCCATTTGTTGTGTCATTATCAAAACCTACATCAACATAAAAATACATTCTTAACCCTCATCAAGTCATGTCTTGGCATAAGGGCAACGCAAAGGTCAAGGTAACACACATAGTGATTTACCCTTAGGATTATCCAATCAACCTTCTTCCTAGCTAGATGTCATGTGTCTCCCAAAACATTACAAGCATCCAAGGCTCTATAATATAAAAACAACCAACAAGACTAAAAAATGGTATCAACTATCTAAATATTAAAAGATTCTCAAGAACAATTATAAATTAATGGCACACTTAATGTTTTTCCCTGGTTGTTTGCATAATGAGTAAAAGAAGACAACAACATTTTGTTTGGGACAAATAATGATCAATTGTCAATGGTTCTTCTCAAATTACATGAGAAATGAGCAAGTTTACACATAAACACATATAAAACTTGAGATTTTAAGGTTGTACTTACGATTCATAATATGGAGCTAAAAAAAGCCAACATAACTTATGGATATCCTATGTTGAATATATGCCCAGATTTGATCTACATTATTTTCCATGTCTTGGATGTGCTTAGGCTCAAGGAAGCTATAATCATGACATCCATTAATATTACAAAGATTGTGCAAATACCTAAAATATGGACAAACAAATAATTTTTTAGGATTTTCTTTGTGTTTACTTTAGACATATAAATAATTAACTAATAACAAACTCACATCAACCATAATTAGAGCACAGATATGTTTAACATCTCTTTCCCCATGAGAAATTCCAATATATCCTGCTAGGTAATAAAGAAAGAGATTGCAGAGTCCTTGCCTATAACACTAGCATCTAGTTGTAATTGTATTATTTCAGAACCAAGATTCATTGTTGCAAAACACAACCTCCCAAGTGGATCACTATACTCTATGGGTTCTTGCAGAGGTTATTTTTATGCAACTTTATTATCCACGTCAACATTGACCTAATAAATCATAATTAAACAGGTATAAGTAGTAATAAAATTAGATATAATTAGTAGTATAGGTAATTAAATAAGTATCATTGCATGGAATTTCATACCTTGTCCTCTGATATAACTTTAACTAGTCTTCTAGGCCACAAGATGAAGAGTTTAAAGGCTTACCCCACTGTACATACTTCATCTATTGGAATAGGTAATACAGCATCTACTTCCTCAATCCTATCAATCGACACCTTCACATGATCATTACTTATTTGCTTATGGTGGATGGTAGACCCAAAATTATACACATTGCCAATTGCCACCAAACGGTATAGAAGATCAACATAAAGCCTGCATCGGTCTGGGACATGAGCATACTCTTCTGGGGGTAAATCATCTAAATCACAACTCCTTTTTGTGCTTAAGAGTACAAGATGTGAAGGCGTAGATGGTGGTCATTCAGGGTTTTGTGGAGATTGTTGCATACGGGCTAGCTCCTGGAGAATTTCATATTTCAGTTCCTCTTTAAGCTCCATCTTCAGCTCTTCCCTAAATTTCTTCTCATCCTCGATAATACTTTGTCATCTTGAATTTCCAAAATATGTCTTTAGACCAACCCTTCGTCCACATGCTCAAACATGACCACTATGTTTTGGCCGCCCTAAGGCGGTGGTCAATATGTCCTTTCATCTAGATGCCACAAATTCACCAACTGAGCTTATTTGTTCCAAAAAATCCTACAACATATAACATTGCAATCATTAACAAGATTAATTTAAATGATAAAATGATAATTAATTACAAATACTCATAATCGTCTGAGCAACAATACGAGTTTCCTCTGATGTGTAGTCCCCTGACTTCTTTTGTTGAGCTTTTTTCTATTTTTCATGGCGTAGTGGAGGAGATGGTGGAGAGATGATAATAGTAGGATCAAACCCAGAAGCTTCCTGCCTCTGTTTCAACTTCTCTTCCATTATTTTCTTTTCTAACAAGTTGTACTCTCCACGAGATAATAAGTGAGGATAACAATTCTTCCTTTAAATGTCTTGCGCAACTCTTCTCTTCTCCTGCCACTAATGATATGTAAATAAACGTTAGTATAGAATAACCTATAAATTCCAACTATAATTAAATAGGTAATTGATCCTACTTGGAAGGTCGGATCTGTCCTAATCTCAATAAATAATTTCCATGTGTCTTTATTGATCCATGTATAGTCCTCTAATGGAGATTTTTCCCTCATATTCCTAAAAATATAATTAGTTGCTAGATATGTCTTGAAAGCTCTCCAACACTCAACAAAATGTTAACAATTTCTTATTCAAGGTGGTGTTGTTGGGAACATCATAGGTGAGCTACATTAGATATAAAAAACATTATCACATATAAAAAACATTCAAAATTATCGGGGAATTACTTATAAAGTCTAAAATTAAATAACAACATACTGTTATACTCTCCCAAATCTGCTCCTTTACACATGTATCTGCATCTTTCCACTTATCATTCAAGATGCTAACCTTACTACGTGCAAGTAAGGCTACAAAGCTAACAAATTTATCCTTGTTTTCTCCAATAGGAACCTAAGTTAACTCATGAAACTAGATAGGGATTTTTTGACCACCACCATGTGTAGCCACTAGCTCCCTCATCCGTGTGATACCTCTCCGACAAATCCCCTGGGTATCTGATGTACTCTCAGGATGATCAACCATTTCCCTGTTAAAAGAAAATAAAACAATCGTTAATTACATGGTTAAATAACATAAATGCAATAATATGAAATAAGTTTGATAACTAACTTAAACTTTGTCCCTCATATTCTCCTAAATCCCTTCTTGATGATCATTACTGATGGCATGAACATTATTCACTTCATCATCATCACATAAGGTTGGCATGCTAGATGAGAAAGGATGAGTCTCTATAATATCAAATGTTGAACCATGATTCTCATCAATATCCACCAAACATTTTCCATGAAGTGCAACTGACCACCTTTTGTTAGAGGGATTAGTTATATAGAAAACTTGTTTTTCTTGGAATGCCATGATGAAAGGCTCATCCTCATGTGCTATTTTGTTAAGTTCCACCAATGTAAACCTCATTTCATCTGTCTTTACACCAGTGTTACCATCAACCCACTTACATCACACTTAATTGTGTCATTAATCATCAACAATACATCACACTTATCAACCACATAGGAATGGTATCCATCAACAAATCATAAACATATATTCATATCATCTCAGGATCATCACAATATCAAAACCAATAAATAAGGGATAGTTATGCAATCACCACACATCAAGAATAAACACAATCATATCATTAATTTTAATAAAATATCTAACTATCCCCTAATTCGTTCCTAACTCATGCATTTAAGATATATAATGCTCCTCCTACCTAGAATCCTCGATTCCAAAGCTCAAAACGGTCCTCGAATGCTCTAATTCAATCGTTGATTTATGGTTTTCAATGCTAGAAATTTGTAAATCAACAATAATTATTTTAATAATCTACCCGTTATTTTGAAATTATATTTCAACGTTTAGTTTGAAGATTAATTAATGTCTTATAATAATAAAAATTATAATAATAGTAATTTGTAATTCAAAAATTTCTTATATAGAAAAGCGAGGTGATAAAGCTGACCATTATATTCAATAGTATAGATAAAAGAAAAGAGTATTAAATAAGACAGAGTATCAAATAATACGACAAGGCCGACCATTGTAATATAGATAACAGTGATGAAATAAAGGAAAAATTAATACGGAGAATAAGCGGCACGGCCGACCATTATATTCAATAATATAAATAACAAAAGTTAAATAAAAGAAAAATACTAAAAGCGACGGTAGTGCCGACCATTATGCTCAATAATATAAGTAACAAAAATTAAATAAAAGAAAATACTAGGAGCAGCAACATTTTTATTTAATAAATCTTTCTTAATATAGTATACAATATATTTATAATGTATAACCTTATTTAAATAATTTAAATATTGTATGATAATTTAATTCCTTAAATAAAATATATTATAAATCTTTATTATTTTCTACTAAATTATACTTTTATATAAAATCCCATTTACTCATAAATACTATTTTCACTAAATAATAATATTCCTAAATTTTTTAATAATTATTTTAATAATCACAAACTACCCAACAAAACATTTAGAAAGTTAAATTATAACTTTGACATATTTTAGGTAATTGTTGACTTACCGAAATGAGTCTGAAACGTCGATCCTTTCCGAAATAATATTCTAAATATTTCCCAACAACAAAACAAGCATAGAACAAAAATCATGAAGTGAGCTGGTCACGATGGTGTGATGAATTTTTGAAGTGAATATTGGAAGCATGACCTCAGTAATGATAGTGAAGGATTATAGTGAATTGAAAGAGAAATCAATGCGTGAGATGAAGAGGAGAAATTAGAATGCAAAAGGGAAATTGGAAAATGGAGTATGTGATAAGAAAATAATTATAATTTCCTTACTAAGAGAAACAGAAAATAGTTACAGAGGAGAACAGAAAATTAGGAGACAAATCTCTTTGATATTTTTCATATGCTATTCAAAACAGAATACAATCAATTATAAAGAACGGCAATGGGAGATAATAAAATGGGCCAAGGACAATAGGCCTAAATAAAAATACATCAGGTAGTATAATCCTTCATCCAAGCTGGTTTGGTTCTATTTCTTTTAGGGCTATCAATACCCAGCCCATTAAGAATCACCTTGTCCTCAAGGTGTTGACCAACAGATGGTTCCAGATCCATCATTTCACAATGCATCTGCTGTTGGTTAAGTGGGGTCCACGCGTCATCTGCTGGAACTGAAAAGGTAGCAGAGCTTGGAGGGGTCCATGCGGTTTGGTCACGTGAAGAGTTAAGTGGAACTGCAAAATGTTGGAAAACTGCCAAATCTTGGGGAATTAAGTCTTGATTCTCGAAATTTAATTGATGAGGGATTTCGGGGTAATAAACAATGGGCGAATTTATGGTATTGGTGAGAGAAGAATTTTTTTGTGTTTTCTGTAGGAAACTGAGGGGGGAGCAGATGTTGGGTTTTGTTCATAAGAGGCTTTGGCAGTGGTGCTTCATCTTTCGGGAGTGAGAGGTCTGGTAAAGGGGTAAAGTGCTGACCAAGGTCGCCATGGCAGGGTTGTAGTAAGGAAACATGAAAAACACTGTGTATCCGAGAAGAAGGTGGAAGGTCTAAATCATAGGCGACGGAGCCTATGTGTCGACGAACCTGAAATGGCCCAAAGTACCTTTTCACAAGATTCTGTGATATGCGCCGAGCAACAGATGTCTTCCTGTAGGGGCGAAGATAAAGGAAAACCCAGTCTCCTTCCTTAAAGGTAAGGTCTTTCCTGTGTTTATTTGCTTGAGAACTCATGCTTTGCCTTGCCTGAATGAGGTTCCTTTTAAGTGTTACCAAAATGTGGTTTCTTTTTTACAGAGACGATGCCGAATCTCCGATCTGCGTACTCCCTGGTATAAAATCTGGAATCATAGGAGGGGTTCTTTCGTACACGGCTTGGAAGGGAGTCATGCCTATGGAGGAGTGAACAGTAGTATTGTACCAATACTCTGGAAGATAGAGGAACCAGAACCATGATCTGGGATAATCGCTTGAGAAACAGTGAAGGTAGGTCTCCAAGGTTCTATTAATCACTTTTGTTTGTCCATCAGATTCTGAGTGGTAGGCCGAATTGTAATATAATTTTGTGCCTTGTAGTTTAAAGAGTGAATTCCGAAAGCTGTTGAGGAAAATTTTGTCACGGTCAGAGATGATCTTTCTGGGCATTCCATGGAGGTGATGGATTTCTGTCATAAACCTCTCAGCTAAAATAGGGGCAGAGAAGGAAGTTGGCAAGGCAATAAAGTGGGCAAACTTGGAGAGGCGGTCCGCTACTACCCAAATAACAGTATGACCAAGTGACGAGGGCAAGCCTGTTATGAAGTCCATGCTGATGTCTTCCCACACTTGGGAAGGGACAAGTAAAGGCTGTAATAATCCATATTTTTTTGCTGGTAAGTATTTATTTTGCTAGCAAATGAAACATGTTTTGACCATTTTTTTCACGTCTGATCGAAGGGAGGGTCAGTAAAAGGAGGAAGCCAAGCATGCTGTGGTGGGTTTGACCCCGGAATGGCCAGATAAGGGAGTGGCATAGAACTCTGTAAGTAGCTGGGTGCACCAATTAGAACGATCAGGTATGAATATTTGTTCCTCATAGAAAAGTAAGCCCTGCTTATGAAAATACTTGCATGATGACTGTAATAACTGTTGAATCAATTGGTCACCTTCTGGGGATAGGTAGTAGTGCTGGAGATCAGAGACGATCATGGGTACAGGGGAAGAAAGGATTTGGCAAATTGTGGTGGCTAAATCTTGTTCAGTAAAGCATCTGGACAAGGCATCTGCAACATTGTTCTCTTTTCCTGGGCGGTACACTATAGTGTAAGTAAAACCTTGTAGTTTCCAAGCCCATTTTTGCTGTTCCCCAGTGTTGATGTTTTGAGTCAATAATTTCTTCAAACTCTTTTGATCTGTGATAATTCTGAAATTGCTACCAATTAAGTACTGACGCCACTTCTTTACTGCCTTAGTGATTGCCAACATTTCTCTGGAGTAGGCAGATAGCTGTTGCTGCCTAGGAGTTAATTTCTTGCTGAAGAATACAAGTGGGATGCCTTTCTGAGAGAGAACTACACCCAGAGTTGTGGCTAATGCATCTGTTTCAACATCAAATATAAGAGAAAAATTAGGAAGAGATAGGGTAGGTAATTTGCACATTTGTTCCTTGAGTTTTGTAAAGGCCAGAGAGGCCTCAGAGGACCATGTAAAGTTGTTTGATTTAAGCAAATCAGTGAGAGGAGCGACAAGAGATGCGTAGTGGCGAACAAAATGCCTGTAGAAACCGGTGAGTCCCGAAAAACCCCTAAGAGCCATTAGTGAATGTGGCTCAGGCCAGTCCATGATAGCTGATATTTTGTTAGGGTCTGGTTGAACCCCTTGAGTAATGATGAAGTGACCCAAATATTCCACTTTAGGTGTGGCAAAGACACATTTAGATAATTTTGTAAAATAGGAGTGATCCAATAGTAACTACAAAATCAACTTTAAATGAACAGCATGATCAGTAACGTTAGTGCTATAAATCAATATATCATCAAAGAACACCAAGACAAATTGATGTAAATAGGGTTGAAGTAGATGAGTCATGGCTGTTTGGAAGGATGAGGGGCCATTTGTAAGTCCAAAGGGAATCACCAGAAATTCATAATGGCCGTCAAATATACGAAAATCTGTCTTATGGGTATCCTCCGGGGCCACCCGAATTTGATTAAACCCAGATCTCAAATCTATTTTTGAAAAAATTGTAGCACCACCAAGCTCATCAAAGAGCTCATCAATAGTGGGAATGGGGAACTTATCCTTGATAGTCACAGCATTTAAGGCATGGTAGTCCACACAGAGTCACCATGATCCATCTTTTTTTGTACCAGTAGAACTGGTGACGAAAAGGGGCTAGTGCTAGGCTTAATAAAACTGTCCTTAAGAAGGTCAGAAATGATTATGGTAATAGCATCCTTTTGGGTGTGAGGGTACCTGTAGGGTTTAACTGACATTGGGGGGTATTGGGAAGTAATGGAATATGGTGAACATGATCACAAAAGAGAGGAAGTCTTTATGGTTTAGAGAAAATAGAGGTGAATTGGCTTAAGATGTTTAGGATAGGAGGGGGAAGATAAGGAGGGAAAATGATTGGAGTCTCAAGAGTATGATTTAGAGGTTCATGAGTAATGGTGAGCAATGTAAAAATATGGGCAATGGAATGGGTATGACTCAAGCATTGTAGTTGGTGGAAGGAGGCTGGTTGGGGACCAGAAGAATCACCAGTCAAGGTAATAGGGGTGGTGTCAACGGTGAAAGTCATACAAAGGATTGAAAAATCTGAAGTGATAGGTCCTAAAGAGCTGAGCCATTCAATCCCGAGGACAAAATCTGCCCCTTTGATGGGTAATAGGTAAAATGGAACTTTAAAAGTATGACCCTGAATGCTTAAGGGAGTGTTAGGGCAGAGGCCGTTACAGTGTATATAAGCACCATTTCCCACTATCACAGGAAATTGAGGAATAGTGGTAACAGGCAGGGAAAAGAAATAGGCCAAGCGGGGTTGTAACACGTTGTGGGAACTACCTGTGTCAACTAAAATAGTAAGAGTGTGACCATTAATAGTTCCCTGGAACCTTAGGGTTTTAGGAGAACCAGAACTAGTAAGGGCCAATTGGGACAACTGGAAATGTACACTAGTCAAATCAGGTGAATCAGTGTGAATGGGGCCTGCAATATCTGGGTTATCAGGGATTTCATCTTCTAATAACAACAAAAAAAAGTTTAGGCTGACAACGGTGTCCATATGTATACTTAGAATCACAGTTGTAACAAAGTTCCTGGGCACGTCTTTCTTGCATCTGGGCCTAAGTAAGGCGTTTAATTGGTAATTGGGATTTTGGGGTGGGTAACAGGCCTGCGGGATTTTGGGGTGGGTTAGGGAAAGTAGAGGTTTAGGGGTTTCTAGGCACGATATGAGATGAAGTGTATTGGGGTGATTTGGCGGTCCATTGTGGGTTAAAGTTGTGGGTTGAATCTAGGTTTTTACTCTCAATGAGCTTAGCTAGGCTAATGGCATAGGAGATGGAATATGATTTGAGGATGCTTAGTTCACATGGAATTTCTGGTTTCAGGCCCGAGATGAAGCAATTAAGAATGATTTTTGGGGTAAGTCCCATAATTTGATTGCAAAGACGTTCAAAATTTTGTTAGTATGAGGAAACTGTAGTGGTCTATTTAAGTTTAAAAAGAGCATCCTGGTGGTTTTCATAAGAGGAAGGCCCAAAACGGATTTTAAGTGCCCTTATAAAAGCTTCCTATGTGGTTAGATGATGATTATTATGCATCCATTTAAACCAACTAAGGGCATCACCTTTCATATAAAAACTAATCAATTTTAAGTGTTGGTGGGTGGGGACCTGGTGAAGGGAAAAAAACTGCTCATCCTGGAACAACCAGTCTAGGGGTTCAGTCCTATTAAAAGAAAGTAGTTGAAGTTTGGGGGGACGGATTGGTGAAGTGGGTTGGGGAATGGTGAAGACGTGATCATGATGATTATGGGAAAATAGGGTTTGGTTAAAAAGGGGTTGGGTATAAAAGGGTTGTGTAATAAGGATAGTGTGGGTAATTGTACGAGCAGGGGAATGAAAATAAGAATCAGTAGTGGTGGGAATAACAATACCTTCCTGGTTGACATAAAGGGTGGACGTTGTGGTATGGAGTGGGTTGGAGGTGGAAAGGACAGCCAAACGATTGAGGATGGTTGCTAGCACCCCGGAGACGGCTTCAAAGCGAGCATCCATGGCGGCTACGAACCTCTCGTACTGTGCATCATGGGATGACTGCAGTGATTGAATCTTCTCAGTGATAGAGAGGAGAGCTTCTTCCATTAAAGGTTTGGGAGGCATGTAGGCAGGAATGAAAGCACCAATTGATAAGAAAATAATTATAATTTCCTTACCAAGAGAAATAGAAAACAGTTACAGAGGAGAACAGAAAATTGGGAGACAAATCTCTTTGATATCTTTCATATGTTATTCAAAACAGAATACAATCAATTATAAAGAACGGCAATGGGAGATAATAAAATGGGTCAAGGACAATGGGCCTAAATAAAAATACATCAGGTAGTATAATCCTTCATCCAAGCTGGTTTGATTCTATTTCTTTTAGGCCTATCAGTATGCAGTGGCGTGATGGAGTGATGATTTTCAGCTTGCAAATGGGAGAAGTTAAAATAAAAATTAGGATTGTTGTTTGTGAGATAGAGTGAGCGAGAAGGAGAGATAAAGTAATATATATGTACTATAAATGGAAAAAATAGAGTAATAGGCAAAGTGAAATGAGAGTTAAATAAAAAAATAAAAAGAGAGCAACGCTGGTGGGAGAGAGAGATCGAGGGTGAGAGGTTAAGAAGGAAACAATGGTTAAGGATTTGAGAGAGAATTAATCAAAAAAAAAAAAGCAGTGTGTTGTAGAGGTAGAGAGTAAAAGAGGTGTCATGTGTAGAAGAAAAGTGAGCAAGGGATAAAGACACGGGGAATGGAAATTGCATGGGAAGAGAGTATATCAACATGCTAGAAAAAGGAGGTAATAGTTAAAAAAAAAGGGCTCACGCAAAAGAAATGAAGCAAAAGGAATGGGAGATTGTATCAAAGAGTTATTATATTATTTATATATAAATATATAAAAAGAAAGGAGAGTAATGAGAGTTAAAAAAAATGGAGGTCTGATGCAGGTGAAAAATAAAAAAGCCATTAATGAAATAAAAAGAAATTTTAAAATAAAGATTAAGAAGGGAAAAGTTTAAAAAATAAAACTTAGGGAATCCAGTCTATTTAGAGTAATTAATTTAGTCCCAAGTTCAATATTGTATTTCTAAAATTTAATTTAGGATGTTACAATAAACTTACAAAGTATACACATTTCCTACTATTAGCTCATCGTTTTGGAGCTGCTAAGGTGGCCCAATTGTTCATGGACATATCGTGAAACCGTATGGTTGGCCAAGTGAAATAATATCAGACATAAATAGTATATTTATGAGTGCATTTTGGACTGAACTAATGCAGAAGCACACAGTGAAACTCTTGAGGTCAACTACCTTTCACCCCCAGACAGATAGGCAATAGAAGCCCTCAACAAAACACTGGAAGCTTACTTAAGATGTGTTACTGGCGACATGCCTAAGAAGTGGTTAGAGTATATTTCTTCAGCAGAACTTTGGTATAACACAAAGTTTCATAGTGCAACTAAACTGACCCCTTTTGAAGCTTTTATGGCTACCTTCCATCAATGCCAAATAGTGCTCTAATAGGAGATTCTTTAGTGGAAGCAATTGATTATACCATCAAAACAAGAGAGCAGAATGAAGCATTATGATGATCTCAAAAGAGTGGATAAGGAGTTCAAATAAGGAGACCTAGTCTACTTTAAAATTTAGCCATACGAGCAGCTCACTTTAGCAAACCATGCTTTTCATAAGTTAGCAGCTAGGTACTATAGATCTCTCAAGGTGTTAGAGCGAATAGGAAAGGTTACTTACAGGCTTGACTTACCTGCTGAAACAAGAATACATGATCTGTTTCATGTATCTTTGTTAAAGGAACATCATGGTGCCCTACGGTTTCCACTGATTTGTGTGTATATAATGAGGAAGGAGAAGTTCAGTTACAGCCACTGGCGGTTTTGGATAGGAGAATGAAGAAGAAAGGGAACCGAGCTATCACTAAAGTGCTTATCCAATGGCAACATACCAATCCTGAAGATGCAGTTTGGAAGGAACTGTATGTAGTACAACAACAATTTCCAAACTTCAATTGAAATTCTAAAGGGCCTTGAGGGCAAGTTCGTTTGAAAGGAGGGGACAATTATGATAAGTCAAATATATATAATAAAGGGCCAATTAGATAGGATTTTATCTTAAGAAAGTAATTAGATGAGATAAGTAGTTAGTTATGATTAGAATCCTATCTTAAACAATTAGATAAGATTAGTTGAGTGAGAAGGAAGGAAGAGAGTTGGGGGTTATAAATAACACCCTTATGTACTAAAGAAAGGCATTGAATAATTACAAAGTTTAGTAAGTGTTTTCCTCTTCTGCTGTGTGACTAAAGAGTTAATAAGATTACATTAGAGATTTATTCTAGTTGTAACATTTAATTAATTAGAGTTGGTCAATGTAGTCGACGACCTAATGCTAACTGTAAAAAAATTGGAAACTAACACTATACCAATGTAGTGTTAGTTGGCATTAAATTCCAATTGAATTTTGCAATGACATGTCTAAGTCTAACTCTATTTTTTTTAAAAACAATTGTATATTTTTATTAGAAAAAATTTTATGAATTTGGTATTGGGGCTCAACAACAACGGAGAATAGATTTATGAGATACCTATAAATATATAGAATCACAAATTGAATTTTTAACTAACCCTCATTTTCTTTTCTTTTGTTTTTGTCCAGCCCTCACTTTTTTCTCTTGCGGTAGATTTACCTAGTTGTCGTAGGTTATATATCGGAGCAGTGTTTATAAAACAAATGTTTTGAGCATAGTAACAATGTTAAACACACACACACACACATATATATATATATGGGATGTATCTTATAAGAAAGGTTCTCTTACGTGAGAGTGAGAGGAGTGAATCTGGGCTGTATAACCATACAATAGATGGTTGAAATTAAAAGTTTTTTAAAGTCACATGATTACTTAAAAGGTCACATAACTTCTTTAAAACTCACATGATTAATCTCAACCATCCATTGTATGGTTGAACGACCCAAGTTCGCTCTTATCACTTTCACATAAGAGATCATTTCTCATATGATACATCTTATTTATATATATATATATATATATATATATATATAAATCCACACAAGAACTAATAGTTTAATCATAAAAGAAATTAACCAACTAATTTATTAAAAGCATTTAATTGTAGTCCTCATATATGATCTAGTTCAACATGACAAGAAGCTTATACAATTGAAAGGTGATAGACAACTTATCTTAAGATTTAAGGTGTGGAAATAAGTTTTATATTGGTTATGAATATAATTAACTTTTAATTTATAAAGTTTACAACAACCCTTAATTCATGACAACTTTTAAATACTGGATTTTTAAATATTTAATTCTAAGTATGAGGAAAGTATGTCTCACATTGTTAGAAATATCACATACATATAATTTATAAGATTTAAAGTAATTTTAAATTGAGTTAGGTGTGTGATAATGTAATAAATTACAATTTTATTTATTATTATTCAATCCATACATGACTTTTGAAATTGACAACACAGCAAGCCACAAATCATAGTATAATGTCAAAAAGTAATACACGGGTACACGAATGATAACAATGAAAGTAGCAAACACGGTAATATAAAAAGTTTCCAACTATTTTCTTTCACACATGCACTTTTTCCTCCAAATTTTGGAACATTGCTGGACTTGCTCTTGCACCATTTTATAAAGAGGGAACTGTGTCATCCCAAATATGGAAACAATAACAAAGGCCAGACTATAGGTGAAAGTTGTGGTCTTTTTGTTCCCTTCCATTCGAATGGTGAGCAAAATGGTGGCAGCGAATGCTAGCATTGTGGTGATCAGGGCAAAAAATAGCATAAGGAAACCAAGCTTTAGTTTTCGTGGCAATGACGTATGGAAATCCCACAAATCAAATGGAGAAGTGAGTATAGAAAGGAACATGACAACGGAACCTAATGAGCTTGCAAGAGCCACAACATCCATGACAGTGAAAATTCTGAATGCAGAAGAGCTATGTAACACAGGTTTTCCTCCTTCATTCCCTCCAGGAATGGCATAAGCAGCTGCGAAGACAACACCAGCAATGAGGACAGCTACAGTGGAGCATGACTGTGCTGTTTCCTTCATCCATTGTTTGGCTTGATCATGCATCTCTGCATGCTCTATGTCTAGACGATCCCCAGCTGTTAGACCATCTTTGTCACAATGCATTAAGTAGTGCACGGGAACAATTGATCTAACTCGCTGCAATATAAATTAACCACAACACCATTAAGGAAGAGTTAAATTGCTTTTTACTTAAAAGACGATTAGATAGGCCAGAAGTTATAATCTCAGTGAATATAGTAAATATTTGTGTGAGACATAAAAATCTTTTAATATTATCTCTCTTTTATTATAAGAACTTTTTGAATGATTTATTTAATTTTTAATATAAAAACTTATCGAAAAGTTAATATTAGTTATTTTTTATCAAAATATCTTTATTAGTCATTAATGAAATAAGTATTATAATTAAATAGAAAGATAGATGATAGTAAGAGGGTAATTTAAAAAACTAATATAATTTGTAGATAAATTAAATGATTTTAACTACATTAACCAACTTTTTTTAAAAATTAGAATTAGTTAAAAAATTCTTATATTAAAGGAGAAAGATATAGTATTATATTATTTTTCTCTCATAAATCCTTACCAATCTTATTATTTATCAAACATACCTAGGTTGGTTAGGAACATAAAGTAATATAGTGGTGCTGATCAACCTTTTAATGTGTTATATATTAATAACATAACATTCATCTAGACATATTATATTGTATAGGAAAATAAATTGTGATCCTCAAAGTATAAAATTCATCTTTAATTTTAATTTTAATTTTACTCACTTCGATCTCCTTACTCCCCCTAACATTTTAATTTGACTCTCTATAGTTGGATGAAGTGTAGGCTTACGTGGTACCATTGTAGTTCATCTTGCAGTTGATATGCCACACCAGGCAACACTTGTTCTCTGTAATACTCCATGCTTGCAGCTTGGTGCAAGATAGTGCGTCCATCTTTTAAACTTATGCGTGGTTTCAATGCATCAAATGCTGGACTCTTCTCTATGTATTCATATATTTCCAATTGACGGTGCTTCACAGCCACGTGTAGTACATTGAGTCCATCCTCATTAACGTGAGAAATTGCCTCAGGATACTCATCAACAATTAGCTTCACCACCTCTATAATTCCTGAGGCTGCAGCCAAGAAAAGCGGAGTTTCCCATTTTGTTCTTAGTTCGTCATAAAGATTAGTTTTATCCTTTTGATTATTTTTTTGGTCTGTTCCCTTCTTTTCTTCAAGATTTTTTCTCATTTCGTCCTCCTTTTGAAGATTATATTTTAGTTCTATTTCCTTTTTCTTTTCTGTGACGTTGGGGGGAAACTCTAGCAACACCACTAGTGGCCCATAATGTTGGTTACGGCAAACCTTCTTCCATGAGTCTTCTCCACTCTTCACCAGCAACTCAGCTAGAAGCTCCGCAAACTTATTGATGGTGATTTGATTGTTAGTGGTGGGTAAGGTTGTTGAAGTATATTAATTGGATAGTTAAAAATGGTAGTTGAAGAAGTTTGGATAAGTCACTCAAAGAATGAAGAATTGATAACTTGATTACTTCTTCATTCATACATAAGGAGATAACATGCCTATTTATAGGCATCCTCCATCACTATAATATTCTCTAGAATGTTCTAGAGATAGTCTTGTCTAGAATATTATAGAAAAGTAAATGATATAAATAGATTTTTCTAGATGTTTCCTAGTAACCTTGTAGAAGATTCTAGAAGGTTCTATAATATTCTAGAAATTTGTATAATCTTCTAATACTCCTCCTTTATGCAAATTTCTGTAACTCCAAGCATTGAGCGCAACTCTTCAAATTTGGGTCTTGGCAAAGCTTTAGTGAAGATGTCTGCAACTTGATCTTTAGTTGTGCAATACTCAAGCTTGATTTCTTTAGTTCCTTCTGCTTCCCTGATAAAGTGATATTTGATTGCTATGTGTTTTGTTCTGCTATGATGCACTGGATTTTTTGCCATTGCTATAGCTGATTTGTTATCGCAGTAGATTGTAGTAGGCTCTTCTTGTTTTTGTCCCATTTCTTCAAGTATTCTTCGTAGCCATATTGCTTGACTTGTAGTTTCGGCTGCTGCTACATATTCTGCTTCTGCTGTTGATTGAGCCACTGTAGCTTGCTTCTTTGAAGCCCAAGAGATTATTCCTGATCCTAGTGAGAAGGTATATCCAGATGTGCTTTTCATGTCATCGATTGATCCTGCCCAGTCACTGTCAGTGTAGCCAAGTAGTTTTGAGTTCCCTGAAGTTTGGTACCATATTCCATACTCCTTTGTGCCTTGTAGATATCTTAGGATTCTTTTTGCTGTTCCAAAATGAATTTGGCTTGGGCTTTGCATGAATCTTGAAAGAAGACTTACAGCATACATTATGTCTGGTCGTGTGGCTGTGAGATATAGTAAGCTCCCAATCAAGCTTCTATAATGCGATGCATCAGCTTCTGGTGCTCCATCATTTTTCTTCAATTTCTCATTAGTTACTAGTGGAGTTCCAATAGTCTTGCAGCCATTCATCTTGAATTTGTTGAGTAGTGCTGCGACATACTTCTTTTGTGAGATAAAAATTTCGTCTTTCTTTTGTTTTACCTCTATGCCGAGGAAGTAGTTCATCAAGCCAAGGTCGGTCATGTCAAAGGTCTTCATCATATCTTCTTTGAACTTGACTATCATCTTCATATTGTTCCCTGTGTAGATAAGATCATCTACATACAAGGAGACTATGAGTATATCATACTGACCTTGGAGCTTGGTGTATAAAGTTGACTCACTTTTGCTCCTCCTGAATCCATGATCCGTGAAGTATTGATCGATTTTGCTGTACCATGCTCGTGGAGCTTGTTTCAATCCATATAGTGCCTTCTTCAATCTTAGTACTTTGCCTTCATTACCTTTACTAACGAAACCTTGTGGTTGCTCTACATAAATCTCTTCTTGAAGATCGCCATTAAGAAAGGCAGATTTTACATCCAATTGATAAATGCTCCATCCTTTTTGCGCAGCAAGAGCAATTAGAGTTCTTATTGTATCCAGACGGGCTACTGGAGCAAATGTCTCGTTGTAGTCAACTCCATATTGTTGTGAGTATCCTTTAGCTACTAGTCTTGCCTTGTACTTTTGTATGGTGCCATCGGGATTAAGCTTCGTATTATAGATCCATTTCACCCCAATGATATCTTTATCTGAAGGACAATCTGCTAACTCCCATGTATTATTTTTCTCAATCATCTTGATCTCTTCTTCCATTGCTTTCACCCATACATCTTGTTTTGATGCTGCTTCAAAGCTTTCTGGTTCAGTTATAGCCAGGTTGCAGGTTTCGTAGATATCGACCAAGGATCTAACTCGTCTCGGAGTAGACTCTGGTGAGGAAATTTGGTGTTGTAGCTGTGAAGAGCTCTCACTTGAATCTTCTTCAATTTCTTGAGGTTGCTGCATTGGTATGGAAATGTTTTTCTCTACCTTTTCATCTTTCCAATTCCAAGCAGCATTTTCATCAACCTCCACATCTCGACTAATAGTGAGCTTTTTGGTTTCCAAGTTATAGACTCGATATCCTTTTGATTGTGTGCTATACCCCAAGAAAATACCTCGTACAGTTTTGTCTTCTAGTTTGTGTCTCTTTTCTTCTGGAACATGTATGTAGCATACAGATCCAAAAACTCTTAAGTGTTTTGCTGATGGTTTCTGGTCGCTCCAAGCTTCAATTGGTGTTTTATCTTGGACAGCCTTCGTTGGACATCTGTTAAGTATGTATACTGCAGTATAAACTGCTTCAGCCCAGAACGTGTTTGGTAATTCTTTCTCCTTTAACATTGCTCTCGCCATCTCCATTACCGTGCGATTTTTCCTTTCAGATACTCCATTTTGTTGTGGAGTATAGGTGACAGTAAGCTGGCGCTTAATGCCTTCATCCTCACAGAATTTATCAAATTCATGTGAGGTGTACTCTTTACCTCGGCCACTCCTTAATATTTTGATCTCTTTTCCACTTTGTTTCTCGACAAGGGCCTTGAACTTTTTGAATATTCCAAATACTTCTGATTTGGCTTTGATGAAATAGACCCAAGTCATTCTAGAGAAGTCATCAATGAAAAGGATAAAGTACCTGTTGTTGTGAAGCGACGGTGTTCGCATTGGTCCACAAATATCTGTGTGAATCAGCTCCAATAAGTCTTTTGCTCTCCAAGCTTTCCCAGATGAAAATGGTTATCGATGTTGCTTACCAAGCAAACATCCTTCACAGGCTTCATTATTTTCTTCAAGTCTTGGAAGATCTTTCATCATATTCTTCTGGTATAAAAGCTTTAAGGCATGAATATTAAAGTGCCCAAACCTTCGATGCCAAAGCTTGGAGGTATCAACTTCTACTTTCATGGCAATGTTAATGCCTTGCTTGAAGCTTATTGGGAAACTTCTGTTACTTTTCCCCATCTTCACTTGGCCAATTTCTATCTTTTTACTATCATATATTTTGCATGTGTCCCCTTGGAAATGGAGAGAATAACCTTTCTCCATCATTTGACCAATACTCAAGAGATTTTCTTTGAGGTTAGGGACTAATAGGACGTCAGAAATAAGTTTCGTACCTTTCTTTGTTTCTACCATAACAGTACCTTTCCCTTCTGATTCAACGATAGTACCGTTCCCCATTCGAACTTTCACTTTGATGGATTTGTCGATATCTTTGAAGATGCTTAGATCTTTGGCCATATGATTGCTACAGCCACTGTCCAAGTACCAGTTTCCACTTGAATTGTTGTTAGAATCTTGAGTAGCATAGAAAAGATGTTGGTCTCGACCATATTCTTCAGTGAAATTTGGTTGATGCTTGTTTTTGTTGCGACAATACCTTTCTATATGTCCAAATTTCTGGCAATGTTGACATTGTGGCTTTCCACGATACCAACAACCTTCTTCAACATGATTTGCTCTCTTACAAATGCTGCATGGAGGATACTTATTTTGATTGTTCCTAGAGAAATTTCTAGAATTCCCTTTGTTTCTAGAAGTTTCTCCATTATTCTTTTTTTCTTCATTCCCTTTATGTTGAGACCATAATTTGAGCTTTGTTTGAAAGGCATTTTCAACTGAGTCTTCATCGTGCCTTTTCAACCTTTGTTCATAAGCTTCAAAGGACCCTACCAACTCTGTTACTGATAGAGTAGATAGATCCTTTGTTTGCTCAATAGTTGTCACAATTGGATCATATTTTCGTGGAACAGTGATAAGTAATTTTTCAACAATTTTCTTGTCAGAAATATTTTCCCCATAAGCTCTCATTTGATTTACTATTTCTTTTATCTTGGAATAGTAATCCTTTACGGTTTCAGACTCTTTCATTTTCAATAATTCAAACTCTCGCCGTAGAGTTTGAAGTTTTACGATACGTACCTTTTCACTTCCTTCAAACTCCTCCTGTAACGTAGTCCATGCTTCTTTTGCTGTGGTAGCACCCATTATTCTTGGAAAGATAGTATCAGTCACAGCTTGTTGTAGAGTAAATAAGGCCTTCGAATCTTTTTGCTTATTCTCCTTTAGTTCTTTTCGTTGAGCTGCAGTAAGAGATGAAAGATCTGTTGGAGTAGTGAATCCTTCTTCTACAATTTCCCATAAATCTTGGAAGGTGAAGTATGTCTTCATTTTCGTGCTCCAAAAATCATAATTTTCACCATTGAAAATAGGAACGGGAAGGGATGATAGTTGAGTAGCATTAGCCATTAGTTAAAAAGATGTTGATAGTGGTTGATTGTTGTTTAAGGATAGTATGGTAATGTTTCTACGCCCAATAAATGATCGAACGTAGCTCTGATGCCACTGATGGTGATTTGATTGTTAGTGGTGGGTAAGGTTGTTGAAGTATATTAGTTGGATAGTTAAAAATGGTAGTTGAAGAAGTTTGGATAAGTCACTCAAAGGATGAAGAATTGATAACTTGATTACTTCTTCATTCATACATAAGGAGATAACATGCCTATTTATAGGCATCCTCCATCACTATAATATTCTCTAGAATGTTCTAGAGATAGTCTTGTCTAGAATATCATAGAAAAGTAAATGATATAAATAGATTTTCCTAGATGTTTCCTAGTAACCTTGTAGAAGATTCTAGAACGTTCTATAATATTCTAGAAATTTGTATAATCTTCTAATACTTATGTTTCCTCTTTCGTTCCCAAATTTCATTGATACAATGGAAACCTGAATATATATATATATATATATATATATATATATATATACATATATATATATATATATGTGTGTGTAAAAAAGAAGGATAAAATATTAGCTAGAGTGTACATGTGAATCATATCATTTATAATAGCAATATTTACCTTTCGCCAGAGAATTCCAGACAGCATAATTGAGGCTTGAAAAAACTGCAAAATTTGCTATCATTTCAGTTAACTAATTAATAAAGGTAAATTTTTACTAGTATAATCTATAATTAAGAAAAAGCATCAAGTGGTACATGTGAGATGAAATATATAATTTGACGGCCAAGATTATATATATATATATATATATATATATATATATAGAAAGAGAGAGAACTATTTTAGAAAAAAAAGAGTAAACTCTTGTTAAATTTAATTACTTTTAATAATATGTTATTAACATATAATTTCATTAATTTAATCGTCATATTCAAATGATATTTTCAAATTTTCATAAATTTAAAAGTTATTTATACTTTAATATTCTTTTAAACAATTTCAATAACTTACAAATAAACCAGTTATAAAAATGATAATAAGAGTAATTGTTTCTATTATTAGAATTCTAAAACTTTAAGACTACAATAAATCTATAAGATAAGATTGAATGTTTACAATGGAATAGACTTTTAATTTAAGTAATATACAAAAGAGTTTTATCAACTTTTTGATAAGTTAATTAAACTTAATCTAGATTAACAAAACTTAACATGCAATCATATTATCATCAATTGCATGTTAAGTTTTCTATATAATTAAACTCAACCTAGGTTAACAAAACTCAACATACAAATTTGATACCATATTATGTGTGTGTTTCTCCGTGTAACTTTTGTTATTAAATTTTGTGGAGATGATCATTATTTTGATACCATATTAATTATTCAACCGTTAATGAAATTCATATCGTCTATAATTAATAAAAAGCTATTAAGGAGAGTAATTTTGCAAGAGTAATTACGATCACTTGATCTTCATCATGGAAATCTCCTTAATTGATATACTACCAAAATCATCCTCTAGTTTAATTACCTTAGGATGAAAGAAATAAATATGTGCATTAAGACCTGAGAGGGGAAATGAGAAAAAACAGTACCTGACATGGGTGTGTTTTTAGCTTCATCATTTTGGTGGCTACTTTCAATATCTCTTGTGGATTCGCGTGAAGCACAATCCAATTCCAATTCTGATTCATATCCATTCTCACGAAGCACTTTGTCGCCGACAGTATGTTGCAATATTAATGAAACAACAAGGTTTGGGGGTTATTTAGTTATTAATTATAGTAAAGGGAAAGATAATTGAGAGTGCTATATGAATAAAACATCAATTTTTAGATACATTTTTTTTTAAGTGTAGTTCTCAAACTAGAAATGGAGTGTCATATTAGTAATATGCGTCAAGAAAATGCAACATCTAGGTTTTATTTAGTGAGATTATTGAGGTGAATTTTGAAAGGTAATACTAAAAACATCTAACACACAATACTCCATTTATTACTCTTTATAAGCACTAAAACAAAAAAGTTTAAATTGGTTCAATACAAATTTTGATTTTGATTAAAGTTTCGACCGCATAGGTTTTTTTAAAAGTTATGTATTGTTGATAAAAAAAACTAAAACAAAAAATGTATTATTTTTCATAAGCTCCTATAAGATATATTAGAAGTATTTTTTTACATTGTATCTAGTTTTTCTAAAGAATTTAATGTTTCCAAATCATACACAATTAGTATAGGATGGTAGGGTTTGATTTTAAATAATGATAATATTAAAATGATAAAATTATTTAATAAAGAAAGGCTAAGTTTCATCAAAAAGAAAAATAAGAAAATGCAACTGTGAGCAATCAAAGGAAAAAAATTGAAAGGCAAGGAATATAACGTGATAGAGAAATACAGTAATAAATGAGTTTCTCCGTGACACTCATTTCCAGGGTATCTTTGCTCGCAAAAGCAATTGGCATCTTTGAGAGTAATTGTAGACAAGTCACCCCTTCAGCACTATTCTTTTTCCTAAACTTCTCTTTGGTTAGATTTTTATCCACTTTCTTCACCAACCAAATAGCAACCCCTGCGAGCACACACGTGAGTCGAGTAACTCCTTCGGAAAAATTTAACCTTTCAATAATATGACAGTAATATGATCAACATGTAAACTTAGAAAATTTGGATATTGATTAAACATACTTTTATGTGTTAAATAAACGTTATAATTATTTATTTACATCAAATAAACTTTATTTGTACATCATGGTAACGAGGAGACTCTACGAGGAAGTCTCTAACCTCAAACAAGGTGTGTAGAAAGATATTCAATAAGGCATTGCTGCTTTGTGTGATGACCCGTTTGCTTCTCTAACTAACCTTTTTCCCCACCAGTAAGAGTAATTTGAAGTAGTGTCAGGAAGACCTTTTTGTCTGGAGACTAAAGGGGAATAACATTTTGCATATTTTGCTTTGTTAACTTAGTTTTTATGAACAAATTAAATATTCTTAATGTACTTTTTTGATGAATCATGGTCACTCGTTTAATGAGTGTATCTTTTTGTAGTGGATCTCAAGTTTCATATGCTTTGTCATTGAATACGTTTAATCTCAAGTTTCATATGCTTTGTCATTGAATACGTTTACTGAGTTTACATAATATGTAGGCTGTCTGAATCTTGATATAAAGGACTCGTTTGTTTAAACTTATTTTAAGAGATAAGTGAAAAAACACTTATTTTAAATTTTAACGTGTTTGTTTAAAGTTTCAAAAATAAGTAGAAGCTGAAAATAAACTGATTTCAGCTTATTTTAAGAAGCAACTCTGATCTGCTTATTAAAAAAGTGATTATAAAAAAATCACTTTTTTTTGGTGAAAAAAATCACTTTTTTATAATCACTTTTTTAATAAGCTTAAACAAACGGGCCCAAAATGCTTTAGCTTATTTTCTCCTAGCCATATGCTTTTCCAAACTTGAAAAGTACATATATCTAGCTTGATGGAAGCATTTCAGACAACTTACATAGATGCATGAACTCAAGGGGAGTATATCCTTTCTAATTTCACTTTTTCTCTATTTGTTTGATTGCTTTTAAAATTTGTCATCAATTAAAAATAGGGAGAATGTTAAGTCTTAAAATGAACATATGATAAAAAAAAATCACATTATTTATTGGACTAATGTTTCAAGGTTGTCTAAGGTTTATATGCAGTAATTACAAGTCATAAACCAAGAGAATAAAACGTCTTAGCTATTTGAAATATCATAAGATTTAGATACCTTAGAAATTCAACTCAAACACTCAATATACGAAAAACTAAATACAATCTACAAGCCAAAGCTCGTGCTTCAATCGTAATTATAATCATTCTAACTTCATATCGTTTTATCCAATCCAAACATCAAAAAGGCTACCTAAGCAAAAGAAGTGTCTTGCTTATGTATAAGAAAGGAAAGTCAGACCAAAATATCACAAGTTGACAAAGGATAAAACGCTTTGCAAGATATATCAAAAGACTTTGTGTAGATGTCATGTTACCTTTAGATAAAGACTTTTTGTCTCTCAACGTCTATCTTCAAGAAGCTCATATAAAGAAATTCATTTGAAGAATGAAAGTACACTAACCGCTTACATCCCTTTTTCTCCATGCATTTTACAAGCTATGCAAAAACTCTTTAATTCTTACTTGAAAAATACTTTAGAGCTTTTTATTGTTTTATATCCTGAATAGTCAATTCAGTTTTGTAAGCTTAGACAACTCTAAGGTCTTTGTAAAGATTTAGAAAATTTATATTTTCTTTATGAAGTTGGTTGAGCCTGAAAAGACTTACTTAAGAAAAAATACTTGAGTAATTAACCTATAAAGGCTAAGTTAAAGAATAATTAAGATCATCTTTTTAATCAATTAATACAAAATCCTATTAAGCTAAAATAGGAACTAGATGTAACCTTGATTGAAAGATGAACTAATATAATTATTGCTTGTGTGCTATTTTCTAATTCTCTCTATACTATCTTTAAATTTCGTGTGTTGTTCTCTATCTTTAAATTTTACAATAACTTATATAAGTGTCTGGATCTTAGTTATCTATTTTCGTGTTTTAACTGGTCTTTAAAAAAAACTTGGACATATGTCTAAATATTTATTCCATGAAAGGAATTTGTAAAAGTTATTTTTCAATCTCATTATCCAACCCCTGTATAGTGAACCCATGGTACCTTCATATCTTACTTTATATCATCTTATAGCTAATATATGCGTTGAGTAACTTTAGAACTGTGTGTGATATTTTACTTTTTGTGTGTTTTTACTGAGTAACTTTTGAAGCCTTATATATTTTACTTTGTGTGTGTTTTTATTGAGTAACTTTTGAAGCCTTATATATTTTGCTTTGTCTAATCTTATAGCTAGTATATGTGTTGAGTAACTTTTGAAGTGTGTGATATTTTATTTCGTGTGTGTTCATTGTGTAACTTTTAAAGTTTTATACATTTTGCGTTATATATTACGCACACATTTGTGTGTGAAAAGTATAAATTTCATTAAAATATTTGATTGATGAAATATAAAATTTTATATTATTCATCTACTTAACAGCAATTTTATTTATTATTTAATTAATAAAATTTAATGTCCAATTTATGTTTTATTAAAAATTATAATAAAGTGAAATATATATTATAAAAATTAACAGAGGTAACCGCAGCACAAATATCAACAATAATTTTAAATATATATATATATATATATATATATATATATAATGTATATGAGAAAGTTTCTGTAGATATTTTTTGAAAATTTATATGTATATAAAAGTTATGGTCAATATATTTTAATTTTAACAATTTATGATAAGATCTAACGGTTTTAATTTATTCCTTTCACTCTCATCTAAGAAAATTTTTCTCTTATCTACATGTATATGTTAACATTTAGTGTTTAATTTATGTTTTATTGTGATTTATAAACTATCAACCCCGGTTTCTGTTGAAGTTTCTGTAGATATTTTTTGAAATTCATATGAACCCAATAAAATACGAACAAGTGAATTCGCATGGCATATCACCGAAATACTTTCGTGTATGATTATATAAAAGTACTAAAATAATAATTGAATTTTCTACTTTATGGTGTGATTATTATTGATCAGAATAATAAGGAAAAATTGGTTTAAATGTTACATATTTAATTTCCTTTAAAAGAATTTTAAATTTAAACCTTAGAAATGAAAAATAGTCTTGCAGTGCTCAGATAAAATTGTTTACAAAAGAAAATACGACGAATAAAAAAAGAAAGCATGAGGCAACGTACCGAAATTAAAGGTGAGCACACAAGTGTAGAGAATGGGGCGAAGCTTATCATCATAAAGTTCACTGGGTGTAAAATGCTTAGATTCCAAGCCATATTTCGCATGAAAATGCCTAAGCATAGATAGATTCCCATACTTGGCAGCTCTAAAAGGTGGGGTTTCCTTCTTCCCGTTTTTGAGCTCAAGCAATGACTCCTTAACACTCTCATCAAATTCCATTATAACGTTTACCGTTTCCAAGTCCTTGTCATGGAAAATGACCTCGTGAAGAATGGTGTTTCCTTCATCATTTGGTTTCTCCAATAATTGTGTCCCATCTTGTTTCATCATTTGCAATAACTCTCTTTCGGGTTGTTTGGTTCATAAAAAAGTTTGAGCGGTAAAACTTGTGAGTAAAAAGACTTCACTAATTCCTCATAAAATTTTAGATTCAAGCATTATGAATAGAAAATTTTATCATAATATAAATATTTTCCAGTGGAACATTATTACCTCCTTAAAAAAGAATACATGTATTTTAAAAAAAAAAATACCTTAGGAGTCGTGCATTTCCCGGGGAGCGTGCCACGACGTGAATGGCAGTGTTCCCAAACAAGTCGAAAGGCTGAAACAGCAAATTCTCATATCTGGCGAAGATTTGCTTTAACCCTTTCCAATCTCCTCTTATTGCCGCTTTCTGTGCCTCCACCATTTCCGCACCGAATTCATAAAATTTCATGTTGTTTACTGCGTCACTCATGCTGTGTATACTCGCACTCGCAGTAATGCAAACACCTTGCAAGCAAGCGAGTGCCCAATAATGAATCTGAATTGCTATAAACACTCGTATTTATAATTTCTTAACTGGAGTGATCAAGAGAAATGTGTCGGTTTTCAAAAAGTAATTTCTTTATAAATGATTATTAAAAAAAGTTGCGATATTTAATTACAACCGTAAAAAATATCTTTTTAAAATGAGTACCTATCTTATTTCAGTTGTTTAAAATAACTTATTCAACTTCTTTTTCAGATTTTGATTTTTAAAAGTCCATACAAACATCTAAAAATATTATATTAAATAATTTTTTATTTGAAAGAATGTTTTTTCTTCGACTAAACTTAAACAAGGATATGGTTGAAGTTACTTGCTTAATAATTTATTATAAAAATTAAATAATTTTTAATATCTCATCAAATAATCTTAATTTAATGCTTGATATTAAGTTTTGAAATATAAATAAATTTTAGATATAAAATACATATATAATTATAAATGTCTAATTTATTTAAAATTTAGCCTTCATAATCATTATACTAATTAACGTACGGATATATATTTGTTAAATTATTATAAGTAAAAAATTGTTCAGCGTTCGTTGTTGAAATTATTTTTAAATTAAATTTATCAGTCCATTTTTTATATATAAACTAATATTTGAATTATGTAACACCAAGTTGGTAGATCAGTTGAGTTGAGACAGATTGTTTTAACTCAATTTGTAATCTAGGGTTTTAGTAGTGTTGGATGTAGAACCTAGAACCGGTGGAGGCAATTAATAAAAAGTTACTACAACATAAAAATAAATATTAAAATACTAAATTATATAAGTTTTTAAAGTAACTATAAATGTAAATAAAATTGTTTCATTACGATTTTATTAGCCATTAGGATTGAGTTTAAACTACCTGAAATGATATTATTTTTTAGAAATGATACAATTATAACATGGGAAAATACAAGTGTAATAAATACAATATTCTTAATAAAATATTCTACTTTAAGTGGTTAATAAACTTCAAAGATTATTAATCTAATTAATATTGCAAGGAAAGATACAGAGGAGCTAGCACATGTTTAGAAAAACAATATAAAAGGTGTGAGAAACATGGAGGAAAAAACCTACTTTTTGTATATATATATATCATATACAAATCATTTTTAATTATTGAATTTTTTTTCTTATTTTTCTTTCACATTCTTATTATATTAAATATTTTATTTTTAGTTTTTATTTTAAACTTGAATTCATAAATTATTGATAAGAGTAATTAAATTACACTTTAGTTTTTTCAAATGATTCTGACATATTTAACTAACCGGTTAAAATATAATTTTCAGTTATTAAAAATTTTAATGATTTTTTTTATAATTTTTTAAAAACTTCAATAGCTAAAAACGGTAATTTAAAGTCATGTGATAAAAGTAAGTTCAACATTTCAAAGCCATCTAAATAAGTTAACGTGTAATTTAATTACTCATATATATAATTAATTCAAGTTTAAAATAGGTTCTAAAAACAAATATTTAATATAATAATGATGTAAAAAAAGTTTTATAGGAACTAAAACTGAAAAATCTTATTTTATAGAAACTAAAAATATATTTAAGTCGATATTCTATATTTAAATATAGTTAAGTTTAAATATAAAATAATAAAAATATTGGGTACAAAATATAAAAAATTATTATATATATATATAATCGTTTACTCAAATACAAATCAAACATCCTTAAATTCACCTCAATGCAAGTTTCCCATTTTCAATGGGTTCAAATAGAAAAAATAATTAATAGGGGGACAAATATAGTTTTTTAAGATAAATGATTGTATTTTATCAAAGTTTAGAGGGTGAAAATGTTCACCCTGACAGATACGTAGGTCTGCCACTAGGTTCAACTTATGCCTGGCATTGTTGGTATTGGATCGATCCATCACGTGACTGTTTGGGAATAATTAAGAAAATAAAATTGTGAAAATTATTAATAAATAGGACTCTCCTCTCATTTATTAATACACAACTTCAATTTCAATTCTCCTCTTTGATTGTTCTCTTCTATTCTCTTCTTCCAATTCATCTTTCTCCATAATTTTTAGTTTATTTCATAACACGTTATTAGCACCATGCTCATGATGGGAGGGTGTGTTGTGAACTTGAAGTTCTACATCGCTCGTACACGGGATTGTGTGCGTGCTTATAAACAAGGCGTGAAGTCTTTACTTGTGGACGCGTTTTAAAACCGTGAGGTCCAAAAGTATCAGAACAGACAATATCCACAAGCTGTTTATAACAAAAATCAAGTTATCTAATAATCATTTTAATTTTATATATCATTTAAAGTTTATCAAATTCTCTTTTGACCAATGAATTAAAAACTAATTTTTATGGAACCTTAACTGAAAAGCAACCGCTAACTATATTAATATACTTAGAGTGCTTATGTAGTTCCGGTTATATGTTTTGTTCCAAGCCAGAATAAAAGTACCGTGGATACGAAGAAAATAAAGAAAGATAGAAAGAATAAAAGTATTGTTGTTCAACGGAGGGCCCTAGAGCCTGGTACCTTACTATTTTTGGAAGTAATTGACTTTCTGTGTCTTAAGCATTGAGGTGTGGGCATCGGTGCTCCCTTACCCCATTTTGTAATTTATATTTAATTTTTATATTAGAATATTGATTATTGTAATTTATATTTAACTTTCAAACTCGCTCTTGAAAGCCAAACTTTTCTTAATTTTTTTTATTAAAATGTCACACTTTATTTTATTTTATTTTAGCTTTCATATAACATTCTTTAAATTTAGTCCATTTCAACTTATTCAATTGTTAATAATAAAATCTTTGTTAATACTCAAGGTTCATTTATGTGTTTATTGGTTTGTTTAATATATATTCATATTGGTTTTTTTATTATGTAATGCAAATTAAACTTTTTTACATGCAATCAAGTTTAATTGGATTTTTCAAAAAAAATAAATTATATATGTTAAATAATAGGTTAGATTTGAGTATTATAATTGAACCATTCGATATGAAGGGACGAAATTATAACATAAGTACCTGATATTGATTCTTCTTAATCACTTAATATTACACTTCCGGTGTTATATATCTTTGAGTTCAATGGGAGTTCAAAGTATTCAGGTCTTAAGGGCTGGGATGTTCACCGTTGATCCATGTTGAGGGGCGAATTTGGATGTTACCTGCAATGACACTTTAAAGCTTAAGTCAATAATAAATTGAACATCGGAGCATTACGAGTATAAAATGGTGTACTTTGTATATATTGAATGCAAATATTTATAGGCATGTGCTGAGGGGACAAACCTTGTTATGGTGTCTATCACTACCAGCCTATTCGGTACAGAAAAGCTTATCACACTCAATCTTTTCTTCCACCCTTACAACTTTTTGATCTGGCATATCCTTATCAATCATGGGTTCCTCACCCTCGATATCGGTCATAACTAACCCGGATAAGGGAAGATTGGATTGCATGCTTGTGGGTCATATCGGATCTTTTTATTGCCGATGTCATTTTATGGGACGAGTACCGGTGTTTTACCTTAGGGTCAGGGCTAATATCATGCCCAAATTAATTGCCCCTAACCTATTAAAGTTATATATGTCACTTTAATAGGTTATTTTGTTCCAGTATCTTGTTGCTTGGAATTTTTAAACAAGATGTAAAACATGTTTTTGAAACTTTCTTAAGAACAAGTAGTTTGTTATGTATGTTTGTTGTTTACAACGTGTGTCAAACATCTGGGGGATCAATCGCTTAGTTGGTGTGGGTATGATTTTTGTAGTGGAAACTGATATATAACACAGAGCACATGTAACACTCTAAATTTTAAAATAAAAGATTAATTAAGGAGATAAATATTAAATGATTATAGTTGGGTTATTTAATATTCCAAAATATTGGGAATAAATAAATTAAGATTTTGGGAACTGTTTATAATTTATTGGAACCGGATAAGCGAAAAATGAGCTCGGTTGAAATATGGGTGTCGGACCAAGTATCCCCGATTGGGATGATATTGGTCAGGGCTGTTGAGGATATTATTGGGAATCCGAATATGCATTCGAATAATTTTTGGATAAAGTTTTGAGCCCAAACTGAGATCCTGTTTGTCATAAAACGATGAATCTTTAATGAGGGATTAAAAATAAAGCCAAATGACCCATTTTTCTCTTCTTATTCCCGTCAGCCCCTTGGTTCCTCTTAACAAACACCTTGCTTCTTCTTCTTCTCTATTCTTCTCCTTTATTTCCTCTTCTACTTCTCTTCAAAAACCCTAAGCAAAAGGGTGGTAGCTCTCTTCTCCTCTCCCATTTCCGTTCTTGAAGGATCTTGGAAGCGTTTGGAGCTTGAAGTCTCACCCTCCTTTTTCCTCATTTTTGTGTGGCTTTTCCCTCTCTTGGAAAACTCTCTCATTCCTTCTCTCGAGGTAAACTCTTGCTATTTCTCAAGAGTATGAACTATGGGTTTTTGGGTTTTGATGTTGGAAAAGTGATTTAATGAGTGTTGTTGGGTTATTAGAGAAACCCTAACCCTATGATTTGGGGGAAATGTAAAATATGAGTGGAGAAGCATTTATTATGTTGATAATTGTTATTGGTGAGGTGAAATGATGTTATTAATGGTGAATGGCCATTAATGAGGCTTAATAACTGATTATGGTTGTTAGGAACCATCAATGTGGGAACCCATTGATGGGTTTGACATTAAAAGTGCATAATAATAAATGTAGGCGCCTAACACGTGGTGGTTGTGGTGGAATGAATGAAATAAATGGGACTTGAGAGTTAAGATGCTGGAAGACACCAAGTAAATGAATATGAACATTAAGCCGAGGTGGTTGAATAGAAAATAAATGTGTGATATATTGTGATGTAGGAAGTAACCCCATCGACGAGGCGTAACCATCTGACCGCGGTGATTACTACTTCTCTTGAGGTAGGAGGGGGTAACTATTCTAAATGTATGATTTCATCCATTGATGATGTGAAAATATGTATATATGATTGTGTTTAATGATTGCTTGGGTGGACGATGTAATGATTTCATGATTTGAGTGCATTTAGAATGATTGATGTTATGTGGCATGTATTTAGGATGATGAATATGATATTGACCTGGTCTGAGCCGGAGTCAATGATCCGGTGTGGGACTAGTCACGAGAGTCAATAGATGACTAAGGTTTTATATCATGCGGTATGTATCCTGTATGATTATCCGGTATCCCAGTGAGAGAAGACCAGTCTTGATGTTCCAAAGATCCTTCACACCGATCTTACACGTTGATGTGGGAGACAAGTGTGGCTTAAGAGGTGGAGAATGCATCGTTCGGAGGGATGTCCCTGACACTAGTAATGGGGATGAGTGCTATTACCTAAGCCACTTACGATTGTCCTTTACGTCTCTGATATGGAGAACGGATTCCCTCCGATATATGAGGTGTTAACACGGACATGCTGGTATAGGGAGATCGCCTATACGGTTTTATCAGTCTGATGTTTTACCTGTTGAGTCAGTATTGCACACAGAGTGGATGAAGCGATATCCGTACTTTGGTACCGGTATCGAGACTGGATCTGATATTATGTTGAGTATGTTGATGAAATATGTCATGATGGTTTAAGACCATGTTTTGAATTGAAATCAATGATGTGAAATATCCCAATCATGTATTTATGAATTGATAAATATGATTGCCACTAACTGACGATGTGTGTAAGTTCCAACGAGAATTGGTAAAGATTGAGAATACTGAAATCCATGTTAGTCCTCAAATTTTCAATAAAAGCTTTAATAAAAATTTCATAAAAATTACAAAAATTAGTTTAATTTGTTAGAAAATTAGGATTTAAATTCAATAAATGGATGTTGTTGGAAATAATCTGCCCTTGATCAATTTTCTCTAAGTTTTGCAGTGAAAAAGTTAAGAAATCAAGAGAAAATTACACTGGAAGAGCTGACGCGTAGCCTCATCCCACGCGTAGCATCAACAACTATTTTTGATGCTGACGCTACACGTCACAGCCACGCGTAGCGTCAGTGCTGTGTGGTCTCCACCTCCACTTTGGCCAACCACTCCACTAGTACCCAATAATGGGCACTCCACTCAGCACCAATGGGCATCCCACTCAGCATGAAAGGCCAAAACTCGGTGGAAACATGTTTATGTGGCCAGGCATGATCAAATTTAATAATTTGAAGTGGCCATTATCAAGTGTTTAATGGAGGCTGAGTCAGGGGTCTGACGCGTAGCGCCACACTGACGCGTAGCGTCAGCACCGTTGCTCAGCCCTATAAATAGGGCCATCCAACACCATTCTAAATCATCCCATAGCATCCCATTCTCTTCTTTTCTCTCTTGTGCTCGACTTTGAGTACTTCTTTTGTGAGTTGTAGTTCTAGAATAGTTTTCTAGATACTTGAGTATGTTTCGGTGTATTGTGATCATTGTATCGTGAAGTTCCCATCGTCTTCATAATGTCAAACTCTGTAAGTGTTGTTTTTACTTTCACCATGTGTAACTAATTTGTTTATGTTGGAATTGGTGAACTAATCTATTGATTATAATGTTGTAAATTCAACCTCTGCATGTTTATGATTCAAGTCCATGTTAGTATTTCAACCTTTTATTAATATGAACGTCAAACGGGAGAATGATTTTTATGTGTATTGAAACCTGTTTTATTAGTATGAATGTCAAACGGGAGAATGATTATTCATGCCGTATTGAAACTTGTTTTGATGAAAGTAAAAGTTGGAATACCCTTGGTATCTCAATTCTATAGGGGTTGTTAACCATTATTGCCATAAGGCCAGGTCTTAATACAAGTTTTTACTGAGAAAGCTCACGAGGGATCGGACTTTACGGTGAATTCTTAGAATTTATATCACGAGGGATCGGTTATAATGATTTTAAGCTGCAATGACATGAAACTTGATGATTAAATATGCATGTCTTGAGTTCCTCATTGTTATTCTAGATTAGGGATCCAATTTCCAACATAATTTGTTTATTTGTGTTTATCTCAAGTATCTTACCTATTCTAGATTGTAACTCAACTTTTTAGATAGATTTTATTTTTTTTATCTTATGAACCACTCAATCATGCTATCCTGTGAATATTGTATAAATTGTATATAAATCATTCTTTTGTCTATAACTTCCTTCACATTTACCAGAGTAAATAGAAAATTACTGTTGTTATTGGACTTTCAATCCCAATGGAACGATATCTAAATTTTGAAAACTACAAACGATTGGTGCGCTTGCCAATTAACAACCCGGTGGTGGAAACGAACTGTTGAGACGCTATCGCCGGGTTAACAAGTTTTCTGGCGTAGTCGCCAGGGATTGAATTGTTTCAGTAAATAGTAAATTTTTAATTACCATGGTAAATATTTTTTTACCTTAGTTAAATTTTTTTTTACTTATTGTCACACTAACTTTCTTTGTCTAGTTTGTGTATGCAAACTCGATCTACCATAGGTAAAATTTATTTTGATCCTGAGATAGAAAAGTTTGTAAAGAAAATCAAGTCTTTGAAATCTAAAACACAAACTAAATCTTCTTCTACTTCTAATTTTGAAAATTCAAATATGGCTGTTGAAAGGAGAACATTAGGACAGTTTGCTGCTATTAATGGTCCACCCCGAGTTTCGGGTATGTTTCAAAGACCTGTTGTACCAGTGGAAATTAAACCTGTTACTTTAAATATTATTCAAAACAATTAATTTGCTGGTTTAAATCATGAAGAACCATATGAACATTTAACTATTTTTTATGAGTTATGCAGCACAATTGGTTTTGAACCCAATCAAGAAGAGTCTGTTTACATGAGACTTTTTCCTTTTTCATTGATTGGTAAAGCAAAAGAATGATTTAAATCTTGTGCACCGGGTAGTTTTGCAAACTGGTCCGATGTTGAAAGAAAATTTTTGGAAAGATTTTATTCTCCTTCGAAATATTTTGAAGCAATGACAACCATACACTCTTTTTCTCAAAATAATGATGAATCACTAGGAGAGACATGGGAACGATTCAAGGCACTTTTGAGAAAGTGTCCAAACCACAACCTGAATGATGCCGAAAAGGTAAGAATCGTTTACTATGGTTTATTGCCTCAGTTCAAGATGATGTTAGATGCTTGTGCAGTTGGTTCTTTAATGAACAAAACTATGGAGGAAGCCATAGAAATATTGGAATCAATGGCTATCAGTGATCGCCAAGCAAAGCATGAAAGAGGTAATGTACAGAGGAAGCCAGGAATGCTCAAATTGGGAGTAAATGATGCGGTGTTGGCTCAACAAAAATTACTGACCCAACAAATTGAAGTTATGAGCAAGCAATTGGAAAAACTCTAAATTGCTCAAGTAGTATCACCACCCCCTGCTCAACTTAAACAATGTATGCACTGCATGGGAGAACAACCATGTGGTTACTGTGGAAATGAGCAAGAGCAAGCCAATTTCATGAACCATTAAAGAACACCCTTAGGTAATTTTCCTTTCAATCATGGAAATTCTTTTCCTAACAATTACCTGCAGGGTTGGCAAAATCAGAATATTGGCTGGAGACAGGACACTGGACCTTCCAATAGACCTCCTAACAATCAGTTTAAAAAACAACAAACTGACAATGTAAGATTGACAAGGATAGAGGAATCTATTCAACAGTTACTGCAGTTTGTGGAAACAAATGAAGCTGCCCGAAAAGCATCAGACATACAAATGGGACAACTTACAAAAGAAATAGCCGAATTAAAGAGTTCTGGGTTTACTGCAAACACTCAAAACCCAAGGGAACAATGTAATATTGTTTCTTCTGATGTTGTAAAAATTGATTGTAAAGAAAAGAGTGAGAAAAAGAAAGAAAAAGAAAAAGAAAGTGAAAAAATAGAAAAAAATGAAAAAAATGAAAAAAATGAAAAAGAAAAAAATGTGCAAGTAAATACAGAGCAAGAAACAAACTGTATAACCCTGAAAAAATGTAAAGATCCGGGGAGTTTCACCATTCCTGTAATAATTGGAAATATCAACATCAGGAATGCGTTATTAGATTTAGGGGCTAACATCAACTTGATGCCCTTAGAATTAATAAAGCGCATCGGTGAATATGAGCTAAAAGAAGCAAAGACAGAATTACAGTTTGCGGATCGCTCTCTCAAAAAGCCTTTTGGGATTGTAGAAGATGTACTGGTAAAGGTTGATAAGTACCACTTCAAAGTTGACTCTGTGGTACTGGATATGAAGGAGGATACTGAGATCCCCCTGATCCTAGGAAGACCTTTCATGAAGACTGCAAGGATCAGAGTAGATGTTGATCTAAGTATAGTTGCAGTCAAGGTTTATAAAGAAGAGGTAAGCTTCAGTGCTCATGAACACCTCAGGACAAGTAATGAGGAAAAAGTTTACCCTTCAATCGAACCAGGTATATCTCTTCCCAATCAATTAAATTGTTTTAAATTAACCGATGCCTTGAAAGATGAAAAACAGGTAATTAAGCATCGGAAAAGAAGAAGGAGGAAGAAAAAGACAAGTGATTCCTCAACGAATATTGGGAGACCACCTGATTAATAAGAGGTAATGTCTGGCTGGAGACATTAAATCTAGCGCTCAATGGGAGGCAACCCATTCTTTTCTTGTCATTTCCAAATAAAAAAGATTTATATTTAGAATTAATTTAAAAAGAAAAAGGGTTTAAAACTAAAAAGAAAAGGTTTTTGAAAATTAAAATTTTGAAAAATCAAAAACAGAAGCCCACGCGTAGCGCCACTGTGACGCGTAGCATGGACTCTGAATTTTGGACCTGACGCGTAGCGTCCCATCCACGCGTAGCGTCAGAGCCCACGTTCAGTTTTTAAAACTGAACCAGAGAAGCTTATCTTAGGGTTTAAAACCTAAGATCTCCTCTCTGCCTCACTTAAGTTTTCAAAACCTAATTTTCGAAACCTCCTTTTCTCTCTTCCAAACCTTCTCAATCCTATTTGCTCAAGGAATCACATGTAAGTGTTCTAATCCTTTCTCTTTAGTTTTGTTTTTAATTTTCGATTCTTAGAAATAAATGTGGTTAGGATTAGGATTAGAAGACCATTGGAATTGATTGCTGTTAGAATTAGGAAATTGAATGGATATAATGTGGTTTGGAAAGGGGTTGCTGCTGTGCAACCCCTGTTTATTTTTCTGTTCTGTGCAGCTCACACGTAGCGTCCCACTGACGTGTAGCGTGAGGATGAACTGCAAGCCCACGCGTAGCGTCCCACAGACACGTAGCATGGACAGAACTGGCTTACGCGTAGCGTCAGCCTCTGTTTTTAATTTTTGTTTCTTATTTTATTTTTTTGTTAATCTGTTTAACATGCTGTGTGTTTGTTTATTTGTTGTTTTCTTTTTAAAATTAATAAATTGTCATATTTAATATTTGTTATACTTTCTTGCATAAAAATATAAAAATAAATTTGTATAAATTTTGAATAAATTGTATGAATTTCATTTTGAAAATTTGATTCAAAATTACTTAAAAATATGTATGTTAACTTTCTTTATAAATCACAAAAATACAAAAATATGTTGTTGTGTGAATTTCATTTTTAGAAAAACCAAAAATATTTGTGTTTCAAATTTTGTGTAAATATTTGGTTGATTGTTTAGGATTGTTAATGTGTGATTTACTTTTTAATATGTGTTTAATTTTAAAATTTTTACTTTTTGCAGATGGCACCAAGGAAATTCATTCCCACTACTGGTCCCTCTAAAGGACAGAGGAAGGCCACGGATACTGACACCACCTCTGAGGATCCTGATCTTCACAGACAGGAGGTGTTAGGACCGAGGGATCCTACCAGATTTCGTACTGATACGAAGTGGGCACGGTTTCATCAAATCAAAGGCCAAAGACTTATCTGGGAGAGGGTCCTTGATTTGAGTGCAAGAGATTACCCTAAGCTTCAGGATAGAGTTCAACAGAGGAGATGGGGACCTCTATTATCTCTACCTACTGAGGGGGATCCCATCTTAGTGATGGAGTTTTATGCGAATGCCTTCAGGACTCGCCAGGACACACCGAATATAGGACAGCAGCAGACGAGTTGGGTGAGGGGCCGACATATTTCATATGACCGGGACACTATCAGTACCCTATTGGGTAATCCTTGGGAGCCTACTCTTGAGGATGACACTTGTTTCTGGAAGGAAAACAGAAACAAGATTATTGCCGAGGGAGAGTTAAGATACTCCCTCGAGGAGGTTGCTTACTTCTTGAGAAAGGATAGAATCTTTTTCAACCTGAGTAAGGTTGGAAGGAGTCCATCTAACCTCCTAAAGACCCAGCTTACCCCTATAGCCCAGGCGTGGTCCCACCTCATGCTTCATAACATCACTCCTGTCACCCATCTTTTATCTCTTCCAGTTGAGCGTTGTTGCCTTCTATTTTCTATCCTCCCGGGTCATACCATTGATATAGCTGAGCTTATATCTGAGCAGATTCACTTGTATGCCCTTGGGTATAAAGTGAACCGCCCTATTCCATTTCCTCTCATTATATCTGCCTTACTGAGGAGGCAGGGAGTCGTCGTACCTTCACCTGAGTTCACTAGTTCTTCGGGGAGAGTCCCCAAAGTTTTAGTGAACAGAGATTATTTCGTCCAGCAGTGCGAGCTTCCACCACTAGAGCAGGAGGCTCAGCCCAGACCTAGGAGGAGGAGACCACCAGTGCAGCCTCCATCTACTGATGCTGTCACACAGGGCTTTACCCGGATATCACTTGAGCATCAGCATATGATACAGATCATGGCTGCCACTCATAGAGCTTATATTCATCTTCACGATGAATTTTATCAGTACAGGTTACAGGGAGAGGGAGCACTTTATGTTACCCCGGCCGAGTTTGCAGCACATGTAGCTTGGCTCGGTGATTTACCTACCTACCCTGAGACTGGTGGATCATTTGGCGCACAGGCTGACTCTGACGGCGATGATGAGGAGGAGGAGCAGGATGATCAGATGGAGGATTGATGATGCCATCTTCTTATTTTGAGTACAGTTATTTTTAGTTTATATTTACATTTACATTTACACTTTATATTATGGTATTTTATTATTGTGTGGTGTGTTTTTACGTAATTATTTATTTTTGCATATTCTATTCGAAAAAAAATAAAAAAAATTATCTTTTAATAAATCAATCAAATTTTTGTTAGTAAGTTAATACACTTAGAGTTTTTTTTACACAATGAAACTTAATTTTGTAAAATCAATTATTAGTTCTTTATAACTCAGGAATTTTGATAAATTTAATTACAATAGGTTTATTAACCATCAAGCAAATTTCGATAGCCCGGTGAGCAGAGAGATATCCTTTTATATACTTGAGGGTTTAATCGACATATTTTCAATTCGAATTGATTTTGCTTTAATCTCTGATTTGTGTTGTTGTATAGAAAATTCAGGAAAATGATCAAGGCACATTTTTGGTGAAAAAAACCTTGGGCCAAACAGCTTACCTTGGTAAAAATTATTTTATCCTTTGCAAGCCAATTTGAGCCTAAAATAAAATTCCTTGGTACCCTTAAAACCAAATCTGTTTTTTTTACCATTCCCTATACTTGATTGATTAAAAGAGCAGTTGAAATAAATGAAAAAAATATTTTGAATGTTCTCACAAAAATGGGGAGTGAAAATAAGCAACTTGATTCTTTTCAAAAAAAATAAATAAAGTATGGAAAAGAAAAGTTAAAAATAGTGAAAAGAATCAAGTTGGGGGTATTTATTTTTCATCAATAAAAGAAATGAGAGTTTGGGTCAAGAGAAAGCCAAAAAAATTATAAAATGCTCTTTTATGATTTCAGGTTTTTGAATTCCAAGAAAAAACATTGATTCTTGTAAGCCAAGTGTAACACCCCGAATTTTATAAAAATGAATAATTGATGGAAATGAATAATAAATAAATAATTAAATTAATGAATTGATAATTATTGAGGATGATTCATGAAAATGTATGGATTGTTGTGGCAAGGTATGAATACAAGTATATAAGATGATGGAGAGCTTGGATTCAACATGTGTAATAAATTTGGAATGTAAATTTACAAGTATGAATGTGTGAATAGGTGGAATAAGCTTTATAATGTGTAAAAACATAGAAGATGTTCAAATTTGACTTATAATGAGACTTTCCGAGTGAGAATGCCCAGGACGAGTTGCATAAGCCTTACATATTGTATATGAGTTGTTGGAAGGGAGTGTATTGGCTTTGATTGCAAATTTCATGGGCTGAGTTGTTAAGAATTACGTTTTGTTTGGGTCCTGATGGTCTCGCCCGAGCGAGAAAGGATCTCGCTCAGGCGAGGATCCACTGCATTGGTAAATTAGTCTCTGGACCAATTTCGCCCAGGCGGTGAAGTTCCCGCTCAAGCGAGCTGGAGAAAAATGGTTACTGGGCCTTTTTCGCCCAAGCGAGTGTGAATGGCTTGAGCGGAAGTATAAAATCTAAAGCTGGAATGGTGTTTACTTAAATGGGTGGCTGTTAAGGTTGTGTTTGACCGAGTATGACGAGTCTGGGGTGCGTAAGTAAAATTCTAGATGAGAATTCACTCGAGTGGGAACCTTAGAACGTAATTTTATGAGTTGTGGTGAATTTCCGAGTGAAATTCCGAGTGATATATGTCCTAGTCTTTCCCTTCCGAGTGAATAAGGTATAATCCGGGTGGTTAACATGTGGGTAAGTCTGAGTGGGACTTAATTTGGTAAATCCCTCCAAGTAAGTAGGGGTTAGAGCAATTCCCGACTGGAACTAGATTGTGGGGGACCCCTTCTAAAAGAAAGGGAGGTTTATGAAATCTGCGAGTGGAGTCCCGAATAGGGAACTTCCGAGTTCAAGGTAACTTATCCCGAGTGGATCCCTTGGTGTGTGAAATTCCGAGTGGGAATGCCACCGAGTGGGGACATATGGTGTGTTGTCCAGAAGTACTCTGGAATAACTCCGTTTGAGAGAAAAAGAAAGGAAGTCGGTTTTAGAGAAATTACCGAATGTAAGATTGATTGGGATTACTCGGAATTGGAATGCATTTCCGAGTAAAAGGTCAAACGAGAGAAGAGTCGGTTTTGAAATAATTCACCGAGTGGGAACCAATTATAAGCTGAGTCGGCGTTGAGATGGATGGCTGAGTGGTAGCCGATCAGGTGTTGAGTCAGTTTGGGAATGAAATGTTGAGTGAGTGATGTCTTATACACTCCGAGTGTATGTTAAATGTAAATTCCGAGTGAATAAGGTTTCATGTATTTTGAGTGGCTAAGTGTTAAGTGACTCCGAGTGGAATTTGATTAAAGAGTTTATTCCTGAGAAATGAATGGTTAAGGTATTCTCCGAGTGAGAAGAGGTATAAATGCCGAGTGGAAGAACAATGAGTGATGAGTCAGTACTAAGGCAAGTACCGAGTGAAGGATTGATTGAGAGGAGGACTCGGTTTCGGAATAAATCCCCGAGTGAAAACCGAGCAAGATGAGTCGGTTTTGATTATTTTTACCGAGTGGGAAACCGAGCAAGATGAGTCGGTTTTGGAATGAAGTTGCCGAGTGAAAGACTGCTTATGATGACTCGGGTTTAGAATAAATAGCCGAATGAAAGACTATAAGAGTGTGAGTCGGCCCTGAATGACTTGGCTTAATGGAGAGTGGATCGGCCTAGATTGTTATGCCAAGAGTGAGAACCGAGTGTGAGATGACTCGGATCCGGGTAAAGTTTGCCGAGTGAAAACCGAATGAATATTGGGTCGATTTTAAGAAATCCTGCCAATTGAAACCCGAGTGCTGGGAAAGATGATTTCTGGTTGGATTCGCTTAAGCGAATTAATACCTCGCTCAGGCGAGCGAGTGTGGAAATAGGAACTGGGGTTGTTTCGTCTGTGCGAATGGAGAGGCATATGCGAGAAGGGGCTGTCTCGCTCAAGCGAATGTGGGTTTCGCTTGAGCGAGTGACACCCTGTTTGCGTGTTTCTTCCCTTTTCTCTCGGTTTTGTTTGTATTTCCCCTTCCTTCTCGGTTCTGATGGTATTGGACCCTCTTCCCTTATTTTATTAGATAACGAGGGAATATAAAAGGGCATTAATGTAATATATCATGACGTGATGGAATATTGGACTGCCATTTTAATTAAAACTATGAGATTTTAGTGGGAGGGGGATATTAAATCAAAAACTCTCACTTTCTCTCCACTTCACGTCACTTCTTCCTCTCCTTTCTACACTCTTCTTCTTCGTCTTCTTCCCTTCTCCATCTCCTCTTTTCTTCTCTCCAAAAACCAAAACCGTGTGGAGCTTTCTTACCCTCTCCCATTTTACTTTCATGGAGGCTCAAAGGAGAAGCTCATGGTTGGATCCTCTTCCACTCTTCTCCTCTATTTTCGTGCAGAACCCTCTTTTCCTTGGGGGCTCGTGGCCAACTCTTGGGTGAGGTAAGTTCCTTACCACTCTTTATGAGTTTATGCCTTAGATTTTGGGTTCTTGGTTTTGGAGGAGTATATATGGCATGGGTTGTTGGGAGAGCACTTATGATGAGAAACCCTAAGGTGGGGTGTTGTATTATGGCATTAATGGTGGGTTATTATATGTGTAAGGGGTTGATACTTGGATGAGTGAAAAATAAATGAGCGTTTATGGTGTTGTTGGGTTTTAGTGAAACCCTAATTTTAATAAATTGGGGAAAATATGGAATATGAGTGGGAAATACATTTAATGATGATAATGAGTGATATTGATATGGGAGAATGGTCATTGTCAATGGTTGATGAATATTAATAATGATAAGTAAGTTTTGGTGAAACCTTAGCCCTAAGAATTTGGGAAAATGGATATATTGTAACATGGGAAGTTAAATTGAATGTGAATAGGTGATATTTAATGCGTATGTTGTTAGTTATAGTGATGAACAATGATGAACATTTTAGATAATCCTTAATGGTGGAACTAATAGGATATACCTATTGGTTGGTGAATTGATAGGCCATAGATGGATGAGTTGAAATTGTTAATTTGGTGATGTTGTTGAGTTTGGTTGGTCCATAAGATCTAGAGAACCTTGGTTCTAGGAAAGGAATTCCCGAAGCCTAACACGATTACATATGTTGATGATTAACAAGTCTAGGACTTGGGGTTAAGCTTTATGAAAAACTAACAAATGTTTAGAGTTATGATGGTTATTGATTATGTGTATGTATATGTATGGTATGTAGATTGTATTACGGGTGATGCAATGGAGCAATTGGAGCATTGGGATGGTTTGGCTCTTCCCTCAAGGTAGGAGAGGAGTTATATATTCAAATTGCATGAGTAGTTTGATGGTGATTGTTGTATGTGTTCTATACTCATGCTTGCCTTGCCATGTATATGTATTGAATTAATTGAAATGACAATTTGATAATTATTGAGAACTATTATGATATTCTTGTGATGGGTGCAAGTAATTAACTTGCATGTGTGTGAGGCAATTATGGTTGCTATATATGTATATGTAATTCGTAACACCTTGTTGCCACGTGTGTGGATTAATATTATGATGATTGCTATGCCCTTTGATATCTATGTATGGATTGTTATGAATGATGAGATGAAAATCCACTAAATGAAGTATGGTAATATTAATGAATAATATGTGATGTTGAAATGCCATAGTGGCTGTTTACAAGTATTGACTTGCGTGTATGATGTGAAATATATGCGAAAATATGTTGAGATGGAAATGCCACATTAAAACTTGAAAATAATAATTATGAAACCAACAAGGTTGAAACCCACTAAGGTGTATGGTGGTGTTGGTGATTGTAATGATGATGATGATGATGTTTGATGAGTGGCATTTAGGATGCACAGAGTAAGGATGCATTTGATTTGCATTTGCATTGCATCCATGGCATATCATCGCTGTCTATGTGGAATATTAGGGGGTTCCACTAGGCAGGCCCAGTGGGAGGGTGGCTCAGTGCACGAGCGTATTGTTGATTTCCCCTGTGACTCGGTGTGTGAGTCACGAAGCTGTCCATAGTTTGGTGATGAGGCACCCTATGTGGCAGGCCCAGTGGGCGGGCGGCTCTATAGTGAGCGAGTTACCTCGGTGTCCGACGGGGCACGGCTCTCTCGATGTGTGTTCGGGAGAGGCCCGTAGCACTTTTGGCAAGTGAGGCCATGATGTTGATCCGCAAGTCACAGGGTGACTAGTGCTACAGATGGGCGATAGCGGTTTGGTACCAGTAAAAGATGTTGTTGAGATGCATGCATGCTTTGAGATATGTGTACACATTTTACTACTGCAGTAGGGGCATAGTAGCACACCTATGCTTGACCCATAATTTGGTGTTTATTCCCACAGTCGGATCCGTATTTGTTGTTGATTATTCCATTGTGCATATGCATTAGCCATAAGAGCATTTGCATATAGCATGGAGATATGCCAGAATATGATGATGATTGATGATGATTGAGATGATGGTATTGGTGTTGATGAGATGAGAAGTTAATATAATGGAAGACCACATAAAAGTAAGAGAATATATGAATAAACGAAATGATGTGAATATGACGATCTGTATTTACGGCCCAATATGATGAAGGGCGTGACTGTTTACGATTAATGATGATCATGAGTATGAATGCCCTTGTTGATAAGTGGCTGGTGATTGTGTATATGATTATGTATGTGCTTGTGCTTATTTTTTTTATATGAATTGCGATTCATGAGGCTTGTATGCCTATTGTGATAATGAGGTAATGAATGAATGATAATTTAATATTTTGATAGCAGAGCACACATGACGTTGTATGCATATACACATGATCACAATATATATATTATTCGTCATTTTGAATGTATAACTCACTCTCCCATGTGGTCTCCTTTTTAGCATTGTGATGCAGGTTACCATGGGATGAGTTCAGATTTCAATTAAAGCTTGGGTGAAGGTAAATAGTGGTAATGGAAGTGACTTGGCCGGCATCATTTATGGATTCTTGTGTAATGAATAAATTGTATATGATTGTATAGATGATTTAGAGATTTTGAGTATGTATAAGTTACTTCATTGAATTGATGAATGATATATATATATATATATAGAATGTAAGAGATGATTTGATGTGTATTAGAAGGATTGAAATTGAATGATGTTAATTGATGGTTTTGATAGTCGGGAGAAGATCCCCGATTGTAGATGAATATATTTATGTATATGTAATTATATCTTAGGCATTACATGCTTATATAATTATGTAAAAGGATGATGGATGTCTATTAGGCTTACGATATGCCATTACGTGTTTTGCCGAGCCTTTTCTCATATCGTCATATATGGGACTAGGCGTGTGCCCGGTATACATATTCTTCTTCTGCTGTAAACTCTATTATTTTCGTATACCGTTATGGGCAATTTATTTATCGATCCAGCTTCAGGTTTTATAATCTCACTCTCTGGTTTTTCTGTGATTTGGGTCATGATGTGGTCATGGTGATGTCTTAGAAATATTTTCAAACGCGAAAAATTTATTCGCAATTTTTATTAATTATGTCGATCACATCGGGATTCGAGTACAGAAAATCAGGGGTGTTATAATCTGGTATCAGAGCATATATTGCTCTGAATAGGAATTATTGGTTACTACCAGAGCAAGGCTGCTCTGTGAGGCTTTGATATTATGGATGGCTGGATTGTGATTTCACAATGGTGAGACTTTTATGATGATCTTTGGAGTGAGATGCTCATTAATGACATATGGTTGTTTATATAGATTTAAGGATGATAACTAGCTTGAGGATGATATTATGATTTATTGCCCTACATGAACCGATGATGTACTAAGTGTCTAGGAATTATGAATTGATTATAGGGCATATTTGATTATTGAGGAATTATTGGGAATTGTTAAAGTTGAGCCGTGATTGATGCTCATTGAGGACTCCTTATGGGATTATAAATTCAGAACATCTGATTGATGAATATTGGGAGTATGTCTTTTATTCCTAAGGTTGTATGATGAACTGGTGGAGCCTAGTTGCTCATTGATAATTATGAATGAATTATGAGATTGAATATGAATGAATGAATTTCCTCAATATATGATGGATGGATGCGTTGTGTAAGACCGGCCAAGTTCCTTACCCTATTACCTTCAAATGACAAATATATTGTATTTGTGTATTGATGTTGATATATATATAATGCAAATTGATTTGATGATGAATCCATGATTGAATGTTAATCATGGAAATGAAATATTGAGAAGTGAATATGAGATATGAAATATGAATTGATATGATGATGAGTTTGTACCATGTGTGATCATGGATATGGTATGTTAGTTATGCATTGATTTAATGATGGACCTATGCCGTGTGTTGATTACGGATAGGAGGTATTGAGAAAGAAATTGATATGGTAGTAGACCATACCTATTGAGACCTTGATGTGCATGCGCACCTTATATATAAATTGTTGGTTGGGTCTCTTATATGCATTATGCTTATGGCGTTTAGCCAAGGAATGCTTGTTAAATGAAATGAAACTCACATGCTTGAGTTGAATGAATGAATAATATTGAGTAATTCCTTAGTATGAGTATGTTTGAATCTAAATGATTGGTTGTGCCATTTGTGAAGGACGGATTTTATATCCTTTGGCACAAGAGCCTTATATATATGGAATGATACAAGTGATTTGTTGTATTTCCTTAGAGTGGGAATTCGAATATGTGATATGTGATTAAATATGAAATCGAATACGTGTTAGATTGGGGTTGTGTCTCGGTTTTGATGTGTGAAAACCGAGTGGATGATTAATTTGATGTAGGCCTCTAGGTGTGGTGACCCTATTGATTGGCATGATCTCATATGATCAAATGTTCTAGAGAATTAACATAATTGGACCCTATGGCGGTCTAGGCTCTATGTTGTTTTTGTGAGCCATATCTAATGATGTTGTGTGGTATGTGAGAACTCCACAATGGGTACCAGGTGACCCTTAGACTTCCTAAGTCTATTGATTGATCGAACTTTATGAATGGTTAAGCCATAACGAAATTAATTGTGAAATACGTTGTTGAAGCTAGAGCTGATATGTGATGGAATACGAATAATAAATGTAACCCCTGATGATTAATGAATAATAATGTTGAATTTGGGGTATAATTGGAATTGATTATGGTATATGATTTTACAAAGCGATTTTAGGCTAAATTGTGTGCCCTAGAGACTATGATCATTGGAATAATTATGGATTACATGTGTGAATGTGAATTGGTGAATAGAAATTTGATCGGGTCAATTACCCCCCTATTTTATTTGAAGAGTGCTATATTGATGATAGAGACCACATAGTGATGTGATATGATGTGAGTTATATGTTTAATTTATGGACTTTAGTTATGATTTATGAGGAGAATCCCTAATGTGAAGGCTTATTATGCGGTTAAGTAGCCTACTTAATAAGAGTTTGGTGAATCTTGTAAGGCTTGAATTGATTTATAGCCAACAAATATGTAAGTGAGACAAGAATTTTAGGATATTTGAGCATGGTTTTGGATTGATGAAGCCTGAGGACAGGGTATTTACTTTGTGATGATTGAAAATTTATGGTTGGTACACCGATTAATGGTGAAGTTAATTAAGATTTGATGATTGATATAGCATGATGGATGCCAAATTAGCTATATAAAGGTGGTGAGGTATCAATATGTTAGTTGTGGGCTGGTGAGGATTGTCACCGAGCCTTATATGAACTAGTATTGCTTGAATATGTGTAACCAATATGAGCCATGGGAATACGAAGTATTGGTTCCGATATGGTCTTACATGCCATGAGCATTGTGGCAGCATGCACTTATGCGCCGACTTTATGTGTTTGTGGTAACCACAACAGGATTGGGACGCCTTCCTGTATGTCGGATGCAGCAACACATAGGCCGGGCAGGTGTAGGGATTGTAACTGCTTATGGTGAATGTATTGAGCCTATCTGGTCATACTGAGTATGAACATATGAACTTTGCTGGGTGAGATATAATAGATGATACATGACATACTTGATGCAGAAATTTTACATTAAGAATGATGAAGTGGTGATGAACATGTTCTGATGGACTTTGGGAGTTCAGTGTTATCCTAAGATGTTGTTGAATCTTGTTGATGTGTGGCCTGAGGTATGGCCTTGTGACATGTGTACGAATCTGAATTTCGAGGACGAAATTCTTTTTAGGTGGGGTGGATTGTAACACCCCGAATTTTATAAAAATGAATAATTGATGGAAATGAATAATAAATAAATAATTAAATTAATGAATTGATAATTATTGAGGATGATTCATGAAAATGTATGGATTGTTGTGGCAAGGTATGAATACAAGTATATAAGATGATGGAGAGCTTGGATTCAACATGTGTAATAAATTTGGAATGTAAATTTACAAGTATGAATGTGTGAACAGGTGGAATAAGCTTTATAATGTGTAAAAACATAGAAGATGTTCAAATTTGACTTATAATGAGACTTTCCGAGTGAGAATGCCCAGGACGAGTTGCATAAGCCTTACATATTGTATATGAGTTGTTGGAAGGGAGTGTATTGGCTTTGATTGCAAATTTCATGGGCTGAGTTGTTAAGAATTACGTTTTGTTTGGGTCCTGATGGTCTCGCCCGAGCGAGAAAGGATCTCGCTCAGGCGAGGATCCACTGCATTGGTAAATTAGTCTCTGGACCAATTTCGCCCAGGCGGTGAAGTTCCCGCTCAAGCGAGCTGGAGAAAAATGGTTACTGGGCCTTTTTCGCCCAAGCGAGTGTGAATGGCTTGAGCGGAAGTATAAAATCTAAAGCTGGAATGGTGTTTACTTAAATGGGTGGCTGTTAAGGTTGTGTTTGACCGAGTATGACGAGTCTAGGGTGCGTAAGTAAAATTCTAGATGAGAATTCACTCGAGTGGGAACCTTAGAACGTAATTTTATGAGTTGTGGTGAATTTCCGAGTGAAATTCTGAGTGATATATGTCCTAGTCTTTCCCTTCCGAGTGAATAAGGTATAATCCGAGTGGTTAACATGTGGGTAAGTCTGAGTGGGACTTAATTTGGTAAATCCCTCCAAGTAAGTAGGGGTTAGAGCAATTCCCGACTGGAACTAGATTGTGGGGGACCCCTTCTAAAAGAAAGGGAGGTTTATGAAATCTGCGAGTGGAGTCCCGAATAGGGAACTTCCGAGTTCAAGGTAACTTATCCCGAGTGGATCCCTCGGTGTGTGAAATTCCGAGTGGGAATGCCACCGAGTGGGGACATATGGTGTGTTGTCCAGAAGTACTCTGGAATAACTCCGTTTGAGAGAAAAAGAAAGGAAGTCGGTTTTAGAGAAATTACCAAATGTAAGATTGATTGGGATTACTCGGAATTGGAATGCATTTCCGAGTAAAAGGTCAAACGAGAGAAGAGTCGGTTTTGAAATAATTCACCGAGTGGGAACCAATTATAAGCTGAGTCGGCGTTGAGATGGATGGCTGAGTGGTAGCCGATCAGGTGTTGAGTCAGTTTGGGAATGAAATGCTGAGTGAGTGATGTCTTATACACTCCGAGTGTATGTTAAATGTAAATTCCGAGTGAATAAGGTTTCATGTATTTTGAGTGGCTAAGTGTTAAGTGACTCCGAGTGGAATTTGATTAAAGAGTTTATTCCTGAGAAATGAATGGTTAAGGTATTCTCCGAGTGAGAAGAGGTATAAATGCCGAGTGGAAGAACAATGAGTGATGAGTCAGTACTAAGGCAAGTACCGAGTGAAGGATTGATTGAGAGGAGGACTCGGTTTCGGAATAAATCCCCGAGTGAAAACCGAGCAAGATGAGTCGGTTTTGATTATTTTTACCGAGTGGGAAACCGAGCAAGATGAGTCGGTTTTGGAATGAAGTTGCCGAGTGAAAGACTACTTATGATGACTCGGGTTTAGAATAAATAGCCGAATGAAAGACTATAAGAGTGTGAGTCGGCCCTGAATGACTTGGCTTAATGGAGAGTGGATCGACCTAGATTGTTATGCCAAGAGTGAGAACCGAGTGTGAGATGACTCGGATCCGGGTAAAGTTTACCGAGTGAAAACCGAATGAATATTGGGTCGATTTTAAGAAATCCTGCCAATTGAAACCCGAGTGCTGGGAAAGATGATTTCTGGTTGGATTCGCTTAAGCGAATTAATACCTCGCTCAGGCGAGCGAGTGTGGAAATAGGAACTGGGGTTGTTTCGTCTGTGCGAATGGAGAGGCATATGCGAGAAGGGGCTGTCTCGCTCAAGCGAATGTGGGTTTCGCTTGAGCGAGTGACACCCTGTTTGCGTGTTTCTTCCCTTTTCTCTCGGTTTTGTTTATATTTCCCCTTCCTTCTCGGTTCTGATGGTATTGGACCCTCTTCCCTTATTTTATTAGATAACGAGGGAATATAAAAGGGCATTAATGTAATATATCATGACGTGATGGAATATTGGACTGCCATTTTAATTAAAACTATGAGATTTTAGTGGGAGGGGGATATTAAATCAAAAACTCTCACTTTCTCTCCACTTCACGTCACTTCTTCCTCTCCTTTCTACACTCTTCTTCTTCGTCTTCTTCCCTTCTCCATCTCCTCTTTTCTTCTCTCCAAAAACCAAAACCGTGTGGAGCTTTCTTACCCTCTCCCATTTTACTTTCATGGAGGCTCAAAGGAGAAGCTCATGGTTGGATCCTCTTCCACTCTTCTCCTCTATTTTCGTGCAGAACCCTCTTTTCCTTGGGGGCTCGTGGCCAACTCTTGGGTGAGGTAAGTTCCTTACCACTCTTTATGAGTTTATGCCTTAGATTTTGGGTTCTTGGTTTTGGAGGAGTATATATGGCATGGGTTGTTGGGAGAGCACTTATGATGAGAAACCCTAAGGTGGGGTGTTGTATTATGGCATTAATGGTGGGTTATTATATGTGTAAGGGGTTGATACTTGGATGAGTGGAAAATGAATGAGCGTTTATGGTGTTGTTGGGTTTTAGTGAAACCCTAATTTTAATAAATTGGGGAAAATATGGAATATGAGTGGGAAATACATTTAATGATGATAATGAGTAATATTGATATGGGAGAATGGTCATTGTCAATGGTTGATGAATATTAATAATGATAAGTAAGTTTTGGTGAAACCTTAGCCCTAAGAATTTGGGAAAATGGATATATTGTAACATGGGAAGTTAAATTGAATGTGAATAGGTGATATTTAATGCGTATGTTGTTAGTTATAGTGATGAACAATGATGAACATTTTAGATAATCCTTAATGGTGGAACTAATAGGATATACCTATTGGTTGGTGAATTGATAGGCCATAGATGGATGAGTTGAAATTGTTAATTTGGTGATGTTGTTGAGTTTGGTTGGTCCATAAGATCTAGAGAACCTTGGTTCTAGGAAAGGAATTCCCGAAGCCTAACACGATTACATATGTTGATGATTAACAAGTCTAGGACTTGGGGTTAAGCTTTATGAAAAACTAACAAATGTTTAGAGTTATGATGGTTATTGATTATGTGTATGTATATGTATGGTATGTAGATTGTATTACGGGTGATGCAATGGAGCAATTGGAGCGTTGGGATGGTTTGGCTCTTCCCTCAAGGTAGGAGAGGAGTTATATATTCAAATTGCATGAGTAGTTTGATGGTGATTGTTGTATGTGTTCTATACTCATGCTTGCCTTGCCATGTATATGTATTGAATTAATTGAAATGACAATTTGATAATTATTGAGAACTATTATGATATTCTTGTGATGGGTGCAAGTAATTGACTTGCATGTGTGTGAGGCAATTATGGTTGCTATATATGTATATGTAATTCGTAACACCTTGTTGCCACGTGTGTGGATTAATATTATGATGATTGCTATGCCCTTTGATATCTATGTATGGATTGTTATGAATGATGAGATGAAAATCCACTAAATGAAGTGTGGTAATATTAATGAATAATATGTGATGTTGAAATGCCATAGTGGCTGTTTACAAGTATTGACTTGCGTGTATGATGTGAAATATATGCGAAAATATGTTGAGATGGAAATGCCACATTAAAACTTGAAAATAATAATTATGAAACCAACAAGGTTGAAACCCACTAAGGTGTATGGTGGTGTTGGTGATTGTAATGATGATGATGATGATGTTTGATGAGTGGCATTTAGGATGCACAGAGTGAGGATGCATTTGATTTGCATTTGCATTGCATCCATGGCATATCATCGCTGTCTATGTGGAATATTAGGGGGTTCCACTAGGCAGGCCCAGTGGGAGGGTGGCTCAGTGCACGAGCGTATTGTTGATTTCCCCTATGACTCGGTGTGTGAGTCACGAAGCTGTCCATAGTTTGGTGACGAGGCACCCTATGTGGCAGGCCCAGTGGGAGGCCGGCTCTATAGTGAGCGAGTTACCTCGGTGTCTGACGGGGCACGGCTCTCTCGATGTGTGTTCGGGAGAGGCCCGTAGCACTTTTGGCAAGTGAGGCCATGATGTTGATCCGCAAGTCACATGGTGACTAGTGCTACAGATGGGCGATAGCGGTTTGGTACCAGTAAAAGATGTTGTTGAGATGCATGCATGCTTTGAGATATGTGTACACATTTTACTACTGCAGTAGGGGCATAGTAGCACACCTATGCTTGACCCACAATTTGGTGTTTATTCCCACAGTCGGATCCGCATTTGTTGTTGATTATTCCATTGTGCATATGCATTAGCCATAAGAGCATTTGCATATAGCATGGAGATATGCCAGAATATGATGATGATTGATGATGATTGAGATGATGGTATTGGTGTTGATGAGATGAGAAGTTAATATAATGGAAGACCACATAAAAGTAAGAGAATATATGAATAAACGAAATGATGTGAATATGACGATATGTATTTACGGCCCAATATGATGAAGGGCGTGACTGTTTATGATTAATGATGATAATGAATATGAATGCCCTTGTTGATAAGTGGCTGGTGATTGTGTATATGATTATGTATGTGCTTGTGCTTATTTTTTTTATATGAATTACGATTCATGAGGCTTGTATGCCTATTGTGATAATGAGGTAATGAATGAATGATAATTTAATATTTTGATAGCAGAGCACACATGACGTTGTATGCATATACACATGATCACAATATATATATTATTCATCATTTTGAATGTATAACTCACTCTCCCATGTGGTCTCCTTTTTAGCATTGTGATGCAGGTTACCATGGGATGAGTTCGGATTTCAATTAAAGCTTGGGTGAAGGTAAATAGTGGTAATGGAAGTGCCTTGGCCGGCATCATTTATGGATTCTTGTGTAATGAATAAATTGTGTATGATTGTATAGATGATTTAGAGATTTTGAGTATGTATAAGTTACTCCGTTGAATTGATGAATGATATATATATATATATATATATATATATATATATATATATAGAATGTAAGAGATGATTTGATGTGTATTAGAAGGATTGAAATTGAATGATGTTAATTGATGGTTGTGATAGTCGGGAGAAGATCCCCGATTGTAGATGAATATATTTATGTATATGTAATTATATCTTAGGCATTACATGCTTATATAATTATGTAAAAGGATGATGGATGTCTATTAGGCTTACGATATGCCATTACGTGTTTTGCCGAGCCTTTTCTCATATCGTCATATATGGGACTAGGCGTGTGCCTGGTATACATATTCTTCTTCCACTGTAAACTCTATTATTTTCGTATACCGTTATGGGCAATTTATTTATCGATCCAGCTTCAGGTTTTATAATCTCACTCTTTGGTTTTTCTGTGATTTGGGTCATGATGTGGTCATGGTGATGTCTTAGAAATATTTTCAAACGCGAAAAATTTATTCGCAATTTTTATTAATTATGTCGATCACATCGGGATTCGAGTACAGAAAATCAGGGGTGTTATACCAAGCCTCATTACAACCCGTGAAAAAACCTTGTGATTTCTGAACTAATTCTGTATAAATAACCATTGATTAGATGACAAACAAAGTTAAATTCGTTTGATCTTATGATTGATTGAGTGAAACAGGTTACCTATTACATAGAGATAAACACCTGTGAGGCCAGCCTGAAATTCTGCTTGATTGTTAATAGAATATTGTAAATAAATTTTATCATTAAACCTTTGTTATACTTGATACCAATTTTTGATTATTACAAAATTAGTTAAATTATGAAAATTACTTTTTGTTGTAAATTCTTGGACTAACTCAAAAATTTGATTCCAAATTTTTATTTTTCTTAATTTTCTCTCTTGCTCGAGGACGAGCAATGTCTCAAGTTGGGGGTATTTGTTAGTCCTCAAATTTTCAATAAAAGCTTTAATAAAAATTTCATAAAAATTACAAAAATTAGTTTAATTTGTTAGAAAATTAGGATTTAAATTCAATAAATGGATGTTGTTGGAAATAATCTGCCTTGATCAATTTTCTCTAAGTTTTGCAGTGAAAAAGTTAAGAAATCAAGAGAAAATTACACTGGAGGAGCTGACGCGTAGCCTCATCCCACGCGTAGCATCAATAGCTATTTTTGATGCTGACGCAACGCGTCACAGCCACGCGTAGCGTCAGTGCTGCGTGGTCTCCACCTCCACTTTGGCCAACCACTCCACTAGTACCCAATAATGGGCACTCCACTCAGCACCAATGGGCATCCCACTCAGCATGAAAGGCCAAAACTCGGTGGAAACATGTTTATGTGGCCAGGCATGATCAAATTTAATAATTTGAAGTGGCCATTATCAAGTGTTTAATGGAGGCTGAGTCAGGGGTCTGACGCGTAGCGCCACACTGACGCGTAGCGTCAGCACCCTTGCTCAGCCCTATAAATAGGGCCATCCAACACCATTCTAAATCATCCCATAACATCCCATGCTCTTCTTTTCTCTCTTGTGCTCGACTTTGAGTACTTATTTTGTGAGTTGTAGTTCTAGAATAGTTTTCTAGATACTTGAGTGTGTTTCGGTGTATTGTGATCATTGTATCGTGAAGTTCCCATCGTCTTCGTAATGTCAAACTCTGTAAGTGTTGTTTTTACTTTCACCATGTGTAACTAATTTGTTTATGTTGGAATTGGTGAACTAATCTATTGAGTATAATGTTGTGAATTCGACCTCTGCATGTTTATGATTCAAGTCCATGTTAGTATTTCAACCTTTTATTAATATGAACGTCAAACGTGAGAATGATTTTCATGTGTATTGAAATCTGTTTTATTAGTATGAATGTCAAACGGGAGAATGATTATTCATGCTGTATTGAAACTTGTTTTGATGAAAGTAAAAGTTGGAATACCCTTGGTATCTCAATTCTATAGGGGTTGTTAACCATTGTTGCCATAAGGCCAGGTCTTAATGCAAGTTTTTACTGAGAAAGCTCATGAGGGATCAGACTTTACGGTGAATTCTTAGAATTTATATCACGAGGGATGGGTTATAATGATTTTAAGCTGCAATGACATGAAACTTGATGATTAAATATGCATGTCTTGAGTTCCTCATTGTTATTCTAGATTAGGGATTCAATTTTCAACATAATTTGTTTATCTATGTTTATCTCAAGTATCTTACCTATTCTAGATTGCAACTCAACTTTTTAGATAGATTTTATTTTTTTTATCTTATGAACCACTCAATCATGCTATCCTGTGAATATTGTATAAATTGTATATAAATCATTCTTTTGTCTATAACTTCCTTCACATTTACCATAGTAAATAGAAAATTACTGTTGTTATTGGACTTTCAATCCCAGTGGAACGATATCTAAATTTTGAAAACTACAAACGATTGGTGCGCTTGCCAATTAACAACCTGGTGGTGGAAACAAACTGTTGAGACGCTATCGCCGGGTTAACAATAGTAGTAAATGGACGATTGATTGAGTGGCATTTAGGATGCACAGTGTGAGAGATTGGCATTTGCATCCATGGCATATCATTCGCTGCTTATATAGAATGTTAGGGGTTCCAATAGGCAGGCCCAGTGGAAGGGCGACCAAGTGCATGGGTATACTATTATTGCTCCCTAGTGATTCGGGGAATCACGAAGCTGTCCTTAGTTTGGTGACGAGGCACCCTATGTGGCAGGCCCTGTGTGAGGGCGGCTCTGTGAAGAGTAGTTTACCTCGGTGTCCGATGGGGCACGGCTCCCTTGATGTGTGTTCGGGGGAGACCCGTAGCACTCTAGCAAGTAAGGCCATAATGTTGATCCGCAAGTCATGGGGTGACTAGTGCTACAGATGGACGAGAGTAGTTTGGTACCTGTAAAAGTATGATGTTGTAAGCATGCATGAATTGAGATATATGTGTACACATTTTACTATTACAGTAGGGGCATAGTAGCACACTTATGCTTGTCCCACATTTGATATGTTGTTGTATTCCATAGTCGGATCTGCACTTGAAAATGATTCCGTTGTGCATATGTATTAGCTTTCAGAGCATTTGCATATAGCCAGAGATATACCTAGTTGATAGCCCATGGTGGCGATGAATGGTTGTTAAATAGAGAGAAAGTAAGCCGAGGTACTAACATTAAAAGTGTGATGATTATTGAGAATGTTAAAGATATATTATATATGATATTGCCTTGCGAATATATTTATTTGGACACATATTGTGCTATGATCGAATGATGTATCATGTGTGTGAAGTTTGTGATGTTTTCCTGAAAAGTGAACGTAATGCACACATGTATAAATATCATCACAATGTATGACTTTGGTACATTTGGATTATGTTACTCACATCCTAGTTGCCATTTTTAAGCTTGATGTAGGTGTGATGTAAACTCCTACTCTTTTGGAGGTCGAGGATTGTTGAAGGTAAATGCGGAAGGAAATGTGGGTGAGCCTTGGTCGGCATATATATATATATATATTTGTATAGCATATAATGTGTATATGCTTATTTTGAAATTAATCTGATAATGGTTGATTTTGGAGGTCATGTAGGAAAATTAGACCTTATGTGTACGGCTAATTTTCATTAATGACCTTGATAATGTATAAACGATATTATTATTATTAAATTTTATTTCTATCATTTAATAAATCGATAAGGCATCTTTTATCCTTTTTTTGGTAGATATTTTAATAACTCTTAAATTTAATTACATCGTCTGCTTTTCCCTTGTGACGGCCTCAAGTTCGGTCGTCCAAGGAGCACTCTGATACCGTCTCATATCTTCATATATGAGATCAGTTATTAATGATCTGGGGTAATTACTCGGCATTATATATATTGAATTTCTTCTCCTTAAAGTTAATTCAAATCATGAAAAATTTACCCCTATTTTCAGGCCGAGGTGTTACAACCTGGTATCAGAGCATTGATTGCTCATTGATGAATTATATGAATTAAATATTGTTAAGGAGTGATTGTCACTTAATGTTAACATGTTATAGTTATAGTTAAGCATTATTGGAGCTTGAATTGCTCACTACTTTATATTATGGTTAATGTTAAGCCCAACCAGGCATTTCTTTTTCTATATTTACCTTCAAATTATGAATATATTATGATGATATTTGTATTAATGATAGTCGATGATGATTGGTGTATATTGAGAAAAGAAACATAAGGTTTCTAATTATGTTTGTGTTTTGTGTATAGAGTGATTGATGGTGAATAGGCGTAATATTGATGCAACCGCTATGGCTGAAGCTTTCAATCAGTTTGTCGATATCCTAGAACGACAACAACAACCCGCTGGTTAGCCAAATCATGGTCTTAACCAATTTCTCAAGTAGAAGCCTTCCGAATTTTATGGAGGCTATAAACTGGAGGACGCTTATGTTTGGATCCATGACTTAGAACGGATATTTGCTAGTATAGAATGTACTGAAGTTCAAAAGGTTGAGTACGCGGTGTTTATGGTCTGAGATGAAGCTGAATCTTGGTGGATTCTCACTCGTGGGCGTATGATTGCGGCTTACACTCCTTTGGATTAGGAGAACTTTAAGGTGGAGTTCCTTAGGAAGTACTTTCCTGAGAGCTACAAGAACAAGAAAGAGCTGGAATTTATGGAGCTCAAACAAGGAAGCATGTCGGTGGAGGAAAATGCCTCAAAGTTTAAAGAGCTATGTGTGTTTTACCTTCCTTTCCAACAGGAAGGTACTGAAGCTTCAAAATGTGTTAAGTTTGAGAACGGATTGTGCCAAAAGATTAAGAAGGCGATTTGCCACCAAGAGATTAGGAGCTTTCCTACTCTTATGAACAAGTGTAGAATTTTTGAAGAGAACGATATGGTGCCCAAGAATTATGTGGGGCATGATCATAGATTGAAGGGACAATCCTCTAGCTTTAAGAAGAGGGGTGATTTCAAGAAAAATAGACAATTTGTGCGTGGTTCCTCTTTTTTAAGAGGCGGACGAGGTGGTGGAAGACATGGTGCAAGTGGTGGCCGAGGTAATGGCCAAGGACTCTGATGTTTCTGGTGTGGTGGAAACCATTTAGCCCGTGAATATGGAAATAAAGAAGTTGTGGTGTGCTATCGATTCAACCAACCGGGACATATTCGTCCTGATTTCCTTTAAATGCTATGGATATGGTGGCTCGTAATGATGAGAACCGGGGTGGACATGGTGCTTTTAGAGGCCGTGGTCGTGGAACCAGTAATGATGGCCGCAATGGTGGTCGAAATGGTAATGGCAACGGAAATGGCGACAACGGTCGTGGAAATGGGAACGGACGAGGTAATGGTAATGGTGGCCGAAATGGTCACAATCAGCTTGTTAATCAACAAATTACTGGAAGAGTATTCGCTGTGACCGATGAAGAAACAGCTCAAGCCAATAACCTAGTTGAAAGTAAGTGTGAGATACTCAGAAATTCTGTGCATCTTATTTATGATTCAGGTACGACCCATTCTTTTATATCCAAGGATTGTGTACGGTGATTGAGATTGTCGGTGTGCCTAACGAAAAATGCCTTTGTGGTTACTACCCCAACCGGTGTTTGTCTCAGATCGGTTAACTGATGTGTAACGTTGACATGCTCCTAGAAGGGAGAAAGTTTGTTACTTCTTTCATTTGCCTACCTATGAAGGGCTTGGAGATCAATTTTGGTATGGATTGGCTCTCCAGCAATAAAGTCTTGGTTGACTGTCAACAATGGACTGTCATTTTCCCTTCTTTAGATGTGGGGAAATTCGATGTGCAAGGTATAACTCAACTTTACATACTATTATCTCTTTCCAATGGGACAAATGGTCCCGATCCCTTAAATATTCTTATTGTGTCTGAATTTCTGAATGTATTTCCTGATGAGGTACCTAGTTTACCTCCTCCGCGAGAAGTGGAGTTTTCTATTGATCTTGTTCCGGGAGCGGAACCTGTTTCCCGAGTGCTATATCGGATGTCTCCTATGGAATTAACTGAGTTGAAGAGACAAGTTGAAGAGTTATTGGAACGAGAATTTATTCTCCCAAGTGTGTCTCCTTGGGGTACGCCTATTTTATTGGTGAGAAAGAAGGATGGAAGTATAAGGTTATGTGTGGACTATCGACAACTTAACAAGTTAACCATTAAAAACTGATATCCCCTACCTCGCATTGACGATGTTTCGATCAATTGAAGGATGCCGTTGTATTCTTAAAAATCGATTTGCATTCCAGATATCACCAAATTCGGGTGAAGACCGAGGATATCCCATAGACTGCTTTTCGAACGCGATATGGCCACTACGAATTTGTAGTGATGCCTTTTAGTGTGATAAATGCACCTGTGATTTTCATGGATTACATGAATTGCATTTTCCATGAATATCTCGACAAATTTATGGTGGTGTTTATCGATGACATTCTTGTTTACTCCAAGAGCCATGAAGAACATGAAGAACATCTTCGTCTTGTATTGAATGTCCTATGAGAGAAGGAGTTGTATGTGAAGCTTTCCAAGTGTGAATTTTGGTTATCCGAGGTCTAATTTCTTGGATATGTTATCTCTAAAGATGGTATGGCGGTTGATCCATCTAAGATTGAAGCCATGATGGCTTGGGAAAGACCGACGTCTGTGACCAAGGTGAGAAGTTTTCTTGGTCTTGTCGGTTACTACCGGAGATTTATTGAAGGATTTTCCCGATTGGCTTTGCCTTTGACGAAGCTAACCCGTAAGAATCAACCATTTGTATGGAGTCTTGATTGTGAAAGGAGTTTCCAAGAGTTGAAAGTTAGACTCACTTCTGCTCCTGTGCTGTCTTTACCAAACTTATTGGATGACTTTGTGGTGTATTGCGATGCTTCCAAGCTTGGTCTTAGTTGCGTGTTGATGCAAGGTGAGCGTGTGGTAGCCTATGCGTCAAGACAGTTACGACCGCATGATGTTAACTACCCCACACATGATCTTGAATTGGCGGCGATGGTGTTTGCCTTGAAGTTATGGCGGCCCTATTTGTATGGCTCTAAGTTTATGGTCTTTAGTGATCATAAGAGTCTCAGATATCTATTTGATAAGAAGGAGCTTAATATGCGCCAACAGAGATGGATGGAGTTTTTAAAAGATTATAAATTCGAATTGAGATATCATCCCAGAAAGGCAAATATGGTTGCCAATGCCTTGAGTCAGAAGTCGTTGCATGTTTCTGCTATAATAGTGAAAGAGATGGAGCTCATTGAGCAATTTCGAAATTTGAACGTGGGTATAGAAATATATACTCTGAAAAAGATGTCTCTCAAGGTGTTGATGGTAGCAAATGTATTCCTTGAAATTGTGAAATTGCAACAACCGAAGGATGAATATTTTATTGAGATGAGAAGAACTCAAGAAAAAGGGAAGAACTTGTTTCTTGTGGAAGGTCGTGATGGTATTTGGTGTGTGAAAGGCTGAATTTATGTTCCATCTGGTGGTGATTTAAGAAGGTTGGTACTTGAAGAAGCTCACAAAAGTGTGTTGAGCATGCATCCTGGTGCCACAAAAATGTATCAAGATCTAAAGAAGAATTTCTGGTGGCCCGGTATGAAGCGAGATATGGCTAATTATGTAGCCTCTTGCATTATTTGTCAAAAAGTTAAGGTTAAGCATCAGAAGCCATCTGGTTATTTGAGACCTCTTGATATTCCGGTATGGAAGTAGGACGACATTGCTATGGACTTTGTTTCTGGATTACCCAGAACACATACTGGAAATGATGCTATATGGGTGATTGTAGATCGGTTGACGAAGTGTGCTCACTTCTTGCCCATGAATATAAAGAGTTCATTGGAGAAATTAGCACAATTGTACATTAAGGAAATCGTTAGACTACATGGTGTACCTTTGAGTATTGTGTCGGATCGTGACCCGCGATTCATTTCTCGATTTTGAGGAAGCTTGCACAAGGCAATGGGTTCCAAGTTGAAGCTTAGTTCAGCGTATCATCGACAAACGGATAGACAATCTGAGCGAACAATTCAAAACCTTAAAGATTTGTTACGGGCTTGTGTAATGGAGCACAGTGGTTGTTGGGAAAAATTCCTACCACTAATTGAATTTACATACAACAATAGTTATCATAGTTCTATTGGTATGGCTCCCTATGAAGCGTTATGTGTAGAACTCCGTTGTGTTGGCTTGAAACTGGAGAGAGTTCGTCTTTGGGGCTAGAGTTGATTGCGGAGACAAATGAATAGATATAGATAATACAAGAAAAGAAGAAAATTACCCAAGATCGTTAGAAGAGTTATTATGATAAGATGCAGAAGCCACTTGAGTTTCAAGTTGGCAATCACGTGTTTTTAAGAGTATCAAGAGATAAGGGTATTGGAAGAGCTTTAAAGTGTAAGAAGTTAAACCCGAGGTTCATTGGACCCTATGAGGTTTTGGAGCGGATTGGTGATGTGGCATATCGGATTGCACTTCCTTCGCACATTGTGAATCTACACAATGTATTCCATGTCTCACAGTTGAGGAAGTACATTCCTGATCCCTCGCATGTAATCCCAATTGATGATGTTGATGTGCGAGATGGCTTAACTATTCCTCCTGTTTCCATTCGTATTGTCGAGCGCTCCGTGAAGAAGCTACGGAACAAATTGGTGCCCTTGGTAAAAGTTATATGGAAGCACGAAAATATAAAGACGTTCACATGGGAACGTGAGGACGATATAAGAGCATGATACCCCGATGTGTTCGAATCTGGTATGTTAAATTTCGGGGACGAAATTTCTTTTTAGGTGAGGTGGATTGTAACACCCTAAATTTTAAAATAAAAGATTAATTAAGGAGATAAATATTAGATGATTATAGTTAGGTTATTTAATTAGTATTTTGGGAACTCTTTATAATTTATTGGAACTGGATAAGCGAAAAATGAGCCCGGTTGAAATATGGGTGTCGAACCAAGTATCCCCGATTGGGATAATATTGGTCAGGGCTGTTGAGGATATTATTGGGAATCCGAATATATATTCAGAATAATTTTTGGATAAAGTTTTGAGCCCAAACCGAGATCCTGTTTGTCATAAAACGATGAATCTTTAATGAGGGATTAAAAATAAAGTCAAATAAAACATTTTTCTTTTCTTATTCCCATCAGCCCCTTGGTTCCTCTTAACAAACACCTTACTTCTTCTTTTTCTCTATTCTTCTCCTTTATTTCCTCTTCTACTTCTCTTCAAAAACACTAAGCAAAAGGGTGATGGCTCTCTTCTCCTCTCCCATTTCCGTTCTTGAAGGAGCTTGGAAGCGTTTGGAGCTTGAAGTCTCACCCTCCTTTCTCCTCATTTTTGTGTGGCTTTTCCCTCTCTTGGAAAACTCTCTCATTCCTTCTCTTGAGGTAAACTCTTGCTATTTCTCAAGAGTATGAACTATGGGTTTTTGGGTTTTGATGTTGGGAAAGTGATTTAATGAGTGTTGTTGGGTTATTAGAGAAACCCTAACCCTATGATTTGGGGGAAATGTAAAATACGAGTGGAGAAGCATTTATTATGTTGATAATTGTTATTGGTGAGGTGAAATGATGTTATTAATGGTGAATAGCCATTAATGAGGCTTAATAACTGATGATGGTTGTTAGGAACCATCAATGTGGGAACCCATTAATGGGTTTGACATTAAAAGTGCATAATAATAAATGTAGGCACCTAACACGTGGTGGTTGTGGTGGAATTAATGAAATAAATGGGACTTGAGAGTTAAGATGCTGGAAGACACCAAGTAAATAAATATGAACATTAAGCTGAGGTGATTGAATAGAAAATAAATGTGTGATATATTGTGATGTAGGAAGTAACCCCATCGACAAGGCGGAACCATCTGACTGCGGTGATTACTACTTCTCTTGAGGTTGGAGGGGGTAACTATTCTAAATGCATGATTTCATCCATTGATGATGTGAAAATATGTATATATGATTATGTTTAATGATTTCTTGGGTGGACAATGTAATGATTTCATGATTTGAGTGCATTTAGAATGATTGATGTTATGTGGCATGTATTTAGGATGATGAATATGATATTGACCTGGTCTGAGCCGAAGTCCATGATCCGGTATGGGACCAGTCACGAGATTCAATAGATGACTAAGGTTTTATACTGTGCGGTATGTATCCGGTATGATTATCCGGTATCCCAGTGAGAGAAGACCAGTCTTGATGTTCCAAAGATCCTTTACACCGACCTTACACGTTGATATGGGAGACAAGTATGGCTTAAGAGGTGGGGAATGCATCATTCAGAGGGATGTACAAGACACTAGTAATAGGGATGAGCGCTATTACCTAAGCCATTTACGATTGTCCTTTACATCTCTGATATGGAGAACAGAATCCCTCCGATATATGAGGTGTTAACACGGACATACCGTTATAGGGAGATCGCCTATACAGTTTTATCAGTCTGATGTTTTACCTGCTGAGTCAGTATTGCACACAGAGTGGATGAAATGATATCCGTACTTTGGTACCGGTGTCGAGACCGGATCTGATATTATGTCGAGTATGTTGATGAAATATGTCATGATGGTTTGAGACCATGTTTTGAATTGAAATCAATGATGTGAAATATCCCAATCAAGTATTTATGAATTGATAAATGTGATTGCCACTAACTGGCGATATGTGAGTTCCAATGAGAATTGGTAAAGATTGATAATACTGAAATCCACTAAGTGGTAGTAGTAAATAGACGATTGATTGAGTGGCATTTAGGATGCATAGTGTGAGAGTGCATTGATTGACATTTGCATCCATGGCATATCATTCGCTGCTTATACGGAATGTTAGGGGTTCCAATAGGTAGGCCTAGTGGGAGGTTGACCCAGTGACGAGGCACCATATGTGGTAAGCCCTGTGGGAGAGTGGCTCTGTGATGAGTAGTTTACCTCGGTGTCTGACGGGGCACGGCTCCCTTGATGTATGTTCAGGGGAGGCCCGTAGCACTCTAGCAAGTAAGGCCATAATGTTGATCCGCAAGTCACAGGGTGACTAGTGCTACAGATTGGCAAGAGTGGTTTGGTACTAGTAAAGGTATGATGTTGTAAGCATGCATGAATTATGATATATGTGTACACATTTTACTATTACAGTAGGGGCATAGTAGCACACCTATGCTTGTCCCATATTTGAGTCAGATTCGCACTTAAAAATGATTCTGTTGTGCATATGCATTAGCTTTAAGAGCATTTTTATATAGTCGAAGATATGCCTTGTTGATCGCCGGTGGTGGCGATGGATGGTTGTTAAGTAGAGAGAAAGTAAGCCGAGGTACTAACGTTAAAAGTGTGATAATTATTGATAATGTTAAAGATATATTATATATGATATTGCCTTGCGAATATATTTATTTGGACATGTATTGTACTGTGATGGAATCATGTATCATGTGTGTGAAGCTTGTGATGTTTTCCTAAAAAATGAACATAATGCACACATGTATAAATATCATCACAATGTATGACTTTGGTACATTTGGATTATGTTACTCACCTCCTAGTTGCCATTTTTAAGCTTGATGTAGGTGTGATGTAAACTCCTACTCTTTTGGAGGTCAAGGATTGTTGAAGGTAAATGCAGAAGGAAATGTGGCTGAGCCTTGGTCGGCATATATATATATATATATATTTGTATAGCATATAGTGTGTATATGCTTATTTTGAAATTAATCTGATAATGGTTGATTTTGGAGGTCATTTAGGAAAATTAGACTTTATGTGTACGGCTAATTTTCATTAATGACCTTGATAATGTATAAACGATATTATTATTATTAAATTTTATTTCTACCATTTAACAAATCGATGAGGCATCTTTCATCCTCTTTTTGGGAGATATTTTAATAACTCTTAAATTTAAGTACATCTTCTACTTTTCCCTTTTGAGGGCCTCAAGTCCGGTCATCCAAGGAGCACTCTGATACCGTCTCATATCTTCATATATGAGATCGGTTATTAATGATTCGGGGTAATTACTCGGCATTATATATATTGAATTTCTTCTCCTTAAAGTTAATTTAAATCGCAAAAAATTTACCCTTATTTTCGGGCCGGGGTGTTACAGTACACACTCGTTGGATGCGTCGCTTTGTCTTCAGGTGTATTGTTACGTCCCTGCGTTTTGAGTCAAAACGACACATCTATAGTTGCGTGTTGGGTCATATCTGTTCACCTTCCAGCCCATTGCCCCTAAGTTTTCCTATAAATAAGAGGTCAAGTTTGATTGATAATTTGCTTGAAATTTTGACTACAATAGCTCTGCCTTTCTTCAGTTAGCAACTGGCATCCCCTGGCTTGTACTAAGAAAATCGCTTGTAAAGAACCCTAAGGTAGTCTCTCTATCTTAGCTCTTTCTTAAGATTTTGCACTTGTTTTATTTTTATAAAATGTTAAACCAGGATAAGGGAGATGACCACGCAAGTGACAATTTAGTGGAGATTGTCTCTGAGGCACTGTTGTTGCCATCTACAGGAACTCGGGTAAAACAGCGGTTGTCGCAAGAGAATATACGTAGGTGAGTTAGGAAGGGCCCTAAGGAAGCCACTCTGGCTATGCCAAGTGTGTTAGCCCGGTAATAATGTTTTAACTGTTTGTGTTTACCACCAGGTCATTAATTGGCAAGCGCACCAATCGTTTGTAGTTTTCAAAATTTAGATATCGTTGCACTGGGATTGAAAGTCCAATAACAACAGTAATTTTCTATTTACTATGGTAAATGTAAAGAAAGTTATAGACAAAAGAATGATTTATATACAATTTATACAATATTCACAGGATAGCATGGTTGAATTGTTCATGAGATAAAAAGAAAATAAAAATCTATCTAAAAAGTTGAGTTTAAATCTAGAATAGGTAAGATACTTAAGAATAAAACACAGATAGACAAATTATGTTGGAAATTGGATCCCTAATCTAGAATAACAATAAGGACTCAAGACATGCATATTTAATCATCAAGTTTCATATCATTGTAGCTTAAAATCATTATAACCGATCCCTCGTGATATAAATTCTAAGAATTCACCGTAAAGTCCGATCCCTCGTGAGCTGTCTCAGTAAAAACTTGCATTATGTCCGGGCCTTATAGCAACAATGGTTAACAACCCCTATAGAATTGAGATACCAAGGGTATTCTAACTTTTACTTTCGTCAAAACAAGTTTCAATACGGCATGAATAATCATTCTCCCATTTGACATTCACACTAATAAAACAAGTTTCAATACACATGAAAATCATTCTCCCATTTGACGTTCATATTAATAAAAGATTGAAATACTAACATGGACTTGAATCATAAACATGCAGAGGTCGAATTCACAACATTATACTCAATAGATTAGTTCACTAATTCCAACATAAACAGATTAGTTACACATGGTAAAAGTAAAAACAACACTTATAGAGGTTGACATTATGAAGACGATGGTAACTTTATGATACAACGATCACAATACAACAATACACTCTTAAGTATCTAGAAAACTATTCTAGAACTAAAAACTCACAAAAGAAATACTCAAAGTCGAGTACAAAGAGAGAAAAGAATGAGAATGGGATGATGGAATGGGACGCTTAGAATGGTGTTGGATGGCCCTATTTATAGGGCTGAGCAAGGGTGTTGACATTACGCGTCAGTGTGACGCTACGCATCAGTGTGACGCTATGCGTCAGTCCCCTGACTCAGCCTCCATTAAACATCTCGAAGTGGCCACAAGGGAATTATTAAATGAATCATGCCTTGCCACTTGGCCCTGTCCCCCATTCGGTTTTGGCCATTTGTGTTGAGTGGGGTGGCCAATAATAGGTCAAAGCTGAGTGCTTGGCCAAGCTGGCTGTGGAGTCCATGTAGCTCTGACGCTACGCATGGCTGTGACGCGTAGCGTCATCATCAAAAGTAACCATGCTACGTGTGGGGTTGATGCTACGCGTCAGCTCCTCCAGTATCTTTAATTTTCTCTTGAATTTTCTACTTTTTCACTGTAAACTAGAGAAAATTGATCAAGTGCATATTATTTCCATTAACATCCATTTATTGAATTTAAAACTTAATTTTCTAACAAATTAAACTAATTTTTATGATTTTTGTGAAATTTTTATTAAAGCTTTTATTGAAAATTTGAGGACTAATAAATACCCCCAACTTGAGACATTGCTTGTCCTCGAGCAACAGAGAAAAATAAGAAAGAATAAAAATTTGAAATCAAATTTTTGAGTTAGTCCGAGAATTTACTACAAAAAGTATTTTCACAATTTAACTAATTTGTAATAATCAAAAATTGATATCTAATATTACAAAGGTTTAATGATAAAATTAATTACAATATTTTATTAACAAACCGAGCAAAATTTTAGGCTTACCTCACAAGTGTTTATCTCTATGTAAAGGGTAACCTGTTTCACTCAATCAATCATAAAATCAAATGAATTTAACTTTGATTGTCATCTAAACAATGGTTAGTCATACAGAGTTAATTCAAAAATCACAAGGTCTTTTCACGGTTGTAATGAGGCTTGGCTTACAAGAATCAATGGTTTTTCTTGGAATTCAAAACCTGAAATCATAAAAGAGCATTTTATAATTTGTTGGCTTTATCTTGGCCCAAATCTCAATTCCCTTATTGATGAAAAATAAATACCCCCAACTTGATTCTTTTCACTATTTTTGATTTTTCTTTTTCATATTTTATTTTTTTGTATTTTGAAAAGAATCAAGTTGCTTATCTTTTTCACTCCCCATTTCTGTAAGAACACTAAAGACATTTTTCATTTCTTTCAACTGCTCTTTTAATCAATCAAGTATAAGGAATGGTTAAAACTGTTTTAGGTTTAAGGGTACCAAAGAATTTATTCTCAGGCTCAATATGGGCTTGCAAAGGATAAAATAATTTTTACCAAGGTAAGCTGTTTGGCCCAAGGTTTCTTTTCACCAATAAATATGACTTCATCATTTTCCTGAATTATCTGTACAACAACACAAATCAGAGATTAAAGCAAAATCAATTTGAATGAAGTTATATCAGTTAAACCCTCAAGTGTTTAAAGGATCTCTTAACTCACCGGGTTACCAAAATTTGCTTGATAGTTAATAAACTTATTGTAGTTAAATTTATCAAAATTCCTAAGTTATAAAAGAATTAATAATTAATTTTACAAAATTGGTTTTATTGCGTAAAAACTTTAAGTGAATAAATTAACTTACTAAAAAATTTGATTGATTTATTAAACAGATAAAATTTATTTTTGGATTTTTCAAATAGAACACGAAAAAAACATAATAAATTAAACACACCACACGTAATAAAAGACAAAATATAATATAATCTAAAAAATAATATCAATGTAAATATAAACTAAAAGTGTATGTAAAAAGGTGCAGAAAATAAAGAAGATAGCACCATCAGTCCTCTATCTGGTCATCATCATCCTCTTCCTCATCAGCATCACCATCAGAATCAGCCTGTGCTCCAGACGGTCCACCAGTCTCAGGGTAGGTAGGTGCATCACCGGGCCAAGCTACATGAGCTACAAACTCAGCCGGTGTGACATATAGTGCTCCCTCACCCTGAAGTCTGTACTGATAAAATTCATCATGAAGATGAATATAAGCTCTGTGTGTGGCAGCCATCATCTGCATCATATGCTGATGCTCTAATGTCATCCTGGCAAATCCCTCTGTGACAACATCGGCAGGTGGTGGCTGTACTGGTGGTCTCCTCCTCCTGGGTCTGGGCTGAGCCTCCTGCTCCAGAGGTGGAAGCTCGTACTGCTAAACAAAATAATCTCTGTTCACCGAGACCTTGGGAACTCTCCCTAAAGAACTCGTGAACTCAGGTGATGGCACAATAACTCATTGCCTCCTCAGCAAGGCAGATATGATGAGGGGGAATGGAAGATTCACTTTATACCCAAGGGCATAGAAGTGAATCTGCTCTGATATAAGCTCGGCGATGTTAATAGTATGGCCTGGAGGATAGAAAATAGAAGGCAGCATCGGTCGACTGGAATAGATGAGAGGTGGGTGACAGAGGTGATGTTATGTAGCATAAGGTGGGACCATGCTTGGGCTAGAGGGGTCAGCTGGGTCTTTAGAAGGTTAGATGGACTTCTTCCAACCTTACTCAGGTTGAAAAAGATTCCATCCTTGCTCAAGAAATGAGCAATCTCCTCGAGGGAGTATCCTAAATCACCCTCAGCAACTATCTTGTTTCTATTTTCCATCCAGAAATAAGTATCGTCCTCGGGAGTAGGCTCCCAAGGATTACCCAATAGGGTACTAATGGTATCCCGGTCATAAGTGATATGCCGGCCCCTCACCCAACTCGTCCTTTGTTGTCCAATGTTCGGCGCATCCTGACGAGTCCTATAGGCGTTTGCATAAAATTCCATCACCAAGATGGGATCCTCCTTAGTCGGTAGAGAGAACAGGGGTCCCCATTTCCTCCTCTGAACTCCATCCTGCAGCTCAGGATAGTCTCCAACATTAAGATCCAACACCCTCTCCTAGATAAGCCTTTGCCCCTTTATCTGATGGAAGCGGTCCCATTTCGCGTCAGTGCGAAATCTAGTGGTATCCCTCGGTCCCAACACCTCCTCTCCCTAAAGATCAGGATCCTCAGAGGTGGTGTCAGTATCAGTGGCCCTTCTCTGTCTTTTAGAAGGACCAGTAGTAGGGATAGATTTCTTTGGTGCCATCTGTAAAAAGAAAAATTAAAAATCAAACACACATTATATTATTTGAAAAACATATCGAACATCAAACATACATAATCAACAAATTATTTACAAAAAGTTTAAACATAAAAATTTTATTAAAGAAAATCACACAAGATACAACATATAAATTCACACAAAATCCACAACAACATATTTTTGAATTTTTTTGTAAAAATCAACATGAATATTTTTGGATTTTTAACAATAAAACAAAAATTTCACACAAAATACAACATGCATATTAACATAAATTTCACATAACATGCATAAATATATAAGTTTTTTTTATGTATTTTTAATTTTTATCAATGCAAGAAAGTATAACAAATACAAACTAAGAAAATTCATTAATTTAAAAAGAAAAACAAACAACAAACATCAAAATAGGCATACTAGACAGAATTATTTAAAACATCAAGCAATTATCACACAAAAATTAACAAAAATTAAAAACAGAGGCTGACGCTAGGCGTGGGTGGGACGCTACGCGTCAGCTCTATTCCTCCCACGCTACGCGTCAGAGGGACGCTATGCATGGGCTTGCAGAACAGAAACTGCCAAACAAGGGTTGCGCAGCAGCAACCCCCTTCCAAAACCACATTCAATCGATTCAATTCCTTATTCTAACAGCAAACAAATACCAATGGTCATCTAATCCTAACCCTAACCGCATGCAATTCTAAGAATTGAAATTGGAATTAAAAATGGGGGAAATTTAGAAAACTTACTTGGAGTCCTTGAAGTGATTGAAAGAGTTGAGAGAAAGAGAGGTTTTTAGGTTTTTGAAACTCTAAGAATGGAAGCACAATGAGGCAAAGAGGGAATTTTAGGTTTTTAAAACCTAAGACGGGCCTCTCTGTTTCAGTTTTAAAAACTGAACGTGGGCCCTCACGCTACGCGTGTAATGGACGCTACGCGTCAGGTTGAAAATTCAGAGTCCACGCTACGCGTCACTGTGGCGCTACGCGTGGGCTTCTTGTTTTTGATTTTCAAAATTTTGATTTTCAAAAATATTTTCTTTTAAGTTTAAAACCCCTTTTCTTTTTTCAAAATTAAATTTTATCTAAAAATTTGAAAAACGTTTTCTCTTTTTTTTAATGTTCAAAATTAATTGAAAATAACAAGAAAAGAATGGGTTGCCTCCCATTGAGCGCTAGGTTTAATGTCTCCAGCCAGACATTACCTCTGATTAATCAGGTGGTTTCTCAATTTTCGTTGAGGAATCACCTGTCTTTTTCTTCCTCTTTCTTCTTCTCCGATGCTTGATTGCCTGTCTTTCATCATTCAATCCATCGGTTAATTTAAAACAATTTAATTGATTGGGAAGAGGTATACCTGGTTTGGTTGAAGGGTAAACTTTTTCTTGTCCTCAGATGTTCATGAGCATCGAAGTTTACCTCTTTTCCATGAATTCTGACTGCAACCAAACTTTGATCAACACCCACCATTATTTTTGCAGTCTTTATGAAAGGTCTTCCAAGGATAAGTGGGATTTCAGTATCCTCCTTTATATCCAGTATCACAAAGTCAACCCTGAAGTGGTACTCATCAACTTTTACCAACACATCTTCCACAATCCCCATAGGTTTTTTTATAGAGCGGTCAGCAAACTGTAAGTTTGTCTTGGCTTCCTTAAGCTCAAATTCACCAATGCGTTTTATTAAATCTAGGGGCATCAGATTGATGTTAGCCCCTAAATCTAACAAAGCATTCCTGATGTTGATATTTCCAATAGTTACAGGAATGGTGAAACTCCCCGGATCTTTACATTTTTTCGGGGTTATGATGGCAGTATAGTTTGTTTCTTGCTCTTCATTCACAGGCTCTTGTATATTTTTTTCTTTTTCATTTTTTTTTAATTTTTTCACTTTCTTTTTCTTCTTCTTCTTTCTTTTTCTCATTCTTTTCTTTACAATCAATTTTCACAACTTTACAATTTTCAGAAGAAACAGCATTACATTGTTCCCTTGGGTTTTGAGTGTTTGCAGTAAACCCAGAATTTTTCAATTCAGCTATTTCTTTTGCAAGCTGGCCTATTTGTAAGTCTGATGCTTTTCGGGCAGCTTCATTTGTCTCCACAAATTGCAATAACTGTTGGATAGATTCCTCAATCCTTGTCAGTCTTGCATTGTCAATTTGTGATTGTTGTTGCTTAAATTGATTGTTAGGAGGTCTATTGGAAGGTCCAGCATCTTGTCTCCAGCCAGAATTCTGATTCTACCATCCCTGTTGAAAATTGTTAGGAAAAGAATTACCATAATTGAAAGGGAAGTTACCCAATGGTATTCTTTGATGGTTCAGAAAATTGGCTTGCTCTTGCTCATTTCTGTCAGGGGCACAGTAACCACATGGTTGTTCATCCATGCAATGCATACATTGTTTCAATTGAGCGGGGGGTGGTGATGTCACTTGAGCAATTTGAAGTTTCTCTAGTTGTTTGCTTATGGCTTCAATTTGTTGGGTCAGTAATTTTTGCTGAGCCAATACTGCATCATTTACCCCCAATTCGAGCATACCTGGCTTCCTTGGTGCATTACCTCTTTCATGTTTTGCTTGGCGATCACTAATAGACATTGATTCCAATATCTCAATAGCTTCTTCCACGGTCTTGTTCATTAAAGAACCACCTGCACAAGCATCTAACATCATCTTGAACTGAGGTAATAACCCATGGTAAACGATCCTTACCTTTTCGGCATCATCCAGGTTGTGGTTTGGACACTTTCTCAAGAGTGTCTTGAATCGTTCCCATGTTTCTCCTAATGATTCATCATTGTGTTAGGAATCCTATTAGGGTCAGGCAGCAGAAACACAAAGGATTCCCAAGAAAAGATTGCAAACACGTATGTCTCAAAGCATTATGCTAAATTAAAATTTTAATTAGGGTTTACCTCTTGTAGAAGCAGAACAAGATCCTCGATCGAAGCAATTGTAGCTTCGCCCTTAGGAGTCCACATGAGCACTTCCACCAGAAAACTAATGATCCGAATGCTAGTACGGAATTTTAGTGTAATCTAATTTCTGAGCCCTAGCCTATGAGCATCTCATGCTCTATATATAGGCTTAGGTCTTGACCTGAGATCTCATTAAACATTGGGCTCCTGACTCATTCTAAATGAGTTAGGCCCAAATAGTTTTATTTTCAGTCCAACTAAAATAAAACTATCCTCTGGTGGGCTTACTCTATGTGTGTGACCCTATAGGTAAAATATTCGGTTATATTAATAATAAACTATTTTATTATTAATATAAAATAAGAGCGGTATCTAGCAATACATCATTATGTCCAAATATTATTTATCATCGACATGACCTATAAGTGATAATTATTTTATATATCTATTCCTTTTGTCACGATATCTAATTAGGCCCAAGGCATGGTCGTTGTCATCCTTGTATGGCCCAATTCATTTTACTTGATACCAGAGTAGACTTTATAGAATAAATATGTAATATTTATTCGTCCTAGCATGGCCATGCATTTTATTAGTCTCACTCCATCAAGTGGCCCATAGATATCACTCTTGTCACATAGGAGAGACAAATTCCATCTACATCACTCACATCCCTCTGCATAATTTATCTATTGCCTAATCACAATCTTTATGGTCATCTTATTACAGATAACGTTTGATTGTATTAAAACAATAAACTCCTTATGTAGGAATCGTAGTGACTTCAGGTCGAAGGACTACATACCATTATCACATTGAGAACCGTTTATGACACTCATGTAACGATCCATGCAACGTTCTCATGGTGGGTCTGTCCAGTACAACATTACTCTTAATGTGTACCCGTGTAAAGTCTTGATATCATATATCCATGATTTGTGAGATCAAATCATCAGTACATTCACACACTAATCTTAATGTATTTACATGTCCCCATGTAAATACTTGATTAGGGACGTTTTAGGAATAATTCTCATATGACCTATTATTCCAGGATAAATAGCATTTGTCTAAAACTGAAAATACTAATTTTATTAATAAGTTAAAATTGATACATTAATAGCTCGTAGTGTATACACCAACAATCTCCCACTTGCACTAGAGCCAATCAGACATTTGCCTAATGCCTAATGATCTAGTGTGTCCGTCATGCTTTTGATGTGCAAGAGGTTTGGTGAGTGGGTCGGCAATGTTCTCATCAGTGTGCACTTTACATATCTTAACATCTCCTCGTTCAAGTATTTCTCGGATGAGATGATAACGCCTAAGTATATGCTTGGATCGCTGATGTGACCTAGGTTCCTTGGCTTGTGCAATTGCTCCACTATTATCACAGTAGAGACTTATAGGGTCCACAATGCTAGGAACTACCTCAAGTTCTATTATGAACTTCTTGATCCATACTGCCTCTTTTGCAGTATTTGAGGCAGCAATATACTCAGATTCTGTAGTAGAATCAACAACTGTCTCTTGCTTCAAACTTTTCTAGCTTACAGCGCCACCATTTAAACAAAACACATACCCTGATTGCGATCTTGAGTCATCCTTATCAGTTTGGAAGCTAGCATCAGTGTAACCCTTTACAATGAGCTCTTCTTCCCCTCCATATATCAAGAATGAATCTTTAGTTTTTCTTAAGTACTTTAGGATATTCTTGACAGCAGTCCAGTGACTTTCACCGGGATCAGACTGGTATCTGCTCGTCATGCTTAAAGCATACGAGACATCTGGTCGGGTACATATCATGGCATACATGATTGATCCAATAGCAGATGCATATGGAATCTTATTCATCCGTTCTCTCTCTTCTTTAGTGGAAGGAGATTGAGCCTTTGATAGGCTTATGCCATGAGCCATAGGCAAAGTTCCCTTTTTGGAATCTTGCATGTTAAACCTTTTTAACACTTTGTCTATATATGTATTCTGACTTAGGCCGAGAAGTTTTCTTGATCTATCTCTATAGATCTTAATTCCCAACACATAGGTTGCTTCACCTAAGTCCTTCATAGAAAAACAGCTTCCCAACCAAGTCTTCACAGGCTGAAGGGTAGGAATATCATTTCCAATGAGTAGTATGTCATCAACATACAAGACCAGAAAAACAATTGTGTAGTCACTAACCTTCTTGTAGACACAAGGTTCATCCTCATTTTTAGTAAAGCCAAATTGTTTAACGGCTTCATCAAAATGAAGATTCCAGCTTCTGGAAGCTTGCTTAAGTCCATATATGGAACGTTGTAGTTTGCACACCTTCCTGGATGCTTCAGACTTAACAAAGCCTTCGGGTTGTGTCATGTACACTTCCTCAAGAAGATTTCCATTAAGGAAAACAGTCTTGACATCCATTTGCCATATCTCATAATCATGGTATGCAGCAATAGCAAGCAGAATCCGAACAGACTTTAGCATAGTGACTGGAGAAAAGGTTTCATCATAGTCTATACCATGAATTTGCTTGAAACCTTTCGCTACCAATCTTGCCTTATAGGTACTTATATTTCCATCCATGTCAGTTTTCTTTTTGAAAACCCACTTGTATCCTATAGGTTTTACCCCTTCGGGTGCATTAACCAAAGACCAAACTTGATTAGTGTACATGGAGTCCATTTCAGATTCCATGGCTTCAAGCCATTTCTTAGATTCTGGACTTGCAATGGCCTCTTCATAAGATGTTGGCTCATTTTGATCCATTAGCAACACATCTCCTTCCTGATTTACAAGAAATCCATATCTTTCAGGTTGTTGACGTATTCTACCTGATCTACGCAAGTCTTGTTCTACTGGAGTTGGAGTTATCACAACATTTTATGGTTCCGGCTCTATTTCCACCATTGGCTCTTCAATGCCTTGTAGGTCTTGAACTTCTTCAAGTTCTACTTTCCTCCCACTGATTCTTTTAGAGATGAATTCCCTTTCTAAGAATACAGCATTTCGAGCGACAAACACTTTGCCCTCGGTAGGATTGTAGAAGTAATAACCCTTAGTTTCCTTTGGGTATCCCACAAAAAGACATTTATCTGATTTGGGTCCAAGTTTGTCAGAAATCTGACGCTTTACATAAGCTTCACAGCCCCAAATTTTAAGAAAAGACATACTGGGTCGTTTCCCAGTCCATATCTCATATGGTGTCTTTATGACAGCCTTAGATGGAACACGGTTAAGTGTGAAAGCTGCTGTTATCAAAGCATGTCCCCAGAAGGAGTTAGAGAGGTCAGTTTGACTCATCATTGATCGAACCATGTCTAACAAGGTTCTATTTCTCTGCTCAGAAACACCATTCCATTGTGGTGTTCCAGGAGGAGTGAGTTGAAAGATAATCCCACATTCTTTAAGATATTCATCCAACTCCAGGCTTAAGTATTCGCCACCTCGATCAGATCGAAGTACTTTAATTTTCTTGCCAAGTTGGTTCTCTACTTCATGTTTGAATTCTTTGAACTTTTCAAAGGATTCTGATTTATGCTTCATTAGAAACACAAATCCATATCTACTGAAATCATCAGTAAAAGTGATAAAGTAGCTAAAACCTCCCCTAGCCATTGTCCCTATTGGCCCACATACATCACTATGTATCAAGCTTAGAAGATCACTCGCCCTTTCACCCATTCTAGTAAATGGGGTCTTAGTCATCTTCCCTAATAAACAAGACTCGTATGTATCTATTGATTCAAAATCAAAAGAGTCTAAATATCCATCTTTATGGAGTTTAGAAATACGTTTCTCATTTATATGTCCTAGGCGACAATGCCAAAGATAAGTTGGGTTTAAATCATTTGGTTTAACCCTTTTAGTATTAACGTTATAGATAGGGGTTTCGAGATCAAGAACATAAAGTCCATTACTCAAATTTGCACAACAATAAAACATGTCATTCAAATAAACAGAACAACTATTGTTCTTTATTATGAAGGAAAACCCTTTCCTATCTAGACAAGAAACAGAAATAATGTTTCTTCTTACTGCCGGAACATAAAAACAATTTTCTAGTTCAAGAACAAGCCCTGAGGGCAAGGATAAAAAATAAGTCCCTACAGCTAATGCAGCAACTCTTGCTCCATTTCCAACGCGTAGGTCCACCTCGCCCTTCATCAACTGCCTACTCCTTTTTAGATCCTGCACATTAAGACAAATGTGAGATCCATATCCAGTATCTAATACCCATGATGTTGAAGTTGACAAGTTAATTTCTATAACAAAAATACCTGAAGTGGAAGTCTCACTTCCCTTCTTCTTAAGCTCTTCCAGGTACTTTGGACAGTTTCTCTTCCAGTGTCCCTTCTGTCCACAATGGTGACAATTTCCTTCCTTAGCCACCCCACCCACAGGTTTTAAGGCTGATGTACTTGGCTTATCCTTGCCTTTCCAAATTGTCTTGCCTTTTCCCATAACAGCCTTTCCTTTACCTTTATACATGCCCTTTCCTTTACCTTTGCCAGAATTGACCATTAGTATGGCCTTGCCCTTTCCCTTAGAAATATTGGGCTCAGCAGTCCTCAACATATTGAGTAGCTCTGGCAATGTTTTATCCAATGCATTCATGTTATAATTCATGATGACTGGCTTAAAACTGTCAGGTAATGACTTCAAAATGAGATTAGTAGCTAACTTTTAAGGGAAGGGGAATCCTAGCCTAGCTAGATTCTCCAGGTACCCAATCATTTTGAGCACATGAGGTCCTACAGAACCTCCTTCTTTAAGTCTGCAGCTAAATAGGGCTGAAGAAACTTCATATCTTTCTTGGTCAGCTTGACCTTGATATAGTTTCCTTAGGTTTTCGATCATATCGAAAGCCTCCATATGCTCATGTTGCATCTGAAGCTCAGGAGACATGGTTGCCAGCATAAGACATTGGACATCTAAAGCATCATCTTGATGCTTCTTGTAAGCATCCTTGTCAGCTTTAGAGGCATTGTTCGCGGGTGGTTCCAGAATCGGATTTTCCAGGACATACTGCTTTTTCTCTTGTTTGAGGACAATCCTCAAATTCCTATACCAGTCTAGAAAGTTGGGTCCAGACAATTTTTCTTTGTCTAGGATCGATCGCAATGAAAGGTTTGAAGGCGTGTTTGATGTCATGGTTATCTAAAACAGAAAGATATGTAGTAAGTATCAATTAAATCATATTTAATTTTTGGTCTTAAAATTAAACACGTCTCCCACTATTTTGATTCAAAATAAAATTACCCTCTACGAATCAGAAAATCCCGTTGGAAGATTTTCTAGTGGGCAAAGATCCATATTTGGCCTAATGTTAAGTCAGCTTTGGCTGATCACTTAACATTTGGTTATTTAGGTAGGAAACTCCTTTCCAATTGTATCTTATACAACTCTTAGACATTGGGTTAGGTAACCATTACCGATCATTCATCTTATGAAAGTTTAGCCCAATGTATACGCCTCTAAGTTTATCCCATCGCGTCTTACTAATATAAATGATAGTACCCTGCTTTGGCAGACCCACTACTCATTGACATTAGTATTGACGAGTGAACTTATTGGAAGGCGTTTGTAACTTATTATTTTGAGGGATTTTAATTTATTTTAAATTACCGTCTTTGTTAAATGCTTTAACGCAATAAAATTATCCCCAAAGCATGCAAACGAAATTGTGAGATGGTTATGGTCTTCCTAGAAGAATAGATAAATAAACCTAAAGGAACTATATGCCAAGGCTTCATGAAGTCCTACTTCTTGAACCCACCATCCTCTTGGAGTCACCACTCCTTGGTTCCTTTCAAAGACAAAAGCGCTTAGAGTCACCACTCTAGTTTTCTTCTAGATCTCTACTTTGTTGCCTCGATCAAGATTACAAGATTTTTAAAGAAACTCGCTTTACATACGAGTGAAGGGTTGAGAAAAGAAATACAACAGAATGAAGAGAGGCACAGCACGCAGGCTGTATTTAAATAAAATAACTAAGACCATAACCATTCACCATGCAATGTGTTAATTAATTAATTATAACCCATTTGAAATAATTTTAAAAAAAATAAATTTTTTAAACGGGCCATTAAACACGTGGGTCGGTAATAAGGCGCTACGCAGAGAATATACAGGGGTCCCGCTACCCGGTTAGCGGGCGGGGTCAAGGGGGGCCGCCCCTTGCGGGGTGCAGGGCAGCGCCCCGGCCCAAAAATTTAGTACTGTAGTCAGGTTGGTTCCCAGGAAAGAGAGGTGGGTCCGGTGTGACCGCTTAAGTACCAAATCTTTCCTAGCTAGAATGTCCCACTGACCATTAACAGCTCTAAAATTTCGGCTAGGATTTCAACCACTTTGAAACCCTAATTCCTTGTTGCGAACACTTCACAACGCAGCCATCAAGGCACATGTAGGCAGCGCCGTCTAGGGTTTCAAAATCTAGAATTCAAATTGCACCTTTCTCATGACGGCTGCCTAGGTTTTAACGTTTGAACCCTAGGTTAAGGAACGGCCAAGGTTTAACACTTAAACCTTATCACTTGACGCTCCACAACATGAACTTTTCATGCTCGGAGATGAACGCATTATCAAAACACAGTTTGTATGACAACAAAGAATATTAACGAATTCAACACATGTATCACATACGAAAATTGAAAACGCAAATATCATACAAGCCTCTAAAATAACATAAACGCATACATCAAATGAGAAAGTCTATAAACAGTATCTCATACAATTTATAGAAAACATATGAGCATACGAATCATGATATTATATCATACATAACATGCTTGAATGTTTTTCAAAACAAGTTTCGCAAACAATTTCACAAAACAGAACATAAAGTTTATAACAAGAAAACGATTTCATAAATCGAAATTTTTAAAAGCTTTTGCAGAATGAAAAACATGCCATCATGAAACGTAAAACAAATGCCCAAAACATAGCTTTGCAACCAGGCTCTGATACCACTGTTAGGAATCCTATTAGGGTCAGGCGGCGGAAACACAAAGGATTCCCAAGAAAAGATTGCAAACACGTATGTCTCAAAGCATTATGCTAAATTAAAATTTTAATTAGGGTTTACCTCTTGTAGACGCAGAACAAGATCCTTGATCGAAGCAATTGTAGCTTCGCCCTTAGGAGTCCACACGAGCACTCCCACCAGAAAACTAATGATCCGAATGCTAGTACGGAATTTTAGTGTAATCTAATTTCTGAGCCCTAGCCTATGAGCATCTCATGCTCTATATATAGGCTTAGGTCTTGACCTGAGCTCTTATTAAACATTGGGCTCCTGACTTATTCTAAATGAGTTAGGCCCAAATAGTTTTATTTTCAGTCCAACTAAAATAAAACTATCCTCTGGTGGGCTTACTCTATTTGTGTGACCCTATAGGTAAAATATTCGGTTATATTAATAATAAACTATTTTATTATTAATATAAAATAAGAGCGGTATCTAGCAATACATCATTATGTCCGAATATTATTTATCATCGACATGACCTATAAGTGATAATTATTTTATATATCTATTCCTTTTGTCACGATATCTAATTGGGCCCAAGGCATGGTCGTTGTCATCCTTGTATGGCCCAATTCATTTTACTTGATACCAGAGTAGACTTTATAGAATAAATATCTAATATTTATTCATCCTAGCATGGTCATGCATTTTATTAGTCTCACTCCATCAAGTGGCCCATAGATATCACTCCTGTCACATAGGAGAGACAAATTCCATCTACATCACTCACATCCCTCTGCATAATTTATCTATTGCCTAATCACAATCTTTATGGTCATCTTATTACAGATAACGTTTGATTGTATTAAAACAATAAACTCCTTATGTAGGAATCGTAGTGACTTCAGGTCGAAGGACTACATACCATTATCACATTGAGAACCGTTTATGACACTCATGTAACGATCCATGCAACGTTCTCATGGTGGGTCTGTCCAGTACAACATTACTCTTAATTGTACCCGTGTAAAGTCTTGATATCATATATCCATGATTTGTGAGATCAAATCATCAGTACATTCACACACTAATCTTAATGTATTTACATGTCCCCATGTAAATACTTGATTAGGGACGTTTTAGGAATAATTCTCATATAACCTATTATTCCAGGATAAATAGCATTTGTCTAAAACTAAAAATACTAATTTTATTAATAAGTTAAAATTGATACATTAATAGCTCGTAGTGCATACACCAACATATTGTTTTGAGAAAAAGAGTGTATGGCTGTCATGGCTTCAAAATATTTTGAAGGAGAGTAAAATCTTTCTAAAAATTTTCTTTCAACATCGGACCGGTTTGCAAAACTACCCGGTGGGCAAAATTTAAACCATTCTTTAGCTTTACCAATCAATGAAAAAAGAAATAATCTCATATAAACAGATTCTTCTTGATTAGGTTCAAAACCAATTATGTTGCATAACTCATAAAAAACAGTTAAATGTTCATACGGTTCTTCATGATTTAAACCAGCAAATTGATTATTTTGAATAAGATTTAAAGTAGCAGGTTTAATCTCCACTGGCACTACAGGTCCTTGAAACATTCCTGAAACTCGGGGTGGACCATTAATAGCAGCAAACTATCCCAATGTTCTCCTTTCAGCAGCCATATTTGAACTTTCAAAAATTCTAGAGGTAGAAGAAGAATTAGTTTGTGTTTTAAAGACTTGATTTTCTTTACAAACCTTTCTATCTCAGGATCAAAATAAATTTTACCTGCGGTAGATCGGGTTTGCATACACAAACTAGACAAAGAAAGTTAGTATAATAATAAGTAAAAGTAAACAAATAACAAAAATTTAACTAAGGTAAAAATATTTACCACGGTAATTAAAAATTTACTATTTTACTGAAACAATTCAATCCCCGGTGACGGCGCCAGAAAACTTGTTAGCCCGGTAATAACGTTTTAACTATTTGTGTTTACCACCGGGTCATTAATTGGCAAGCGCACCAATTGTTTGTAGTTTTCAAAATTTAGATATCGTTCCACTGGGATTGAAAGTCCAATAACAACAGTAATTTTCTATTTACTATGGTAAATGCAAAGAAAGTTATAGACAAAAGAATGATTTATATACAATTTATACAATATTCACAGTATAGCATGGTTGAATTGTTCATGAGATAAAAAGAAAATAAAAATCTATCTAAAAAGTTGAGTTTAAATCTAGAATAGGTAAGATACTTGAGAATAAAACACAGATAGACAAATTATATTGAAAATTGGATCCCTAATCTAGAATAACAATGAGGACTCAAGACATGCATATTTAATCATCAAGTTTCATATCATTGAAGCTTAAAATCATTATAACTGATCCCCCATGATATAAATTCTAAGAATTCACCGTAAAGTCCGATCCCTCGTGAGCTTTCTTAGTAAAAACTTGCATTATGTCCGGGCCTTATAGCAACAATGGTTAACAACCCCTATAGAATTGAGATACCAAGGGTATTCCAACTTTTACTTTCGTCAAAACAAGTTTCAATACGGTATGAATAATCATTCTCCCGTTTGACATTCACACTAATAAAACAAGTTTCAATACACATGAAAATCATTCTCCCGTTTGACGTTCATATTAATAAAAGATTGAAATACTAACATGGACTTGAATCATAAACATGCAGAGGTCGAATTCACAACATTATATTCAATAGATTAGTTCACCAATTCTAACATAAACAGATTAGTTACACATGGTAAAAGTAAAAACAACACTTACAGAGGTTGACATTATGAAGACGATGGTAACTTCATGATACAATGATCACAATACAACAAGACACTCTCAAGTATCTAGAAAACTATTCTAGAACTAAAAACTCACAAAAGAAATACTCAAAGTCGAGTACAAAGGGAGAAAAGAATGAGAATGGGATGCTTAGAATGGTGTTGGATGGCCCTATTTATAGGGCTGAGCAAGGGTACTGAGGCTACGCGTCAATGTGACGCTACGCGTCAGTCTCCTGACTCAGCCTCCATTAAACATCTCGAAGTGGCCATGAGGGAATTATTAAATGAATCATGCCTTGCCACTTGGCCCTGTCCCCCATTCGGTTTTGGCCATTTGTGCTGAGTGGGGTGGCCAATAATGGGTCAAAGCTGAGTGCTTGGCCAAGCTGGCTGTGGAGTCCACGCAGCTCTGACGCTACGCGTGGCTGTGACGCGTAGCGTCAGCATCAAAAGTAACCACGCTACGCGTGGGGTTGATGCTACGCGTCAGCTCCTCTAGTATCTTTAATTTTCTTTTGAATTTTCTACTTTTCACTGCAAAACTAGAGAAAATTGATCAAGGGCAGATTATTTCCAACAACATCCATTTATTGAATTTAAAACCTAATTTTCTAACAAATTAAACTAATTTTTATGATTTTTGTGAAATTTTTATTAAAGCTTTTATTGAAAATTTGAGGACTAACAAAGTGTAGCATCCTTAATTATTCAGGGCAAATCTTATGAGTTTCCAACACTTCTCTACCTTGAATAATCAAGTAGTGTCACTTGTTTTTGGAAATAATTGAATTTTTTTGTAACAAAAAAAGTGAAAAACGTTGAGTAGTTACTTAGTAGTTCATTAAGTTAAAGATTGAAAGATACAATAATAATGTAATACATCACAAGGCCAAACGGTTCATTTTAAAACAATAGATACATCCAAAGGGAAAGAAAAGATATAAGAAGGGAAGGGATGTAACAACCCTAATATTTAAAAATAGGAAACTAGACCCTCAGGACTTTTGAGGATACTTTGTTGAGCTTTTGGTAAGAAGCTTGAGGCTTTGGCCTGTTCTCTGAGTAGTTCAGCATAAGAAAAATAGTGAAAAATGGAGCTAGTTAAGATATTTAACATGAAATATAAGAATATCGAGAGAATATAACGAATGAGAGAAGCAACGATAAGAAGATAATAACAACAACGTCCGGCAGTACTGTTTAATAATATGTTAATGACGATTATTTTTGTTTAATTAAGTACTAATTAATTTATAATTATATTAGTTGATAATTATTTCTTGTCAATAATATTTTATAGATAACACTTAACCCTGGTAATTAATATCTAATCTCAATCAATAATTATTTAGAAATATATTATTTAATTTTAAATGATGAATACTTATTTATCCATTTAATTTGAAATTTATAATATTATTTTATAATAATTATTTATTTAAGGGTGATTATTTTAATTGAGTGTTAGTTATTTGATAATTATTTAGTTAGTAATTATTCTCTGCTAATAATATTTTAACATGTAATAACAAATTGTGCTTAATAACTTATATTTAAAATTTTATAAAATATATTCAATTAATTATTTTGAAAAATTTATAAATATTTATAATGATATTTTATTTTGAAATTATATTTTAAATTGTTTATTTAATTAATAATTATGTTTAATAATAAAATATTGTCAAGTTCCTCATATTTGAACTGTGAGACCCAGCCTGAGGTTAGACTCTGACTGTTCGACCTGAGACTACTGATCCACTAAGGAAACTAGTCCTGTTAGGATCGTTTCATAAAGGATCAAGGGTGTCTAACACAGCCTGACCGGCCCAATTAGAACCTTTAATGTCTCCTATGTTTGACCATTCATATACCTCGAGATATTAGATGGTGGCACGATCAGTCTCCAATGACTCGTTTTGATGTTTTAGGAACTTCTCCTGAAGAGATCGCAGCCTGGTTCGGACTCTATCACCCTCGTTTTTCCATAAATCAGTTTCTTCATAAATCGTTTTCAAACTCGACCCGAATACCTTTAGTGTTTTGGACTCAACTTTGGCATACGATCTTGGAATCGAACGATTTTGGTTTTAATCTGTTTGTTTTGAAAAGATCTTAAACCTCCGTTTCTAGCCCCGAACTCCGATTCTCACTCTGTCAAGCCTAAAATCGAAGATTGAGTATATTTGTCTTAAAATTCCACCACTTAAACGTTTTCCCTACGTATGGTTCACAAAAAAATTCATAACTCTCTCGTACAACCTTCGTTTCACACAAACTTTGTGTGAAAATCTCCGTAACGAAATTATCTATGTTTTTTTATAGATATCGAAGGCCAAATCCTTCTAGTTTGGTACAGTTTAATAGATCTTTGCAACCCCTTGGCTGTTTCATTTTAATGTTGGCAGTCTTTGGTAAAATTCACATATCTCCTTTGTCTGGTGCTTGAATCACTCTATTAGTTTTGCTATGAATCCATATCGTAGATCTATACAATGTTCATGAAGGGCACGAAACCCAATTCTCAAGGGATAATTAATGGTGAATTTATTTCCGAAGACATAGCTGATCCGGGAAGCTCCTAGAGAACCCTTTCGTAAATCGGGTATATCTCAGGCTACCGATCTCAGATCATTGCAAATGATATATAAAATTATAGAGAAAAGGAAGATCTACAAACTTCATGAAGGTCTTGAAAGCCAATTCTTACTTCATAAATCCCAGAATTTAAAATACCACACTGATTCATGTAAACACCCTAAAAATGAAGGTAAATTTTTCACGATTTAAAGAGGAAACAATTTAGGAAAAGAAGGCATCGCGGAATAAGTTTTCAACAAGTAACCCCAGACCATTTGAATGACCTATCTCATATATGAAGATATGAGAAGGTACGTAACTTAAACAAATGTCTACGTAGGACAATCAGTTACGTGGTCGTCATACACGTGTTTGTGAGACATGCAAGTTAATCCAAGGTCAAGAGTAGATATGAGAAATACCCAAGGAAATACAAAGTGATTGCCAAGACATAATCAAGACATGTACAATCGGTCATACAAACATTCCATGAAGTAAGAAAGTGCAAAACATAACCCAAAAAGGGATAAAAGTATGTAATAGCCAATATTGGAGAAATCCACTGGCAGTGGGAATTCCTACTGGCCGTGGAATTCACTGCCAAACGCCCAGAATTTCAAAATTTTTCAAAACAGAGAAACCCACTGGCCGTGGAGTTCTCTGGTTCCATGACCCAAAATGCATAATTTCATAAATAGAGTGATCCACTGGCAGTGGGAATTCCCATTGGCCGTGGATCTCACTGCTGTCAGCTCCATTCTGCAGCTTTTTGACCCTTATGATTTTGCCAACTCTGGGACCCCTTTTTACTAGGCTAATTAACTCCAATTTGAATGAAATTTTATACATAAGTTACCTACCCTAATATCAACTGTGGTAAAGTTTCAAACCCAAATTCCATCCCAATCAAAATCTAAGCTATAGGGTAGTTTTATGCATATTTTTGGCAATTTACATGACATACCAAAATACAATTGGCTAAGTTTTTGTCCAAACTTTCCATGGACCTATATTCACATATATAAATGTGACTTGCTCCAACAAGTCTCATCCAATAACTCATTTCCTAGATCAAGATATGTCCTAGTGGTGATTCATGCCCTTTTTGGCCGAACCAAGCATGTCAAATTCCAAACTAAGCCCCTTTGGGCACAACCAACCATGAATACAAGTTTTAAACATATATTATGACTTGTAGGTGACCTCTACATGAACATTTATCCATTAAATGAAAATATGACCCATCCACTTCCTTGTTTTACATTCAATTCATAATATTAATGGTACACAAATCACATTTTCATTTCTAATGACTTTAGATCTCATAATCTCATCATTCATTCATCAATATAGCATAAAATCAATGTATCTCAAGTATCATTACCTAATGCTAAGGTCATGACCAAAAATTAGCCTTTCAAACACATAAGGCCTAATTTTCACAAATGACCCTCAAAATGAATACCTAACATCATTCAATCTTCATGTACAAAATAAGCATATACACATATTATGTGCTTTACAAAGATTGCTGGTCAAGGCTTACTAGCTTTCCTTCCATATTTACCTTCACCATTGCTCAACCTCCAAAAAGTGTAGGATATCCAACATACCTACATCAACCTTTAAAATGGCAACTAGGAGGTGAGTAACATATACCAAATGAATTAAAGTCATACATTATGATGATTCATATACATGTGTGCATGACATACATATCTCAAGAAACATCATAAGCCTCATTCGCACATCAAAACATTCCATCTCAACAAAACATATATTCACATCAATATACTCATAACTCACATATCAATTTCATTGGCATTCTCAATAAATGTCATCATACATTCAAAGTTAGTACCATAACTTCTTTCCTCTTTATTTAACAATCATCCATCGCCACCACGGGCTTCCAACTAGGCATATCTCCAGCTATATGCAAATGCTCTTATGGCTAATGCATATGCACAAAGAAATCAATAACAATTATGGATCTGACTGTGGGAAATAATATCATATCAAATATGGGTCAAGCATAGGTGTGCTACTATGCCCCTACTGCAGTGGTAAAAGTGTACACATATCTCTTAGTCATGCATGCTCAATCATCATATTTTACAAGTACCAAACCTCTATCGCTCATCTATAGCACTAGTCACCCCGTGACTTGCGGATCAATAATGTGGCCTCACTTGCCACAAGTGCTACGGGCCTCTCCCGAACACACATCGAGAAAGCCGTGCCCCGTTAGACACCAAGGTAACTTGCTCATCACAGAGCCGCCCGCCTACTGGGCCTGCCACATAGGGTGTCTCGTCACTAAACTAAGGGAAGCTTCATGATTCCTAGAATCACTAGGGAACAACAACAAATTACCCGTGTATTGGGTCGCCCTCCCACCGAGCCTGCCTATTGGAACCCCTAACATTCCATATAAGCAGCGAATGATATGCCATAGATGTAATGCAATGCAAATCAAATGCATTCTCACACTATGCATCCTAAACATCACTCCACCATCAACTAACCATCCTCAACACTTTAGTGGAACTAGGTTCTCATCATTCTTAATCATCACCAATATTCATTGGATTTCATATACAGACTAGTTAGTGGCAATCACAAATCATTAACTCATATATCATGGGATGTTCAATAACAATGTAATCAATATAACCATGGTTCCAAGCCATCACAATAACTCTCATCAATCATGAGTCGATTCAACATCATATTCACCATCCCATAAACATAAGCCACATAACATCATTCACTCTAGATGCAATTCAATCAAGTAACCATCAAATCATTCATCCAAGCCAAATTAGCATATCATAATCATATATACACATCACTAATGGATGAAATCAACCATTTAGAGAATGTTACCCTTCCTACCTCAAGAGAAGTAATAATCAACGCGGTCCGAAGATCCCGCCTCATCGATGGGGTTGTTTCCTACATACCACACAATTATTTTCTAATCAACCACCAAGACTCAATGCTCATATTTATTTACTTGGTGTTTATAACACTTTAAATTCGTAAACCTTATTTATTTCATTAATTCCACCATAACCCCCATGGGTTAGGTGTCCAGATTCATTATTATGCATTTTCAATGTCATGCCCTATAATGGGTTCCTACATTAATGGTTTCCAACAACCATTATCAATTATTCACCATCACTAATGGTCATTATTCATCATAAGTAGCATCTCCCATCAATAATAAATACACATTACCCATATTTCTCATTTCCCCCAAATTATAGGGTTAGGGTTTCATTAAAAACCCAACAACCATCATAAATGTTCATCATTTCCCATCATCTTCATGCCATTTTCGTGTACCCCTTAAGGCCCTCATAAAACTCATATTAAAAACACCCTACCTTAGGGTTTCTCATCATAAATGCCTCCCCAAAGCAACCTACATGCATTTCCCTCTCAAAAACCATAATAACCTCAAAACCTAGGGTTTAAGCTCAAGAAATTAAGATCAAACCTTACCTCAAGCCAAGAGTGAAGTGAGCTCTATTAGAGAGAGAGTGTGTGACGAAATTAGAGAGGGAGAAGAAGGAAGAGAGCTTCCAAACCAAGGGCTCCTTCTTGCTCGATGAAGATGAAAATGAAAGCAAAGGGCACAGACATCACTTTATAGGTTTTTAAAGAAGAAGAAGATGATGAGTGGAGGGAGAAGCAATGAAGAAGTAGAGAGTATAGAAGAAGGGGAAAATGCAATGTAAATGAGAAGGGAAAAAGAGAGTTTTGGCATTTAATTATATCCCTTCACTTAAAGCTTCTCCGCTTTAAATCAAACAGGATCTTCGTTCGGACTCAATACTTCATCTAAAAATTATTCCAAATATATATTTGGATTCCCAATAATATCCTTAACAGCTTTGACCCCTAGCACCTCAATCAGAAATACTTGGTCCGACATCCACATTTTAATTGGGTCTAATTTTAATTCATAAAGCCCCAATAAATTATGAATAATCCCCAAAAATCTTAATTTAATTTTTTTAGCATTTTAGGACTTTAATCAACTCACATATAATTATTTAATATTTATTCCCAATACTTCATCATTTATAAAAAAATAGGGATGTTACAATTCATGTTTTCCTAGTGGCAACTTGCACTATGTTTAGTATTTTCGCGTTTCTCATTCGTATGACCATGAAATTGAACGATTTTTTCACCAAAATTTTCTTAACTCAATTCCCTACAATTTTAATGAAGGGCATAAAGTCAAATTTTTCACCAATTTTTTCTAGAAAATTAATCTTTTCAAGAAACATCAATCCCGTCATAGCCTTACACTATTTTAGTAAATGGGTCATATCTCATTTATTTCTTAATGAATTTTTTTGTGCTATATATCAATCTAAAGATAAGAAAAAGGCCTACAATTCTTAGGTTGGGCATTTTTCCTAATTCAGCATGCATCATCCCTTAAAAGTCTAAGAAAGTTGACACCTAGAAGCTGGACACGTCAACTCTCTCATGCAACATGAGCTAATCACTTTCTCTTACCCACTAGCCACTTGCCTTTCCTTAGAACCTCCTTCCTCCTTGTATCACCGCCTCTTGCCACCTCACTTAAGAGGTGTTACCACCTGGTCCCTCCTCTCCATTCAGCCCCCACCTCGTATTTCCACCAATCATACTTCATGCAAGTTAACCCATCCAATCACCTTGGCCTAACTCCTTCTCTTGCGACTAATTCATTCAGCCATCTTGCTCTCTCTCTACTTCTTCAATTTCCAGCCACCACTCCTCCCTCCTACAGCTACCGTGAGCCACAACAACAACCACCCTAGCCCACCAAAATCACGATCACACCACCACTCATCACTTCCAACCATTCAAAAATTTCTACTTCCTTCTCCTCCTTCCTTTTTGTCACGATCCAGCCACCACTAAGACAGCCCTTCTCTTCTAGTTTTTCTTGCATTCAATGGTCTCAAAAAGTTGATCTCATCCTTTTGTGCAAGGAGTCCCAAAACCGTTAGCCATCCAAGCCATTCAAGGTGAAATTTTGGTGTTTTTCCTCTTAAATTTTGTTGTTGGTTTTCTTGATTTGTGATCAGCCCTCATTTTGAAGAATTTCATGATAATTCCCTTGCTGTTTGGTAACTAAAACCATGACTCCTTCTCCTCTCTTGACTGCATGTGTTGTTTTCCTTAAGATCGGGAACCATTGGCGACAAACGACGATGAACGGCGAAGGATTTTGGATAAACGGTGAACCTTCAGTAATTAATTCCTTAAATTTTTACCAAATGCATGGTTGTTTTGTGACTCTTCATTTGCTATCCATGACCCTTAATGGCTTAAAAATTTCATGCATGTTAGTTTTTAACGACCCAGAAGCGATCGGTAAACGTTTCGGAGCATTTGACGAATTTTCGGCGAGTTTGCCATTTTCCTTCCTCCGGGTAGCGAGCGTTTCGTGAGGTAAAGGGGCTCTTACCTCATCTAAACTTACTTTTTAACCGTTTGATAATATTGCTCATATACTCGAGAACCTCCGTTTTGAATTTTGTCGCGATCTAACGGTTAGATTTCAAATCCCGTAATTTTTCTTAACTAATGGTTAAAAATTTAACATTTTAAGTTAATGGGTATTTTAAAAATTTAATTGACGTAACTCGATGTTCGTGTGTTCGGAAGGATTTCATCACGATCGGAGTCGTAACGAAAAATTTAGGAATTTTAGTGTTTAGGCGGGCTCGGTTTTATTCGATTTGGTAATATTATTATTCTTTAAATTTTACTGTAATGATATGTAATTTGTAATTTATTTCTGGTAAGCCCCACTATTAGGAATTAATTTATCGTCACGTATAGCCAAGAGTATTTTGACGGCATTGCGCTTTTGAGAAAAATTACCGATCGGGCAGTTACGACTTTTATTTTACTAAAAGCGACATTATTTTAAAGTATTACAAAACTTTATAAAAGTTAATTAGATGAATAAGTTGAGTTTAAAAAGTGGAAAATTTTACACGAAAAAGCTTTATCGATAAGTGACATGATTGGACCCCAACAAATTTTGTGAACTAAGAAAAAGGAATAAAAACAAAAAGAATTTTTGAAGCATAGTAAAACGGATATTAGGTATTAGAAATGTTAGTGACCAATTTAGTGACTAAATGGGGTAGAATATAATGAGGGACTTTAAGAAGTTGATGAAGTAGGACTAATTTGGAAAGGATTCATTAGGAAATGAGATTTTGAGTTTTAATATTTTAATAGATTAATTAATGAGATTTTGAGTTTTAATATTTTAATAGATTAATTAAGCCAGGTGGAAAAAAGAAAAGAAATAAAAAGGAATTTTAGAGTTCAATTTGGAAAGAGTTACGGCGAAAGTAATTAAATAAATAGATTATAAAAAAATAAAAGTGCCTAAAAGAAACAAATAAGATCATTAGGAATCTAAGTTAAGAAATAAGTGTTAGGGGTTAAACAATTTAGTAATTAATACAAGTGACAAGGGATTTAATCTATATGATACATATAATTATCCAAGTAAGTAGGATTTTAGGACATGGCATACATGAAATAAATAAGTTGTAGAGTATTAATCACTTGTAATGGTAAACAATAAAGAAAGGAAATGAAAATTGGACTTTAAACTAAAAGATAACAAGAAGTAAAATTAGATGAAATCTTTTAGTGACTAAGAAATAAATGACCAAGTTGATGACATAGAGGTTAGAGCGGTATCTAAGTTCTTAAGCAATAAACCAATTCCATAAGAAGCAAAATTTAGTTGATTGAAAGAAATGTAACTAAGGAAGCAAATTAGCTAATAAAGGGAATAAAGAAAAAGGTACAAAAAGATAAGTAGTCATGAACCTAGAAAAAACATCACTAAATTGATAATTATACATACAAAATAAGTGACCCTTTTAGTGACCAAGGAAACGAGTCATTCGGTTAATAAAATTTAATTGGATCAGTAAAGGAACATCAGCAGTGATACCGCTTGATGATGACTAAAGAGTTCGTAATTGAACCTCGGGAAATTAAATTGAGTAAAGAGATAATCATACCTAATTAGGTAAAGAATAATTATTAAACAAATAATTGAAAGTTACATAAAGAATTAAATTAAGTGACATTATGCCTTAAATAACAAACTAAAGTAAAGGAATGCTAATGATGTAAACTAGATAAATGGTAAGAATATAATGTGAACGCTCACATCTAGTTGTATAAGTAAACTTCTAGTGATGTTAAATGTGTGATAATTTGTTAAGCCGTATGATCCGGTCTCGATACCAGTATCCGTTCTACAAGATATATTTCAACGTCTTTGACAGTCTGCCAACGTGAAACCGGTGTCATCGGTACACATCCGGACTATAATTCTGTATCAGGCATTCTCCCTATACCGGTTAGTCTGGATAACACCATGCACATTGGATAACATACACGTCACCATACAAAAGACAAAAGGCATTGCTACAGGGACAAGGATAAAGATTCTATTCCTTACACTATGAGCCAAAATCTGCTCACGGGAATGATCAACTTGTCCCCTAAGTCTAGCCCATACACCCAATGCTCAATATAAAATAGCCACTTGATTTAATCATACTGGCAAGTGCGTAATAAAATAATAATTTATAATATTATTGGAGGTTAGTGGTTCCCCACTAACAAGTCCTCATTTATCGAGCCAATCAGGTATATGAACTTTCTTCATCAATGAAGGGAGAGATCTTCAACTACTTCTTTTCAACTGACAATTACTCTCTAAAAAACATTCCTCACTTGGAATACGATTACTGAATTGAGCGTCGGAGAATCTTCGCAGGTGACACCACCTTTCGCCCACATCAACGCATAAGGATGGTGTGAAGGACCTCCAGGACACCCAGACTGCTCTCTTCATACAGAGACATCAGATACATAGACCGGATACTCATATAACCAGTCTTCAGAGACATAATCTTCTCATTATTTGTGACTGGCCAGACACCGGATCTCTTGACCCCGGTTCAGGACAGATCATTGGCACGCCCAGTGGGACTCGATAAAGTTATTCCCACCTCTCGTTTACAAAGTCTGATTTTGCGTCATGGAAGGCAATGGAAGAAACATATCAGATGGGCACGTAGAAGATGTTATGGCCCAAGAACAACCAACGAACAGACGCTTGGTTTTTGAATTACCTGTTGGGAGTTCAAGGAGAATGGTGCAAGTATCTACACCCGATCCAAGGGATGAGATGATACGAAAACTGATGGAGGAGTTATTGGAGTTGAAACGTGAAAGAAAGAGCAAGGAAGAGAAAGCAACATCCAAAACTGATGGGACGCACCATACAGCTAAGGGAAGAAAGTCTGCTAGTATCCAATATTCGCAGATCCCCACTTATGAGGAGAAGGAGCAAACATATGAATCTGATGAGAAGGCTAGTGGTAGAAAACACAAGCCAACGATAACCCATAGGACTTACAGACTCAACGTTCCTTTCTCTCAGAGGCTGATGAGTGTAACCATCCCAAAGCATTTGTAGAACACCCAACCACTTTCCATTGGAAAGTATGGTGGGGAAACGGATCCCACTAAACACATGGATGCATATGTGTACGAAACCATGTACTTGGGAGCAAATGAAGATGTCATGTGTAGAATGTTCCCTCATACCCTTGTCAATGATGCCCTCGTTTGGTTCAAAGGGTTGCCATCAGGATCCATCGATTCATGGGAAGAACTGGCAACAACATTTGTGAATCATTTTGTTATTTCTAAAGATGTCTCTAAGACATCTCATACCCTGGCCCAGATTAGGCAAGGCGAACATGAGTCTCTCAAAGATTTCTTAAAGAGATTTTACAAAGAAGCAGCTGCCGTTCCAAACTTAGCAGAGGCACTACAGCTGCATATTGTGATAGAAGCCTTACTACCAAACTCCGCCTTCGCCCTGTCTTTGGTGAAGAGTCCTCCTACGAGTTTTGAGGAGTTCAGAAAGAAAGCATCCAAGTACGTAGGCATTGAGATGCACTTGGAAGCAACAGCTATGAAGGGAAGGTCTCCAATGCCACAGCAACAGCCACGGAGAGATAAGGATAGGCCAAGGTCAGAACGCATGAAGAGACCTTTCCATGGTAATGTCTTTAATGGTCCTGCACCTCGACGTTAAGAAAAACAGGTAAATGCGTTCAGCCATTATGCTCCATTAAATATCCAACGTTCACAGATTCTAAGGGAGGTCGGATGGCCAACGCTTAAGGTCTATGGGGTCAGAAAGCCACCCCAGGTCTATAGACACGGAGACCCTCGAAAGTATTGCAAATTCCATGAGCAAAATGGTCATTCAACAGATGAATGCCAAGCCTTGAAAAACACTATTGAGACTCTGATCTGAGAGGGCAAGCTCAAGCAGTACCTGTTCAAAGAAAAATCATTTGATGATCCAGATCGGACACAGAAGAGGGAAAGAGATCGTGAAGATGGTGACGATGATGGCCCCACGCCGGCCAGAAGATTTACCGCCGCTGAAAACAAAAGGAATTATGGTTAGCGAACCCACGCAGCAAAATGTCATGCCCCAACATCAACGTCAGGGTCGTCGAGAGGTCATTAATATGATATCTGGTGGTTTTGCTGGAGGAGGAGCTTCCATCACTGCCAGGAAGAATCATCATCGTATGGTCCTTTCATTACAAGGTAAACCCAGAAACTACCGTCCTTTTAGAAACGGGGTTACTGCTCTGATAATCTCATTCTCTGATGATGATTTTGGTTCAATTATCCCTGGAGGAGATGATGCAGTGGTAATTGTGGCAGTTATTGCCAACAAAGATGTGAAAAGGATACTTGTTGATCAGGGAAGCTCTTGTGATGTCATCTTCTATAGCTGCTTTAAACGTATGGGCTTTAATGATTCTGACCTGCAACCTTACACGCAGGATCTGATAGCTTTCAATGGAGCTAAGCAATCGACCAAGGGGTACTTAGATACCCTGATATCTTTCGAAGGGGAGCTAGGGGCTAGAACAGTAAAATCTAGGATTTTAATGATTGATGTAGAGTCACCTTACAACGGAATCATAGGCCGCCCCACACTAAACGCGATGGAGGCCATCGTCTCAACTCCTCATTTGCTTATTAAATTCATTGACAAAGATAATAATGTGTCTTCTGTCAGAGGGGACCAAGAGATGGCAAGGTATTGTTACAACCTAAGCCTTAATATGGTGAAGCTCCAAACCTTCAATAAGAAAAGAAAGTTAAATGATGGAGGATCAGCGGCGGGGTCAGTGAGTCTTGTTGACTTGGACCCTAGGGCGGAGTTGAACATTGATCCGTCCAACCCATCAAAGCCCACGCCGGATGGAAGTTCCAGGGACATCGTATTGGGAGATTCTCTAGAAAAGGTCACCCATATTAATGACAAGCTAGAAACAGAAATGGAGCAGCGAGTGTTGATGCTTCTATAGGAGTTTAAAGACCTTTTCGCATGGACAGCAGCAAATATGCCTGGTATGGATCCAGACTTCTGTTGTCATAAGCTAGCTGTTTATCCGGAGACGAGGCCGATAGCCCAAAAAAATAAAGACTGGGCCTAGAAAAACAAAAAGCTACTTGTGAACAGACAGAAGAATTACTGAAGGCCGGATTTATTAAAGAAGTCCGCTACTCCTCGTGGCTTTCCAACATCGTCATGGTTCAGAAATCCAATGGAAAATGGAGAATGTGCACTGATTACGTGGATCTCAACCGTTGTTGTCCCAAAGACCCGTATCCTCTCCCTAATATAGATCGGATGGTGGATGATTCATCTGGTTACCAGTATTTGAGTTTCATGGATGCGTACTCAGGGTATAACCAGATTTCGATCTGGGAGGAGGATCAGGAGAAAACAGCTTTCATTAATGATCGTGGTGTCTTTTGTTACACCGTCATGCCCTTTGGCTTGAAGAATGCTGGGGCCACATACCAGCGTATGATCAACAAGGTATTCAAAGGCTTACACACCTAGATAGTCGAGATGTACATTGATGACATTATCGCCAAGACCTCTGCAGGAGGTGACCACATAGAGGACCTGCGCCAAGTGTTCTCACGTTTGAGGCACTACAACATGAGGTTGAACCCCTTAAAATGCACTTTTACAGTCCCAGCTGGGAAATTCTTGGGTTTCATGTTGACACAGCGGGGGATTGAGGCTAATCCAGGAAAATGTCAAGCCATCATTAACATGCGGAGTCCAAAAAATATGGGGGAAGTGTAGTCCATAAATGGCAAAGTAGCAGCCTTGGCACGATTCATGCCCAAGATGGCCCATAGATCACTTCCTCTATATGGGGTCTTGAGGAAAAATAAGAAGTTCGAGTGGGGACAGGAGCAGGAACAAGCTTTTCAGGAGCTTAAGGAGGTGTTATCGAAACCTCCCATATTGGTCAAACCTGACCCCAGAGAAACACTTATCATGTATTTATCTATTTTTGATGAAGCATTAGGGGTCGCTCTGGTGAAGGAAACCCCGGATGGTCAAAGGCCAATATATTTCACAAGTAAATCATTGCAAGGTGCTGAGAATAGGTACCAAAAGACTGAAAAGGCCGCTCTTGCCGTCGTCTTTGCTTCGCGACGCATGCGTCCGTATTTTCATGCCCATCCCATTGTTGTAAGAACGGATTTACCACTCCGATCTGTGTTGAGCAAGCCAGACCTTGCTGGTAGAATGATCAAATGGTCTATCGAACTCTTAGAGTTTGATATATCTTATGAACCTTGAGGTGCTATCAAGGCTCAGGTCCTAGCTGATTTTATCATGGAAATGACAGGGATAGATCCAGCTACACCTTGTGTTCATTGGACCATCCATGTGGATGGTTCATCAAATCAAAGGGGCTCCGGAGTAGATGTAGTCCTTGAAAGCGATGACAGAGTGCTTGTGGAAATCTCCCTTCGTTTTAATTTCAAAACTTCAAACAACCAAGCAGAATACGAAGCTTGTTTAGCTGGGCTTTGAGCTGCGATTGACATTGGAGCATCTGAAGCAACATTATGCAGTGATTCACAACTTCTGATATTGATAGGCCCGCAAGTGCACGAGGTATCGCGTAATAAAAAGTTATCGTCCCACAGAGATTGTGCCCAAGTACAAGTTTTCACAGTGGTTCAATTATCTAGAAAATTATGAAATTAGGATTGTAATGTAGAAGATTAAGAAAAGCAAAAGTTAAGAAGAAATGCTATCTGAAAGAACTAAATGAATTCTGAAATTGAAATAGAACAAATGATGGTGAAGCTCTTGGGATTTGGTATATGATTATGCTATGTATTTAATTTTCCTAAAACCTTCCTATTTATTAATTCACGCTCTAATGTTGGATTTCCGAATTTAATTAAGCCCTCTTCTCAGAGTAACATTAATATGCCCAAATAATAAAGAACCGCGTTCGATTTATTATGTGAACTTGTTAAGAACGGTGAAATCCTATTAAACCTCGAATTGTCATACCCACTTTCGTGACCTATGATTCTAAGTTCAATTTCATGCATTCAAACAACTAATTAACCTTTCGATCCTCTTAGAGTTTAATTTCAATTGATCCTATCTCTAGGTATTCAAAAGCATTACGCGTTCATGGAAATTGAATAGAAGCAATGAATTAACAAACAGAAAAATCCAAAAGAGGTTCAATACATAAGCATTGTCACACCCTAATCCCAAGATAATGTTTAGCTACACATGCTCAATTCACTACAGCCCATTGATGGAATCAAATTCAGAAATTACAGAGAAAGAGAAAACCTAAGAAGAAAGCAAAGAACACAAAGCAAAAGCTCTCACTTGTGCTTATGAATCTTTCTGAAATCTACCCAAGGAAGTTCTTCAACGCCTATGGTCTTGATTTCTTCAATAATCCCCAGTGAAAACTCTCTCTTTTTCTCTCCAAAAACGTCCCAAAAATGTCTGCGTACATTGCCCCTCAAAAACTGTCCCATTAAACCTCAGAAACTGCTCCCTAAAATAAGGAAACTGCTGTGCGTGCAAAAACCCACTGGCAGTGGGAAAAACCCACGGCCAGTGGATCGTACTGGAGGTCCAATTTTTACATTTTTGAGCATTCAAACAGAGGAACCCATGGCCAGTGGGAAAAACCCACGGCCAGTGGGTTTTTCTGGACCCCAAGATATGCATTTTCTCTACATGGCAACAAGATCCACTGGCAGTGGGAAAAACCCACGGCCAGTGGGTTTCTCTGGACCCCAATTTGTGTAAGTTTTTGTTATAGGGCAGCAGGATCCACTGGCAGTGGGAAAAACCCACTACCAGTGGGTTTCTCTGGACTTCACTTTGCTGCTTTTTCATAGCTTGAAACTCTTCCATTTATCCAATGCTTCCTCGAATGCCACATTTTCAAGGTTTATAGACCTAAAATAGATTTATTCCTGCAAAATAGAGACACCCAAGTAACATGTGTAGAACAAAAGAAAACACTTGGAATTAAGGGGAAAACTAGCATGAACAACCTAAAAGCTTAAACAAAAATGACTCTAAAACTAGTGCAAACTAGACTCTTATCAATACCCCAAACTAGAACATTGCTTGTCGTCAAGCAATTATCATCACCACAAATATGAACAATAGAGAATGATGAACTCAGAACAACTTGAGGAACCCAATTAGAGAAAAGAAATTTAATAGATTATTGCAAGATTACCCAAACAGGAACCACACAATTACTCATACTATGCTCACAAGACTAGGCTATAGACACACATCCTTTCATTTCTCTCTAAGTATTTAAGCTTGTGTATAAGAATCACTCAAATCATAACATTTCAAGACACTACCATAGGCTTGGCAAGTGACCTTAATCTCCACAGTTATCTAGAAAACAAGTTATGGTCAAAAGGTCTTTCATCTGGTTGTAATGGGGCCATGGGTTCACAGATGCGGGAATGGATACCAAGAAAAAGGAAATTCAAAGGGCTATTATCCAATGAAATCTCTGAGAATAATTAAGTTTCAGAAGGCAAACTAGAAAGCATATTTTTTTATTCCTTCAAAAACTTCTAAGGAATCCTTTTTGTTTTCATTTTTAAACTTAACTCCTTTCTCTACCTTGCTTTCATCCTTTTCTTTGTTTTTCCCAACAATTTTTTTCTTTAGTTGGAAACACAAAATCATTTTGTTTATTTTTGTTTCCCAACGAAAACTCACTTTTCTTTTAGCCATTTTCATTCTAGTTGCCATCCTTGAATTTATGTTATTTTCTCAGGAATTTATCAAACCAATTACCAAAGGGTTTCAAAAACAAAAACCAACAGTTTAGGTTCAACAAAGGGCAACTAATGGTGTATTATAACTTTCAAAATTCAGAGGCTAAAGAACAAAACCTACGGTGCCTTTTTCATTCCATAACGAGTAATCACCAACCATTTTGAATTGGTCGCAAGCCAAGTTCTAGAGCGCTTTAAACGTATGACACACTCAATAGAAGAAAACAGGGGTTTTCTAAATGATTATGTTCAAAGGCTACCCTATTTTGGCTCAAAAGCTCTCAAAATACATGGTGGGTGAAATAGACCTAGTCAGAGAAAACACAGAATCATAAAGCATAGTACCTCCAGACAATCAAGCAATCATCATAACAAAATATTTGTTTTTTTTATTTATTTGGATTCCACAAGGCCCTAAAATTACGTCAATCCAAACTGAAACAATTTACGGCAACAATGATCACTAGAAAACTAGCTATGTTGTCCTAAATGAAAACACATTAAAAACAGAATGCATGCAAACTACATCCTAACATGATAAAATGAAACCGAAAGGAAAATGCAACAGGTAATCAAACAAAATCAAGTGAAATGACAAACTGCAAAAGGCTCAGAATAAGTTTTATCGTACCTACCACCCCAAACTAAACTTGAGCAGTGTCCTCACTGTTCAGAAGAGGGAGAGCGATGTACAGTGAAACTTATATAAACATGAACAAAGAAATCCATGAAACATGCATGCATTCAAAATAGAAAAAAAATAAAAATAAAAATAAAAAATACAAGAGAAACATGCAACAAAGACAATCAATCATGCAATTGAGATAGGATTACACATTATTATTCATCAAAGATAAATCAATATGTAATAACCCCAAAACGAATCACAGAAGGAAACCAAGAAATAATAAAGAGATTTTTTTTTTCTTAATTTTTTTTAAAACAAAACACATAAATTCAAATAAGAAAAAGAAATTTAAGATTACCATGGAACCATGGGGTTACCTCCCCATAAGTGCTAAGTTTAACGTCTTCAGCCGAACGCTATACCTAAATTACAACCAAAAACCTATTAGAGCCATGAAATTCATACCTCAGTGTAGAATTTAAAGGCTTAAGTTCCACATTTGGGTTCACCACTTTGTCACACATGACTTCAGTATCATTGTTCAATGGTGCATAACCCTTACTGCATTTGGATGTTCCTGTAGGCTCATTCAGAAAAATAAAATCAAGTGGATCCTTAGGAAGAATCTCTTCCTTCACCACTTGGTCAACTAATTCAATGTTACAGCAAACATTATCATGAAAAGGTTTTTTCAAAGCATCTATCAATTTAAATTCAACCTTTTGATCCCCTACAGTCAGAGATAACTTACCATTTTTAACATCAATCACGGCACCTGCAGTTGCTAAAAATGGCCTGCCTAATATAATGGGGATCATAGAATCCTCATCCATTTCTAGCACAACAAAGTCAGTAGGGATAAAAATTTTTCCTACCCTAATAGGAACATCCTCTAAAATACCTACAGGATACTTAATAGATCTATCAGCCAATTGTAAGGTCATCCTAGTAGGTTTCAATTCATTCAATCCCAGTTTCTTAAAAATAGACAGAGGCATCAGGCTAACACTAGCTCCTAAATCACATAAAGCTCTATCTATTGGCATATCACCAATCATGCATGGGATAGAAAAACTACCTGGATCCTGAAGCTTGGGTGGTACCTTTCTTTGGATCAGTGCACTACACTCTCCAGTAAGTGCTACAGTACCCTCATCTTCCAACCTTCTTTTATTGGACAAGATATCCTTCAGAAACTTTGCGTATGTAGGCATTTGCTGCAAAGCATCTGTGAAAGGAATATTAATGTATAGTTTTTTCAAAACTTCTAAAAACTTACCAAACTGTTTGTCCAACTTGGCCTTGGCCAAGCGCTGAGGAAATGGAATTGGAGGTTGATATGGCTTAACCTCCCCCTTCTTCTCTTGTTTCTCTTCTTCCATAGCAAGTGGAGGTGATACGGTCTCATCCTTCTTAAGGTCATTCTCAACTTGTTTTTCCTTTGGCGACATTGGACCTTCACATTGTGTACCACTCCTAAGTATTACAGCCATGGCGTGGTTGGATGGACCTGCTTCTGGTTTTCTGGGAAATGTCCCTGGAATTCTAGTAGAGCTGGAAGCTTGTTGAGCAATCTGAGTTTCCAATATCTTGTTGTGAGTGGCAAGTGAGTCCACCTTTGCAGCTAGGTTCTTGATGGCATTGGAGAACTCATCATTCTGCTTTAGTTGAGTAGCTACAAACGTCTCCATCAAGGACTCTAATTTTGATTTTTGAGGAATGAAGGGTCCTTGTGGTTGTCCGTAGTTATTCTGGTTGCCTTGGAATAGTGGTGGTCTATTTTGGAAACCAGGTGCGCCTTGTTGTCTGTAGTTGTTCCCAAAATTTCCATCATAACTCCCAATAGCATCCACTTGTTGTATTTCAGCCTCGGGGCCTTGGGATACACCAAGCTGACAACCTGTTGTGCCATGACCTGTAACCCCACATAATTCACACACCACATTAGAAGCACCTGTTCCTAACTTATCAAATTTAACAAATAGTGCTTCTACCTTAGCAGTAAGAAGGGAAATAGCATCTAAAGAATACTTACCTGGAGTTTTTGTTGGTAGGCTCCGTTCAGATGACCACTGGTATGTATTTTAGGCGACCTCCTCAATGAGGTTGTAACCTTCCTCCATGTTTTTGCTCATGAAGGCACTACCAGCTGCGGCATCCAAGGTCACCTTCTGGTTCGGAGACAACCCATTGTAAAAAATGTGAACGGTCAACCAACGTTCAATGCCATGATGTGGGCATTCCCGGAGCATTTCCTTGTACCTTTCCTAGGCTTCGTACAAGGTCTCATCTTCCTTCTGGTTGAAGGTGATAATCAGCTTCCTCAACTGGTCAGTTTTGCTCCTGGGGTAATATTTGTTGAGGAAGGCGAGGGACAGCTCCTCCCAAGTGGTGATTGACGCTTCTGGAAGAGCGTACAACCAAGCTCTAGCCTTATCCCTTAATGAGAATGGGAAAAGCCTAAGCCTGATTGCGTCGCTTGAGACCCCATTCACCTTGAGCGTGTCACAATACTCAAGGAATATCTGCAAGTGTAAGTTGGGATCCTCAGATGGTAATCCACCAAATTGATTCTGTTGAACCATCGAGAGCAAGGATGGCTTCAACTCAAAATTATTCGCCTCAATGTTGGGTCTTGTGATGCTAGACCTCCTACCCATTGCATTGGGCGCTGCAAAATCACGAAGCGCTCTGTTGTCCTAGTTTGTCATGTGTGTGTCGGTAGCTGAACTTGAAGCTTGGTGCTTTTCCTGTTCAAGATGCTTCCAAAGTGCTCTGATCTTACGGAGGGTCCTTTCAATCTTTGGATCGAAAATGTGCTCAAGGCTATGACTCCTTCGCATATATAAACCTGCAAAACCCTCTAACAACAAATACCAACACGTAATTCTGCAAAAAAAATAAGAACTAAAGAAAAATAGAAGAATTATGCAGAAAAATAAAAATCTAGTCTAATCAAAACACCGTTTAACCAATATTGGTGGACAATCCCTGGCAACGGCGCCAAAAACTTGATAGGCCCGCAAGTGCACGAGGTATCGCGTAATAAAAAGTTATCGTCCCACAGAGATTGTGCCCAAGTACAAGTTTTCACAGTGGTTCAATTATCTACAAAATTATGAAATTAGGATTGTAATGTAGAAGATTAAGAAAAGCAAAAGTTAAGAAGAAATGCTATCTGAAAGAACTAAATGAATTCTGAAATTGAAATAGAACAAATGAAGGTGAAGCTCTTGGGATTTGGTATATGATTATGCTATGTATTTAATTTTCCTAAAACCTTCCTATTTATTAATTCACACTCTAAGGTTAGATTTCCGAATTTAATTAAGCCCTCTTCTCAGAGTAACATTAATGTGCCCAAATAATAAAGAACCGCGTTCGATTTATTATGTGAACTTGTTAAGAACGGTGAAATCCTATTAAACCTCGAATTGTCATACCCACTTTCGTGACCTATGATTCTAAGTTCAATTTCATGCATTCAAACAACTAATTAACCTTTCGATTCTCTTAGAGTTTAATTTCAATTGATCCTATCTCTAGGTATTCAAAAGCATTACGCGTTCATGGAAATTGAATAGAAGCAATGAATTAACAAACAGAAAAATCCAAAAGAGGTTCAATACATAAGCATTGTCACACCCTAATCCCAAGATAACGTTTAGCTACACATGCTTAATTCACTACAGCCCATTGATGGAATCAAATTCAGAAATTACAGAGAAAGAGAAAACCTAAGAAGAAAGCAAAGAACACAAAGCAAAAGCTCTCACTTGTGCTTATGAATCTTTCTGAAATCTGCCCAAGGAAGTTCTTCAACGCCTATGGTCTTGATTTCTTCAATAATCCCCAGTGAAAACTCTCTTTTTTTCTCTCCAAAAACGTCCCAAAAATGTCTGCGTACTTTGCCCCTCAAAAACTGTCCCATTAAACCTCAGAAACTACTCCCTAAAATAAGGAAACTGCTGTGCGTGCAAAAACCCACTGGCGTGGGAAAAACCCACGGCCAGTGGATCGTACTGGAGGTCCAATTTTTACATTTTTGAGCATTCAAACAGAGGAACCCACAGCCAGTGGGAAAAACCCACGGCCAGTGGGTTTTTCTGGACCCCAAGATATGCATTGTCTCTACATGGCAGCAAGATCCACTGGCAATGGGAAAAACCCACGGCCAGTGGGTTTCTCTGGACCCCAATTTGTGTAAGTTTTTGTTATAGGGCAGCAGGATCCACTGGCAGTGGGAAAAACCCACTTCCAGTGCGTTTCTCTGGACTTCACTTTGCTGCTTTTTCATAGCTTGAAACTCTTCCATTTATCCAATGCTTCCTCGAATGCCACATTTTCAAGGTTTATAGACCTAAAATAGATTTATTCCTGCAAAATAGAGACACCCAAGTAACATGTGTGGAACAAAAGAAAACACTTGGAATTAAGGGGAAAACTAGCATGAACAACCTAAAAGCTTAAACAAAAATGACTCTAAAACTAGTGCAAACTAGACTCTTATCAATACCCCAAACTAGAACATTGCTTGTCGTCAAGCAATTATCATCACCACAAATATGAACAATAGAGAATGATGAACTCAGAACAACTTGAGGAACCCAATTAGAGAAAAGAAATTTAATAGATTATTGCAAGATTACCCAAACAGGAACCACACAATTACTCATACTATGCTCACAAGACTAGGCTATAGACACACATCCTTTCATTTCTCTCTAAGTATTTAAGCTTGTGTATAAGAATCACTCAAATCATAACATTTCAAGACACTACCATAGGCTTGGCAAGTGACCTTAATCTCCACAGTTATCTAGAAAACAAGTTATGGTCAAAAGGTCTTTCATCTGGTTGTAATGGAGCCATGGGTTCACAGATGCGGGAATGGATACCAAGAAAAAGGAAATTCAAAGGGCTATTATCCAATGAAATCTTTGAGAATAATTAAGTTTCAGAAGGCAAACCAGAAAGCATATTTTTTTATTCCTTCAAAAACTTCTAAGGAATCCTTTTTGTTTTCATTTTTAAACTTAACTCCTTTCTCTACCTTGCTTTCATCCTTTTCTTTGTTTTTCGCAACAATTTTTTTCTTTAGTTGGATACACAAAATCATTTTGTTTATTTTTGTTTCCCAACTAAAACTCACTTTTCTTTTAGCCATTTTCATTCTAGTTGCCATCCTTGAATTTATGTTATTTTCTCAGGAATTTATCAAACCAATTACCAAAGGGTTTCAAAAACAAAAACCAACAGTTTAGGTTCAACAAAGGGCAACTAATGGTGTATTATAACTTTCAAAATTCAGAGGCTAAAGAACAAAACCTACGGTGCCTTTTTCATTCCATAACGAGTAATCACCAACCTTTTTGAATTGGTCGCAAGCCAAGTTCTAGAGCGCTTTAAACGTATGACACACTCAATAGAAGAAAACAGGGGTTTTCTAAATGATTATGTTCAAAGGCTACCCCATTTTGGCTCAAAAGCTCTCAAAATACATGGTGGGTGAAATAGACCTAGTCAGAGAAAACACAGAATCATAAAGCATAGTACCTCCAGACAATCAAGCAATCATCATAACAAAATATTTGTTTTTTTTATTTATTTGGATTCCACAAGGCCCTAAAATTACGTCAATCCAAACTGAAACAATTTACGGCAACAATGATCACTAGAAAACTAGCTATGTTGTCCTAAATGAAAACACATTAAAAACAGAATGCATGCAAACTACATCCTAACATGATAAAATGAAACCGAAAGGAAAATGCAACAGGTAATCAAACAAAATCAAGTGAAATGACAAACTGCAAAAGGCTCAGAATAAGTTTTATCGTACCTACCACCCCAAACTAAACTTGAGCAGTGTCCTCACTGTTCAGAAGAGGGAGAGCGATGTACAGTGAAACTTATATAAACATGAACAAAGAAATCCATGAAACATGCATGCATTCAAAATAGAAAAAAAATAAAAATAAAAATAAAAAAATACAAGAGAAACATGCAACAAAGACAATCAATCATGCAATTGAGATAGGATTACACATTATTATTCATCAAAGATAAATCAATATGTAATAACCCCAAAACGAATCACAGAAGGAAACCAAGAAATAATAAAGAGATTTTTTTTTTCTTAATTTTTTTTAAAACAAAACACATAAATTCAAATAAGAAAAAGAAATTTAAGATTACCATGGAACCATGGGGTTACCTCCCCATAAGTGCTAAGTTTAACGTCTTCAGCCGGACGCTATACCTAAATTACAACCAAAAACCTATTAGAGCCATGAAATTCATACCTCAGTGTAGAATTTAAAGGCTTAAGTTCCACATTTGGGTTCACCACTTTGTCACACATGACTTCAGTATCATTGTTCAATGGTGCATAACCCTTACTGCATTTGGATGTTCCTGTAGGCTCATTCAGAAAAATAAAATCAAGTGGATCCTTAGGAAGAATCTCTTCCTTCACCACTTGGTCAACTAATTCAATGTTACAGCAAACATTATCATGAAAAGGTTTTTTCAAAGCATCTATCAATTTAAATTCAACCTTTTGATCCCCTACAGTCAGAGATAACTTACCATTTTTAACATCAATCACGGCACCTGCAGTTGCTAAAAATGGCCTGCCTAATATAATGGGGATCATAGAATCCTCATCCATTTCTAGCACAACAAAGTCAGTAGGGATAAAAATTTTTCCTACCCTAATAGGAACATCCTCTAAAATACCTACAGGATACTTAATAGATCTATCAGCCAATTGTAAGGTCATCCTAGTAGGTTTCAATTCATTCAATCCCAATTTCTTAAAAATAGACAGAGGCATCAGGCTAACACTAGCTCCTAAATCACATAAAGCTCTATCTATTGGCATATCACCAATCATGCATGGGATAGAAAAACTACCTGGATCCTGAAGCTTGGGTGGTAGCTTTCTTTGGATTAGTGCACTACACTCTCCAGTAAGTGCTACAGTACCCTTATCTTCCAACCTTCTTTTATTGGACAAGATATCCTTCAGAAACTTTGCGTATGTAGGCATTTGCTGCAAAGCATCTGTGAAAGGAATATTAATGTATAGTATTTTCAAAACTTCTAAAAACTTACCAAACTGTTTGTCCAACTTGGCCTTGGCCAAGCGCTGAGGAAATGGAATTGGAGGTTGATATGGCTTAACCTCCCCCTTCTTCTCTTGTTTCTCTTCTTCCATAGCAAGTGGAGGTGATACGGTCTCATCCTTCTTAAGGTCATTCTCAACTTGTTTTTCCTTTGGCGACATTGGACCTTCACATTGTGTACCACTCCTAAGCATTACAGCCATGGCGTGGTTGGATGGACCTGCTTCTGGTTTTCTGGGAAATGTCCCTGGAATTCTAGTAGAGCTGGAAGCTTGTTGAGCAATCTGAGTTTCCAATATCTTGTTGTGAGTGGCAAGCGAGTCCACCTTTGCAGCTAGGTTCTTGATGGCATTGGAGAACTCATCATTCTGCTTTAGTTGAATAGCTACAAACGTCTCCATCAAGGACTCTAATTTTGATTTTTGAGGAATGAAGGGTCATTGTGGTTGTCCGTAGTTATTCTGGTTGCCTTGGAATAGTGGTGGTCTATTTTGGAAACCAGGTGCGCCTTGTTGTCTGTAGTTGTTCCCAAAATTTCCATCATAACTCCCAATAGCATCCACTTGTTGTATTTCAGCCTCGGGGCCTTGGGATACACCAAGCTGACAACCTGTTGTGCCATGACCTGTAACCCCACACAATTCACACACCACATTAGAAGCACAAGTTCCTAACTTATCAAATTTAACAGATAGTGCTTCTACCTTAGCAGTAAGAAGGGAAATAGCATCTAAAGAATACTTACCTGGAGTTTTTGTTGGTAGGCTCCGTTCAGATGACCACTGGTATGTATTTTGGGCGACCTCCTCAATGAGGTTGTAACCTTCCTCCATGTTTTTGCTCATGAAGGCACCACCAGCTGCGGCATCCAAGGTCACCTTCTGGTTCGGAGACAACCCATTGTAAAAAATGTGAACGGTCAACCAACGTTCAATGCCATGATGTGGGCATTCCCAGAGCATTTCCTTGTACCTTTCCCAGGCTTCGTACAAGGTCTCATCTTCCTTCTGGTTGAAGGTGATAATCAGCTTCCTCAACTGGTCAGTTTTGCTCCTGGGGTAATATTTGTTGAGGAAGGCGAGGGACAGCTCCTCCCAAGTGGTGATTGACGCTTCTGGAAGAGCGTACAACCAAGCTCTAGCCTTATCCCTTAATGAGAATGGGAAAAGCCTAAGCCTGATTGCGTCGCTTGAGACCCCATTCACCTTGAGCGTGTCACAATACTCAAGGAATATCTGCAAGTGTAAGTTGGGATCCTCAGATGGTAATCCACCAAATTTGATTCTGTTGAACCATCGAGAGCAAGGATGGCTTCAACTCAAAATTATTCGCCTCAATGTTGGGTCTTGTGATGCTAGACCTCCTACCCATTGCATTGGGCGCTGCAAAATCACGAAGCGCTCTGTTGTCCTAGTTTGCCATGTGTGTGTCGGTAGCTGAACTTGAAGCTTGGTGCTTTTCCTGTTCAAGATGCTTCCGAAGTGCTCTGATCTTACGGAGGGTCCTTTCAATCTCTGGATCGAAAATGTGCTCAAGGCTATGACTCCTTCGCATATATAAACCTGCAAAACCCTCTAACAACAAATACCAACACGTAATTCTGCAGAAAAAATAAGAACTAAAGAAAAACAGAAAAATTATGCAGAAAAATAAAAATCTAGTCTAATCAAAACACCGTTTAACCAATATTGGGGGACAATCCCCGGCAACGGCGCCAAAAACTTGATAGGCCCGCAAGTGCACGAGGTATCGCGCAATAAAAAGTTATCGTCCCACAGAGATTGTGCCCAAGTACAAGTTTTCACAGTGGTTCAATTATCTAGAAAATTATGAAATTAGGATTGTAATGTAGAAGATTAAGAAAAGCAAAAGTTAAGAAGAAATGCTATCTGAAAGAACTAAATGAATTCTGAAATTGAAATAGAACAAATGATGGTGAAGCTCTTGGGATTTGGTATATGATTATGCTATGTATTTAATTTTCCTAAAACCTTCCTATTTATTAATTCACGCTCTAAGGTTGGATTTCCGAATTTAATTAAGCCCTCTTCTCAGAGTAACATTAATATGCCCAAATAATAAAGAACCGCGTTCGATTTATTATGTGAACTTGTTAAGAACGGTGAAATCCTATTAAACCTCGAATTGTCATACCCACTTTCGTGACCTATGATTCTAAGTTCAATTTCATGCATTCAAACAACTAATTAACCTTTCGATTCTCTTAGAGTTTAATTTCAAATGATCCTATCTCTAGGTATTCAAAAGCATTACGCGTTCATGGAAATTGAATAGAAGCAATGAATTAACAAACAGAAAAATCCAAAAGAGGTTCAATACATAAGCATTGTCACACCCTAATCCCAAGATAACGTTTAGCTACACATGCTTAATTCACTACAGCCCATTGATGGAATCAAATTCAGAAATTACAGAGAAAGAGAAAACCTAAGAAGAAAGCAAAGAACACAAAGCAAAAGCTCTCACTTGTGCTTATGAATCTTTCTGAAATCTGCCCAAGGAAGTTCTTCAACGCCTATGGTCTTGATTTCTTCAATAATCCCCAGTGAAAACTCTCTTTTTTTCTCTCCAAAAACGTCCCAAAAATGTCTGCGTACTTTGCCCCTCAAAAACTGTCCCATTAAACCTCAGAAACTGCTCCCTAAAATAAGGAAACTGCTGTGCGTGCAAAAACCCACTGGCAGTGAAAAAACCCACGGCCAGTGGATCGTACTGGAGGTCCAATTTTTACATTTTTGAGCATTCAAACAGAGGAACCCACGGCCAGTGGGAAAAACCCACGGCCAGTGGGTTTTTCTGGACCCCAAGATATGCATTTTCTCTACATGGCAGCAAGATCCACTGGCAATGGGAAAAACCCACGGCCAGTGGGTTTCTTTGGACCCCAATTTGTGTAAGTTTTTGTTATAGGGCAGCAGGATCCACTGGCAGTGGGAAAAACCCACTTCCAGTGCGTTTCTCTGGACTTCACTTTGCTGCTTTTTCATAGCTTGAAACTCTTCCATTTATCCAATGCTTCCTCGAATGCCACATTTTCAAGGTTTATAGACCTAAAATAGATTTATTCCTGCAAAATAGAGACACCCAAGTAGCATGTGTGGAACAAAAGAAAACACTTGGAATTAAGGGGAAAACTAGCATGAACAACCTAAAAGCTTAAACAAAAATGACTCTAAAACTAGTGCAAACTAGACTCTTATCAATACCCCAAACTAGAACATTGCTTGTCGTCAAGCAATTATCATCACCACAAATATGAACAATAGAGAATGATGAACTCAGAACAACTTGAGGAACCCAATTAGAGAAAAGAAATTTAATAGATTATTGCAAGATTACCCAAACAGGAACCACACAATTACTCATACTATGCTCACAAGACTAGGCTATAGACACACATCCTTTCATTTCTCTCTAAGTATTTAAGCTTGTGTATAAGAATCACTCAAATCATAACATTTCAAGACACTACCATAGGCTTGGCAAGTGACCTTAATCTCCACAGTTATCTAGAAAACAAGTTATGGTCAAAAGGTCTTTCATCTGGTTGTAATGGGGCCATGGGTTCACAGATGCGGGAATGGATACCAAGAAAAAGGAAATTCAAAGGGCTATTATCCAATGAAATCTCTGAGAATAATTAAGTTTCAGAAGGCAAACCAGAAAGCATATTTTTTTATTCCTTCAAAAACTTCTAAGGAATCCTTTTTGTTTTCATTTTTAAACTTAACTCCTTTCTCTACCTTGCTTTCATCCTTTTCTTTGTTTTTCGCAACAATTTTTTTCTTTAGTTGGATACACAAAATCATTTTGTTTATTTTTGTTTCCCAACTAAAACTCACTTTTCTTTTAGCCATTTTCATTCTAGTTGCCATCCTTGAATTTATGTTATTTTCTCAGGAATTTATCAAACCAATTACCAAAGGGTTTCAAAAACAAAAACCAACAGTTTAGGTTCAACAAAGGGCAACTAATGGTGTATTATAACTTTCAAAATTCAGAGGCTAAAGAACAAAACCTACGGTGCCTTTTTCATTCCATAACGAGTAATCACCAACCATTTTGAATTGGTCGCAAGCCAAGTTCTAGAGCGCTTTAAACGTATGACACACTCAATAGAAGAAAACAGGGGTTTTCTAAATGATTATGTTCAAAGGCTACCCCATTTTGGCTCAAAAGCTCTCAAAATACATGGTGGGTGAAATAGACCTAGTCAGAGAAAACACAGAATCATAAAGCATAGTACCTCCAGACAATCAAGCAATCATCATAACAAAATATTTGTTTTTTTTATTTATTTGGATTCCACAAGGCCCTAAAATTACGTCAATCCAAACTGAAACAATTTACGGCAACAATGATCACTAGAAAACTAGCTATGTTGTCCTAAATGAAAACACATTAAAAACAGAATGCATGCAAACTACATCCTAACATGATAAAATGAAACCGAAAGGAAAATGCAACAGGTAATCAAACAAAATCAAGTGAAATGACAAACTGCAAAAGGCTCAGAATAAGTTTTATCGTACCTACCACCCCAAACTAAACTTGAGCAGTGTCCTCACTGTTCAGAAGAGGGAGAGCGATGTACAGTGAAACTTATATAAACATGAACAAAGAAATCCATGAAACATGCATGCATTCAAAATAGAAAAAAAATAAAAATAAAAATAAAAAAATACAAGAGAAACATGCAACAAAGACAATCAATCATGCAATTGAGATAGGATTACACATTATTATTCATCAAAGATAAATCAATATGTAATAACCCCAAAACGAATCACAGAAGGAAACCAAGAAATAATAAAGAGATTTTTTTTTCTTAATTTTTTTTAAAACAAAACACATAAATTCAAATAAGAAAAAGAAATTTAAGATTACCATGGAACCATGGGGTTACCTCCCCATAAGTGCTAAGTTTAACGTCTTCAGCCAGACGCTATACCTAAATTACAACCAAAAACCTATTAGAGCCATGAAATTCATACCTCAGTGTAGAATTTAAAGGCTTAAGTTCCACATTTGGGTTCACCACTTTGTCACACATGACTTCAGTATCATTGTTCAATGGTGCATAACCCTTACTGCATTTGGATGTTCCTGTAGGCTCATTCAGAAAAATAAAATCAAGTGGATCCTTAGGAAGAATCTCTTCCTTCACCACTTGGTCAACTAATTCAATGTTACAGCAAACATTATCATGAAAAGGTTTTTTCAAAGCATCTATCAATTTAAATTCAACCTTTTGATCCCCTACAGTCAGAGATAACTTACCATTTTTAACATCAATCACGGCACCTGCAGTTGCTAAAAATGGCCTGCCTAATATAATGGGGATCATAGAATCCTCATCCATTTCTAGCACAACAAAGTCAGTAGGGATAAAAATTTTTCCTACCCTAATAGGAACATCCTCTAAAATACCTACAGGATACTTAATAGATCTATCAGCCAATTGTAAGGTCATCCTAGTAGGTTTCAATTCATTCAATCCCAATTTCTTAAAAATAGACAGAGGCATCAGGCTAACACTAGCTCCTAAATCACATAAAGCTCTATCTATTGGCATATCACCAATCATGCATGGGATAGAAAAACTACCTGGATCCTGAAGCTTGGGTGGTAGCTTTCTTTGGATCAGTGCACTACACTCTCCAGTAAGTGCTACAGTACCCTCATCTTCCAACCTTCTTTTATTGGACAAGATATCCTTCAGAAACTTTGCGTATGTAGGCATTTGCTGCAAAGCATCTGTGAAAGGAATATTAATGTATAGTATTTTCAAAACTTCTAAAAACTTACCAAACTGTTTGTCCAACTTGGCCTTGGCCAAGCGCTGAGGAAATGGAATTGGAGGTTGATATGGCTTAACCTCCCCCTTCTTCTCTTGTTTCTCTTCTTCCATAGCAAGTGGAGGTGATACGGTCTCATCCTTCTTAAGGTCATTCTCAACTTGTTTTTCCTTTGGCGATATTGGACCTTCACATTGTGTACCACTCCTAAGCATTACAGCCATGGCGTGGTTGGATGGACCTGCTTCTGGTTTTTTGGGAAATGTCCCTGGAATTCTAGTAGAGCTGGAAGCTTGTTGAGCAATCTGAGTTTCCAATATCTTGTTGTGAGTGGCAAGCGAGTCCACCTTTGCAGCTAGGTTCTTGATGGCATTGGAGAACTCATCATTCTGCTTTAGTTGAATAGCTACAAACGTCTCCATCAAGGACTCTAATTTTGATTTTTGAGGAATGAAGGGTCATTGTGGTTGTCCGTAGTTATTCTGGTTGCCTTGGAATAGTGGTGGTCTATTTTGGAAACCAGGTGCGCCTTGTTGTCTGTAGTTGTTCCCAAAATTTCCATCATAACTCCCAATAGCATCCACTTGTTGTATTTCAGCCTCGGGGCCTTGGGATACACCAAGCTGACAACCTGTTGTGCCATGACCTGTAACCCCACACAATTCACACACCACATTAGAAGCACATGTTCCTAACTTATCAAATTTAACAGATAGTGCTTCTACCTTAGCAGTAAGAAGGGAAATAGCATCTAAAGAATACTTACCTGGAGTTTTTGTTGGTAGGCTCCGTTCAGATGACCACTGGTATGTATTTTGGGCGACCTCCTCAATGAGGTTGTAACCTTCCTCCATGTTTTTGCTCATGAAGGCACCACCAGCTGCGGCATCCAAGGTCACCTTCTGGTTCGGAGACAACCCATTGTAAAAAATGTGAACGGTCAACCAACGTTCAATGCCATGATGTGGGCATTCCCAGAGCATTTCCTTGTACCTTTCCCAGGCTTCGTACAAGGTCTCATCTTCCTTCTGGTTGAAGGTGATAATCAGCTTCCTCAACTGGTCAGTTTTGCTCCTGGGGTAATATTTGTTGAGGAAGGCGAGGGACAACTCCTCCCAAGTGGTGATTGACGCTTCTGGAAGAGCGTACAACCAAGCTCTAGCCTTATCCCTTAATGAGAATGGGAAAAGCCTAAGCCTGATTGCGTCGCTTGAGACCCCATTCACCTTGAGCGTGTCACAATACTCAAGGAATATCTGCAAGTGTAAGTTGGGATCCTCAGATGGTAATCCACCAAATTTGATTCTGTTGAACCATCAAGAGCAAGGATGGCTTCAACTCAAAATTATTCGCCTCAATGTTGGGTCTTGTGATGCTAGACCTCCTACCCATTGCATTGGGCGCTGCAAAATCACGAAGCGCTCTGTTGTCCTAGTTTGCCATGTGTGTGTCGGTAGCTGAACTTGAAGCTTGGTGCTTTTCCTGTTCAAGATGCTTCCGAAGTGCTCTGATCTTACGGAGGGTCCTTTCAATCTCTGGATCAAAAATGTGCTCAAGGCTATGACTCCTTCGCATATATAAACCTGCAAAACCCTCTAACAACAAATACCAACACGTAATTCTGCAGAAAAAATAAGAACTAAAGAAAAACAGAAAAATTATGCAGAAAAATAAAAATCTAGTCTAATCAAAACACCGTTTAACCAATATTGGGGGACAATCCCCGGCAACGGCACCAAAAACTTGATAGGCCCGCAAGTGCACGAGGTATCGCGTAATAAAAAGTTATCGTCCCACAGAGATTGTGCCCAAGTACAAGTTTTCACAGTGGTTCAATTATCTAGAAAATTATGAAATTAGGATTGTAATGTAGAAGATTAAGAAAAGCAAAAGTTAAGAAGAAATGCTATCTGAAAGAACTAAATGAATTCTGAAATTGAAATAGAACAAATGATGGTGAAGCTCTTGGGATTTGGTATATGATTATGCTATGTATTTAATTTTCCTAAAACCTTCCTATTTATTAATTCACGCTCTAAGGTTGGATTTCCGAATTTAATTAAGCCCTCTTCTTAGAGTAACATTAATATGCCCAAATAATAAAGAACCGCGTTCGATTTATTATGTGAACTTGTTAAGAACGGTGAAATCCTATTAAACCTCGAATTGTCATACCCACTTTCGTGACCTATGATTCTAAGTTCAATTTCATGCATTCAAACAACTAATTAACCTTTCGATTCTCTTAGAGTTTAATTTCAATTGATCCTATCTCTAGGTATTCAAAAGCATTACGCGTTCATAGAAATTGAATAGAAGCAATGAATTAACAAACAGAAAAATCCAAAAGAGGTTCAATACATAAGCATTGTCACACCCTAATCCCAAGATAACGTTTAGCTACACATGCTTAATTCACTACAGCCCATTGATGGAATCAAATTCAGAAATTACAGAGAAAGAGAAAACCTAAGAAGAAAGCAAAGAACACAAAGCAAAAGCTCTCACTTGTGCTTATGAATCTTTCTGAAATCTGCCCAAGGAAGTTCTTCAACGCCTATGGTCTTGATTTCTTCAATAATCCCCAGTGAAAACTCTCTCTTTTTCTCTCCAAAAACGTCCCAAAAATGTCTGCGTACTTTGCCCCTCAAAAACTGTCCCATTAAACCTCAGAAACTGCTCCCTAAAATAAGGAAACTGCTGTGCGTGCAAAAACCCACTGGCAGTGGGAAAAACCCACGGCCAGTGGATCGTACTGGAGGTCCAATTTTTACATTTTTGAGCATTCAAACAGAGGAACCCACGGCCAGTGGGAAAAACCCACGGCCAGTGGGTTTTTCTGGACCCCAAGATATGCATTTTCTCTACATGGCAGCAAGATCCACTGGCAGTGGGAAAAACCCACGGCCAGTGGGTTTCTCTGGACCCCAATTTGTGTAAGTTTTTGTTATAGGGCAGCAGGATCCACTGGCAGTGGGAAAAACCCACTGCCAGTGGGTTTCTCTGGACTTCACTTTGCTGCTTTTTCATAGCTTGAAACTCTTCCATTTATCCAATGCTTCCTCGAATGCCACATTTTCAAGGTTTATAGACCTAAAATAGATTTATTCCTGCAAAATAGAGACACCCAAGTAACATGTGTGGAACAAAAGAAAACACTTGGAATTAAGGGGAAAACTAGCATGAACAACCTAAAAGCTTAAACAAAAATGACTCTAAAACTAGTGCAAACTAGACTCTTATCAGATATCACAGATCTTGGGAGATTATCAAGCTCGCGAACCTCAACTCCAATTATATTTAAACTGTGTCAAGGAGTTGAAAGAAAAGTTCTCAAAGATGGAATTTAAACATGTTCCGCGAGAAGAAAATACCAGAGCGGATGTACTTTCCAGATTGGCAAGCACTAAACGGCCGGGTAGCACCACAACGTTGGTCCAAAGTACGTTGACATCGCCCAGCATTCCTCTATACCCTTCTTTAAATGCTATCACCGTCGATTACGGAGACACATGGATGGCCCCTTACATCCGTTATTTGGCCGACGGGCAGTTGCCTACAGATGAGAATGAAAAGAGAAGGATAAGAAGGGAATTGCCATACTTCACTATGATTGATGGTAACCTTTACAATAGGGCACTCTCCGTACCTTACTTAATTTGTCTGAGAGAAAATAAGGTACATGGAGTAATGGAGGAAGTGCATAAAGGACAATGTGGGCACCACGCCGGAGGAAGAAGTTTGATGAGAAAAATTCTCAGGGCGGGGTATTGGTGGCCCATGATGAAGCAGGATTCCATCGACTTTGTCAAGAAATGTGACGCCTGCCAAAAGTTCTCTAATCTTCACCACACATCGGCGGAAGAGCTCTTCACATCCGCCGTTCCATGGCCGTTCTACCAATGGGGATTGGATATTTTGGGCCTTTTCCCAACTGCACCTGAGGGCATCAAATATCTCATTGTAGGGGTTGATTATTTCACCAAGTGGATTGAAATAGAGCCGGTGGTGCATATTACTTTAAGCCGAACTTGTCGTTTTATGTATGAAAATATTATAACACGATTTACGGACATCACAGACAATGGTACCCAATTTATGGACAGGAAGTTTACAAATTTACTCGAGGGGTTAGGAATAACCCATATATTTTCCTCCGTCGAACATCCCCAAACCAATGGCCAAGCTGAAGTGGCCAATAGAGAGGTGCTGAAAGGACTGAAGAAACGTCTTGGGGAAGCCAAGGGCGGATGGACAGACCAGTTGTGCCACGTCCTTTGGGCATACCGGACAACGCCTCATTCATCCACCAACGAGTCCCCGTATCGCTTGACCTATAGGGTGGAAGCAATGATACCTGTCGAATTGCAAATTGCTTCTGCGAGGGTTAAGTACTTCTCTGAAGAAAGCAATGACGTTAACTTGGCATCAGAAATGGATGTCGTACAAGAGCTTAGAGAAGAAGCCTTTGTTAGGGATCAAGCCATCAAAGCCAAAGCCGCCCTTCGATACAACAAACGAGTCCAATATAGGACCTTCAACGTTGGGGATTTGGTTTTGAGGAAAGCAAGCGTGGGGAACAAATTTGCACACCAGGGCAAGTTCACTCCGACATGGGAAGGTCCCTACAGAATATCATATGTTTGTGGAAAAGGCTCTTATCTCCTGGAAAACCTCGATAGTACCCCAATCCGGAACAAGTAGAATATTCAAAATTTACGTGTTTATTATAGTTAGTTGGTACCCCGACTCGGCTCTCTTTTTCTCTTTTATATTATAACTCATAATCAAATGAAAAAGTTTCTTTATGATTCACCCATTGTCTTTATGATTTTATTTCGTTGCACAACACTGTTGTGACAAGTTACTTTCAGGACGGATGATCCTAACAACGTATCCGTCGTTAGTGATGAACCTCTTCGAAGGTACGACAGGGTGAACCATATTTCGAAGTCTTGGATTGTAAAATCCAACATCGATTGAAGAAGAACGGTGAATGGGTAAAATCCAACACCGATTGAAGAAAAACGGTGAATGGGTAAAATCCAACACCGATTGAAGAAGAACGGTGAATGGGTAAAATCCAACACCGATTGAAGAAGAACGGTGAATGGGTAAAATCCAACACCGATTGAAGAAGAACGGTGAATGGGTAAAATCCAACACCGATTAAGGAAGAACGGTGAATGGGTAAAATCCAACACCGATTGAAGAAGAATGGTGAATGGGTAAAATCCAACACCGATTGAAGAACGGTTAGTAGGATTAAACCGAACGCCATTGAAGAACATGGGTTATAGGACCAAACCGAACCCCAATCAAAGGCTTGGATTGTAGGATCGAACCGAACTCTAAATACAACAAGTAAGTTATGCCGAACTCCAAATCTCCCAGAAGTACTTCCCCTGGGAATTCTTTACTTGGTAATGCTTTCTCTTAAAATTCCTTATCTGGAAACACCTTAACTTCACAGTTATGTCCATGAATTCTCTTGTCGGCAAATGTCTTACTAAAGTCCGACTCATGAATTCTTTAAATGGAAATCATCACTTTGAAGTTGCAATCAGGAATAATTTACTCGGGTATGTCTTTATCTGAGACATACTCACCCAAACTCAGAATCTTTATCTGTTTAGAAGTATTTCACCTGGAAATTCTCCACTCGGTACCGCGCCATGCAGGAGTCGGAGATATTACACTCGGTTTTATCCCGTTCATATATATTTCACTCAGGGATATTCCGTTCAGAAATGCTTCACTCGAAGCTATCATATTTGGAAATGTTTCACTCAGTACAATCCCACGCGAAAGTGTCATACTCGGAGACACCCCACTCAGGAGGGTTGCACTCAGAAATTTCTAACCTGAATGAAAACTCGGATTGCAGTACTAAACTGAACTCCGAGTGTAGTTGGAACAATCAAAGCGAGCGCCGTCGAAGGATGACTCGAAACCTTCCATCCAGGAAGGATCAATCGGAACCTTCTACCCAGAAAGAACAATCTGAGCTTCCACTCAGAGTTATCGCTTGAAAAAACTCCCACTCGGAGCTATCGCTCGGAAGAGCTTCCACTCGGAAGTATCACTCAGAATTTGTTCAAAACAAAGTACCCGTCCTTGACAAAAAAGTAAGACTCGGAGAAAACATACATATTTTTACCGAGCAACACGAGGAGATTACAAGTAACAAAATTTCCTGGGTGATAGGCCAGAACCAATCTCACTCGGAGTCACTCACTCAGAGTCGAATATTTGCTCGGAATCACTCATTTAGAGTTAAATGTTCACTCGGAACTGATCATTCAATAATGCTTGGGGACAATATCCAACATCTAACGAGTATTTCGAGGGATGAACACTTAGTAAACGTCATTTTCATGATGACAACATGTTTCCCCAAGTGGGCAACTCCCATTATGATACTTATAATCGAAAGCCTAATCATCAAAGATTAAGGTATTCTTCTTACTAAGCTTGTTAATGCCAAATGTTTTGATTAGAGTAAACGACTTCATCACACTACAATTTTGATACAACATAAGATAGATAAATTCTATCTTTTCTATCAAACCGAGCTTTTGATTATTTAAGTATCCATACATGGGGACAGTAATTGTTTGTTACTATCCGATTTAGTTTCTATGCATCTAAAGCCGGATTGGTTCATTACACATACAACGATTCTAAAATTATTTTCAACAGATAGATGTATAAAGGAAGTTGTCATTTTCTTGGTAAAATCCTGAAATACACAAATGAATTGATTCGATAATCCAGAGCTGATCCCGGAACACAGCGGAATTGATTGAATAAAAAATATAAGGAAGCCGCTATCTCTTTTGGCTTGTCTCTTCACCCTTTCCTTTGCCTTTACCTCTGACCTTACCTTCCCCATCACCAGCAACATCATCTACTCCTTCATTTTTTGGCCGCTTGGAGATAGGGACCAAGAGAGAAGGCTCCATCGACTGGCCTTCGGGGAGAGGAGCCAGCTTGTACTTGGTGTTTAGCGGATCCTCCTGACGATCGTCAATAACAGCTACGAGTTTCCCTTCATAAAACTCATAGAACGGATCAATACCGTTCAAATTAAGTTCCACTTGGGGATTCCGGTAGAGAATCTAACGTACAGCCAACCCGAAAGATTCCTCGACTGCTTGGACACAAATATCCACAGCCTCTTTCGCTCGGGCGTTGGCAGCAGTCAAATCCACTTTCAGAGCGGTAACGTCGTCATTCGAACTCGCCAACTTTAAGTTTTCAATCTCGAAGAGCAGCTCCTTTTCCCTACGAGCCCAGTCTTCAGCTCCTTGGGAGTAGATGAACTTGTTCACCTTCAACTCCTCTCCTAGCTTGGTAGAATGTTCTTTCTCTGTACAGAGGCTGGCATGGAGGTCGGAATTGGCCTTTTTCTGATCAAGCAATTGGGCCTCCAGCTCTTTAATCAGAAATCTTTGCCTGGAGATCTCTTCATCCTTTTGATCCCCTTCCTCCTTGGAAGCCTTCAACCGACTCTCCAAGCGGAGAATGTTTGCTCTGTCCTTGGCCGAGGCAACGGTAAGGTCATTAACCTTGCCCGTCAATTTGCCTAGTTCTGCATTACTTTCCGCCAGCCTGTGAACTGATTTCAATAGACCGGACAGTTCTGCCAATTGCCACTGTCCGGCGTCACAAGCTTATGTTATTTCTTCAGTCTCCAACGAAGTTTTCAGCTTGTAGGGAGAATCAGGGATGCACTCAGGAACTGGACCCTCATACACTAGGTATGGGGCAAGATTGGAGTTGCCTGGAGGGGGCAAGAGACCCTGGGCGCAAAGTAAGCAGTTATTGGTTTGGCGCCAGAGGTAACAGCGGTGCTTGGGGCATTCGGTGTGGGCCCTTCCGCCTTATTTCCTTTAGAAGCCCCAGAATCATCTACTCCTTCGGAAGTTTTTGGTTTTTTAGGAGGAGGATGAGACTCCGTTTGCTTGGAGGAGTCATTTTTTGCTTTTTTCCTCTTCTCTCCGGCCTTCTTGCCTTCAGCACTAGAGGTCGGTTTCTCAGATCCGACCTCCAATAAGGGAATATCGTCACCAGCGAATGAAGTAAGTATTATGGTCTCAACGGTAGCCTTTTTGGAATTCTGTTTTGCCTGGATATTGTTTTCAGCTGCAACGGATTTCCCTCCAGCTTTGAGCCCCTTCAACTTCTCCATCTCTGATGACTCGGCCTCGATTTTAACTGCATAATCCGATAAAAAGACCATCAGTAATAGAAGATTTCAAGACATAAAAAGAAAGAAAATGAAAAATGATAGAAAATTACACAAATATTCCTCGCGGGTAGTTTTCGACCCTAGCAAACGCCTACAGGAGAAAAATTTGTGCGAGGCGGTGTATGATTCAAGAGCAAAAAGAACAGAGACTGAAGTAGGGGTTAACTCAGCCTCATCAATATAATAAGCCTGGGAGGTCAACAAAAAATGCTCGTGCGTCCAGGCCACAGGAAATTCATTTATCCCTTCTTTATTCAACCAAAAAATTGGATCGTCGGGCTTAATACGGATCCTGGTGAAATAAGATTTAAAAGAACGCCCATCAACTTTGGCGGAGTCGGTGTAGGACTTGAAGTTGACAATCTTGGAGTGAGTTCGAAGGGTTACCAAGCTTACTCCTCCCTTCTCCTTATTTGCACGACGGATGATGATGCATGATTTATCTTTAATTCTTCACTTTAAATGTGTATAATTTGCCATCACTTAGTATGTAATATATTGCATTTTAACACATTTTCATCATTTGAGCTTTATGTAATATTTGATTTTTAATATGTGCAAAAGAAAATGGATCCAATAACTCAAGAATTCCAATCCAAAATGAAGATCAAAGTGCCTAAGGATCAAGGGAATCAAGGAATATGCAAAAGGATCTCAAAAAGGGTGGAAAAATACACAAAGAATGGAGAATCAGGTGGATGAATCGATTCCTCCCCCACTTGAATCGATTCATACGATTTAATGCACCCAGGATGTGAATTTTTGAAGCTTGAATCAATTCATCAGCATTTTGAATTGATTCATCAGCATTTTGAATCGATTCATTTGGGTTTTAAAGGGTTGAATCGATTCTTCCCACATTTGAATCGATTCATATGTTAATTTTTAGGCCAGAATTGCATTTGGAACACATGAATCGATTCATTTCACCATTGAATCGATTCATGAGTGAATTATTGGCCCAGGATCACGTTTTCAAGCTTCTGGATAGTGGGCAAGGCACTGAAGATGATAATGGAGCACAAAGGACTTGTTAATTGATGAGTGCAACCTCCATTACAATTGTTTATGGCATTGGCTTGCTTTTGGATTGCTATAAATAGGCACCATGAGAAGGTTTTCAAAGGCATCAGAACACATCAATTCCTTCAGAAACCATTCGTTCTTCATTTCTTACTCTTCTCTGTTTGCATTTCTTTTTCCAGCAAGTTCTTCATTTCCGGGTTAGGTTCTTTTTATTTTCAGTTTGTTTTAATTATGGAGGGCTAAAACCCCTAGATTGATTTTCTTGGAGAATATTGTAATGTAATTTTGAGGTCATTATTTTTAATATAGTATGTTTTTGTTATTGTTATTTCTTCATAATCTTACTCTGCTTATTTAATTCCATTCTGTTTAATTAAATTTGTATGCTTAATCGGTTTAATTATTCAAATGGAATAAAATAAGATTTTAAATTAGAATGGATTAAGGAAATATGCATGCCTAATGAATATTTTCATTATCACTTTTAATAATTATGGTTTGCTTAATTCCATAATTTGAGAATAGATTATGTATGTAGGCGATGTTCTTACATATGCTCAATAATTCCTAGATTTTACGATCTTGACTCCTTTTGCTTAATTAGGATGCTTGATTAAAATATTCATTTTTAAATGAAAGTAAAGGAATTATGAATTGAAAAAGACGCTTAGTTGATTAATTCAAATTAAGCTAAGAAATTAACAGTAATGAAAGTATACAAATTATCTTTAGTGAACCAAGGATAAATTTATTTACAATACTCCAAGAAAATCAATTGCTTGTTATTTATTGTTTTAAATCCTATATTTACTTTGTTTTAATTTTAATTATGACAACAAAATCAATCAAAACCCCCCCAATTGTATTTGTATGTTTGTTAAAATTCTGTTTGTAAAAATTAATTTTAAACTTGATTTTTCCTAAATTTTTGTGTTGATCCTTGAGAGAACGACCTAGGTTGACACCCTAGTACTACATTAATTAATTTTAATGTACTAATTTGACGGAACCACGACTGTAAAAATATTCACGTCAAATTTTGGCGCCGTAGCTGGGGATCAACGATCTTTAGGAAAAATTCTTGTTTTAGATTAATTTTTTTTGTATAAATTAATAATAATAAAAAAATAAAAAATATTTGTTTGTTTGTTTTATTTTATTTCTTTTGCATGATTTAGGATTCTTATGATTTATTGCTCATGATGATCAAATATCTTGTTGTATGCTATGTATGACTAGAAGAACTTTTGAGCATTTATATTCATTTGATCCTGAAATTGAAAGAACTTTTCATAGGTTAATTAGAGAAGCTAGATTAAATAATAACTTTGTTGATATTGATAGTGATAGTATTTTTTTTGAATCTGCTGAAAGTACTACTGCTAGTTTTTCTGATATGGCTGAACCTCGTGAAAGAACTCTTAGAGAACTAGCTGCACCTGAATTCACATACGAAAGTTTGTGTATTCAATATCTTGATGAGGATGTCCCTTTTATTCTTAAGACCGGACTTATACACTTGTTGCCTAAGTTTCATGGTCTTGCGGGTGAAGATCCGCACAAACACCTCAAAGAATTCCACATTGTGTGTTCCACAATGAAACCCCAAAACGTTCAAGAAGACCATGTCTATCTTAAAGCGTTTCCTCATTCTTTAGAGGGTGTTGCTAAGGATTGGTTATACTACCTTGCTCCAAGATCAATCACAAGTTGGAATGACTTAAAGAAAATGTTCTTGGAAAAGTTCTTTCCTGCCTCTAGAACAACCGCAATCCGTAAAGACATATCTGGCATTAGGCAACTCTCTGGAGAAAGTCTTTATAAGTATTGGGAGAGATTCAAGAAACTCTGTGCAAGTTGCCCTCACCACCAAATTTCTGAACAACTTCTTCTTTAGTACTTCTATGAAGGTCTGCACCACGTTGATCGCAACATGATTGATGCTGCAAGTGGAGGAGCTTTAGGAGATATGACTGCTGCTGAAGCAAGAAATCTGATTGAGAAGATAACATCTAACTCTCAAAAATTTGGTGTGAGAAATGATTCTTTCAAACCCATGTTTGATTCCAATTCTAGTTCATCTGGAATTAAATTGGAGAGCAAACTTGATGCTCTCACCACTCTGGTCACACAATTGGTAGTAAATCAAAAATCCATGACTGCTAAAGTATGTGGCATTTGCTCTTCACAAGAGCACCCCACTGATTGTTGTCCTTCTCTACAAGAAAAGGATAATAATAGTCCCCAAGCCTATGCAGCTATCATCTACCATGATAGACCTCCACCCCCACAACAACAACAAAACCATGACCTTTCCACCAACAGATATAATCCAGGTTAGAGGAACCATCCAAATTTGAGATGGGGCAACCAACAACAAAATCCCCAACCCCCATTTCAAAACAATGCACTAACCTTCCAAAGACCTACACCTCAACCATCCACAAATGGCCCTTCTTTGGAGGATCTGTTGAAACAAATGGCTACACAAAACTTAGAGTATCAACAGAGGAATGATGCTACCATCCAGAGTTTAAGCAACCAAATTGGGCAATTGGCTTCATCATTAAGCCAGTTACAATCTCAAAACTCTGACAAATTACCATCTCAACCAGCTGCAAATCCAAGAAATGTGAGTGCAATTCAGTTAAGATCAGGTAAGAACCTTGAAGTACCCATACCTAAGGAACCTGAAAAACAAACAACTGAGCCTGAAATAGTTGAGAATGATGTACCCTATTCAAGCAAATCTGAGATACAACCACCCCAAATTCCACCTCATACCCCTCTTTCTTTCCCACCAAAAACAATTCCAAGTAAGAAGATGGAAGAAGTAGACAAAGAAATTTTGGATACTTTCAAGAAAGTGGAAGTAAATATACCTCTTCTTGATGCAATCAAGCAAATTCCCAAGTATGCCAAATTTCTGAAGGAGTTGTGTACTCACAAGAGGAGACTCAAAGGTAATGAAAGGATCAGCATGGGAAGGAATGTATCTGCACTGCTTGGTAAGGAAATTTCAAATATTCTTGAGAAATACAAAGATCCAGGTACGTTTTCTATACCTTGTATCATAGGCAATAACAAATTTGAAAATTGCATGTTAGATTTAGGAGCTTCAATAAATGTTATGCCTATGTCTATTTTCAAATTATTGTCTCTTAGAAATTTACAACCTACTGGTGTAGTAATTCAGCTAGCCAATAGGAGCACTGCTTACCCTGTTGGAGTTATAGAGGATGTTTTGGTTCAGGTAGAACAACTTGTTTTCCCTGCTGACTTTTTCATACTTGATATGGAAGAAGGTATGTCTCAAATTCCTGTTCCTATCATTCTGGGAAGACCATTTTTGAAAACAGCTCAAACCAAAATAGATGTTTATTCTGGAACTCTCTCTATGGAATTTGGAGACACGAGAGTTCAATTTAATATTCTTGATGCCATGAAATACCCATCTGAAAATCATTCTGTTTTCCAAATTGACATTATTGATGAACTAGTTTTTGAACATTTTTCTAATGTTGATTTGGAATGCATAGATGATTCAAACAAATGTTTTGCATGCAGTGATTTTGGAAGTTGTGATATTTGTGCTGAAATTGATAAATACATAATTTCTGATTCAGAGTCTTTAGATATACCTGTTAACCATAAGGAGCTGAATGCAGGATTTCAAGAAAATTCTAACAAAATTTTTGAGGTGCAAACAGCAGAATCAAAATCTACTTTGTTAGTTCCATCTGTTTTGCAGGCACCCAAGTTAGAATTGAAACCCCTACCTGAGAACCTAAAGTATGTATACTTAGGGGATAATGAACAGCTCCCGATGATAATTTCCATTTCTCTTGATGAAAATCAAGAAGAAAAATTGTTGCAGGTATTGAAAAGACATAAGAAGGCTATAGGATGGACATTGGCAGACATTCCTGGAATTAGTCCATCCATGTGCATGCATAGAATATTTCTGGAGGAAAATACTAAAGCAGTAAGACAGCCCCAGAGGAGACTCAACCCTGTAATCCTTGATGTGGTTAAGAAGGAGATTACCAAGCTTCTACAAGCAGGAATCATTTATCCCATCTTTGATAGCCGATGGGTGAGTCCGATTCAAGTGGTTCCTAAAAAAACAGGGATCACAGTTGTGAAAAATGAAAAGGATGAATTGATCCTAACTAGAGTGCAGAATAGTTGGCGAGTCTGTATTGATTACAGGAGACTAAACCAGGCAACAAAGAAGGACCATTTCCCTTTACCCTTCATTGATCAAATACTTGAGCGTCTTGCAGGTAAGTCTCACTACTGTTTTCTTGATGGATTCTCTGGATATTTTCAGATTCACATTGCACCTGAGGATCAAGAAAAGACCACATTCACCTGTCCCTTTGGCACATTTGCTTATAGGAGAATGCCTTTTGGCCTATGCAATGCTCCTAGAACTTTCCAAAGATGCATGATAAGTATTTTTCATGATTTCATTGAAAATTGCATAGAGGTGTTTATGGATGATTTTACTGTCTATGGATCTTCATTTAATGCATGCCTTGATAGTTTGGATAAAGTTTTGAACAGATGTATTGAAACTAACCTTGTCTTGAACTATGAAAAATGTCATTTTATGGTAAAACAAGGAATAGTTTTAGGGCATGTAATCTCTGAGAAAGGAATTGAGGTAGATCCTGCCAAAATAGAAGTTATATCACATTTGCCTTACCCCTCTTGTGTTCAAGCGGTTCGTTCTTTTCTTGGCCATGCAGGATTCTACAGAAGATTCATAAAGGACTTCAGCAAGAAGGCTAGGCCACTATCCAGTCTGCTTCAAAAGGATGTGGCATTTGAGTTTGATGAAAAATGTAAGGAGGCTTTTAATTGCCTCAAGCAAGCATTGACCACAACCCCAATAATTCAAGCACCTGTTTGGACAGCCCCATTTGAGTTGATGTGTGATGCCTCTAATTATGCATTAGGAGCTGTCCTTGGTCAAAAGATTGACAAGCAGCCTAGGGTCATCTACTATGCATCTAAAACTTTAGATGCTGCCCAGGTAAATTACACCACCACTGAAAAAGAGCTCCTAGCCATTGTTTTTGCATTAGATAAGTTCAGATCTTACCTACTCGGTTCTCGAGTAGTTGTCTTTACTGACCATGCAGCTCTGAAGTACTTGTTGAAGAAAGGTGAGTCCAAGCCAAGATTAATTCGTTGGATGCTTTTGCTCCAAGAGTTTGACTTGGAAATTCGTGACAGAAGTGGAACACAAAACCTTGTGGCAGACCATTTAAGCAGAATTAAGAATGCTCCTGATTCGGCACCTATTCGGGACCATTTTCCCGATGAACACCTCATGAGTATTTCTAACTCTTTTGATATACCTTGGTTTGCTAACATTGTAAATTATCTTGTTGCTTCTGTTTTTCCACCATGTGCATCCAGAAACCAAATTTCAAAATTAAAAAGTGATGCAAAGTATTATATTTGGGATGACCCGTATTTATGGAAATTGTGTAATGATCAGGTGATTCGAAGATGCATTCCCGATCATGAAATAGAATCAGTTCTTCGATTCTGCCATGCTTCACCAGTTGGTGGACATTTTGGTCCACAAAGAACAACAAGGAAGGTGTTGGATTCTGGTTTATATTGGCCCACAATTTTTAAGGATGCATGGAGAATTTGTAACACCTGTGAGAAATGCCAAAGAGCTAGTAATGCTACCATATGGAGACAACAGATGCCTCAGCAACCTATGTTGTTTTGTGAAGTATTTGATGTTTGGGGCATTGATTTTATGGGTCTATTTCCTCCATCCTTTGGTTTTACTTACATTTTATTGGCTGTAGATTATGTTTCTAAATGGGTGGAAGCTAAAGCCACCAGAACTAATGATGCTCGAGTTGTTGTGGATTTTGTTAGATCTCAAATTTTTTGCAGGTTTGGTATCCCGAGAGCAATCATTAGTGATCAAGGAACACACTTCTGCAACAGGACCATGCAAGCTATGCTCAGGAAGTATGGGGTTGTTCATAGAGTCTCTATCCCATATCACCCCCAAACCAATGGACAAGCAGAAGTCTCTAACAGAGAAATCAAAAGAATCCTAGAAAAGATAGTACAGCCTAATAAAAAGGATTGGAGCAGGAAACTGGATGATTCTCTTTGGGCACATAGAACAGCTTTTAAAGCACCTATAGGAATGTCTCCCTATAGAATTGTTTTTGGTAAGGCATGTCATCTTCCAGTGGAGATTGAGCATCGTGCTTATTGGGCTGTAAAAGCTTGCAACTTAGCACTTGATCAAGCAGGTAAAGAAAGAAAATTACAACTGAATGAGCTTGATGAGATCCGTTTGGCAACTTATGAGAACTCAAGGTTCTATAAGGAGAAAACGAAGAAATTCCATGATAGCTCAATAGCTAGAAAGGATTTTACTGCTGGACAGAAAGTGCTACTGTTTAATTCCCAGTTGAAACTGATGGCCAGAAAATTACGCTCCAAATGGGAAGGACCTTTCATTGTTACTAATGTATTTCCCCATGGAGCTGTGGAAATAAAAAGTGAAAACTCCAATAAAAGCTTCAAGGTTAATGGACAACGCTTGAAGCTATTTCATGAAAATCCTTCACTTGTGGATGTTACAATAGAGGAACATGCTTTGGGGGAACCACTTCTTGATCCCCCTTAAGGGAGTTTTTCTTACCCATCTTTTTACTTTTTCATTATATTGTCTATTTTGCATGCTCTGTCTTACATTGAGGACAATGTATGATTTAAGTGTAGAGGTGGGAATATTGTTGTATATTGTTTTGTTGTTGTGTGATTAATTTTGTGTGACTATGTTAAAAAAAAAAGAATTAAAAATAAAAGATTTTTTGTGTGTTTTTGTTTTAAAAAGGCATGTTTTATTAGAATTTTAAGATATGCATGAGTAACAGGTAAATTCTTTCATGTCTAATATGAGCTTAATGATATGTTATAATTTGAACTCAAGCAATTTTGGTATGATGAGAATGACATGATAATTGATAGATGATCATATATGATAGAATTATACCTTGTGAGATTTTTGAGCCTTAAAATTTGATGGATCACTTTACGCCATCTGAATTCTTTCATGTGTGATTAATTCCTGAAAGCTTACATCCTAATTTTTTTCTTGTTTCTTGATGATACTTGAAACTTATATGAATGTATTTGAAATGATACAGGCATTTTGTTCAATTGAGCCACTAAGCCAGATAAGCCTACCATGAATAAATTATCTCTTGCTAGCCATTTTGAGCCTATTTAACTATTTCCTTGTTGCAACTCAAATAAGCCATGGATGAAAAACCAAAAATATACCTACCTTAAGGAATACATTGGAGCTTTGGAATCAAGTCAAAAACAGGCATTCAAATAAGTGTGGGGGTGTGCAAAAAGGAATTGCAACTCTTATTCCAAGTGTTATGCAATCTCATTAATAAAAAATAATAATATTATGATTGCGACCTAATATCGTACAATAAATGTTTTACCCTCACTATTTGCCAGTTAAATTAATTGCTTCATCATTCTTTTTGGTATTTAAAAAAATAAAAAAATAAAAAAAAATTTCCATCCATTTTAATCTTGGCCACATTACAACCCTACAAAGCCCTGTTGATCTATACATGCATTTGTGTTGATTGTGGAATTGAGAAACTTGGCAAATTTTTAGACTGTTTGTTTTTTAGGAAATGTTTAGAGAGTATACACAAACCTTAAACACTTGAGAGTTGAGAGTATGTCTTGTGAGGCTCTATTACTTATGATCTTCTTTTTAGTTTAATTTAATTTTCACATGCCTAAGTGTTTGAATGATTTTTATATATATCTTGATGCTTTGTATCTTGCATGTTGAATAACTCTTGTTTTTCTGTATATTCCTAAGATTTCATGCCAATTTTGTGTGTTGTTTTCAAATTAATGTTTTCAATAAATTATGATACTTGTTTTTATTTTGATTTTGCCCGGGAGTGCAAAAGAATAAGTGTGGGAGTATTTGATGATGCATGATTTATCTTTAATTCTTCACTGTAAATGTGTATAATTTGCCATCACTTAGTGTGTAATATATTGCATTTTAACACATTTTCATCATTTGAGCTTCATGTAATATTTGATTTTTAATATGTGCCAAAAGAAAATAGATCCAAGAACTCAAGAATTCCAATCCAAAATGAAGATCAAAGTGCCTAAGGATCAAGGGAATCAAGGAATATGCAAAAGGATCTCAAAAAGGGTGGAAAAATACACAAAGAATGGAGAATCAGGTGGATGAATCGATTCATCCCCCACTTGAATCGATTCATACGGTTTAATGCACCCAGGATGTGAATTTTTGAAGCTTGAATTGATTCATCAGCATTTTGAATTGATTCATCAGCATTTTGAATCGATTCATTTGGGTTTTAAAGGGTTGAATCGATTCTTCCCACATTTGAATCGATTCATACGTTAATTTTTAGGCCAGAATTGCATTTGGAACACATGAATCGATTCATTTCACCATTGAATCGATTCATGAGTGAATTATTGGCCCAGGATCACGTTTTCAAGCTTCTGGATGGTGGGCAAGGCACTGAAGATGATAATGGAGCACTGAAGATGATAATGGAGCACAAAGGACTTGTTAATTGATGAGTGCAACCTCCATTACAATTGTTTATGGCATTGGCTTGCTTTTGGATTGCTATAAATAGGCACCATGAGAAGGTTTTCAAAGGCATCAGAACACATCAATTCCTTCAGAAACCATTCGTTCTTCATTTCTTACTCTTCTCTGTTTGCATTTCTTCTTCCAGCAAGTTCTTCATTTCCGGGTTAGGTTCTTTTTATTTTCAGTTTGTTTTAATTATGGAGGGCTAAAACCCCTAGATTGATTTTCTTGGAGAATATTGTAATGTAATTTTGAGGTCATTATTTTTAATATAGTATGTTTTTGTTATTGTTATTTCTTCATAATCTTACTCTGCTTATTTAATTCCATTCTGTTTAATTAAATTTGTATGCTTAATCGGTTTAATTATTCAAATGGAATAAAATAAGATTTTAAATTAGAATGGGTTAAGGAAATATGCATGCTTAATGAATATTTTCATAATCACTTTTAATAATTATGGTTTGCTTAATTCCATAATTTGAGAATAGATTATGTATGTAGGCGATGTTCTTACATATGCTCAATAATTCCTAGATTTTACGATCTTGACTCCTTTTGCTTAATTAGGATGCTTGATTAAAATATTCATTTTTAAATGAAAGTAAAGGAATTATGAATTGAAAAAGACGCTTAGTTGATTAATTCAAATTGAGCTAAGAAATTAACAGTAATGAAAGTATACAAATTATCTTTAGTGAACCAAGGATAAATTTATTTACAATACTCCAAGAAAATCAATTGCTTGTTATTTATTGTTTTAAATCCTATATTTACTTTGTTTTAATTTTAATTATGACAACAAAATCAATCAAAACCCCCCCAATTGTATTTGTATGTTTGTTAAAATTCTGTTTGTAAAAATTAATTTTAAACTTGATTTTTCCTAAATTTTTGTGTTGATCCTTGAGAGAACGACCTAGGTTGACACCCTAGTACTACATTAATTAATTTTAATGTACTAATTTGACGGAACCACGACTGTAAAAATATTCACGTCAAATTTTGGCGCCGTAGCTGGGGATCAACGATCTTTAGGAAAAATTCTTGTTTTAGATTAATTTTTTTTGTATAAATTAATAATAATAAAAAAATAAAAAATATTTGTTTGTTTGTTTTATTTTATTTCTTTTGCATGATTTAGGATTCTTATGATTTATTGCTCATGATGATCAAATATCTTGTTGTATGCTATGTATGACTAGAAGAACTTTTGAGCATTTATATTCATTTGATCCTGAAATTGAAAGAACTTTTCATAGGTTAATTAGAGAAGCTAGATTAAATAATAACTTTGTTGATATTGATAGTGATAGTATTTTTTTTGAATCTGCTGAAAGTACTACTGCTAGTTTTTCTGATATGGCTGAACCTCGTGAAAGAACTCTTAGAGAACTAGCTGCACCTGAATTCACATACGAAAGTTTGTGTATTCAATATCTTGATGAGGATGTCCCTTTTATTCTTAAGACCGGACTTATACACTTGTTGCCTAAGTTTCATGGTCTTGCGGGTGAAGATCCGCACAAACACCTCAAAGAATTCCACATTGTGTGTTCCACAATGAAACCCCAAAACGTTCAAGAAGACCATGTCTATCTTAAAGCGTTTCCTCATTCTTTAGAGGGTGTTGCTAAGGATTGGTTATACTACCTTACTCCAAGATCAATCACAAGTTGGAATGACTTAAAGAAAATGTTCTTGGAAAAGTTCTTTCCTGCCTCTAGAACAACCGCAATCCGTAAAGACATATCTGGCATTAGGCAACTCTCTGGAGAAAGTCTTTATGAGTATTGGGAGAGATTCAAGAAACTCTGTGCAAGTTGCCCTCACCACCAAATTTCTAAACAACTTCTTCTTTAGTACTTCTATGAAGGTCTGCACCACGTTGATCGCAACATGATTGATGCTGCAAGTGGAGGAGCTTTAGGAGATATGACTGCTGCTGAAGCAAGAAATCTGATTGAGAAGATAGCATCTAACTCTCAACAATTTGGTGTGAGAAATGATTCTTTCAAACCCATGTTTGATTCCAATTCTAGTTCATCTGGAATTAAATTGGAGAGCAAACTTGATGCTCTCACCACTCTGGTCACACAATTGGCAGTAAATCAAAAATCCATGACTGCTAAAGTATGTGGCATTTGCTCTTCACAAGAGCACCCCACTGATTGTTGTCCTTCTCTACAAGAAAAGGATAATAATAGTCCCCAAGCCTATGCAGCTATCATCTACCATGATAGACCTCCACCCCCACAACAACAACAAAACCATGACCTTTCCACCAACAGATACAATCCAGGTTGGAGGAACCATCCAAATTTGAGATGGGGCAACCAACAACAAAATCCCCAACCCCCATTTCAAAACAATGCACTAACCTTCCAAAGACCTATACCTCAACCATCCACAAATGGCCCTTCTTTGGAGGATCTGTTGAAACAAATGGCTACACAAAACTTAGAGTATCAACAGAGGAATGATGCTACCATCCAGAGTTTAAGCAACCAAATTGGGCAATTGGCTTCATCATTAAGCTAGTTACAATCTCAAAACTCTGACAAATTACCATCTCAACCAGCTGCAAATCCAAGAAATGTGAGTGCAATTCAGTTAAGATCAGGTAAGAACCTTGAAGTACCCATACCTAAGGAACCTGAAAAACAAACAACTGAGCCTGAAATAGTTGAGAATGATGTACCCTATTCAAGCAAATCTGAGATACAACCACCCCAAATTCCACCTCATACCCCTCTTTCTTTCCCACCAAAAACAATTCCAAGTAAGAAGATGGAAGAAGTAGACAAAGAAATTTTGGATACTTTCAAGAAAGTGGAAGTAAATATACCTCTTCTTGATGCAATCAAGCAAATTCCCAAGTATGCCAAATTTCTGAAGGAGTTGTGTACTCACAAGAGGAGACTCAAAGGTAATGAAAGGATCAGCATGGGAAGGAATGTATCTGCACTGCTTGGTAAGGAAATTTCAAATATTCTTGAGAAATACAAAGATCCAGGTACGTTTTCTATACCTTGTATCATAGGCAATAACAAATTTGAAAATTGCATGTTAGATTTAGGAGCTTCAATAAATGTTATGCCTATGTCTATTTTCAAATCATTGTCTCTTAGAAATTTACAACCTACTGGTGTAGTAATTCAGCTAGCCAATAGGAGCACTGCTTACCCTGTTGGAGTTATAGAGGATGTTTTGGTTCAGGTAGAACAACTTGTTTTCCCTGCTGACTTTTTCATACTTGATATGGAAGAAGGTATGTCTCAAATTCCTGTTCCTATCATTCTGGGAAGACCATTTTTGAAAACAGCTCAAACCAAAATAGATGTTTATTCTGGAACTCTCTCTATGGAATTTGGAGACACGAGAGTTCAATTTAATATTCTTGATGCCATGAAATACCCATCTGAAAATCATTCTGTTTTCCAAATTGACATTATTGATGAACTAGTTTTTGAACATTTTTCTAATGTTGATTTGGAATGCATAGATGATTCAAACAAATGTTTTGCATGCAGTGATTTTGGAAGTTGTGATATTTGTGCTGAAATTGATAAATACATAATTTCTGATTCAGAGTCTTTAGATATACCTGTTAACCATAAGGAGCTGAATGCAGGATTTCAAGAAAATTCTAACAAAATTTTTGAGGTGCAAACAGCAGAATCAAAATCTACTTTGTTAGTTCCATCTGTTTTGCAGGCACCCAAGTTAGAATTGAAACCCCTACCTGAGAACCTAAAGTATGTATACTTAGGGGATAATGAACAGCTCCCGATGATAATTTCCACTTCTCTTGATGAAAATCAAGAAGAAAAATTGTTGCAGGTATTGAAAAGACATAAGAAGGCTATAGGATGGACATTGGCAGACATTCCTGGAATTAGTCCATCCATGTGCATGCATAGAATATTTCTGGAGGAAAATACTAAAGCAGTAAGACAGCCCCAGAGGAGACTCAACCCTGTAATCCTTGATGTGGTTAAGAAGGAGATTACCAAGCTTCTACAAGCAGGAATCATTTATCCCATCTTTGATAGCCGATGGGTGAGTCCGATTCAAGTGGTTCCTAAAAAAACAGGGATCACAGTTGTGAAAAATGAAAAGGATGAATTGATCCTAACTAGAGTGCAGAATAGTTGGCGAGTCTGTATTGATTACAGGAGACTAAACCAGGCAACAAAGAAGGACCATTTCCCTTTACCCTTCATTGATCAAATACTTGAGCGTCTTGCAGGTAAGTCTCACTACTGTTTTCTTGATGGATTCTCTGGATATTTTCAGATTCACATTGCACCTGAGGATCAAGAAAAGACCACATTCACCTGTCCCTTTGGCACATTTGCTTATAGGAGAATGCCTTTTGGCCTATGCAATGCTCCTAGAACTTTCCAAAGATGCATGATAAGTATTTTTCATGATTTCATTGAAAATTGCATAGAGGTGTTTATGGATGATTTTACTGTCTATGGATCTTCATTTAATGCATGCCTTGATAGTTTGGATAAAGTTTTGAACATATGTATTGAAACTAACCTTGTCTTGAACTATGAAAAATGTCATTTTATGGTAAAACAAGGAATAGTTTTAGGGCATGTAATCTCTGAGAAAGGAATTGAGGTAGATCCTGCCAAAATAGAAGTTATATCACATTTGCCTTACCCCTCTTGTGTTCAAGCGGTTCGTTCTTTTCTTGGCCATGCAGGATTCTACAGAAGATTCATAAAGGACTTCAGCAAGAAGGCTAGGCCACTATCCAGTCTGCTTCAAAAGGATGTGGTATTTGAGTTTGATGAAAAGTGTAAGGAGGCTTTTAATTGCCTCAAGCAAGCATTGACCATAACCCCAATAATTCAAGCACCTGTTTGGACAGCCCCATTTGAGTTGATGTGTGATGCCTCTAATTATGCATTAGGAGCTGTCCTTGGTCAAAAGATTGACAAGCAGCCTAGGGTCATCTACTATGCATCTAAAACTTTAGATGCTGCCCAGGTAAATTACACCACCACTGAAAAAGAGCTCCTAGCCATTGTTTTTGCATTAGATAAGTTCAGATCTTACCTACTCGGTTCTCGAGTAGTTGTCTTTACTGACCATGCAGCTCTGAAGTACTTGTTGAAGAAAGGTAAGTCCAAGCCAAGATTAATTCGTTGGATGCTTTTGCTCCAAGAGTTTGACTTGGAAATTCATGACAGAAGTGGAACACAAAACCTTGTGGCAGACCATTTAAGCAGAATTAAGAATGCTCCTGATTCGGCACCTATTCGGGACCATTTTCCCGATGAACACCTCATGAGTATTTCTAACTCTTTTGATATACCTTGGTTTGCTAACATTGTAAATTATCTTGTTGCTTCTGTTTTTCCACCATGTGCATCCAGAAACCAAATTTCAAAATTAAAAAGTGATGCAAAGTATTATATTTAGGATGACCCGTATTTATGGAAATTGTGTAATGATCAGGTGATTCGAAGATGCATTCCCGATCATAAAATAGAATCAGTTCTTCGATTCTGCCATGCTTTACCAGTTGGTGGACATTTTGGTCCACAAAGAACAACAAGGAAGGTGTTGGATTCTGGTTTATATTGGCCCACAATTTTTAAGGATGCATGGAGAATTTGTAACACCTGTGAGAAATGCCAAAGAGCTAGAAATGCTACCACATGGAGACAACAGATGCCTCAGCAACCTATGTTGTTTTGTGAAGTATTTGATGTTTGGGGCATTGATTTTATGGGTCCATTTCCTCCATCCTTTGGTTTTACTTACATTTTATTGGCTGTAGATTATGTTTCTAAATGGGTGGAAGCTAAAGCCACCAGAACTAATGATGCTCGAGTTGTTATGGATTTTGTTAGATCTCAAATTTTTTGCAGGTTTGGTATCCCGAGAGCAATCATTAGTGATCAAGGAACACACTTCTGCAACAGGACCATGCAAGCTATGCTCAGGAAGTATGGGGTTGTTCATAGAGTCTCTATCCCATATCACCCCCAAACCAATGGACAAGCAGAAGTCTCTAACAGAGAAATCAAAAGAATCCTGGAAAAGATAGTACAGCCTAATAAAAAGGATTGGAGCAGGAAACTGGATGATGCTCTTTGGGCACATAGAACAGCTTTTAAAGCACCTATAGGAATGTCTCCCTATAGAATTGTTTTTGGTAAGGCATGTCATCTTCCAGTGGAGATTGAGCATCGTGCTTATTGGGCTGTAAAAGATGCAACTTAGCACTTGATCAAGCAGGTAAAGAAAGAAAATTACAACTGAATGAGCTTGATGAGATCCGTTTGGCAGCTTATGAGAACTCAAGGTTCTATAAGGAGAAAACGAAGAAATTCCATGATAGCTCAATAGCTAGAAAGGATTTTACTGCTGGACAGAAAGTGCTACTGTTTAATTCCCAGTTGAAACTGATGGCCGGAAAATTGCGCTCCAAATGGGAAGGACCTTTCATTGTTACTAATGTATTTCCCCATGGAGCTGTGGAAATAAAAAGTGAAAACTCCAATAAAAGCTTCAAGGTTAATGGACAACGCTTGAAGCCATTTCATGAAAATCCTTCACTTGTGGATGTTACAATGGAGGAACATGCTTTGGGGGAACCACTTCTTGATCCCCCTTAAGGGAGTTTTTCTTACCCATCTTTTTACTTTTTCATTATATTGTCTATTTTGCATGCTCTGTCTTATATTGAGGACAATGTATGATTTAAGTGTAGAGGTGGGAATATTGTTGTATATTGTTTTGTTGTTGTGTGATTAATTTTGTGTGACTATGTTAAAAAAAAAGAATTAAAAATAAAAGATTTTTTGTGTGTTTTTGTTTTAAAAAGGCATGTTTTATTGGAATTTTAAGATATGCATGAGTAACAGGTAAATTCTTTCATGTCTAATATGAGCTTAATGATATGTTATAATTTAAACTCAAGCAATTTTGGTATGATGAGAATGACATGATAATTGATAGATGATCATATATGATAGAATTATACCTTGTGAGATTTTTGAGCCTTAAAATTTGATGGATCACTTTACGCCATCTGAATTCTTTCATGTGTGATTAATTCCTGAAAGCTTACATCCTAATTTTTGTCTTGTTTCTTGATGATACAGGCATTTTGTTCAATTGAGCCACTAAGCCAGATAAGCCTACCATGAATAAATTATCTCTTGCTAGCCATTTTGAGCCTATTTAACTGTTTCCTTGTTGCAACTCAAATAAGCCATGGATGAAAAACCAAAAATATACCTACCTTAAGGAATACATTGGAGCTTTGGAATCAAGTCAAAAACAGGCATTCAAATAAGTGTGGGGGTGTGCAAAAAGGAATTGCAACTCTTGTTCCAAGTGTTATGCAATCTCATTAATAAAAAATAATAATATTATGATTGCGACCTAATATCGTACAATAAATGTTTTACCCTCACTATTTGCCAGTTAAATTAATTGCTTCATCATTCTTTTTGGTATTTAAAAAAATAAAAAAATAAAAAAAATTTCCATCCATTTTAATCTTGGCCACATTACAACCCTACAAAGCCCTGTTGATCTATACATGCATTTGTGTTGATTATGGAATTGAGAAACTTGGCAAATTTTTAGACTGTTTGTTTTTTAGGAAATGTTTAGAGAGTATACACAAACCTTAAACACTTGAGAGTTGAGAGTATGTCTTGTGAGGCTCTATTACTTATGATCTTCTTTTTAGTTTAATTTAATTTTCACATGCCTAAGTGTTTGAATGATTTTTATATATATCTTGATGCTCTGTATCTTGCATGTTGAATAACTCTTGTTTTTCTGTATATTCCTAAGATTTCATGCCAATTTTGTGTGTTGTTTTCAAATTAATGTTTTCAATAAATTATGATACTTGTTTTTATTTTGATTTTGCCTGGGAGTGCAAAAGAATAAGTGTGGGAGTATTTGATGATGCATGATTTATCTTTAATTCTTCACTGTAAATGTGTATAATTTGCCATCACTTAGTGTGTAATATATTGCATTTTAACACATTTTCATCATTTGAGCTTCATGTAATATTTGATTTTTAATATGTGCCAAAAGAAAATAGATCCAAGAACTCAAGAATTCCAATCCAAAATGAAGATCAAAGTGCCTAAGGATCAAGGGAATCAAGGAATATGCAAAAGGATCTCAAAAAGGGTGGAAAAATACACAAAGAATGGAGAATCAGGTGGATGAATCGATTCATCCCCCACTTGAATCGATTCATATGGTTTAATGCACCCAGGATGTGAATTTTTGAAGCTTGAATTGATTCATCAGCATTTTGAATTGATTCATCAGCATTTTGAATCGATTCATTTGGGTTTTAAAGGGTTGAATCGATTCTTCCCACATTTGAATCGATTCATACGTTAATTTTTAGGCCAGAATTGCATTTGGAACACATGAATCGATTCATTTCACCATTGAATCGATTCATGAGTGAATTATTGGCCCAGGATCACGTTTTCAAGCTTCTGGATGGTGGGCAAGGCACTGAAGATGATAATGGAGCATTGAAGATGATAATGGAGCACAAAGGACTTGTTAATTGATGAGTGCAACCTCCATTACAATTGTTTATGGCATTGGCTTGCTTTTGGATTGCTATAAATAGGCACCATGAGAAGGTTTTCAAAGGCATCAGAACACATCAATTCCTTCAGAAACCATTCGTTCTTCATTTCTTACTCTTCTCTGTTTGCATTTCTTCTTCCAGCAAGTTCTTCATTTCCGGGTTAGGTTCTTTTTATTTTCAGTTTGTTTTAATTATGGAGGGCTAAAACCCCTAGATTGATTTTCTTGGAGAATATTGTAATGTAATTTTGAGGTCATTATTTTTAATATAGTATGTTTTTGTTATTGTTATTTCTTCATAATCTTACTCTGCTTATTTAATTCCATTCTGTTTAATTAAATTTGTATGCTTAATCGGTTTAATTATTCAAATGGAATAAAATAAGATTTTAAATTAGAATGGGTTAAGGAAATATGCATGCTTTATGAATATTTTCATAATCACTTTTAATAATTATGGTTTGCTTAATTCCATAATTTGAGAATAGATTATGTATGTAGGCGATGTTCTTACATATGCTCAATAATTCCTAGATTTTACGATCTTGACTCCTTTTGCTTAATTAGGATGCTTGATTAAAATATTCATTTTTAAATGAAAGTAAAGGAATTATGAATTGAAAAAGACGCTTAGTTGATTAATTCAAATTGAGCTAAGAAATTAACAGTAATGAAAGTATACAAATTATCTTTAATGAACCAAGGATAAATTTATTTACAATACTCCAAGAAAATCAATCGCTTGTTATTTATTGTTTTAAATCCTATATTTACTTTGTTTTAATTTTAATTGTGACAACAAAATCAATCAAAACCCCCCAATTGTATTTGTATGTTTGTTAAAATTCTGTTTGTAAAAATTAATTTTAAACTTGATTTTTCCTAAATTTTTGTGTTGATCCTTGAGAGAACGACCTAGGTTGACACCCTAGTACTACATTAATTAATTTTAATGTACTAATTTGACGGAACCACGACTGTAAAAATATTCACGTCAACGGACCACTTGCGTGAAATAAAATAGCATAGCGACCGTCGGCGTGAAGTTGAAGTGCTCCCCAAGCACTTCAAGAGAACGGATCAACCCCCAACCATTGGGATGAAGCTGAGAAGGGGCGCAATCTAAGAATCTCAAGACCCCCATCTGAAATTTTGTCAGAGGAAAACGCACACCCAAGTTCAGAAAGAGGAAGTCATACATATATATTGACCTTTCATCCGGTGTGTGACATATCCGTTCTGAGGGAAGGGGAGCCAACACCATAAAATGCTCCTTATATTTTTCCTTTTTGAAGACCGTGAAGCGAGGCTCCAACCTTGCTCCGTCCTCCCTAGCGTGGATGGATGGTGTGGCGCAAAATTCATCCGCCACCCAGCTATATGGACGCATCTGTTGGAACTTTACCCAGTCAATCCGGTGTGCAACTACATTACACAGTCTAGAGGCTGTCTTCAAGATATACTGTTGAGATGGTGCTCCGCTACTAGAGGTGCTTTCTCCAGTCATCTTTTTTAGAGCTAATTTAAAAGCCTTCACGCTGCGATAAAAAGTCACATCATCAGAGAGGTATAAATCAGCGCTCTCCTCACTCTCACTAGAAGAGGATTCTGAAGAGGGTATTATCACCCTTCGCCTTGAGTAGGGCGACGCCTCCCTCTCTGAATGAAGTGGCTTTGAATAAAATATCACAGGGATCCTCCCACCACGACTTGAGGAAGTTCGAGACAAGGCTCTTCCTCCTCTTCCCCTAGGGTGATAAGTGCTTTATAGTACAATAAATTAGACCCAATTTGCTTAGGATTTTAATCATTATGCACTGTATTTCCTTTATTTATTGTGATTTTTGCTTTCTTTCCACTCTATTCTACTTGGGTATGTTATTTTGCAGAACTTAAGGTAATAAAGGGTCAAAAACAAGAGAAAAACGACCATAAAATGATAAAGAAACAAGAAGAACAAGCCCAAAGTGGAAAGAATTCTCTTTTTAAAGCTGAAATCCGACTCAGAAAGCAAAAATCCGACTCAGAGCACTGAAATCCGACTCAAAATGGCCAAATCCGAGTGGGATAACTCAGAAATGACCAAATCCGAGTGGAAGGACTCAGAATGGAGCATTTCCGAGTGGAATACTGCACTGTTGAAGGTAAGTCCGAGTGGAAAGTTCCCTGTCAAAGCCATTCCGAGTGATAAATGGCTGACTCTGTTGGAGGTTCAATGCTGAAAAGAAATAAGTCACTGATTGAAGGTAAATCCGAGTGAAAGATCCCCTATTTTAAACCATTCCGAGAGAAAGAATGCTGATTTAAACAAGTCCGAACTGTTTTTCTGGGCAAATCTGTCCCGAATGAGTTGATTCCGAGCAGAAGAAGCCACTGAATGAATAAGTGTTGAATAAGAAGGTGAATCTGAGTGGTTTCATTCGGAGATGGCATTGTCAAGCAGAACAAAGCATTTCCGAGTAATGCCTTAAGCAAGCAAGGAAAATCCGACCAAGAGTGAATCATACTCGGTCAGATTCTCACAATTTCACACTAAGTCCGAGTGAGATCTCTGCAACGAAGAATACTGAGTGAGTTGGGTCAGAAACCTATGTTTCCAAGCTAAGAGAGATACGGACCCAGAAAGAAATTCAATCAGTCAGATTCCAACCCTTCAAGTGCAAGTTTCTGAGTAAAAGTGGAGGCCATTCCGAGTGAGAAACAAGAAGGCACTTCCGAGTGAATTCCAAAGTAAAATCCGAGCAAAGTTTTAACCGAGTGGTTCAGATTCAGAGACAGCCGAGTGAAAATGTCTGGGAACCGATTGAATAAATTCTGATCCTGAGTGAGTCTTCAATCAGTTCTGAATAAACTCTATGAACCTGAGCCGAGTGAATGGTTTCAGTCGGATCCGAGTCCCTCTTCAGTCAATTCCGAGCAACACAAGCAAATCCGAGCAAGGTTTTTCCGAGTAAAATAGTGAAAAAGAGAGCCTCTCGCTTGAGCGAACCTTTATCCGCTTGAGCAAGACGGTTTCCTTCAACAAACGCTTAAGCGAGAAACTCTCGCTCAAGCGAAACCGATCGGTTTTCTTAAAAACCGACCCCTCAACTCAACACCGAGTGAAGATTTCACTAGGTTTTATGTGCGAACAGTACCATTTTTTACTCGGTTTTGAGCACAGAAGGCACCCTTTCACTCGGATTTTGCAGAAAAGAGAAAACCGACCTACATTCCACAACTCCAAACAACGGATCACTCTACACCGTCCTCAAGCCACAACACCGTCCCATTCCCTATCCGCTGTCCCTTTCTTCTTCTAATCCATAACACACACCGTCCTCTCCTTTCCATCCACAACACTGCCCAGACTCCTCTCCACACAACACCGCCCAGACTCCTCTCCACACAACACCGCCCAGACTCCTCTCCAACCAACACAGCCCAGACTCCTCTCCAACCAACACCGCCCAACCGTCCTCACTTCTCAACACCGTCTCATTCCCTCTTCTATCCGCTGTCCCTTTTCTCCTTTCCATCATCCACACCGCCCAGACTCCTCTCCTACCAACACCGGCTCCATCCACCACATCGTCCAGCAACTCCACTGTCCCTCATACCACCATACCTGCCACATGTAAACCAACAACGCCAAGTAACCAATACCGAACAGCAAGCTTTCATTCGGTCTTGTGGAATTCCAACACCTTTCCACTCAAAATTTGACCAACTGAATAAATCCAAGCACCAAATTATTGGAAATATTAAAATATGCAAATTGGAAACAAGTTGGCACAGCTGGAATTCACATGCACCGAAAGTTTCTCCCACTTGCAAATTTTAACGCGTTTCCTTAGCTGGATTCATTCATCCATTCGCCTATAAAAGGGAGAGCAACCAGGAGCAATGGAGGACAAGTTCATCCCATTAATTACCATCAGATTCATTTTCTTTTCTTTTCTTCGTTACTTTCTCTCTTTTTCTCTTTAGTTTTCTCTTCATTTTTCTTTCTCTGTTCGTTTTTCTTCTCTTTCTTTTTATTTTCTTTTCTTTCTTTTATTTTGTAAGAGTGTGAGGGCTGTAAAAGTGAGAATTTAAATTTGTAATTGGTGGAGAAATTATTGCAACAAGGAATTACAGTGGTAAATTATTCTGAGCTTTTGGAGAAACCCGTAAGTCTTTATTTTTACCATGTCTTGTATGTTTTATTTTTCCATTATTTATATGAATTTGAATTATTTCATGAGTAGCTAAATTAATTATCTTGGGATAAAGGGGGTATGATAATATTTTATTTTAATGTTATTTTGACTTGGAATTAAATAAATTTCTGTTTTCCATTTAGTTCAATTATGCTTAATGCTTCTGGTAATTCCTAACAAGAACCTAAATGATAAAACTGTATACTTACGGGTATATTAGTAAGTTTAGGTAATAAATAGAATCGAGAGATTTATTTTTATCGGAAAGCTTTGAACTAAACCTAAGATTTTTGAGAGCTTTTTGTGACCTCGGTAAAACCGTGAAAGTAATCAAAATTCTTTTGAGGAAATAAAAGGGATTTTCATAAAACGATAATGGGCCTTTCTGAGGATTAAGCAGCGCTTTCCATAGGTTAGGTACATTAATAGGATTCCGAGAGGAACATATTAATTAGCTTTTGGAAAATTCGCCTTGGAAAACTTAATTCGATTCTTATTTATGAAAAGTTAAAATTCATTAACATAAAATAGAGTCTTAATCCCCCGAAATCCCAAGATATTCTCAACTCTGATTTTTAAAGTGTCAAGTAAATTTTATTTTTATATTTATTAGTATTCTGTGCAACTTTAATTTGTGCTTTATTTTATAAAAATCTTAAAAATCAATTGTGTGGATAATTAAATTTCAATATGCTGGTACTTTGAACACAGTCCCTGTGGAGAACGATAATCTTTTATATTACGCGACATAACCCGTGCGCTTGCGGGCCCTGTCAAGTTTTTGGCGCCGTTGCCGGGGACTGTTGTCCCTCAAATATCAGCAATATTGAAATTCGATTAGATCATACTTGTTAATATTTTTATTGATATTTTTATTTTTATTTTTATTTTGGTTGTAATTTTGTATTTTGTTCTTTATTTTGTGTATCTGTTGTTGTTTTATTTTGTGATAATTTGTTTTAGTTGTCATTTATTTTATGCGACGAAGTCGTAGTGTCGATCTAAACTTAGGATTTGACCCTGAGATTGAACGTACCCTTAGAGCTTTGAGAAAACAACAAAAACAACAAAAAGAAGAAAAAGAAAAACAAATGGCAGACCAACATAGACCCTTAAGAGATTTTGCCGCTCCAAGCATTAATGGAAGAGGATCCAGCATCCTTAGACCCACAGTGGAGGCTAATAATTTTGAATTGAAGCCTTCACTACTCTCAATGGTTCAACAGAACCAATTCGGAGGATTACCCTCCGAAGATCCAAATCTTCACCTTCAAATCTTTCTTGAATACTGTGACACCCTAAAGATGAACGGAGCCACCAATGATGCCATTCGCTTAAGACTTTTCCCTTTCTCCTTAAGAGATAAAGCGAGAGCGTGGTTATACTCTCTTCCTGAAGGATCCATCACGACTTGGGAACAATTGTCCAGTGCTTTTATCAATAAATGGTACCCAAGGAACAAGACTGATGTGTTGAGAAAACAAATCATCAATTTTTCACAAAAAGATGATGAATCCTTGTATGAAGCCTGGGAAAGATACAGGGAGTTGCTAAGAGAATGTCCTCACCATGGGATAGAAAGGTGGTTGACAATCCATATTTTCTATAATGGACTAACTTCCACACAAAAGATCTCTTTAGATGCTGCAGCTGGAGGAGCCTTCATGAGTAAAAATGTTGATGAAGCTGAGAACCTGATCGAGGAAATAGCTCAAAATACTCCCCAATGGAACTCTGAGAGAGGATTACCTTCTAAAACACCAGGTAAGTACTCTGTTGATGCTCTTTCCCTACTTTCTGCCAAAGTTAAAGCATTAACATTAAAACTTGATAAAATAGGGTCAACAGGTGCTACTAATATTGTTTGTGAAGTTTGTGGTGTTTCAGGACATGGAGCTACAAACTGCAACTTAGCCATGACCCCTAATCAAGAACAAGAAATACATCAGGTGGATGCTATTGGAAACTACGGTGGAAATTATCAAGGTAACTACAGACCTCCACAAGGTCCACCTGGTTTCCAAAATAGGCCACCTCAATTCCAAAGTAACTACAAACCTCAACAAGGAACCTATATTCCACAAAAATCAAAGCTAGAATCCTTGATGGAGACATTTGTAGCTACTCAACTTAAACAAAATGATGAATTCTCTGATGCAATAAAAAACTTGGCTTCAAAAGTGGACTCTCTTGCCACTCATAACAAAATACTGGAAAATCAAATTGCCCAACAAGCCTCCTATTCTTAAAGAGCACCGGGAACATTTCCTGGGAAACCAGAGGCTGGACCATCTAACCAAACCATGGCTGTCACTCTTAGGAGTGGTACTCAATACGATGGGCCAGTAGACAAGACTGCAAAGGAGGAAAAGAAAGTAGATGAATCTTCATCTCATCCAGTAATTGAAAAAGAGAAACCACAAGAAAAGAAGGAGGAAGTTAAGCCATATCAACCTCCCATTCCATTTCCTCAGCGCTTAGCCAAAGCAAAGTTGGACAAACAATTTGGTAAGTTCCTTGATGTTTTAAAGAAATTGTATATTAATATTCCCTTTACAGATGCTTTGCAGCAAATGCCCACATATGCAAAGTTCCTGAAGGACATTTTGTCCAACAAAAGAAGACTGGAGGAAGATGGTACAGTTGCACTTACTGAAGAGTGCAGTGCTCTAATTCAAAAGAAACTTCCACCCAAGCTCCAAGATCCAGGTAGTTTCTCTATTCCTTGCATGATTGGTGATATAAATATAGATAAAGCATTGTGTGATTTAGGAGCAAGTGTGAGTTTAATGCCATTATCTATTGTTGAAAAATTAGGATTGGGTGAGTTAAAACCTACTAGGATGTCTTTACAATTGGCTGATAGATCTGTAAAATATCCTGTGGGAATTTTAGAGGATGTTCCTATTAAGATAGGAAAATTTTTTATACCTGCTGACTTTGTTGTGCTTGAAATGGATGAAGATTCTTTGATTCCTATTATTTTAGGTAGACCATTTTTAGCAACTGCAGGTGCTGTGATCGATGTCAAGAATGGTAAGTTGTCTCTGACTGTTGGAGACCAAAAGGTTGACTTCAACTTGAAAAATGTTTTAGAAAAACCTTATAATGATGTTTGCTGTACTGTGGATTTTGTCGAACAAGTGGTAAAGGAAGCAACCCTTCCTAATGACCCACTTGAAACTGTTTTCATGATTGAGCTGATAGAAACATCTGATTGCTCTGAGGCCCCACATGATACTGAGGTCATGTGCGACAAAGTGGTAAGCCCCAATGTGGAATTAAAACCTTTACCAGCTTCTTTAAGGTATGAGTTTCTTGGCCCTAATTCCACATATCCTGTGATTATTAATGCTGAATTGAATCCATCTGAAACTGAAAAACTTTTGAAACAACTTAGGTTGTATAGAAAGGTAATAGGTTATACAATGGATGATATCAAAGGGATTAGCCCTTCTCTTTGTATGCACAGGATTACTGTAGAAGATGAAAGTAGGCCCACAGTAGAACCACTTAGGAGATTAAATCCTAAAATGCAAGAAGTGGTTAAAAAGGAAATTTTGAAATTGCTTGATGCTGGAGTCATATATCCTGTTGATAGTAGTAAATGGGTAAGTCTTGTCCATGTGGTGCCTAAAAAAGGGGGAATAACTGTGATTGAAAATGATAAACATAACTTGATTCCTACTCGGATTGTCTCTGGTTGGCGCATGTGCATTGATTATAGAAAGTTAAATAGCGCCACGAAAAAAGATCATTTTCCCCTCCCTTTTATTGATTAGATGCTTGAAAGACTTGTGAAACACTCTTATTTCTGTTATTTGGATGGGTATTCAGGTTTTCATCAAATTCTCATTCATCCATCTGATCAAGAAAAGACTACCTTCACTTGCCCTTATGGGACTTATGCTTACAGACGTATACCTTTTGGTTTATGTAATGCACCTGCGACTTTTCAAAGGTGTATGCAAGCAATCTTTTTTGATCTTATTGAAAATGTGATGGAAGTCTTTATGGATGATTTTTCAGTGCATGGTTTGGATTTTGATAATTGTTTAACAAATTTGTGCCAAGTCTTGCAGCGTTGTAAAGAAACCAATTTGGTTCTAAATTGGGAAAAATGCCATTTTATGGTAAGAGAAGGCATAGTTCTTGGACACCTGGTGTCTGAGAGAGGTATAGAAGTTGATAAGGCTAAAGTGGAAGTAATTGAAAAATTGCCTCCACCCACAAATGTGAAAGGTATTCGAAGTTTTCTTAGACATGCAGGGTTTTATCGCAGGTTCATTAAAGATTTCTCCAAGATCACAAAGCCTCTTACAACTCTTCTGGGTAAGGATGTGCTTTTCAATTTTGATTCATCTTGTATGGAAGCTTTTTACAGGATTAAGCAAGCTCTAATCTCGGCCCCCATCGTACAACCACCTGATTGGAAACTCCCATTTGAGCTGATGTGCGATGCGAGTGATTACGCAGTGGGGGCTGTGTTGGGGCAAAGAAAGGATAAAAAGCTCCATGTAATTCATTATGCCAGCCGGACACTAGATGATGCTCAGGTAAATTATGCCACAACTGAAAAAGAACTGTTAGCTATTGTCTTTACTTTTGATAAATTTAGGTCTTATTTGGTAGGTTCACATGTTACTGTTTACACTGACCACTCTGCCATTAAGTATCTATTGAATAAAAAGGAAGCAAAACCTAGATTAATTAGGTGGATTCTAATATTGCAAGAATTTGACTTGGAAATTAAGGACAAGAAGGGTACCGAGAACTTGGTCGCTGACCACCTATCTAGGTTGACATCTGAGAAAGAACAAACAGAGAATATTCCCATCAATGAATCTTTTCCAGATGAACAACTCTTGAATCTTAGTATCCAACGTGTTCCTTGGTATACTGATTTTGTAAATTTTCTTGCATGTGGTATCTTACCTCCTGATCTTAGCTTTCAGCAAAGGAAAAAGTTTTATGCAGATGTCAAGCATTATTATTGGGATGAACCACTCCTTTTCAAGCAATATGCAGATGGTATGATTCAGAGATGTGTTTCACAAGATGATGTCCATGCTATCTTGGATCATTACCATTCTCTTTCCTATGGAGGACACATGAGCACCTCTAAAACAGCCGCTAAAGTATTGCAAGCTGGGTTCTATTGGCCAAATATTTTTAAGGATGTACGTAAGTATGTTCTAACTTGTGATGCTTGCCAGAGAACAGGTAACATTGGTAAGAGACAAGAAATGCCAATGAATACCATTTTAGAAGTTGAACTGTTTGATGTATGGGGTGTTGATTTTATGGGACCTTTTCCTTCCTCTTTTGGAAATCAGTTCATATTAGTGGCGGTTGACTATGTGTCAAAATGGGTGGAAGCCATTGCTTCACCCCATTCTGATGCTAAAACTGTTATTAAACTTTTCAAGAAAATAATATTTCCAAGGTTTGGGGTCCCAAAATGTGTTATAAGTGATGGAGGGTCTCATTTTATTGAGAAAACTTTTCAGACCCTTCTAAAGAAATATGGAGTTAGGCATAAGGTTGCTATACCTTATCACCCACAAACTAGTGGACAAGTTGAGGTATCCAATCGGGAAATTAAAAATATTCTTCAAAAAGTGGTGAATACATCACGTAAGGATTGGTCTATTAAGTTAGATGATTCCTTATGGGCGTATCGAACCGCATACAAAACTCCCATTGGAACCATACCTTTTAAGCTAGTATATGGGAAGCCCTGTCATTTACCTGTTGAGCTAGAATATAAATCTTTTTGGGCTGTTAAAACTCTTAACTTTGATCATAAGGCTGCAGGTGAACAAAGATTGTTGGAATTAAATGAGCTTGAAGAACTCCGTCTAGATGCATACGAGAATGCCAGAATTTATAAAGAAAAAACCAAACAATGGCATGATCGTCACATCCAACGGAGAACATTTAATTCAGGTGATATGGTTTTACTGTTTAATTCCAGACTGAAGCTTTTTCCAGGTAAACTGAGTTCTCGATGGTCGGGACCATTCAAGGTGACAAAAGTCTTTCCCTTTGGAGCTGTCGAACTATGGAATGAGAAATCTGGTACATTTAGGGTAAATGGACAGAGAGTAAAACACTATCTGATAGGTCAACCAATACAACAAGCAAGTGACTTGGACTTGTTTGATGCTCCTGATGAGTAAATTCAAACGGTAAGAAGTCTGGCTGAAGACTTAAAACTTAGCACTGATAGGGAGGTAACCCTATAAAAAGTTGTTGTTTTATTTTATTTAAAAAAAAAACCAACTATGTCAGATGCTGGTTTGGGGTTACTACAGGTAAGTTTTCTTATCCTTTATCATTCATTTTAACATTGAGGACAATGTCAAATTCTGGTTTGGGGTGGTAGGTAAGAAAACTTAACTGTTTTGTTTTGTTGTGTGATTTTTATATTATTCATGCATGTGTGTTTTCCTTATTTTGTTTGTAATCTTGTAATTTACCATGATTGCATGATAAATTTACTTTGAACACAAGGCTAAAGTATCTAAGGATCCCAAAATTTTGAGTAAAATTTTCAAAATTTGATTGTTTAAATGCCAAATAAATGCTTAAATGAACCTTATATGTGATTAAAATTTTCTTTGAAAAGACTTGAGCCAAAATGGGTTATTTATCAAACAAATTTTCAAAACCCATATTTTCTTGATTGAGTGAATCTCATAGTCATTAATATTCTAGAACTTGTTTTTCAACCAATTCAAAATGGTTTTTGATTATATGTCTTAGAATGATAAAGGCACAATTAGGTCTTATTCTTAAGCCTCAGAATTTTGTATAATTTGACCCCTAGTTGCCCCTTTTGAGCCTAAAAGCGAAAATTTTTCTTTGAAACCTTTCATTGACTGATATTCTCTTAATGGTGAAAAAGTTGGAAATTTAGTGGAGCAAAGAAATAAAAAAGGACTTAAGGAAAATATGTATTGAATGCAAAGAAAAGCAAGGAAAAGAAAAAAAAATCAAAAGCATGATATTGAATGAATTCCAAATAAGTCCATAAAAGTTCAAAAATTTGCTCTGTTAAATTTATAATGGTAATTTGAATCATTCATGATTGTTAAAGCCCTTTTGTATTCCATTTTTTTGAAATTCCTACCTTGACAATACAACCCAAGGCCACGTTACAACCTTTGAAAGACCTTTAGACTTTGACATATTTTCTATCTAAACTGTGGAGTTTCTGGTTTATTAACAAGCTTATGGTAATATTTTTTGACTATGATGATTTGAGAGATACACAAACCGTGAAACACTTGAGTGAAAATTGTGAGAAGAGTATCTCAAGTCTTGACATTGAAAATTGATTCACATAAGAAAAATAAAACTGGCATTTGAATAAATCTGTTTCACTGTTTTGGATTCCATAAGTTATTAAGTTTAGTGTTTTCTGTATTTATCTTGTGAATATGGTGATTGCTTGAGGACAAGCAATGCTTTGGTTTGGGGTATTTTGATAAGTGCTTTATAGTACAATAAATTACACCCAATTTGCTTAGGATTTTAATCATTATGCACTGTATTTCCTTTATTTATTGTGATTTTTGCTTTCTTTCCACTCTATTCTACTTGGGTATGTTATTTTGCAGAACTTAAGGTAATAAAGGGTCAAAAACAAGAGAAAAACGACCATAAAATGATAAAGAAACAAGAAGAACAAGCCCAAAGTGGAAAGAATTCTCTTTTTAAAGCTGAAATCTGACTCAGAAAGCAAAAATCCGACTCAGAGCACTGAAATCCGACTCAAAATGGCCAAATCCGAGTGGGATAACTCAGAAATGACCAAATCCGAGTGGAAGGACTCAGAATGGAGCATTTCTGAGTGGAATACTGCACTGTTGAAGGTAAGTCCGAGTGGAAAGTTCCCTGTCAAAGCCATTCCGAGTGATAAATGGCTGACTCTGTTGGAGGTTCAATGCTGAAAAGAAATAAGTCACTGATTGAAGGTAAATCCGAGTGAAAGATCCCCTATTTTAAACCATTCCAAGAGAAAGAATGCTGATTTAAACAAGTCCGAACTGTTTTTCTGGGCAAATCTGTCCCGAATGAGTTGATTCCGAGCAGAAGAAGCCACTGAATGAATAAGTGTTGAATAAGAAGGTGAATCTGAGTGGTTTCATTCAGAGATGGCATTGTCAAGCAGAACAAAGCATTTCCGAGTAATGCCTTAAGCAAGCAAGGAAAATCCGACCAAGAGTGAATCATACTCGGTCAGATTCTCACAATTTCACACTAAGTCCGAGTGAGATCTCTGCAACGAAGAATACTGAGTAAGTTGGGTCAGAAACCTATGTTTCTGAGCTAAGAGAGATACGGGCCCGGAAAGAAATTCAATCAGTCAGATTCCAACCCTTCAAGTGCAAGTTTCTGAGTAAAAGTGGAGGCCATTCCGAGTGAGAAACAAGAAGGCACTTCCGAGTGAATTCCAAAGCAAAATTCGAGCAAAGTTTTAACCGAGTGGTTCAGATTCAGAGACAGCCGAGTGAAAATGTCTGGGAACCGATTGAATAAATTTTGATCCTGAGTGAGTCTTCAATCAGTTCCAAATGAACTCCATGAACCTGAGCCGAGTGAATGGTTTCAGTCGGATCCGAGTCCCTCTTCAGTCAATTTCGAGCAACACAAGCAAATCCGAGCAAGGTTTTTCCGAGTAAAACAGTGAAAAAGAGAGCCTCTCGCTTGAGCGAACCTTTATCCGCTTGAGCGAGACGGTTTCCTTCAATAAACGCTTAAGCGAGAAACTCTCGCTCAAGCGAAACCGACCGGTTTTCTTAAAAACCGACCCCTCAACTCAACACCGAGTGAAGATTTCACTCGGTTTTATGTGCGAATAGTACCATTTTTTACTCGGTTTTGAGTACAGAAGGCACCCTTTCACTCGGATTTTGCAGAAAAGAGAAAACCGACCTACACTCCACAACTCCAAACAACGGATCACTCTACACCGTCCTCAAGCCACAACACCGTCCCATTCCCTATCCGCTGTCCCTTTCTTCTTCTAATCCATAACACACACCATCCTCTCCTTTCCATCCACAACACCGCCCAGACTCCTCTCCACACAACACCGCCCAGACTCCTCTCCACACAACACCGCCCAGACTCCTCTCCAACCAACACCGCCCAACCGTCCTCACTTCTCAACACCGTCTCATTCCCTCTGCTATCCGTTGTCCCTTTTCTCCTTTCCATCATCCACACCGCCCAGACTCCTCTCCTACCAACACCGGCTCCATCCACCACATCGTCCAGCAACTCCACTGTCCCTCATACCACCATACCTGCCACATGTAAACCAACAACGCCCAGCAACCAATACCGAACAGCAAGCTTTCATTCGGTCTTGTGGAATTCCAACACCTTTCCACTCAAAATTTGACCAACTGAATAAATCCAAGCACCAAATTATTGGAAATATTAAAATATGCAAATTGGAAACAAGTTGGCACAGCTGGAATTCACATGCACCGAAAGTTTCTCCCACTTGCAAATTTTAACGCGTTTCCTTAGCTGGATTCATTCATCCATTCGCCTATAAAAGGGAGAGCAACCAGGAGCAATGGAGGACAAGTTCATCCCATTAATTACCATCAGATTCATTTTCTTTTCTTTTCTTCGTTACTTTCTCTCTTTTTCTCTTTAGTTTTCTCTTCATTTTTCTTTCTCTGTTCATTTTTCTTCTCTTTCTTTTTATTTTCTTTTCTTTCTTTTATTTTGTAAGAGTGTGAGGGCTGTAAAAGTGAGAATTATTGCAACAAGGAATTACAGTGGTAAATTATTCTGAGCTTTTGGAGAAACCCGTAAGTCTTTATTTTTACCATGTCTTGTATGTTTTATTTTTCCATTATTTATATGAATTTGAATTATTTCATGAGTAGCTAAATTAATTATCTTGGGATAAAGGGGGTATGATAATATTTTATTTTAATGTTATTTTGACTTGGAATTAAATAAATTTCTGTTTTCCATTTAGTTCAATTATGCTTAATGCTTTTAGTAATTCCTAACAAGAACCTAAATGATAAAACTGTATACTTACGGGTATATTAGTAAGTTTAGGTAATAAATAGAATCGAGAGATTTATTTTTACCGGAAAGCTTTGAACTAAACCTAAGATTTTTTGAGAGCTTTTTGTGACCTCGGTAAAACCGTGAAAGTAATCAAAATTCTTTTGAGGAAATAAAAGGGATTTTCATAAAACGATAATGGGCCTTTCTGAGGATTAAGCAGCGCTTTCCATAGGTTAGGTACATTAATAGGATTCCGAGAGGAACATATTAATTAGCTTTTGGAAAATTCACCTTGGAAAACTTAATTCGATTCTTATTTATGAAAAGTTAAAATTCATTAACATAAAATAGAGTCTTAATCCCCCGAAATCCCAAGATATTCTCAACTCTGATTTTTAAAGTGTCAAGTAAATTTTATTTTTATATTTATTAGTATTCTGTGCAACTTTAATTTGTGCTTTATTTTATAAAAATCTTAAAAATCAATTATGTGGATAATTAAATTTCAATATGCTGGTACTTTGAACACAGTCCCTGTGGAGAACGATAATCTTTTATATTACGCGACATAACCCGTGCGCTTGCGGGCCCTGTCATAGGGCCAACATGGCTTGAGCCAGTAAAACCTCTCCCAGACATTTAGAAAACTTAAGGAAAATATGAGGAGACGAAGGAGAAGGTTACCTAAGAGAGATGAAGATGGTGAATCAAATTTCACAGAGGCAAACAGAAATGTCTTCTTAAAATTTTTGCAGAGTTTCTTCAGGGAAGCAAGATTGAGTGATTTCTGAATTCACTAAATACTCCTTTTATAGGGGACGAAGAGTCTCAATTACCGACTCAAAGGATATGTCGTTTACTATCAAACGACACCCTTTTGTGAATTCAGAGTTGTCGTTTCAAATCCCAAGGCGTGAAAATGCCATCGATTCATCACAAGGCCTTCTAAATGGGCCTTAAAATTCCAATTTTAGGCCCACAAAGCTCCTGAATGACGGTTATAAAGACATGCGCATTTAAGGCAATAATGGCTCGCCCACGTGATTAAAGGCATTAAATGTCCAATCATGAGAAACGTTGCAACTATTACTCGAATACCAAGGGTTGCAAGTTTCAATAACTTTTAGGATTCTCGCGCAAGGTTTGTCCAGATCTGTCCTAAGGAGCGCCGTGACAACGAAGCCTTCGTTCCAAGAACGGATATTTACGTGACAACGTAATGTCGAAATCTACCACGTGTTAAATAAATACTCTTCCAACGTATATGAACCAGTATCCAGACCTATTACAAACGACGTAGCTTATATGAGCAACTTTACTAGTCCCTCACACAAGCTAGGGGACAAGCAGAGTGATGATCTTATTTCATTACCGGATTTGTGAATGAAATTGAAGACTCAATCCGTACTCTTACGATTGAGATGTGTTTCCCCAGGACGGATGATCTCAATCACCTATTCTGTGATTCGATGATGTAACTCCCGGCGCAGACAATTCCCATCATTATCCTTATGATGGAAGTCTTTGAAGACTCAATCCGTACTCTTATGATTGAGATGTGTTTCCCCAGGATGGATGATCTCAATCACCTATTCCGTGATTCGATAATGTAACTCCTGGTGCAGACAATTCCCATCATCATCCTTATGATGGAAGACCCAACCAACATCTTTATGTATTTTTATAGTTCCCTAAGCTCGAAACAATACCCTCACAATGGATGACGTTTTTCTCTCCAAGTAAGAATAATACGAATTAATACTAGTCATCCGTCCTGTGACATCACTTTTGTGAACAACGGATCGATTCCTCCCCAAAAGAATTGAAGGTAGTGCCCTATGATAGGTACCTATGCCTTAACATACTTATACTTGGGGACAGTATTCATGTATATATATTTATCCATTCTAAATTTATATATTTTAAATGATCTAATTTTCCGAGACAATTATTTCAATCTGACCTCAAGATTAGTCATACAGAACGGATTATTGATTACTAAAACGATATATACATCTAAGTTATATTATTCTTTATGAAGTATTGAAGACAAATGCCTGAATAGAATTTTATTACATATAATTAATCAAAACCGGAGCTGATCCCGGAACACAGCTCTATATATGCTAAACAAGACTATAAAAGAGGAATCTACCCTTGCGACCCTCTGTCTCCCTTTCCTTCTCTAAAGTCTTGTACCCCTTCTTTAGGAGTTTCTTTCGAAGCTTTCTCTTCAGGTGCCTTCGCACCTCCTTCAGATGAGACGACCTCCGGCGTAGGAACAGTGGAATCCGAGCCCATGCTTTGACCCTCGGGAAGAGGTGGCAAACCGTACAAGGACTCCGGATGATCTTCATGACGACCTTCAACCACTGCGACTAGCTTCTCTCCATGGAATTCATAGAACGGATCCATACCATAGAGGCTAAGTTTCACAGTGGGGTTACGGTAGAAAACTTGGCGTATGGCTAGGCCGAAGGATTCTTCAGCAACTTGGCTGCATATATCAATGGCTTCCTTTGCCTCAGCTTTAGCTACAGCCAACTCTTCCCGTAATCTTAGAAGTTCTTCACCCGTTCCTTGAGATCTCGTGCTCCCAGCCTTCAATCCCTCAATCTCAAGGAGGAATTCCTTCTCCTTTTGGGACCATTCCTCCGCTTATTTAAAATAATCTTCCGCAGCAGCTTTACTTTTATCTTTAAGTTCAGCTTGTATAGCCTGGCCGCTACGGAGTTCTTCTTTTGACTTATTAATCATCTCCTCCTTCTCTGCCAGTTGGCCCTCCAAGTCTTTAAGCATGCCTTTAAGCTTAAGATTCTCCTTGCTCATGAGATCTCTGAACTCCTTAGACTTAATTAGGCGATCCTCAGCTAATTTCAGGGTAGCTTTATTCTTCTTCGCTTAGAGGTTGAGCTGTTCTACTTTATCACTCAGTGATGCTAAAATCCTGAGTCATCAAATTGGTGTGAAAATCTTTGTTTAAAAATTGTGACTCTTAGATTTATATCTTGGCAAGCGCACCAGTCGTTAAATTGTAATATATTGATCGTCTCACAGGGATTGCGGTAAATACCTCAATCTCAGACTAGTACAAGCTGAACCAACAAAAGACGCAGAAATTTCATTCGGTTTTTGATTGTTTTAATGTTTTATAGTTGTTTTTGTATTTCTAGAAACAGAGTTAAAATGAAATGTGAAAGGTGATTAATAGAAAACAGGTTAGGATTGCTTTGGTTCACAGATTCATCAAGAAACATGCAATTAAAGTATAATCAAACATCATAATCTAGAGGACAATCCGCTTGTGGTTTATCCCTAATTCCTTAGGTGAAAAACACTAATCCTTAAGCATCAAACCTTAATTCCTTAAGTGCTCAATTAACCTAAGAATCTAATGCGAAATTGGAGGTTGAACTCTAACTATTCACCTAAATTGATTAGGCCTGAACTAGTTAGAAAGCTGGAAGTTACCTAAGCTTCAACCATGATTCCTCACTAGCGAAGTTCTTCATCAGTTTTGGATTTGTTAATCCAGCGATTTAGATCCACTCCTCAGCTTGTTCACCTCAGGATCTAGAAGTTGATTTCCTCGCCCACAGCTTCAAGACTCCATTGCTAACCTTCGCAATCCCAACCTTAGGGATTTAGAACTCCATTGACTTCGGTTCCATCGAAGGATTGTGGAACGTCATGGAGGAGAGGAATTAGAGAGAGAAAATGCGTAGTGAGATATTTGAAGTTGTGAATGAATTATGTTCTATGTATTCTATGTGAATCTGTCTATGTTCTTTACAGAATATGTACATACATTATATATAGGCATCTACCTAACTAACTAACTTAACTAATAACTTAGAAAACTTAAGTTAACGACTAAACTAACTAACTACATAATTTATAGAATAATTAACTAATTACAGCTCAGCTCTTAGCAGATTCTAGTTCATCATTAGCTAATTTAAAGCTCAACACTAACTAATTAACAGCTCACTACTTAAATTACTAAGGTGCAGAAGTAGGAGAGAAGGTAGCAGGAAACAACACTGGTGCCGAGTGGATTCTGGAGGGAACAATCGCTGTTTTGAATATCAACCAGTTCGTTTGAGCAAACTGGGTTCTCGCTTGGGCGAACTTGAGATATGTACTGCAGTGTTGCCTTCTCGCTTAAGCGTTATGGAAAAGCTTGGGCGAGGGAATGTTGTTTTGAGGTCACGCTTGAGCGTAAGCTTGCTTGCTTGAGCGAACTTTGACCCTCGCTTGAGCGAATTTTACTCTCGCTAGAGCGAATTGATTATTCAATCAGCGCTATGAAATTGACGCTCGGGTTCTTCTTTTTATTTCAATCGGTTCCCTGTTCTATTTTGGAGTCGGTATCTTTTGGAAATCTTTTAAGTCGGATTTTGATTAATTCCTTCCGGTCAACCTTTTGAGAAGTCTTTTCAGTCGGCCTCTTTGAAGTCTCGTTCAGTTTGGGCTCTTGGACTCTTTTCAGTCGGATTTGTGAAATATCACTCGGATTTTCCAAATCTCGCTTGGCTTTTTCCTTTCAGCTTGAGCAATTCTTTTCCTGCACCAATAAACAACTAATTTGCCCAGCGTTTGTATGCTGGCTGCTTAATGGAATTACAAATAATCATAAACTCTTAACTAATTAATGTTTTTAACCATTTTCTTACATAAATAAAACACTTTTGAAATAATTAAATAAATTATAAATTGTTAGCAATTAATTAAATAAAAGGCTAAACTAATTACTAAACAATGAATTAATTCAAATAAAAAGCAGAATTAATTAAGTCTTTTCAAGACTTATCACATCCCCAAACTTAAAACTTGCTTGTCCTCAAGCAACTATTCAGATTAATTAACTAACAAGCTGTTATTTAACACAATCAACCTTTCCTTAACTTAGTTCATGCTATAATTATTGAATACCGACCATGCTTTCTTTTCACAATTTCTAAAAGTATAATAACTTACACCTTCTTTGGGAAACAAGCTGTTGATGCTTTCCTTACTGGGTCGGTGTTTCACTCTTCTCTCGGTGTATAGGGTGAATAAAATGCACTCATCACCTGCATACTTGTTAGATAAACATAGGCTTGCAATAGTTCTAAACGTCACGCCATATGCCAACACAATCAGATTAGTAAGGACCTTTTAAGCTTATAATGGGGCTGGGCTACAGGCTCAATTATTGTTTTTCGAGTGAATGTCGGGTTACAAGATGTGTCCACTGATGCCTTGACTCAATTTTTAACTTAACTGCCTCTACTTAGCAAGCTCTATTATTTTTCCGAGTGAATGCTAACTTAACACTTTCGGTGCTTTGCACCTTCTTTTTCTTTCAGTCCTTCGGACTTTTCCTTTTTTTTTCTTTTCCATCTTTTTCCGATTACATTTTTTTTCAATTGGTGCTTTGCACCTTTTTTCCTTGCTGATTTTTTTCATTTTTCTTCTCAGCTTTTCTATTTTTCTATTTTTCCCTTCATTTCTCTATTTATTCATCTATAACCAAGGTCGGAGTGTGTCCTTAATTGCTGTTAGGCACACTCTTCATCCCCAAACTTAGAACTTGCTAGTCCCTAGCAATAAGTAAGACTGAGCAATTCATCAGTGGAACATCCAGGGGTAAATCAGTCGGTTTTTTTGAGATAAATAGGCTTGTAACATTAGGTGAATAAACAGAATAAAAGGGTCTCAGGCTCAAACATAATTTTTGGGTCAAAGGATAATTAAATATATTAGGAAGGCTACTTTTTGGCCTTGGCTAAATTAACAAAGAAGGCCTTCATCATTTCCGATTGGCTGGCATACAATCAATTAGCAAGTACTGAAGCAAATTCTGTCTCACTAACTAGCATGCAAGTTCACTCGGAAAAGAATAAAATAGCTTAAAAGCTACGAATATAATAGTTAATCAGCCAGTTATGTCCCCAAACTTAATGTAAGATCATACATTCAGATTGCTAACTAGCATGCCGAGTAAACAATTAATTAATAATGGAAACTAGTTATGGCCAGGTATCATGAGTTAAACAAAGCCGATCAATTAATTTATCCTACTAAAGCCTAAGAATTAGCAAACTTTAACTTTTTAAGATGGATTTGAAATTAAACAATAAGCATATTGTAGCAATTAATGAGTCAGAATATCAATTAAGAAGTGAGTCGGAAAAATACTTCCTTTTTTACCTGAGTGGCTGTAAATGGGAAACACGTGATTGGATTGGGATGCATGAATTTACCGATACAACCGAAAAATAGAATACAACAAACAATTTTAACAAAGAAAATTTCATTACAACTAAAATAAAAGCGAATTCATTGTTCAGGAAACAGTTAAAATAATGTCAAGTTAATTACATAAAAACATCATAATAACACATAGCAACAACTCAAGCATCCTGATCTTCATCCTCTTTGTCCTGTTGGGAAGATGGTGGGGAATCAGCTGCTCGAGATACGTCCTCTGAGGGAATCGTGAATCCAATGGAAGCCAACCATGCATCTCTGTCAGACGGGGCTCCCATTTCTACTGTGTGTTCTACCCTCAATTTCGTGGTAATCTTCCTGAGCATGAGATCGTGGTTCAAGACCCGATCATAAATTCCAAGTTGCATCTTCTTCATGACCTGCAATTCCTGCAACACCATAGAAATGTCAAGAGAAGAAGAACCGGCTCCTGCAGATTGCCTGGGACGTTCGGTCTTTCTGGTTTTAAACTCTATAGCATATTCTTCAGCAGCCTTAACATTTTCAACTTCTAGCGATTCATTCTTCTCAACTGCAGGGGATGTATTCCTCTAAACCGAAGGAGATGCATTTCTTTCAGCTTGACTTTGACTGGGTGCATGGTCAGAAGAATCAGATATACTTATGGTTATCACTTCCTTTTCGTTATCTGTTTGCTTTCTTCTCACACTTCCTTCTGCAAAATTTGGTCTAGGTTTTTGCAGGAGTCTCTGTGATCTTCTTTTCATGGTTAATGTTAACAGAATGCTGATAAACAACCTAAATGAAAAATAAGAACAAAAATCCAAAAGAAACACAACAAACCAAAAATATGAGGTGCATGGCTATGAATAGTGGAAGAATATTAACAAAGAAGCAAGAAAATACTAAGCATGTACTTAGAAGTGAACGAAATAAGTGAAATAAGTGGAAAGATAGTACCTTTCTTAGAAATTAGAAAGTGCCTTTTCGTCTTCAACCCAAGTTTCAGCGTAGGTACTTAGGGTTTGGAAGCTGAAAGGTTTTTATACTGTTGACGTTACTATCCAAGAAACGCGTAAGTATGCTCTAGCTTTATTTATTACTTTATTATTATTATAATAAATATATATATATTATTTTTTTTAGACACTCTTACTCGGCTCACATACTGAATAGGTGGAAGATCGAGTGAGAGTGGGAAGAGATGCCGAGTGGATTCACGAAAGATGAGTAACAGTGATGAAGAAGACGAATGAATGAACAAACGATGAAAAAGAACGAGCGAATGAAAGCAATAAGTAAATGAAAGAGTGAGTGGAAGAACAAATGGAAGAACGACACATGAATGAATACAGGATCCCGAGTGAATGAAAAATGAATGGAAATGATCCTAAGTGAATGGAAGAGGAATGGAGACAAGAACGAGTGAAAGAATGGATGAATGAAGTAGAGTGCATGAGAGACGAGTGAATTAAAGTGAGCGAATGAATGAAAACCGAGTGATCGAATGGGAGACAATGAATGGAAGAATACAAAGGAAGAGACCAGGTGAATATGGAGAAAGATACCGAGTGATAAAGGACGAGTGGTAAAGGACGAGTAGAAGAGTAAACAAAACAATGAGTGTAGAGAAGGAAAATAGAAAAAACCAATGAATAAAAGACGAATGAAAAAAAATGAGAGCAAAGCTGAGTGAATGAAACAACAAGTAAATGAATACCGAGTGGATTATACCGGGTAAAAATGAAAAACGAATGAACAAACAACGAGTGGTCAAAAAATGGAAAAACGAGTGAAAAAACACGAAAGCATGACTAATTGACCAGGAGAATAAACATGAGTGAAAGACAGAAGAAGAAGGAGATAACCTGAGTGGATAAAAGAACAACTACCGTGGAAACGGAATGGATGCAAATACTGAGTGGATGAAAAAGAAAAACGGAAGATGAAGCATTCATGAAATAATGAGTGAAAAAGATCGGGTGAATAAGTGACGAATGAAAGAGTGACTGAGTGAATAGAGAACGAGTGAAAGAGATCGGTCGAGGGAATAAGAGGCTGAGTGAGAAAGCCGAGTGGATGAATGAGAAAAATGGAAGACCGAGTGAACACAAGACTGACAAGAAAATATACTGAGTGAATAGGAGACTAATGGATACAAAACTGACTGTGATGAGTGAGGAATCCGAGTGATAAAAGGCTGACTGAAATAAATCACCCTTCATCATCTGAACCGTTTATTAAATCAACGATCAAAAATCCTTTATTAAAGTCTCCCTTTTTATTCACATCAAAATTTGGAATTTATTGAAGAATGACGAGTGAAGTTCAGTCGGAAAAAAGGGTTAAGAATGAGTAACAGTTATCTGAGTGTACTACTTTCGCTCAAGCTCAGTAAACTTTTGCTTAAGCGCGAAGCAACAACAGCAGCGTCTCGCCTAAGCTACTAGTGTTTCACTTGAGCGAAATGGAAGAATCAGGCTCGGACTCCCTTCTTCCAAACTTCACAAATTTTATTCACACTTTAAAAATTTTTTTAGTTTTCTTTTCATTAAAAACACTCAGAACGTAGGGCTGCCTCCCTAGAGCGCTTCTTTAAGGTCACTAGCTTGACCTTGTGGCATCTAAGAGGATGCCTGCAGTAACAAGGAGGTTTTCTGCCTATCAAACTCTCCTCCAAAGTAGAGTTTGAGTCGCTGGCCATTTACCTTAAAAATCCGATCGGTAGTCGGGTCTTTCAGCTCAACTGCACCATGAGGAAAAACCTCATTTACAGTAAAAGGCCCCGACCACTTTGATCTAAGCTTTCCAGGGAAGAGTCTCAGTCGGGAATTGAATAACAAAACCTGATCACCCTTTTTAAACTCCTTCTTATTCATCCACTTATCGTGCCACTTCTTTGTTTTCTCCTTATAAATGGAGGCACTTTGATAAGCGTTGAGTCGGAACTCCTCTAGTTCATGGAGTTTCAAAACTCTTTCCTCCTGGGATTGGTCACAATCCATGTTTAATAACTTTGTCGCCCACCACGCCTTGTGTTCCAACTCCACAGGGAGATGGCAAGCCTTACCGTAAACTAATTGATACGGGGACATGCCAATCGGAGTTTTGAAGGTTGTTCTGTAGGCCTACAATGCATCATCTAATTTTACCGACCAATCTTTCCTAGATTTCCTGACCACTTTCTCCAAGATTCTCTTTATTTCTCTATTTGACAGCTCAACTTGTCCACAAGTTTGTGGATGGTAAGGAGTGGATATCTTATGTAAAACCTTATAGTGACGTAGGGCTTTTTCCATTATTTTATTACAAAAATGTGAACCCCCATCACTAATAAGTACTCTCAGAACTCCAAACCTAGAGAAAATATTCTTCTTAATGAACCTAAGCACCACATGTGCATCATTGGTTCTGGTCGGGATTGCCTCCACCCATTTGGAGACATAGTCTACAGCAACAAGTATAAATTCGTTAGAGAACGACTTTGGAAATGGTCCCATAAAGTCGATACCCCAGACGTCAAATAAGTCCACAATTAAAATGTTTGTCAAAGGCATGCCAGCTTTAGCAGAAAGACCTCCGCTCCTTTGACATTTATCACACCTTTTGACATACACTTTAGCATCTTCAAAGATAGTCAGCCAATAAAAGCCACTCTGTAAAACCTTTGCTGCAGTACGGGAGGCACCATGATGACCTCCATAATAGGAGTGGTGGCAATGCCACAAGAGCCTTTCTTGCTCGGATTCAGGCACACATCGCCTAATCACTCCGTCTACTCCTATTTTATACAGAAATGGATCATCCCAAAGGAAGTTTTTGCTATCATGAAAGAATTTTTTCTTCATTTGGGATGTCCAGCCATCAGGTACCACCGAGGCACTTTTGAAGTTGGCCATATCAACATACCATGGCCCGGTGATAATTGCCATCAACCTCTCATCTGGAAATTCTTCTTTTATTAAAACAGAATCCGATTCACCTTCCAGACGAGACAGTTGATCGGCAACTGAGTTCTCTACTCCTTTTTTGTCTCGTATTTCTAAGTCAAACTCTTGGAGTAACAGAACCCACCTGATCAGTCTCGGCTTAGATTCTTTCTTAGCTAGTAAGTACTTGATTGCCGAGTGATCTGTATATACAACGATCTTGGCCCCAATCAAGTAAGCACGAAATTTATCAAATGCATACACCACAGCAAGCATTTCTTTTTTAGTAGTGGTGTAATGTATTTGATTTTCGTTCAACACTTTACTAGCATAATAAATTACATGAGTTAACATTCTTATTTTCTGACCCAGCACAGCTCCGACTGCAAAGTCACTTGCATCACACATTAATTCAAACGGTAAAGACCAATCGGGTGCTGCAAGGATCGGAGCTGAAGTCAAACTTTGTTTCAATTTTTCAAAAGCCTTGACACAGTTTTCATTAAACACAAACACATGATCTTTTACAAGCAAGTCGGTCAAAGGCTTAGCTATTTTTAAAAAATCTTTTATGAACCTTCTGTAGAAGCCAGCACATCCTAGAAAACTTCTCACTCCTTTCACGTTGATCGGAGGAGGTAGTTTTTCAATGATTTCTATCTTGGCTCGGTCCACTTGAATGCCCTCAGCAGAGATTTTGTGGCCAAGGACTATCCCTCCCTTAACCATAAAATAGAATTTTTCCCAGTTAAGAACGAGGTTAGTCTCTTGGCATCTCACCAGCACCTTAGATAGGTTGCTGACGCATGAATCGAAACTACTACCAAAAACAGAGAAATCGTCCATGAATACTTCAATGAATTTCTCCACCATGTCCCTAAAGATTGCTAGCATACACCTTTGAAAGGTTACTGGAGCGTTGCACAAACCGAATTGCATGCGCCTATAGGCAAAAATTCCGTATGGACAGGTGAAAGTTGTCTTCTCCTGATCTTTTGGGTCAACCACAATTTGGTTATAACCCGAGTAACCATCAAGGAAGCAATAGTATTCATGACCTGATAGTTTCTCAAGCATTTTGTCAATAAACGGCAAGGGAAAGTGGTCTTTCCAAGTGAAGTCATTCAACCTTCTATAGTCTATACACATTCTCCATCCTGTGGTCGGTCTAGTAGCTATGACTTCACCTTTTTTATTTTTAACAGTTGTCATCCCTCCTTTCTTGGGCACCACTTGGACCGAACTGATCCAAGTGCTGTCTGAGATAGGATAAATGATTCCTGCATCAAAAAGCTTGACCACCTCTTTCTTGACTGCCTCTTTCATTATTGGGTTCAATCTGCGTTGTGGCTGTACTACAGGGGAATAATCATCCTCTATCAGAATTTTGTGCATACAAAATGATGGACTGATTCCCTTCAAGTCAGAAATATTCTAGCCAATCGCAGATTCATGTGCCTTTAAAACCCCTATTAATTTGTCCACATCCTCTTCTTTTAAGTCAGCATTAATAATGACAGGATGTGTTTCATCCTCTCTCAGGAAAACATATTTCAGATGAGAAGGCAAAGGTTTTAAATCATATTTTTTCTTCAGAAACTTCCTTTTCTTTCTCAACTTCAGTAATTTTCAAATCATTTTTATTTTCTTTTTCAAAATCACCTACTTCTAATACTTCCAGTAGGTTCAGCATTTCCGAGTGAGAGTCATTTAACTCCTCAGTCTCAGAGTCAAAGTCATCCTCTAAAAAGGTTCGTAAGGCCTCTTCCTCAGTTTTTAAAAGCATTGAAGTCTGGTAACTTTTAATCTCTTCAATCATTAAACAATCCATCCTTTCAGTCGGATGTTTCATGGAATTGAAGACATTAAAGGTTACCTGCTCCTCCTGAACTCTCAGCATGAGTTCACCCTTCTCTACATCAATCAATGCTCTGCCTGTAGCTAGGAAGGGTCTACCTAAGATTAAAGGAATCTCTCGGTCAGCCTCCATATCCAACACTATGAAATCTGCTGGGAAGATAAATTTGTCTACTTTAACCAACAAGTCTTCCAGCATCCCTTGGGGATATTTAATGGATCTGTCAGCCAACTGCAAAGACATGCGAGTCGGTTGTAGGTCATTAATTCCCAGTTTTTTCATCAAAGATAGAGGCATCAGATTTATACTAGCTCCTAGGTCACAAAGAGCACTTCCTACATGAATATCCCCAATTGCACACGGTATTGTAAAAGATCCAGGATCTTCCAGCTTTTGAGGAATTTTCTTTTGAATGATTACACTGCACTCTTGAGTGAGAGCAATCATTTCATCCCCCTTAAGCTTCCTCTTCTTAGACAATAGCTCTTTCAAAAATTTTGCATAAGAAGGCATCTCCTGCAATGCCTCGGCAAAAGGGATATTTATGTGAAGTTTCATAAATACATCTAAGAACCTAGCAAACTTCTGCTCTTTTATTTGCTTTTTAAACCTGTGTGGAAATGGAGCATTCCTCAGTTTTTCAGGAGTCAGCTTAGAAGCTTCCTCCAGAATCAGATCAACCTTTTTCTTTTTCTTTTGGTGGACTTTATTTTCTTTTTCTTTTTCTGTTTCATTTTCATTTTCAGCTTCATTATTGACCTGCTCGGTTTCTTGCACTATTTCTTTTTCTTTATCTTTTTCTGAGCTTATTTCTTGACTCGGAGATGGAGAAGTAATTTTTCCACTCCTAGTGATTATAGCCTTGCAATGTTCCCTTGGATTTACCTCGGTATCTCCAGGGAAATTACCTGCTTGCCTCTCAGCTAATTGCTTAGAAAGCTGTCCGACTTGATTTTCTAGATTTCTTATGGACGCTTCCTGATTTTTGAAACTGGCCTGAGTGGCCTGGATGAACTGAGAAAGTACATTCTCAAGTTCTGATTTTTCTTTAACAGGGGGGTGAGAAGGTTGTTGTGGTCTATTTGTGGGTTGATTTTATGGGATGTTCTGATTTAAATGTGGACCTTTCTGCTAGGAAAAATTGGGGTGACTCCTATAATTAGGATTAAAGGAATTAGAAGGATAATTCCTTTGATATTGTTGCTGCGCAATATAGTTCACTTGCTCAGAAGGCACATTTGGATCACACATTCCATTCTCATGGTCTCCACCACAAAAGTCACAATTTATCATAGAAACTTGACTCGGCTTTTGGAGTTCTGAAATCTGTATGCTTAGTTTCTCCAAAGCCTGAGTCATCAGCTTACTCTGAGCCAGATAAGCATCTTGTGCTTCTAGTTCTAATATCCCTCTCCTAGGAACTTGGCTCCTCTCACTAATCAGACATTCATTAGAAGCCATAACGTCAATCAGCTCTATGGCTTCTTCTACAGTTTTAGTTGTTAATGAACCTCCAGCTGAGGCATCAATCAAGACCCTGGTAGCTGGCCTGACACCATTATAGAAAATAGTCACCTATTGCACATTAGAAATCTGATGATGAGGACATCTCCTCAAACTCTCTTTATACCGATCCCATGCTTCCATCAAAGATTCACCTTCTCTTTGTTGGAAACACGTGATTTCATTGCGTAACTTTGCATATTTAGAAGGAGGAAAGTATTTAATCAAAAATTTTCTTTGCAAGTCCTCCCAAGTGGAAATACTGCCTCTCGGTTGACTCTGCAACCAGGCTTTTGCTCGGTCCCTTAGAGAAAATGGAAACAATCTCAGTCGAATTGCCTCGTCAGGGACTCTGTTCATTTTTACTATATCACAAATTTGGAGGAAGGTTGCTAGATGCAAATTTGGATCCTCAACCTCACTTCCTCCAAACTGTTCATTTCTTACCAACTGTAGTAAAGCTGGTTTAAGTTCAAAATTATTTGCTGAAATTGGTGGCCTAAGGATGCTAGATTGCGATCCTTCTTTAGTCGGCTGGGAGTAGTCACCTAATGTAACTCTCCTCTGTTCCATTTCTTTTTGTTCTTTTTGCTTTTTCTCTTTTCTCAGTTTACGTTCTAACAAATCGATGTCAGGATCAAAGAAGAAAGGCTCTCCTCTGCTCCTTGACTGCATACAACAAATGTCAAACAAAAGGACGATTCACAGCTACGACTGCAACTATACGAAAATAACAAACTACTACTAAAATTGAAACTACGTATTGAATGCAAACAAAAGTAAAATGGTTCAGTCTAGTACCGGTCCAAGGATTATTGATATTACTCAAATATCCCCGGCAACGGCGCCATTAACTTGATGCTGAAATCCCCAGTCATCAAATTGGTGTGAAAATCTTTGTTTAAAAATTATGACTCTCAGATTTATATCTTGGCAAGCGCACCAGTCGTTAAATTATAATATATTGATCGTCTCAGGGATTGCGGTAAATACCTCAATCTCAGACTAGTACAAGCTGAACCAACAAAAGACGCAGAAATTTCATTCGATTTTTGATTGTTTTAATGTTTTATAGTTGTTTTTGTATTTCTTGAAACAGAGTTAAAATGAAATGTGAAAGATGATTAATAGAAAACAGGTCAGGATTGCTTCGATTCACAAATTCATCAAGAAACATGCAATTAAAGTATAATCAAACTTCATAATCTAGAGGATAATCTGCTTGTGGTTAATCCCTAATTCCTTAGGTGAAAAACACTAATCCTTAAGCATCGAACCTTAATTCCTTAAGTGCTCAATTAACCTAAGAATCTAATGCGAAATTGGAGGTTGAACTCTAACTATTCACCTAAATTGATTAGGCCTGAACTAGTTAGAAAGCTGGAAGTTACCTAAGCTTCAACCATGATTCCTCACTAGCAAAGTTCTTCATCAGTTCTGGATTTGTCAATCCAGCGATTTAGATCCACTCCTCAGCTTGTTCGCCTCAGGATCTAGAAGTTGATTTCCTCGCTCACAGCTTCAAGACTCCATTGCTAACCTTCGCAATCCCAACCTTAGGGATTTAGAACTCCATTGACTTCAGTTCCATCGAAGGATTGTGGAACGTCATGGAGGAGAGGAATTAGCGAGAGAAAATGCGTAGTGAGATGTTCGAAGTTATGAATGAATTGTGTTCTATGTATTCTATGTGAATCTGTCTCTGTTCTTTACAGAATATGTACAAACATATATATAGGCATCTACCTAACTAACTAACTTAACTAATAACTTAGAAAACTTAAGTTAACGACTAAACTAACTAACTACATAATTTACAGAATAATTAACTAATTACAGCTCAGCTCTTAGCAGATTCCAGTTCATCATTAGCTAATTTACAGCTCAACACTAACTAATTAACAGCTCACTACTTAAATTACTAAGGTGCAGAAGTAGGAGAGAAGGTAGCAGGAAACAACACTGGTGCCGAGTGGATTCTGGAGGGAACAATTGCTGTTTTGAATATCAACCAGTTCGCTTGAGCGAACGGGGTTCTCGCTTGGGCGAACTTGAGATATGTAATGCAGTGTTGCCTTCTCGCTTAAGCGTTATGGAAAAGCTTGGACGAGGGAATGATGTTTTGTGGTCACCCTTGAGCGTAAGCTTGCTTGCTTGAGCGAACTTTGACCCTCACTTGAGCGAATTTTACTTTTGCTAGAGCGAATTGATTATTCAATCAGCTCTATGAAATTGACGCTCGGGTTCTTCTTTTTATTTCAATCAGTTCCCTGTTCTATTTTGGAGTCGGTATCTTTTGGAAATCTTTTAAGTCGGATTTTGATTAATTCCTTCCAGTCAACCTTTTGAGAAGTCTTTTCAGTCGGCCTCTTTGAAGTCTCGGTCAGTTTGGGCTCTTGGACTCTTTTTAGTCGGATTTGTGAAATATCACTCGGATTTTCCAAATCTCGCTCGGCTTTTTCCTTTCATCTTGAGCAATTCTTTTCCTGCACCAATAAACAACTAATTTGCCCAACGTTTGTATGCTGGCTGCTTAATGGAATTACAAATAATCATAAACTCTTAACTAATTAATGTTTTTAACCATTTTCTTACATAAATAAAACACTTTTGAAATAATTAAATAAATTATAAATTGTTAGCAATTAATTAAATAAAAGGCTAAACTAATTACTAAACAATGAATTAATTCAAATAAAAAGCAGAATTAATTAAGTCTTTTCAAGACTTATCACTCAGCTTATCAACCTTAGAAGCATCATCAGCTAACAGGCTGAGCGAATTAAGCAGCCCTGTGAGTTCTGCTAGTTGCCATTTTTTGGCCTCACAAGCCTCTTTGACTTCTTTAGGTTCAAGTGTGGGCCGGAGTTCGTATAGCGGCTGAGGGAGGATCGCTGGAGTTTCCCCCCAGTATGAGAGGAAGGGAGTGAGGAACGAAGCAGTTGGAGAGGAGATCGGACCTGAACCAAAGACCCCAGAAAGAATACCCTTGTGGAGTCCGGACGAAACTCTAGCTGTATCTGATGTCTCTACAGCTATACCCTTAGAGGCCCTTGCTCTCTCCGGACTCGTTGAAGGTTTGTGTTTTTACGGCGGAGGAAAGGATTTTCCTGAAGGGTCATTCTTGATCTTCTTCCTCTTCTCTGTTATTTTGGGATGATCCGTATTTGCACCAACACCAGCTGAATCTCCCTCCACTAGCGGGATCTCCCCTTCTACTTCTGAGGTCAGAATGATCATCTCAGGATGATCTTTCATAGAATTCAACTTTGGTTGAATTTCATTCTCTCCAGCCACAGACTTTCCTCCTACTTTCAAGAATTTCAGTTTATGCATGTCTGGGGATTTTTGTTCTATTTCACCTGCATGCACAAATAAAACGCGTTAGCAACAAAGAAATACTCAATGCAATTAGCAAAGGAGGAAAAGAGAAATAAAACAAGAATTACGTAAATATTCATTTCGGACTTCGCTTGAACTACTTAAAAGACGTCTACACAAAAATACTTTGAAGCGTGTAGTATAAGCTTCAAGGGCAAATAACACCGTCGCTGTTTCAGTAGATAGTTCGGATTGATGAGTGTAGTACTCTTAGGAGGTCAGAAGAAAGTGCTCATGAGTCCATCTTAGAGGAAATTTATTAAAACCCTCTTCGTTCTTCCAAAAGACTGGCTTATTCTTTTTAATCGATATTCGGGTAAAGAAAGACTTGAAAGATTTCCCGTCAACTTTAGCCGAATCGGTATAAGATTCAAAATTCATGAAAGAACACAGAGTCCAGAGCGTGACTAAACCTACACCGCCTCTTTTGTTAGCCCTCCGAACTACCTGTATATAATAGAACAGCATCGCCACGGTAGGAGTGAAGTTGAAATAGTCACCCAATACTTCTAGAGCACGAACAAGTCCCCAACCATTGGGATGAAGTTGAGAGGGTGCGCGATTTAGGAACCTTAACACACTCATTTGAAATTCGGTTAAGGGGAAATGGACTCCGAGGTAATGAAATACAAAATCATGCATATACACAGAACATTCATCTGGGACGACATGGAAAATCCGTTCTATAAGCAGCGGTGCAAACACCCTAAACCATTTTTTCATCTCCTTCTCTACATGAACTGTGAACCTCGGTTGAATTTGAGATCCTTCCTCATTAGCATGATGAGAAATTAAGTTTTTAAACTCATCAGCTACCCAGCAGAAGGGCCACTTGGCCTAAAGTTCTTCCCAGTTTAGCCGATGGGCAACAACGTTGCACAAGCCTTCTGCTGTTTTCAGAATAGTTTGATCTCTAGAAGTTCCTTCTCCAGCCATCGTCCGAATCGCATGGACAAAAATCTTTGCTCTACGATAAAAAGTCACATCGTCAGAAAGGTAACAATCATTACTCACCTCACTGTCTGAAGAGCGACTACAATCAGAGGACGACTCTGAGGAGGGAAAAGTCATTCTCTACCATGAGTAAGATCCCCTTTCTGAGCGATATGACTCAGCCCTTGGAAGAATCACATGGATTCTTCCCCCACGATGGTTAGGGTTGCGAGAAGTTAATCTTCCCCTCCTAGGGTACATTCTTTTTAAGAAAAAATAGAAAAAGGAAGATAAAAATAGCAGAGGGAAGGAGGTGGTTACCTAAGATTATAAGGAAGGAGAAGGTAGAAAGAGCTTCACGAAACAAGCAGCAAGCGTCCGTATGAAATTTTTGTAGAGTCTTGCTAAGGAATGAGAGACAAGTGGTTCCCAGAATTCATTAAGTGTTTCTTTTATAAGAAACGAAGAGTTTCGGTTACCAACTCTTGGGTTGTGTCGTTCACGACTAAACGTGTCGATTCACAACTCAAACGACACAGTCGTTTCAAATTTATGGGCGCCAAAACAACACCGATTCACCAAAGGGCCTCTTCATTGGGCCCAGAAGTTTTAAAAATTGGAAGCTTATTAAGCCCTAGGCGACGGTTATTGAGATATGCACCTCAAATGCAATAATTGCTCACACACGTGTTTAAAGGAATTTAATGCCTAATCATGCGACGTAATTTATACCTTACAGCCGTTACTCAAATTTCAAGAGTCTCAAGTTTCAAAAACTTTTGGGATCTCATACAACAAATCTTTGTCTGGATCCGTTGTATCCACATTATGACAACGAAGCATTCATCCAAAAAATGGTTCCTTATGACATAATAATGCTAAATAACACACATGTAGAAAAACATTTCCTACATAGGTATACCGACATCTAGACCTCTCGTAGGTTGAGTAGCTTATGTGAACAACTATACAGTCCTTCACACAAGCTATGGGACATATGATCCGGTCTCGATACCGGTATCCGTTCTACAAGATATATTTCAATGTCTTTGACAGTCTGCCAACGTGAAACTGGTGTCATCGGTACACATCCGGACTATAATTCCGTATCAGGCATTCTCCCTATACCGGTTAGTCCAGATAACACCATGCACATCGGATAACATACACGTCACCATACAGAAGACAAAGGGCATTGCTACAGGGACAAGGATAAAGATTCTATTCCTCACACTACGAGCCAAAATCAGCTCATGGGAATGATCAACTTGTCCCCTAAGTCTAGCCCATACACCCAACGCTTAATATAAAATAGCCACTTGATTCAATTATACTGGCAAGTGCGTAATAAAATAATAATTTATAATATTATTGGAGGTTAGTGGTTCCCCACTAACAAGTCCTCGTTTATCGAGCCAATCAGGTATATGAACTTTCTTCATCAATGAAGGGAGAGATCTTCAACTACTTCTTTTCAACTGACAATTACTCTCTAAAAAATATTCCTCACTTGGAATACGATTACTGACTTGAGGGTCGGAGAATCTTCGCAGGTGACATCACCTTTCGCCCATATCAACGCGTGAGGACGGTGTGAAGGACCTCCAGGATGCCCAGACTGCTCTCTTCATACAGAGACATCGGATACATAGACCGGATACTCATATAACCGATCTTCAGAGACGTAATCTTCTCATTATTTGTGACTGGCCAGACACCGGATCTCTTGACCCCGGTTCAGGACAGATCACCGTAGAAAATGGTGAGTGTTGATATGTGGTATGTCTAATAATTATTATGTGATGATTCCTTAGTACTACACGTAATTGGCTGATTATGTAACATGATTGAATATGTGATTATGGATGATTATGTATAAAGATATGCGTGTGCTAGATACGTGATGAACATTGTGATGAAAGTGCGTGATGAATGTGGTATAATGAATTGTATATTGTGATGCCATTGAATACTTATTAGTGTGATATAGCTGTAAATGTCATATGATGCATGAATAACTGAATAAGGAGATTCATAAATGAGAAATACGGGAAGTGGTACAACAAGGATTCTGAAATGATTAACTTGTGATAGTGTAAGGAATTCAGATCTGAGATGAATTGCGAGTGTTGTAGCGCTATTGTACCCCTAATTGTTGAGAAAGTGTGGAATCTCATTTCATTCCTAAGTGTCGAGTAAAATTTCTAAAATAAAGAAAAAGAGAAAATTTGGTTAAGCCAAATAAAGAAAAAGGAACTCGAAATTACGAATGGAAGGGAGTCATTTAGGGGACCCTGCCGAGGACCATTGAATAAAAATGAATTATTGAATTATGCATCATATTTGGAGTTAAGGAGGGACATTGGAGTGATCCCTTAGAGCATACAATGATGGGTACACTGGGAACAGTTAGTGTTCTGACCCTGTGGGAGGTCTTGGGAGTATACTAGAGTAGACGTCTAATGGTTCGGATTCGCGCCCGAGACCATGTAGCCTGTGGCAAATTGAGTATACTTCATCTCAGAGTGAATGTTGCCAAGACCATGGAGTGCTTGTTCTGTAGAGATATGATTAGCCATTATGATGATAAGACTACAGGTCCTTACCCATTTGTGAGAACAAGAACGAGAATAGCTCTGGTCGCTCTAGTTGGGCAAGAAGAATGAGGTCAGATGGTTATGCACATGGTTGTTGATATATGAGACTGATAAGTGGAAGATGGGCCTACATGCATCATGATGACTAATAAAGAGAATGGAAATGAACTCATGTATTGCATCATTATACTGAGATTATGATTGTTAAAATGTACTTAGAACTTTGGCTGGTAGCTTAAGACAATTATTTTGATTGTAATTGTAATTATAAACTATACTCATAACTTTTTTTGTTACTTTATAGGAATATTACAAATTTTGGTTTCCCCTTTACAAGGGAAACTCTATAGAAATTAAATAAAAATATTTAATACGACAACAATATGCATATTTTGATTGGATTGAGCTTCAACTTGATATCAGACATAGTTATTAAGTGTAGGATATGAATATGGTAATTGAGATAAATTATTCTAAATGTAATTGAAATTATAAAATATATTGGGAATTTTTCTAGTTGTTTTGTTGGGATTTTAAAAATTTTGGTTTATCTTATTCATAGGGGAGACTTTGCCAAAAGTTTATAGTTTTTTTTAACTTCAATCATATAGTTTTTTTTATTGATCATTATTATTTTAACTGTGTAGAGGCCTATCAGGCAAGGAAGATTGAGAAGCAAGAAAAGCTTGTTGCATAGATGGAGGATGAGGTGGACAGGGAGGCACCGACCCTTTCTTCTGCTGACTATAACATTCTTTATATAGAGGTTGTTAGACATTTAAAAATAAGAAAGGAAATGTGTACAACTTCAAAAAACTCGGTAGAGAGTTCGCCTCCATTTCCTAACGCCCTAGCTCCTTAGCTATACCACCATATTATGTTAAGATCATCATAGATCTGAATAAGGAGCTTGCAGAGAAGACCGCCAAGATTGTGGCACTTAGGGTGATGCAGTAGATCACTCATGCCCAATTTTAAACCACTTAGGAGATGCTTTCCTAATTCATGCGTATCATGAACTACTAGCCTCAACACTCTTCTTAGTAATAGGACCTAGCCAACAATGGCCTCCCTCCCCTCCCTCTCCCACTCTCATTCCCCTTCTTGACATTGCATTTTATTTTTACACATTATACTATTTAGTTTTTACACATATTGTATATATTTAATTTCAAGACACCCTGGTGATTCAACTCAAACTCTACATAGAAGATAGTAAAAACAAGTGATGATGTATTTTTCATATTTTGGAATGAAGAGTTCAATGAAAGAGAGTCAAGTTTGTATAATATGAACTCAATGGAATGCTTGTGCCAAGTTTAAACACAGAAGTTGTAATATAGTATAGTTGTCATTCCACTGGGGAGATATTAAAATGAAGATCTTAGTTTTGAATTGATTCGGCAGAAGGTTCTTATGTTGTTTTGTTGTGAATGATGTTGAATGAAAAAGTGAATAACTAACAGAGAATAAAATTTTGCAGAAGATACAGTGAATGGTTTTTGAGAGAAATCAATTTTGTAAAATAGGGATTGGCTTCATCATATCTTCACCTTCTGTAAGCTGCATAAGTTTTTATATAAGTAAATCGAAAAGATAATTTCTACGTCACAATCACAGTCATTTGTATCGATCCCTCGACTACAAAATTCATAAGAATGATTTCAAACCGCTGATCCCTCAGTCACTTTGAAATCATCCCAGCATTATCGATCGATTGTTTTGACGTTTATTGCGTTAGACGCCATCCCTGGCTACCTACTCACAATAAGTATTTCTTTCAGATCTTCTTTCAAAAGTCACTTCCCAGCATACTTGAGAAAACTTAAAACAAGAAAATAGTGATCAAGTACTTTCAGGCAATAAACACAGAAGGAAATACAGAAACTTATCAAATCTCATTACTGAATAAAAACTAACAACAGCATTACTTCAGTGTTGAATGGATTACAGCCAATCCCATAAGGGAGTTTAGTTACTCATGCTTTGCATTTTCACCTTCAAAATATAAATACAAAAAATAATGGAAAAGGTTGGATTGTGAGGGAAATACAGGGGATGAATGTGATGCTTGATGTCCTATTTTCTGCTTGATTTATAGGAGTTATGGTTCAGCTTCCCTAGCCACTTGCATAAACCCCATGAAGGAATATTCAGAGACATGCAGAAACACGAGAAAATGGTTGAGTTGGCATCGTACCATTGGTGAATATTAAATTAAAAATCCCATACTGCATGAGTCACGCTTAAGCTTGATGGTCACGCTCAAGCGTGGAAGGTCCTGATGCTCACTGTTTGCTTCTCACTTAAGCTGAGAATAGCCACGCTTAAGCGTGTGATTGTTGTGCAAAAGGTTCAACTCACGCTCAAGACACGCTCAGCCTCGCTCAAGCGCGTTCAGGTTCACGCTTGAGCGTCCCCTTCTCACGCTCAAGCGTCGGGGGGTCTGATGCTACTTTTTCTTTTAATCCATGCCCAGGGTCACGCTTAAGACACGCTTAGCCTCACGCAAGCGTATTCGGGTTCACGCTTGGGCGTCCCCTTCTCACGCTCAAGCGTTGGGGGTCTGATGCTACTTGCTTTCTTTTAATCCATGCCCAGGGTCACGCTTAAGTGAGCTCGGGCCCACGCTTAAGCATGACATGCTGTTGTTGTGTTCTTCAATTTCGCTTAAGCGTAGGCTTTCTGTTTCTTCCACGCTCAAGCGTGTAATGTGCCACGCTCAAGCGTAGGCGTACAGTAGGACTGAAAAGAAAATGGTTACAAAGTTCAATGTATGCATTCTGAAAAGGAGTCTCATTTCTCATATGATGCAATTAAAAAGAAAGAGAGAGTCTAGTGGTCACCCAAGAGAAGCAGAGAGTGGTGCAGAAAAGAGAAAATATACTTAGTTTCAATGAAAATACAGTAAAATGTACCTTGTGAAATGAGAGGGTAAGGAACAATTGATGAGAGGGGATGGTCGGTTACAAAACTTGTAGAGCCAGGAGAGGTAATGGACGTTTATTTGAGTGGAAGAGTTAATGGTCAGTTACAAAATATTCTATTTATTAGCATCAGGGGCCATTTTGAATTTCTCACTCGAGCGTAGGAATATCACGCTTAAGCGTGATCGACCAATGGTTGTACATTTGAGTGTTTAAATTCGTCTCGCTTAGGCGCTCTCATTGCTCGCTTAAGCGTGCATGCCTTGATGCAGTATGTACTTTGTCGCTTAAGCGGATTGCTATTCACCCAAGCGAATATAAATGAAACTCCAATCAGTTGTTTGCATGCCTAAGCATGTGTCTGTCACGCTTGAGCGTGATATTCACAATTGGTACCTGATGCTTCTCGCTTAAACGTGAAGTATTCTTTCTTTAAGCATGACAGTCTTTTAATTAATCTCGCTTAAGCGCAACTTATCACGCTTAAGCGTGATCGGGTTTATTTTGAAAATTCCCTTTGTATTGTTGCCACGCTTAAAGCTTGAATCCTTCGCTTAAGCCTGATATGGATAGTGTATGGCTCACCTTGGCTCGCTGGAGCGAGTACATCCAGCGCTTGAGCGTGGAATATATGAGACATGACTTACTTTGTCTCGCTTAAGCGAGAGTCTTCACGCTTGGGCTAGATGTTTTCCTGATGCTCTCCTAATCTGTTTAAGCATACCTTTTTAGTTTTGCTTCTTTGAACAGATTCAGCTTGACCATAATCAATCTTAAGCTCCAGTTTTGGATGTCTTTGTTTGAAACTTGATTTTTTTATTTGGATTTCTCTTGATGAGTGACCTACAAAATAAACAGAAACTTTAATAATATTTAAAGTAAAATTCTCATGAAAAGAAAGCATAAAAAAAAATTTTTGGGTTGCCTCCCAATGAGCGCTTGTTTATCGTCTTTAGCTTGACGCCTGAGTTTGATCATGGATCCTTCAGTAGAATATTGGTGGTGACCTTCTCCACCTCTCCTCCTAGATAGGGCTTTAGTCTTTGTCCATTCACAACCCAAGTTCTTTCAGACTTAGGGTCCTGTAATTCAACAACCCCATAAGATTTCACCTCCTTCACAATAAAGGGTCCTGACCATTTAGACTTGAGTTTTCCTGGAAATAGTTTCATCCTTGAATTGAAAAGAAGAACAGATTGTCCCTGGTGAAAAATTTTCCTCATGATGTGCCTATCATGGTAAGCCTTCATTTTATCTTTATAAATCCTTGATGAGTCATAGGACTGATTCCTCCATTCTTCTAACTTGTGCATCTGGATTTTTCTCTCTTCAGCTGATGCCCTTGGGTCATAGTTGAGTGCTTTCATTGCCCAAAATGCTTTATGTTCAAGTTCTACTAGAAGATGGCAATGTTTTCCATACACCAACTGATAAGGTGAAAATCCAGTTGGTGCCATGAGAGATTATCAGGTAATACTCCAGCAGCCTTAAAGTTGGCCATGTCTGCAAACCATGGCCTTTCTTTCATCATTAATAGCTTTTCATCAGGAAATTCTTCCTTCACCTTAGGCTGGAGTAGTGTGACTTCCTGATTGACAAGGCGTGACAAGTGATCTGCAATGAAATTTTCGCTACCCTTTTTATCCTTGACTACTAGGTTGAATTCTTGCATCAGCAAGATCCATCTAATTAGCCTGGGCTTAGAATCAGGTTTATTCAGCAGATATTTAATAGCAGCCTGGTTAGTAAAAATAGTGATTTTAGAACCAATCAGATAAGGTCTAAATTTTTCCAGGCCATACACTATTGCTAAGAGTTCTTTTTCTGTTGTTGCGTAATTTGTTTGTGCAGGGTTTAAAACTTTGCTAGCACAGTGTATGACATGAAAAACTTTTGCCTTTCTTTGTCCTAACACGGCCCCAATAGCATAATCACTGGCATCACACATCATTTCAAAGTCTAATTCCCAATCAGGGGCAACTATCATAGGTGCACATGTTAGTCTATGTTTTAAGGTTTCAAATGCATGTAAACAAGAATTGTCAAAAACAAAAGAAGTGTCTTTGTTTAAGAGATTACTCAAAGGCTTTGCGATTTTTGAGAAGTCCTTGATGAATCTTCTATAGAATCCTGCATGGCCCAAGAAGCTCCTTACTCCTTTCACGTTCCCTGGTGGTGGTAATTTCTCAATTACTTCCACCTTTGCTTTGTCCACTTCAATGCCTTGTTTGGAGATTTGATGTCCTAACACAATGCCTTCAGTGACCATGAAGTGGCACTTTTCCCAATTTAAAACTAAATTGGTGTCCACGCATCTTTTCAGTACTATGGTCAAATTTTTTAAACATTGATCGAATGATGGGCCAAAAACAGAGAAATCGTCCATGAAGGCCTCAATGCATTTTTCCACCAAATCAGAGAAGATAGCTAGCATACATCTTTGAAATGTTGTAGGAGCATTACATAACCCAAAGGGCATTTTTTGTATGCAAACACCCTAAAAGGACATGTGAATACTGTTTTTTCTTGATCTTCTGGTGCAACTGCTATCTGGTTGTAGCCTGAGTAGCCATCCAGAAAGCAGTAGTATGCTTGTCCTGCAAGTCTTTCCAACATTTGATCCATGAAGGGTAGAGGAAAATGATCTTTCCGGGTTGCAGTGTTCAGTTTTTTGTAGTCGATACACATCCTCCATCCTGTGACTGTTCTTGTGGGGATCAATTCATTTTTTTCATTTTGTATGATGGTGATTCCTCCTTTCTTAAGAACAACCTGCACAGGACTTACCCAAGAGCTATCAGAAATTGGAAAAATTATACCAGCTTCTAGTAATTTAATTACCTCCCCTTTCACTACTTTCTTCATGGTTGGATTCATGCGTCTCTGTGGCTGAGCAATTGGTTTGAATTCTTGTTCCATGTAAATGTGATGAGTACAGTAGGCTGGGCTTATTCCTTTCAAATCTTCTAGTCTCCATACAATTGCTATTGAGTGCTCTTTCAAGACTTGAATCAATTGCCTTTCTTCTGTACCTGTCAATTCCCTATTAATAATAACGAGTTTTTGGTTATCATCATCAAGAAAAATATATTTCAGGTGTGAAGGTAAGGCTTTTAACTCCACTTTCGGTAGGACAACTTCTTTTGTCTTTTCTGATAACTTTTCATAATGAATTTCTTGTTGAATGTCATGCTTGTCCTCCTTCGAGTTTCCCCTGTCTTCGTCCATTGTTCTATTTGTTTCAATGTTTAGCTCACCTAGTGGATCTTTGTTGAGCCATTCGCTGGTTTGTTCTCTGATGGCTTCTTCTTCAATGTCAATTTTGAAGCATTGTTGCTTTTCCTTTGGATACTTCATTGCGTCAAACACATTGAAATTTACTTCCTCATCTTGCACTCTTACTTTTAGCTTTCCATCGTCCACATCAATAATTACTTTTGTGGTCTTCATGAAGGGTCTCCCCAGAATGAGAGGCACTTCTGCATCTTCTTCAATATCCATTATTACAAAATCTACAGGAAATACAAACTTGTCAACTCTTACCAGCATATCCTCAGCTATGCCATATGGAAACTTCATAGATCGATCCACAAGTTGGAGGGTCATCCGTGTTGGCTTCACCTCAAGATCTCCAATTCTTTTCACCATTGAGAGGGGCATTAGGTTAATGCTTGCTCCCAGGTCTAAGAGTGCTTTTCCTACTGGTAAAGTACCAATACTCACTGGGATTGTAAAACTTTCGGGGTCTTTTGTGTTTTGTGGCAGTGCTTTTTGAATGATGGCACTGCATCCTGCGGTTAGTTCCACTGTTTCTTCGAAAAATCTTCTCTTTTTTGTTAACAGCTCCTTCATGAACTTAGCGTAAGTTGGCATTTTCTCCATGGCTTCCACAAAAGGTATGTTTATTTGCAACCTTTTGAAGATATCCATAAATCTTGCAAATTGCCTCTCCTTGTCTATTTTTGAAGGGTTCTTTGGATACGGCAAACTTTTCAGTTGTGGTGCCGGGTCGTCCACCTTTTTCTTCCCTTCTTTTATTTCTTTTTTTTTTTTCTTTTTCAACTTCCTCCTTCATATGTACATCTTCAAATTTTTTATTTTTCTTTTCACTAACTTCCTCCTTTGTTTCTTTTTCAAAATTTTCTTTCACTTCCATCTTGTCACCCTCTTTTTGTTGTCCAATGACCTTCCCACTTCTTGTTGTGATTGTTTTGCATTGCTCCTTCGAATTTGGGTGTGTATTGGCTCCAAATTGAGAGTTATGATGCTCTATGATTTGACGAGCCAGTTGTCCCACTTGAGTCTCCAGGTTTTTTATTGAAGCATCGGTGTTTTTCTGATTGGTTATTGAGACCTACATGAATTTTTCTAGAGTGTCCTCTAGTTTTGATGTCCTTTCTGTCAAGGAAAGGCCTTGCTGAATAAGGTTGTTGTCTGTTGGACGTGCCTGCTTCTTGCTTCCATCCACCATTTTGATTATTTCTCCATCCCTGTGAAAAATTGTTAGAGTAAGCATTGTTATTGAAGTTACCCTGCTTACCTTGGTTATTCATATATAGGATGGATTAGTCTCCTTGCTCTCCTTGGCAATGTCCATTCTGATGTTCTCCTCCACAAAAATCACATCTCATTTGTGCTTATTGGTTTCCCGTAGAGGATTGTACAGCATGCAGTTGTTGAGGGAGTTTTGCCATTTGCTGTGTGAGAGCTTCAATTTATTGTGTCAAAATTTTGTTTTGAGCCAAAATGGCATTTGTTGTATTGAGTTCCAACATTCCCTTCTTTTGGACTTGTGTTTTGTCATGCTGAGCTTGGTAATCTGTGGATGATAATGCTTCAATAATCCTTGTAGCTTGCTCTGCATCCACTATCATCATGGTTCCTCCAGCTGCTGCATCCAATATCATTTTGGTATCTGCTTTAAGTCCATTGTAGAAGATATTCAATTGGGCAATATCTTCTAAGCCATGGTTTGGGCATCTTCTTAGGAGAGATTTGAAACGTTCCCATGCCTCGTAAAAGGGTTCATCATGGCTTTGTTTAAATGTTGTTATATCTGACTTAGCCTTGATAAATCTAGATGGTGGGAAAAATCTATGTAGGAATTTCTCCTCCACTGTGTCCCAACTGTTCAGGCTTTGATTTGGGTGCGACTGGAGCTATTCTTTAGCTTTACCTACAAGAGAAAAAGGGAACAATCTTAGATACGCTGCTTCAATTACTTCCTGTTCAAAGCCCATTGTTCCTACTAATTCATAGAATATAGCCAAGTGAGTGTATGGATCTTCACTGGACATTCCATGGAATTGATGGGAACTAATTAAACTAAGGAAGGTAGGTTTCATTTCTATAGCCCTGATTGTATTTGGTATAGCAATGCTTGAGTAGTGTCTAGGTCCTTGTTGCAGAGTGTAATCTCCAAGTGTTCTCCTTGGTGGGTTTTGGTTGTTGCTGTTGACATCCATTGTATGAGAGGATGTTTGTCCTGCTTGGAAGTTTTGCTTAACTTTCTTGATTTTCTTGAGGAACCTGTCTATCTCTGGATCAAATGCAAGTTGTTCTTTTGTACCCTGTCCTCTTAAGATCATAAATTAAGTACTCAAAAATAGCAAAGTTACTATAAAAACAAATTGAAAACAAATTTATTTACACTGTCTTGTCAATTCAATGCTAAAATATTCAAACTTAAATCACCTCCCCGGCTGCGGCGCCAAAACTTGATGATGTATTTTTCATATTTTAGAATGAAGAGTTCAATGAAAGAGAGTCAAGTTTGTATAATATGAACTCAATGGAATGCTTGTGCCAAGTTTAAACACAGAAGTTGTAATACAGTATAGTTGTCGTTCCACTAGGGAGATGTTAAAATGAAGATCTTAGTTTTGAATTGATTAGGCAGAAGGTTCTTGTGTTGTTTTGTTGTGAATGATGTTGAATGAAAAAGTGAATAACTAACAGAGAATAAAATTTTGCAGAAGATACAGTGAATGGTTTTTGAGAGAAATCAATTTTGTAAAATAGGGATTGGCTTCATCACATCTTCACCTTCTGTAAGCTGCATAAGTTTTTATATAAATAAATCGAAAAGATAATTTCTATGTCACAATCACAGTCATTTGTATCAATCCCTCGACTACAAAATTAATAAGAATGATTTCAAACCGCTGATCCCTCAGTCACTTTGAAATCATCCCAGCATTGTCGATCGATTGTTTTGACGTTTATTGCGTTAGACGCCATCCCTGGCTATCTACTCACAATAAGTATTTCTTTCAGATCTGCTTTCAAAAGTCACTTCCCAGCATACTTGAGAAAACTTAAAATAAGAAAATAGTGATCAAGTATTTTCAGGCATTAAACGCAGAAGGAAATACAGAAACTTATCAAATCTCATTACTGAATAAAAACTTACAACAGCATTACTTCAGTGTTGAATGGATTACAGCCAATCCCATAAGGGAGTTTAGTTACTCATGCTTTGCATTTTTACCTTCAAAATATAAATACAAAAAATAATGGAAAAGGTTGGATTATGAGGGAAATATAGGGGATGAATGTGATGCTTGATGTCCTATTTTCTGCTTGATTTATAGGAGTTATGGTTCAGCTTCCCTAGCCACTTGCATAAACCCCATGAAGGAATATTCGGAGACATGCAGAAACATGAGAAAATGGTTGAGTTGGCATCTCACCATTGGTGAATATTAAATTAAAAATCCCATACTGCATGAGTCACGCTTGAGCTTGATGGTCACGCTCAAGCGTGGAAGGTCCTGATGCTCACTATTTGCTTCTCGCTTAAGCTGAGAATAGCCACGCTTAAGCATGTGATTGTTGTGCAAAATGTTCAACTCACGCTCAGCCTCGCTCAAGCGCGTTCAGGTTCACGCTTGAGCGTCCCCTTCTCACGCTTAAGTGTGTGGGGGGGGTCTGATGCTACTTGCTTTCTTTTAATCCATGCCCAGGGTCATGCTTAAGACACGCTCAGCCTCACATAAGCACATTCGGGTTCACGCTTGGGCGTCCCCTTCTCACGCTCAAGCGTGGAGGGGGGGTCTGATGCTACTTGCTTTCTTTTAATCCATGCCCAGGGTCACGCTTAAGCGAGCTCGGGCCCGCGCTTAAGCGTGACATGCTGTTGTTGTGTTCTTTAATTTCGCTTAAGCGTAGGCTTTCTGTTTCTTCCACGCTCAAGCATGCAATGTGCCACGCTCAAGCGTCCTTGCTTGATGCTTTGGTGCTTCTTGATTTCTTCAAGGCTTTTGACAACTTTTTCACTGATTTTGATAATTCAAGATTCTTTACACAATACACTAATTATAATCAAAATCATGCTCAATTATTACTAAATCAGTTAAGTTCCTTTCAAAAATGAGTTTAATTGAAGCATGAAATCAATGCAAAATAAGCACTTATCAACAAGCTATAAGTCAAAGCTTATGTTTCAATACTAATCATAATTGTTTTGACTTCAAGCATAACTATTCATCTAATCAAAGCATCAAAAGAACTACCTAAGAAAAATAAGCATTCTACCTATGTATCAGAAAGGAAAGATAGATAACCAAATTATCATAAACTAACAAAGGATAAAAAAGCTTTACAAGACATCTCAAAAGGCTTTGTTCAAATGCCATGTTACCCTTGGATAAAGACTTTTTGTCTCTCAACGTTTCTTTCCAAGAAACCTATTTAAAGAAGCTCATTTGTATGTAAAATGCCCTAACTTCTTACATCTCTTGTCCTTTATGCATTTTACAAGTTATGCAAAAATTCTCTAATTCTTTATTTTGTAAATTAGCTAGAGCTTTCTTTTCATTATTTTATATCTTGAATAATCAGTTTAATTTTTGTAAGCTTAGACAAGCATAAGGTCCTTGTAAAGACTTAAGAAATCTTTATTTTCTCTATGAAGTTGGTTGAGCCCAAAAATGCTTGTTTAAGAAAGAGTACTTAAGTAATTAGCCCGAAGAGGATAAATTAAGAAAAAAAACTTGGGGTCTTTAGCTTGGAAAGGCTAAGTTGTGAAAAAATACTTGGGATAGTTGTAAGTAAGTATGAATTGCACTTAGCTTAATGCAAAATTTTGTCGGGCTCAAAGAGGGATTGGACATAACCTTGGTTGAGAGGTAAACCCATATAAAAGTTGTGTATGTGTTGTTCTCTTTACCGTCTTTAAAGTTTGTCTACCTTCTCTATATCTTCAGGTTCTATGAAAACTTAGACAAGTGTCTAAATACTTAGTTTCCTTTTTTTTATATTTTAACTAAGTCTTTGAGAAACATTCAGACAGATGTCTAAATATTTGTTTTACGAAAAGAATTTGTCAAAGATTTTAATTACACTATTTAAACCTTCTTCTAGTGTAAATCTATGTAACTTTCAAGAAGTACTTTTTACTTTGGTTTATTAACAAAACCTAATTTAAATACACTATCAGTATAAAAAAAATTACATTGACATTCAATCATGGATTACCATGTAAGCAACCATCCTTGATTTCCATAATAATTACTTTACAAGTTATATCTATAATGGGTTCTAATTGGTTGTTAGTGTAAAATGTTTTATACTAGCAGTGTATACTTGATTTGGGTCTCACACCAGCCTAGATGATGTGAAAGTCTATATATACATCTCATTTATGAATCACCATGGTACATTACGTTATCTAAGTTACGCTCGAGCTTTGATATTAAGTATCTAAACTAACTTAAGCGTCGTCAAAGTGTCCTTACATGTGACACCCTTTTTCACCTCCCATCGTGATAAATCAGTGTGGTAGTTGGAGAAAGACATCAAGACTTCTAACTCCCATCTAGATCAAGAGATATATTACCGAATCCCACTAGACTAGTGTAATACATAATGAGAGAGATATTGATTCTCTGAACCGAGGTTCTATCCCCCTATACCAAATAAATCAATACTAATTAAACTCTTATTAAAATATCCAGTATAATATAACTTAAAGGTTTTATTGGAGAGGATCCCACTACTCTCACCCCTTTTTATATTTGTCATTTTAGGTGGTTGAATTTATTTTTAAATATAAGTCTTTTTAAAATTTCAAAAAAAAATTAAATATTCCTTTCCAATTACTTCCTTTGGTCTCAACTATAAGAAATAAAACTAATTCATGCTAATTAAAAAATTTAGTTTATCATAAATAATGTCATTAAAGAGTGTGTTATAATTCCTAAATTATCTCTCTCATTAATTACTAAGACAATATTTTTTCTCTCTATTTTAGAAGTTATTCACACTAGTGCAAAAAATAGCTACGAGGACAGGATATGAGCACGGTCCTGGAAAACCGTGTTTGATAAAGATGCGATGACATTTTTGTAATTATGAGGAAGTTTTATGAACACAGTTTCCACGTAAACCGTGTTCGTAGGCTCTACTTATGACCTGGTACTTTATATTTTATTTTTTAATTTTTAAAATACATCTATAAACACGGGTGTGCTGGAAACCGTGTTTATAATTTCCTGTAAACACGGGTGAGCTGGGAAACATGCTTAAATGTCTGTCCCGCACATAGTTTTCAAAGCGCACACTTAAAATTAGTTTTCAAAGATGGTTTAGGTCCATTTCTCTCTACTTTTATCGCTTCATCTTCTTCCACTTCTCTCCACTACACATGCTGACCATTCCACCCACAAACGTCTTCTTCTTCTCTCTACTACGCAAACGCACCCATGACTGTCGTCTTCTTCTCTCTAATATGCAAACGGACTGTTGCTCATCTTTTTTCCTGTACGTGCAACCATGTTCTTCCTAAAACCTAATTTTCCTCTTATGGTTATGCAATATTGGTTAGGAGGTTTTTGGGTTGATGCAATGTTCTTGAACACGGTTTGTGAATGTTAGGCTTAGGTAGTATTAAGAAAATGAGAATATTGTTAGTTATAGATTAGGAAAATTTGATTAGGAAAATTAAAATACATAATGTATCCTAGGCTTAGGTAGTATTAGGAAAATGCGGTTAGGAATACTTAGGTATTAATTATTGAAATTATTTTTGCATTATGTATCTCTGTTTATTAATTTGGGCAATCTAATTTGATATTAAAGTGAAAAAATTGAAATTTTCAACTAAAAATACATAAACATTAGTATTATTTCTTGCATTAGTAAAAAAATTAAATACATAAAAAATTGATATTTTCAACTAAATAAAAAGTTACTTGTATAAAAATAAAATAATACATTGTATTAAACATGAACATTGTAACAAAATTACACAAGCCCAACAAAGGATAATTAAAATTATAAATTAGGGGTAGATATATGTATAAATTGTTGATTAGGCAATTTAAAATTTTAAATACATAATGAATTAACCCCATAATTATTTTAGTTCTATAATTTTAAATAATTTTATTATAACAATAATAACTAGTTTTGTTTATTGCACAACACCCAAAACACCATATGTTAATACCCAACTAAATAAAAAAATTGCTAATAGAAATCTAATAAAAAATATCATAACACTACAAAAGTAGAGAAATGTTGACACTTAAAAAACCAAAACACTAAAAAGGTATATGTTGTGAGAAAGAATGAAAAGGGTACGAATTCTAAGATAGGAACGAATGCTCCAAGTCGACGAGTCGAGACCAAAAGATGAGAACCGAAATAACAGAGATAAAATGAAGGTCAAAACATGAAATGAATCATTGAGAGAAAGCGAAGGCCAAACATAATACGTAAAGCATAATACTTATAGCATAATCCCTTATTTACTGTCTTTAATTTGAATTTTAATTTGGTGTCGTTAATTTTGTTTAGGTTAATTTTTATTTGTCATATTTTTGGTTCCTAATAATTTTTTAGTCCCTTTTAAATGAGTATGTGATTTTTTAAATTGCGTGAGTGAACTATAGTTTCTCATTTGAGATTTGACACAAATGATAATTAAATTAATTTTCATCGTTTGTGTTGAATCTTGAATTTTCCGACCAGACAGTTTGGGATGAACAATTTTTTATGCATCATTGTTATGTACAAGTTAGGACTTATTTTAAAATTTGATCAAGGTTTGGTTAGTTAAATCTTGTATTGTCCTCTGGGTGCATATTTGATTATGGTTGAATTTGATGTCACCACTTTCATTTCGTGTACTTAGAGACCAATGCAAAATACTACTAACATTTTATCAAATTTTAAAATAACTCGTAACTTGTACGTAATTATGAAGTACAGAAAAATGCTAATCCTGAATGGGTAGGACCACCACCTTTGTAAAGAAAGTGAGATTCATAACACCGTTAAATTTACATGTACTGTAAATAGTAAGTATGGATCAAAGTTGGATAACTACATCACGTATAAATACACAGTATGAGGGTGGAGTCGAAACATTTATAGAATTCGTGATACGAAATGCTGAGGAGGTGAATGGAAAATACTTTTGCCCTTGTGTTAAACGCTTGAACATGTGTCGACTAGAATTGGAAGAGGCGAGAATATTTGCTGTGTGATAATTTTTGTCAGACTTATACGCGTTAGATATGGCACGGTGAACATGTTTAGGTGCCAAGTACTAGTTTTCAAACAAAAGCCAAAGCTTTACGCATGAAGTTAATGACGACATAGATGACCAACTTGAGGATATGATTCGTGATATGAGGTTAGAAAGTTTTAAGAGAGCTCACATATATGTGACTCTGTGTGAGGATTCTGAGAAGCCATTGTATCTGAATTGTGCCAATTTCATGAGGTTGTCGGTAGTTTTACGATTGTTTAATTTAAAGGCAATAAATGGGTGGACGGATAAAAGTTTCACTGACTTGCTTAAGTTGTTGAAAGAAATGCTCCCAGCTGGTAACACTTTACCAAATCATAACTATAAGGCTAAAAAGGTGTTGTGTCCTATGGGTTTGGAGTATACAAAGATACATGTATGCCCAAATGATTGTGTATTATACTGTAGTGAGTTTGAAATGTTGCATCAATGTCGTAGGCGTGAGGTGTTATGATATAAGAAGAAAAAGGTTGATTCTGATGAAGTCTACACTAAAGAGTCTCCTACGAAGGTGTTGTGGTATCTACCTATAGTTCCAAGACTAAAGCGTCTATTTGCCAATGCAGATGATGCAAAGCTTATGAGATGGCATTCTGATGAAAGGGTTATTGATGGACTACTTAAGCATTTGGCAGATGGATCGCAGTGGAAGAAAGTGGATACGATGTTTCCGGATTTTTCCCATGACCCAAGAAATGTTAGGCTTGTATTAGCCACAAACGGCATGAACCCATATAGGAATCTAAGCACAAACCACAGTTTGTGGCCTGTTTTGTTATTTGCTTACAACTTGCTGCCATGGTTATGCATGAAATGGAAATATGTTATACTATCAATGATGATTTCTGGTCCATGACAACTGGAGAACGACATTGATGTATACTTAACTACATTAGTTGAAGGCCTGAAAATGTTATGGGAAGACGAGGTTGATGTGTTTGATGGGTTTGCAAGACATTTATTCAAATTGAGAGCCATGTTATTCTATACGATCAATGATTTTCCATTGTACGGTAACCTCTTAGGCTACAGCATCAAGGGTCATAAAGTGTGTTCTGTATGTGAGGAGGGAACTAGTTTTGATCGAATGCATCATGGAAGGAAAAATGTTTATCTTCGACATCGTAGGTTTCTTATAGCTAATCATCCATTTTGTAGGTTAAAGAAGTCATTCAACGATGCGTAAGAGTTTGAAAGGCCTCATCCACCATTGTCTGGCTATCAAGTATATGAAAGGGTGAAAGACGTCAATGTGGTCTTTGATAAGTTTGAGAAGTAGTCTACCTCAAAAAAATAGTTGAAAGAAAAGGTCAGCACTTTTTGCTCTGCCATATTGGAAGAAACTTGATGTAAGACACTGTATTGATATGATGCATATGGAGAAAAATATGTGCGATAGTTTGGTTGGAACCTTCTTAAACATACCCGAAAAAACTAAGGATGACCTAAATTCATGTCTAGACTTAAAGTTATTGGGTATACATCAGGAGTTGCATCCACAATCAAAGGGCAAACAAACATATTTGCCACCAGCATGTCATACCTTGTCTAGAAAAGAGAAGCAAAGTTTGTGTGAATCGTTACGTTGTTAGATACGTTGGAACAGGAACGGTTTCTTATACTATGTCAGTTGGAAATGTATTTCCCGCCTTCATTATTTGACATAATGGTACACTTAATCATCCATTTGGTGAAAGAGGTTTGTTTATGTGGTCCAGTGTTCTTGAGGTGGATGTATCTCATTGAGTGATACATGAAAATATTGAAAGGCTATATGAAGAACCAACGTCGACCCGAAGCATCGATAGTAGAAAGGTACATTGTAGAAAAAGCAATTGAGTTCTAGATTGATTATATGTCACAGAATGAATGCATTGGCATTCTGAAGAATCGTCACAAAGGGCAATTAGATGGGAAAGGTACCATTAGGAAAAGAATTAAAAGCATGTTACGTGATGAAGTCCTCTAAACATACTTGTATATTTTGAATAACACGGACGCAGTCCTCCCATATTTAACGACTCACAAAGACCTAGTCAAAAGAAACAACCCTAGAATGACTGAAAAGTAGCTGTTGAACGAACTCAACAAGACGTTCATGAAGTGGTTCTAAATGACCCTTCATAAAGATACATTTACTTCTGAGACATTACATCGACTAGCACTAGGTCCCAACTTTGATGTAATCACCTTTTATGGATATGACATAAATAACTATTTATTCTATACAAAGGCCCAGGATGACAAGAGTATGGTGTAGAACAGTGAAGTTATGGTTATGGTCGAAGCAATGCATTTCTCCACTTCAAAGGACAATAACCCTATCGTGGCCGAGTTATGTTATTTTGGTGTGATTGAAGACATATGGGAAGTCAATTATGATCGTTGAACTGTTCCTGTGTTTAAATACAAATGGGTTGACAGTAAGAAGGGTGTCAAAATAGATGAATTTGGATTTATATTGGTGGACCTGAACAAGGTAGGTCATAATGAGAAGTCTTTCATTATGGCAACTCAAGTGAAGCAAGTTTTTTATGTTGTTGACCTATCTAATAAAAGATGGTCAGTTGTTGTCCAAGGCAGACACAACATTGGGGATTTAAGTCTTGATGTCTTACACATACCTTGTCTAATAACACGTACACCGACTAAGATTATGGAAGATCATATAAATGATGTAGTTGCGACTCGTCGTGACCACCAGGAGGTCCTGTGGGAAAAATAAGGTGTGTTTGGTTGTCTATCATTCATTGTATTTATTGTTGATTAATAATAACTAAACATGTATTTATTAACTGAACTTGTTAGCGTAATGTGTTTATTATACTTACTAAGGTATTTTTGCTTGTTTGAATAGATACTTATAGCTGACCAGGGTCCACCCACGAGATCTGACTCCCATGCTACAGATTCCTCTGCTAAGAGAAGTCGAGGTGTTACCCGGATGACCAGTGTTGAACTTAGGCGTTATCAGGGACAGAGGAGCCATGTTGACATTGATGTCAACACCGGGATAACTTTCAGACCTCACACCGCCAAGTTTCAGAGTTACTTGGGTGTCCTGGCATGGTCGAAGGTGTCCATCATTATCCTCAATTGGGATAGTGTTGAGGAGGTCGTGAAGAATGCAATTTGGGCTGATGTTCTTGTAAGAAAACACCAATTGCATATTTATTTTTTAAGTGTATTACGATTTGTTCTGCATAATAAACTCAACCATGTTAATTTGCTAATTGTAGGATGCTTGGGATATTCCTCTAATCGAAACACTACGTAGAAAGATCATGACTGAGATCGCTGATTGGTGGAGGGCATTCAAGGGAAAACTGACTTCCACGTATGCATGCATGTTAAAAATTAAGTGTTTTAAATTGTAATGTCTTATGCTATCAATTTCTTACTTCAAGTATTCTGAATTGTAAGTTTCCAGAGACATATACACATTTATAGATCAATAGACTTGGGATGCGTTTGTTGCATCCAGGAACACAGACGATTTTATGGTATGTGCTTTTTACTTTTGATGTTTTTATAGTTGATGATGAATGTTTTTATACGACATATATAACATATGAGTGAATTAAATTGTTTTTGTTGCAGCCTAGACGCATGAAAGCATAGGAAATTCATGTGAAAAATAACTGCCCTCACAAGTTGTCACGTGGGGGTTACCGATTGTTGGAGGAGAAGATGGCCCAGGAGAAGGCTAGTCAGTGTCAGGGTAGCCATCCTGACAGCACTGTTTTGGATTCCCCCTCCCTACCTGTACGCTATGAAAATGGAAGCGAGCCAGGGTGAGGAAGAGTGGTGAGTACACTTCATCACATGTTGAGGAGGTCACCCAACGAATTGTAAGTACATTGCTTTTTAAAAGTTTTTATGATTCTTGAATTGTCCATCCATTCCTAACAACACTGATCACTGGGTTTTTGTTGTAGGATTTCTTGGTTGAGCAGTCGACCCAAGGGTCTTTCGTTGCCCACAGTAGGGAGGATATACTAACCACCATTATCAGCCGACCAGAGCACCCTGGACGAGTGCGTGCAGCTGGTCGAGGTCACGGTATGTTTAAAACGGATAAAGGTTTTGATTTTGTTTTATATTAACATTTTAGTTTCTAATCTCGCCGCCCCTTCCCAATCTATCTCTGATTTACTGGAGAAGATGGTTGAGGAGAAGGTAGCTGTAGTGAAGGCAAAGGCCAGGGAGGAGATGCAGAGGCTGTTGTAGGAGATGAGACGGTTCCAGGATGAGATGAAAGCCTCATTTAGCCAACAAAATTAGCCTACAACAACGGTGGTGAACCCACAGGTTGGATTGTACATTATTTAATTGAATTACTTGTAATTCGCTTTCATTATTTCTTCAATAACTTCAAAATGTTGTATAAATATACAAGTTTGGTGAGTCAGCTTAAAGGGGTCATATGCTACACCTGTCGGTGATGATGACGACGTGGATGTTAGAGATTGTCGTCAGTGTGACCACTTCGTTGATGAAGTGGAGGAGTCAGTTGCCATTGGTTCAGTGTACAACCTAGGCTATTTGGTTCACCATCAGGCGTGTCAAGGGTCTCGATTATACAGGTCTTCTAGGTGAAGGCAGTTGTGCCCATGCCAACTCCTGAGGTTCAACTTATCGGCCAGGCGATAGGATGCTTCCTTATGCGGCTGACCAGACTTTTGTTAGATTCTAGTCTCTAGGTATGCTCCTTAAACCAGCATCAATTATATATTAAGTTACGATTCAAATCATAACAAATTTTTTCTAATGTTTTAATTGTTTTAGCAAGATGTTGGCCCATCAAGGAAGCCACAGCTCCCCGTTGATCCCATCCAATAGCTATGGGATTTCACGGCTTAGTTATGCGAGGACACTGTCCTGGTCCCATGGCAGGATTCCGTTTAACTGTAAGTATAACGTTCTTAGCTCAATGATTTTCCATTTAACATGTTATTTTTCACTAACTAAACGTGTGTAAATTTTCTTAGGTTTCTACATAGAGTTTGTATAGAGAGGGGTGTCCATGACACTTATGGTTTCCTAGAGCCCTCTCTAATACAAGCTCGCGGGAACACCAAGGAGGAGACTCAGGCATATATCCAGAATTGGATGAATGAGTCGAGCAAGACTGTGTATCTTGCGTCGTATCACAAAGTAAGAGTTTATTAAATAATTACTGTGTGTTGTTAATTTAATCATCTTGTGTTGTTACTAATCAATGTTCATTGCAGCCTTCACTGGCAGCTGGTGGTTATTTTCCCGAAGGATGGCATTGCTGCATGTTTCTGTTCTTTGCATAGGAGTTTTCATTGCCTACATTCTCTAATTTGGTTTTTACATACTACCTAACAATTTGTTGTTCACTACTAATGATTGTGTCTTCTTTGCATCACTTTCAAGACTCCTCAAAATTCCCTTTCAAATACATTGAAGAAATCAGAAACTATTGAGCCATTAACTTTCTTCAAGTCAAGGAAGGACTCCAATAGCATTTTTTGTCATTCATTGTTAGTGTGTAGAATGTATACTTATTAGTGTAGTTTTAGGACTATCATTTTGTACATTTTATGTACCATATTTGTCGTTTATATGGTTTTATTGAAATCTATACATTTTCATTAATTGAGTTGTATATATCTTATTGTGTGCATTAATTGGGTTGTCTGGTTATAAACTCTCTGCTTGCAGGTTTGGGGAATGAATAAAAATAGAACTTGCATTAAAAAAACTCACTTTTAAGCATGGTTATGACCATACCCGTGTTTGCAAATGTCACTTTTAAAAATGGTCAGTAACCGTGTTTACAAATTTGAACTTGTAGCCACAGTTATTTGTATCTGTGGTTAAAATGTGTCACTTTTAAAGATGGTTATACAGTAACTGTGTTTACAAATTTAACCCCTTAGACACAGTTATTTGTAACCGTGGTTAAAAATGTGAACCTTTAAATATGGTTACAATTAACCGTGTTTAAAATGGTGTCTATAACTACGGTTTAAAACCGTAGTAAAAAACCTTTATCTATAACTACGAAGGGAACAAACACGGTTGTATAACTGTGCTTAAAGGTCATTTCTCCCTGTGTTTAAAACCTCATTATACACTATTATTAATAGAAATGTATTATAAGAATTATATCATTAAATAAGGTTTATTCAGTTAAATTTTAACTTATATTTTTAGACTAAAATATTTTAAATTTTTATTGCTTAATTCAAAACTTGACATTTAAATCATAAAAATGTTAATTAAGAAAATAATATTAAATAAAAAAACATATTAATAAATAAGATACATAAAAAATATTCATTTATTAAATATATATTCAACCTTAAAATACTAATAAAATACACTAAATGGAGGTTTCAGTTAGGAAAATAAAATAAAATTACATGAGTCATGACATCACCATCCCAGATAAGGTAAATGGATAAGAAAATCTGAAAACCCCTGACGAAGGTAAACATGCACAAGCAAATCATCAACGATAAAACCCCATATTGAAGTGCCACAACCACTCTGAAGAGGTTGGTGCACCCTTTCACTGAGTTCAGAACATTTCCATTCCTATATGTTACTCTCACCCAATGCACAATGCAACTGTTTGAGCTACTCTGATGGGTATGGCTACACGTGTTCCCTTTGTGACCGCTGCCACCACTCCTCCCAACCAATGTCATAAATACTGCATGATGGCACTGTCACTTCCTTTACCTGCTTCTTCTTCCTCATTAAAGCTTCTCTCTCCTCTTTCTTCTTCTTTTTCTTCTTCATTGCCGTTTCTCTCACTGGCCACTCCGAGAAACCAAAAGGGTGTGAAGAGGGTTGGAAACAGAATCAGTGTTGTAGCCATGGCTGAGTCCCCTAAGAGCACTGTACTTGTTACTGGAGCTGGTGGTCGCACAGGTTCAATCTTTTTGCCTTTTGCTTTCATGGGTTTCATTCAAAATCTTTTTTTTTCTTCTTGTTATGGAAAAAGAAAAGAGAGAGAATAAAAATTGGGCCAGAAAATGACATTTCAGGTTCTTTTGTGAAAGGTATGGAGTTTGAATGTGGGGTTTGTGCTTTGTGGATTTCATGTGAGTTTTGGTGGAGGTAATTGAGCAATTGACAGGTTGTTGTAATTTGTAGAATTTAGTGTTTGTGAATATGGGTTTTGTTGCTTTTGGTGAATTTATGATTCTAACTTCACATTAACTGGAAAATGCGGACAATTTTATGGGTGCTGTTGGTACTGTAAATGTAATAGGAATTTGTTTGCAGTGTGGCTTTCTAAAACAAGCTGTTCAAAAGGGGGCAAAATTGTCTAATGTAAATAGCAAGTTTTTACATGCTGTACACGGTACTCATTTTCACCTTGCGAATGTATGTTGCTATGGTAAGGAATAAGGACCTCAGTTTACAGAGGTTTTTTCTAGAACTTGTCAAGGATAGTGTGTGTGATCTAGCCGGTATAGAGGTTCCAGGCTTTGGTCTATGTGTTGTTTTGTCGTAAATGATACCGGTTCAGTGAGGATCCAATATGAGTTCTCCTCTTGTCCACTAGGGAGCTAGGGCTCTTGATGTTAAGGTTCTAATCCGAGGGAGCAAAATTCGGTGTTACTTGTAAGGAGACTGACACTTGAGTTAGTAAAGTACACTAAAGCCAAGCATATAGGATCAAAAAAATGTACTTTATGTGCATTGAATGATTGGTATTTATAGAGTTTGAGAAGTAAACCTTGTAGTGATGAGGGTGTCACTGTTTTTTTCATGTTTTACCAAAAAGTTGTTACATGTGCAGTCTTTCCTAACACACTTGCATGTGGTATCCAGTATCCCTTTGTTGGGCCCTCATGTCCATCTACAGATCTACTACACCGGTGCAGCCTTAGTTGTCGGTACGGATATTGCAAAGCATAAGACTTGAGGGTGCTGCACAAGGGGATATTGGATATTGCAGGTTAAATACGAGTATGGGCATTAGGATACCGGTCTTGGTATTATGCCCAAATCAGTGTGAATTTACATATTCCGTAGTGTAAAATCTTCATAGCTATATTAGTTTCAAGTGATTAAGATTGTTTGTTGACATTAGCTTATCAATAAAAAAAACAATTTTTTAAAGTATATATGATACTTTCTGGCATTCAAATGCATAATTGTCTCACTCAATTTGTCATAGTTAGTTAAAGTTGAATTATGAATATGATTTACTTTCAAATTACAATCTATTACTGTCTTCAATAGCATAAATGAAAGTAAACAGATCTAGAATGATGATATTTGAATTACAGAAAGGCCTCAAACGAATCTATTCTATCACATTGTTTTGAGTGGTCAATGTGTCTATTCCTGTTGGTGTATGAATATGATTGATAGATATGGTACTTGGACGAGGAACAGACATGCCTAGACTATAATTATACAAAATGTGACAGTCTTTCTGGTCAGTCTGTGTTATTAAGTGGAAGTAAATTCAATTATTGACCACAAGCCTGCTTAATGTAGGCAAAATAGAATAGATAGTAGAAACTATCCTTTTTACCACTAATTATGAAGACTTAATGTTGTTTCATTGGGTTTACTTTCAGGACAAATAGTTTATAAAAAACTAAAAGAGAGGCCAAACCAATATGTAGCTAGAGGTCTGGTTAGAACAGAAGAAAGCAAACAGAGCATTGGTGCTGCAGATGATGTTTTTGTTGGGGATATAAGAGATGCTGCAAGTATTGTTCCTGCAATTCAAGGTATAGATGCTCTCATAATCCTCACAAGTGCAGTGCCACAGATGAAACCAGGATTTGATCCAACACAAGGTAAAAGACCAGAGTTCTATTTCGAAGATGGTTCATATCCTGAGCAGGTACTATTACATTTTCAGTATGTAAGTATGCTTAAGTAAATTGTCATTTATCTCCTTTTTATTCATATTTTGGTGATTTTAATGGAATAGGTTGACTGGATTGGGCAGAAAAATCAAATAGATGCTGGTGAGAAGACATGCCTACTTTCCATTGATCATAGATAATAATACAAAGGTTAAAATACAAATTCACCCCGTGTAAAATATAGGGTCTAGGAAAAAACCCCTATAAAATAAATTGACCACTTTTAGCCCCTCAGATTCTTAGGGGTGACTAAAAAAACACCTCTGCTGTTCATTGTCAGCAATTCTGTTTATATTATTGTCTATGGTTGAACCACTGATAATGAAAGATAGAGGTTAAAAGTGGCCATTTTTTATTGGGTTTTTTCCTAAACCCTATATTTTACAAGGGTAAATTTGTATTTTAATCTGATACAAATTTACACATTCTTGTGATATTGAAATTCTTTTTTGTTTTTATTAACAGCTAAGGCTGCAGGAGTGAAGCAGATTGTGTTGGTAGGGTCTATGGGTGGAACAGACCTTAACCATCCTTTAAACAGCTTGGGCAATGGGAATATATTGGTTAGTTATGTTTTCTACATTCCTTCTGTGCTACCTCCATTCATAGCGTTCCAGCCTTGCTTTTTTTTATTAGAACTTGCATTTCATTTTAAAGCCAAGTCCAAGTTCGGTAAAATGATGGTAATTATGTCTTCCTCTGAATTCTTCAGCTATTCCTCCCTTGATAGAAAGATTACTGTTTACATATTGATTGCAGGTTTGGAAAAGAAAGGCTGAGCAGTACCTGGCCGATTCTGGTATTCCATATACAATTATAAGGTACACCAATTCCTGTCCATCCATACAGAGAAATATAGCATTTGTACATGTTATTATTAGTCCGTATTTGTGCTCTTTAAATAGAAAAATGTATCAAAATTTGGACTGCTTGACCATTTCCTTGAAATTGTTTTATAGAATTTCCTTGAAATTGTTTTATAAAATACAATGTTGTTACTTTTAGCATAAGAGGGTTAGCCTTAGCACAACAGTAAGGTCGATAGATACTTCCTGATGGGGGACATCACGGGTCTAAATCCTAGAACTAGCCTCTCCACTTGTGGGGGTAAAGCTGTATCCATCTACTGATCTACCTTCCCCAAAGTACACTAGGTGGTCCTTTTTTCACTTTTAGTCCACATAAGTAACCTTGGCTGCTCCAGTAATTGTTTTGGTCAACACTATATTCTTGTCTAGATACCTGGTTGTTTTGGGTGGAAACACTTGTAGAAACTTTTGGCCTATTTTTTTGAAAAGAAAAAGGAAGTATTGATTGCTTTAACGGTAAAAATCATAAATATCATGTTGCGATCTTGAGTTAAAATAGTTTAGGGTTTGCATAGTTAAAACTTTATATTGATACTTGTTCTTTGTATGCTTTGCATAGTTAAAATAGTGCATTGCAAAGCATTTTCTTCCAAAGTATATACTCCTTGGATTTAGATCTTGTAGTACTGCCAGTGTGCTTTTGATGTGGATAGGAAATGGAAGGATAACAGAACTTAATGCACTTTAGGAATCCTCCTGATATCTAAAATGTCAAGATAGAGAAGTCAATCCTGTTTTGCAAGATGAAGAACTAATAATTTGCTCAAAAATTGACTTGCTTACGACCATCACCAATGCTACTATTCATACTAGTGTGGTGCAAGATCCCTTTGATAAACATTATACATCTTTCCTTTTGTGTACACTTTTTTATCGATGACACACTGTTCAAGCATAGTAGCATTGGAAAGTGGAATCTAGAAACGTATTTTTCCAGGAAACACACCAACAAATGAATTAAAAACACTAGTACAAAGTGCACCTGACAAATACAGGCTACTCTAGGATTTTCCACGAACTTCAGAGAGTAAAGTACAGCATTGATAACAGTGGTTTTATTATCAAAGGTTTAGTAAAATACAAGCGCACCGATTTGAGAAACCTATTACCTTGATATTTTCATCATCAACAGTTACTACCTATATTTTACTCTCTTAAAATGCATCAAGGATCCAATCCCATACTACTTTCAATATCTCCAGCACATGGCAAGAATTCTTTTTTCACTTTCCCATCTTCTCACTTTCTGTATTGAATCAGGGCCGGTGGCTTGCAAGACAAAGATGGAGGTCTCCGGGAACTTCTTGTTGGGAAGGATGATGAGCTTCTAAAGACTGAAATCAGAACCATACCTAGACCTGATGTTGCAGAAGTCTGCATTCAGGTATCTTGTTTTTTATTTCAACACTGTAAACAAACAAAGCTCTCCCTCCCCCTCCACACAAAAGGAAAAGGTTTCCACCTTTCTTTTTCAAATCTTGCTCAACTATGAGATTTTGATGCCCCTTATTCAATTGGTTTAACAGGCTCTAAATTTTGAGGAGGCTAACTTTAAGGCATTTGACTTAGCCTCTAAACCTGAGGGAGCAGGTTCAGCAACAAAGGATTTTAAGGCTTTCTTTTCCCAGATCACAACTCGTTTTTGATTTTGGATGTTGTTTTCATGATCTAAAACTTCTTTATCTACAGTTGAGATTGAACCATCATGTTATAAGTGCTATCTAAAGCAAATTTACATTGTGTCTTGGCAATTCAATATAGAATTGTCTAAAGCAAATTATAGACTTGACCAGTACTGCAAGCATTGAGAAAAACACCTATGTATCAGCTCATATGTTCATTTTGTTCATGACAATGAAGTGTAATTGTTTGCTGTTCCGTCTTGGTATATATTCCTGACTGTATTCTATTTCATGATATGATGAAAAAATGTATTTTTCATGAGACATGTGACGTTTTCTGTTTTGCAGCAGTGATCAACTTACTAGAAAATTCAGTGCTGCTAATTGATACTGTTATGAATAATTGCAAAATGATTTCCTAGTTGGAGGAGGCACTTGAATTCTAACACTGGCCCCATGTGACCACCACCTCAAAGAATGCCATCACTTAATCTTAATTGCCATTTCCTCAACTTCATATTGAACCTAAGACTAGATAGCCTGTTTGTTCTACCTACCAAACTTTTAATTCCAATAGTAATTCATAGACTCTAGGTAATCTTTAAATTGAAGCGAAAATATTTTTTTTGCTTTAAATTCCAAAAGGTATTTTTGTATTATTTTATTTACTATCTATAAAAGTTTAAATGAACAACGAAAACATTTTATTATTATTTATTATAAAAAAATTATAACTATAAGTTGTTTTAATATTTTATAACAATATTATATTAAGTCGCTAATATTACTATTATACAGCTCATAGTATTAATTGTTACCATATTATCATATATTGTTCATAAAGTATTCTATTTATAATATGTTAAAAGATAAACAATATACATCATATTATTTATTTTCTATGTAAGAAGTTTTAAAATAATTTAAATGTTATTACTCTTTTTAAAAAGTTGAAAGTATTTTTAAAGTATTATATTGTTTAAATGATAAAAAAATGTTATTATTACTATTATTTAATATTGTTTTCTTTCTACTCGTGTATAACACTATCTATTATATTATTCATTATATAATTATGACATGTGTAACATCTTAATTTTAATTCATTGGGAGATTACAGGAAAATAAATCGGGCATGATCTATTTTCAACTATTCATAATTAATTAATTATTTGAGGGTCGATAATTAAAATTTCTAGAAAATAACCCATTAAATTAAGGAATTATTCGGGCCCATTTTATAATTTAAGTCGAAGGGTGTTCGGTATAGTTATTAATCAAAAGGCTTAAAGAATCGAAATATCATTGGTCAACCTAAATTAATTAAGTTATTTCCTTTTTTTTCCACTTATCTCACTTCACTCTTTCATTTTTTCACTTCACCTTTACTCACTCTCTTTCTATCATCACCCACTATCACCATCTGTCTCTTCCTCTCATTCACTTCACACTCTCTCTAACTCACCGTTCTTTTCTCTTTTTTTTCTCCTTCATCAAGTCATCATCTTCCTCCTCTTTCACACCACACCAAAACCGTAGTCTCCCTTTCTTTCTCCACACTCTCTTTTTCCATCACCATTATCTTCCTTTCTCACCCTCACCATCATGCCACTTCCTCCTTCCCCTTGAAGCCACCATCTCGTTTTCTTCTCCCCTACACCACCTCCAAACCATGCCACCCTCACACCACTATCATCATCATCTCCTCCACACCCACTAAATTTGTGGCTTTTCTTTCTCTCTCTCCCACCCACACTGTGCCACTTTCTCTCTAATTCCTTTGCATGCAAGGTTGCCATGCATGATGTGTTGCAGAGCTTGAGGTTGTGTCAAGGTTGATCAGAGGCTTGATCAAAAACCAAACCAAAGGTTCTGGGTTACCGATCAATGTGAAATCAGTGTCGATAAGTTAAAACTCTCTCTTTTCCTTGCATGCATGGTCATCCTTCCTTCTCTTTACATGCATGTCTCTATACTTTCTCCATCTCATTTTGCATGCATTTTTGTTCCATCTTGTCTTGCATGCATGTTGAATTTAAGAATTTTGAGGTTTCTTGATGGGTTTGCATAAAGTTATTCTGTTGTGATTTTGGAAAAATCATGAATATGAAAATTATTCCTCTTTCTTTTTTCTTTCCAACGAGCTATAGAACGCCTAAATCCATTAACTAGAGTAAAAGTTATGCCCAAAATACTAAATGTTGTTCTGGTCGGGTGCACGGCTATAGGTCAGTGACTTGTGGCGTAAACTGGGATTTTTTGGTCTAAAACTGGCTCTTGGTGTCTTCATAAAAGTTATAATAAATTTTGTTACAAAAATTTTAAGACTAAGATCACTTAAATCAAACACCTATAGCTTAAGTTATGATTAAAATAGTGGAGTATGTGCATGTTTCTCCTTCCTTTGCATGCATGGTCTCTCTTTTGCATGCATGACTTTTTTCTTCAATTCCTTTCTTTTTGGCATGCATGATTTCATTTCCATCTTTTGTTTCCCCTCGCATGCATGGGTTCATCCTTCGTTACCCTTGCGTGCATGGTCCCATCACTCATTCCCTTTTGCAAGCGATGATCTTGACCTTCTCTTTCTCTCTTTCAACTAGGTCGTGTGCCCCTTTCAAGGTAGGGCAAAGATCGACTCTTAAAAACTTCGGTTTTTGAAGCCTAAGTGGTTGAGGTGTGTGTTCGAGGGTTGTCGGTAAGATTTATAAGCTCTGGGATAGTTTCGACACCCCGTCAATGAGATTTATAACCTTTGATAAGTATGACCTTTTTTGAAACTCCATTATTTTAGCTTTCAGGCTTCGAATTTAGTGTTTCAGTGATTTATAGGTTACGAGAATTATTTTATTAATTTTTTGGAATTTTTGGATATAGGGTATTGACGTTCAAAGCTGAATCAAAAATTGACACTTTGTTCGAGAAGTCGAATAACTTATTGAGGTACGTCTTTACATATGAAGGGGTTTATCATTCAAGTAGCAAATAAAAATTTTTAATTTCGGGGTGGGTTTTAAAATTAAAAAGTTTCCTTTGAGTATTGATGCCTAAAAATATTGATCTTTTCAAAATAAAAATATAATGATTATTTGAGTTATGAAATGATATTTTGAAGCCTAGTACTTGATGATGTTGATGATTATTTGATATCGTTTCTATTGGAATGTTATTAGTTAGTCCCGTGGTGGTGTTGTATGTTTGTTAAATCCTGATGTGTTGGTTATGTGTTGTTGACGATTTTTGTTAATAATATGTATTATTAATGTTGTGAATGTCACTGGTTGTATGGTTGATATGTATTTTTAGAAATGGCCCATGTGGTATTATGAATATGTTGAATAATTATGTTAGTTATGGTATTGATGGCTTCATGAATTTGTTTCAGTCTTTAAGGTGATGGTTGTTGAGTTGACGAGTATTGAGGTTAGTGAAGCTAGGTTGTGATGCCTGGATTATGAAGTTATGCTCTAATTTGCACACATGCTTATTGTATTGACTCATGACATCATATGCATTGGTTATTATAACACTTTAATTCGCTCAGTACTTAAATTTGTTGTATGGGTCTGTCAATTATAGCACTCAGATTTGTTGAGCAGTCCCAAGGTACCACAAATTATAACATTTAGATTTGTTGTGTGGTTACCAGGATATCCATCAATTTATAACACTCAAATTTGCTATACAGATTATCCATTTTGGCATGCTTTTATGCATTTAAAAAGATATGATTTTGAAAGTCTATGGCATTCGATCATTTGCATCGAGAGAATAGAACCCTATGTATAGGTGCTAGAAGAATTGGAAGTATTTAGTAATGTCTAGGGTTGAATTGATGATTGATATATATATATCTGGTGATGTTTGATGTTGAATTGGTGATCTATAGGAATTTAGTGATATTTGGAATTGAATTAATAATTGATATGTAATTGGTGATATTGGAAATTGAATTGATGATTGAGATATGGTTTATTGGTGTATACGTCATTATGTTGTAGTTGTAATATTTTAAATCACTTTATTTGTGAATTGCTACTTACTAGTTTGAGTAGTACCCCCCCCCCCCTTCAACTTTCATTTTAGTGAGTTTTCAAGGTGATAATGCCGCTCAGTGAGCTCAGAGGCAGGAGCAATGCAATGCCAAGGATGAATTATGTATTTAACTATTTTCATGTGCTTTTTGAGGTGAATGTGTAATTAATTTGGTTTTGTTGATATGTGAAATTCTAGCATAGCCCTTCGATTGGCCTGAGGTAACATGTGTGTGAGAAAGAGAGAAAGAGGGAGGGGGAGAAAGAGAGGTTGATGCCATATTTTTAGTATTGTGATGATTTATAAAATATTTATATATTTGTTAGTGGATAGGTAGTTGACATCTCATTGAAGGTTTAAACTGTGTATAGGAATTGTAACATCTTAATAGAGCATTAATGAACAAATCAAAGGTAATGGCTGATTAACTAAAAGTGACATGGAAATTACGCATGTGCCCTCTTGACTATATCAATGATTTTCGTCTCTCTCCGCCACTTACGCTGAGCTGGGAAAAAGAAAAGAGAGTTGAGCCATTTCTCTGTTCGTGCATGCAGAGGTACCATCCCTGTTTCTCTCTGAAGTTCAGCTAAGCTTCTTCTTCTTCTTCTTCTTCTTCTTCTTCTTCTTCTTCTTCTTCTTCTTCTTCTTCTTCTTCTTCTTCTTCTTCTTCTTCTTCTTTATCCCCTCCTCGTGAGCAACGTTGTGGTGTCTTGGAGGCTTGAAGTCCTCCATTGTTGGTAAGGGTCGGACTGTTCGAGAGAGAGAACAGCTTTGGGTTTCTCCGAAGTTGAGTTCGGAGGTTGACGACTGGAATCAAGGTCGTTTAAGCGAGAAGGAGTGACCAAAGAGCAATCAATCACTGTTTGTTAGCTCGAGGAGCTTCTGGGATTTCTTATTCCAGGTATGTAGGGGGTGCTTTACATTTCAAATGTATGGTTTATGGACGGGTTCCGAGTGAAAATCGTTATACTGTGTGTTATGTTGATTTATGTCCATGATTGTATATTGAACTGCATGAGATGCATGTGATGATAATATGAATGTCGAGTGCATATAGTGTGAGCTTGTTATGCTGAGTTCCGTTGTGATTTCATATGAATTGCATGAGATGCATGTTGATGATATTGTGAATGCCGAGTGCATAGGGTATGAGCCTGTTATGTTGAGTCTCGTTGTGACTTTATGTGAATTGCATGAGATGCATGTTGATGATATTGTGAATGCCGAGTGCATATGGTATGAGCTTGTATGTTGATTTCCGTTTGAGATTTTATATGGAATTGCATGAGATGTACCATTGAAAATGCTGAGAGCATTTAGCGTGAGACGCTTATTATTGAAATGGTAATTAAATGTATATGCATGTGACACTATGAAAGACCTTGAGTGGGACTCAAGGCAAGTCGACTGAGTGGGACTCAGGGCTTAATAATGTGAATGCCAAGGGCATACAGTGTGAGACGCTTATTATTGAAATGGTAATCAAATGTATATGCATGTGACACTATGAAAGACCTTGAGTAGGACTCAAGGCAAGCCGACTGAGTGGGACTCAGGGCTGCCCGTAACACTACCGTTGTCACTGAGAGTGATTGTGTTACATGAGAGGGCAAACGGTTTGGTACCAGTAAAACGGCCGGATCAGCTGAGAGCCTATGTTGCAACACAAAACTTAATAATGAACAAATGGATCCGATTGACTGAATGTGTGTACATTAATAACTGTTGCCGAGTGCAATGTGACTTGTATGGTTGTGTATATGTTATTGAGAATAGCATGAATTATATAGCCTTGAATGAGTTGAGTAAATCCCGATTGGATGATGTTATGTGTGTAATCATATTGAATGACAGTGTATGTTATTGTTTGTTTAAGACATGATATTGTATAGTTGAGAATTTGAGGATTAATCCGAGTCAATAACTGTCATTTAATATGTAAATGCTCACCCCTACTTGTGGCTATATTTTCAGTGGATATTGGTCGGGATGGTGAATGACGAGTGCTCATTAAGCCCGTGTGAGGAGTATTTGTACATATTGTACATACTGTTTATAGTTTTGACATAGCCTTGGCCGGCTCTTATGAACACCGTTTTGTTTGAATATATTTATATATATATATGACATGGAACTATCTGGGTTGTGGACAAGTATATATATTTACATTACTATGATGTTGCCTGAATTGTCCAAGGGTGTTGTTGTATGAATAATGTTAAGTTAAGAAGTCCCCGAGTGAGATACAGTTGAGAGAATCTCTTCCGAATGAAGAAGATTAAACTAGTTCCGAGAGAGATGTGTTCGAAAGGACTACTTCTGAGGGAAGGATAGTCAATATGTCATCGAGTGAAAAATAGCTGAGTGAACCTCTTCCGAGTGAAGAAAGATTTAAATACTCCCGAGTGAGAATTGACCGAGGGAGAACCACTTCCGAGGGAAGAATGGTCAAGATAATTCTAAGTGAAACCTATCCTAGAAAACCTCTTCTGAGTGGATAAGGCTTAAATATTTCCGAGTAAGAATTGACCTAGGAAACTCTTCCGAGTGAAGAAACGTTAGAGTATTTTCCGAGTGAAACTGGACCAAGGGGATCACTTCCGAGGGAAGTATGGTCAAGGTGTTTTCCGAGTGAGACATAACCGATAGAACCACTTTCGAGTGAAGAAAGGTTAAAATATTTTTGAGTGAAACATAATCGAAGGGAAATACTTCCGAGTGAAGGAAGGTTAAATATTAACGAGTGAGACATAACCAAGAGGACCACTTCCGAGGGAAGGAAGGTCAAGATGATACCGAGTGAGATATAGCCGAGGAAACCTCTTTCGAGTGAGGAAAGATTAAAATATTTCTGAGTGATACATGACCGAGTGGACTACTTCCGAGGGAAGGAAGATCATGACGTTTCCGAGTGAGACTCGACCGAGGGAACTACTTCCGAGTGATGGATGGTGTAAAGGTTCCGAGTGAGGAAGGACCGAGTGAATCATTCCGGATGAAGGTTAAAACACTTTCGAGTGAACTGCTTCCGAAAGGAGACCTTCCAGGGTAAGAATAAGGGTCTGACTATGAGTAAGAACTTACCGAGTGAGGTATATGACCCGAAGGGACCGTTCCCGAGTGAACAGAGGTCCCGATTCTGAATGACGGAACACCAAGTGTAGGGACTCGCTCTAGCGAGTAAGAGCTCGCTCAAGCGACTTTTACTGTTTCGCTTACCAGAGTCAGGATCTCGCCCAGCGAGTGGCACTTCGACTCTGTTTTCTTTCTCGACTTAGGAATTTGAACGCGAAAAATTTTCCCTCGGCTTCGGGTTTGTCTTTATCGAGTCAGGATGTTTCATTTTGGTATCAGAGCGGACTTGAAAGGTCCAAGGCCAAGGAATACTTACTATATACTATAGAGTTGAATAATATTGAGTGATAAATTGCTAAGTGTTGGAACTGTAATGTGATCGGCTGTAAATAGTCGGTATTCTTATCCTTGAAAGGGTGTTGATTTCAGGATAAGACATGGCTAACTGTCACGGCATGGATGCTATGACGGCGGCGTTTCAGCGCTTTGCTGATATCTTTGAGAGGCAGAACCAGCCTCGAGTCAATGATGATCAGGGTTTGGATCGCTTCCTGAAGCAGAAGCCGAGTGAATTCCAAGTGGGATTCAATCCTGAGTTAGCCTACATGTGGATTCAGGACTTAGAACGAATCTTTGGTGGTCTTCGCTGCACCGAGACCCAAAAAGTAAAGTACGCTGTGTATATGCTTCGGGCGGAAGCTGAGAATTGGTGGAAGATCACCAAAACCCGAATGATAGACGCTGGTACCCAGTTGATCTGGGAGAATTTCAAAGCATGTTTTCTAGAGAAATACTTTCCCTATACCGTAAGGAGTAGGAAAGAGTTAGAGTTCATGGAACTAAAACAAGGTTCTATGACTGTGGAGGAGTATGCTGCTAAGTTCGAGGAACTGTGTCTATTCTATCCTTCTTTCCAGCAACCGAGAACCGAGGGTTCCAAATGCATAAAGTTTGAAAGTGGTTTAAGGCCTGAGATCAAGAAGGCATTCAGGCATCAAGAGATCCGGAGTTTTTCGGTACCGGTGAACAAGTGTCGAATTTTTAAGGAAGACGACAAGGCTCACTCGGGCCCAAGTAGCAAGACTGATTCTTCCTTGAAGCCACAGCAGCCTAGCTTCAAGAAGCAGGGCAATTCTGATAGAGGTGGACCCTCCTCCAGATTCAGAGGTCGGGGTGCACGTGGTGGTCGTTCAGTCGGTCGCCCAAGGGACAACAAATGCTTTAAATGTGGTGGTGACCACTTTGCTCAGGATTGTGGTAATGAAGATGAGGTGGTGTGCTATCAGTGCAATGAAAAAGGGCATATCCGCCCTAATTGCCCACAACTACAGCAAGTTAATGCCAATGTAAATCGTGGAGGCTTCTGGGGGAGATGCCGTGGAAATGGTAATCGTGGTGGCCGAGGAAATGGCGCTCGGGGTAACATGATGTTTGGTCAGAATGGTCGTGGAGGAAACACTAACCAACCGGCTATAGGCAGAGTCTATGTTATTAATGCCGAGGATGTTGCTCAGGCAAACGATTTGGTGCAGAGTAAGTGTTCACTCGGTAGACATACACTTGATATTGTTTTTGATTCTGGAGCTACACACTCCTTTATTGCTGATGATTGTGTGAGGCATCTGAGACTGCCTGCTGTTGACATGGATCGGACTTTGGATGTATTCAATCCGACCGGTATTAAATTGTGGACATCGATGATGTGCAAAGATGTATCCTTCACGTTGGGTGATAGGAGTTTTACTGCCGACCTGATATGCTTACCCTTGAAGGACCTTGACATTGTGCTTGGCATGGATTGGCTATCAGCCAATAAAGTAATGGTCGATTGTCAAAACCGACGGGTGATTTTTATGAAACCGACTGCCAACGACTACACGGTCCAAGGTATAACCCAATTACTTGTGATGCTTTGTTTGGCTGATGGAGAGGGTAGATCCCGAGTACACGATATTCCGGTTGTTCGTGACTTCCCTGAGGTATTTCTGGAGGATGTGCCGGGTGTTCCTCCCAATAGAGAGATTGAGTTCTCTATTGATTTGATTCCTGGAGCCGAGCCAGTCTCCGGTGTTCCATATAAGATGTCCCCGACTGAGTTAGCCGAGTTGAAGAAACAAGTCAATGAGTTACTCGGTAAACAGTTTATCTGACCTAGTATATCACCGTGGGGTGCCCCAGTGTTACTAGTGAAAAAGAAAGATGGGAGTATGCGGTTATGTATTGATTACCGCAAGTTGAACAAGCTTACGATAAAGAATAAGTATCCATTACCGAGTATTGATGATTTAATTGATCAATTGCGGGGTGCTTCAGTCTTTTCGAAGATTGACTTGCGATCGGGATACCATCAGATCCGAGTTAAGGATTCTGATATTCCCAAGACGGCGTTTAGGACCTGGTATAGTCACTACGAGTACGTAGTAATGCCGTTCGGTGTGACCAATGCCCCTGCTGTATTCATGAACAATATGAATAGTATCTTTCACCCATACTTAGACCGATTCGTGGTCGTCTTTATCGATGGCATCTTGGTTTATTCCAAATCTTCCGAGGAGCATGAAGAACATCTCCGCTCGGTGCTCCAAATACTGAGGGAAAAACAATTGTTTGCTAAGCTTTCTAAGTGTGACTTCTGGATGGATAGAATCCATTTTCTGGGGCATGTGATCTCCATGGAAGGTGTCTCGGTTGATCCTCCTAAAGTGGAAGCTGTTATGGCTTGGGGGAGACCTAAGTCGGTCTCGGAGATCAGGAGTTTTATGGGTTTAGCCGGTTACTATCGGAGATTCATTGAAGGATTCTCTAAGATTGCACTGCCATTGACCAAGCTAACCCGAAAGAACGTGCCTTTTGTGTGGTCTTCCGAGTGTGAAAAGAGCTTTCAAAAGTTGAAGACTAGGCTGACTACAGCTCCTGTATTGGCGTTATCGAACCTACAGGAAGGCTTTGTAGTTTATTGTGATGCATCCGGACTCGGCCTAGGATGTGTATTGATGCAGAATGGCCGAGTGGTTGCTTATGCCTCGCGTCAATTACGACCACACGAACAAAACTATCCAATGCATGATCTGGAGTTAGCAGCAGTGGTCTTTGCACTAAAGATTTGGAGACATTACCTGTATGGATCTAAATTTGAAGTGTATAGCGATCACAAGAGTCTGAAATATCTATTTGATCAGGAGGAGCTGAATATGAGGCAAAGAAGATGGACCGAATTCTTGAAAGATTACGACTTTAAGTTGAGATATCACCCGGGAAAAGCGAATGTAGTGGCCGATGCCTTGAGTCAGAAATCCATTCATGTGGCAGTGATGATGGTTAAAGAGATGGAGTTACTTGAGCAATTCCGAGACATGAACCTGCATGTGGATGCCTCTTCGTCTCAGAAAGTAACTCTCGACGTTTTGAAAATAGCCAATGAATTCTTGAAGCTTGTGTATGAGTAGCAGAAGTCGAATTCTTACTTAGCCGAGTTGAAGGAGACTCGGGCTAAAGGCAAGGACCTGTCCTTAACCGAGGGCTCGGATGGACTTTACCGAGTGAAGGGTCGGATTTATGTGCCCAGTTCTGGTGATTTGAGAAGAATGGTGCTTGATGAAGCCCACAGAAGTATGTTGAGTATCCACTCGGGCACTACAAAAATGTACCATGATTTAAGATTGCACTTCTAGTGGCCTGGATTGAAGAAAGACGTGGTTGATTATGTGGCTCAGTGTATTATTTGTCAAAAGTCAAAGGTTGAACACCAGAAACCGTTCGATGGCTTACAACCTCTCGAAATTCCCGTGTGGAAGTGGGATGCAATTGCCATGGATTTTGTGATGGGGTTACCCAGGACCCGAGCGTGTCATGATGCCATCTGGGTCATCGTGGATAGATTGACGAAGTCTGCACATTTCTTGCCGATCAATATGAGATATTCATTGCCGAGACTAGCACAGATTTATATCCGAGAGAACGTTCGACTGCACGGTGTTCCATCCAGTATTGTGTCGGACAGGGATCCGAGGTTCACTTCCCGGTTTTGGGGAAACTTGCACCGGGAGTTAGGCTCAAAACTCCGGTTGAGTTCAGCCTATCATCCCCAGTCGGATGGGCAGTCCGAGTGCATTATACAGAGTTTGGAGGACTTGTTGAGGTCCTGTGTGCTAGAACATGGTGGTAGCTGGGAGCAGTACCTCTCTCTGATTGAGTTTACATATAATAATAGCTACCATAGCAGCATCGGTATGGCCCCGTATGAGGCTTTATATGGTAGGAAGTGCCGAACGCCTCTATGTTGGTTGGAGACTGGAGAGAGTTTCATGTTGAGGCCGGAAATTGTGCAGCAAACTTCTGAGCAGATCCAGATGATTAGAGAAAAGATGAAGGCATCCCAAGACCGACAGAAGAGTTACCATGATAAACGAACGAAACCTCTTGAGTTTCAGGTCGGTGATAAGGTATTCTTAAAAGTTTCTCCAAATAAGGGTGTCAGACGAGCCTTAAAGAGTGGAAAATTGAACCCCAGATATATTGGACCCTATGAAGTGCTGGAATGGGTCGGTCCTGTAGCCTATCGGATTGTATTGTCGACTCATCTATCAAATCTACACAGTGTATTCCATATGTCTCAATTAAGAAAATACTTACCCGACTCCACTCATGAAATGCCTGATGATGAGGTTGAGATCAGAGAGAATCTGACTATAGTGGCTGTGCCGACTGGAATTATGGATCGGTCAGTGAAACACTTGCGAAGCAAAGACGTACAATTAGTTAAGGTAGCATGGCAACAGAACCAACGTACCTCTTACACATGGGAACGGGAGGATGCTATGAGGCAGCAATATCCTGAGCTATTTTATTAAAGTAAACTTATATTGAATTTCGAGGATGAAATTCTTTGATGGAGGGGAGAATTCTAACATCCTAATAGAGCATTAATGGGCAAATCAAAGGTACTGGTTGATTAACTAAAAGTGGCATGGAAAATACGCATGTTCCCTCTTGACTATATCAATGATTTTCGTCTCTCTCTCTGTCACTTACGCTGAGCTGGGAAAAAGAAAAGAGAGTTGAGCCATTTCTCTGTTCATGCATGCAGAGGTACCATCCCTGTTTCTCTCTGAAGTTCAACTAAGCTTCTTCTTCTTCTTCTTCTTCTTCTTCTTCTTCTTCTTCTTCTTCTTCTTCATCCCCTCCTCGTGAGCAACCTTGTGGTGTCTTGGAGGCTTGAAGTCCTCCACTGTTGGTAAGGGACGGACTGTTCGAGAGAGAAAATAGCTTTGGGTTTCTCCGAAGTTGAGTTCGGAGGTTGACGACTGGAATCAAGGTCGTTTAAGCGAGAAGGAGTGACCGAAGAGCGATCGGTCAGTGTTTGTTAGCTCGAGGAGCTTCTGGGATTTCTTATTCCAGGTATGTAGGGGGGTGCTTTACATTTCAAATGTATAGTTTATGGACGAGTTCCGAGTGAAAATCGTTATACTGTGTGTTATGTTGATTTCTGTCCATGATTGTGTATTGAACTGCATGAGATGCATGTGATGATAATGTGAATGCCGAGTGCATATAGTGTGAGCTTGTTATGCTGAGTTCCATTGTGATTTCATATGAATTGCATGAGATGCATGTTGATGATATTGTGAATGCCAAGTGCATAGGGTATAAGCCTGTTATGCTGAGTTCCATTGTGACTTTATGTGAATTGCATGAGATGCATATTGATGATATTATGAATGCCAAGTGCATATGGTATGAGCTTGTATGCTGATTTCCGTTTAAGATTTTATATGGAATTGCATGAGATGCACCATTGAAAATGCTGAGAGCATTTAGCGTGAGACGCTTATTATTGAAATGGTAATCAAATGTATATGCATGTGACACTATGAAAGACCTTGAGTGGGACTCAAGGCAAGCCGACTGAGTGGGACTCAGGGCTTGATAACGTGAATGCCGAGGGCATACAGTGTGAGACGCTTATTATTGAAATGGTAATCAAACGTATATGCATGTGACACTATGAAAGACCTTGAGTGGGACTCAAGGCAAGCCGACTGAGTGGGACTCAGGGCTGCCTGTAACACTACCGTTGTCGCTGAGAGTGATTGTGTTACATGAGAGGGCAAACGGTTTGGTACCAGTAAAACGGCCGGATCAGCTGAGAGCTGAGTAAAAGGCTGAGAGCCTATGTTGCAACACAAAACTTAATAATGAACAAATGGATCTGATTGACTGAATGTGTGTACACTGATAACTGTTGCCGAGTGCAATGTGACTTGTATAGTTGTGTATATGTTATTGAGAATAGCATAAATTATATAGCCTTGAATGAGTTGAGTAAATCCCAATTCAATGATGTTATGTGTGTAATCATATTAAATGGCACTGTATGTTATTGTTTGTTTGAGACATGATATTGTATAGTTGAGAATTGGAGGATTAATCCGAGTCAATAACTGTCATTTAATGTGTAAAATGCTCACCCCTACTTGTGGCTATATTTTCAGTGGATATTGGTCGGGATGGTGAATGACGAGTGCTCATTAAGCCCGTGTGAAGAGTATTTGTACATATTGTACATACCGTTTATAGTTTTGACATAGCCTTGGCTGGCTTTTATGAACACCGTTTTGTTTGAAAATATATATATATATATATATATATATATATATATATATGAAATGGAACTATCTGGGTTGTGGATTAGTATATATATTTAGATTGCTATGATGTTGCCTGAATTGTCCAGGGGTGTTGTTGTATGAATAATGTTAAGCCAATAAGTCCCCGAGTGAGATACAGTTGAGAGAATCTCTTCCGAATGAAGAAGATTAAACTAGTTCCGAGAGAGATGTGTTCGAAAGGACTACTTCAGAGGGAAGAATAGTCAATATGTCATCGAGTGAAAATAGCTGAGTGAACCTCTTCCGAGTGAAGAAAGATTTAAATACTCCCGAGTTAGAATTGACCGAGGGAGAACCACTTTCGAGGGAAGAATGGTCAAGTTAATTCTGAGTGAAACCTATCCTAGAAAACCTCTTCCGAGTGGATAAGGCTTAAATATTTCCGAGTAAGACTTGACCTAGGAAACTCTTCCGAGTGAAGAAAGGTTAGAGTATTTTCTGAGTGAAACTGAACCAAGGGGATCACTTCCGAGGGAAATATGGTCAAGGTGTTTTCCGAGTGAGACATAACCGATAGAACCGCTTCCGAGTGAAGAAAGGTTAAAATATTTCTAAGTGAAACATAATCGAAGGAAAATACTTCCGAGTGAAGGAAGCTTAAATATTTCCGAGTAAGACATAACCAAGAGGACCACTTCCGAGGGAAGGAAGGTCAAAATTATACCGAGTGAGATATAGCCGAGAAAACCTCTTCCGAGTGAGGAAAGATTAAAATATTTTCGAGTGATACATGACCGAGTGGACTACTTCCGAGGGAAGGAAGATCATGACGTTTCTGAGTGAGACTCGACCGAGGGAACTACTTCCGAGTGATGGAAGGTGTAAAGGTTCTGAGTGAGGAAGGACCGAGTGAATCATTCCGGATAAAGGTTAAAACGCTTCTGAGTGAACTGTGTCCGAAAGGAGACCTTCCAGGGAAGAATAAGGGTCTGACTATGTGTAAGAACTTACCGAGTGAGGTATGACCCGAAGGGACCGTTCCCGAGTGAACGGAGGTCCCAATTCCGAATGACGGAACACCGAGTGTAGGGACTCGCTCTAGCGAGTAAGAGCTCGCTCAAGCGACTTTTACTATTTCGCTCACCAGAGTCAGGATCTCGCCCAACGAGTGGCACTTCGACTCCTTTTTCTTTCCCGACTCAGGAATTTGAACGCGAAAAATTTTCCCTCGGCTTCGGGTTTGTCTTTATCGAGTCGGGATGTTTTAGGAATGGTAGTGTGTTAGGGATTAAATTCTCTATATGTCCAGGGATTATTTGGTTTTGAATTGATTGAATTGAAGTGATTGTGTTATAAAGGTGATGCCCCGAGGTCGGTATTCCTTAATTCTCGACTCATATCTTCATATATAGGAAGGGAAGAATACTTTGTTAGGGACCTATAGCTTGGAAAGGTCCATCTATAAGCCTACTTTAGGCTTGTGATTTTTTATTTTTACTATGTATGTTTAAGCCGTGTGTCACTTAGGTTCCTAGAGTTAGTTTGTCGGGATTGTTTTGTTTGACGCGAAAAAATGTTCCTAATTTTTATTAAATGAGGATTGATTTTGGGAATTTAGGCGGGATGCCGCAACATAAGTATTACTATACTATGATTATATTATTTATAATAACTTCATATTACAACATATTTTATGTTCTAATTTTTATTTTTTATTAACATAATTTAAAAATAAATAACATTTTTTATTATTCATATAAAATTATTATGAATATTTATTTTAGAACTCTCATGATTTTATATTATTTCTACTACCATAACCATTATTATTAAACTACACATATTAACATTATTACTATAAATTATAGTAATAAGAAATGGAAATTTAAATAGAAATGTAACATCCCTAATATTTTATAATTGGAAAAATGATTAAATAGGAAATTAAGCTTAAAATAAAAATAATTAGAGAATATAAGGTAGATAAAAGGATTTAAAATGAATTTAATTAAGGAATAAGAAATTCTGCTTGATGCGTAGTGTGGGAATAACACGTAGCATCAGGAGTGAATTATGACCTGACGCGTAGTGCCAATGGAATGCGTAGCATCGGTATCGTGAATCAGAATTTAAGCTTTGTGGGACAAGTGGACGTTGGATACGGAAGCTGGGAAGTGAATCAATTAAGCGTGGGACACGACCGACACCAAGCACAGCTAGGAGAAGCTCAGAATCAAGGTAATAGGGTGTGTTGGGTTAAGGTTAATATAGAAATGTAATCGTATCGGTGGTGTATAAGAAAAATTGTGTATTATACCCGCTTTTAGATGCTTTAGATTAGTCTGAATAATCTATGCTAAGCTGCAGAAATTATGAGGAACGAAAATAAAATGAAATTATTAAAGTAAGCAAGGTGGGATAACTAATAAATAGATAAATAAGTAAATGATATACTAGTGTTATGATATTAAGAGGATAAAAATGTATATGTGGTAATGTATAACATGGAAAATGATTTGAAGTAGGCTTGGTATATACAAAAATATATAAAAGCAACATAGGTAAATGAGAAACAAAAAACAAGAAGAATGATAACTCGTAATTGATAATGCATAATTAATGTTAGTGAGAAAAATAAGTTTATGTGAGGAAGTGTTAAGTTATAATTCATAATGAATGAGATTGATAAGAAACTTATGTGGATGGAACTCGTAAATAAATGACAATGATTAACTATGAATAAAATGATGATATTAATATGTATCTACAAGATGTGATGATATAAATGGTAGCTATATTCTGTAAAATTGTACAATAAGTGGTGTAAATATTAAGGGTGATGAACAATAAAATTAACGTTGATAGTTGTGATAGGATTGATGATTGAATAGGAATAAAATTTGGTGATGATGGAAACAATGATATATGCATATATATATATGTGTGTGTGTGTGTGTGTGTGTGTGTGTATGTGTGTGTGTGTAGTGGTTTACATGATTGGCATTTTATATGAATTAATGAGCACAATGGCATAATGTTAGTGATGACGTTGTTAACTACTTATGGATTGATGTTCGTAATGAAATAATGTATTGACAATGTAATGTGTGTATGTATGATATGGTGTGATGATTATATTGGTGGAATTATGTGAACAAGTAGTGTTACTTATATTGTATATTTGATAATTGAAATTAATGACCATAATCGAGTATTGCTGAGATGATACCTGGTGATATGTGATATTATATTTGGGTATTTAGGGCCTGGCCTGTGTGGCCGCCCTGGTGGAGATTGTGGACCGAGATTTGGGTGGTTGCCTCGGATGATTGAGATGTGAGGCTTGGTGCCATTTGAGTAGAGAAACTAAGGTAAGTGATTGATTATGTGATTATTTGATTTATGTGGTGAAGGACGACTGACGTTACCCTTGCTTTTGGCAATAGTGGTCAAGTCGGACCCAGGTGAGCTACCTAGTGGTTAACTAGGACCTAGTGATTGAAGAGGAGCCAAGTAGGGCTCGGTGAACCAAGTCAGCTTCACGAGGTGTCAAGTAGGACCCCCAGCTGAAGGTCGATCATTTTAGTATCTGGATACTATGGCATCATATTATCTATTTGAGAGTCAGTTGTGTTTTACACTCCTTGGCTTCTATGTATGTTTATGATGATGCTTGTATTATGTGATGATTGAGTTATTGAGACCTATGTAACGTATGATGTTGATTTGACTTAATGGTGATGAATCTAGTGGTTTTGAGGCTAATTAATATGTTGAATTCATGCGTGATAGAATTGGATAATGAATTAGAGAATAAATGGTTGGGCATGTGTGTTTGAATTTAATTGATCATAGTAGGTTAATGATGGTGTTAATTTTTGTAACTAATAGGATTGCAAAAGTATGATAACTGGAATGGTGAGTAAAGGGATGGCGTGAAAGGTAAATAATAATAATTGATACTTATAACTAGGAAGGTAGCTAGATTGCACTTTTCTTGGTCTTGTTTATTTCTGTATTAATGCTTAATTCCAGTCACTCACCCCCTTTTATTGTGGTTTTAGTGATTGTTGGTAGGTTGTGGATGCATACTGCGGAGGCAAGTGCTAAATGAGGCCAGGGCGAGTGGAAACTAAGAGGATGTATATATATGCATATCTGTTTATTGAATTATGAAAATGTAGAGTTATGTTAATTTGTGATGTGGTGTATGCGGATTTAATTAGTAATCATAGACATAGCGGTACCCAGTGGCATGGAGCCATTTGGGCAGTTGAGTCATTATGATGCATGATTAGGACTGTATGTATGTGATGCCCAGGTATTAATTTGTGATGTATGATGATGTGGAATGAAAGGGTATTATGCATATGTAGATGTAGGGCATAGAGCCATTGCATGATTGCATGAGATTGACAGGCACTGTGGTATGTGTATCATATAATGGTTGGGTGTGATTGTGGGTGAATTGGTGAGTGTGATGAAGAATTTGATTATGTTTTGCATAATAGTGATATAGCGAAAAAATGTTAAGATATAGGAACTAGATAGGTGGTTTTGAGATTCGGTGGGTGTTTGAACCCCTGGAAGGAACCGACTGTTTCCCTACCTCATTTATGACTTGTACATATAGGCCTTGTATAGTTTGAAGCTTATTTGATAGGTTTGGTGCACGTTTTCGCCTTATTTTGGATTAAATGTATTTCTGTGCACAACTTGTGCATATGATGGAATTTTGGCGAATGGACTGCGCCAGCAACTTTGGAATGAGGGTAATATAGTGCCCATGATGTAGCAGCCCTCATTTTTGTATGATAGGTCCTTGAGACCAGTTGTCTGTAGTCTGTGATAATTTTATGTGCACTGATGTTTGGGCTACGGCCGACCTAATTATATGTCTGTTTTAAAGAGATTTTGAGAGTGTAAGGTAGAGGTTCTAACTTTATAATGTGTTTAATAACACTCTAATAACATAGATTTATAAAATAAAACATTAAGTGATTTAAAATAAATAATTAAGTAATTGTTTTAATTTAATAAAACTGAGTAACTCCCCGGTTTGAGCCTAGAAATTATCCGTGGGACTTGAGTCAAATATTTTCATCCCAAAACAACCCTCATGTTATTCCCAACAACTTTCATGAAGAGCCCAATAACTAATTTTAAACAACCAAGCTTAAAAACGTTGATTTTAAGTTACCTGTGTGAGCCAAAATGCGCATCTGTACGTATTTTAGGCGTAATATTCTCTCCCAATATTGGATTTAAGTTATTCTTGCCCCAAAATCTCCGTATCAAATTTATCTACAACTTTTATGTTGACCAATAAGACCAGTTCTCATCCCATAAATCCCAGAAATTAAAACACTACACCAATTCACGTTTTTCCAGCATCAGTTTGCACTAGGTGAAGTATTTTCCACTTAACTCTCTCATATGGCCATAAAATTGAATGAGTCTTTCTCTAAAATTTTTCTAACACATTTCTCCACAACTTTTATGAAGAAACCAAAGCCTAATTCGTAACCCATTTGGCCCAGAACAATTATTTGTGTAAGGGACAAAAATCCCGTCATAGCCCTACACCCTTTTAGTAAATGGGCCATATCGCACTCAATTCTCAATATATTGTTTTGTTCTATATATGGATTTAAAGAGAACAAAACGTTCTACAACTTTGATGTTCAGCCCAATTTCTAATTCGGCCCATAAGAGACTCTAAACCTACGAGCAAACTACTACTCCTGTATGTGACACCTAAGCTTGCATGCATAAGGAACCAATAAGAGCACTCCATCACTTGGACACTTGTCCCAGCCATGCATAACTCTTGACCACTTCATTATCAGCCCTTGTGACACCTTTGTCTTGCATGAATCAAGCTTGACACTTGTTCCACCCAAGTGCATGGCTGTGTGACTCCTTGGGGGCCAAGGGAACTCATGCAAAATTTGTCACTTTGCCTTGCTCTCCTTGTTGTTTCTCTCTTAGCCTAGAAAAAAAATCCAGCCAACTTCTTCTTCTTTCCTTCATGTTTTCTTCATTCAAAACACCATCACACATCCATTTTTATTCATCTTAAAACATCATACTACTTTACATAATCCAAGATACTACCTTTGATCATCAAAATTTCTTCTTCTCCCCCACCAAACAACAACATCTTCCTTCTTTTTTAACCATCAAAATCATGTTAATCTCCAGTATCCATACATCCATTTTTCTCTTCTCTTGATGAAGCAAATCATGATGGCCTAGAAGCAAACTTTGAAGTCCTTCGCTTTTCTTTTGGAGCACGAAAATCTTGTTGGTAAGGGGGGAGTACCTTGCTTAATTAAATCCATAAATTTGTACATGCATGGTGAAGTATAAGTGCCCCTTAACACTTATACTTTGATGTCTCCTTAAAGATCTTAGTTTATATGGTTTAGATTTTGAAAATTTTTGTGAGAAATGTGGATCTTTAAAGAGACATCATGGCCACACTATAAGTTTTAATTAATCTTTTAAAGTTTGAAATTTTGGATGATAAGTTACTAACTTGGATTTTATTTATTCCAGAATTTTTTTTTGGTTGTAACTATGTGCATGTGATGATCTTGTTTAAATTATGTGTTCTTGGCTTAATTGGTGACTTTGAGTGTTAATTATATTTTTTAGACAATATAAAATATTTCAAAACTAGTTTTATAACTCATAATAAACTAATATTGCTGCTAGAAAAAATTTTAGTAGTTAGTAAACAACTTAAAAATTTTAGATCCTAATGTATAAACTTGAAAAAAATAATTTTGTGGTTGAAATTTGGTAACATGGCAAGATCTTGAGATTTATGTTATCAAAAAAATAATTTTTAATATAAAACTTTAATTCTGGAATTTTTATTAAAGATAAGAAGAAGTGATTTTTTTTGTTATAGTAATTAAATAATACGTTTATGACATTAAGAAAGTAAATTACAAGAGTTTTAGAAAATATTTCTTGGTAAATATTTGTGAATACTTGGTGCTGCTGTATTTTGATGTATTTGAATATTATTTGTGATTATAAAAATGTTATGAATATGGTAAATGATAAAAGAATTAAAAGGGACCCGAGTTTAGGCGCGAACAAAACGTTGGAAACGGTATAGAACGCATTTTTATGGGCAAACGAAGGAAATTGGTAAAATTGTTTTGGAGGAATATTTTATGGTATTAGAAGTGAATTTTGAGCATAAGAAAAATACCCAATGAAGAAAATTGGTTGGGAGAAATTTTGACGCGCGATTTGTCCTTAAAATGCCTTTTTACGAACGTTAGAACGATAAATTTTGGCAATTAGTAACTTTTCATGTAAGGACTGTTTTCTGGACAGATTTCATTTTTAAATTTACTGTATTTAATTAGTATTTTTAAAGTTAAACACTTTTCGCTTTAGAATCACTTAAATCGGAAAATTCTAAGCAAAATACGACGAAAATAATGTTTTGACAAAGAAATGAGATTTGACTAATTTGTATCTTTACCTTAGAAAAGAAAGGATTCTTTTATCTTCAATATAAATCTAGGAGAATTACCTTATCATAATAATATATTTTATCTAAGGATTTATGAAAAATTTTAGAAAGTAAAATCAATCTAATTCGTTTGTATGACAAGAACGAAGTTTTGATAAACGGTAACAACTAACTACTTTATATCCTTAATTTAGAAAAAAAAGAAGAATTTCTTTTATTTCCAATATAGGACTAGGGGAAATATTTTGTAATGATAAAATGTTTTACCCAAGGCTTTATAAAACTTTTTAGAAAGTCAAAACCAATTTAAATCGTTCGCCGTAAGTCAATACGGTGAAATGACATTGGTAAAGAATTGAAAAATCATGAGAAAAAATATTTTTGTCCTTATTTTTCTCTTAAATGTATATCTAACCTTTAAATTATATCTTTGAGTAAAAGAACAAAATAAGTAGAGAATCTTACTCTCTAAGAAATTTAATCAATGAATTATACTTAAAATATCTTTTAGAATTAAAAAATATGTTTTGTCCTTACTTTTATCTTAAAGGTGATATTAAATTTTTAAGTTCATATTTTTGAACAAAGAAACCAAATGATTTAAAGAAATTGTGTTCTTTGAAAAGTTTATTAAATATATTATATTTAAATATCTTTATAGATTTATAAATAAATTAGATCTTTTAATACTAGAAAGTTTTCTTATAAATCTTGTTTAGAGAATGTTCTTGATATTTTTAGTAAAATGGTTTGAGAAATAATTAGACTTTGGTTCCTTGTATCCATTATACGAAAAGACCTTTATTATTAGATTCTCTAAACGCTTTAAGGTCAAATACGTCTAACGAATAAGGTTCCGTCTAGACTTCGGGCACCCTAGTAATAAGACAAGTACATGGCATTTTACATTTGGAGTTGAGGAGGGATGTTAGAAAAATCCCCTAGAGCATACAGTGATGGGTACACTGAAGAATCTGTCACGCCTCGATACCTGAGGGCATTCTAGGGAGTATAACCGGAGGTGGGAATTCCAAGTGGCATCGGATTCGCGCCCGTCGCGGATAGCCCGTAGTAAACTCTAGTGTACTTTGACAAGAGGCGAAATTTTCTATGACCGTGGAGTGCCCGTTCTGTGGTGATGTGTGTGATTGGCCATTTTGATGTTAGGACTGAGAGTCCTTACCCTTTTATGAAAAGCAGAATGAGGAGAGCTCTGGTCGCTCTAGTTGGGTAGGAGAGATAAGGGTAGATGGTTGTATGTATGATTATTGGGATAGGAGATTGATGAGTGGAAGTTGGGCCCCATTGCATATTGGTATTGAATTATATTTACAATAATTGAATCTAACACATGCATAGCATGCCATCATTATATGACCAACCCTTCGATTGTTGTTGATATTTGTGTATGTGTAGTTTTATATGTCTTTTATAAGGTATGATGTGTGCAATCATTTCTATGGTTTTAAATCCTTGAGCCACCCTTGTATGTATTTGTTATGGGTTGAGAGCTTTATATTCACCCTTTTGTTGTTGTGTGTTGTTTTTCCTTTCCCGTGATCATCAGCTGAAGGTCAAGGCGAACGCGAGCAGCATATGGACTACTCCCAGTAAAGGGCATGGATCATGGACGTTGGTTGTTTATATTCGCTGTTAGTGTCGAGACTGTTGTAGGTCCTGATGTTTATTTAATGTTATGTTATTTTGTAGTAACTGTCGTTGGGAGCCTGTGAGCCCCGTACCTTTTGAGTACACTGTTATGATAAAGAATTAATCTATATTATGACTTCTATTTAAACTGCATGTGATGATCACCAATAAAAAAAATCCTATTTTTCTTAAACAATTAGTGACTCCTTAATTAAGTAGGACGTTCCATTGTGGGAATTTGTCCTAGTTAATGGAGGGTGTCACACATGAAGTTTGGTGAGATTTGGAGTTAAATAGGGCAATTTAGGACCCGTAGAAGCTGGCCAAATGGCCTATAATGCATGACAGCAATAGGTGCTGGTAATGTCATGCTGACGCTGCGCGCTAGGATTGAACTTGGCATCACGCGTAGCGTTGTTTCCCCAAACTTGTTTTCCTTGCTTTTAATCGGGACATAGGATTTGTAAATACTTTATGGAAACTACTTAAGGCCTTTAGGACTAAGGAAGTATTTTAAGGTTGGGAAATCATTAATTAAATTTTTTGTGAAATTTTTTATCAGAATTTTAATTAAGTGGACTAAAATAAATAGAAATTAGGGAAGGATTTCATAGGTGGTATTAGAGCGGTTTTGTCCCGGGCCGTATCTAGCGGGGGATTGAGTAGTATGAATTAGGAGAAAATGGTGAATTCGTGGCGTTTTATTAAATTGTTAAACATTAAATGTGTTTAAATGAGTAAAGAGGTGTATTAATTAGATGTCAAGGTCACATGAGATGTAAATGTGTTGTGATTGTTGCATGCTATAATGTGTTAACCTGAATTGTGAAATGTATAAATTGATTGTTTGTATGCTAAGATATGTTAATATGAATTGTGTAATGTATTGATTGATTGTTTAAAGGGTGCATAACATGCAAATGCTGTGAGAAAAGCTGTAATTGTGGCATAGGTTGGAAAAAGTTTTTTTTTAACTTAATGTGGATAATGGGATAGATTATGCTGAAACTTATTTGGAATAAAATAATAAATTAATTTGAAATAGGTGTAGATAACATTGTGATAAGTAAATGGATGAGGAGTCAAATCCAGTGCTAAAATTTTTCATGCTATGTTTGGGGACTGTGGTACTTATATAGAGAATGAATATAATTAAGTAAGGGAGTATGGTGAATTGGTGTGTAATTGAAAATGGAATTGATTGAGCCCTCGTGGCTAGTTTCTCATATGGTGATTAATTAATGTGGTGCATAAGTGGGGTATATGGTGTTTGTATTGTATTGTGTATGAAAAATTTCATAGGCACCTTAGTGAACTCATTTAGTGGCTGCGATGGTTGTGTCATCCTTGCTTGGAGGTAAACTTTCAAAGTTGTTGTTTTAAAAAAAAATTCATAGAGAATTTATTTGAAATGATGAGTAAACTGTGTGGTAATCTCTTGATGTGATAGAGGTTAGATATGAAATAATTATCCTGATATGATATAAAAGGATATGTAGGATAATGCATGGGTATACATATTATTAAACGAGTTGATAAATATGTTGTTGAACAATACACGTTTAATTGGTAATTAGAGTTAACTAATGAATGGGATGCTTGGATGGCTGAACCAGTATGAGCGGAATAGGCGTATGATTTATAAAGGAGAAACTTGAATTGTACCGTGTCAGGATTTAAAATGCTTAGTGTTGGAATGATAAATGATCAAGCCGGATGTGGCTAGATGTATGTGTACATGTATGAACATTTAAACGTGAGTGTAAACCACAAAAACTAAATTATGTAGAGGATTGGAAAAGAAAAATGCCTTAGTAACCCTTAGTGAATTAGAAACTTGTCTAAATGGTGGGTTTGATATTATATGGAATGCAATAGTTAGGGCAGTGATAATGCATATTGGAATAATCAAGTAGAAGGGATTTGTGAATAAGTCTGGGAAAGGACAATTAAAATTGAATTTACAAGATTAACAGGGAGTTAGAGATTTCCTGGTGCATAAGGGCACTTATGTGTATGTGTGTGTATGTATATATATATATATATATATATATATATATAATTATGTAATTAAGTAATGCTCGGAGAGTTGAGAATCGAGTGAATGAATGATGAGTAGTGCAAGCTAACAATGTATTAATAAGGTTAATCCTCTTAGGAGGGGTAATCATCCTACATTGCTTTTATTGAGTTGGTTTAAATAAATGCTATCGGTGTGTCATGCTCAAGCCGTTGGGTGACTGATTAATGGGCATTAAGAAAAATTATGAATAAGTAATGGATAACAATGCTAGAATACCCCGAATAAGTTTAAGGTTAGTAGTCAAAGGGCAGTCATTAATAGTTCTTGGTGAAACGATCAGCGAGGTGTGAAGTAACGCAAGGAATGGTTAAAGGAGCATAGTATATGAATAATAATCAGGTGACGTAATGTGTCTTCGGGACTATTGTATAAGCAATAAGGAGGGTAGTGAATGATAGATGCTGATCTGAATGATTAAAAATGTATTAAGTGAGACAGATAATGAGAGTGGTAAGGATTTGTGCCTGGATGTTTGGAATCTTTACTAATATTAATGTTAGAATGGAATTGCAGTGGTTGGCCAACCTGGGTTCCTTCTAATATTAATTTATTGTGGAGTTACTAATAGGCTGAGGTAAACGACTTGTAGAATAGTCAGCTTGTAGATGAGTTTGTGAGGTGAATAATCAGGTTATATACTTGATTTTTACATAGTCTAACTGCGGAGTGTTTAACTCCTAAGACTGATCACCTCAGGTAGTTACGCTGGTAGTCGAGGCCGTGTGGAATCGGGAAGATGAGTATATTCTAGTATACCCTAGGTGATCAGGAGATAGAATAGAAGAGTGTAAGGCTCAAGACCACGTAGTTGGTAGATAATAATGAATATGGAGTAAATGAATAGTAAGGATCTTGTGACCAGCGTGTGGTAGTCGTGAAAAGTGAATGTTGTGATATGACAAGAGTTGAGAGCTACTGCTAAATTTTGCAAAAGCGGAGTGATAAATTAAGAAGATAGTTGAACGATTTGAACACATGAGAATGGGGAATTGATGTGTATTTGGTGAGATTAAGAAAATGGGACGAGATAGGGTACGCATCGCGGTTATTGCTTGCTGGAAGTTAGTCATAACCATTATAAGGTGCTAGAATTTGAAGGAATACGAGTGAAAAGACTTCAAGAATATGGAATAATGGTATGTTGTGAGTAGTGGACAGTGGGTGGTGTTCCCATGACCGGTGGATTTCAGGGACGAAATCCCTTCTTAGGAGGGGTGGGTGTAACATCCCTAATATTTTATAATTGGAAAAATGAATAAATGGGAAATTAAGCTTAAAATAATAATAATTAGAGAATATAAAATGGATAAAAGAATTTAAAATGAATTTAATTTAGAAATGAGAAATTCTGCTTAATGCGTAGCGTGGGAATGACGCGTAGCGTTAAGGGTTAATTATGACCTGATGCGTAGTGCCAATGGAATGCGTAGCGTCGGTATCACGAATCAGAATTTAAGCTTTGTCGGACAAAACCGAATGTATGCAAATATTATGGTTTCTTCTTCCCCTTTCTCTTTAGAACCCTAGGAGCTCAATCCAAAGGGATTATTTAGGGATTTTCAAAGCTAATCGCATATTTGGCTTCGGGGAAGTGAGGTAAGCACTTGGGAACTCTCGATTTTATGGTTTCTTTCTCCCCATCTTCACTTTCTCTCTCTAACCGTGGCTAGTATGTATGTTAGGGGTTTTGATTCTTGAGTTTAATGGTTGTTGGAACTTGAATATGAACCTTGGAGCTTTGGGTATTTGAATGGACAACCCCTCTTCTTCTTTTCCCTTTAATAGCTAAACCTTCATCTTGAAAGTAGGGCCACAAAACTCAGTTTAGGTACCAAATTGGGGTTTGATGGGTGTTTCGGAAGTGTTATAATTAGTTATGTAACATCCTATAGTTTTATTATATCTTTTATATATAAAAGAATAAAATTGTAAAGAAAATTATAATTTAAAATTTTAACAAAATTAGATTAAGGTTTTTTAGAACTAATTGATCATTGTAATTTATAGGATTTTATGGAAATTTATAGATATTTTTAGAGATAAGTGAAAATAGTCCAAAATAGAGCATTTTGAGTCTAAACTAGTATAGAAAATGTTATAAAAAAATTATGAAACTTGATAGGGAGTTTAGATTCGTGTATGTAAGCTTAAGTTTAAAATTTCATAAAGTTTAGAGATCGGTGGCTTAAAAAACTAAACTGATAAACCTATAAAAACGAGTATTTAAACATTTAGTAATTGAAATAATTAGAGTAAAAGAAATATATTAAAAACTTATATTCATTGTATTAAGTACATTTTGAGTGTTCATAACAAAATTTTAAGTATTAAATTTAGCTCATAAAAATACCCATAGTATAGTTATGGATAATTATGAAAAAAATAAAAAAATAAATTTCTACTGCCTATATATACACCTTGTCACCTTGTCAATTTTGCACATTCCCAAATTTCTTTTCTCGCTAGGCAGAGGCACAAGTATGTACTCTTTCTTTCTTTCCTATATATAAATATTATATATATATAACGTTTACGGTTGTAAACGTAAATATATATATATAATATTTAATTAATTATTTATTTAATTATTTATTTATTTATTTATTTATTTAAATATCTATTTTTTTATTTAATTTCTTAATTCTTATTTAATTATTTAATTATTTATTTAATTATTTATTTATTTAAATATTTAATTGTTTATTTATTTATTTGTTTGTTTAATTTTTCAATTACTTATTTAATTGTTTAATAATTTATTTAATTGTTCATTTATTTGTCTATTTACTTAATTATTTGTTTATTTAATTACTTATTTAATTATTTATTTATTTATTTATTTATTTATTTATTTGGTTATCTTTATTATTTTGTATTTTTATTTTATTTACTGTTTATCTATTTATTATTTATTATTGTTTATTGTCAAATTACTTATTCAATTATTTATTTGTTCATTTTTATTTACTTAATTTTTTATTTATCTATTGTTTATTTATTATTTATTTATCTATTTTTATTGTTTATATATTAATTATTGTATCTATTTATGTGTTTATTTATTTGATTATTGATTTAATTATTGATTTGTTTAATTATTTATTTATTTATTTATTTATTTGTTTAATTATTTTTTTTTAATTGTTTAATTAATTATTTAATTATTTAATTGTTTATTGATTTGTTTAGTTATTTAGTTATTTGTTTATTTATTTAATTATTTGTTTATTTATTTATTTTAATTTCTTTATTATTTATTTTGTTATTTTTATCATTCTATATTATTTTTTGTCATTATTTTGTTGTTATTATTATTTTTATTTTTATTTATTCTATTTTTAATTAATTAAATAAGTAATGAATTTTCTGTATCTATTTATTTGTTATAATTTATAGTTTATTTATTTATTTATTATCATTTGTTATTCATTTATGTATATATTGTGATATGCTCATTTATTCATTTAATTGTTGATTCATTTATTGACTTATTTCAATATTAATTAATTAATTAATTAATTAATTAATTTCTATTATTTTTGTTCATTTATAATTTAGTCTTATCATTTTTTTTATTCATTTATCTAATTAGTTAATTTATAGTTATCTATTAATTATCAATTCATTCATTTACGTTTTATTTACTTACTTACTTAATTGAACTATTTTTATTGTTAAATAATATTATTTATTATGTTTATAATGTTTATTTAATTATCATGTATTTAGTTCTTTACTTTATTCCTTAATCATTTATTTAATTGTTATCTTTTTATAATTTTTAATGGATGTTTAATTATTATTATACACTTTTAAAGATTTATGACAATACCATTTTTAGCATTATTGTGTTATCAAATTGTTTTATCATTTTTAATATCAATATATTAAATGTCAAATAAAACAAAAGTATAATAAAATAAGATGAACTTACTAATAATAGGAACTTATGTGTTTAGGTTAACTTCAAAAGATTTTCTTGGAAAGAAACAAGTTTCTCAAGTAAAGGGAGGGTGAGATAAGAAATTACTAAATATAAGACATGTTAAATAATAGAAGGGACTCCCTAACCCTCTCAATATTTATTTCAGTTGTTATTTTTATGTCTTTACTTATTTACAATTACTATTTATATGTCATACCTTGTTATTTGCATATTTTTATGATGAGAATTTATATTTGTTAGATAGTGTAAAGTTTGATGTTTGAATAAAAAATACATATTTAATATGGTTATACTGTCTGGGAATTTTATGAGTATAATAGGTTAAAGACAAATTTTGGAAATATTCAATTTATAGAGGAAACTCTGTCAAAATTTTAACAAAATTTTATGAAAAAAAATGAAAAGTATGTGCTAAAAGTCTGTACAAATTCAGTATGTGACATGCATCATATAACAAGTGAAAGACAAGAATGTTTTAGGAGATATGGTATAATCCGAGAAATGCATTAGGGATGGTTCAATAGCGAACCTTGGGATGAGAGGTTGGGAAGAGATGCCTTAGAAACCTGGGGTCGCTACCTAGTGTCGGGTAAATTCACAACAAGCTCTTGCCAATCTGACTAGGCCCTAAGTGCATATTATGGTCAATAGAGCTGTTCGTTGGCCATATTGGCAAATTATCATGAAATAGTGTCAACTCCTGACTGCTCCAAATAAAAGAAGACTTAAGGGCCCACATACATTGCATCTTTATCATTAATAATAGAATTAATAAAATATTTGTTAATTAAAATTAAGAAACGTCAGTCATATCTGCATTATCATTCCGTGTTGTAAGTAACATGTATATAGAAATTGTTATTAAAATTTATTGTTTGCAAAATCTATTATTTATATATGTCTTGTATAAATTATTGGTATTTTTTGTTTGTCACCCTTTTCCTTCCTTGTTTATATTAAATGGGGTATGATTCGAATAGAGAGTCACTATAGACGATGATAATCAACCCCATATCGCAGACATTAGAGTAAGATCAAGACAGCTTGATCTAGCCCGGTGGAGACATTACTGGATGGGTCATGTACATGTGTACCATAGGATTGTCACAGTGCGACTGTCGTGGGCTATTTTAGGGGTACCTAACCCCTTAGGAGCTCTCACTGTCACATTTATAGCTAGGCTCGTATTGGATCTTTGTGATGCGGACCCTTTCTTTCCTATTGTCCCATTTCCCCCACCCTAACCAGCTGATGTAGAGGATATGGAGGAAGCTTCATCTAGAAGTGAATCCACCGTAGAGGACGCGTAGTTAGCCAATATTAACCCAATAGAATGTTATGGGTAGAGCTTTTAATAGTGACTCCAGCTATGCTTGATGGCCGAGTAGTTCTATTTGTATACTATTTAACTACTCACATGTCCTGGAGTCTATTTTGGCATCAGTTAGCGTCTAACCTGCTAGAATTACTACTAATCTAAACCTATGGTTTGTATTAGTGTAATCAAAAATCAAACTCGTGTACAATTTTGTATATATCTATAAGAATGTTTATACAATAAAGTATTTTGGATATATGTAGTTATGTCTGTAAAATTGTTTAAATATTTAAGTGAATTTTTGGTATTATTTAAATTTTGGTAGTTATTTAAGGATATTTTAAAGTGGTATCAGAGCAGTTCGTCCCATAGGCCTGGGGAGAGGTTTGAATGACTTAGTATATATCTTGAATATTTAGGTATAGAGGTTATGTGGTAATGATTGATAATTTTAGTTTAGATTATAATAAGATTTGATTATGAGCAGGAACTCATGGCAGAACAAGAAATTGGACTCGTAGCTGCAGTGGAACGTTTGATCACAGCAATGGTTGAAAATCAATTGAACCAAAATGCTCTGGGTAATGATGCTTTAAGGAGGTTAGATCTTTTTGAAAAACGCAATCCATCTCGTTTCAAAGGAGGTTATGATCCTAATGGAGCTCAGCTATGGATTCACAAGATAAAGAAGATTTTTCATGCACTTCAATGTTCAGAGGCTGATAAGGTAATCTTTACAGCTTATGTTTTAATAGAGGATGCTGAACATTGGTGGGAAGGTACTAGAAGGCAATTCAAAGCAAATGGAATTGAAATCACTTGGGAACGATTCAAGGAAAAATTTCTAGAAAAGTATTTTCCTAATGATGTTAGAGAAAAGAAAGAAATGGAATTCCTATCTCTCACCCAAGTTCGTAAATCAGTTGGAGAATACACTGCAAAATTTGAAGAGTTGTCTCGCTTTCACTCACATTATACTGATGCTGCAAATGAACGGGCCAGATATGCTACGTTTATCAATGGTCTTCGACCAGAGATAAAAGAAGCTATTTGAATGCAAGAAGTTCATGAATTCCCAGTGTTGGTTAATCGTTGTAGAATTTTTGAAGAGGACCATAAGGATAAGTTGTCAAAGGCTAGGGAGTATAATCCTAAAACTAATGAGAGGAGGACTTTTGGACCTCAACGTTTCCAAAACAAGAATTTTGCAAGGAAAAAGCCATATCCTATTCAATCACGTTGTCCTAGTGCTACATCTTTTCCTGTCGATATCAAGCTTCACATAAGGGCTACAATACAGCTATAAACATCCACGTCGGGGAGCTATTACACGCTCGTTGCTTTTGAAGTTAAATGTTATAATTGTGGAGGACCTCACATGCGAAAGGATTGCCCTACTTATATTTGTTTTAAGTGCAACAAGAAGGGACATCTAGTGAGGGATTGTCCAGAAATAAAGAAAGAAAATGGTGGAGGTACCAACACGGGTAATCACACTCGTGGAGGCCCTAGCAATGCTATGGAAAAGCCTACGACTCAAGGAAAAGTTTTTGCTATCAGTGGTGAGGAAACATCCCGTCAATATATAATGGTGGAAGGTATGTGTATTATCAATAAGACTCATTTGACTATCATGTATGACTCAGGGGCATCTTATTCCTTTACAACCATTGATTGTGTGGAAAGGTTAAATTTTTTTGTGATTGAGTTTCCTTTTCAGTTATCTGTTCGTACTCTTGGAAACCAATCCATGGTTACTTTTAAAGCTTGTTGGGAATGTCCTATTGTCATAAACAATAGGAATTTCAAAGCTAATATATTTTGTTTACCACTTTATAATCTATAAGTTATTCTCAGATTAGATTGGTTGACAAACAATCATGTCTTAATAGACTGTTATAATAAGGCAATAATATTCAACAAATCAACGGATTCGAATTCTAAAGATACAAGATTTGTATCTGCTAATCAAATGATTGCTTCATTGAAAGAAGGAGCTCAAGGATTCATGATATTATTTTCAATGAAAGAAGAACGAGAATCCTGAATAGAGGAATTGTCGGTTGTAAATGAATTCCCTAAAGTTTTTCTAGAAGATATTCCTGGGCTACCACCTGAACGAGAAGTGAGTTTCCCATTGATCTTATTCTTGGAGCTGAACCAATCTCAAGAGCACCATATCAGATGTCACCATTGGAATTGCTAGAGCTAAAGAAACAACTGGAGGAGTTGCTAGAGAAGTAATTTATAAGACCAAGTGTATGTCCTTAGGGTGCATCAGTTTTGTTGGTGAAGAAGAAAGATGGTAGTATGAGGCTGTGTGTAGACTATCGTCAACTTAATAAGGTGAAAATTAAGAATAGATATCCTTTACTAAGAATAGATGATTTGATGGATCAACTTTGTGGTGCTAGGGTATTCTCTAAAATTGATTTAAAGTCTGGATATCATCAAATACGAGTGAAGAAGGAAGATGCACCCAAAACTGCTTTTAGGACTCGCCATGGACACTATGAGTATTTGGTAATGCCTTTTGGTGTAACTAATGCTCCTGCTGTATTCATGGATTACATAAATAGGACTTTTCACCCATATTTAGATAAATTCGTGATTGTTTTCATCGACGATATTTTGATATACTCAAAAAGTCGAGAAGAGCATGTTGAGCATCTGAAGATAGTGTCAGGAGTTTTACGAGAAAAGCAGTTGTATGCAAAATTGTATAAATGTGAATTTTGGTTAGAAAAAGTAAATTTCCTTGGTCATGTCATCAGTCAAGGAGGAATCATTATAGATCTTTCTAAAGTGGAAGCTATGTTAAAATGGAAGAGACCAACGACTGTGACAAAGATAAAAAGTTTTCTGGGATTAGCTGGTTACTATAGAAGGTTCATTGAAGGATTCTCGAGACTATCAAATCCATTAACTAAGCTCACAAGGAAAGTTCAACCATTTGTTTGGATGACACAATGTGAGAATAGTCTTCAAGAACTTAAAAATCGTCTCACAATGGCACCTGTGTTAGTATTACCTAACACGTACCAAGAATATGAGGTATTTTGTGATGCGTCAAAACAAGGGTTAGGATGTATGTTGATGCAAGATAGAAAGGTTGTGGCTTATGCCTTAAGACAACTCAGGTAACATGAAGTTAATTATCCCACTCATGATTTGGAATTAGCTGCTATGGTTTTTGCATTAAAGATTTGGAGACATTATTTTTATGGAGCCAAATTCGAAGTTTTCAGTGATCATAAAAGTTTAAAATACTTGTTTGATCAAAAAGAGTTAAATATGAGGTAAAGGAGATAGATGGAATTTTTGAAGGATTATGACTTTGAACTGCAGTATCATCCTGGGAAGGAAAACGTTGTGACGGATGCATTAAGTCATAAATCCTTGCATGTGTCTTCAATGATGATCAATGAGTTGGAAATGATAGAACAGTTTAGGGATATGAATCTAGCCATGGAATTGAATCATAATAGTTATAGGCTTGGAATGTTAAGGCTAATAAATTACTTTTGTTACAAGTTTTGGAGACTCAACAAAAAGATATTTTTCTATAAGAAAGGAATGAGCTTTTAAAGTAGGGAAAAGAAATAGAATTTAAAGTTGGAACTGATGGGACGTTAAGATACAAAGATCGAGTTTGCATTCCAGATCAAAGAGAGTTAAAAAAGGCTATTTTGGAGGAGGCTCATAAAAGTAACATGAGTATTCATCCAGGAATTACCAAAATGTATTAGCATTTGAAGAAATTATTCTGGTGGCCTAGAATGAAAAAGGAAGTAGCAGAATTTATGGCCTCATGTTTGATTTGTCAGAAAGAAAAAGTAGAGCATCGAAAACCTTATGGAACGCTATAATTATTGGAGGTTCCAGAATGGAAATGGGATAATATTTCTATGGATTTTATGACTACACTACCAAGAACTTCTGCAAGATATGATTCTATATGGGTAGTAGTGGATAGATTGACAAAATCTGCTCATGTATTCCTATTAATATTCGACACTCTTTGGAAAAGTTAACCCAGCTTTGCATCAAAGAAATTGTAAGGTTGCATGAATTCCTTCAAACATTATTTCTGATCGTGATCCGCTCTTTAATTACGTTTTTGGGAAAGTTTACACCATGCTTTGGGAACTAAACTTCATTTAAGTTTAGCATACCACCTTCAAATTGATGGTCAATCTGAAAGGACAATTCAAACTCTTAAGGATTTGTTACGAGCTTGTGTGTTGGAACACAAAGGAAGTTGGGATCAAATCTTGCCATTGATTGAATTCACTTACAACAATAGTTTCCATGCAGGCATTAACATGGCACCATTTGAAGCATTGTATGGGAGAAAATGCAGAACTCCATTATGCTGGTTCGAGACAGGAGAAAACTTGATGATAGGTCCTGATGTGGTACAACAAACTATAGAAAAGATCAAGTTGGTTCAGGAAAAGATGAGGACAACACAAAGCAGACAGAAAAGTTATTATGATAAAAGGAGAAAACCTCTTGAATTTCAGGAAGGTGATCATGTCTTTTTGAAGGTCACACCCATAACTGGGGTCAGACGAGCAATGAAATCACGTAAAGTTACACCTAAGTTTATTGGCCCTTACCAGATTCTAAAGAGAGTTGGTTCTCTCGCATATCAAATTGCTATGCCATATTTTCTGTCAAATGTCCATGATGTCTTTCACGTATGCCAGCTACGAAAATAAATTCCTGATCCTTCACATGTTATTGAGCTTGACAATATCCAAGTTAAGGATAATCTTACATATGATGCATCACCTGTCAAAATAACCAATAGAAGAATAAAGCAACTAAGAGGAAAGGAAATTCCTTTGCTGAAGGTTATCTAGAGTAGAACAGGGGATGAGGATGCTACATGGGAATTAGAATCTGAAATGAGAAAATCTTATCCTCACATTTTTCTTTAAGGTATGTAATTTCGAGGACGAAATTTTTTTTAGGGGGTAGAATTATAACATCCTATAGTTTTATTATATTTTTTTATGTAAAAGGATAAAATTGTAAAGAAAATTATAATTTAAAATTTTAACAAAATTAGCTTAAGGTTCTTTAGAATTGATTGATCATTGTAATATATAGAATTTGATAGGAATTTATGGATATTTTTAGAGATAAGTGAAAATAGTCCAAAATAGAGCCATTTGTGTCTAAACCAGTATAGAAAATGTTATCAAAAAATTATGAAACTTGATAGGGAGTTTAGATTCATGCATGTAAGCTCAAGTTTAAAATTTCGTAAAGTTTAGAGATCGTTGAGTAAGAAAAGTAAATTGATAAACTTATAAAAATAGGTATTTAAACATTTAGTAATTGAAATAATTAGAGTAAAAGAAATATATTAAAAACTTATATTCATTTTATTAAGTATATTTTGAGTGTTTATAACAAAATTTTAAGTATAAAATTTATCTTATGAAAATACTCATAGTATAGTTATGAATAATTATAAAAAAAATAAAAAAAATAAATTCTACTACCTATATATACACCTTGTCACCTTGTCAATTTTGCACATTCCCAAATTCCTTTTCTCACTAGGCAGAGACACAGGTGTGTACTCTCTCTTTCTTTCCTATATATAAATATTATATATATATATATATATATATAACATTTACGGTTGTAAACGTAAATATGTATATAATATTTAATTATTTAAATATTTATTTATTTGTTTAATTATTTAATTTATTGTTTATTTATTTAAATATTTAGTTATTTATTTACTTATTTATTTATTTGTTTATTTAATTTTTTAATTTTTTATTTAATTTTTTAATCATTTATTTAATTAATTAATTATTTGTTTGTTTATTTAAATATTTAGTTGTTTATTTATTTGTTTGTTTAATTTCTCAATTACTTATTTCATTGTTTAATAATTTATTTAATTGTTCATTTATTTCTCTATTTACTTAATTATTTGTTTATTTAATTACTTAATTGTTTATTTATTTATTTATTTGCTTATTTACTTATTTGGTTATCTTTATTATTATGTATTATTATTTTATTTACTGTTTATCTATTTATTATTTATCATTATTTATTGTCTATTTACTCATTCAATTATTTATTTGTTCATTTATTTATTTACTTAATTTTTTATTTATCTATTGTTTATTTATTATTTATTTATCTATTTTGATTGTTTATCTATTAATTATTATTATCCATTTATGTGTTTATTTATTTGATTATTGATTTAATTATTGATTTGTTTAATTATTTAATTGTTTAATTATTTATTTCTTTTAATTTTTTAATTAATTATTTAATTGTTTATTAATTTTTTTAGTTATTTAGTTATTTGTTTATTTATTTAATTATTTGTTTATTTTAATTTATTTATTATTTATTTTGTTATTTTTATCATTCTATATTATTTTTAGTAATTATTTTGTTGTTATTATTTTTATTTTTATTTATTTTGTTTTTAATTAATGAATTAATGAATTTTCTGTATCTAGTTATTTGTTATAATTTATAGTTTATTTATTTATTGTTTATTATTTGTTATTCATTTATGTATATATTGTGATATACTCATTTATTCATTTAATTGTTGATTTATTTATTGACTTGTTTAAATATCAATTTATTTATTTATTTTATTTATTTATATTATTATTGTTCATTTATAATTTAGTCTTGTTATTTTTTATTCATTTATCTAATTAGTTAATTTATAGTTATCTATTAATTATCAATTCATTCATTTACATTTTATTTACTTACTTACTTAATTGAACTATTTTTATTGTTAAATATTATTATTTATTATACTTATAATGTTTATTTAATTATCATATATTTAGTTCTTTACTTTATTCCTTAATAATTTATTTAATTGTTATCTTTTTACAAATTTTAATGGATGTTTAATTATTATTATACACTTTTAAAGATTTATGACAATACCATTTTTAGCATTATTGTGTTATCAAAAATTTTCTCAATTTTAATATCACTATATTAAATGTAAAATAAAACAAAAGTATAATAAAATAAGATGGACTTACTGAAATATCCCAACTTAAATAAAACAAATCCGAGACCGGGGGAAAATTTTTCACGTTCAGAAATAGGAGTCGGGACAAAATAAAAGCAAACCCGAAGTCGAGGGAAACAGAAAACCGAGTCAGGGTGTCACTCGCTTGGCAAGTCCCTGAATGGGTTAAGCGAAACCAGCAGAAGTCGCTTGAGCGGGCTCCTACTCGCTAGAGCGAGATCCTACACTCGGTATTTTTATATCGTCACTCGGAATCGGGACTTTCGTTCACTCGGGAACAGTCCCCACCAGGTCATACCTCACTCGGAATTCTTACTCAGCCAAATTCTTACTCTTCACTTAGAAGATCTCCTCACAAACGTGGTTCGCTCGGAAGCGTTTTAATCTTCACTCGGGAAATGATTCCCTCGGTTATTTCCATTCGGGATCTATAAACCTTCCTTTACCCGGAAGTATTTTTCCCCAGTCATACATCACTCGGAGGCATTTCAACCTTAATTCACTCGGAAGTGTTTTACCCATTCTTCACTCGGGAATATTTTAATCTTCCTCCACTCGGAAAACACCAGCGGATAACGCTTGAGCGAGCCCTTACTCGCTAGAGCGAGTCTCTCACTCGGTATTTTCCATCACTCGGAATTGGGACCACCTTCCACTCGGGAATAGTCCCATCGGTTATGCCTCACTCGGCAATTTATCACTCTTAGTCAAATCCTTATTAAAAAATGGTTCTCCCTGCCATTCCTCTCGGAACCTCTTAACTTTCCTCGCTCGGAAGTAGCTCCCCTCGGTTATATTTCACTCGGGTATATCTTAACCCTTCATCGCTCAGGTGAGAGTTTCTAGGCTAAGCCTCACTCAGTAATACTTTAACTTTTCTTCACTCGAAAGGAGTTCTATCGGTTGTGTTTCGCTCGGAAAACACCCTGACCATCTTCCCTCGGAAGTGGTCCTCTCCATCATATTTCACTCAGAAAATGCTCAACCTGTCTTCAATCGGAAGAATTTACTAGGTTAAGTCTTACACGGGATATTATAACATTATCCACTCGGAATATATAATCTTATCCACTCAAAGGAGGTTTTCTAGAATATACCTCACTCAACACTTTAACCATTCTTCCCTTGGAAGTGGTTTATTCGGTCAATTCTCACTCGGGAGCCGTTGTAACCTATCTTCACTCGGAATAGGTTCACTCGCTAAATTTCTCACTCGGAAACGATGCAACCTTAGGCATTCGTCATACAACAATACCCACTAGTAATTCAACAACATCATAGCAATATATTTATATATATATATATATATAAATACGTTCTCAAATCCGAGAGAATTCAAATTCAAATACACTCAAAATGAAACAATGTATTTAGGAGCCGGCCAAGGCTACATCACAACTAATTACAATGTGTGCACCATATTTGCACAAATACACTTCACACGGGTTTGATGTTCTCCCATCATTCACCGTTCCGAACTATATCCACTGAAAATATAGCCACAAGTAGGGGTGAGCATTTTACATATTAAATGATAGTTATTGACTCGGATTAGTCACTACATTCACAACTATACAATATCATTTCACAATCAAACAATAACATACACTGCCATTCAATATGACTACTCACTCGGCATCAATCAGTCAGAATTCACTCAACTGATTCATGGCTATGTCATTCATGTTATTCTCAATAACATATACACATAAACATACAAGACACATTGCACTCGGCAACAGTTTCAGTGTGCACGCATTTATTCAGTCGGATCCGATTGTTTATTATTAATTTTTATGTTGCAACATGGGCTCCCAGCCTTTTTCTCAGCTCCAAGCTGATCCGGCCGTTTTACTGGTACCAAACCGTTTGCCCTCTCATGTAACACAGTCACTCCAAGCGACAACGGAAGTGTTACGGGCAGCCCCGAGTCCCACTCGGTAGGCTTGCCTTGAGTCCAACCCAAGGTCTTTCTTTGTATCTCATACATATTCATTTGATTACAATTTCTATATTAAGCGTCCCACGCCGTATGCACTCGGCATTTCAATGGTGAATCAAATGTATATGATTTTAATCATCAAGCGTCCCACGCTGTATGCACTCTGCATTTCGATGGTGAATCAAATGCATATGATTTTAATCATCAAGCGTCCCATGCTGTATGCACTCGACATTCTCATCTCAATCAACATACTTCACATGCAATTCCATATACAATCATATAGTATGCGTTTCACGCTATAAGCACTCGACATACTCATTAAAATCATCATGCATCATATGCAGTTCAATATTCAATCTTGGACGGAATCACATAACACTTCATAACTTAAATTTTACATATCCGGGTATATCACAAGTTATCAAACAACCAAAACACATCAATCATCAAATTTCAAAGCTATATAACAAACAACATATCAATTTCACCTGGAACCCGTCCATAAACCATTCATTTGAAATGTAAAGCACCCCCTACCTACTGTAGAGATCCTAGAAGCTCCTCAAGCTTTCAACGTTGATCAGTTGCTCCAATCGTTCCTTCAATCTCTCTCTCTGACTCAATGAACTTTGAACCCAGTCAAACTCTGCACTCAGGTTGGAGAAACTGGAAGCTGTTCTCTCACTCTCGATAGTCCGACCCTTGCTAACAATGGAGGACTTTGAGCCTCCAAGACACTACAACGTCGCTGATGAAGAAGAAGGTGAAGATAGAGGAGAGGAAGAAGAAGCTCTGTCGACTTCAGGAGAAACGGGAATGGCACCTTAACACTGCCCACTTCCCAGTCGAGATTCCAACAGCGTCGAGTGGAAAAAGGAAGAGGAGAGGGAGACGACGAAGAAGAAGAAGAAGAAGAAGAAATAGAGGCTTGAGGGAATTCTAGAGAGAACAAAAGAGTGGTTTTGCATGCACGAAAAAGAAATGAGTTCAGAGTAGGTGGAAAAGTGAAACTGAAGCTACTATACTATCAAGAGGGGCACATGCGTCATTCCATGCCACTTTTAGTTAATCAGCCATTACCTTTGACTTGCCCATTAATGCTCTATTAGGATGTTACACTTACTAATAATAAGAACTTATGTGTTTAGGTTAACTTCAAAAGATTTTCGTGGAAAGAAACAAGTTTCTCAGGTAAAGGGAGAGTGAGATAAGAAATTACTAAATATAAGACATGTTAAATAATAGAAGGGACTCTCTAACCCTCTCAATATTTATTTCAGTTGTTATTTTTATGTCTTTACTTATTTACAATTATTATTTATATGACATACCTTGTTATTTGCATATTTTTATGATGAGAATTTATATTTGTTAGATAATGTAAAGTTTGATGTTTGAATAAAAAAATTTAATATGGTTACACTGTCTGGGAATTTTGAGTGTAACAAATCAAAGATAAATTTTGGAAATATTCAATTTACAGAGGAAACTCTGTCAAAATTTTAACAAAATTTTATGAACAAAAATGGAAAGTATGTGCTAAAAGTCTGCACAAATTCAGTATGTGACATGCATCATATAACAAGTGAAAGATAAGAATATTTTAGGAGATATGGTACAATTCGAGAAATGCATTAGAGACGGTTCAATAGCGAACCTTGGGATGAGAGGGTGTGAAGAGAGGCCTAGGAGACCTGGGGTCGCTCCCTAGTGTCGGGTAAATTCACAACAAGCTCTTGCCAATCTAACTAGGCCCTAAGTGCATATGATGGTCAGTAGAGCTGTTCGTTGGCCATATTGGTAAATTATCATGAAATAGTATCAACTCTTGACTGCTCCCAATAAAAGAAAACTTAAGGTCCCACATGCTGATGTGGGAGATTCTTCAAGTCTCCAAAAGAGGGTTGGATCTTGGATCTCTTTCCCTCTTCTAACCTTCAATTGCCAAGAGTAGAAGCTTCTTCATGGGGAAACCGAAACTATAGGAGACTAAACACCTAAGATTCTAGATGAAATGGTAGAGGAAAATAAAGAGGAAAAGATGAAAGGAAATGAGAGGTGTGGAGGAATGACGGAGGAATGGAAGTGGTTGAATGAGAGGCCAATCCTAGAGGAGATAACTCCCTAAATCTCACCACCAAGAAGGGAGAGAGCCTTCTTGGATAAGAGCTTGCAAAAGATCACTCAATCTTAGAGAGAAGGAAGAAAGTCTCTCACTAAAATCTCACTCAAAGTGATAGGAAAATCTCAAATGCATTAATGTGTGTTGATTTTACAAAGGAGAGCTCCTTATATAGGCCTCTAAGGAATTCGGCCAAGGAGACTGTTAATAGGCTTTTCCATGCTTCCTAGGCCCAATGATGCTAAAAGAGAAAGGTATGGCCTATACATGGCCCAAAATAAGAGTACATGGCCCTAAAGTGACCCACATGACCTTGCAAGACCCAAATAAAACCTATAAGACTAGAGAATCTAACTAGGAACTACATTACAAGAAAAGTGTGAGTAGATCCTCAAGGAGTCCTCATTGGGCTTGGCCCCACTAAGCAAAGAGAGGAAGGAAACTAATGCTTTGTGGATGCTTTCTTTGACTTTCTTTGACTTTGCCCTTGTGAGGGGACCCTTGTAAGCTTTAAGTCCTTTATCTAGGGTAGTGTGAGGGTCCTCCCTTGGTGTGTCCTCATTATACTCCCACTCTTTGAAAGGATTTGTCCTCAAATCTAAGGCATCATAGATAAATCAGATATATTAAAAGAAGCACTTACACCATATTCTCTTGGAAAATCAAGAAAATAGGCATTATTATTCATTTTCTTGATTATTTGAAAAGGGCTATCACCTCTAGGGTCGAGTTTGGATTTTCTTAAGTTTGGAAATCTTTCCTTTCTAAGATGTAGCCAAACCCAATCTCCAACCTCAAAGGTGACTTCCTTTCTTTTCTTATTAGCACAACGAGCATAGTGTTTATTTTTAGTTTGTATTTGGTTCTTAACCTTCTCATGAAAATCTTTGATAAATTGGCCTTTACCTCTCCATCCATATAAAGGACAGAGTCAGAAACCTCAATAGGTAAAAGGTCCAATGGAGTGAGAGGGTTAAAACTATATACAACCTCAAATGGACTATGCTTGATTGTTGAGTGTTTTACCCTATTATATGCAAATTCAATGTGGGGTAAACACTCATCCCAAGACTTACCAGTTTTATTCACTAAGACCCTAAGAAGTTGAGAAAGGGTCCTATTCACTACCTCTGTTTGTCCATCCGTTTGAGGATGACAAGTGGTGGAAAAGAGAAGTTTTATTCCTAGCCTTGACCAAAGAGTTTTCCAAAAATAGCTTAGGAATTTGGTGTCCCTATCAGAAATGATGGTTTTAGGAACACCATGAAGTCTTACAATATCTTTAAAGAAGAGTTTAGCAATATGACTAGCATCATCTACCTTATGACAAGGGATGAAGTGAGCCATCTTACTAAACCAATCCACTACCATAAAGATAGAATCCATTCCCCTTTGGGTCTTAGGTAAGCCTAACACAAAGTCCATAGATATATCAATTCAAGGTGCACTAGGTGTTGGCAAGGGAGTATATAAACCACTAGGTGAAAGTTTGGATTTAGCCTTCATACATACAATACACCTAGCACAATATTTTTGAACATCTTTTTCATCTTTGGCCAATAGAAGTGTTCATGCAATAAAGACAAAGTTTTATCTCTTCCAAAGTGGCCCATTAAGCCTCCCTCATGGCTTTCTCTAAGTAAAAGATCTCTTAAAGAGCTCCTAGGAATACAAAGTCTATTGGCTTTAAAGAGGTAGCCATCTAAAATGTAGAAGCCTTTATGATATGAAGTAGTGGAAGATGAGTTGAAAATGTTTGAAAAATCAATATAACTTGGGTACAAAGTCCTAATCTCATCAAGTCCAATAACTTTGGCTCCAAGAGAGGTAAGTAAAGAATATCTTCTTGATAAAGCATCAGCCATAGTATTAGATTTTCCATTTTTGTACTTGATGACAAATGGACATTGTTCCAAGTACTCAACCCACTTAGCATGTCTCTTATTTAACTTATGTTGTCCCTTAATGAATTTTAGCGATTGGTGATCACTATGTATAACAAAGTCTTGTGGGATCAATTAATGTTCCCATGCTTGTAGGGTCTAATTAATGCATAAAATTCTTTGTCATATGTGGGATAGTTGAGAGTTGCCCCATTAAGCTTTTCATTAAAGAAAGTAATGGGGTGACCTTCTTGTAATAGAATGGCTCCTATTCCCACATTTGAAGCATCACACTCAAGCTCAAAGGTTTTTGAAAATTTTGGAAGTGCTAAAATTGGAGCATGAGTGAGCTTCTCCTTGAGATCTAGAAAGGCTTTCTCTTGCCTTGGCCCCCATATAAAAGGAACATTCTTTTTCACCAATTCATTTAGAGGGGAGGCTAAGGTAGAGAAGTCTTTCACAAATCTCCTATAAAAACTTGCAAGACCATGGAAACTTCTAACCTCACGCACATTTTTAGGTGTTGGCCAATCTTGGATTGCCTTCACTTTAGAGTGATCAACTTCAACACCTTTAGAACTCACTATGAATCCAAGGAATACAATGTTATCCATGCTAAAAGAACATTTTTCAAAATTTGCATAGAGGTTGTTTGTTCTTAAGGCAAGCATAACTTGTTTTAAATGGTTTAGATGAGAGGTCATGGTCTTTCAGTACACCAAAATATCATCAAAGTAGACCACAATGAAATGCCAATAAATTCCCTCAAAACATGATTCATTAACTTCATGAATGTGCTTGGTACATTAGTCAAGCCAAAGGGCATAACTAACCACTCATATAATCCAAGTTTGGTTTTAAAAGCAGCTTTCCATTCATCTCCTTCTTTGATTCTTATTTGATGATAGCCACTTTTAAGATCAATATTGGAAAATATGGTAGAACCACTTAGTTCATCAAGCATATCATCAAGTCTAGGTATGGGATGCCTATACTTGATGGTTATGTTATTTATGGCTCTACAATCTGTACACATTCTCCATGAACCATCTTTCTTAGGGACTAATAAAACAGGTAAGGCACATATGCTTAGGCTCTCTTTAATCCATCCCTTAGATAATAGATTGTTCACTTGTTTTTCAATCTCAAGGCTTTCCTTAGGGTTACATCTATATGCAGACCTATTAGGTAAGCTAGCACCGAGAATTAAATCTATTTGATGTTTAATGCCCCTAATAGGAGGTAAGCCTTTTAGGACATCCTTTGGAAAGAGGTCTTTAAATTCATTTAATATGTTTTGAATCCCTTTGGGCAAATGAGGAGGTGAAGAGACCATTGAGCACAAGGAAGTGCTAGGGATATCTTTAGCATACATGATCAAGCATTGTTTTTATGGAAATATAGCATGTTTCACAGCATGTTTATTGGCCAAGAAATTAGCTCTAGAGTCATCATAGATGAAAACTCCTTTTCCTTTATCCTCTTTTTTGTTTTTCTTATGTTTTTCTACATGATTAGAGGAAAAAGATCCTAACTCTCTATCTCTTTTAAGCTTTATTTGCATTTGATCTTTAGCTACATGTTATAGAGTTAGAGGGTGTAAAACTATCTTCTTATCATCTAACTTGAATGTGAGGGTGTTAGGGAACCCCTCATGAATGACCTTCCTATCGAATTTCCAAGGTCTTCCTAGAAGTATATAAGTTGCCTCTATAGGTATTACATCACAATTGACTTTATCATTATATGTGTCGATGGTGAAGTTGATTAAGACTGGCTTATTAACTAACATTTCTCCCTTTTCATTTAGCCATTGCAACTTATAAGGTCTAGAGTGATTTATTAGTTTTAAGCCCATCTTATTTACTAGTCTTTGGCTCTCAACATTTGCACAACTCCTACTATCCAAAATGAGAGAACATAGTTTGTCATTTATATAACATCTTGTATAAAAGATGTTCTCTCTTTGTGTAGTGTCATCTAGCTTAACATGACTACCAAGCAATCTTTTAATCATGTAAAGCTCACTATCATCCCCTAAAATATGCTCACTGTCATAGGAATCACTACTTGAGTCATCACTTGAAGAGTGAGAATCAGAATTAGACTCTGATTGACTTGAGTAGGTTCCATTAGTTTTTAAAACCATTGTTCTTTTTGTTGGATAGTCGGAAGCAATATGACCTCTACCAAGGCATTTAAAACATTTTATGGTAAAAGATCTAAAGGATTGTGGCTTAGATGTGGATTCATGCTTATCTCTTTGGTTTCTAAAAACTTTGCCATTCTTATACAATTCACTTTGTGGCTTGGAAGATTAAGTGCCCACTTCCCTCTCCCTAGGGTTTCTCTCAAACCTACCTTTATTCTCTTGACTTACTCATTTAGACTTGTAGGTTTTATTTTACCCACTATAGGCTTCTCTTTCTTTAAATTGGCTCTCTACCTTAGTACATTGGTGTAGTAACTCTTCAATATCAACATGTGGAAGGAGTTCTACTCTATTCTTGATGTTCCTATTTAGGCCATGTAAGAACCTATACATTAGGGTTTCCTTATCTTCTTCTAGGTTTGCCCTAATCATGGCTATCTCTAGAGCTTTAAAGTAATCTTCTATACTCTTTGACCCTTGGGTGAGCCTATTTAGCTTGGCTAATAGCTCCCCTCTATAGTAATTAGGAACATAATGTTTTCTTAAAAGAGCTTTCAAGTCTAACCAATCATCTATTGGTGGGAAGTTATCTTTCTTTCTCTCCTTACATACTTAGGTCCACCATACTAAGGCATAGTTTTGGAATGAGAGAGTGGCTATCCTAACCTTCTTTTCCTCTTTTATTTGATGAGAATTAAATAATTGCTCAACTCTCATCTCCCATTCTAAGTAAGCTTCAAAATCACTCTTGCCATGAAATAGGGGAATTTCAAGTTTTACCTCTCTTAAGCCTGTGTCTTCTCTTTTATGTTCATGGTGTCTTCTATGTCTAGGTTCATCCTCACTATCACTATTGTTATGTCATTGATTTCTTTGATTTCTATACCTAACTCTAGGGTTTTCATTATGCCCTAGGTTATTTAACCTATTGTTGATGTTATTCAAACTTTCCATTATGTTATGAAGCATAGATTTGTTTTCCCTATCACTAGAAGACATGGTTTAAGGTTTTCAAAGAAAACAAGACAAGTAAACAAGTTGTAAATAAACTAGTCAAAGGATGCTTAATGCAAGGTAAGTATTAGAAAACACACAACAATCCTAAAATATAAGTACTAGGTTTCTTTCCTAAGGGGAAACAAGAACCTAAGTTGTCTTGTACTAGGTTGTATCCTAGGATGTAGTACTATGATTATTTATGCAAGACCTAGATTGTCTTAACCTATGTTCCTTATGAGAATCCTAGGTTGTAACTAATCAAGTAACTAATCCTAACAAGTCTACAACTAATTCGGTTATGGGAAGTTAAGAGTAACTAATTAGTTTCAACTAACCAACTAACTCTAACTAACACCAACTAACCCTAACTAAATTTAGTTATTTAGTTATTATGGTTGTAACTGAGTCTAACCACTTAACCTCTTAACTAAAATTTGGTTGGTACTTAGTTAGGTTAACTAGAATTAGTTTTAACTACTAACTAACTAACCAAATTAGTTAAGACCAACAACTAACTAACTACTTCTAGTTGTAACCAATTAACTACTTAACCAACTAACAATTAACTAATTAATAACAACTAAATGTATATTCTTCTACTATCTAGCCAAAATTACCAAATGGAAATGAAAAATTAATAGTGTGTAAAGTCCAATGTCCAAAGTGTGTCCAAAATACAAGACAAAACCTAATACACAAAGCCTAGGAATTTGAAAATTTCCCTATGTTCTACTAGTTACAAGGCTTTTGCTTCCTTTACAATGTCTTCAAGCTCTTCCCTTGATGTATAAGCTCCACCTCACCTAGCAAACACACAAGAAACAACTCCAACCAAAATTGCTAAGGGGAAATGAACAAATTTTGAAACCTCACAAGTGTGTTTCTCAAGTGTATCTTCACAACTTCTTACCCTTTCTCTTTGGTTCAAGTTCACTTAAGAAATTTACACTATTACCTCAAGTGTTCTCAAAATGCTACCCTCAATGGTATAGAGAAGGAAATTATCAAAGACATTGAATGGAAGAAATACTCAAGATGATAAAACTTAAGAAGAATGAATGACAAACTAAAAAGGCTAATTTGAAGAAAGCTACTCAAATGGATTATTTTTGGATTTTTGGTTTTTGACAAGACTCTAAAGCAATAAATGTTCAAATGAATAAAGGCTACACTAATGGAATTTCAAAAATGATAATGATGAACAAACTAGACAAGCAACAAAATGCAAGAATAAAGCTAAGGAACACCTAAACCTAAAGACTCTAGAGTTGCACTACTAAAAAAACAAGTTTAATTGAAAAATTTTATGCAATGTAACAACTAGCAATCACTTCTTTATGGTTTTGGAATTTCGAAAATACTACTCATTCTTTGGTGTTAAACTTTTGTTAAAGAGGTCTATTCAAATCTTTTCTTTTTGATACCCTTTCTTACTTTTGAGATGTAGGGTTTTCTTTTTCTTTTTCTTTTGGCTTTTGTCTATCTTTTCTCTTTTTATTGTAATTCTAACACCAAATTTTAGATCAAAAAACCGAATACACTAGCTAGTCTTCTACCAAGTTCAATTGTCACTCTTTTGCTTAGGGCAAGTGCAACCTTCTTCCACTAGAATGAGTGGAAGGTGAATGATTCTTTTTGACAAGCTTTTCTTTATGCCAAGCAATATGCAAAACCAAATTGAATATTGACCTAATGTGCTTGAAATGAAAAAAATTAACCTAGATGAAAAACTAGGATTGGATCACTAACAAGCCTAAAAATGAGGTAACCTTTGGAGGGCCTTAAGATGAGGCCTCCTAACAAACAAGATTGGAACCTTTTAGGCAGTTAATCAAGGATGTTGAATCAACTCCACTACATGGTTTAAGCACAACTAGTATGTTGAAGGAATTAAAATTTCTAGAACACTAGAAAAAGGTTCCAAATGGCACAACAACACACCTACTTGGCTCTAACTTTCAACAAACCAATAACTACTAAGCTAAAAACTCAAAACCGAATCAAAAAAAGTGCCAACTCAGAATTTTGAAAGCCTAAAACAAGAACAAGCATACCAAAATAGAAAGCTAGTAAGGCAATATGTAAGAATTAAAAGCAAGAAGAACTAACACAATTTCAAAGAAACAACTTTTTTTATGGCTTTTCTACTTTTAACATGCCATAGAATTCAAAAGTTGGAAGTGATAAGAAGTAGAAAAAGAACCTCTAAGGCTCAATGATACCACTTAATGTAGGAGATTCTTCAAGTCTCCAAAAGAGGGTTAGATCTTGGATCTCTTTCCTTCTTCTAACCTTCAATTGCCAAGAGTGGAAGCTTCTTCAAGGGGAAACTGAAACCATAGGAGACCAAAGACCTAAGATTCTAGACAAAATGATGGAGGAAAATAAAGAGGAAATGATGAAAGGAAAGGAAGAGGTATGGAGGAACGATGGAGGAATGGAAGTGGTTGAATGGGAGGCCACTCCTAGAGGAGATAACTCCCTAAATCTCACCACCAAGGAGGGAGAGAGCCTTCTTGGATAAGAGCTTGTAAAAGATCACTCAATCCTAGAGAGAAAGAAAAGAGTCTCTCACTAAAATCTCACTCAAAGTGATAGGAAAATCTCAAATGCATTAATGTGTGTTGAATTTACAAAAGAGAGCTCCTTATATAGGCCTCTAGGGAATTTGGCCAAGGAGACTCTTAATGGGCTTCTCCATGCTTCCTAGGCCCAATGATGCTAAAAGAGAAAGGTATGGCCTATACATGGCCCAAAATGAGAGTACATGGCCCTAAAGTGGCCCACTTGACCTTGCAAGGCCCAAATAAAACCTATAAGCCTAGAGAATCTAACTAGGAACTATATTACAAGAAAAGTGTGAGTAGATCCTCAAGGAGTCCTCATTGGGCTTACGCCCACTAAACAAAGAGAGGAAGGAAACTAATGCTTTATAGATGCTCTCTTTGACTTTCTTTGATTTGCCCTTGTGAGGGGACCCTTGTAAGGTTCAAGTCCTTTATCTAGGGTAGTGTAAGGTCCTCCCTTGGTGTGACCTCATGACATGCATTGCATCTTTATCATTAATAATAAAATTAATAAAATATTTGTTAATTAAAATTAAGAAACGTCAGTCATATATGCATTATCATTTCGTGTTGTAAGTAACATGTATAAAGAAATTGTTATTAAAATTTATTGTTTGCAAAATCTATTATTTATATGTGTCTTGTACAAATTATTGGTATTTTATGTTTCTCACCCTTTTTCTTCCTTGTTTATATTAAATAGGATTTGAACCAAACAGAGAGTCACTATAGACAATGATAATCAACCCCATATCACAGACATTAGAGTAAGATCAAGATAGCTTGATCTAGCCCGTTGGAGACATTATTGGATGGGTCATGTACATGTGTACCATGGGATTGTCACAGTGTGACTGTCACGGGCCATTTTAGGGGTACCTAACCCCTTAGGAGCTCTCACTGTCACATTTAGGGCTAGGCTCGTATTGGATCTTTGTGATGTGGACCCTTTCTTTCCTATTGTCCCACTTCCCCCACCTCTACCAGCTGATGTAGAGGATATGGAGGAAGCTTCATCTAGAAATGACTCCACCGTAGAGGACGTATAGTTAGCCATCATCAACCCAGTAGAATGTTATGGGTAGAGCTTTTGATAGTGACTCCAGCTATGCTTAATGGCCGAGTAGTTCTTTTTGTATACTATTTAACTACTCACATGTCCTAGAGTCTATTTTGGCATCAGTTAGCGTCTAACTTGCTAGAATTACTACTAATCTAAACCTATGGTTTGTATTAGTGTAATCAAAAATCAAACTCGTGTACAATTTTGTAAATATCTATAAGACTATTTATACAGTAAAGTATTTTGGATATATGTAGTTATGTCTATAAAATTGTTTAAATATTTAAGTGAATTTTTGGTATTATTTAAATTTTGGTAGTTATTTAGGGATGTTTTTAAGTTATGTATTGATGGGTTTGCGTTCCAGTGATTTTAGGTGCCAAAGTAAATGTCGAAAGAGCAATTGGAAAAATGGACGTTGAATACGGAAGCTGGGAAGTGAATCAATTAAGCGTGGGACGCGACTGACACCAAGCACAGCTAGAAGAAGCTCGAAATCGAGGTAAGGGGGTATTGGGTTAAGGTTAAAATAGAAATGTTTTAGATTAATCTAAATAATCTATGCTAAGCTGTAGAAATTTTGAGGAACGGAAATAAAATGAAATTATTAAAGTAAGGAAGGTGGGGTAACTAAGTAAATGATATACTAGTGTTATGATATTAAGAGGATAATAGTGTATATGTGGTAATGTATAACATGGAAAATGATTTGAAGTAGGCTTGGTATATACAAAAATATATAAAAGTGAGATAGGTAAATGAGAGACAAAAAACAAGAAGAATGATAACTGGTAATTGATAATGCATAATTAATGTTAGTGAGAAAAATAAGTTTATGTGAGGAAGTGTCAAGTTATAATTCATAATGAATGAGATTGACAAGAAACTTATGTGGATGGAACTCGTAAATAAATGACAATGATTAACTATGGATAAAATGATTATATTAATATGTATATGCAAGAAATGATGATATAAATGGTAGATATATTCCATAAAATTGTATAATAGGTGGTGTAATATTTTAATATGTATATGCAAGAAGTGATGATATAAATGGTAGCTATATTCCATAAAATTGTATAATAGGTGGTGTAAATATTAAGGGTGATGAACGATAAAATTGACTTTGATAGTTGTGATACGATTGATGATTGAATACGAATAAAATTTGGTGATGATATGCATATATATATATATGTGGTGGTTTGCATGATTGGCATTTATATGAATTAATGAGCACAATGGCATAATGTTAGTGATGATGTTGTTAACTACTAATGGATTGATGTTCGTAATAAAATAATGTATTGACAATGTAATGTATGTATGTATGATATAGTGTGATGATTATATTGGTAGAGTTATGTGAACAAGTAGTGTTGCTTATACTCTATATCTGATAATTAAGATTGATGACCATGATCAAGTATTGCTGAGATGATACCTGGTGATATATGATATTATATTTGGGTCAGGTCTCTATGGCCGCCCTGTAGAGATATATTTGGGGCCTGGTCTATGTGGCCACCCTGGTTGAGATTGCGGACCGAGTCTGTGCAGCCGCCCTGGATGATTGAGATGTGAGGCTTGGTGCCATTTGAGTAGAGAAACTGAGGTAAGTGATTGATGATGTGATTATTTGATTTATGTGGTGAAGAATGACTGATAGTATATGTTACCCTCAGTTTTGGCTTTCGTGGTCAAGTCGGACCCAGCTAAGCTACCCAGTGGTTAAGTAGGACCTAGTGATTGAAGGGGAGCCAAGTAGGGCTCGGTGAACCAAGTCGGGTTCACATGGTGTCAAGTAGGATCCTCAGCTAAAGGTCGATCATTTTAGTATCCGGATACTAGGGTGTCATATTATCTATTTGAGAGTTAGTTGTGTTTTACACTCCTTGGCTTATATGTATGTTTATAATGATGCTTGTATTATGTGATGATTGAGTTATTAAGACCTATGTAATGTATGATGTTGATTTGACTTGATGATCATGAATTTGGTGGTTTTGAGGCTAATTAATATATTGAATTCATGCGTGATAGAATTGGATAATGAATTAGAGAATAAATGGTTAGGCATGTGTGTTTAAATTTAATTGATCATTGTAGGTTAATGATGGTGTTAATTTTCATAACTAATGGGATTGCAAAAGTATGATAACTTGAATGGTGAGTAAAGGGATGACGTGAAAGGTAAATAATAATAATTGATACTTATAACTAGGAAGGTAGCTAGATTACACTATATTTCTGTATTAATGCTTAATTCCAGTCACTCACCCCCTTTTATTGTGGTTTTAGTGACTGTTGGCAGGTTATGGATGCATACTATAGAGGCAAGTGCTAAATGAGGCCAAGGCGAGTGGAAACTAAAAGGATGTATATATATATATATGTATATCTGTTTATTGAACTATGAAAATGTAGAGTTATGTTAATTTGTGATGTGGTGTATGCGGATTTAATTAGTAATCATAGGCGTAGCGGTACCCAGTAGCATGGAGCCATTTGGGCAGTTGATTTATTATGGTGCATGATTAGGGTGAATGAAGACAAGAATGAAGACAAGAATGAAGAAAGGGATGCCAAAAATAGGTGGAGAATGACCCAATTTATAGGGCTGAGCAGAGGTCCTGACGCTATGTGTGAGGCTGGTGCGAAACGTCAGACCTCTGACTCAGCCTCTATTATTCTTCCTGATTTTCAGCCATAATCCCTCATTGTTGTCCAAATAATGCTCAGACATGATCCTACTTCGAGTTTGGCCATTTGCTGGTAGGGGATTGGCCTTTTAGATTAATTAATTGGCTCAATTCTGAGTGCAAAGCCACCTGTCAGTGGAGTCCATCAGCACCAAAACCTTAATGCTACGCGTCAGCTCTTTAGATTTGAATGAATTTTCTCCTTAATCCTTGCCTTTTTATTGCAAAACTAGAGAAAATGGATCATGGTTGTTCAAATTCAATAGTTTCCATTTATTACAATTAAAAGCTAAATTTATTACAAGTTAAACTAATTTTTATTATTTTTAACACACTTTTTATTAAGAAAATGACAGTGAATTTGAGGACTAACAATTATGCATGTGCAGATGTAGGGCATGGAGCCATTACGTGATTGCATGAGATTGGCAGGTACTGTGGTATGTGTATCATATAATGGTTGGGTGTGATTGTGGGTGAATTGGTGAGTGTGATAAAGAATTTGATTATGTTTTGCATAATAGTGATATAGCGAAAAAATGTTGAGATATAGGAATTGGATAGGTGCTTTTGAGATCTGATGGGTGTTTGAACCCCTAGAAGGGACCGACAAGTTCCCTACCTCACTTAGGACTTGTGCATATAGGCCTTGTGTAGTTTGGAGCTTATTTGATAGGTTTGGTGCATATTTTCACCTTATTTTGGATTAAATTCATTTCTGCGCATAACTTGTGCATATGATGGAACTTTGGTAAACAGACTGCGTTAGCAGCTTCAGAATAGGGGTAATATTGTGCCCATGAAGTTTGTTGAGATTTGAAGTTGAATTGGGCAATTTAAGACCTGTAGAAGTTACCTAAATGGCCTATAATGCATGACAGCAACAGGTGCAGCGCCAGCTCACGCGTAGCGCTAGGATCGAACTTGGCCTAACGCGTAGTTAGGTCCCTGTTTCCCCAAATTTGTTTTCCTTGCTTTTATTAGGACTTAGGATTCGTAAATACTTTATGGAAATTGTTTGAGGCCTTTAGGACTAAGGAGGTATTTTGAGGTTGGGAAATCATTAATTAAATGTTTTGTGAAATTTTTTTATTAGAATTTTAATTAAGTGGACTAAAATAATTAGAAATTAGGGAAGGATCTCACAAGAAATATTGGGCTCGTTTGTTTAAACTTATTTTAAGAGATAAGTGCTTTTTTAATTAAAAAAGCACTTATTTTAAATTTTGACGTGTTTGTTTAAAGTTTCAAAAATAAGCAGAAGCTGAAAATAAGTTGATTTTAGCTTATTTTAAGAAGCAACTCTGATCTACTTATTAAAAAGGTGATTATAAAAAATATTTTTTTATAATCACTTTTTAATAAGCTTAAACAAACAGACCCATTATCTTATGATTAAGAAATTGAAAGTTAGATAAAAAGTCAAATAGAAATGTTATCTTATGATTAATTCTCTTTTGATTCTTTTGTAAATTTTTCTACCCATTTAAATGTTTTTTGAGTTAACTTTTTTGTACTTATTTTCACAATTTCTTTTATTATAATTTTCCCATTCTGAAAATTTTATTTTTATTTTTATTTTTATTTTTATTTTTATGCATATGAATAAAAAATAATTAAATTATAGTTGTTTGTATATTTATTTATAATTATTTATAAAAATTTTAACAAAACAAAATAAATTCTAAATTAACATTACTAGGAATTATACTACTAGTAATAATAAAAATAATTAATTTTAAAAAACAGCATTCAAATTTTATAACATTATAATATTAATCATAAAATGGCTATATGTTATTATGTTTTTATTAAGTTTTATATTTATAAATTTTATAACATTGAACTAATGATAATAAAAATGTGATATGGTATAACTAAATTGTGGGGGAGTGGCCTTAGATTTGAAAAAGTATTTAGCACATCAAGACCTTTATGGATGACATAAACATATGCTTAGTTCGAATAGGAAATTAGAATGAGACGAGCAAAATGGTAGGTCACATGCCACTCACCCGATTTGGGATTAAATGTGTCATGTCATTTCTTATTGTGAAGTTATGGACGATGTCTACTCTGTCACGATTAAGGTCTTGCCAAGTTGAGGTCACATCACACAAACCCTAGTGATTTGAATAGAGTAACATGAAAACCAGAAAAACAAAGAATGTGGTAAGAGGGAGATAGATGCAGGAAGGAGGAAAAGAAAAGAAACAAATGATCAGGCACAATGAGCTCAAAAGTAAAAGAGTTAGAGCTTTCTATTCTCTTTTTCTCTATTCTTTTTTTTCATGGTTGAGTGAGAAACTTATTTTAAAATGGGTTGAGAGTCAGAATTAAAATCTATTAGCGAGGGGGAGAGGTGTTAAAATAATTTAAAAAACTTTAACAAAAAAATAAACATAATACATATGTAACAAGAGGAATTATATTACTACTAGTAATAAAAATAATTAATTAAAAAATTTCATATTTTACAACGTTATAACATTAGTCATAAAATGACTATTTTATGAAACTTCATATTTTATAAATTTATAATATTATTGTGTTGATTGAGCTAATGATAATAAAAGTGTGATGTGGTACTACTTGAATTATAGGAGAGTGGCCTTAGATTTGGCACAGTCTTTAGCACACAAGACCTTTGTATATGACGTAAACATATGCTTAGTTGGAATGGGGAATTAGAATAAGAATTAGAATAAGAAGAGAAAAGTGGTAGGTCACATGCCACTCACTCGATATAAGACTAAATGTTGTCGTGTCGTGTTGTTCCTTGTTGTGTCATGCCGTGGAGTTTTACACTATGTTTGCTTTGTCATGATCAAGGTCTCGCAAGTTAAGGTCACATCACACCAAACCCTAATAGGGTTAAGAACAGAATAATAAAGAATATGACGAGAGAGAGAAAGAGAGATGAACAAGTGAGGAAAATAAGAGGAACAAATGATCATGCATAATGCCCTTGAAAAAAAGAAGAGTTAGAGCTTTATGTTTTCTTTTTTTCTTTTTTTTTTCAATGTTAAGAACATGAAACTTATTTTGAGATGGTTGAGAGTGCGAACTAAAATCTATTACCGAGGGTGCTAAAAGAATTAAGGGCTTATATAATATATATATAATATCGTATTGGTAAGAAGCTAAAATGATTAAGGGAGAATTTAGGTAACATTATATAATTTTATTTATATTTTTTATGCATAATGAATAAAAAATAATTAAATTATAGTTGTTTGTATATTTCTTTATAATTATTTATAAAAATTTAACAAATAATATAAATTATAAATTAACATAACTCATGTGTAACATGAGGAATTATACCACTACAGGAGTAATTAATTTTTAAAAAAAAACAATGTTTATATTTTAGAACGTTATAAACAACTATATTTTATTAAACTTCATATTTTATAAATTTATAATATTGTTGTGTTGATTGAGCTAATGATAATAAAAGGGTCATGTGGTACTAACCAAATCACGAGGGAGTGGTCTTAGATTTTGCTAGAAAATAATTAACAAAAAATTAAAATAGTAATTGTGTAGCAACCAAACACACAGAGAAAGAACAATAAAGGAAACAATAACAAATAAAACATTAAAAATAAATAATAGCAAGAAAAGGTTTAGTGTAACCTGGGTCAAAGCACACAGATACGTTCTCCTTAAAGAGGAAACACCCCCACTACATCGGTAGTTTTTTTTATAGGTGTGGCCCTGTCCCAATATTCGATAACTCGTCAGATTTTTTTTATTACAACGAGAGAAATCTTGAACCAATTGATACCTGGTGCTCAAATTATGTTTAAGAGAGTGCAATAGAATATTAGAAAGGAGTGAGGAAGAGAAATATGTAGTCAGGTGTGTTTCTTTAGTTGGAAGAGAATCTATTTATAGATAAAGAAACAACTTTCATTTACTAGAAAATAAAACAATGATTGACTTAGTAATCTCCTATTAAATTGTTTAAGCCCATGTTCACGGTCCACTATTTCAAATAATAATTTTTCTCTTTCAAAATAATAACGTTAAAAGCTAATTCTTATCTGATCCCAAACAAATTGAATCATTCAAAGATATATTCCCCACACTTGAATATAGAAAATAGGCTAGTAGTAACAAACACGGTTTGAGGAAAAAGATAAGATGTGAATTTCCCTTTAATTGTGCATGTAACTCCTGACATATACCCACCAATTCTAAGTCAAGACATGAATTAAGCCCATCCTTAGTTTTTCCAGGTATGTTCAGGAGGGTTTCAACCAAACTGTTGCACATATTTTTCTCCACATGTATCACATTAATGTAATGTCTTACATCAAGCTCTTTCCAATATATGGTAGATCAAAAAATATTAACCTTTTCTTATAGCTATTTTTTTAAATGGACTACTTTTCAAACTTACCAAAAACCACATTGATTTCTTTCGACTTTTTATATACTTGACGACTGCTTAATAGTGAATGAGTGATTTTAAACTTTTATGCATCGTTGAAGGACTTTTTAACCTACAATCTGCATGATTAGCTATAAGAAACCTTCAATGTCAAAGATAAACAGTTTTCCTTCCATGGTGCAGTCGATCAGAACAAGTTCCCTCTTCACATATAGGACACACTTTATGACCCTTCACGCTATACCCAAATAGGTTATGCTGGAAAATCATTGATCGTGCAAAATAACATGACATGCAAATTGAATGACTGTCCTACAAACCCATCAAACACATTAACCCTGTCTTCCCCCGTGACATTTTTAAGTCTTCAACTAATGGAGTTAAGTATACATCAATGTTGTTTCTCGGTTGTTGTGGACTAGAAATCATCATTAATATTATAACATATTTTCACATCATGCACAACCATGGCAGCAAGTTGTAAGCAAACAACAAAACAGGCCATGAACTATGGTTTGTGCTTAGGTTACCATATGGGTTCATTCCGTCTGTGGCTAGTGCAAGCCTAACATTTCTTGGGTCATTGGTAAAATCCAGAAACAAGGTATCCAGTTTCTTCCATTGCAATCCATCTGTCAGATGCCTAAGTTGCTCATCAACAAACTTTTTATCTGCTTGCCATCTTAAAATCTTTGTATCATCTGCATTGGCAAACAAATACTTTAGTCTTAGAATTATGGGCAGATACCATAACACCTTCGTAGAAGACCCTTTAGTGCAGACTTCATCAAAATCCCCCTCTTTCTTCTTGTATCGTGACACCCCATACCTAGGACAGCAATGCAACATTTCATACTCACCATGGTATAATACACAATCAATTGGCCATACGTGTATCTTCTTATACTCTAGACTCATAGGACACAAAACCTTTTTAGCCTCATAGTTATGATTTGGCAAGGTGTTACTAGCTGAGAGCATTTCTTTCAACAATTTAAGCAACTCAATAAAGCTTTTATCAGTCCACCCATTTATCACCTTCATATAAAACAATCGCAAATCTGATGACAACCTCATGAAATTGTCATTCGAATACAAGGGCTTCTCAGAATCCTCACACTGAGTCACGTATGCGTAAGATCTCTTAAAACTTTCTAGCCCCACATCATGAATCATTTCCTTAAGTTGATCATCTATGTTCACATTAACATCATGTGTAGACCTTTGGCTTTCTGTTTGAAAAGTGCTACTTGGCATGACAACATCTTCACCATGCCATATCCAATGTGTATAACTCATAAGAAAACCATCACACAGCAGATGTTCTCGCACCACTTCCAATTCCATTCACCACCTCAACACTTCGTACTACGTATTCTATAAATGATTCAACTTCAATCTCATACTCTTCACTTATGTGTGATGCATGTATCCAACTTTAATCCATACTAACTGTTTACAATACACATAAATATAATGCTGCTATGAATCTCATTTCTTTTACAAAGTTGGTGGTCCTACCCATTCAGGATGAACATTTTTTATACTTCATGACTACGTACAAGTAGGGACTATTTTAAAATTTGATCAAATTTCGGTAGCATTTCGCATTGGTCTTTAAGTACACAAAATGAAAGTAGTGACATCAATAAACCACAATCAAATATGCACCCAAAAAACAATGCAAAGTACAAGTAGTCAAAACCTGACCAAATTTTAAAATAAGTCCTAACTTATACATAGTAATGATGTATAAAAAAATCATTTATCATAAACTGTCTAAACGAACCATTCAAGATTCAACACAAATGATGAAATTAATTAAATTAATTACCATTTGTGTCAAATTTCAAAGGGAAACTATGGTTCACTTATTCAAAATAGAATAATTATAAAATACTTGCGGTAATTAAATCAATTAAATCATGATATGAAAATGTTGGGAACAGTCATCATTAAATAGTGAAGAAAGATAGTAAGGTTACAAAAGGCACGAAGAAAAATGAACCAATTAGGAAACAAACAAGAGTTGTAACCGTCGTGGCTCAAAAAAGCTAAAAGATAGAAAGAATGTGGTAAAGATAGGGAAAGAAGGTGGAAGAGCATATGTGCATGGACGCACATGTTCACACACATAAATATTTATTCTTTAAATTGTTGCAACCAGAATTGCAACGGGAGACCGACCGTAAAAAGAAAATTTGGTTCCCGAATTCCTTTCAAATCGCCACCAATGTTTTTAAGGTAAAATATCGAAAAAACCTTAACGTGAAGGTACTGGTCCTAAATCGAGATTTTAAGTTCAGAAGTCCGATTACTGGTGGGGAAGGTATTAGCACCCCACACTTTCTCTTTTAAACGGTTACCCTATATTGTTTAAGTTTATGAATAATCCTAATAATTTATATTTAAAACCTCTTAAAAACACCTTATGTATTTATTGTCAATTTAAAAATCAAAGTTATATTTGGTGATTAATAGGACATCTCGTCCAAATTAATCGGGTCGTCGTTAAAATATTATAACTTCATTATTATTATTTTTATTAAAGAGATATGTTTATTTTTTAAATTTAGGCCCGACAGGATTGATTATTTCCGCTTCTACGTATTCCCTAAGCGTAAGGGGAAATCAGGCTTACGTAGTTCTTTGTTATATTTTAAAAAAACACAAAGTAAGTTAAAAAAATGTCAAGATTTAAAAATATCAATCAACAAGACGTTTCGTCTAAATTGATCTTGAATATTGTATTATTTAAAAAAGGAACCTTAGGTTTATTTATTTTATTATTTTTTAGAGAGAAACTTAATGGCCTAGATTAATTGTGTTTTAAAAGAAATTTTTATTATTTTTAAAAAAACAAGATCAATAGGATGTCTCATCCAAATTAACCTCTACTATAAATATCTTCATTTTTGTCACATGTTAACATCATAAAAATACTTAATTAATAAAAAAATTGAAACATGGATTAACAGGGACGTCTCATCTAAATTAATCCTTAATGTAAAGATTTTGATTTTGTTACATGTCAACATTATTTTATTTTTCATCTTATGATGGTAATAACAAATATTATAAGGTACTCTCTATTACTGATTATTAGAATTTTTCTAAAGGAAAAAGGAACTCTTACATTTAATTATGCCTATCATAATTCTCTATGAGACAGGAATCATAGATAATCACAACAAGAAATAAAAGGGAAAAGAGAAAATACCTAGTGTTATTTTTCTAATTCTCAAGGAGACATGAATCATAAATAATTACAACCAAAAATTAAAGGAAAAAATTACCTAGTGTTATTTTTATAATTATCTAGGAAGACAGGAATCACATATAATCACAAGAAATTAAAGGGAAAAAGAGAAAATACTTAATGTTATTTTATAATTCTCTAAGGAGACAAGAATCACACATAACCACAACAAGAAATTAAAGGGAAAAAGAAAAAATACCTAGTGTTATTTTATAATTCTCTAGGAAATAGGGATTACAGATAATCACAATAAGAGATTAAAGGGAAAAAGAAAAAATACCTGGGATCATTTTTTATCTTTTAACGAATTTCTTTCTTTTCTCTTGACTGTGCCTTAAATTTTTAATCATGTCAATTCACTTTTCTTTTTTTGCTACTGTGTGAATCCTCTATTTTCTTACATGAAAGTGCAAAGCCCATCTCAAAAAGATCCCCTCTCCTCTCAACGTGTGTTTCCTATATATACATATATAAGCCTTGCTGATTCCCGTCGAATCCCCTTCTTTGTGTCAATTTCCACACACATATATATATAAAAGCTTTTTAAGTCTCTTCCCTGCTCCAATTTTTGCCTGAATCTTATTGCCTTTTAGCGTTAAATACATATAAATATGTAATAATAATTTGCTGATTTCCTCCTTGATTTCTTTGATGATTATATTATATATATATAAGGTAATAATCTACGCGTGAATTATGTGTATTTCCTTACCTTCGCATGCTTCCTAATATATATATATATATATATATATATATTAAAAGAATCTAATTATTATGAATATTTTATTGCAAATAGATGTTCATAATGCCTATAAAAGGACTTAAGTCCTTCATTATTTTAAGAGCAATGAACCTTCAATCCTCAATTCTCTCTGCATTTCCTTTACTGGGCAACTCTTCTTTACTTTCTTGTACATTAAAATTTAGTTTATTTTATAACACGTTATCAGCACGAGATTCTGACCAACGGAGTATCTGATCAAATTTTGAAAGGTAACACATGATTATTATTATTATTATTCTTTATAATTTTAATTTATACTATTTATGTATAAGATTATATCATAAAAAAATATAGGTTCCTGAAGAACTTATTTATAGGATGTATGAAATTAATAGTCAAATGATTCAGAATTCTTGAAGAATTCTATTCTTAAAAATATTTATTAATAATTCCAAAAGAACTATAACAATCTATATTACTTCCTGCATTGCTAATTTATATTACTACTTTGCTTTGCTTTAAGATTCTATGCTTCTATTTTATGTTTGCTTTAAAATTTTATAAAATTAAATGATTGATAGCAAATTTATTTTATTATCCTTAGTTGCTATAGCACTGCGTTACCATTGCCTTGCTTTATATATATAGCATCAATTTATAGCACTATGTTAAAATTGATTGCTTTGGCTTTGCTTTATAGCTTATCATCAATTATTTATATAACTAATTGTTTTACTTTATAACTATTTGGTTTGCTTTATAACATCAACATCTGCTACCATATTATTAAATAATAAATAATGTTTTTGCTTTAGCATAGCTCCTTCGTTTCTATGATTGCAACATTTTATATTATTTTTCTTTCCATATGCTATTATATTATTTCACGGGTTGCTATATACTAATGTCCATTGTTATTATATTATTAAATATTGCTTATATGTGATCTATTTATTCCACTTAATGTTTTTGCTAACTATTCCACTCACTGTGCATACCTAATTTTATATATTATTTGCTAGTTTATGTTGCGCCTCCTTATTTTTTTATTTGCTAGCTATTCCACTTATTGTGCTACGTGATTATTGTGTTTATTCAATTATGCATATTTCTACTACATATTTATTACCGTTATAATGACCATGCTTTCCACTATATTATATGATTATACCTTATTTGATATCATTAAATATCTTATTTATTTATTTTTTAGAATTAGAATTAGTATTTAATGAAATATGTTTTATTATATATAAAAGAGTTAATAAATAAGATATGCATTAATAGAGAATTAGAACCAGGTCTATACCGTGGTAAGTTATTATTCTACCACTAGTTTTAAGAAAACTTTTAAATTTTCACTATCGGGTTACGTATGTGAAATTTTAGTTTAACATGTTTAGTTGATTTATAAGTTATTTTACCTTAATTACTTGTCTCCTTATGACTGAACAAAATAATGAGTTACTTATACAAAATCATGAGTCCTGTCCAACTAGAACTGCTCTATTCCCATAAGTGAATGTAGCAACACATGATCATTATACTCATGGTCATGGTCGTGGTTGAAATGATAAAAAATCATCATTTGTATGGAAAAATAAAGATCGTATAGAAAAAGAAAAAGATATTCAAAGTAGCGAACAAACTAAAAATATTTGTTATCGTTGTGGTAGTCAAGGCCACTGGTCTCGGGTTTGTCACACACCAAAGCATCTGATTGATCTATAGCAAAAATCCCTTAAAAAAATAAAGGGAAACAATAGAAACAAATTTGACTGGTATAGATGATGCTTATACTCACTTTGATGTTAATGACTTCCTTACTCTTCCTGAAGAAGATATTGACCACTCGGTTGGAAAGGGGAGTTCCCCTAAATAAATTATTTTATGTTTCATATAATTTGATTTTGTTATGAATTTTAGTCTTTAAATTTTTATGTTAAATATTTATTATTGTTAATTATATTTTTCACTCAAGATTTATTTATTATTATTTAATGAAGAATGAATGCTCATGTGAATGACAAATATATATGTCTCGTAAATAGTGCAACAACTCATACTATTCTAAAGAATGAGAAATACTTTTACCATATACTAAAACAAGAAGCCAATGTTAATACTATATCTAGTAGTATAAATATAATTGAAGGCTCCGGCAGAGCTAATATTTTATTACCTGGAGGAACAAAATTGCACATTGAAAAGTGCATTATATTCTACGAAGTCTCAAAAAAATTTATTGATTTTTAAGGATATCCGTAGAAATAGATACCATATTGAGACCACAAATGAAGGAAAGGATGAATATCTTTATAACACAAAAATAATTTTTGATAAGAAATGTATATTGGAAAGATTGTCTTCATTTTCCTCCGGTTTGTACTATACCTATATTAGTACAGTTGACACAAATTTTATTGTAAACTAGAAGTTTACAAATGACTTTGTTATTTAGCATGAATGGTTAGGCCATCCTGGAACAATAATGATGCAAAAAATAGTTGAGAATTCAAATGGCTATTGCTTGTCCAATAGACAAATTCTCCAAACTAAAATTTCTCATGTGTTGCTTGTTCTCAAAGAATCATCACCAATGAAAATTGGGAGTGAATCACTCATATTTTTAGAGCGTATACAAGGTAATATTTGTGCACCAATAAACCCTTCATGTGGACCATTTAGATATTTTATGGTTTTTGATTGATGCATCAACTAGATGGTCACATGTTTGCTAATTACCGACTTGCAACTAGGTGTTTGCGAGATTACTAACTCAATTAATTCGTTTAAGAGCTCATTTTCCTGATCATCCAATTAAGAAAATATGCCTTGATAACGCTGGTGAGTTCACATCCCAATCTTTTAATGATTATTATATGTCTATCAGAATTGATGTTAAACATCCTGTAGCATATGTTCATACACCAAATGGACTTGTTGAACCATTAATTAAACGTTTGAAATTGATAGCAAGACCATTGTTAATGAGGTCAAAACTCCCAATTTCAACTTGGGGACATGCAATCTTTTATGCAGCAACACTTATTCGCATCAGGCCTACAAATTATCATGAGTATTCCCCTTTACAATTGGTTCATGGTTGAGAACCAAATATTTCCCATCTAAGAATCTTTAGAAATGCGGTATATGTTCCTATCTTTCCTCCACAACGTACTAAGATGGGACCTCAAAGAAGGTTGGGAATATATGTTGGATATGAAAGTCCATTCATAATAAAATATCTTGAACCCTTAACAGGTGATTTATTTACAGCTTGTTTTACTTGTCATTTTGAGATATCTCTATCTCATCTTGATCCTCAAACAAAGCAATCTGAACTAGAAGTTCAGAAAATAATTAGTTTTCAAAATTTAGCAAACAAAAGAGTGACTAAGTCACACATACCAGTTGTTAATACTCCAACAAAGATTGATGTCCCTACAAGACAATCTAAAATTGCAAATGAGTCTGAAGCCAAAATAAAATGTGGTAGACCTGTTGATTCTAAAGATAAAAATCCTCAGTAAATAAAGAGGATGGTCGAATCGAGGATATAAAAACTCCAGAAGAGTCTCTTGACATAATCAAGGTTTCAAATCCAAAAGAAACCAAGGTACCTGAAATTGATAAAAATAAAGAGATCTCTATAAATTATGTCATGGACGGAATATAATAGAATCGACATTAAGTCGATATTGATGAAATTTTTGTATTCAAAGTAGCTCTTGATATTATAAATGATGATAAGAATCATGAGCCAAAATCTATTAAGTAATGTGCACAAAGAAATGATTGGCCAAAGTGGAAAGATGCAATGCAAGAATAGTTAAACTCACTTACAAAAATGAAAAGTTTTTGGACCTGTAGTCCAAACACCTGAAGGTGTAAAACCAGTTGGGTACAAATAGGTCTTTATGAGAAAAAGAAATAAAAATGGTGAAATTGTGCAATATAAACCAAGGCTTGTTGTATAAGGTTTCTCATAAAGACACGGTATTGATTTTGATGAAACATATTCACTCACACACTTCCTGAGAACTTTCCCCACAGACCAACACGAGACCTTTCCAATGTGCTTTTGTCTTCACTCACACACTTCCTGAGAACTTCCCAGGAGGTCACCCATCCCAGAATTACTCCAAGTTAAGCACGTTTAACTTTGGAGTCCTTATGTGATAGGCCACCGAAAAGGCTAATGCATTTGTTGGTATAGGTAGTACGAATTCATTCCTTTAAGCTATCCTCGACTGTATAGTCCCATACCTATACAGTCTTTGGATCCCTCTCATTCTGGTATGTATTCAGTTCGTTCATGTGTCCCTCCCACTGGAAGCCTGCTAGGAGCCGCTCGTTGTCCGTGCCCATGCACCGGCGATCACTCCCCGCCCTCAACAGCACTGGGATGTCACATGTCCACCGCTTCCGCCTGGTTCGTCCCCGAACCATACCGTACTAGGAGAGGCTAGGCTCTAATACCACTGTAACATCCCGGGCACTGTTAAGGGCGGGGAGTGATCGCCGGTGCATAGGCACGGACAAGGAGCGGCTCCTAGCAGGCTTCCAGTGGGAGGGACACATGAACGAACTGAATACATACCAGGATGAGAGGGATCCAAAGACTGTATAGGTATGAGACTATACAGTCGAGGATAGCTTAAAGGAATGAATTCGTACTACCTATACCAATAAATGCATTAGCCTTTTCGGTGGCCTATCACATAAGGACTCTAAAGTTAAGCGTGCTTAACTTGGAGTAATTCTGGGATGGGTGACCTCCTGGGAAGTTCTCAGGAAGTGTGTGAGTGAGGACAAAAGCACATTGGAAAGGTCTCGTGTTGGTCTGTGGGGAGAGTCGTTCACTCCTGAAAAGCGGTTAGGGCATTACAGTGGTATCAGAGCCTAGCCTCTCCTAGTACGGTATGGTTCGGGGACGAACCAGGTGGAAGCTGGTGGGCATGTGACATCCCAGCGCTGTTGAGGGTGGGGAGTGATCGCCGGTGCATGGGCACAGACAAGGAGCGGCTCCTGGCAGGCTTCCATTGGGGAATGTGATATCTCGGGCATTGTTGAGGGCGGGGAGTGATCGTCGGTGCATAGGCACGGACAAGGAGCGGCTCATGGCAGGCTTCCAGTGGGAGGGACACATGAACGAACTGAATACATACCAGAATGAGAGGGATCCAAAGACTGTATAGGTACGAGACTATACAATCGAGGATAGCTTAAAGGAATGAATTCGTACTACCTATACCAACAAATGCATTAGCCTTTTCGGTGGCCTATCACATAAGGACTCCAAAGTTAAGCGTGCTTAACTTAGAGTAATTTTGGGATGGGTGACCTCCTGGGAAGTTCTCAAGAAGTGTGTGAGTGAGGACAAAACCACATTGGAAAGGTCTCGTGTTGGTCTGTGGGGAGAGTCGTTCACTCCTGAAAAGCGGCTGGGGCATTACAGACTCCAGTTATAACGCCCTGGAGCCAACTTGCAAATCCCAAGAAAATTACCCTTACCATTATTTTTTTCATCTGGTAATTATCAAGAGATTCACAACCTAATTCCAGAGGTTACTGATATAATATCAGAGTATGCAACCTTTACATAATTAACTTCTTATTATTATACATAACATCAGAGTTTTATACATATTATATTTTATAACAGGCACCTAGATCTTATAAAATATAAAGATGTAAAATACCAAAGCATAACATACACATAATATAGCTATAGTAGTCACCCAAGCAAGCATCAGCCTCAAAAGCCTTCATAATTTATCCACATCAAGCATTATCCACTTCGTCACATATCTTCCTGGTTAACCACTAAAGGGTTGCCACAAGTAACAGAAAAAGTGAGATACAATATCAAATAAATAGAAATTAAATTAGAACATACACAATCACAAGTAGGATGCTATGCGATGCAGATGCCAAGCAAGTATTTTGTATTATACTTTTGTTATTATATTCCGTTCTTTTATATGAATGAAAATGCATGATGGATCCATTATGGTGGGAACATCTGCAGTAATTTCCAACAATAATATTTTTACGGATATCCAACCGATACCGCGCCCCAATAATGCAACACCACATCGGATAACAATATCATAATATCAATAATAAGTGTTGCGGGACCCCCTTTAAGGACACACTGCTTAGTCCTTAAGACGGCCGTGGTATAAAATCACCGCACAGGTCTGTTGCTCAACAGAGCACGTTCCCCTACCGGGAAGCCCCTCAAATAACCCCTCTACGGATTCTTTGAACGGCCAATGTATATGATGCATGAATGCATTAAATTATCAAATTCCTTTATAATTAATTATAACAATAAAATTATTATAATAATCAATTAAGCATACTTTATTTGTAATTCAAAGAATATGGAAACACATTTTCCATATTATTTATATCATAACTCAATCATATGGAAACACATATTCCATAATATTTATTCATATTTCAAACATATGGAAACATATTTTCCATAATATTTAATAATTCAAAGAATATGGAAACACATTTTCCATGTTATAGTAATTGTTTAATATCATATTCCAAACTATTTGGCATCAATTTCACAATTTAATTCAAATTAAATTAAAATCTAACTAAATGAGTTTCTAAACAATTAAACAAACAATTCTAACTTAATTTCTATGTATTTAATATCCTATCCCCTCTTTCTTACCTCAAGTGAAGATCGTTAAGCTTTCCTTATGCTAAACTCCCTTGTATTTCTTCAAATCTTCAAGTTTGCGTAATTTCTTCTTATGCGAAAATTAAAGAGTTTAAGTATGACAATGAAGGTTTTGAGAGCTTGAAGAGGGAGATGAAATGTTATAGGATTAGTGAGGTTTTTGGTTTGAGGAAATTTGGAAGGTTGGAGCCTTATTTATAGGCTTCCAATGGCGGTTACTGTAGCAAATTACTGTAGCGAATCACTGTAGCAGATCGAAGTGAAATGAGGCGGTGGGAAGAATGGAGAACTCTCATGAAGTTACAAGATTTTTCTTGTGACGTTTTACTATAGAATTTTACTATAGAAGATTTTTATTTTATTTTATTATTTTTTTATTCTACGTTCCATTTTTGTTTAATTCCATTTTAAGTCAGACTAAAAATATTCTTGTATTAAATTTCCTATTTTCTAGGATTCATTTCTTATTTTTCTGAGAAACTTTAATTTTTTCACTGTTTAATTACCGCTTCAAATTTAATTAAAAATTTGGGCTGTTACACTCTCCCCCCTTTATAAAAATTTCGTCCTCAAAATTTAAACGTACCTTGTTAGAATAATTCAGGGTATTGACTTCTCATCTCATCTTCTCATTCCCAAGTCATGCTTATTTCATCTCCTTGTTGCCAAGCTACTTTCACCAATGAGATCTCCTTGCCTCTTAGTCGCTTGACATCTTTGTTAGCCAAGGCCTCGATACTCAAGAGGGGGGGTGAATTGAGTATTTCAAATTTTCGCGCGGAATCCCTTTTAAAATGGTTAGTAGTACACAAATGATGCAATATAAAAGATGTGGTAATTATGAAGCACATTTCATAGTAAAATACTTTAAGTTAAAAGTACAATATTCAAGAATTGATTTTGATAAATAAGGCGAGTTATTAGCTTAGGCAATTCTTGAAGTTCTTAGCATGGTATGATTAATTTCAATATAAGTATGATTTCAATAACTCGAATTACTTAAGCATGATAGTTTACTAATTTGTTAACACCAATATTCTTCTTCCTCAATAATTAAATCAAACAATGTTTAAGACATTTGATTCAAGGATTTAATTTAATCTAACTTCAACAATGTTAACCAATATAGTTTGCAACTTATAGTATGCACTTAGTCCAATTTAATTAGGAATGATACAATGAATCAAGTGAGCAATTTAAGTGCACAAATTAAATGAGTTTAGGGAAGAGAGAATTTGCAAACCGATATAACGAGTTCCACCACACCGGTGTACGTCTCGCCTTCAAGCAACCCACTTGAAGGATTTCCACTATTGGAGATTAGAGATACAACTTTGAGCAATTGCGGCTTCCTAGTGTCTCATACTCAAGAACCCAATCCTCACAAGTACAAGGGCACCCCACCCAATCTCTCAATCTCACAATTACAAGGTTGAACCCTCAACCCAAACCTCTAAGGGATTTTGGTGTTTTAATGGTTACAATGATAACTCTCTCACTAGAGTGGATACACAATTTAAAGCTCACACAAAAATAGTAACTCTCAAAGAGAGGATATACAAATTTAGCTCACCCAAGATAACTTCCTTTCTAACTCTCAATTAACTCTTAAAGAGGAATTATGCAAGTTAATAAATAAAGAGAGAGCAAGTAGAAGAGCAAGAAGCAAGGAGGAAGAAGTAAGCAAATGGAAGTGCTTCACATGCTTGGGACAAATTTTGCCTTCACCTCCTTCTCTATTTATAGGCTCCAATGGCATGGCATGTTCAAATTTGAATTCCTCCATCACATGGCTTTGCATTATTTAATTCCTTGGGAGCTTGAACTTGGAGCATGCTTGTCTCAATTCAAAATGGCATTGCAATTCCAATGAGCTTTTAGTGTCTCCAAGAAAAACATGGCATGTGCATCAAGAGGCATGTTTGTCTAAATTCAAAATAATTGCATTTCCAATAAGACACATGCATGTGGAGAGGGACAAAGTGTGAAGCATTGTCTTGGATCTTCCAATTTGTGTTGCACAATGTTTCCCTTTGAATTTTGAATGTTTCTGCGCATGATTTTGTTCCTGACAGCCGTGTGAATCGATTCAGAGAAGAGAGGAATCGATTCATTATTTGAAAAACACATTCTGGGCACTTGATATCACGCGTGAATCGATTCAATATGATGAGGAATCGATTCAAGGATTACAAAATCACATCCTGGAGCATTTCATTCGAATGAATCGATTCATATGGCTATGCATGGCTGTGTGAATCGATTCAACTACCTGATTCATGTATTTTGGCACTTTGTTTCACTCTTTTAGATATTTGTTCAATCATGGCTCCAATCCTTTGATCCTTAGGCACTTTGTTGATCATTTTTCACTTGTTTAAAACCTCTATAAATGCCTTGAATTAGTTCTTTGGAATTCATCAGTTTTCCATCATCAAACATAATTAATTCATCCATAAATATATATGTTTGATCTTGATCCTTCATTTGTTATGTCATTATCAAAACCTACATCAACATAAAAATACAATCTTTGTCCATTATCTTCACTGCTGTTACTGGAATCGTAAGGTTTTCCTTAACTTCTATATCATCAGTCTCGATCACATGGTCTGGATCAGGTACATACTTCCGTAATTGTGAGACATGGAACACATTATGAAGATTGGAAAGGTGAGGTGACAATGCAATCTGATATGCCACTTTACCAATTCTTTTCAGAATCTCATATGGTCCTATATATCTTGGAGTAAGCTTCTTACTTTTTAACACTCTTCCAACTCCTTTATTAGGCGATACTTTCAAGAATACATAGTCTCCAATTTGGAATTCTAATGGTTTCCTCCTTTGATCATAATATGACTTTTTCCGATCCTGTGCAATTTTCATCCTTTCTCTAATTATCCGAATTTGCTCTGTTGTTTGTTGGACAATTTCTGGTCCAAGAGTCAGGTGCTCACCTGTCTCTACCCAACAGATTGGTGTCATGTACTTTCTACCATACAATGCTTCATATGGTGCCATCCCAATGCTTGAGTGATAATTGTTATTATATGTGAATTCGATTAGTGGAAGGTAATGTTCCCAGCTTCCACCATGTTCTAATACATATGCTCTCAGTAAATCCTCCAGACTTTGGATAGTCCTTTCTGACTGTCCATCAGTCTATGGATGATAGACAGAGCTTAACTTCAGTCTAGTACCAAGCTTTTTATGCAAACTTCCCCAGAATCGAGAAGTAAATCTAGGATCTCTATCAGATACTATGTTTGACGGTACTCCATGTAATCTCACTATCTCCTTTATATACACTTGGGCCAATTTCTCAAGTGAATGCTTCATGTTGATCGGAAGAAAATGGGCTGATTTTGTTAATCTATCGACTATTACCCAGATAGCATTATTGCCTTTTTGTGTTTTAGGTAAGCCTGACACAAAGTCTATGGCAATGTCATCCCATTTCCATACTGGTATTTCTAGTGGTTGTAATCCACCAGATGGTTTTTGATGTTCTACTTTACTTTTCTGACATATTAAGCAAGATGAAACATACTCAGCTATCTCTTTTTTCATCCTCTTCCACCAGAAGTCCTTTCTTAAATCTTGATACATTTTCATAGATCCAGGATGAATACTAAGCATACTTTTATAAGCTTTATCTAGAATCATCTTCTTTAACTCTACATCCTCTGGAATACATATTCTTCCTTTCATCCTCCATACTCCATCTGAACCTTCTTGTAATCCCAGATCTTTCTCATTACATTGTGTGTCGATTATCTTTTGGAGATATTCATCCAATCTTTGTTTTTCGTACACCATCTTCAAAAAATCATTATTGATTTTCAGAACTCCTACAATCATATTTACTGAAGACTTCTCTTCAACTGCTATATTTAAATCTTTAAATTGTTCAATCATTTCTAATTCTTTTATCATTAAAGCTGCCATATGAATAGCTTTTCTACTAAGCGCGTCAGCTACTACGTTGGCTTTCCCTGGATGGTACTTCAACTCGAAGTCATAATCCTTGAGAAATTCCATCCATCGACGTTGTCTCATATTTAATTCTTTTTGATCAAATAGGTATTTAAGACTCTTATGATCACTATAAACTTCAAACTTTGCACCGTATAAGTAGTGCCTCTAAATTTTTAAAGCAAAGACAATGGCCGCTAATTTTAAGTCATGAGTAGGGTAATTAAGTTCATGTGGTCATAATTACCTTGAAGCATAAACAATTACTTTTCTTTGTTGCATTAGGACACAACCAAGTCCCAACTTTGAAGCATCACAATAAACTTCAAAGTTTTCTTAGGGGTTTGGTAAAGCTAGAACTGGTGTAGTTGTTAATCTTTTCTTTAATTCTTGGAAACTTGCTTTGCATTCAGTAGTCCAAATGAAAGGTTTATTCTTACAGGTTAATCGAGTCATGGGTAGAGCAATTCGAGAGAATCCTTCAATAAATCTTCAGTAGTAACCCGCAAGTCCTAAGAAACTCCTGATTTCTGTGACAGTCTTCAACTTCTCCCAAGCTATTACAGCTTCAATCTTCATAGGGTCAACTGACACTCCATTCTTAGATATCACATGGCCTAAGAATTTTACTTCATTAAGCCAAAACTCACATTTAGATAGTTTGGCATACAGTTGCTTCTCCTTTAGTATTTGTAGCACTAAGTACAGATGTTCCTCATGTTCCTCCTTGGTTTTGGAATAGATGAGAATATCATCTATAAAGGCAATGACAAATTGATCAAGGTATGGATGGAATATCCGGTTCATGTAGTCCATGAACATGGCTGGAACATTAGTTACACCAAAAGGCATAACTAAATATTCATAATGGCCATAGCGTGTTCTAAAGGCTGTCTTTGGAATATCTTTTTTCTTTACGCGAATTTGATGGTATCCCGATCTAAGGTCTATCTTGGAGAACACAGTAGCTCCTCGTAGTTGATCAATAAGGTTATCAATCCTTGGTAATGGGTATTTGTTCTTAACCGTCACTTTGTTCAGTTGGCAATAATCGACACAAAGTCTCATACTACCATCTTTCTTCTTGACTAGTAATACAGGTTCTCCCCAAGGAGATACGCTAGGTCGTATGAATTGCTTTTCTAATAACTCATCCACTTGCTTCTTTAATTCAGTCAGTTCCATTAGAGACATTCTATAGGGTGCTCTAGCAATGGGTTCTGCTCCAGGAATTAGGTCAATAGAGAACTCTATCTCTCGTTCAGGAGGTAATCCTGGAACATCCTCAGGGAATACTTCTGAGAATTCACAGACTACTGGTATCTTACTTACATCAGGAATAACTTTTCCTTCTGTAAGTGCAAATACCATGAATAATTGGGCTTCATTGTTTAAGGAATATCCTATAGGGTTTTGTGAGGCATCATACTCCTGACACTCCATGTTGTCAGGTGAAAAGATCACGGTTTTATTACGGCAATCCATAAGGATATGGTTAGCAGATAACCAATCCATACCTAAGATAATTTCTAAGTCCTTTAATGGTAAACATACTAAGTTCACGTTAAAATTTCTACCTCCTATATGTATAGAACAGCCTTCACACACGTTAGCTGTCCTAAGATGGTTACCAGTAGGAGTAGAGACAAGCAAATCATATTGCATAGATTTCATAGGTAAATTCAGACGCCTAACACATTCTTCAGCAATAAAAGAATGTGTCATACCAGAATCAAATAAAACTGATAAAGTAGTATCGTTAAGGATGCACTCACTTTGTACTAAGTTCTACCTGCGATGCCTCTGATCCACTAATTACAAATACTCTGCCAGCTACAGGTGATTTGTACTGATTATTCACTAGCTATCTATTTTCTCATCCTCGACTAGTTGTGCCTTTGACATTAAGTCCTCCACGACCATTGGTATTACGTCCATCTCGAATGTTGGCTCCTCCTCTGTTGGCTCCATTGTTGTTGTTCTCTATTTTAACATTCATAGTGTTAGTGCCTTGGTAAAGTTGTGGGCAGTTAGGATGAATATGTCCCTTCATGTTGCATTGGAAACAGGTAACATTTGTCTGTGTACAATCACGGGTTCTATGATTTCCTCCACACTTGTAGCAGTTCCATGTGATTGGCTGGTTCGCGCGTCCTCCAGATGATGAAGTTGATCCTCCTCGAATTGATTCTGATTAAATGTTCCTCGCCTTTTAAAGTTCACTAGTTGAGGTCTTAATTGTTTACTACTTTTCTCCTGCTCGATCCTAGCCTGATGGTTCTCTTCAAAGATTTTTCATTTGTTGATTAAAGTAGGAAAACTCCTAATCTCTTGATGTCCTATGGCTTCTTTAATTTCTGGCCTTAAGCCATTTTCAAATTTGATGCATTTTTAGAAGCCTCGGTTCCTGGCTGTTGGAAAGGAGGATAGAACAATGATAATTCCTCAAATTTGGTAGTGTATTCTTCAACAGACATATTCCCTTGCTTTAATTCTAAAAATTCTAATTCCTTTTTGCTTCTAACACTAGCAGGGAAATATTTCTCGAGAAAGCTTTCTTTAAAATTCTCCTAGTTGAGTAGCCTACCGGCTTCTAGTAACCTATCACGAGCGAAGATCCACCAATTTTCTACTTCCCCTACCATCATATAGATAGCACATTCTACCTTCTGGGCTTCAGTGCAAGGTAGGGAGCGAAAAATACATTCCATTTCTTTAATCCACACGTAAGCTACCTCTGGATTATAGTCTCCTTTAAACTAGGTAGGTTTCCTTTTTAGGAAACGGTCAAGTCCATGGGTTCCTTCAGCTAACCTTTGCTGTTCCTGTCTTTCAAGGATCTCAGCAAATCGATTGAATGCAACAGCCATGGCATCATCATTCTAACGTCTAGCCATTTCTTATCCTACAGGTACGTGTACCACTGCATTCAGTTACTGAGTATCTAATATACTTAGAGTTCTAACAATTTTTATGTTATCTAACTAGTAATTATACTAAACAGAAACATACAAAGAGCACACATAACACGCAAGCACACAAATTTCAAACAAATAGCAATCAAGGTTTATATACTTCAAGCTATCTTTCTTTAATTTCTAGTCACTTCCTAAGGTTTTCTTTATATTTTATATACCATTGCTCTGATACCACTCCAGTTATAACGCCCTGGAGCCAACTTGCAAATCCCAAGATAATTACCCTTACCATATAAAATCTCTTAGATAACTTATTTTTCGTCTAGTAATTATCAAGAGATTCACAACCTAATTCCAGAGATTACTGATACAATATCAGAGTATGCAACCTTTACATAATTAACTTCTTATTATTATACATAACATCAGAGTTCTATACATATTATATTTTATAACAGGCACCTAGATCTTATAAAATATAAAGATGTAAAATACCAAAGCATAGCATACACATAATACAGCTATAGTAGTCACGCAAGCAAGCATCAACCTTAAAAGCCTTCATAATTTATCCACATCAAGCATTATCCACTTTGTCACATATCTTCCTGGTTAACCACTAAAGGGTTGCCACAAGTAATAGAAAAAGTGAGATAAAATATCAAATAAATAGAAATTAAATTAGAACATACACAATCACAAGTAGGATGTTATGCGATGCAGATGCCAAGCAAGTATTTTGTATTATACTTTTGTTATTATATTCCGTTCTTTTATATGAATGAAAATGCATGATGGATCCATTATGGTGGGAACATCTGCAGTAATTTCCAACAATAATATTTTTACGGATATCCAACCGATACCGCGCCCCAATAATGCAACACCACATCGGATAACAATATCATAATATCAATAATAAGTGTTGCGGGACCCCCTTTAAGGACACACTGCTTAGTCCTTAAGACGGCCGTGGTATAAAATCACCGCACAGGTCTGTTGCTCAACAGAGCACGTTCCCCTACCGGGAAGCCCCTCAAAGAACCCCTCTACGGATTCTTTGAATGGCCAATGTATATGATGCATGAATGCATTAAATTATCAAATTCCTTTATAATTAATTATAACAATAAAATTATTATAATAATCAATTAAGCATACTTTATTTATAATTCAAAGAATATGGAAACACATTTTCCATATTATTTATATCATAACTCAATCATATGGAAACACATATTCCATAATATTTATTCATATTTCAAACATATGGAAACATATTTTCCATAATATTTAATAATTCAAAGAATATGGAAACACATTTTCCATGTTATAGTAATTGTTTAATATCATATTCCAAACCATTTGGCATCAATTTCATAATTTAATTCAAATTAAATTAAAATCTAACTAAATAAGTTTCTAAACAATTAAACAAGCAATTCTAACTTAGTTTCTATGTATTTAATATCTTATCCCCTCTTTCTTACCTCAAGTGAAGATCGTTAAGCTTTCCTTATGCTAAACTCCCTTGTATTTCTTCAAATCTTCAAGTTTGCATAATTTCTTCTTATGCGAAAATTAAAGAGTTTAAGTATGACAATGAAGGTTTTGAGAGCTTGAAAAGGGAGATGAAAGGTTATAGGATTAGTGAGGTTTTTGGTTTGAGGAAATTTGGAAGTTTGGAGCCTTATTTATAGGCTTCCAATGGCGGTTACTGTAGCAAATTACTGTAGCGAATCACTGTAGCAAATCACTGTAGCAGATCAAAGTGAAATGAGGCGGTGGGAAGAATGGAGAACTCTCATGAAGTTACAATATTTTTCATGTGATGTTTTACTGTAGCATTTTACTGTAGCATTTTACTGTAGAAGATTTTTATTTTATTTTATTATTTTATTTTATTTTACGTTCCATTTTCGTTTAATTCCGTTTTAAGTCAGACTAAAAATATTCTTGTATTAAATTTCCTATTTTCTAGGATTCATTTCTTATTTTTCTAAGAAACTTTAATTTTTTCACTGTTTAATTACCGCTTCAAATTTAATTAAAAATTTGGGCTGTTACAAAAATGACATCTATATGAAACTCCCTGAGAGATTTAATTTGCCTGAAGCAAAATGACATCTAGATAAAACTCCCTGAAGGATTTAATTTGCCTGAAGCAAAATGACATCTATATAAAACTCCCTGAAGGATTTAATTTTCCTAATGCAAAATGACATCTATATGAAACTCCCTGAAGGATTTAATTTTCCTGAAGTATACAAGACAAATTCTTGAGAAAATTATTCAATTAAATTGAATAAATCCCTTTATGGACTAAAGAAATCTAGACGTATATGGTATAATTGTCTTAGTGAATATTTATTGAAAGAAGGGTATAAAAATAACCCGATTTGTCTATGTGCTTTTATAAAAAGATTCAGAAAAGAGTTCGTTATAATTGCCATTTATGTAGATGATTTAAACATCATCAGAACTCCTAAAGAGCTCTCAAAGGCTGTAAAATGCTTGAAAAAGGAATTTAAAATGAAAGATTTAGGAAAAACAAAGTTTTGTCTTGGATTACAATTAGAATATTTAAAGCAAGGAATTTTAATGCACCAAAAGACTTATACAGAAAAAGGTACTAAAGTGGTTTCATATGGACAAATCACACCCATTGAGCAATCCAATGGTTGTAAGGTCACTTGAAGTAAGCAAAGATCTTTTTCGACCTCAAGAGAAAAATGAAGAACTACTTGGTCCTGAAGTACCATATCTCAGTGTAATTGGTGCACTAATATATCTTGCTAGTCATACACGACCTGATATATCATTTGCTGTCAATTTGTTAGCAAGACATAGTTCTTTACCCACAAAAAGGCATTGGAGTGGTATTAAGCACATATTTTGCTACCTTAGAAGTACAATGGACATGGGTTTATTTTTCCCATATGTATCTAAGGAAAACCTAATTGGTTATGCTGATACGGGGTATTTGTCTGATCCTCATAATGGTCGATCACAAATAGGATATTTGTTCACATGTGGTGGTATAACAATTTCATAGAGATCCATAAAACAAACGATTACAGTGACATCATCTAATCATGCTGAAATTCTAGCATTACATTCAAGAAACTTGTGGCTTGCATGCTTGAAAATTACCCCCAACAATTTTATGTGAGGAAATGTAACTTGTATCTCCCAATTAAAGGAGGGTTATATTAAAGGAGATAGAACAAAGCATATTTCACCAAAAAATTTCTTTACTCATGATCTCATAAAGAACGGTGAAATAAATGTCCAGCAAGTCCAATCATGTGAAAAATTAGTAGATATTTTTACAAAATCATTACCAACCAAAGTCTTCGAGTAACTAGTACAGAAGATCGGTCTCCGACGCCTTAGACATGGATGTTCTAATGAGGGGGAGAATTAACTACTTGTAATTTAATTATTATTTTATTCATGAATTTACTTTGTAAAGAATGTTGTACTCTTTTTCCTTCACTAGGTTTTTATCCCACTGGGTTTTTCCAAGTAAGGTTTTAACGAGGTACATTCTAAAATATGAACATCCAAGGGGGAGTATTATGAATATTTTATTGCAAATGGATGTTCATAATGCCTATAAAAGGACTTAAGTCCTTCATTATTTTGAGAGCAATGAACCTTCTTCAATCCTCAATTCTCTCTGTATTTCCTTTGTTGTGCAACTCTTCTTTACTTTCTTTTACATTAAAATTTAGTTTATTTTATAACACTAATCCCTTTATCTAAATTGATTAGTGTCCTTAATATAATAATAATATACATATTTCTATTCCTTTCAATTTTTTGTCTATAATAATATATCCTTCCACTTTTTTTATCTAATATATATATATATATATATGATATTTCAACGTGATTAACTTTCCATCAGTGGCGTGAACACTAGATTTGCATATAATAATAAATCTGATCCCTTTTATATATATAAAATAAGTATGATTCCTTTTATCTAATAAAATCTATTCTGTTTTTACTTCAAATTTTAAACTTCCCTTCTTTGTCATATCCAAAAAATTTTTGAAATTAGAATCCAATCTCTTCAATTTTATGGTTCTGATGGTGATTTAAAAAATTTAAAGGTCAAAGTCCGGATCAATAATTTAAAATTCAAATAATCCTACAGGTTCACTTTTTCTCTTAAAAAATGAAAAATAAAAAAAACCTAAGTTAGATAAAAATAAAAATAAAAAATAAAAACTTTAAATGGGCTCGGACAAAATTGGGTAGCAACAACTTGCCCCTCTTTACTTTTCCCTTATTGTATTGCAGTAAGGGGTAAGTAAAGACTAAGCGAACCAAATTTGTCCACGGGCCAACTTTAAAGAATACTGTGTTTCGTGACAAGGAAATTAAAAGGGTGCCATGTTCGGCGACAAGAATTTTAAAATGGTCCCTTTTTTGGTGACAGGAAAGTAAAATGATGCCTCACTCGGCGACTGGAAATTTAAAGGATACCATGTTTGGCAACAGGAAAGTAAAATGGTGCCCTGCTCAACGACTGGAAATTTGAAGGATGTTATGTTCGGTGACAAAAAATTTAAAACGGTACCCTTTTTGGTGAAAAGAAAATTAAAGGATGTCATGTTCGGTGACAGGAAACTTAAAATGGTGCCTTTTTTAGTGACAAGAAAGTAAAATGGTGCCCCGCTCAGCAATTGGAAAGTAAAATGGTGCCTTGCTCGACAACTGGAAATTTAAAGGATCGATGCCATGTTCTGCGACAAGAAATTTAAAATGGTGCCCTTTTTGGCGACAGAAAAGTAAAATGGTACTCCGCTTGGCGACTGGAAATTTAAAGGATGCCATGTTCAGTGACAAGAAATTTAAAATGGTACCCTTTTTGGCAACAAGAGAGTAAAATGGTGCCTTGCTCGGTGACTGGAAAGAAAAATGGTGCCCCGCTCAGTGACTGAAAAGTAAAATGGTGCCCCGCTCGGTGTAACACCCCTAATTTTCTGGACTCGAATCCCGATGTAATCGTCATAATTAAATAGTAAAAACACGGGTAAATTTTTCATGTTTGAAAATAGTTTCTAAACATTATTTTGACCACATCAAGACTCGGGCCACAGAAAATCAAAGAGTGAGATTTATTAGCCTATAACTGGATCGATAAATAGTTTGCCCATAACAGTATACAAAATAATAGAGTTTGCAGCGGAAAAGAATGTGTATACCGGGCGTACGCCTAGTCCCATATATGAAGATATGAGAAAAGGCTCAGCAAGCATACAAAGGCATATCATAAGCCTAATAGACAACCATCATCTTTTCATATAATTTTACGAACATACAATGCCTGAGATATATGTAGATACATATCTTTATGAAATACATCTCCAATACCCATAATCCATAATTGACCATATTCAATTCATCCCTAAAGTCATACATTATTAACAATTATACATTATTCACATTACATCCACCAATAACGGTAATTATCAACATCATGATATCTACTTTATACATAGCATAATAAATTACAACTTTGCCGGCCAAGGCATTCCATTACAACTATTTTACCTTCACAAAAGCTTTTCCATTAAAACATCCTCATCCCATGACGTCCCTGCATTAATACTAAAAAGTACACCACATGGAAGAGTGAGTTATACATTTCAAATGACGATATGAATACAATTGAAATTATGTGCATATGCATATCAACATCATGTATACTTTGCTGAACACATCAATAGTCATCATAGATTTACTAATTCAACAATACATACTTATTTCATACTCAATCATCAAAGCATAGCAAAGCAAGCATATACACATCTTTCACATGGCCACAATGGGCCAACATCATCAGTATCGACCATTCAGGTCTTTTCTCAAAGCCACCATAGGCTATCATCATATTCATCAATCATAATTAATTATGCCCAACATTCTAATGGGCCATAACACACATATCGTCTTATTCAACATCGGTTTATATATGTTCATATCATTTATTTTTCATATGTGGTCTTTTAGGTATTTAATTACCCATATCATCAACACCATACCATAATCTCAATCATCATCATCATCTGACATATCTCCATGCTATATGCAAATGCTCTTAAAGCTAATGCATATGCATAATGGAATAGACATTAATAAATGCAGATCCGACTGTGGGAAATAAACACCAAATATGGGTTAAGCATGATCACATACCATGCCCCTACTGCAGTAGTAAAATGTGCACATATATATCATAATGCATGCATATTCACCATATTTTTATTGGTACCAAACCGCATCGCCCATAATGCAACACCTGGTCATTTTCACCATGATCGCAGTAACAACATAATCAATATATATGGTGTTGCGGGCTGGCCAGATCTCAAATCATGGCGGCTATGATCTCAAGGACCACCGGGGTTACCTGCTCATCAAGAGCAACCCCCACAAGGATCAGCCACATGTAGCTCCCTGTAGCAATACATGGGCGGCTTTGTGACTTACACACCAAGTCACCGGGGAAACAACAAATTACTCGTGCACTGAGCCACCCTCCCACTAGGTTGGCCGAGGGAACTCCCCTAACGTTCCAACATCGGCGGCTATGATATGCCATGGAAGCAATGCAATGCAAATCAAATGCATTCTCACTCTGTGCATCCTAAATGCCACTCATCAAACATCATCATCATAATCACCAATACCACTATTCACACCTTAGTGGATTTATCATTGTTGGTCTTAGCCATTGTTTTCAAGTTTTAAGTGTGGCATTTCATTTCAACATATTTCATATATATTTCATTTCATACATGTAAGTCAATACTTGCAATCAACCACAATGGCATTACAACATTACATAATATTCAACAATATTACCACACATTCATTTAGTGGGTTTTCATCTCATTATTCTTCACCATTGTCTCATACATATATATATTGGTGTGGTATTTACAATAATTCATTCATATAATTCGAACCACACATACAAGATCACACTTGTATCGCACGCAATGGCATTCTTACAATTCATCAATAACAACATTCACCCCTTTTATGCAAGAGGGTGATCAACATCATCATCTATCATTATTCAATGTTATATTTTTCTCTAATTCATCAATTTATAACTCATACTATGTCATTTAATTATTCTCTCCTTGGTTTTAAAATCACCAAGGGTATAACTCATATCCCCATCATCGTATTCTCATCACCTTCCTGTCATAATTCCATTTTAGGTGATTTATCCTAAATGTACCAATCAATCCCAATCACCACCATGTTATATCATCATCATATTGCCCTCATACATTCCCTCAATCATCTCATAATATAAGGGAAATGGGGCCAACATCAGCCCACATTAAAGAACATGAAATAAATCTAATTCTGGGGAAACTTGCTCAAGCAAGATTCACCTTCACTTGAGCGAGATCAGCCAAGCTTGCTTGGGTGAGCCCCATCTCGTGTAAGCGAGAGGCTTCCAGCAGCGTGTCCACGCTCGCTCGCTTAAGCGAGACTCCCCTTCTCCTAGCCTCTCGCTTGAGCGAGATTAAAAGGGGTTTCTTGAGCGCGCCTAAAATTCCCTTGAGCGAAGAAGTCTTGGAGTATCAGGCCACGATCTTGCTCGAGCGAGCCACTCTCGCTTGAGCGAGATTCCTCCAGTGTCTAATTCAAGCTCGTTCGCTTGAGCGGGGTTCAACTTAACTCGCCCCTCGCTTAAACGAGATTTGTCCAAAACCATTTTCCTCTCTCGCTCGCTCAAGCGCGGCCACACCCGCTTGAGCGAGATTCGTCCAGTGTGCATTCCGCTGTTATACACGTGTCTCGCTTGAGCGAGACCACATCCCGCCTGAGCGAGATTGGGCTAGAGGCCACTCCCCTGATGCAGGGGATTCTCGCTTGAGCAAGAATCCATCTCGCTTGAGCGAGGTCATCGCCACACACCCAAACCTCAAGTTTTTCACTCTTTTTCTCATGTCAATATCTTCCTCATCAACTGGTGGCCTAATTTAACACCTTACCAATATTGAATTATGTATTTAGGCTCATTTCACGAAACCATGCCTCTCTATTTTCAATTCTAGACCTTCAAATACCTAAGGGAGGTTTTAACAATATTCCACATCATTAACTCACTCATTTTGCCACACAATCATCTCAAAACAATCCTCTACACTTTATTTAACTCATCCATTCATAGATTTTCACCATCATTTAATCCATGTCCAACCAAGGGGCAATCAAACACTTATCATTAACATCATATATATATATATTCATAACAATCAACATAATCTAAGCCATCATTCATCCCTTCATCAATTCAAACATTTAACACATTTATGGCAAGGCAATGCATGAGTTCATACATATACATAATCAACAATTTATTCACTCATGCAAATTTGAAATGTAAACTCATCTCCTGCCTCGAGAGAAGAACCGCAATCCAAACGTTTCAATTACCTCGATTATTCCACATCATTGTCTGGAATACAATCCTATCAACAACACATGTATACATGCTATTAATATACCATCATAAGAAGTCATCTCTCAAAACTCATGATCAAGTCCTAGACTTTTCCAAACTCCAAATTCATATGCTTATGTTAGGCTTCAGGAATTCCTATCCCAAAGCCAAGATTCTCTAAATCTTAAGGGCTAACAAACCCAACAATCAAAAGATCATATTCCTTATCCACAAGGCATCCAATATCTCATACAAATCACTCAACTATCATCACAATTTCTTTCACTCACTAGAAGTCTCTTAGCTCCATTCAAAACCATCATTAATCAATAAACTCTTATGGTATTTATCATGGCCTAAGACTTTATCAAGTCAAGTATCCATTATCACCATTATTGTTACCATCAATAACAACTCTTAACATTGCTTACCATCTACCCATTCTCAAGATTAATTCCTCAAATCATCATACCTACTTACATGCACATATCATCAACCTCATTAATCAATCTCAATGATTCTAAAAATTCATTCCTCTCATATACATCATTCTAAGACATCCATAATCATCAAAATCATCAACTTGGCTAAAATCCCCAAATCATCAACACTTAGGATTTTCTCTAAAATCACCCAACAACAACTTCAACCCATTATAAAATCCACATGTAAATCATAATCCTCATTCATTTCTAAAATCACACCCTAATCAAGAATCATAATTTCAAGCCATCCAAGCCTAGGGTTTACATCCATATCAACACCCATAACTTTTAGCACCACCATTTCAAGCTTAAGTAAATCATAAACCACAAATAGAGGAGGAAGGATTCAAAGTCTTACCTCTTTTCCATGCTATAGCCAAAACAAAAATAGGGAGAGAGGAAGAAGAAGATGTTCTAAGCAAAGCTCCCATATCCCATTTGATGTTCACAAATCCAAGCTCAAGTGAAATTTTTGATAAAAATGGGTGTCAAAGGGGGAGGCCACGGTTTTGGGCAAGAAGAAGTGGAGGAGGAGGAGAAAATAGTGAATGAGGTGAAGAGGAAGAATAGTGCACAGTTGGGAGGATAAGGAGGAAGTAGTTTAGTGTAAATTGGGTATTACCCATTGGATAAAGTAATGCCTCATTTTACTTTTACCATTGATCCATCATTTCCATTACCCATTGTGTAAAAGAAAGTAGGAAATGTGTAGAGTAGGTACTCGGCTATGAGAAGAAGAGAAAGAGGAATTTTCATTTTCTTTTAATTCTATTTGGGTTGTATTTTCCCCGTTTCATATCCTACGTCGCATCCAAATAATTATCTTCTCAACACCAAAAATTATTTCAACTATATCATCATAACCACAATAATTTTCTAAACGTTCTAGACCCATCAAACATTTAATTTGACCAAGTGGGTCCCATATCATTTATTAAATCATCCAGTTTCGGTAAATCTCAATTTACCGATAATTCACCTCTAATGTCTAACGAGATCTCCCATAATTATTTGACCATAAATAATCAATTATCATTATCCAATAAATTTATTTTCTTTAAAATCTGGGATGTTACACTCGGCGACTAAAAATTTAAAGGATGTCATGTTCGGTGATAAGAAATTTAAAATGGTGCCTTTTTTGGCGACTGGAAATTTAAATCAAGTTTAAAATCCAGGGAGAAACCTTTAGAATTGCAATCTTTATAGATTTTAGGTTTATACTAATGGGTGAAAAGGATGAACGGGGTGATCTTCTCTTCTGAGCATGTATGCGGCATGATCCCTGTGATGCTTGTCTTAGGTGTTAACAGATAGCAGAAGCATTTTACTTCCTGACCTTTTTTTAAAAAAATAATTGTCATTGCCTTGTTTTATTTTGTTAAAAACACATGTTTTGCCACATTAATGAAACTCATGTATAAATGCGTATTGAAAAGGTAGCAACTTTATTTATGTGAGTTGATCCAACACGGGAAAATACAAAGGGAAACCAGATGCAAAAAAGAAACAAATATGGTCAAAATTTTGTTTTTTTCTTTGTTTTGGCAAAGCATCTCTTAATTGTGTCTGTATTTATGGGCATCGGTAGTATGCTTTCCATGTTGGTTAATAACGAAGCTTTCCTAAATGGTAGATGGGCCCCTTTTAATTTCTGGACCTAGTAATGTTGTCGCCCACATCATGTCATGAAACAAGATTACCATCGCCCTCTGATAAACTGCCCTAGTGTTCTTCAAACCAAAGGACATCAACAACTTAATCAACCTTCCTCATTGTTCTTGACTAAAGGAAATGTCAATCTTGACCTATTTTTATCCTCTTCATTCTTTGAATTGATGGTCTCAATTACCTCTTGATAGAGCTAAATTTCTCTAGCCTTTTGTTCCAACATCCTGGTTAATTCAGGCGAGGGACCATAGTCTTCCTTACCCTCTTCATCAGCATGATCAACTGAATACTCAAAGTTGTGAAATGGGATCTCGACCTTACTATTTTTGAGTGGATCATTTTTGGATATGCGTTAGGGTGAATGGTCAAATAAGGGATAAAGGGAAAGGGAATCGATAAATATGCAAAGAAAGAGATATTCAAATATGCATCTATTAATGAAATTTTTTAAAAAAATATATGACAAAACATGTTTCGCCCTTATTATAAAAAGAAAAAACTCCAAAGCCTTGAGCATAGCAATGGGAATATCAAGTTATTAAGGCAATTACAAATTACTTTGAATCAAAAATTAAAGTCATGGGAAGCACAACAACCTCCCTATTACAAAGTTTCGTGCCCGGTGAACAAGGGCATACGAAGCTTACGTCATCACAAGAACTGTCTTCAATGGCAGCTACTTGATCTTCTTCCATAACATTAACTCCAAAGCACTCGTGGTTAGGCAAGGGATTTGTAGCCACATTCAGATTTCCTTCCTGGAAATTAAGCCACTTGGCTTTAACCAGGTCACGCACTTTGTATTTTAGAGCCAAATAATTTTTTGTCGAGTGCCCTGGTGCTCCTACATGATAGTCACACTGAGCATTCAGATCGTATCCCTTGGGATAAGGTGGTTCAAGAGTTTTGGAAGGACAAGGCACGGCAAGGGAGTTTTGGATAAGTTATGGCAGCATCTCAGTATAACTCATAGGGATTGGGTCAAACTTAATAGGGTCGTGGTCATTGTTTTCCCTTCTCTGGTTCTGATTAGCGTTTGGTGGTCGAGTCCATTGTTGTGGTGGTTATATTGGCATGCGTTGGTGATTGTGTGGTGGCATGGGTAACTGATAACGAGGTGGTTGAGGGAAAGACTGGGGAGAGTAGTTGTTCGTAGTAGCGGCTACCTAAGGATACGACGTGAACTGATAGGGGTTGGTAGGGGAAAAATGCAGGGTTGTACGACCTTTGATGAAAGTTTCCTAGATCGTTGGTAACAACATTAGTCTCACTTTCCTTCCCCTTTTCGATTTGCACATATTTTTTCATGGAAGGTTCCCCATATAAAGTTTGGGCAATTTCCCTGTCCTTACCCTATTTTCTACTCTTTCCCTAATAATGACGATATTAGAAAAATTTGAAGATACGTTTCTGATCATCCTGTCATAGAAAGGATCTTGAAGTGTGTCGGTGAACATTGCCACAATCTCCTTCTCCAGCAGCGGTGGGTTCACTTACGCAGCCATTTTTCGCCAATGCTGGGCATATTCCTTGAAAGACTCATTATCTTTCTTAGTCAAATTTTGTAACTACTGCTTATCAGGCGTCATGTCCAGGTTGTACTTGTACTGTTTTAAGAAAGCATCAGCTAAGTCTCTCCAGTAATGTATGTGAGTGCATTCTAGATGCGTATACTAAGTCAAGGCGGCTCCTGCTAGACTATCTTGGAAGTAGTGAATAAGCAGCTTATCATCGAAGGCTGGAAGCCATCTTCCGACAATACATGGTCAGATGATTCCGAGGACAGGACATGCCTAAGTATTTGTTAAATTTAGGCATTTTAAATTTAGGAGGTATCACCATATCTGGGACTAGACAAAGTTTAGATGTGTTCATTGAACCAAAACCTCCCACACCTTCCAAGACACGTAAGCGCTCCTCGAGAATCTTTATCTTTCTCTTAGGCTGAGGAGTTACAACTGCAAGATTGGTGTTCCACACGACGACAGGGCGAGGAATCATATACCCATAAGGATAGTTATGTTATGATCGAAGGTGAGGAAAGGGTGGTGTTCGATATGTAGGATTTGATTGCGTTGCACCTTATGGGTTCTGAATAAGTGGAATTGTTAGAACTGCACGTGACTGAGTGTTCTGAGGCTTAGAGATGTATGGGTTTGGCATTTGATCTTAAACCTGTGGATTTGTTATGGGTATTGCATTCCCATCTTGTGGACCCGAGATTACAAGAGGAAAATAACCAGGACGTAAACCATACTGCGGAAAGGGTATGAGGTTGCCATCCTGATTGGTGAAAGCTTAAAGAGGCATGTATCTATATGGCATTGCCATAAGATGGAAATTGTGTGGTGTGAGGATCAGCAGTTTGGTCATAGTTTTTGGTATTATTAGTCGGTGTAGCATCCTGGGTTTGGGTAGGAGTAAAACCATGAGGATACAGTGGAGGAGTTGGTTGTTGCTCGTTGTTTATGGAAGGGCCCCCCTCAATGACTCTTTTTTCTAGAAGCCTGGTCAACTCGGTTATTTGTTCCCTTAACTGGTTGGACTCGTTCCTTAAGTTCTCTATCTCGTTATCCGTCTGAGCCATGAGTTCTGCCTGAGCCGAAGTTCTGCAAGGGTGCCTCCCCGTGATTTATTTTTTTTAAACAAGATGTATTAATGAAAAGGAAAAGGAGACAAAAAAAAAGAAGAGAAAAAAATCAACTTGTGGGCTTGTTCAATCATTATTTCAAAGTTTAAGAATAAGTTACGGACTTCTCAGAACGTCTGATTTTTCAGAAAAGCTTTGCATAAAAAATTTATGATCCAAGGAGCATGTAATGAAATTGAATGGACTTGAGAACCACTTGGCCCATATCAAATTATTGGGCTTTTTCTTCAAAAAAATTTGTTAGGGAAGGAAAAAATCTTTTAATTTAAAAAATGAAAGGTAAAAGGAATGTTCCCCCTTGTGTACCCTAAATAAGGTTTATCTGAAGGCTTTCTATCAGTTCTAAGGCTCCTCTAATAGTGTCCTCTCATGTTGGGCGGCTATCTTAAATTACTAAGGGCCACTAGAATTTATACTCCATCCATGATGTTGACCATAATGGTAGGAAACCTACCAGGTATGGGCACCATGGATAAGTCACGCTCTACTTGAAGCTCTCACGATGTCAGATGCAGATGAACATCCCAAATGACACCGTTACACAACCTCCCCTAAACTTAACATTTTATTCGGACCTTTGGGTGTAGGGTCCCACTCGAAATGTGTGTGAAAAGTGAAATTGTAGTGTGTGGGGGCAATATATACATGTACCTTACCTTTCCCATGCAAGAAACAAATATAGAACAATTGCAAATAAATCATCTACCCTAGGGTTAAATAACACAATAATATAATATTCTCTACCCTAAGGTTCCATAATAACATATATCGACAAAACTTATGGCACAAACACGTAGGCAAGATGTTATATGAGATTATTCAAATATGCTTAAACAAATTGAATGGGGTTGACTCTCTAAAGTCCCAGTGGAGTCACCATATGTCGCAACCAGAATTGCGGCGGGAGGCCGACTATAAAAAGAAAATTTAGTTCCTGAATTTCTTTCGGAAACCGTGGAGTCGCCACCAATGTTTTTTAGGTAAAACATCGAAAAAACCTTAACGTGAAGGTACTGGTCCTAAATTGAGATTTTAAGTTCAGGAGTCTGATTACAAGTGGGGAAGGTATTAGCACCCCACACTGTTCGTTTTAAACGGTTACCCTAAATTGTTTAAGTTTGTGAATAATCCTAATAATTTATAATTAAAATCTCTTAAAAGCACCCTATGGGTATATTGTCGATTTAAAAATCAAAGTTATATTTTGTGATTAACAGGACGTCTCTTCCAAATTAATTAGGTCATCGTTAAAATATTATTACTTCATTATTATTATTTTTTTATTAAAGAGATGTGTTTATTTTTAAAATTTAGGCTCGACAGGATTGATTGTTCCCACTCCTACGTATTCCCTAAGCATAAGGGGAAATCAGGGTTACATAGTTCTTTGTTATATTCTTAAAAAACGTGAAGTTAAAAAAATATCAAGATTTAAAAATATCAATCAACGGGACGTCTCGTCCAAATTAATCTTGAATATTTTATTATTTAAAAAAGGAACTTTTGGTTTATTGATTTTATTATTTTTAGAGAGAAACTTAATGACCTAAATTAATTTTTTTCAAAAAGAAATTTGTATTATTTTAAAAAAACAAGATCAACAGGACATGTCGTCCAAATTAATCTCTATTGTAAATATTTTAATTTTTGTCACATGTTAACATCATCAAAATACTTAATTAATAAAAAAATTGAAACATGGATCCTCCAAATTAATCCCTAATGTAAAGATTTTGATTTTGTTACATGTCAACATTATTTTATTTTTCATCTTATGATAATAATAACAAATATTAAAAGGTACTCTGTATTACTGATTATTAGAATTTTTCTAAAGGAAAAAGGACATCTTACATTTAATTATGCCTATCATAATTCTCTAGGAGACGGGAATTGTGGATAATCACAACAAGAAATAAAAGGAAAAAGAGAAAATACCTAGTGTTATTTTTCTAATCCTCAAGAAGACAGGAATCACAGATAATTACAACCAGAAATTAAAGGGAAAAAAGAAAATATCTAGTGTTATTTTTATACTTATCTGAGAAAATAGGAATAACATATAATCACAATAAGAAATTAAATGGAAAAAGAGAAAATACTTAGTGTTATTTTATAATTCTCTAGGGAGACAAGAATCACATATAACCATAACAAGAAATTAAAGGGAAAAAGAGAAAATACCTAGTGTTATTTTATAATTCTCTAGGAAATAGGGATCACAGATAATCACAATAAGAGATTAAAGGGAAAAAGAAAAAAATACTTGATATTATTTTTTATCTTCTCACGAATTTCTTTCTCCAATTTTTGCCCAAATCTTCTTGCATTTTAGCGTTAAATACATACATATATATATATATATATATATATATATATATATATATGTGTGTATGTGTGTGTGTGCGCGTGTGTATAATAATAATTTGCTGACTTCCTCCCTGATTTCTTTGATTATTATATATATAAGGTAATAACCTGCACGTGAATTATGTGCCTTTCCTTACCTTCGCATGCTTCCTAATATATATATATATATATATATATATATATATATATATAAGGATGTATCATGTGAGAAAGGTTCTCTTATGTGAGAGTGAGAGGGGTAAATATGGGTCGTGGATGGTTGAGATTAATCATGTGAGTTTTTTAAGAAGTCATATGATTATGTGACTTTTAAAAACTTTTTATTTCAACCACCTATGTATGGTTATACGGCCCAGATTTGTCTCTCTCACTCTCATATAAGAGGACTTTTCTCATAAGATAATCTAATCCCTTTATCTAAATTGATTAGTGTCCTTAATATAATAATAATATACATATTTCTATTCCTTTCTATTTTTTGTACATAATAATATATCCTTCCACTTTTTTATCTAATATATATATATATATATGATATTTCAATGTGATTAACTTTCCATAAGTGGCGTGAACACTAGATTTGCATATAATAATAAATCTGATCCCTTATATATATATATATATATATTAAAATAAGCCTGATTCCTTTTATCAAATAAAATTTGTTCTATTTTTACTTCAAAATTTAAACTTCCCTTCTTTGTCATATCCAATTTTTTTTTTGAAATTAGAATCCAGTCTCTTCAATTTTATGGTTCTGATGGTGATTTAAAAATTTTAAAGGTCAAAACCAGGATTAATAATTTAAAATTCAAATAAGCCCACAAGTTCACTTTTTTCTTAAAAAAATAAAAATAAAATAAAATAAAATCCTAAGTTAGATAAAAATAAAAGTAAAAATTAAAATAATAATATTAAAAAAAATTTAAATGGGGCCGGACAAAATTGAGCAGCAACATAAATTAATAGTATTTCAAAATTGTCTTTTGGGGTTTCTATTTCTAACCATATATCCTTCTACAGTTGAACATTGTCTTAATCATATTTCTCTTCATGTTATAAGAAAACTATTTTCCCGTTCTTAAACTTTTTTCAAATTCTTCCACCAAATTGAACATTTTAAAAGTTTATCAATCTTCCAGCTATGCATACCCTATATATTTTAGATTGATATATTTTACTACATAAATTATTATTTTCTATACATTCCACACCTAATCCTTTTTTACTAAAATTAAACTAATATTTTTATTTTATTAGTTTTTATATATTTAATGTGTGTATATATTAATGCTAGTGAAAGTTATATATATTAATGTTATAAGATATGTAATTATAGATATTAAAATAAATATAATTGAATATATTAAGACTAATATTTTATTTTATTAGCATATTCTTAGTTATTATAAAATATATATAACTAAATTTAATTTTATGTAAAAGTATTCAATATTGGTAAAATAGTATAAGGAATAATATCTAATAAGATTTTTTATTTATAACAATTGAGCAGTTGTCCCAGTGATTGATGTGTTTTGTTGTGTTTTATGGGTATCAAGTTTGACTCTTATTGCATGTAACTTGGTTGGAAAACTTACACCCAGAAACAATAGAGTTTTGGTATAAAATTACACAAATGGGTAATGTTTGAATTAAACAATTAACGAATTCCTATTATATTTTTTAACATGTAATTTAGCTTATAATTTAATATTTTCGAAATATTTAATATTTTAAATTCTATACTTTAGTTTATAATTTAATATTTCTAAAATATTTCATATTTTAAAATTTACTATTTCATATTTCCAAGGATCAATTTTTTTCTAACAAGTACACAAAGAAAATAAGGGAGAGTGTCAAGTGCCAAGTTTCTCATTTTCTTTTGTGCACTTGACACTCTCCATTTATCTCTTTTATCATACACATTTTTAATCTTGTAGCTTCAATGATTGGAATGTGTTTGAATGTGTAAACAGGATCAAGAATTTTGATAATGACAAAAACACTCTTGAAGAAATCCTTGCAAAAACAAAGACATGAAATCAGACCCTGAAATACAGCGAAGATAATTGATTAGGAAGACCAGGCTAATCGATTAGGGTCGTTCTGTTTTAGAAACAATTATATTAGGCCATAAGATAATCGATTACAGCAATCAAGATAATCGATTACAAAGCTACTGGAATTAAGCTAATCGACTACACACATGATATAATCGATTACCAATATCAAAAATGGCATTAAAGGCATCAGGTATAATGGCTAATCGATTGAGGGAATTTATACAATCGATTAGAAGGCTACTAGGATTAAGCTAATCGATTACCAGACAAAACTAATCGATTAGGAAGCTGCGAAGCCAAATTAAATGCATCAGGTATAGTTGCTAATCGATCGCATGACAAGATGTAATCGATTAGTTGTCCTCTGACTTGAAGATAATCGATTACAGCTCGAGGGTGTAATCGATTACGATAGTGGGAAAACACTTTTAAGTGGGAAACCAGCACATGTCTCCACCATTTTTTCAGAATCCCACTATGTGCAACGGCTAGGAAGAAGAAAGGCACTTCTCAAGCTCTCAAATGGCTCTATAAATTGAAGAGAAATTCAAGCACAAAAACACACCAAGAAGCTACAATTCCTTTGCTCACTCTTGTGCTTTGTAAGCTTTATTCTTGTATATCTTGAGATTTCATTTGTATATCCTCTCTTCTTGAGAGATTAGAAATTGTGTGAGCTATCAGTTGCTTATCCACTCTATTAAGAGAGTCATTTCCTTGTAAACACTTCAACAAACACAAAAGATTTTCACTCTAGGTTGAGTGGTCACAAAGGTTGGGGTTCAACCTTTGGGTATTGAGAGTTTGAGAGATTGGGTGGGTTGCCCTTGTGCTAGTGAGGATTGAGTTCTTAAGTGTGGGACACTAGGAAGCTGTAATTGCTCATAGCTTGTATCTCTAAACTTCAATAGTGGAAATCCTCTAAGTTGGTTGCTTAGAGGCGAGACGTACACCGGTGTTGGTGGAACTCGTTATATCGGTTTGCAAGTTCCTCTCCCTTACTCTTTTACTTTCATATACTGCAATTGGTTGATTTGTGTTGATTGATTGAGAATTGCATACTTGAGCTTGTCAAATTAGATACATTTCAAATACTGCCCACCAAGTGTTTGTTAAATTGCTTCAGCTATATTTATCCTTGTTGTGCATTGCATACTACCTTTAACTTGATTTAACTTGCATTCTATTGTAAACTTGGATATAAAAATCAAGTTCAAAGGCATTCCAATTCAAAGTTTTTAAAACTCAATTCATCCCTTCCTCTTGAGTATTGAGGCCACTTGAACAACATGGAAAACAATATCATATATAGAGAGGACCCACAATTTTAGTAGATCAACCTAAGATTGAATTACACCAATTACATGCAAATGTTGCTAATTTAAGAAAACATTTTACTTGTTAAAACTTTTTGAAATGAACTATATGTTAATGGAAGAGTGGGTAATGCATATGTAAAAAAAATTGGAATCAACATCATGCGTATACATACTTCTAAGAACGCTAATGATGTAATTGTAGAAATTCAAACACATTCACTTAGAGGAAGGCAATATTTCATTTTCTTCAACCCTAATTTTGGAAATTTAAACGGTACAGTAAACAAATTGATTTTTATCCAAACACAAAATTATACAAAACCATATTTGTCAATATTTCAGTTATTGGAACGAAGGTTGGGCTATTGGAACAATTAACCCAACAAGCTATTAATAACCTAGTCGACTCTATTTTTACCATATACAATGCATAAATTTGTGTCATTAAGGGCATAACCTAGTCTTTTCCATTGCAATGAATGCTTAATAATCTATAATCAAATAGATAACAACCTTACAGAAGTATGTATGAGTATCTGTAATCAATCAAAGCCTGAGACGATGATGTTCAAACTCAACCAACAGTGCACGTGATGGGAACTAGAGATACAAATCTGAGAATGGAGAAACAGACAACCACTAAGAAAAGAACGGAACAGGGTTGAACAGATACGCGGCTGAAGAGGAAGAAGACCAATACCTCAATGGTAAACCCAAGACAGAACCTGAGAACGGGAGACAAGCAGAGAAACATGAGGGGAGGAAAGCTTAGAAAGACAGAGTTTGAATGATGAGGCGCGTAGTGTAATGAAAAACTAAAATGAATAGGGTTTTAAGTTATAAACTTTGGTTACTTATAAAAACGTGTTTATATTAGAGATATAAACACGGTTGAAATGGTAACTGAGTTTAAATATTTAGTAAAATAAATAAATACAAAATTCATAAAACATATAAACACAGTTGCCCATATAACTGAGTTTGTATCTATATAAATATCAACTCGGTTGGAATGGTAACTGGGGTTAAATATTTACCAAAATAAATAAAGCTTAAACCATATAAACATAGTTGTCTATATAACCGAGTTTATATCATCTTTTAAACTCACTTACCATGTCACTGTGGTTATATTGTTTTCCTTCAAATTTCAAAAATGCTATTGTGTGTATATTAACTATGTTACCTTTTAACCAAGTTAATATTTCGTATTTATATCTATATTTTGCACTAGTGTAAAAACAAAACACAGAAATTGGGGAGTTTTAATTTAAGCAAGAATGAAGAAAACCAATTTTAAATAAACGAGATTTAATTAATTTAAAAGCAATTAACTCATGATTTCTACTTCGCAAAACAATTTTGGAAAACATAATCAATTCTAATCCAATTCAAGAATTCAAATTAAAGAACAAGTGTCTTTAATTTAAATTCCTTGAATAACTGTTGAATAAATGTCTTCAATTGATTCAATAAGATTCTCCTTAATTTGATCTCAAAAATTCACACTAATCAAACATACTTTTGATATCGCATGAGTAATGAATTCGAAAAGTATGAATTACTTAGAATTGTATCAAAATGATCTGAGTTTGAATTATAAATGGTTGTGACAAAAATTAAAGATTGGATTGGATTGAGAGAAATAAAATGTTTATCCCATTACTTTGCGAGCTCGAAACCGTAGATTAATTTAAGAGTTTACTCCTCCATCACTTTGAAAACAAAAACACAATTTGAATTCAATCACAATGAAAAGCATAAACGAAAGACAAAACGTGAAAGAGAAAAGAGGAAAACAAATTCTAGAATTAAAATTGTAAATTAACGTATAAAGGAAAAGTGTGTACAAAATTCCTCCAATGCCAAACATAACCTTTATACCAATCACCATCATCATCCTCTATAGTGCACATAACATAAAATGTAATGTAGTAATAGTAATATGTTTATTCTAAAAGTAGAAAATTAAAAGGCTATTTTTCTAAATAGGTAGTTGGCCAATGTAGTTATTGTTCAACTTTAATTTATTATTACTAATATGATCAACCATGATATAATTCGTTACCTTTTCTAGCATGGTGGTTATTGGTTTGTTCCTTGCATTCACAAGCTTTACAGTAAGCACCTCATAAGCATTTGGTGATGTTATCAATTTAAGGTTATTAACTAACATGGGACTTTGTCTACAAAGATTTCGGAAATGTATTGAGATAGTCATATATTCTTTTGATTAATCATGATGTTATTCATGTGCATTTCAAATTGCGTCAGTAGGGGCTCTTGCATATTACCACGACAATGTCCTTAGCTCATTTTCCTTCCATTGCTTTGAAATTTTTTCTGGATGAGCCATACATAAAACCTATGGTGCATACTTGACATAATGTCTTACGAAATAGGGACTAAATATTGTTAGACCAATAAAAAGATATACATGAATTGTATTAGTTAGTCCCTTAAATATCTAAAGTCATGCTATTGGGTCCCTGAGAGTAATGTAAAATAAAACATATAGTTATTTATATATTACCTTCTACATATTTGAAACCAAGTTCTATGCTTTCTCCTTGTAGTCTGTAATGTCTAGATGTAACATCCCTAAAAATCATTTCTAGTTATATTTTTTTTCTATAACAACCACACATGAGCTAGGGGCCAAATATGATTGTTAGCAACTTTGTGTCACTTTTGTAAGCAACTTAACTTTGTGGTACCACCTCAAAAAGACACCATCTAAGGAATGTAAAGGCCTATAACCAGCTACGAAAACAATTTTCCAACTAGCTAGTCAAATGTCCAACCTATAATAATAAGCCCCCCATCAAGTATTGTTTTCATCTTAATAGTAGAACCTAAATTGTTTTTTAGTAGTGCAACACAATAATTTCATAAAACACTAAATTTCTTTTTCTTGTTTCCTTCAACTATTTCTCTGGCATTCCTTATAGACTTGTAAATCAAACTAGCCTTCAGTTTCATTTCATACTTCTCTTTGAACATATCAACTTCTCCATGTTTGACTTTTAGGTTCCCTTTCAGGAACTTAACTAGCTCTCTGATTATTCTTATAAGTCCTTGCATAGATGTGTTTTGTATAGAAAGTTTTGATTTTGAAGCGACCTCTATCATTCACCCTATTGCAAAATATTTCCCATCCATATTTCTTAACTTTGTAAGTTACCCTTGCCCTAAACTAGTCATTTTTTAGCATTTAATTTTCCTACCCTCCTAGATTGTGTAGTCTTTCATGGCTTGTTTAAATATATTAATGTAGGGAACTTCATCCTAAGCTCCAACGTGATATGTCTAAAAGTTACAGCCTAATTAAATCAGGTCATATTTCCCTAAAATCAACTTTATCATCTAAACAACCAAGAGTCTTCAACTCCCCAAGCACTCATGTTTAATCATCCTTTTCACTTCCAGATCCATTTGTCCTCTTTGTCAACAACCCATCCCTCATCACTGTCTGGCCCTACTATTATACTCTCTTAGAACTTCTTCTTTTATCTTGAACTTGTTTTCTATTAGTTTTTATACTAGTTCAAGCTTTTCTTGTTTTTGTCCCTTTTCTTTTTTCCATCATTTCCTTTCCCCATCCTTGCCCTATTTTGTAAGTTATCTCATCTTGTGCAAAATGTCATATGCACTACTAGCCACTCCCACCTCATCACCATCATCACTAGATATTCCATTTGTTACCCAAGTGGCCTTAATACTCAAGAAAGAGGGTGAGTTGAGTTTTAAAACTTTTTCAAGAAATGCCTTTGAACAAGGTTAGTTTTCTAAAATGATTGATGGAATATGAATACACTCAACTAGAATATGTGCAAGATTAAACCAATTCAATCTACATAATTCAATAGGTAAGATAAAGTATAGAATGTAAACAATTTAAGGAACAAAAGCTTACAAATTGACTCGTTCCACCATTCCACTATGGTGTACATCTAGTCTCTAAGCAAATCATTTAGAGAAATTCACTATTTGAAGAATCTAAGTACAAGTTAACCGATTACAACTTCTCGGTGTCCCCTACTAAAAGCTTAACCCTCACTTTCAAGGGCACCTCACCCTTCTCAGGATCTCTTTAAATACACAACTCAAAGGCTATCCTCTAACCTTTGCAATGATTCTGAATTTCATAATAGGGATTATACAAATTGAATAAACTCTTAAAAGAGTGGATATACAAATTGAAGCTTATAGAAAATTCAAAGAAGAGAAAGTATGAGCTCAAGAGAGATTTAGAAATCAAATGATGTTTTCACTTAGGTTATTTAAATGTGTTAGAAATGTGTATTTATAAAGTTCTAAACTTAATATAGATGTTTAGAGACGTTATGATTTGAAGGTACCCTTTGTGTGAATTTAAGGAAAGTTATTTACCAATTATTACATTGTGGTAATCGATTATTAAATCTCTGACTTCTAGACACAAATTTCAGTCTTCAGTAATTCATTAGCCTTAACAGGGTAATCTATTATTGACCCTTATAATTATGAAATTTTTAACCTTTAGAAAACCTTTAAATATGTTACAAAACACTTGTGATGCATAAAAGGCTTTCCTCTAACTGTTCTAAGGAATATTTTCATCTTTTGAAAAAATTAGCTTAGATTCAAAAAAGGTTTAGAGCTCACAGTTCTATTTCTAAGATTTCTTATAACATAAATACTAGGCTTAAAAACTATTTCCTCTTGAAGCTTGAGAAGCCTTGTATTTCTTGGCATGAAGTTCTTGATCTGATCTTTCTTAGTTTCACCAATTTTCATAGGTTACTTATGTCGTGTTTGACATTACCTTATGAAGTATGTCTTATTTCCTGTTAGTCATTTGTTTAATCTTTTTTAGGTGTTTGATTCATGGCATTCAACCTAGCTAGGTCTTCACCAACATAGTTTCTTTCATCCTTATATATTGAACTAACCTCATCTACAAGGTGTTTATAATACACATCAATCACTTTAATAATGCTCGTAGTTGTTGTTACCATGGCTAGCACATAAGCATCCCTTTTAAGGGGACTCAACCCTTCATCAAACTTAAATTTAGAGTCATGCCCAAAGATGTTCACAACCTTGTAGAACCACTTACTCTCAACAAACTTAGAGAATGAAAAATAATCAGCCATCTTTATCCAATATGTTCATTGTTTAATATTTCCCCATTTATACCTTGTCTAACTTCCCTCTCATGAATAAGTCAACTACCATAGTTAAGCTAGATTATTGTCTCCTAAATCATATAAACATGATATTAATGACGAGGCAATCATTAACTTGGTTTAATAAATTTTTAAGGCATAAAGTATTAGTATCCTCAAAAGGATAAACATATGCATCAAATAATATTACCTAACATTACAAATGTATTAAACAAAAGTATGTATAACAAAAACTAGTTAATTCATATGCATCATTTATGGACCACAAAACAGAGATTCCCCTCTTAAAACTAATAGTAAATATTCACCACACCACATCAAACACATGTAAGAATTAAGAGACCATAAACCAAACAAAAAAATGCCCCCTCCCCAAAACAGACCATATCTACAAGTTTGCATTAAAAGTCAATATCTCCTTCAATTTAATTATTCAAACCATGACCCATCCTTAATAGAAGCATTCACCTATGTCCCTTGAAATCCCCTTTTTAAAACTAGACAAACAAATATAATGTGAATTGGGTCACATACCTAAGTTAGATCACCCATGTCATTCAAATGCACCACACCAACCATGGTCATCGCCTCTCTTATCACCAAGGTTCATGACTTCTAGTTCACTATTGTACACAGTTTAATTTCCTCTAAAATTACCACTTATGCATACTTATCAAAATGCGTGTATTAAGTTCAGATTGGAATCGTTCTAACATGACACGTATCAATAAATGTGCCACAAGGAAGAATTTAAAGTATCTGTAATAGATTTCATGTTCAAAGACCTATAACCCTTATGAAATGCATGAGAGGTGACTATTAGAGTGAATAAATGGTTGGTTGGTTATTAGTTTGTCGCTTAGTTTATTATAGTTTGTTTGTCACCCATTACTCATTAGGACCTATATGTAATTTAACTTTGTAATCATCTTTTAACAATGAATTTATACAATATTGTGTTTGAGTCCCTACCCTTTTTTGCTCATACTCATAATTTCCACATAGTATCAAATCTCTCTCCTTTGAGGTAAGGAATGATCCAAAAATTTTTGGTTCTGCTAAAAACCTATTTTCCCCCTACACTCTTATTCTCCATACATGCTTCTATGGTAGCTACAAGAATCAATCAACAATATTTAAATCTTTCAACCTTGCATATCACCATGTATGATCCTTTATCTTTCCTTCTTATTCATATAATTATCTCTCACCTATGGAGATTGACCAAGAAAGAAAAGAAGTTTCAATTGTTTCCCATCAACAAGATTGATGTTCATCTATTTTCTAGTTTTGCAAAACACAAACAACAATAAAGGCTAACATCATTCTCTCCTATATTCAGGGATTTCAATATCGACGTAAGGTTCAATGACATTTCAGATAAAATTAAATATAAGGAAGAGAAACATTTTGTGGCTCTTCCTAATTTACAAGAGATAGAAGACAAGCTTCACAAACTCAATGAGAATCAAGGAGGTGAGGTCTTCATTAACAAATGACAGATCGCATGGTGGAAACTAACATTTTTCTTAATCATGTCCAAGAAACCTAAAATGTATTAGTTGTATATGAATGATTACATGATCATTAGGCTAAGGATTCATGTCATTCTTTGGGTTAGGGAGTTTGAAGGAAAGAAAAACATGTTTGTCTCGGTCAGGAATCAAGCCAATATCACCAAAGAAGAGGATAATGATTTAATCATTGTCTTAGAATTACTTCGTGACCATGTTCTTTACATGACGGATCCTATGTTCCAAGTAACCAAATTGAGTTTGCAAGTTTGCTTTATTCCATAACGTAAGTCTCTACACATGCATGAGAAAGAGATGTTATTTCTACAAGCGCAATGTATACGTACACCATTGGAATCTCTTCAAATATCAACCACGATTATGCAAAATTAGTTTGGTATCATCCTAATATTGTCATTTTTCATGCGTATGGCTTTTCGCGATTGGCAATTTCATGGAGGAAGATTGTTTAGAGTCTCAACTTGTGGGATTATACCTAAGTTTGGTAGAATGTATGATGCTAGAAGAAAGAAATTGGGTGTTTCACTCAAGTTGTTTATGAAATACCAAAATAAAGTTTAGGTTAAATGTGTTCATTATGGTAATTTCTTGTATCCTTTTAATGTTTCAAACTAATAATTGGTATTAATTATTAGTTTAAGAGGGGATAGAGTAGATAGATGGTTAGTTGGTTATTAGTTTGTTGCTTAGTTTATTATGTCTTAGTTAGCTTTCTATTCTCACTGATTAGGACCTGGAAATACCTATGTAATTGGTCTTTGTAATCATTTTTAAACAATGAATTTACATAATATTGTGTTTAGGTCTCTACCCTCTTTTCTTGAAATTCCACAATGGTTGTTGAATTAAGGGAACACGATGCTAACAAAAATGAGTGACCGAGAAATATGTTTTCTCTTTTAAAGAGGAAACAACAAAGCACACTAAAGTCTTGTTCATGTTAAGCAACAATAAAGTTACATATTATTTAACATCAATAAATTAAGGAGAGAATAGCTTAAGTATGGTTTTAATCTTTTTATGTTTTAATTAAATTAATTGTATCTTTCTTTCTCAAATTTAAGAATTTGACCTTCTTTTTGGTTTTCTTTAATTAAAATTGATTCGTCCCCGACCGAGTCTAGGATCCGGTGTCGGGACGGCCTTAAGAGTTGAAGACTGAATGGAATTGAAGACCGGCTATATGTATCCGGTCTCTCTGATCCGGCCTCTCGGTATGTGGAGGTCGGTCTCATTGTCCTGGAGATCCTTCACACCGACCTCTCATGTTGGTGTGGGCGACAGGTGGTGTCACCTGCGAAGATTCTCCGACAATTAAGTTAGAAGAGTTTCTGATGAACTCTGTAATACTTAAGCAGTATAATAGTGAAAATGAGAGTAAGGATAACATCAGCTTTGACATGTATTGCAACATGTTATTTATAGTTGAGTGTGGAAGATGAATCGTTGGGTGTTAGTGGGCCCACTGGTTCTGATAACGTGTATCAAGAGTCAATCCGGGTGGGCCAGCATTCAGAGTATGCCAAGAGAGTAGGTGAATTATTAGTGTACTTTTCTGTCACATGGATGGAGGATAATCACCTTTTCCGTAAATTTCGCTGGTGATTGTACCCATTCCTATCAGTGAATGAAAGAGACATATTCCGCTGTGCAGAATACCTTTCCTGTTATGATACTGAAGCAGTCGGTATTCTTGACTAGTGTAGGAGAGCAGATAAGCCAATCGGTGTCTCGGATGTCACCTCGGACGACTGGTGTAAGAGAGGTTTGCCGAGTGTGTTGCAGACCGGATTGGTATTCTTGACACCGGTTGAACACTAGGGCGGCTATAATGACTTCACTTTAGGTGAGACCGGATCAACATGTTTACTAACTAGATCATTATCCTGGGATACCGGTTGACTTCTAGGAAGGCTGAGTCGGCCTTTTGTCCTTAGAACCGGTAACCAGACCGGATATCCTTGGGGCCGATATCCAGATCGGATCAAAAATCATTAAATTCTATTGTTTCTAAATCTATCCTAAATCCTTATAAATTGAATTAATTAAATTACTTTTTTTATAAAATTTATTAAAAAGAAAAAATAATAATAAAGGGTATGAAATTACAGTTGTATAGTGTGTATACTTGATGAGTTTACACTTCACCTCCAAAATGATAAACTATTGTTAAGTATGCTTAGCCGTAACAAAAGGACCTTAGGAGTTTCATGAGCCTTCACACATTTACGAAGTCTAGTGGCGGTCCCTCCTTGGTATGATTTTCCGACGGGATGTAAGTGCTCTCAAAACCACTTGATCCGGTCTTGATACCGGTATCCGATCTACACGACATATTTCAACGTCTTTGTCAATTCGCCAATGTACAACCGGTGTCATCGGTATACATCCGGACTCTAATTCCGTATCAGGCGCTCTCCCTATACTGGTTGTCCAGGATAACACCATGACACCGGATAACACACATGTCACTATGTAGAAGACAAAAGGCATTGCTACAGGGACCGATCAATAATTCCCTGCACTACGAGCCAAAATCTACTCACGGGAATGGTCAATTTGTCCCTTAATTCTAGCCTATACTCCCTACGCTCAATATAAAATGGCCACTTGACCCAATCATACTAGTAAGTGCATAATAAAATAATAATTTAAAGTATTATTAGAGGTTAGTGGTTCCCCATTAACGGATCCTCGAATATCGAGCCAATCAGGTATATGAACTCTTTTCATCAATGAAGGGAGGGATCTTTTTGACTCTATCAACTTATAATTACTCTCTGAAAACATTCCTCACTTGGAATATCACCACTGACTTGAGCATCGGAGAATCTTTGCAAGTGACACCACCTTTCACCCACATCAACGCGTAAGGACGGTGTGAAGGACCTCCAGGATGCCCAATCTACTCTCATCTTACAGAGACATCAGATATACAAACCGGATACTCATATAGCCGATCTTCAGAGACGTAATCCTCCTATTATTTGTGATTGACCCGACACCGGATCTCTTGACCCCGGTTTAGGATAGATCATTGGCACGCCCAGTGGGACGCGATAAAGTTATTCCCATATCCTGTGAAAGAACAAGTAATCATCAATGGAAGGTGAAGCACATGATTTCGTGGAGAATCAACCTAAAGGCAGGACCAACCCTAACGCCTTCAGGAAGCTTAACTTCGATCCTCATGGGGGTAGCTCAAAGAAGGTAGTACCAGTGTCTAGCCCCAATCCTCGTGATGAGTTGATCAGTCAACTCCAGAGAGAACTCACAGAATTGCGAAGAGAGAGAAGGCAGAGTAAGGACAAGGAGTCATCTCGCACAAGAGACACTCCCCATACAACCGATGGAGAAATATCCATAACTTTCCAATACTCAAACATCCCCACGTTTGAGGGGAGAGAACAGACCCACGAATCTGATGATGGAGCTGCTTGGGGAAGGAGGGAGCTAATTACAGCACCCCCGGTAACATACAAACTCAAAGTTCCTTTTTCAAGGAGACTTATGAGTGTCCACATCCCCAAACATTTGCAAACCACTCAGCCTCTTTCCATTGGAAAGTATAATGGCGAAACTGATCCTACTAAGCATCTTGATGCTTACGTATTTGAAGCCATGTACTTGGGGGCTGATGAAGACGTAATGTGTCGGATGTTCTCGCAAACATTGTCAGAAGAGGCCCTTAGCTGGTTCAAAGGTTTACCTTCTGGATCCATAGATTCCTGGGCTGAAATGGCAGCTACTTTTGAAACTCACTTTGTCATCTCTAGAGATGTTCCCAGGACATCTCATACTTTGGCCCAAATTAAGCAGGGTGAAAACGAAACCTTAAAGGATTTCCTGAAGAGGTTCTACAAGGAAGTATCCCTGGTTCCTAACCTCACAGAATCTATTAAGCTGTATATCGTTATCGAGGCACCGCAGCCAGGATCAGCCTTTGCTCTCTCACTAGCAAAAAGCCCGCCAACAACGTTTGAGGAGTTTAGGAAAAAAACCTCAAAGTATGTGGGTATAGAGATGCACCTAGAGGCTATGGCTGCAAAGAAAAAGCCACCAACATCACCTTCACAGCCACGGAGAGATAAGGAGAAAATGAGGTCAGAACGCATGGAGAGGCCATTCAACAACCCCAAGGTTAATAACTCCTCTCCTCGACCTCGAGAAAGGCGTGTTAATTCCTTTAGCCATTATGCACCTCTGTCAGCCAGGCCATCTCAAATCTTGAGAGAAGTAGGATGGCCAGCCTTCAGTATCTATGGCATCAGGAGGCCAGCCCCTATGAAGAGACCAGGGAATCCCTGTAAGTACTGTGACTTTCATGAACAAACAGGTCATTCCACTGATGAATGCTAAGCTCTAAAGAACGTAGTCGAAACGTTAATTAGAGAAGGCAAATTAAAGCAGTACCTGTTCAAAGAAAAATCCTTTGACAAGGCAGATCGGAATGAGAAAAGAGAAAGAGATCCAGACGATGGGGATGACAATAACTGTAACCCGGTTAGAAAATTCTCTGCTGCAGTGAAACAGAAAGGTGCAATGACTGATGATACAGCACACAGAGATGACATGCCTCAGCAACAGCGTCAAGGCCGGCGTGAAGTCATTGATATGATCGCTGGAGGGTTCGCTGGGGGAGGAGCTTCAATTACAGCCCGTAAGAATCATCATAGAATGATTCTGTCTATACAAGGAAAAGTTAAAGACAATCGTCCTTACAGAGGAGGGGTTGAAGCTCCAATAATTTCATTCTCTGATGAGGATTTTGGTCCTACCATTCTTGGTGGAGATGATGCTGTAGTCATCGTTGCAGTGATAGCCAACAAGGACGTCCGAAGAATCCTTGTTGACTAGGGAAGTTCCTGTGATGTTATTTTTTATAATTGCTTTAAAATAATGGGTTTTAATGACTCAGACTTACAACCTTACACACAATAACTAACAGATTTCAATGGTACAAAGCAACCAACAAAGGGATACCTTGACACCCTTATCTCCTTTGAAGGTTAGCCAGGAGCCAGAACGGTTAAATCCCGAGTGCTGGTAATTGATGTCGAGTCACTATTCAACGGCATCATAGGACGCCCCACCCTGAATGCTATGGAGGCAGTCGTGTCAACTCCACATCTCCCTATCAAGTTTATTGATAAGGACAATGTTGTTTCATCCATCCGAGGTGACCAAAAGATGGCCAGGTACTGTTACAACCTGAGCCTAAATATGACAAAGTTGGAAGCCTCCAATAAAAAGAGGAAACTCAATGATTGTGGGACAGCTGCTGGTTCTGTGAGCCTTGTCAACCTGGACCCTAGGGCGGATTTGCACATTGATCCGTCCAACCCATCAAAGCCCACACCGGATGGAAGTTCCAGGGACATCGTATTGGGAGATTCTCCAGAAAAGGTCACCCATATTAATGACAAGCTAGATACAGAAATGGAGCAGTGACTGTTGATGCTCCTACAGCAGTTTAAAGACCTCTTTGCATGGACTGCAACCGATATGCCTGGCATAGATCCTACTTTCTGTTGTCATAAATTGTCCGTCTACCCAGAGATGAGACTAGTTGCCCAAAAGAAGAGAAGATTGGGACCAGAGAAACAGAAAGCAGCTTGCCAACAAACCGAGGAATTGTTGAAGGCCGGATTTATCAAAGAAATCCGTTATTCCTCTTGGCTTTAAAATGTAGTAATGGTCCGGAAAGCCAATGGCAAATGGAGAATGTGCATTGACTATGTGGACCTTAACCGTTGCTGTCCAAAGGATCCTTATCCTCTTCCTAACATAGATCGGATGGTGGATGATTCCTTTGGTTATCAGTACCTAAGCTTCATGGATGCGTACTCAGGTTACAACCAAATTCCGATGTGTGAGGAGGATCAGGAGAAAACAGCTTTCGTCAATGATCGTGGTGTCTTTTGCTACACCGTTATGCCCTTCGGCCTGAAAAATGCTGGGGCCATATACCAGCGCATGATCAATAAGGTGTTTAAGGGCATGCACACCAAACTTGTTGAGGTGTACATTGACGACATCATAGCCAAGACATCGGTTGGGGGTTGTCGCGACCGGGATCGCGGCGGCACGGCCGACCCTCAAAAACATTTCGAAAAGATAAAACAGGGAGTCGCCACCAATATTTTTTAGGATAAAATACCGGGAAAACCTTTAATTAAAGCATTGGTCAAAAATAAGATTCCAGATTCGGGAGTCTAATTACAGGTGAGGAAGGTATTAGCACCTCACAGCTGTCCGTTATAAAAAAACGGTTACCTCAATTTGATAGCGCGCATTATAATTAGCCTAATAATTATTTTAACTTCTTCGTGAAAAGAAAAATGTACGGGACGACAGAATAAACAAAAATAAGCAAAAATCAACACAGAATATTTATAAGAGATTAACAGGACGTCTCATCCAAATTAATCTCGCTCCACCATTTTTTAAAGAAAAAATAAAAATAAGATTAACAGGACATCTCGTCCAAATTAATCTTGCTCCGCCTTTTTTAAGAAATATAATAAAAATTACAATAATAATAATAACGCCAATAATAATAATTACAACCTTTATGCCAGTCCAACTAGAAAGTGTGAAACATTCATTTTTATTAATATTTATTAATTAACATAAATTAATTAATAACATAGTCATCAAACAGTAATTAATTTAACAGAAAATAAAATAAATACAAGTATTAAAAATGAGAGTGAGACCAGTGTGGTGAGAAAGGAGTTGGATGGTATGTAAGAGAGAGGGACGGTTGAAGGAGGGGGACAGTGTTGATGAGGAACTTAGTGGGCTGGACAGTATGGTGTGTGAGGAAGGGACGGTGTTAAGGGGATTTAAGGGGCTAGACTATAGTGATTTTTGAGGAGGAAGGGACGGTGTTGAGGTTTAGAGGGCTGTATGGTTGGGAGAGGTGAAGAGAGGACGGTGTGGGAGTTTGTTGGTGAGTTCGGATGGGCGTTTGAAGGGAAGGACGGTTGAGTGTTTGAAGGAGGAAGGTAAAGGAAGAGTGAGCGTGGAGTGAGGGGAATGGGATACTGAAAGGGAGCTGTGAGGTGTAGAGAGGGAGGGACGGTGTAGAGGGGGCTGTGAGGAGAGAGGACGGTGTTTGGATGAAGGGGGGCTGTATGGGAGAGGAGAAGGACAGTTGAAAGGTGGGTGAGGGGACAAAAAAAAATTTGTTTCAGACTCTCTCAAGTGAATGCTTCCAGGATCCTTTCTTCTTCCTTCGTTTGCAGTATTTATAGAATATTTGAGGAGCATGTTGATTGCCTGAATAGACCCGAGACAGCCTGGCTGCCAATTGGTGAGGATTTTTTATTATTTCCTCATTGTCTTGTTGCCAACCGCCCCACGAGATTGTCAAACAACTTGGATAGTGTGTTGGAAACAGCCTGGATCTTTGACAATTAAGGAGAATGGAGGCTGGTAGCAATTCTTTATCATTTTCCTCCTTGTCTTGTTGTGGGCCACCTCCCGTAATTTAAGGATCCACTTGGATAGTGGAAATCCAAGTCAGCATGGTGAAAATCCGAGAGAAAGTGATGGAAATCCGAGTAAGAATGGTAGAATTCCGAGTAAAAATGACTCGGATCAGCCTCTCAGTCAGTATTCATCCATATTGGGAGTCAATTCCGAGTGGAATGAAGCATTTCCCATAGAAAGCCGAGTGAAAATACTCATTCCCGAGTGAGAATTCTTCTGGGAGGAGCCCTCCTATGGAAGGCCGAGTAGAGGTTTTGCTCGGTGTGAGGCTGGTGTTAAACATTCAATCGGAACCGAGTAAAAAGTGACTTGGAACCGACTGAAATGGTTGAATAATGACTCAGAATTGGGTGGAGATGACTCGGAATTGAGTGAGAAATCACTCGGAAATGGGTAAAAAGTGACTCGGAAGTTGAGTGGAAAGGGTCTCGGAAATGGGTGAAAGATGACTCGGGAACGGGTGAAAAGTGTCACTCAGAATTGGCTTGATGAGGGATGACACGGAATTGGTAAAAAGTGAGTCAGAAATGATTGAACACTGACCAAGAACTGACTGAAAAGTGTCAGTCAAAAACTGATCGAAGATTGACTCAGAACTGATTAAAAATAACTCAGAATTAGGTAAGAATGATGACTCGGAACTTGGTAAAAATTGACTCGGAGATGGGTAAAGGATGACTCGGAATCCGAGTGAGAATTGTGAGTCAGATTTGGGTGAAAATTGGTGATTTGGGTTTGGTGAAAATGAGCTCGGTGATGTTGGGGGGCTCGGGTAAGGTTTAAATATGGCTTGAAAATTGGTAGAAATGGGGGCTCGGGAATGGTTAAATGAGTGGCTCGGTTATGGGTAAGAGAATGGCTCGGTAATGGTAAAAGAATGGCTCGAAGCCGACTAAAAATAGAAGGGAATGACTCGGTGCAGACTGGAAAAGCATCACTCGGTGCTGACTGAAGAGTCTTCACTCGGTGCTGACTGAAGAACATCACTCGGTAGACTCCTTCTTCCCTCGGGAATCCGACTGGCTTTTTACTCGGAATTTGGCACTCAGCTCCGACTGGCTCCTCACTCGGAATTTCTTTCACTCGTCAACCATTCCTTCCTTTCCAATCAAAAATGGCTTTCATTCTGAGTCGGCCTTATTTTTACTCGGTTTCAATCACCAATCATCAATCATCAATTGGAGGCTTTCATTCTCTCAGAATCGTTCCATATGTGCATCAATCCACTCGGATATCTGGGAGTCGTCCTCATCTTCCAATTAGAATGGAATTCAGCCATTTACATTCGGAATTGGTCTTATTCCTCACTCAGAATTTAGAACTTGGACAACCACTCGGAAACCGCCTTATTATCACTCGAAACTTGGAAACTTTGACATATCCACTCGGATCCTGCCTATTTTCCACTCAGAAATTGGAATTTGAACATTTTCACTTGGAATCTATCTGCTTTTCAGTCAAAACTTGGAAATTGGACGTTTGTCACACGGAAACTGCCTTCTTTCCACTCAAAAATTGGAATTTGGCTCGGAATGATTGTAGTGGGATAGCTTCCACTCGGATTTGCTCCATTCTGAGTAATTCCACTCGGATTTCATCATTCGAAGGAAAGGAATAGCATCAGGTTTCAATCTCGCCCGGGTGTGACATGTCTCGCTTGAGCGAACCATCATCCGCTTGGGCGAAAACAGGCCAGGGACCATGTCTCACTCGGAAATAATCATTTCTGAGTCCCTTCACTGGAAATGTCATTTCCGAGTCATCATCATCATTTTTTATTATTATTATTATTATTTTTTTCTTGTATTCTTTTTTTTTCTTTCTTTTTTCTTTTTACTTGTATTTTTATTTTTATTTTTTTTTGCTTGTATTCTTTTTACTCGTGGATATCAATCGGACTGAAATAGGTGTTCACAGGGGTGATCATATTGAAGACCTACGCCAAGTGTTTATCCGCTTGAGAGAATTTAACATGAGGCTAAACCCATTGAAATGCACTTTCGCTGTCCCAGCTGGGAAGTTTTTAGGTTTCATGTTAACTCAACACGGTATCGAAGCCAATCCAGGGAAGTGCCAAACGATTCTCAACATGCAGAGTCCAAAGAATCTAAGAGAAGTTCAATCCCTGAATGGCAAAGTAGCAGCCTTGGCACGGTTCATGCCAAAGATGGCTCACAGGTCACTTCCTCTGTACAAAATGCTGAAAAAGTCCAAGAAATTTGAGTGGGGACAGAAACAAGAACAAGCATTCCAAGAGCTTAAGGAGGTGTTGTCCAAACCTCCTATTCTTACGAAGCCTGACCCCGAGGACACGCTCATCATATACATGGCTATTTCAGATGAAGCTTTGGGCGTAGCCTTAGTAAAGGAAACTCCTGATGGACAGAGGCCGGTCTACTTCACCAGCAAAACATTACAAGGTGCTGAGATCCGGTATCGAAAAATTGAAAAGGCTGCCCTTGCTGTTGTTTGGTCCTCTCAACGGCTACGTCTATATTTTCACACACACCCAATCTTGGTAAGAACGGATCTGCCACTCCGCTCTGTGTTAATCAAGCCCGACCTCGCTGGTAGGATGATCAAATGGTCCATTGAACTCTCAGAGTTGGATATATCCTATGAACCTCGAGGTGCTATTAAAGCTCAGGTCCTGGCTGATTTCATTGTGGAAATGACAGGGATAGATCCAGATACACCTTGTGTCCATTGCACCATCTATGTCGATGGTTCATCAAATCAAAAGGGCTCTGGAGCAGGTGTAGTTCTCGAAAGTGACGATGGAGTACACTTGGAGATCTCCCTTCATTTTAATCTCAAAACTTCCAACAACCAAACTGAATACGAAGCTTGTTTGGCCAGACTACAAGCTGCGATTGACATCGGAGCCTCTGAGGCGACGCTATGTAGTGATTCACAACTTGTGATTTCACAGATCCTGGGAGATTATCAAGCTCGTGAGCCTCAACTCTAATTGTACTTAAACTGTGTCAAGGAGTTGAGAGAGAAATTCTCAAAAATGGAATTCAAACATGTTCCACGCGAAGAGAATACAAGAGCGGATATACTCTCCAGATTGGCAAGCACCAAAAAGCCAGGCAGCACCACAACGTTGGTCCAGAGTACACTGACGTCGCCCAGCATTCCTCTTTTCCCTTCTCTAAATGCCATAATGACCAATTCCCTTTATGGTGACACATGGATGGCCCCCTACATCCGTTATTTGGCCGATGGGCAGTTGCCTACTGATGAGAAGGAAAAGAAGAGAATAAAGAGGGAACTACCATACTTCATTATGATAGATAGTAACCTCTACAGAAGGGCACTCTCAGTACCTTACTTAATCTGTCTGAGAGAGAATGAAGTACATGAAGTAATGGAGGAAGTGCACAAAGGACAATGTGGATACCACGCTGGAGGAAGAAGTCTGATGAGAAAAATCCTCAGAGCGGGATATTGGTGGCCCACAATGAAGCAGGACTCCATTGACTTTGTCAAGAAATGCGATGCCTGCCAAAAATTTTCTAATCTTCACCACACACCGGCAGAAGAACTCTTCACATCCGCTGTTCCATGGCCGTTCTACCAATGGGGATTGGATATTTTGGGCCCTTTCCCAACTGTTCCTGGGGGCATCAAATATCTCATTGTAAGGGTCGATTATTTCACTAAGTGGATTAAAGCAGAGCCGGTGGTGCATATTACTTCAGCCCGAACTTGTCGTTTTATGTATGAAAATATTATAACACGATTTAGAGTCCTATCACGGGTTGTAACAGACAATGGCACCCAATTCACGGACAGGAAATTTACAGATTTACTTGAAAGGTTAGGAACAACCCAGATATTTTCCTCCGTCGAACATCCCCAAACTAACGGCCAGGCTGAGGTGGCCAACAGGGAGGTGCTGAAAGGACTAAAGAAACGTCTTGGTGAAGCCAAGGGCGGATGGACAGGCCAGTTGTGTCACGTCCTTTGGGCATATCGCACAACGCCTCATTCTTCCACCAATGAATCCCCATATCACCTGACCTATGAGGTGGAGGCAATGATACCTGTGGAACTGTAAATTGCTTCTACTAGGGTCAAGTACTTCTCTGAAGAAAACAATAACGTTAACTTGGCATCAGAAATGGATGTCGTACAAGAACTCAGAGAAGAAGCATTCATTAAAGATCAGGCCATCAAATCCAAAGTCGCCCTTCGATACAACAAACGAGTCCAATCAAGGACTTTCAACGTCGGAGATTTGGTTTTGAGGAAAGCAAGTGTGGGAAACAAATTCGCTCATCAAGGCAAACTAGCCCCAAACTGGGAAGGCTCATACAGGGTATCTGAGATTGCTGGCAAAGGCTCTTACCACCTAGAAAACCTTGATGGCACTCCAATCCGAAACAAGTGGAATACCCAGAACTTGCGCATTTATTATAGCTAGCTGCTGGAGCAACATGCACTCTTTTCTCCTCACTTGAGATTTTTCAATGGAGAAATCATTATATCGTAATCCCAGCTACACTTTTATTGTAATTCTTATTTTTGCTCAATAAGAATCTCATACATCAACTTAACTCTTTCGAGTTTTTCTTATGTTGTGATTTTCAGTCTATCCGGTGTGCACAAACATATTCAGGACGGATGATCTCAACTACCCATTCTGTAGTTGACGATGTAACTCCTCGAATGTGTGCAAATAAAGGAAGACCTGGGCGCAGTAGGATCAGACCTTTATATAAGGCTGTACCGAACCCCATTCGAAGGCCCAGATTGTAGGATTAAACTAAACTCTGGGTACGGTTAGTAAGTTTGGCTGAACACCGGTGAAGGCTTGGATTGTAGGACCAAACCAAACTCCAAGTACGGTTAGTAGGTATGACCGAACACCGGAGAAGGCTTGGGCGTAGTAAGCTAGTTCTCCTTTAAGACCACGCTGAACCCCGAGTAACGGGCGCAGTAGGTTCAGGATTAGCCCTAATCTGAACCCAGTGTTGAAGACTCGGATTGTAGGATTGAACCAAACTCCGAGTACGACTAGTAGGTTTAGCCGAACGTCGGTTGAGAACGGTGAATGAATAAAACCTAACACCGACTGAAGAACGGTTAGTAGGATTAAACTGAACGCCAAGAAAGACATGGGTTACAGGATCAAAACCGAACCCCAGTGAAAGGCTTGGACTGTAGGATCGAATCGAACTCCAAATACAACAAGTAAGTGACACCGAACTCTAAATTGCCCAGAAGCACTTCTCCTGGAAATTCTTCAATAAGTAATACTTTCTGTTGAAATTCCTTATTCGAGAACTTTTTAACTTCAAAGGCTCGGGTCATATTTTATCGAAGCCTGACTTATTATTTCTGACTCAGGAATAATTCACTCGGGCATGTCTCTATCTGAGGCGTATTCACCCGAAGCATTTCATTCGGAAATTCTCCATTCTTTACCGCGCCATGTAGGAATCAAAGATATTCCATTCGGTGCCATGCCACATGGTAATTGGAAGTATTTCGCTCGGTCTTTTTCCTACTCAGAAATGCTCCACTCGGAGCTATGATATTCGAAAATGCTTCACTCAGTGAAATCCCACGCTAAAGTGCCATACTTGGGATTATTCAAAATCGCTGAAAAGTACTTCCTTTAGGAATTCCCCACTCGGAAATACTTTCCCTTAAAATTCCTTACTCGGAAATGCTTCAAGTTCGATACTATACTATTTAAATTCTTCAGTCGGCAATATTTCATCGAAATCCTACTCACGAAGAATCAATCATCACTCTCATTAACTTTGCTCGGAAATACTTTTCCTTAGAATTCCTTACTCGGAAATACTTCAAATTTAGTGCCCGACTCATGAATTCTTTAAGTCGAAAATATTTCACTTCGGAGTTCCAATCAGCAATTATTCACTCGGAATATCTCCATCCGAAACGTATATATGCAAACTCAGAACCTTTCTCTGACCAAAGGTATTTCCACTAAAATAGCCCGCTCGGAAATTTTTCGCTCGGTGCTATACTACGAAGAGTCGAAAATGTCTCACTCGGTGCAATCCCAATTAGTAGTGTTGCACTCAGAAATTCTCCACTCGGGAGAATTTACACTCAGAAAACTCGAGCCCGAATGAAAACTCAGATTGAAAGGCTAAAACTGAACTCCGAGTGTAGTAAGTACAATCAATTCGAGTGCAGCTGAAGAATCACTTGGAACCTTCCTCTCAGGAAAGTTCAATCAGAACTCTTTACTCAAAAAGAGTTATTTCGAAAGCTTCCACTCGGAGCTCTCACCCAGAAGAGTTTCCGCTTGGAAATCTCACTCAAAAGAACTCCCACTCGGAGTTCTCAATCGGAATAACTTTAACTCGGAAGTATCACACGAAATTATCCTTGACGAAAAATGAGACTCAGCTAAAAAGTACATGCTTTTACTGAGCAACTCGAGGGGTAATGGAATTTCCCGGGTGTCATGGCCAGAACCAGCCTCACTCGGAGTCACTCATTCAGAGTCAGTTGCTCACTTGGAACTGATCACCCAAAAATGCTTGGGGACAGTATCCAATGACTAACGAGTATTCCGAAGGATGAACATTTAGTAAAACGTCCTCACAATTACTTCCCCTCAAGGCTAACACTGCAAGCCATTCTCATGATAACAACGTTTTTCCTCACGACGGCATTCCCCATTACTTATACCAGGTTTGTGTATGCCAAATGTGTGATTTAAGTAAACGATTTCATCACACTAAAATATCCATACTTGACAAAAGATATTCTATCTTTTCTATCAAACCAAGCCTTTAGTCATTAAGGTACCCATACGTGAGGAAAATAATTGTATGTCGTTATCCGTCCTTTATCCTACATGTCTAAATCCGGATTAGAGATTGTGTATTAATACCCGTTCTTCGTTCTACACATTTAAATCCGGAATGGTTCATTATACGTACAATGATTCTATTGAAATTATTTTCAACGGACAAACGTATAAAGCAAGTTGTCTTTTTATTGATCAGATCTTGAATTACATAAGAATTGATTAACTGATCCGGAGCTGATCCCGGAACACAGCAGATTTGAATCAATAAAGACTAAAGACAAGGAAGGCACTATTTCTGCTGGCTTGTCTCTCCGCCCTTTCCTTTGCCTTTATCTCCGGCCTCGCCTCCCCCATCACCAGCAGCTTTACCTGCATCAGCACTTGTTCCTTCACTTCTAGGCTGCTTGGTGATGGGAGTCAAGAGAGAAGGTCCCATTGACTGGCCTTTGGGGAGAGGAGCCAGCTTATACTTGGTGTTTGGCGGTTCCTCCTGACGATCGTCAACCAAAGCTACGAGTTTCCCTCCTTGAAACTCATAGAACGGATCAATACCATTCAAATTGAGTTCCACTTTGGGATTCCGGTATTGAATTTGATGTACAGCTAACCCGAAAGATTCCTCGACTGCTTGGACACAAATAGCCACAGCCTCTTCTGCTCGGGTATTCGTAGCAGTCAAATCCGCTTTCAGAACTTTGACCTCGTCATTCGAACTCGCCAACTTTAGTAACAACTCCTTCTCCTTACGAGCCCAGTCTTCAACTCCTTGGGAGTAAACGACCTTGGCTTCTTTCAGTTCCTCTCCCAACTTGGCCGAATGCTCCTTCTCCGTACAGAGGCTGGTATGGAGGTCGGAATTGATTTTCTTCTGGTCAAGCACTTGAGCCTCCAGCTCTTTAACAAAATATTTCATCCTGGAGATTTCTTCGTCTTTCTGATACCCTTCTTCCTTGGAAGCCTCCAACCGACTTTCCAAGCGAAGAATGTTCGCTCTGTCCTTAGCTGCGGCAACATTCAAATCGTTAACCTTGCCCGTTAACTAGCCAAGTTTTTCATTATCTTCTAACAGCCTGCGAACCGATCTCAAAAGACAGGACAGTTCAGCCAGTTGCCATTGTCCAGCGTCACAAGCTCGAGTTACTTCTCCAGGCTCTAAAGTCTTCAGCTTATACAGAGAATCGGGGATGCATTGAGGCACTGGACCCTCATACACTAGGTATGGGGCAAGATTGGAGTTGCCTGGAGGGGGACAGGAAACCTTGGGCACAAAGTAAGAACTTATTGGCCTGGCGCCAAAGGTAATCATATTGCTGGGGGCAGCCGTTGTTGTCTCTTCTTTCCCCTTTCCTTTCGAGGCCCCAGGATCAGCTGCCCCTTCGGAAGTCTTTGGTTTTTTGGGGGAGGGCTGAGACTCTGTTTTCTTAGAAGAGTCATGTTTTGCTTTCATCCTCTTCTTTCCGGCCTTTTTTTCCCTCAACATTAGAGGTCGGTATGTCAGATCCGCCCTCCAATAAAGGAATATCGTCACCAGTGGACGAAGTGAGTATGATGGTCTCAACGGTAGCCTTCTTAGAATTCCGCTTTGCCTAAATATTGTTTTCAGCCGCGACGGACTTCCCTCCAGCTTTGAGGCCCTTCAACTTCTCCATCTCTGGTGACTCAGCTTTAATTTCAACTGCATAATCAGATAGAAAGACCATCAGTAACAGAAGATATCAAGACATAAAAAGAAGAAAAATAAAAAAAATCACAGAAAATTACGCAAGTATTCTTCGCGGGTAGTTTCCGACCCTAGCAAACGCCTACAAGAGAAAAACTTGTGTGAGGCGGTGTATGATTGAAGAGCAGAAAGAACGGAGACCGATGTTGGGGTTAACTCGTCCTCATCGGTATAATAAGCTTGGGAAGTCAACAAAAAGTGTTCATGAGTCCAGGCCACGGGAAATTCTTGAATCCCATCTTTATTCAGCCAAAAAATTAGGTCATTGGGCTTCACACGAATCCTGGTGAAATAAGATTTGAATGAACGCCTATCTACTTTGGCGGAATCAGTGTATGACTCGAAGTTGATGACTTTGGAGTTAGTCCGGAGGGTTATCAAACTTACTCCTCCCTTCTCCTTATCCGCACGACGGACCACTTGCGTAAAATAAAAAAGCATGGCCACCGTGGGTGTGAAATTGAAGTGATCCCCAAGCACTTCAAGAGAACGGATTAACCCCCATCAATTGGGGTGAAGCTGAGAGGGGGCGCAGTCCAAAAACCTCAACACCCCCATCTAAAATTTTGTGAAGGGAAGGCGTACACCTAAATTCAAAAATACGATGTCATACATGAATATTGACCTCTCATCTGGTGTATGACAAACCCGTTCTGAGAGAAGAAGAGCCAACACCATAAAATGCTTCTTGAATTTCTCCTTTTTGAAAATCGTGAAACGGGGCTCCAACCTTGCTCCGTCCTCCCGAGCATGGATAGACGGTGTTGAGAGAAATTCACCCGTAACCCAGCAATAAGGACGCTCCTTTTGGAGCTTAACCCAATCAATCCGGTGTGCAACTACATTGCACAGCCCAGAAGCTGTCTTCAAGATATACTACTGAGATGGTGCTCCACTGCCAAAGGCACTTTCTCTAGTCATCTCCTTTTTAGCTAGTTTAAACACCTTCACACTGCGATAAAAACTCACATCATCAGAGAGGTATAAATTAGCGTTCTCCTCACTCTCGCTAGAAGAGGATTCTGAAGAGGGTATTATCACCCTTCGCCTTGAATAGGGCAACGCCTCCCTCTCTGAATGAAGTGGGTTTGAATGGAAGATCACAGGGATCCTCCCACCACGACTAGAGGAAATTCGAGACAACGCTCTTCCTCCTCTTCCCCTAGGGCCAACGCGGCTCGAGCCAATAAAACCTCTCTCAGACATTTAGAAAAACTAGAAGAAAATACGAGAAGACGAAGGAAAGGTTACCTAAGGATGAAGAAGGGTGGTGAATCAAGTATCACACAAGCAAACAATGGCTTCTCAAAATTTTTGCAGAGTTTCGTCAGGAAAGCAAGACTGAGTGATTTCTGGATTCACTAAGTATTCCTTTTATAAGGGGTCAACAGACTCAATTACGGGTTAAAGGTTATGTCGTTTACCACTAAACGACGCCATTTTGGTAAATCCAAGGCTGTCGTTTCAAACCTTAAGGTGCGAAATCAACGTCGATTCGTCAAAAGGGCCTCTCAAATGGGCCTCAGAATTTAAATTTTAGGCCCATAAAGCTCCCTAGTGACGGTTATAAAGACGTGCGCATTTGAGGCAATAATGGCTCGCCCACGTGATTAAAGGCATTAAATGTCCAATCATGAGAAACTTTGCAACTGTTACTCGAATACCAAGGGTTGCAAGTTTCAAAAACTTTTGGGATTCTCGCACAAAGAATCTTTGTCCATATTCGTCCTCACGAGTGCCATGACGACGGAACCTTCATTCCAAGAACGGATGTCTACGTGACAACGTGTATCATCCGGCATCTACACTTCTTCTAAAATGACATAGCTTATATGAGCCACTTTACTAGTCCCTCACACAAGCCAGGGGACAAGTAGAATGATGATCTCGTCTCGATACCGGACTTGATAATGAAATTGAAAACTCAATCTATATCCTGACGATTGAAAAGTGTTTGCCCAGGACGGATGATCTCAATCACCTATTCTGTGATTTGACGATGTAACTCCTGGCGTGGTGTACTCCCCAGGACGGATGATCTTAATCACCTATTCAGTGATTTGACGATGTAACTCCTGGCATGGTGTACTCCCCAAGACGGATGATCTCAATCACCTATTCTGTGATTTGACAATGTAACTCCTGGCGTGGTGTACTCCCCAGGACGGACGATCTCAATCACCTATCCTGTGATTTGATGATGTAACTCCTGGCATGGACAATTCCCATCATCATCCTTATGATGGAAGCTTCTGAAGTCTCAATCTGTATCCTGACGATTAAAAAGTGTTTCCCCAAGACGGACGATCTCAATCACCTATCCTGTGGTTTGATGATGCAACTCCTATGATTTTGAAGGTCAATCCGTACTCTTACGATTGAGATATATTTACCCAGGACGGATGATCTCAATCACCTAATCTATGATTTAATGATGTAACTCCTGGCGTGAACAAATTCCCATCATCATCTTTATGATGGAAGATCCAACTATCATCTTTATGTATCTTTGTAGTTCCCCAAGCACGGAACAATACTCTCACATTGGACAACGTTTTCATCTCCAATGAGAATAATACGAACTAATACTAGTCATCCGTCCTGTAACACCGTTACTGTGAACAATGGATCGACTCCTTTTCTCCCCAAAGGAATTAAGGATGATGCCCTATGACAGGTACCTATTCCTTAACATACCTGTACTTGGGGACAGTATTCATTTATATATCTTTTCGTTCTAAAATTATATGATTTTCTGAGGTTATTATGTCAATCCAACCTCAACATTAGCCCTACAGAGCGAATTATCAATTACTGAAACGATATATACATCTAAGTCATATTATTCATCATGAAGTATTGAAGACAAAATTCTGAAAGGGAATTTTATTCATTCGTGAAGAACAGAATTACATATAATACCGGAGTTGATCCCGGAACACAACTTTACATATTAGAAATAGTAAGACTACGGAGGGGGAACTTGCTCTTCAGTCTCTTTCTGTCCTTCCCCTTATCCAGGTTCTTGTATCCCTTCCTTTGGGATTTCCTCTGGAATCTTCTCTTCTGGAGCTTTAGCACCTCCTGCAGATGAGGCGACCTCAGGTATAGGAAAAACAAAATCCGGTCCCATACTTTGACCCTTGGGAAGAGGGGCCAAACCATACAAGGACTCCAGAGGATCTTCATGTCGACCATCAACCACTGCAACTAACCTCCCTCCATGGAATTCATAGAATGGATCCATACTATAGAGGTTAAGTGACACAGTGGGGTTACGATAGAAAACTTGGCGTATAGCTAGGCCGAAGGATTCTTCAACTGCTTGAGTGCATATGTCAATAGCTTCCTGCGCTTCGGCTTTTGCTATAGTCAATTCTTCCCGCAACCTCGAAAGATCTCCATCCGATCCTTGAGATTCCGTACTCCTAGCCTTCAGTCCCTCGATCTCAAGGAGGAAATTCTTCTCCTTCTGGGACCATTCCTCTGCTTGTTTAAAATAATCCTCCGCAGCAGCTTTTCTTTTATCTTCAAGATCAGCTTGTTTAGCTTGACTGCTACGGAGTTCTTCTTGAGATTTACCAAGCATCTCCTCCTTCTCTGCCAGTTTACCTTCCAAGTCTTTAAGCATGGTTTTGAGCTTGAGATTTTCCTTGTTCGCAATATCTCCGAACTCTTTAGACTTGGCGAGGCGATCTTCCACTAATCTTAGAGCAGCTTTATCCTTCCCCGCCAAGAGGTTGAGCTGTTCTATTTTATCACTCAGTTTATCAACCTTGTCAACATCATCAGCTAACAAACTGAGCGAGTGAAGCATCCCAGTAAGTTTAGCTAACTGCCATTTTCTGGCCTCACACACCTCTTTGATTTCTTTAGGTTTAAGCGTGGGCCGGAGTTCGTATAGCGGCTGAGGAAGAATCGCTGGAGTTGTCCCCCGGTATGAGAGGAAGGGAGTAAGGAATAAAGCAGTTGGGTAAGAGATCGGACTAGATCCAGAGACCCCAGAAAGAATACCCTTATGGAGTCCAGAAGAAACTTCAGCTGCATCTGAGGTCTCTACAGCTTTACCTTTTGAAGCCCTTGCCCTTTTCAGACTCCTTGAGGGTTTATGTTTCTTCGTTGGTCTTCCTGAAGGGTCATTCTTGATCTTCCTCCTCCTCTCTGTTATATTGGGTTGACTTGCAGTTGCACCAACACCAGTTGAATCACCCTCCACCAGCGGAATTTCCCCTTCAACATCCGAGGTTAGAATGATCAACTTAGAATAACTCTTCACAGAATCCTTCTTAGGTTGAATTTCATTCTCACCAGCTATGGATTTACCTCCTGCTTTCAAGGATTTCAGTTTGTCCATGTCTGGAGATTTTTGCTCTATTTCACCTATATACATAAATAAAACGTATTAGCGACAAAGAAATGCTCAATACAATCAACAAAGAAGGAAAAAAGGAATAAAACAGGAATTACGTAAATATTCGTCTCGGACTGCACTTAAACTACTTAAAAGACGTCTACACAAAAATGCTTTAAAGCGTGTAGAATATGCTTCAAGGGCGAATAACACCGTTGCCGTTTCAGTAGACAGCTCGGACTGATGAGTGTAGTATGCTAAAGAGTTCAGAAGAAAGTGCTTATGAGTCCAGCTTAGAGGAAATTTATTAAGACCCTCTTCATTCTTCCAGAAGACGGGCTTATTCTTTTTAATTGATATCCGGGTAAAGAAAGACTTAAATGACTTCCCGTCAACTTTAGCCGAATCGGTGTAGGATTCGAAGTTCACAAAGGAACATAGAGTCCGGAGTGTGATTAGACCTACACCGCCTTACTTGTTAGCCCTCCGAACTACCTGAGTGTAGTAGAACAGCATCGCTACAGTGGGCGTAAAGTTGAAGTAGTCACCCAATACTTCTAGAGCACGGATGAGTCCCCAACCGTTCGGATAAAGTTAAGAAGGTGCACAATTTAGGAACCTTAATACACCCATTTGAAACTCGGATAAGGGGAAATGAACTCCGAGATGATGAAATACAAAATCATGCATATATACCGAACGTTCATCTGGGACAACGTGGTATATCCGTTCTGTAGGGAGCGGTGCAAATACCCTGAACCATTTTTTCATTTCCTCCTCGGCACAAACTGTAAACCTTGGCTGAATCCGAGCTCCGTCCTTATTCGCGTGATGGGAAGCTAAGTTTTTAAGTTCGTCAGCTATCCAGTAGAAGGGCCACTTAGCCTGGAGTTCTTCCCAGTTTAGCCAAGAGGCAACTACGCTGTACAGACCTTCTGCTGCTTTCAAAACAGTTTGATCTCCAGAGGTTCCTTCTCCAGTCATCGTTTGAGTAGCGTGAACAAAAATCTCTGCTCTACGATAAAAAGTCACATCGTCAGAAGGGTAACAATCATTACTCATCTCACTTTTCAAAAAGCAACTACAATCAGAGGACGACTCTGAGAAGGGAAAAGTCACTCTCTACTGTGAGTAAGATCCCCTTTCTGAGCGACATGACTCAGCCCTCAGAAGAATCACAAGGATTCTTCCCCCACGATAATTAGGGTTGCGAGAAGTTAATCTCCCCCTCGTAAGATACATTCTTTTCAAGCAAAAACAGTAGAGCAAAAGAAGACGAAAATAACAGGGGAAAGAAAATGGTTACCTCAGATGATAAGGAAGATGAAGACTGAGAAAAACTTCTCAAAACAAGTGGCAAGCGTCCTTACAAAATTTTTGCAGAGTTTTGCTAAGAAATCAGAAGTGAGTGGTACCTAGAATCCACTAAGTGTTTCTTTTATAGGAAACGAAAGGGTCCGGTTACCAACTCTTGAGGTTGTGTCGTTCATGACTAAACGCATCGATTTACAAGTCAAACGACACAGTCGTTCTAAATTCATGGGCGCCAAAACAATATTAATTCGTCAAAGGGCCTCTCCGCTGGGCCCAGAAGTTTTAAAAATTGTAGGCCCATTAAGCCCCAAACGACGGTTACTGAGGTTTACGTCTCAGACGCAATAACTGCTCGCACACGTGATTAAAGGCATTTAATGTCTAATCATGCGACGCAATCTATGCTTTACAGACGTTACTTGAATTTCAAGAGTCCTCAGTTTTCAAAAAAAACTTTTGGCATTCTACTGCTGCGAATCTTTGTCTGAAACCGTTATAACAACATCATGACAACAGAACGTTCAACTCTAGGACGGTTCCTCATGATGTAATAATGTTGAACAGCACACATGCATAAAAACGTTTCCTGCATAGCTATACCGGCATCTAGACCTTTCGCAGGTTGAGTAGCTCATGTGAATAACTACACAGTCTCTCACACAAGCTAGGGGACATATGATCCGGTCTTGATACTGGTATTCGATCTACAAGACATATTTCAACGTCTTTGTCAATTCGCCAATGTGCAACCGGTGTCATCAGTATACATCCGGACTCTAATTCTGTATCAGGCGCTCTCCCTATACCGGTTGTCCAGGATAACACCATGACACCGGATAACACATACGTCACTATGCAGAAGACAAAAGGCATTGCTACAAGGACCGATCAATAATTCCCTGCACTACGAGCCAAAATCTGCTCACGTGAATGGTCAATTTGTCACTTAATTCTAGCCTATACTCCCTACGCTCAATATAAAATGGCCACTTGACCCAATCATACTAGTAAGTACGCAATAAAATAATAATTTAAAGTATTATTGGAGGTTAGTGGTTCCCCACTAACGGATCCTCGAATATCGAGCCAATCAGGTATATGAACTCTCTTCATCAATGAAGAGAGGGATCTTTTTGACTCTATCAACTTATAATTACTCTCTGAAAACATTCCTCACTTGGAATATCACCACTGACTTGAGCGTTGGAGAATCTTTGCAGGTGACACCACCTTTCGCCCATATCAACGCGTAAGGACGGTGTGAAGGACCTCCAGGACGCCCAATCCGCTCTCATCTTACAGAGACATCGGATATACAAACCGGATACTCATATAGCCGGTCTTCAGAGACGTAATCCTCCTATTATTTGTGATTGACCCGACACCGGATCTCTTGACCCCGGTTCAGGACAGATCGCCACTCATGTGGCTCTGCATTATTCAATAAGTTTCCATGAGTAATGCTAAAAGTTCTTGATAAATTTAAGTCCAATAAATAGGAAATATATCCTTTCTCAAGTTAGTTGAACCATAAACCCTAGATATTAAACATGAATAGATAATATAAATATATTTTGTTTTAATAAACGGTCAATTTAGCATTTGAATTGTCAAATGTTCATTTTACTTAGTGAAATGCAAACCTCTTTGCTTATGGAGCAAGAATGTTCTTGGCTATATTATTCTACCATGATTGTGTGGTTTTCTATTTTCCTAAAACTTGTCTTAATTCCGATATGGATAGTGGGTGCTTGTGTTCTATCTCTTACTTCAATCCAGTAAGAATCCATTCTTATCTCCTTGAGCTAAGTAAGAATCTCAAGGACTTGTCGTATCTCCATCCAACACACTAGTATCTCACGTTGTGGCATAAAATAGGATGTCACTGTTAGTTGCATATTGTAAGCTAATTTGCATGCCACATGGCATGGATCTGTGGTTGCTAATTCTGTTTTTACAAATAAGTTAAATGCTTGCTTGGGGACAAGCAAGTGCTAAGTTAGGGGTATTTGTTAGTTGTATATTTTAGGCTAATTTGTTTATAAATATTTGCTCGATTCTGATATAAACGCACCCTTGATTAGCAATTTTTCTCCTTATTTTGTAATTATCAAGAATTTACCTATTATATGGCATTATTATGTGCTTTGTGTTATTTTGTAGGTTTGGAGGCCTAAAATGAATAAAAAGCATGAGCTGGAAAGATTCTGTTATAGAGGCCATTTGCCTAGGCATATGCATAAAATGGAAAGATGATGTTATGCAGGTTGTTCTCCTAGGCAAGTTCTACATGTTTAGACGAATCGAGGAAATTTTGGGTAATTCGCCTAGGCGAGCCTTGTGGGACAACATATTTTCTACTCACTTGTTAGGCCAAATTTCATATTTGGAGGCATGTAGAAGCTGGAGAACACAGGGAATAGCTAGAAACTCTATTTTTGGCACCTTGGAGCTTGTTAACCTTCGAGGATTCTCTATAATTTCTTGATTACGTATCATTTTGTAAGTGGTAGTGTAGTTATATGGGGCTAGCTTCCTCTTTTTGTTGGGATTGAACAACTTTAGTAAGGTTGTGACTTTGTAATTTGGCTTCGTTTACAGACGTGATTCAAGTTAGTATTTCAATTATATCTAATGCATTTCTTTTAAGAGAATGACTCGTGTGTGTGCTTGTGATTTTCAAGTGAATGATAGGTTGAATTTCCTATTATAAAGTTAATTCTATCTTTATTCGTTAGAGGGATCTTCATTTAACGATAGGGTTTAGGATTCATGCTTGGAGGGATCGGGTTTGGTGAATTAGAGTTTCGATGACTTGGTTGATTCCATAATTGAATCTAGTAATTATAAGAACATGTTCTAAAAAAGGGAAGTTCAATCCCAACACTTTTAATTAACTTATATTTCTTGTTTTAAATTATAAAACCCAAAACCATCCTTTTCCATTCGTGACAATTTCAGTATATATTTTTATGATAAATTAGCAATAATCATTCAATCAATTGCCAAACATTTGATAAGTCCTAGAGGACAACAACCCTTATATAAATAATTTGAAACTACAACGAAATCGATGCGCTTGTCGGGGTCCTAACAGTTACCTGCAAAGACAATTTGACGCTCAAAGCAATCCGGTAGCTAATATCGAAGCTCTTACACTAAGGGTTGTTGAACATACCTTTAACTGTACTAAACAAGTGATATTTATAGGAGTTGGGTGACGATTTTATCTTACGTAACCTATATAACTACTTTTCCATAAAGTGCGAGGAACGCTGATGTAGGCTCTTCATGCACTTTCTTAAAGAGAGATGGATCTAGGGTTCTTTCTCCTATCTTCCTTCAAAGTAAGCTTGAGAACTCCTTCTTCAAGGAAAGGAAACCGAAACTAAAGCCTAAAGCTAGAGGAGAGTGACGCAAAAACAAAGGAAAAGAGAGTGGAAATGGAAAGAGAGAAGGTGGACAATGGAGGAAGGCTTGGAAAAGGGGAGAGGGAAAGGTTGGAGGCCACTTCCTAAGGTGGAGGAAGATAACTCCACTCACCACCAAGGGAGGGAGAAACCCCTTGGATAAGAGCTTGAGAGAGTTCTCAAATTCTAGAGAGAAGGAGGAGAATCTCTCACTAGGAAACACTTAAATGCTCTCAAATTTTGTAAATGAATTAATGGTGCTTGTTTACAAAAGGAGAAGCCCTTATATAGGCCATGGAGGATTTCAGCCAAGGACTAGAAGAGTGGGCTTGAGCATGACTCCAAGGCCCATTAAGAGAAAAGATGAGCAAATGGCCTATACATGGCCCAAAAGGAAAAGTACAAGGCCCAAAAGTGGCCCATTTGACCTTGTAAGGCCCAAAGCTATCCTATAAACCTAGAGAAACTATTTAGGAATTATATTACAAGCAAAGTACATATAGATCCTCATAGGTTCCTTATTGGGCTTAGGCCCACTAGAAGAGAGAAAAGAGAAAAAGGCTTTATGAATGCTCTCTTTGGCCCATTTGGTCTTGGCCCTTGTGAGGGGACCTCTATATGCTTCAAGTCCTTTCTCCAATGTAGTGTGAGGGTCTTCCTTGGGTATGTCCATATTATGCTCCCCCTCTTCAAAAGGATTTGTCCTCAAATCAAAGGCATCATCCTCATCATTTATATCAAAGGGAGACAAATCAGTTATATTAAAAGAAGCACTCACACCATAATCGCCTGGTAAATCTAGGACATAAGCATTATTATTAATTTTCTTGAGAATTTGGAAAGGCCCATCACCTCTAGGGTTGAGTTTGGATTTTCTCAAATTGGGAAAGCGTTCCTTTCGAAGGTGTAGCCATACCCAATCTCCAACCTCAAAGGTGATCTCCTTTCTTTGTTTATTTACACAACGAGCATAATGTTCATTTTTAGTTTGTATTTGGTGTCTAACCTTCTCATGAAAATCTTTGATAAATTGGGCCTTTGCCTCTCCATCCATATAAAGGACAGAGTCAGAAACCTCAATGGGCAAAAGGTCCAAAGGTGTGAGAGGGTTAAAGCCATATACAACCTCAAATGGACTATGCTTGGTGGTGGAGTGTTGTACCCTATTATATGCAAACTCAATGTGGGGTAAACACTCATCCCAAGATTTTACATTTTTGTGTACTAAGACCCTAAGAAGTTGTGAGAGGGTCCTGTTTACTACCTCTGTTTGGCCATCCGTTTGAGGATGACAAGTTGTGGAAAAGAGAAGTTGTGTTCCTAGCCTTGACCAAAGAGTTTTCCAAAAATGGCTTAGGAATTTGGTGTCCCTATCAGAAACAATGGTTTTGGGTACACCATGTAATCGCACAACCTCTTTAAAGAAGATCTTAGCAATATGACTAGCATCATCAACCTTATGGCAAGGGATGAAGTGAGCCATCTTGCTAAACCTATCCACAACCACAAAGATAGAATCCATTCCCCTTTGGGTCTTAGGCAGGCCTAACACAAAGTCCATTGATATATCAATCCAAGGTGCACTAGGTTTGGCAAGGGAGTATATAAACCACTAGGTGATAGTTTTGATTTAGCCTTTCTACAAACAATACACCTAGAGCAATGTTTTTTAACATCCTTTTTTCATTTTGGGCCAATAAAAATGTTCATGTAAGATAGACAAAGTTTTATCTCTTCCAAAATGACCCATGAGTCCTCCCTCATGACTCTCCCTAAGTAGCAGATCTCTTAAAGAGCTTCTTGGAATACAAAGTCTATTGGCTTTAAAAAGATAGCCATCTAAAATGTAGAAGCCCTTATGAGATGTAGAAGTGGAAGATGAGTTAAAGATGTTTGAAAAATCAAGATCATTTGGGTACAAAGACCTAATTTCATCAAGCCCAATAACTTTGGCTCCTAGAGAGGTAAGTAAAGAGTGCCTCCTAGATAAAGCATCAGCCACAGTATTGGTTTTGCCATTTTTATACTTGATGACATAAGGAAATTGTTCCAAATACTCAACCCACTTAGCATGCCTTTTGTTTAATTTATGTTGCCCTTTTATGAACTTCAAGGATTGGTGATCACTATGTATCACAAACTCTTTTGGGATTAAGTAGTGCTCCCAAGTTTGTAGGGCTCTAATTAAGGCATAGAATTCCTTATCGTATGTGGGATAGTTAATAGTGGCCCCATTAAGTTTTTCACTAAAGAAAGCAATGGGGTGACCTTCTTGTAAAAGCACAGCTCCTATGCCCACATTTGATGCATCACACTCAAGCTCAAAGGTTTTAGAAAAATTTGGAAGTTTTAAAATTGGAGCATGAGTGAGCCTATCTTTGAGATCTTGAAAGGATTTTTCTTGCCTAGGCCCCCACACAAAAGAAACATTCTTTTTAACCAACTCATTTAAAGGGGAGGCTAGGGTTGAAAAATCTTTCACAAATCTCCTATAGAAACTTGCGAGACCATGGAAACTTCTTACTTCACTCACATTTTTAGGTGTAGGCCAATCTTGGATTGCCTTAACCTTAGAGTTATCTACCTCAACACCTCTAGAACTAACTACAAAACCAAGAAAGACAATGGAATCCATGCCAAAAGAACATTTTTCAAAGTTAGCATAAAGATTGTTTGTTCTCAAGGCAAGCATAACTTGTCTTAGGTGGATTAGATGAGAGGTCATGGACTTTGAGTACACAAGAATGTCATCAAAGTATACCACAACAAAATGCCCTATGAAATCCCTTAAAACATGGTTCATAAGTCTCATGAAGGTACTTGGTGCATTAATTAGGCCGAAAGGCATCACTAACCACTCATATAGGCCAAGCTTGGTTTTAAAAGCGGCTTTCCATTCATCTCCTTCTTTTATTCTAATTTGGTGGTAGCCACTTTTAAGATCAATCTTGGAGAAGATTGTAGATCCACTAAGCTCATCTAACATGTCATCAAGTCTAGGTATGGGATGCTTATACTTGATGGTGATGTTATTAATGGCTCTACAATCCGTACACATTCTCCATGAACCATCTTTCTTGGGTACAAGTAAAACCAGTAATGCGCAAGGGCTTAAACTTTCTCTAATCCAACCTTTGGAAAGTAGTTCATTCACTTGATTTTCTATTTCTAAACTTTCCTTAGGGTTGCATCTATAGGCCGGTCTATTTGGCAAACTAGCCCCAGGAATAAGGTATATTTGATGCTCAATGCCTCTAATAGGAGGTAACCCTTTTGGAATGTCTTTTGGGAAGAGGTCGTTAAATTCTTGCAAGATATTTTGTATCCCTTTGGGCAAGGGGGAAGGAGAGGTGCCCATTGAACACAAAGAAGTGTTAGGGATATCTTTTGGATATATGATCAAGCAATGTTTTTGTGAAAACATGGCATGTTTCACATCATATTTAGTTGCAAAGAGATTAGGTTGGGAGTCATTATAGACAATAACTCCTTTCCCTTTATTGTCTTTTTTGTTTTTCTTTGGTTTTTCTAAACTCACATGGGAAGAAGATCCTAACTCTTTTTCTCTCTTAGCTTTCATTTGGATTTGGTCTTTGGCTACTTGTTGTGGAGTTAGAGGATGTAATACTATCTTCTTACCATCTAGTTTAAATGTGAGGGTGTTAGTGAACCCCTCATGAAGGACCTTTCTATCAAATTGCCAAGGCCTTCCTAATAGTATATGGGTTGCTTCCATAGGCACTACATCACATTTGACTTCATCTCTATATGTGCCTATGGTGAAATTGATTAGGACTTGCTTATTGACTACCATTTCCCCTTTTTCATTTAACCATTGTAATTTATAGGGACTTGGGTGATCTATAAGCTCTAATCCCATCTTTTTGACTAGTCTTTGGTTTGCAACATTTGCACAACTCCCACTATCCACAATGAGAGAACATAATTTGTCATTAATGTAACATCTTGTATAAAAGATGTTCTCTCTTTGTGTTGTGTCATCGAGTTTTACATGACTACCAAGCAATCTTCTAATCATGTACAACTCACCATCATCCCCTAAAATGTGCTCACTGTCACTGGAATCACTACTAGAGTCATCACTTGAATAGTGAGAATCAGAATTAGACTCTGATTGACTTGAGTAGGTTCCATTAGTTTTTAAAATCATTGTTCTTTTTGTTGGACAGTCCGAAGCAATATGTCCTCTTCCAAGGCACTTAAAACATTTTATGGAAGAAGATCTAGAGGATTGTGGTTTTGATGATGGTTCATGCTTATCATGTTGATTGCGAAAGACTTTGCCATTTTTATGTAACTCACTTTGGGGTTTAGAGGAGGAAGTGCCCACTTCTCGCTCTCTAGGGTTTCTCTCAAACTTACCCTTATTTTTTACCCATTTTGACTTATAGGCTCTATTGTTATCCCCACTATAGGATTCTCTTTCCTTAAATTGGTTTTCTACTTTGGTGCATTGGTGGAGTAACTCTTCTATATCCACATGTGGAAGAAGTTCCACCCTATTTTTGATGTTCCTATTAAGCCCATGTAAGAACCTATGCATTAGGGTTTCCTCATCCTCTTCTAGATTGGCTCTAATCATGGCTATCTCTAAGGCTTTATAGTAATCTTCTACACATTTGGAGCCTTGGGTGAGCCTATTTAGCTTTGCTAATAGTTCACCCCTATAATAGTTAGGAACATATCTTTTTCTAAGGAGAGCTTTTAAGTCTACCCAATCATCTATGGGAGGGAAGTTGTCTCTTTTTCTCTCCTTACAAATTTGGGTCCACCAAACTAGGGCATAATTTTGGAAAGAAAGAGTTACAATCCTAACTTTTTTATCATCTTTTATTTGATGAGAGTTGAATATTTGTTCTACCCTCATCTCCCACTCTAAGTAAGCTTTAATGTCACTCTTTCCATTGAATGGGGGAATTTCTAATTTTACCTCTCTTAAGCCTATGTCATCCCTTCTATGGTCATGGTGCCTTCTTTGTCTTGTTTCTTCCTCATTATCACTAGTGTTATGTCTTTGATTTCGTTGTCTATGCCTAGTTCTAGGGGGTTCATTATGCTCAAGATTGTTTAGCCTAGCATTAATGGTGTTTAAGCTATCCATTATGTTATGAAGCATGCTTTTGTTTTCCCTATCACTAGATGACATCTTTTAATGTTGTCAAAGAAATTCAAGACAAAAAACAAAGTATGTATAGACAAGCTAGTCGAGGAAGATGAACGCAATACAAGTGAAAGAAACACCTCAACAATCCTAAAATATCAATACTAGGTTTCTATCCTAAGGGAAAAACAATGTCCTAGGTTGTCTTTAACTAGGTTAGTCCTATGTTGCTTATGTAAATCCTAAGTTGTCCTTAACCTAAGTTTGATTATGGTTGTCCTAGATGTTGCTAGTGATTAACTAACCCTAGACAAGCCTAACCAAATTCGGTTTTAAGAAGTAGTTAACCTAACAAAATTAGTTCAACTAACTAACCAAGTCTTAACAACCCTAACCAAAAGTAGTTAATTAGTTATGGAAGTTGTAACAAAGTCTAACCACTATAACTACCTAACTAATTCGGTTATCTATTAGTTAACTCAACTAACAATTAGTTATGACAACTAGAATTAGTTCCAACCACTAACCAATTAGTTAAGACACTCAACTAACTACCAACTAACTAACTAATTATAGTTGCAACTTCTAACTAACTCTAACCAATTAACTAAAAGTAGTTAACAAACAAATGCACATGCACTATCCTAATTCGAAATTTACTAAGCAAAAGGAAAGTTATAATGTCCAAAAAGTCCAATGTCCTTGTTGTGTCCCAAAATACAAGACAAAATCCTACTACACAAAGCCTAAGAATTGAAAAACTTTGCCTAAGTTCTACTAGTTACAAAGCTTTTGCCTCCTTTACAATTGTCTTCAAAAGTCCTTCTTGATGTATAAGCTCCAACTTTACCTAGCAAAAGAACAAAACAACAACTCCAAACAAGATTTGGTTAATGGAAATCACAAAGAAACTTTAAACCTCACAAAAGTGTATCTCTCAAGTGTATGCCTTCTCTTAGAGATTATCAAGCTCAATCAATTTCCACACCAATCTCAAGTGTTTCAATATGCTACCCTCACTTAATGGTGAAATGGAGTGATCTTAGAAGTCCAAAAGAATACAAACTCAAGATAAAACTTTAAGAAGCAAAAATGACAAACTAAAAAGGCTTAAGAAATAAAGGCTACTCAAATGGAATAGAATGAAAGTTCAAAAGTTAACTTGGAATGATAAAACTCTAAAGGCAAATAAAAGTTCAAAAGAATAAAAGCTAACTGGAATAGAATTGAATTTGACAAAACAAGACAAACAAGAAAACAAATGCAAGAAACAAAGTTTAAGGTATAACCTAGCCTAGAAACTCTAGAGTTGCAAGAATAAGCAATTGTCAAGTAATGAAATACTTTTCTTTTGTTATTGGTAATTTCGAAATTTGGTGATGATGTTTGGTGTCTCAAATTCAACTTGGCAATGAGGCTTTCTTTTCAATACTCTTTTTTCTACTTTTTTATTTTTCTTTTCTTTTGATACTTGTCTTTTCTTTTGATACTTTTCTTTTCTTATTGCCTCACAAGATTTCAAGGTCACAACACCAAGCTTATAATACCAAAACCGAAATGCACAAATGGTATTAACAAGTTCAATTAATGCTTCTTGCTTAAGGGATATTATGCAACCTTCTCCTATATTGAAGTATAGGAGGTGACTAATTTTTTTTTTTTGACAAGTTTTTGTATTTTGATGCAAGCAAGATGAAAATAGGAATGTAAAAGAGATATCCTAATAGTGCAACAAAATTAAACCTAGAATCAAACTAAGAATAGAAACTAACAATCCTAAAAATTGAGTTGACTTTGGAGTGTCTTTAATGTGAGACCTCCCAACACTAGAATGGAACCTTTGTAGGAGCTAATCAAGATTCTTGAATTGCCCCTAATCCACACGGTTTGCACACTAAAAAGGGAGAAGCAATTAACTTCCTAGAACTCTAGAAAAGGTTCCACATGGCACCTAACTAACTTCCTAAATTGGCTCTAACTAACAACTAACAATTAACTAACATGTAACAACTACCTAACCACCTAACAACCAAATTTAACATGTGCCAATTCTGAAATTTTAGAAACCAAAATAGAATGGTAACAATTGCCAACCAAAAATGACCATTACAAGATGCAAAGATTGAAACCACAAAGGAACTATCACAAAAACTCAAAAGAACCAAGACTTTTTATGATTTTTTCTATGTTAACATGGCATTAATAAGGCATATGAATGACTAAGAAACAGAATTCCAGCCAGCAAAAGAGAAATGAAAACCGAAAATTAAAATGGAAGAGAAGAAGAAAAGGACCTCCCAAGGCTCTGATACCACATGATGTAGGCTCTTCATGCACTTTCTTGAAGAGAGATGGATCTAGGGTTCTTTCTCCTATCTTCCTTCAAAGTAAGCTTGAGAACTCCTTCTTCAAGGCAAGGGAAACCGAAACTAAAGCCTAAAGCTAGAGGAGAGTGACGCAAAAACAAAGGAAAAGAGAGTGGAAATGGAAAGAGAGAAGGTGGACAATGGAGGAAGGCTTGGAAAAGGGGAGAGGGAAAGGTTGGAGGCCACTTCCTAAGGTGGAGGAAGATAACTCCACTCACCACCAAGGGAGGGAGAAACCCCTTGGATAAGAGCTTGAGAGAGCTCTCAAATTCTAGAGAGAAGGAGGAGAATCTCTCACTAGGAAACACTTAAGTGCTCTCAAATTTTGCAAATGAATTAATGGTGCTTGTTTACAAAAGGAGAAGCCCTTATATAGGCCATGGAGGATTTCGGCCAAGGACTAGAAGAGTGGGCTTGAGCATGACTCCAAGGCCCATTAAGAGAAAAGATGAGCAAATGGCCTATACATGGCCCAAAAGGAAAAGTACAAGGCCCAAAAGTGGCCCATTTGACCTTGTAAGGCCCAAAGCTATCCTATAAACCTAGAGAAACTATTTAGGAAGTATATTACAAGCAAAGTACATATAGATCCTCATAGGTTCCTTATTGGGCTTAGGCCCACTAGAAGAGAGAAAAGAGAAAAGGGCTTTATGAATGCTCTCTTTGGCCCGTTTGGTCTTGGCCCTTGTGAGGGGACCTCTATATGCTTCAAGTCCTTTCTCCAATGTAGTGTGAGGGTCTTCCTTGGGTATGTCCACATTAAAAGCTGACATAGTTGCAGACATTCCTAACACATTTACACGTGTTCGATCGATATGCCTCGAGTAAGCCCATCAACCTTTGTATGATACCAGCTCGTTATTGATACCAGTTATCAAGGGTGTTGCATGGGTGCAATGTTATGGAGCTCATATTGATACCGGTTGCGTGGTTTGGATACTTGTGTGGGTTTTATGATGCTACCACTGGTATTAGGTCAGGATATGGTAGAATCTATGACTTTTATCTACTAATATCTTTCTTGGATAAATGATTCTTAGATAAATTGTTTCTCATGTTTGTTTGTCAATAAGATTTTTCAAGATAAGTTATATATTTGTCTATTTCTATATTTGTTATGAAGAAAACTTAGGCATTAATAATATAAGTATAGATATAAGGTAAGTTAATTTTATCTCAAATTTAATAATTTTTTGATAATTGTCTTAATCCCTATTTAGTTGTATGACCTAAAAATACAAACCTTTTTTTATTAACTTCAGGGTTTACCAGGGAAAATAATAATAATAAATACTAACCAAAATCATAAATGACTGTAGGGAGGATGAAACCCCACAAGTTTAGGGAGACCAAAGAAATATATGCAGAACTTACGTCTAACTAAATACATCCTAGTTTACACGATTACTTGCCTGAAAATATTTTTGTTATAACGTCTATCAAATATATATATATATATTCTTCTTAAGTTTTATTCTCAATTAAAAAAAAATCCATAGCATGCTCCTTTTTATGGAATATATACGACTCTTGAATCAAAACCTCCGAAATTTGATCTGCAAAATTATTATGAATTTTTGGCATCTAGTCTAGCTAATTTGACACGGAACGGAAAGTCTTTTTCCTCTTTATTTCTCCATCAAATGGACCAAGCTTTCACATTATAAAGTTCTAGTTTTGAATTTACAAGCGCGTGTTATTGACTATGTACACACATGACACCTGTCATTGTCAATTATTCTTGTTTTCAGTAGTGAGTAAAAGGAAACCAACAAACAAGCTTGTTCCTATCCACGTGAAAGTGAATCTTCTTCCCAATAATTTAATTTCAAGAGTGGTTTTGTTATCCATAGTTTTCTCAAACAATTATTATATTACAGGGAATTAGCTCCGTTATTGAATAAAGTAGATGAGTTATCGTAAGTTTTTTATATAAATTTAATTTTTAATAAAATAATAATTAATTATTTTTTAAAATGTCATGTTAATCAATATTTTAACGATAGCACTACCTCTAATATTATTTGTGACATAAAAATTAATTATTTTAAGAATATATTATATACAATAATAACATTGCTTATAATATAAGATTTACTTAAGAAACTAAAAATAAGGAACTAAATTTTTATGAGAAAGGTCTATTCATCGCGTGAATCATGAAAATTAGAATGCATTTCACTATCTTCTGATTCACTATCGTTATTTTAAAAAAGCACATTTAATTATGGTCCAAAGCAAACTTTAACCTCGCATTCGTTGCCTCACTGGAGCAAACAACTAAGCACTCCTCCCGTTTGCCTCCTTCATTTATGTATCTCTTTCTTTTATATTCGGTGAGTTTTTTTCTCTAATTTAAAATGAGTTTCTTTTTTTAATTGAGTTCTTTTTCCTTTTTAATCCTCGTGTTTATCTAGTCATCACCTCTTTCATATTAGTACATGTCAATTGTCACCGCTTTTATCGCCACCACCATCATTCACAACGTTATATTGTCTATTTTCTTTATTCTTTGTGGATCTCTTTTCTTCTCTTATATGTTTAAAAAGTTTAGTGTGTATCTTTCTTTACCTTAAAACCATAAATTTATGCTTTGAACTTGGGTGGTATTGGCAAAGTGGATATTTCTAAAGAAAAAAGAAAACTAATCAAACAACGTATAAAAAATCAAAACTTTATTATAGTTGACAAATTCAATATTTTCAAAATCCTTTTATAAAATATTCACCTTTTTTTAAAAAAAGAAGATATTGTATGAGGTTTTAGTCTGAAAAGGAAAAACTATATGATTTAATTTCTCATGTTCTTTTAACTCTAAAAGCTCTTGTTGAGTAGGTATACTTGTACTTTATATATCACCTTAATATAATTATAGTTTAGCCACCATAAAAGTGTTTGAATGAAACACTGTTTATCAAAAACGAAATAACACATTCTAGTCAAAGCATTTAAACAATTCAATTGATGATCATAAGATTGCATATTTGCATTAGTGTAGATAGCATTATGAAGAGAAAACAATAACAGTTCATACTACTAGTACCTTTATTCTTGAATAGAAGGTAAAAATAACTATCTCACACCCTTTTAAGGAAAGTAGTTACCCTTAGTTAATATTACTAGATTCATCTAAAAAATATATGTATTTTATTATAATAATCTTTATTGAAACTTGTTAAATAAGCATTAATTAAGATATTTTAGGAATACTTCTATGTTTAATGTATGTTAAATTTACTTATATTTTAAAAGAAAATTATTAATTATTAGTAGTACATTAAAAAAAATATATCCATAACAATTTGGAAAATCAGAAGGCTTGAGTGCATGTTAGGATACGTGTTTTTAGAAGTAAACTAGGATCCCTTTTAATGCTAGTCAACTAACTTGTATGTTACAGACATGAGTTTGAGAGAAAGTTTATGCGAATCCAACATACTGTATACAAAACTACTTTTGATTCACTAGTATTAGCTAAAAGTTACAGGCCAAAAACAATTAAGCGGTGGTGAAAGGCTTCAACAGTTTCTGAGGGACATGTTCAAATCATCGTGCTAACACTGTACAAAAGAACAACTTTCATCATAAGAGGAATTGTGACCAACCACAGTAGTAAATGGATAGATCAAATCAAATCATAAATTAAGAAAATGAGTCAGCCCAATAATAATTTAAGAAGCAAAATCTGCATAAACGATCGGGTTCAAATTTCACAATAAAGGAGGCTCCCACCACCAATTACAAGTCAAATGTTGAGTCAAGTCTTCTACATCAAAATTTGAAAAGATCTGCTATTTGCACACCACTTTCACACCTTAACCATGTGTAACGTTTTAAGCAAAATTGGTCCTACTAAACTTTTGCTTTTGGTGTAGCTCAAATAACAACATGCCATCTGGTGTGCAACAAGCGTTTCTCCAAAAGTAAATATTCCATGATTCTTAAGGAGACCACAGAAGACAAACCTTATTAGGTTCTGTTTACAAAATGAAACACACAAGCTATCATCTTCAGTTACTATGACAAGATGGATAGACGTAGGAACCTCAAAAATTAGTAACAGGAATCAAAGGATTGCTGTAATTATTACATGCTAAATTTTATCTCCAACATTATATTGGAAACATGTCATGTTCATCTAACAAATGACAATCCTCAAGTTAGCTACCACACAACAACATATTTCCTAAATGATGTATAGCAGAATATCATACCAGGCTATTCAGTAACCATGTTTTTCCACAACTCAACTCAGCTTGAAACTTTACTCCTGATCTTGAACACCTGCATATTGGGTTAACAGAATGAAGTTAGTTCAAAATGCATACAACAATGATGACAAAACCAGCAAGTGAAAAATAGGATGTCATTCCAGTACCTGAGCTTCACAAAATTTCAACTGATTCACCAAGCACCATTGAGATGCGCTTCGTACCATTATAGTTAGTCATGCAGGTTTCCAACAAGAAAGGGCATAAACAATTCGCCCCTTCCAACCTTGCAACAACCACTGGCTATCTTCATCAATCACAAAATCCCTATGGTAACTAGACCTTACTTTTTCTATTGCCATCTCTACTAGCTCGGGTTCAAAAGATTGTTGCAAAAAACCAGCCCGTAGAATACGAACCTGCCACTGCCTATATGTCTCTGGCCTCTCTACTCTCTCACAGCCTTCACAAGCTATCACATTCAACGCTTCCCTCCCAAATACCTCTTTTTCAATTAGCATCCTCTCCCATTCCTCGCGCGGCACTATAGTTTCAAGCATGTCAAAAAGCGAAGAGTAGTGAAATAAAGCCTCCCTGAATCGTGTAACAAAGAAAGGAGCATTAAAGGCTCCATTAATAATGCCATGAATGAATATATCCGGGTTGATCTTCCGTATCAAACTAAGGAACCTATTCCTTGGGCTGTCCACAACTACAGATTCATCCAGCATGTTTTTACCACGATAAAAACAGGTAACAGCAAGGTACTCATCTTTATCAATCTTGAGATCCTCAAGCTGAATTGTTTCCCATTTTTTCGCGATGGCATTGTACTCAAATGGCACATTAAAAGATTCAGCATATGCTGCCAAACGTCGTCCAGTTTCTATAATTCTCTCAGCCGGCCTGAAACCAGGCTGTGGGAAGTCTATTCCTGTAATCCGAAGCTTAGGCGGTCCTTCAGGTCTTAATGAAAGTCTCTGTATAAAAGTTGGCCACTGGAAACCATAAAGAATACCAAAATCTATAACATGGATCCTCATTGAATTTCCTGCAGAGGCCCTTATTGTGACATTAGAGATAAAACTAGTCATCTTTCTAAAGGGGCAAGCAGCAAGATATAGATGATAAGCCTTCAAAAAATCAGCAGCTGAAGTCCTTTTAGTAACAAGTCCTTTATAGATCTGGTTTCCAGTACCAGCCAAGCGTGCTTCAAGGCCATCAGCAAAGATATGAGCCAGCCTCTGATTCCCATCACCGTAAGGGTTCGAGTGCTGTTTGATTCGCTTGAGCAACTCTTGTGCAGTTTTATAGTCATCTGCTGCAACAGCTTGAGCACAAAGAACCAAAAGTGTTCTCAAATCAACCACTTCTTTCTTCCCATTTTGTTTCTTCCCTCGTCCCTTATTAGAAGCCTTTGATTTACCATTTGACAGCGCTACCTTGTCGTTCTTGGTTTGCAAAGCCTCTCGACGAGCCATAAAATGCCTCTTTCCATCCCCTAAACTATGAAGTAGGATTATGTCAATCATACTTGACCGCAATGTGGGTTCTGAGAAAATCGCCGCTTGCTTGCTGCTTCTATTTTCCTCTTGTTCTATATTTTCATCTTCCCTTTGATGATGCTTCCTTCCCTTGGATCCAGTAAGAAAAGTTTCATCCTTCTCCTCCTTCACTTTCCTAATTGACAATTCATCAGTCCCCATTTTAGGCTTAGGCTCTAGTGTTGAAATTTTTGCCATATCCAAATTAGCAAAGAGACTATTCCCACTTGGAAGAAATTTACTAGCCTCCTCAACACCCTTTTGAAATTGTAAAATGGATTGAGTCTCACTATTCAGATCAGTGACCTGGAGAATACTGCTAGGAGAGTCCACAGGCCCTTCCACACTACTTATTACACTATTTGAAGAGCTATAAGATGACTGAGAAAACCTATTACCCACAAAATTTTGGTAAGGAACTTCCCCCGAGTTTCGTCCCGAAGAGTAGCTGGTAAAAATGCTGCTAAGATCACCATCATTATCATAACAAGTATCAATATTTCCACCTATGTTGTCACCTCCACCCCCTAAATTCATATCAACAGGACTTGGATTTCCTAAAAATGGTGAAGATGGGTACTTCTCACCTATCACCTCATAGAATGATTTCTCAGCAATTTGAAGATCCAGAGAATCCTGAAGCATGCATGTCTTATCTTCCATGTCTTCTTCCATTAGAATCTGACTGATGTAACTCAAAACTGCATCAGAGAATTCACACTCCTCGGGAGAAGGTTCCTCGTGTGTCAAAACCGAAGATGATGAGGGTGTGTTATTGTTTGTTGGTATTAGATTAGACTGAAGGTAACCAAATCCCCTACTTCGATCATAGAAACCATTTTCAAATCTCTGGTGGTTCTGCAGAATCGGCAAAGACTGATTCCCCAACCGGATTTCATTAGAGGAACCACTAAACCCACGAACACCTCGATCCATTATCATCAATTTTTACATAAAGGTTCAAACTTAAATCCCACACAACTTCAACAAACACCGCTTCTGTTTACAATACCACCTCTTTCAGCAAAAGAAAATCCTTCATAACCAAAACAGAACCATCAAAACACTCACAAAAAAGCCTCTTAACCAATGGGCCATGAAGTAAGCTACAACATTGTTTCAAAGAGGAAAGGCAAGAAAACATTTTCTATACACATGGCAAGATCAACAAAAAGTATCAAACAGGGAAAAAGAAGAGAAACAGATAAAAAAAACAAAAAAAAGGAAGTAGCAACTAGTTTTGCCCATTAGACAATATTAAGAGGGGAAGTTTGAAACAAGAATCTGAATGAGGGAAAGAAAGCGAAATAGGCATAGGAGATTAGCACAAAAACAATGGAAACAGAAGGATCCGAAGAAAGCCAGAGTACAGAGAAGCAAGCTTGGACCCGGAAGAGAGACAAGTTTGTTTACCTCGTGAGAGACCCACCAGAGCAGAGCACTAGTTCCAAGAGGAAGTAGCAGAGGGGAGAGAGAGAGAGAGAGAGAGAGAGAGAGAGAGAGAGAGAGTGAGAGAGAAGGTGATGAGGGAGCACATGTAGGAGTGTTGTATCTAGAAGACTAGTAGTAGAAGAGAAAAAGGGAAAGGAGAGAGAAAGTGTGGTGGGGCCCAAATGAAATGGTGAGGAATAACGAGAGACGTTGATTATGGATGGTGGAAACGAAGAAAAGTGGAGCATCATGGGGGCGTGTGGTGAGATGAAGTCAATAAGGGTTAAAAGCGTATGAGAGGGAGACACGTATTATGCAAAACGTGGAACAAGTCCGATGTTATTGTCTCTCATGTTGGAGAATATTTTTGGAGTGAAACCTATTCGTCTCACCTTGTTCCTAATTAATTAATTTTGTTCCCAAATTAGTAAAATACATTATAACCCCTATTGTGTGACATGGGGTAATAATTGCAAATGGGGCAAGTGGTGAAAATAATTACAAATTTGGGGCTGTTTTAAGAGAAATTACATGGTCTGGGGTCCAAACTGTGTCGTTGGAAATCAAGCCGACACATCTGTCGGATACTGTGGCAGTGACACAGCAGGGAGAGGACACCTGGCGAAATGCAGAGAAAGTAAGTTTTGTTGGTTGAAGCATTTCCGACACAATTAAAGCGGTGTCGTGTACTCTGAAACCGACACACTGTGATTGGTCCTTGCACACGGTGAAAGCTGTGTCGCCTTTCTTCTCTCCGACACCACTTTGACCGGCGTCTTTATCTCCTCCCCCACCCACGTCCACCCCCACTTACCCCATTTTTGGCACTGTAAGTGTTTGTGTTGGATCTGGTTGTGAGGAGGCAGCTTCAATTTTTCAAAAGAAGTTGCAGTTTTCAGAGTAAAAGAGTGGTCCCTTGCAAGCTTCCATTGCACAAAAGGTATGTCGTCAAAATATATTCTGTACTTAGTTTATGAATTTGTTGATTATATTTTTTAATGGTTATTATTAGTGTAGGGTATATCATGTTAAAAATATTTTTGGTAGGAATATATGATTGTTTTGTATTTAGGAAGGGCAATTTTTCATCCTATAATAAAATGATATATGCTGTTATAATATTTTAAGCTGAAGGAGATTGAAGTTAGGATCAAGTTATAAAAAATAAAAATTTAAAGAGTTTAATTTTAACAAATGTAATAATTATGTAATGTATATTAGTTAATTTTTTATTTTAAAAAATCAGTGTTATGTAGGGAAAAAATCATTTCTTGGCCTGTTAGACCCAATAAATTTTCCTAAACCCAAATATTATGTAATATACCATACTAATTTGAAAATAAGAAAACATAAAATTATATATTTTTAAAGAAATTCGAAATATATAATTAAAAAATTAGTTATTAATTAAATATTTGTTAAGGTATTTTTAAAAAAATAAATGATGAGGTTATATATATATAACAGTTTACAGAATTTGAAAGTAGATCACTATATATATAAATATAATTCAGGAAAAAAAATTATGTTATAAGTTAGAAAATTGTTTCGTTATTTTGAAAAAAATGAATGATGGCACAATATATAAAAATATTTATAGATTTGGAAATTTGATAATTATATATTATTTTATGAGTATATTCTGTATTTGTTAAATTTTTTAAAATACTATCATATATTATAATATATGTATATGTATAAGAATTTTAAGAATTAGAAAATTGAGAATTAAATATTTTTTAAAAATAGAAGAATAAAAATAAAAATATTTAATGTTAGAAATTCAATATTTGTTAAGTTATTTTTTTTTCAATGATTGATTGTATATTACATCATAACAAGTTTCAGAATTAGAACATTGATTTGTTTTGAATTTAAAATATGATTCGAGAATGAAAAGTCAAATATAATTAATGTTAAATATTCTATATTTGTTAAGTTAAATTTTGGTGATTAAAATTTGTAGAATTAGTAAATTTTAAAATGGCATTGATGAGTTAGTTGTTTAGATTTTAGGTGATATACATGGTTTAACCTTTTAAAACATTACTATTGAAATTATAATTAATTGATTAAGTTTAAAAATATGGAGTTTAGTTTTAACTAAAGTAATAGCTAAGTAGTATATTTGTTAAGTTCTTTTTAATGCATTTTTAATGTATATTAATAATGTTATGTTTACGTTAAACTTAAGAAAATAAAAAATGATATCAAATATATTAGTTGAATTTTTATTTATCAAAAGTATAATACTTTTGTTGTACATCTCTAAATGCAGTATGGCTGAACAGATGAAGATAAATCCTGGGCCATTAAACCCACAGCTATTAACGTTACAAGAGAAGCATGTATCCACGCATGTTTAGAATGGAAAACCAGACCGGGTACTAAGAATTAGAAAAGTACTCCGTCTTAGAAGTGATCAAATACCGGAAGAAATCATACCACATTTACGAAGAGCTGGTTTTTATTTCAGATGGACAACGTCGAGGTGATACAGTACTTGTCCTCGCCAGAGAACTCTGAGACACCTGTTGCTTTCGCTATGGATAACATCCGGCAGGAAACCGAGAAAATACTAATGTCGATGGGTGAATGGGACAGAATTATGCAGGCCAGAGTGCATGCTCCCATCCCAACCGAGGTGGCCCCAAACGTTGAGTTTGATATGAACATGCCTGGGACTCGGGTCGAAAGAGCGGGGTTACAAAGGCAAAGGTTTAGAGAGCCAGAGGAGGACTACATCATCTCGTCGCTTCCTACCAGACAACCAGGCCAATATTATATTCTGTCTCAACCGCCACCTCATTCGCCCTGGCCGACATACAACTACCCGTCTCAGCCGTCACAGCAGGATCCCATGCACATGAATGAGTATTTTAATGTTCATATGTTTGCAGGTGAAGGCACCTCCTTCATGGGAGATCTTGGTGGTAGTTTCCAAGGAGGACAGCAGGCTGGACAGCCCAGTTCATCTCAGATGCCTTTATCCCCATATATCCCTAACCCCCCAGACATGATGACCCCACCCCCTTATATCCCAAACATGATGACCCCGCCAGTCCCATCCCGACAACAATGGGAAACCGACATTGGTTCTTCTTCAGGATTCCAACCAATGATGTTTGATCTAAACACAGCTGCATCAGAAGCTGTTGCACGTGAAGCTGAGATTGCTGCATCCCAGGAGGAAGAATCATAAGTTGAAGACGAGGTTGAAGCTGTTCGTCGACTCCCGCCTCGAGTTAACCGCGGTGTTCCCAGGCCTTGCCTTTTTCCCCCCCTCAGCCCCGAGGTCGCCAATAGGATTCTATATGTTGTCTTTGTAGTTGTAGTCCGTATCTGACATTTATTTGTTATTTGTGTTTGTATGTGTTTATGTTATATATATGTAAACAATATGGACTTTATTACAAAATGGTAATTTCTAGTACAAAGTGAACCTTTAATTATTACATATAGAAGTCTAAGTCTCATACATCACTGTCATTAATAAAACTAGAACCAGAAGCACTACCACCAGAAGCACTACCAACAGAATTAGGGCACGTTGAACGTTTATGACCTGTCTGTCGATAAATACCACATCTGTATGAGGTTTCTAACTCAACCCAGTCCATCTCGTTTCTAATCCTTGATGCCTTTGGGGGTCCCTTTGTGCGTAACATGTCGTCATCAGGAACTACAATGTAAGAATCATACAACTCAGGAATTAATTCATCACTCCTTATGGGATACCATTTACCTGCATAAGCCTGACCAACGTGACGCAAAGTGTAACATTCATGGACATACTGGAAAAAATTAACGTTTACTGTGTTGCATACCGCAATGACATGCATACATGGGTACTTGAATGCCTGGAACCTGCCGTACTGGCACTATCTTTCAGTTAGGTTTAACGCCTACACAAACCCACCTTTTTGGGTGGTTAGGTTGAACCTCTCCTCAACCTCAAATCTGGTCGACTCTGTATCAAATCGTTTAACATCGATAGAACATGCTTGTGCCTGATACAATGCCAACTTTTCAAGAACCTTAGTGCAATAAATCTGCCCGGCTGCCATTTCTGACACAACACGCCTAGTGCGATTAACAAAGTATTCAACTAAACGGGAGTAAGTGAACTTCACCAAAGCTGTGATTGGTAAGTTACGAGTGCCTTTGAAAACTTTATTGACACACTTAGAAAGATTGGTTGTCATGTGACTGCTAGGTGTATTTTAAGAGAATCAAGTTTGTATAATACACTCAAAGAAACGTGCCAAGTTTTAAACACGGTAGTTGTAGTTATAAAAGATATCGTTCCCACTAAGGATCGTCAGCAATTGAAACTTAAAGGATTACGGCGGATTAAAACGATTGTTTTCATGGTTTTTGGGTTCAAAATATAAACTGCAATATGTGAACAAATATGTGATAAAATAAAAGGAGTTTATCAAATTGTAACAACTGGGATTAGGATTCACCGATCTTACCTTCCGATACACAACGTATATTCATGAAAACGGGGTTTGAACTATAATACTTTACGTCACAATCAATGTCATTCATATCAATTCCTTGACTATGAAATTCATAAGAACAGATTTGATAACGTCAATCCCTTGATCGTTTCAATTCCATTCCAGCATTACGACCGATTGTTTAGACGTTCAATGCGTTAAATACCATCCCTGGTTATTTACTCACAATGAGCATTTCATTTAGATCTGTTTTCAAAAGTTATTTTCCAACAACAAACGTAAACTTAATTCAAGAAACTAGTGATCAAGTAGATTCAAGCAGTGAACACAAAACGAAATACCAAGAATCATAGAACAAAGTTACCCGATTCATGAATATATCATTGATAATCTTCAAGTAAGAAAGGCTACATCCAATCCCAAGGAAAGGTTTAGCCACTCATGGTGGTCATTACAGCTTAGAAAAGATGAAGAAAATACAGAGTACAAAGTGTTTTTCCAATTCTCCAGCTCTCTCTTTTCAGCCGCCATGCAGTAAGCTTATATAAAAGAAAACTCGCTCAAGCGAGTTTATATTTCGCTCAGGCGAGGAGCATTCTTCAGCACGAAGGAAATCCACGTCCTGCTTCATTATGGGCTTGATTCGCTCCAGCGGTTCAGATTAGCTTAAGCGAGTCTTCATATCTGATACTTCCTTCCATTTCGCTTGAGCTATTTCTTTATCCGCTTCAGCGAGCCCTTTAAAATTTGGTTCTGGACAATTTTCGCTTGAACGAAATAACATCGCTCAAGCGACTTCTACATTGATGCATTCTGGAAGAAATTCGCTGGCTTTTCTATTAAAAACGCTTGAGCGAGGCTACTGCTATTTCATTCTGTACAAATCTCGCTCAAGCGGCCTCAGTGTTCGCTCGGGCGAAGACTTCATTTCTCACTACTGGCTTGATTTCGCCTGGGCGCATCACTTCTCGCTCAAGCGAGTCTTGACCTGATACTATTATTTGTTAAGTTCATGTCTCGCCCAAGCGGCTCTTCAATTTTTCCTCAGCGATCATGATTCGCTCAAGCTATATACCTTCCGCTTGAGCGAATATCACTCTGTTTGCTCAACTCTTAGTAGATTTTCTTCATTTCTTTTCTTTTCTTCTTTCTTCTTTGAATTTTCCTGAGATTGTAACAAAATTAGCCACTCAACCTGTACAATGTTCATATTTAGCTTACAAAATTGGCAAACATTGTACATTATATCCAATTTATGCTTCATTAATCATGCAAAATATAGGTAAATTGGACATCTATCAACTCTCCCCAACCTAGAACTTTGCTTGTCCTCAAGCAATTGGTCAAGAGAAAGTTTAAGTGAAACAAAGATCTTAATTAATCACAGCTGCCAATAAAATGAAGGACAACTTTTCACTATTCATAAATGATAAATCCTCAATCATGCTTCATTTTATCTAACCAAATTCTAAGTTTGAAACTAGAATACACAATGGCAAGTAACCACTCTGCTGTAAAAACAAGAAATCCTCTCTGGTTATACCTTCCAGGTGAGTGTTTGCTCTTTTTATCATTGATCAGGTGTTATTCAATCATTGCATTTCATTTCACTGCATAAGATAACCACTCAAACAAACATGGATCAAGAGGTCTTTAATAGGTTGTAACTTGGCCGGGCTTACAAGAAATTCATTGGTTTTTCTTTGGATGCAAAGACATACTAAGGACACTTAGATTTCTTGGCCTTGGCTTTTTGTTATGTCATTTTTGCTTTATTTAAGCCATTCAACTTTTTCTTTATATTCCTCCTTCATTTTGTTTATTCTTTGACCTTGGTAGGAGGATCTTACATTGTTTTCCAAAAATTTTCTCTTTTCTTTTGACAGTCACAGCCAAACTCTTCACATACCCTTCTTGAAAAATTGTTCTTGTCCTTAGCATGCATTAAGGTTGGATTATTTTGTTATACAAGCATGATCTAAGGTTAAGAAAAGAAACTTTCTTGGCTCAGTTGGGGTTAAACACAAAATTTGGATTGATTACTTGAAGGTTGGCTTTTTGGCTCTTGTTTAAACCTATTCTACACAAAGTTTGCCTCTATCCTATCCATGCTTGACTAAGCAATAATCCTCGCTAGAAACTCATGCAATGAAAGATTACACAAAGATCAATGAACTCTCTGTGTTTAAAGTTGCACTATCTCACTGGGTTAATTGTCTTGATTTCTTTATTCTCACAGGATAGGGTTCAAGCATTGTGAACTAATTCCTAACTCAAGAATTAGAAAGATTCATTCAACATTCATAAGAATTATCAGAGTTTCCAAAACTAATCATCCTTCCTTTTATGCAAGCCTAAGATTAGTTCACATCTTTCTTCACTTTTCCATATCATTTAAACAAAATTTCCGCGCCTAAACATTATAACTAACGTATGTAACAAAATTCATTTAGGCGTAACAGGAAAATCTAACTGTAAATCATGTGAAATTGACATAAAAGGAAAGTACTGAACAATAAGTACTGAATTTAAAGTAACATAATAAAAGAAACATAAAGTAGCATAAACTTAAATAAACTTGACAAAATAAAAAGGAACCACTGTAGCATGCTCAGTCATGCGACATCACAATATCAGTGACCACTCGATCCAGTTGCTCTTCAAACTCCCTATCCTCAGCCTCCTGCTGCTGCTGAGTCTGTGTATCAGTTGGTGTTGTGACAGGTGCAACTGCTGGTCCTGTTGGTCCTGCTGATGTGGCTGGTGGTGGTGGTGGTGCCTCTGGCTCAGCAGCATCAGCTGCTGGCCTCTCCTCCTCCGGTAGAATGGGACTGTCCCCAGGCCAAGCAACACGCTCCACGAACTGGTCGGGGTGCATAAAAGGGCCTGAAGGATGGCTCCAATAGCTAGCTCGATAATGATACAACATGCCTCTGTGAAGAGCGGCCTGCTGTCGCTCAATGTGTAGAAGATGAGCAAGGAGGGTAGGATCATAAGTAGGTGGAGGCGGTGGTTGGAGAGGTGGCTGAACTGTAGGTGATGATACCACAGGTGGTGGTGGTGGGGGAGACGTCTGTACCTGTGGTGGAGGTGTAGGTATCCTGCAATTCAAATCTATGAATTTCCGATCGATGGATGGTCTAATCGGCGTGGTGGGGTTAACATCGATCCCATGGACTGCACAAAGTCCTGTGATGAATGCAGGGAAACCAAGGCTGCCTTTAGGTTTTGTATCAGCTAATGTAGTCTTCGGATTTTGCTGAGCGAACCTAAAGATTTCATCTGAAATTATCTGAGCAAGGTCAACAGACATATTTCGAGAGAGGATGCAGAATAGAAGCTCACACTTTGGAAGGGGTAAATCAGATACATGGGCATTCGGGATGACATTTGCTAAGAGAAATACTGTCCATACTCTAGTCAGCATTGTCATATCCTTCCTCAGAAGTCTGGAAGGATGCTGGCTAGCCCCTCGGTACATATGATGCCCTGGTAAGCAGAGTTTATCTTCAAGCTCCTGTGTGGGGTAAATATGTCGGTTTTTCTTCAAGGTGCCATAAGTGCATAAATCTCCGTCAGGTAACCAAAGCATATCACCTAAATGTTCGTTGATAGTGTCTCTATCATACGATATCCAGGTGCCCCTAACCCATGTTTTTCGTTCCAAAGTGCCCTCTTTGTTCCATGCGTTAGCATAAAATTCTTTGACAATCTCTGGGTCGAATTTATGTCTGGGGTTTGCAACTCTTAACCATTTTCTTCTTCTCAATAATTCCAGGAAGTCATCACACTCTCCTTCACGTAAATCTACCTTCCTTTCAGGAATAAAGGTCCAGTGGTCTATGTTCTCATGACGTTGTTTATGCTCTTTACTCCTGAATTTCGGGTGTTGTTGTGACGAGCTTCCTTCACCCCTCTTTCTTTTCCCTTTTTCTCTTTCGCTCTGTCGTGGGGGATCAGCACTTGTTACTTTTGTTCTAGCCATCCTGAAAAATAGAAAATGTTCATAGAGTTCATAAGGCAGAAAAGTACTGAAAAACAGAGTTTATTGCTTACACCATCTAGTTCACAATATTTTACTGAAAAACAGAGCATGAGGAAAGGTTTCGACAGTTACAAAAAGCGTTGTTCTATTGATGTCATTAATCACAAAACGGAACATGGTTAATTGTTTCTGCCAACATCGAACCTAATCGGGAACATTATATAAGTGCATGCATTGGTTTTTCAGCAGCCACACCAGAAAATAAAAAACAGAGCATGCTTAAAGCAAATGGTTTCACTACTTTATTCTAGGGCATAATTTACATGTGGACTTCATAAAAAAAAAACAACATTGCAGGGAGATGAAAATCAAACCCTGACTTAAACAAAACTAGAATCATAACCTACATTGAAAAATAAATAAAGACATACAAACGTAAAGAAGAAGAAGAAGATGAACAGATGCATGAGAAATGAGAGAACTTACTTGAGGAGTATGGGAAAGAAAAGAAAAATTAGAACTTGATGAAAATGATGAGGGAGAAACTGCAAGAAACCCTTCGGAATCAAAGATGGGAGTGAGAGGGGTGTGGAAGTTGAGAGCTTTTAAAAGGATACCAGAGTTCGGAAGTTGAACTGGTTGTGTCCTTTTAAAAAGAATGCGTAACCGCTTAAATTCGCTCAAGCGAGATTAAACAGCTACAGCGAATATTAAGTTCCACTCTCTTATTTCGCTCAAGCGATTATGGTTCGCTGTAGCGAAATCGAAGTTAAAAGGTACCTGATGCTCCCAAAATCCCTTCGCTTGACTTAAATAACCTTCGCTTAGGCTGATCAATATGTTTAAGACACTGGGCAAAATTCGCTTAGGCGAAGTGAATGGCGCTTAAGCGAGGATACAATGTTTGTTTTCTGGACAAAATTCGCTTCAGCGATATGGATCCGCTTAGGCGATTTTGTTCCAGTGTTTAATAAAAGATACCTCGCTTGAGCGTAACTTAATTCGCCTGAGCGACAATTGCAGAAAATGGGATTTTTCTTCAATGCAATGAATGTTCTGCACAATTCGCTTGAGCGGTCTTTAATTAGCTTAAGCGAAATTTATCCAGTATCTATTCCCTTGTCTTGGCCTGAGCGAAAGGTAAAATTTTTCAAGCGAAGAAGACATTCGCTCAAGCTAAACGTGGGTCGCTTAAGCGACTTCTGTCCAGTGTCAAAATATAAGTTTTTCGCTTAAGCGACTTTGAGTGAATGTAGGTATTTGGCTTATTCACTTAAGCGAAATGTAGTGCGCTTGAGCGAATACCCTTATACTTGAAAATTTATATCCTCCACTTGTATTTTCTTCAAAAACTTATCTCATCATTCGATCCTTTGGTTCCTTCTAGTCTTCTCACTCACTTATAAAGCATCTCATTCAAAAAGAAACATTCACACAATTGCACAACTAAACAAAACAACAACAAATTAAACACACTGGGTTGCCTCCCAGGTAGCGCTTGTTTAACGTCGTTAGCTCGACGCCTGATTGATTGTTCAGCCTGGATCATGTAAGTGGTGGATAAGAGTGTTAAGCTCTTTCACTTCCTTTCCCAGATATATCTTTGATCTTCCTTCATTCAGATTTGAAATCCCTTCAAGAATGTTTAAGCTTTGATCCTTTTTGGATTTCTGGTGGGTGACTTTGTCTTCCTCATTTATTTTGAAACAAACATCAATATTGATTTCTTCTTCTTGCACTCGGATTTTTACTTTTCTGTCACCCACATCTATGATGACTCTGGCTGCTTTTAGAAATGGTCTCCCCAATATTATAGGTACTTTTGAATCTTCCTCTATGTCTATGATAGCAAAATTCACCTGAAATTCGAATTTATTAATTTTTACCACCACATTTTCAGTAATACCATAGGGAATTCTTATTGATTGATCTGCCAATTGTAAAATCATTTTTGTTGGCCTTATTTCATAACCCCCTATCTTTTTAAATATAGATAATGGCATCAAATTAACGCTGGCACCAAGATCTAATAAAGCTTTTCTTTCTAAAATATTTCCAATGGTTATGGGGATAGAAAAACTCCCTGGATCTGTGGTGTCATGATCTACTGCTTTTTGGATGATATCACTATACCCTTCCTCCATCTCAGTTGTCTCCTCATTTAGTGCTGTCACAGCTTTGCAATGCTCTTTTGGATTTAGCTCGGTGTTTGCCCCATACTGAGGTCGTTGATTTTCAGCAATCTGTCGAGCCAATTGTCCAACTTGAGTCTCTAAATTTTTTATAGATGCCTCAGTATTCTTCTGGTATGTTAGAGAAGCTTGCATGAACTTTTCCAATGTATCTTCCAATCTAGTTGTCTTTTCCATCAGAGACGGTCCTTGTTGGTGGGCCTGTGGTCTATTGTATGTATTAGCTTCTTGCCTCCAACCTTGGCCTTGATTTGCATTGTTCCTCCATCCCTGAAATGGTTGATTAGTAAAATTCGAATTGAAATTATTTTGTCTACCTTGATTGTTCATGTAATGGACAGCTTCTTCCTGCGACCCACAATGTCCATTTGGATGGTCTCCTCCATAAAAATCACATCTTGCATTCATTTGTTGCTGAGGTTGTGCAGATTGAACTGAGTGCAATTGTTGAGGAAGTTTGGCCATCTGTTGAGTTAAGGCTTCAATCTGTTGGGTCAAAATTTTGTTTTGAGCTAAAATAGCATCAGAAGTATTCAAGTCCAGAATTCCTTTCTTTTGTACTTGCTGCCTATGATAATCTGTGGATGACAAAGCTTCTATGATTCTAGTAGCTTGGTCAGCATCTACTGTCATCATTGTTCCACCAGCAGCAGCATCTAAAATCATCTTTGTATCAGGTCTTAACCCATTGTAGAAAATGTTCAGTTGTGCTATATCTTCAAATCCATGATTTGGACATTTGCGCAATAAGGACTTGAATCTGTCCCATGCTTCACAAAAAGGTTCTTCCATTCCTTGACGGAAAGTTGAAATGTCAGACTTTGCTTTTATGAATCTTGACGGTGGAAAGAAACGAAACAAGAATTTCTCCTCCACACTAGACCAATTATTCAAGCTTTGGTTTGGATGCGATTGCAACCATTCTTTGGCCTTTCCAGCTAGAGAAAATGGGAACAAGCGGAGATATGCTGATTCAAGATCTCCTTGCTCAAAGCCCATAGTACCTACCAATTCATAAAATGTAGCCAAGTGAGTATATGGGTCTTCATGTGACATTCCAGTAAATTGGTGAGCACTAATCAAGCTAAGAAATGCTGGTTTCATTTCCAAAGCTCTGGTTTGTGGGATTGCTATGCTTGAAAAATATCTGGGTCCTTGTTGGTTTGCATAATCTCCCAAAGTACGCCTTGGTGGTTGACGTCCTTCCATATTTGCTTCAGATTTTGGAATTGTTGTTGGTGTTTAGATTGGAGAAGAAGAAGAAGAAGATTGGTCCTCCTCTTGTTGTGCTTTTGCTTTGGCTTTGATTTTCTTCAAAGTCTTCTCAATTTCAGGATCTATTTCAGCCTGTTCTTTGAATCCCTGACTTCTTAATATCATAAGCAAAGCTAGCAAAAGAGAGGTTAACCAAGAAATTGATACAAAACAACACAGAAATGCAATACGTACAGTATTCACACACCGTAATAACTTAATTCAATTACTTCGATCCCCGGCGGACGGCGCCAAAAACTTGCTGGGTGTATTTTAAGAGAATCAAGTTTGTATAATACACTCAAAGAAACGTGCCAAGTTTTAAACACGGTAGTTGTAGTTATAAAAGATATCGTTCCCACTAAGGATCGTCAGCAATTGAAACTTAAAGGATTACGACGGATTAAAACGATTGTTTTCATGGTTTTTGGGTTCAAAATATAAACTGCAATATGTGAACAAATATGTGATAAAATAAAAGGAGTTTATCAAATTGTAACAACTGGGATTAGGATTCACCGATCTTACCTTCCGATACACAACGTATATTCATGAAAACGGGGTTTGAACTATAATACTTTACGTCACAATCAATGTCATTCATATCAATTCCTTGACTATGAAATTCATAAGAACAGATTTGATAACGTCAATCCCTTGATCGTTTCAATTCTATTCCAGCATTACGACCGATTGTTTAGACGTTCAATGCGTTAAATACCATCCCTGGTTATTTACTCACAATGAGCATTTCATTTAGATCTGTTTTCGAAAGTTATTTTCCAACAACAAACGTAAACTTAATTCAAGAAACTAGTGATCAAGTAGATTCAAGCAGTGAACACAAAACGAAATACCAAGAATCATAGAACAAAGTTACCCGATTCATGAATATATCATTGATAATCTTCAAGTAAGAAAGGCTACATCCAATCCCAAGGAAAGGTTTAGCCACTCATGGTGGTCATTACAGCTTAGAAAAGATGAAGAAAATACAGAGTACAAAGTGTTTTTCCAATTCTCCAGCTCTCTCTTTTCAGCCGCCATGCAGTAAGCTTATATAAAAGAAAACTCGCTCAAGCGAGTTTATATTTCGCTCAGGCGAGGAGCATTCTTCAGCACGAAGGAAATCCACGTCCTGCTTCATTATGGGCTTGATTCGCTCCAGCGGTTCAGATTAGCTTAAGCGAGTCTTCATATCTGATACTTCCTTCTATTTCGCTTGAGCTATTTCTTTATCCGCTTCAGCGAGCCCTTTAAAATTTGGTTCTGGACAATTTTCGCTTGAACGAAATAACATCGCTCAAGCGACTTCTACATTGATGCATTCTGGAAGAAATTCGCTGGCTTTTCTATTAAAAACGCTTGAGCGAGGCTACTGCTATTTTATTCTGTACAAATCTCGCTCAAGCGGCCTCAGTGTTCGCTCGGGCGAAGACTTCATTTCTCACTACTGGCTTGATTTCGCCTGGGCGCATCACTTCTCGCTCAAGCGAGTCTTGACCTGATACTATTATTTGTTAAGTTCATGTCTCGCCCAAGCGGCTCTTCAATTTTTCCTCAGCGATCATGATTCGCTCAAGCTATATACCTTCCGCTTGAGCGAATATCACTCTGTTTGCTCAACTCTTAGTAGATTTTCTTTATTTCTTTTCATTTCTTCTTTCTTCTTTGAATTTTCCTGAGATTGTAACAAAATTAGCCACTCAACCTGTACAATGTTCATATTTAGCTTACAAAATTGGCAAACATTGTACATTATATCCAATTTATGCTTCATTAATCATGCAAAATATAGGTAAATTGGACATCTATCAGTGACCAAACCTACTTCTATTTTCATCATACGCCAATGACCACATTCCTTTAGGGATTGAATCCATCCATCTTGCAATTTCAGGGTTGGTTTCTCTGAATTTTTGATACTGTCGATCAAACGAATGCTTGCTTAGATTATACCCTGTGGTAAAAAATCATTAGTTCCATAAAACATCCATAATTCAAAACATAAACAATAAATCATTAAATAACTTACCCATTTTAATCAGGTCCTTCTTTAGCTCTTGATTCTTAAATTTTAGGTTGAAGTTACTCGCTATATGTCGTATACAATACTTGTGGTATGCAGCGGGTGGAGTCCATGCCGCTCCTGAACCCCGGAGTGCACTAAGAATGCTCCTATGACGGTCTGAAATTATACAAATTCCATTTTTTTGTGTCACATACAACCGCAAGTTCGAAAGAAACCAACTCCAATCCTCCAAAGTTTCACCAGGAACAATTGCAAATGCTAGAGGTAACACTGCACTATTTCCGTCGTGGGTCATCGCCACCAATAAAGTCCCCTTATATTTTCCATACAGGTGAGTTCCATCTGTAACAGCCCAATTTTTAAGCAGTAATTAAAGAGTGAAAAATTAAAGTTTCTCAAAGAAACAAGAAATGAATCATAGAAAATAAGAAATTTAATACAAGTATATTTTTAGTCTGACTTAAAACGGAAATAAACGAGAATGGAATGTAGAATAGAATAATAAAATAAAATAAAAATCTGCTACAGTAAAATGCTACAGTAACGTTACATGAAAAATGTTGCAGAATGTAGAGAATTCGTGAGAATTCTCTAAATTTCCACCGCCTCATGTCAATTTCGAACTGCTACAGTGATTTACTACAGTAATTTGCTACAGTGATTTGCTACAGTAATTTGCTACAGTAACCGCCATTGAAAGCCTATAAATAGAGCCCTGACCTCCCACATTTCCTCAGACCACAAACCTCACAGATCCTATAACCTTTCATCTCCCTCTTCAAGCTCTCAAAACCTTTTTTCTTTAATTTTCGCATAAGGAGAAATTATGCAAACTTGAAGATTTGAAGAAATACCAAGGAGTTTAGCATAAGGAAAGTTTAACGATCTTCACTTGAGGTAAGAAAGAGGGGATAGGATATTAAATACATAGAAATTAAGTTAGAATTGCTTGCTTAATTATTTAGAAACTCATATAGTTATACTTTAATTTAATTTGAACTAAATTGTGAAATGGATGCAAATGGTTTGGAATATGATATTAAACAATTACATTCCTTGAACAATGAAGCCCAATTATTCATGGTATTTGCACTTACAGAAGGGAAAGTTATTCCTGATGTAAGTAAAATACCAGTAGTCTGTGAATTCTCAGAAGTATTCCCCGAGGATGTTCCAGGATTACCTCCTGAACGAGAGATAGAATTCTCTATTGACCTAATTCCTGGAGCAGAACCCATTGCTAGAGCACCCTATAGAATGTCTCCAATGGAACTGACTGAATTAAAGAAGCAAGTAGATGAGTTATTAGAAAAACAATTCATACGACCCAGCGTATCTCCTTGGGGAGCACCTGTACTATTGGTCAAGAAGAAGGACGGCAGTATGAGACTTTGCGTCGATTATCGCCAACTGAACAAAGTGACGGTTAAGAATAAATACCCGTTACCAAGGATCGATGACCTCATTGATCAACTACGAGGAGCTACTGTGTTCTCCAAGATAGACCTGAGATCGGGATACCATCAAATTCACGTAAAGAAAGAAGATATTCCAAAGACAGCCTTTAGAACACGCTATGGCCATTATGAATATTTAGTTATGCCTTTTGGTGTAACTAATGCCCCAGCCGTGTTCATGGACTACATGAACCGGATATTCCATCCATACCTTGATCAATTTGTCATTGTCTTTATAGATGATATTCTCATCTATTCCAAAACCAAGGAAGAGCATGAAGAGCATTTGTACTTAGTGCTACAAATACTAAAGGAGAAGCAGCTATATGCCAAACTATCCAAATGTGAGTTTTGGCTTAATGAAGTAAAATTCTTAGGCCATGTGATATCTAAGAATGGAGTGTCAGTCGACCCTGCAAAGATTGAAGCTGTAATAGCTTGGGAAAGGCCGAAGACTGTCACAGAAATTAGGAGTTTCTTAGGACTTGCGGGTTACTACCAAAGATTTATTGAAGGATTCTCCCGAATTGCTTTACCAATGACTCGATTAACCTGTAAAAATAAACCTTTCATCTGGACTCCTGAGTGCGAAGCAAGTTTCCAAGAATTAAAGAAGAGATTAACAACCGCACCAGTTCTAGCTCTACCAAACCCCCAAGAAAACTTTGAAGTTTATTGTGACGCTTCAAAGTTGGGACTTGGTTGTGTCCTAATGCAGCAAAGAAAAGTAATTGCTTATGCTTCAAGGAAATTACGACCACACGAACTTAATTACCCTACTCATGACTTAGAATTAGCGGCCATTGTCTTTGCTTTAAAAATTTGGAGGCACTATTTATACGGTGCAAAGTTTGAAGTTTATAGTGACCATAAGAGTCTCAAATACCTGTTTGACCAAAAAGAATTAAACATGAGACAACGCCGATGGATGGAATTTCTCAAGGACTATGACTTTGAGTTGAAGTACCACCCGGGGAAAGCCAACGTGGTTGCTGACGCGCTTAGTAGAAAAGCTATTCATATGGCAGCTTTAATGATAAAAGAATTAGAAATGATTGAGCAATTTAGAGACTTAAACATAGCAGTTGAGGAGAAATCTTCAGTAAATATGGTGGTTGGAGTTCTAAAAATCACTAATGATTTTCTAAAAATGGTGGGTGAAAAACAAAGATTGGATGTATGTCTTCAAGAAATGATCAAGACACAATATAATGGAAAAGATCTGGGATTACAAGAAGGTTCAGATGGAGTATGGAGGATGAAAGGAAGAATATGTATCCCAGAGGATGCAGAACTAAAGAAGATGATTCTAGATGAAGCCCATAAAAGCATGCTTAGTATTCATCCTGGATCTACGAAGATATATCAAGACTTAAGAAAGGATTTCTGGTGGAACAGGATGAAAAAGGAGATAGCTGAGTATGTTTCATCTTGCTTAATATGTCAGAAAAGTAAAGTTGAACATCAAAAACCATCTGGTGGATTACAACCACTAGAAATACCTGTATGGAAATGGGATGACATTGCCATGGACTTTGTGTCAGGCTTGCCTAGAACACAAAGAGGCAATGATGCTATCTGGGTGATAGTCGATAGATTAACAAAATCAGCCCATTTTCTTCCAATCAACATGAAGTATTCACTTGAGAAATTGGCTCAAGTGTATATAAAAGAGATAGTAAGATTACATGGGGTACCGTCAAGCATAGTGTCTGATAGAGATCCTAGATTTACTTCTCGATTCTGGGGAAGTTTACATAAAGAGCTTGGTACCAGACTAAAGCTAAGTTCTGCCTATCATCCATAGACTGATGGACAGTCAGAGAGGACTATCCAAAGTCTGGAGGATTTACTAAGAGCATGTGTATTAGAACATGGTGGAAGCTGGGAACATTACCTTCCACTAATCGAATTCACATATAATAACAGTCATCACTCGAGCATTGGGATGGCACCATATGAAGCATTGTATGGTAGGAAGTGCAGGACACCAATCTGTTGGTTAGAGACAGGTGAGCACCTGACTCTTGGACCAGAAATTGTCCGGCAAACGACAGAACAAATTCGAATGATTAGAGAAAGGATGAAAATTGCGCAGGATCGACAGAAGTCATATTATGATCAAAGAAGGAAGCCATTAAAATTCCAAGTTGGAGATTATGTATTCTTAAAAGTATCACCCAACAAAGGAGTTGGAAGAGTGTTAAAAAGTAAGAAGCTTACTCCAAGGTATATAGGGCCATATGAGATCCTAAAAAGAATTGGTAAAGTGGCATATCAGATCGCATTGCCGCCTCACCTTTCCAATCTTCATAATGTGTTCCATGTCTCACAATTACGAAAGTATGTACCTGACCCAGACCATGTGATCGAGACTGATGATATAGAAGTTAAGGAAAACCTTACAATTCTAGTAACACCAGTGAAGATAATGGACAGAGACATCAAGCGACTAAGAGGCAAGGAGATCTCATTGGTGAAAGTAGCTTGGCAACAAGGAAATGAAATAAGCATGACTTGGGAACGAGAAGATGAGATGAGAAGTCAATATCCTGAATTACTCTAACCAGGTACGTTTAAATTTCGAGGACGAAATTTTTATAACGGGGGGAGAGTGTAACAGCCCAATTTTTAAGCAGTAATTAAACAGTGAAAAATTAAAGTTTCTCAAAGAAACAAGAAATGAATCATAGAAAATAGGAAATTTAATACAAGTATATTTTTAGTCTGACTTAAAACGGAAATAAACGAGAATGGAATGTAGAATAGAATAATAAAATAAAATAAAAATCTGCTACAGTAAAATGCTACAGTAACGTCACATGAAAAATGTTGCAGAATGTAGAGAATTCGTGAGAATTCTCTAAATTTCCACCGCCTCATGTCAATTTCGAACTGCTACAGTGATTTGCTACAGTATTTGCTACAGTGATTTGCTACAGTAATTTGCTACAGTAACCGCCATTGAAAGCCTATAAATAGAGCCCTGACCTCCCATATTTCCTCAGACCACAAACCTCACAGATCCTATAACCTTTCATCTCCCTCTTCAAGCTCTCAAAACCTTTTTTCTTTAATTTTCGCATAAGGAGAAATTACGCAAACTTGAAGATTTGAAGAAATACTAAGGAGTTTAGCATAAGGAAAGTTTAACGATCTTCACTTGAGGTAAGAAAGAGGGGATAGGATATTAAATACATAGAAATTAAGTTAGAATTGCTTGCTTAATTGTTTAGAAACTCATATAGTTATACTTTAATTTAATTTGAACTAAATTGTGAAATGGATGCAAATGGTTTGGAATATGATATTAAACAATTACCATAACATGGAAGATATGTTTCCATATTCTTTGAAATATGAAATATTATGAAAAATATGTTTTCATATGTTTGAAATATGATATGAATATTATGGGAAATGTGTTTCCATATGATTGAATTATGATATAAGTAGTATGGAAAATGTGTTTCCATATTCTTTGAATTATAAATAAAGCATGCTTAATTGATTGTTATAATAATTTTATTGTTAAAACTAGTTATAAAGGAATTTGGTAATGAAATGCATTCATGCATTATATGCATTGGCCGTTCAAAGAAACTAGTTATAAAGTGTGTTTGTATGTTATGTGTGCTCTAGTCAAACACACAAATTTCAAACAAATAGAAATCAAGGTTCACACACTTCAAGCTATCTTATGTTAATCTCTAGTCACTTCCTAAGGTTTTCTTTATATTTTATAAACCATTGCTCTGATACCACTTCAGTTGTAACACCCTGGAGCCAACTTGCAAATCTCAAGATAATTACCCTTACCATATAAAATCTCTTAGATAACTTATTTTTCACCTGGTAATTATCATGAGATTCACAACCTGATTCCAGAGGTTACTGATACAATATCAGAGTACGCAACCTTTACATAATTAACTTCTTATTATTATACATAACATCAGAGTTCCATACATATTATATTTTACAACAGGCACCTAGATCTTATAGAATATAAAGACGTAAAGTACCAAAACATAGCATATACATAATACAGCAATAGTAGTCATGCAAGCAAGCATCATCATCAAAAACCTTCATAATTCATCCATATTCAGCAACATCCACTTTGTCACATGTCCTCCTGGTTAACCACTAAAGGGTTGCCACAAGTAATAGAAAGAGTGAGATAAAATACTAAATAAATAGAAATCAAATTAGAACAACCACAACCACAAGTAGGATGCTATGCGATGCAGATGCCAAACAAGTGTTTTGTATTATATTACGTTCTTTTATATGAATGAAAATGCATGATGGATCCATTCTGGTGGGAACATCTGCAGTGATTTCCAATAATAACATTTTTACGGATATCCAACCGATACCGCGCCCCATAATGCAACACCACATCGGATAACAATATCATAATATCAATAACAAGTGTTGCGGGACCCCCCTTAAGGACACACTGCTTAGCCCTTAAGACGGCCGTGGTATAAAACCACCGTAGAGGTCTGTGCTCAACAGAGCGCGTTCCCCCACCGGGAACCCCCTCAAAGAACCCCTCTGCGGATTCTTTGAACGGCCAATGCATATAATGCATGAATGCATTTCATTACCAAATTCCTTTATAACTAGTTTTAACAATAAAATTATTATAACAATCAATTAAGCATGCTTTATTTATAATTCAAAGAATATGGAAACACATTTTCCATACTACTTATATCATAATTCAATCATATGGAAACACATTTCCCATAATATTCATATCATATTTCAAACATATGAAAACATATTTTTCATAATATTTCATATTTCAAAGAATATGGAAACATATCTTCCATGTTATGGTAATTGTTTAATATCATATTCCAAACCATTTGCATCCATTTCACAATTTAGTTCAAATTAAATTAAAGTATAACTATATAAGTTTCTAAACAATTAAGCAAGCAATTCTAACTTAATTTCTATGTATTTAATATCCTATCCCCTCTTTCTTACCTCAAGTGAAGATCGTTAAACTTTCCTTATGCTAAACTCCTTGGTATTTCTTCAAATCTTCAAGTTTGCGTAATTTCTCCTTATGCGAAAATTAAAGAAAAAAGGTTTTGAGAGCTTGAAGAGGGAGATGAAAGGTTATAGGATCTGTGAGGTTTGTGGTCTGAGGAAATGTGGGAGGTCAGGGCTCTATTTATAGGCTTTCAATGGCGGTTACTGTAGCAAATTACTGTAGCAAATCACTGTAGCAAATTACTGTAGCAAATCACTGTAGCAGTTCGAAATTGACATGAGGCGGTGGAAATTTAGAGAATTCTCACGAATTCTCTACATTCTGCAACATTTTTCATGTGACGTTACTGTAGCATTTTACTGTAGCAGATTTTTATTTTATTTTATTATTCTATTCTACATTCCATTCTCGTTTATTTCCGTTTTAAGTCAGACTAAAAATATACTTGTATTAAATTTCCTATTTTCTATGATTCATTTCTTGTTTCTTTGAGAAACTTTAATTTTTCACTGTTTAATTACTGCTTAAAAATTGGGCTGTTACACCATCTACCTGAATGATGGGCTTACAAAAGTCAAAGGCATCACAACAGGCCTTGAATGTCCAAAACACATGGCAAAATTTGCGATGCCTTTGATGAACTTGGTCGCCAATGACAATGCGGCATGTTTCAATCACGCTTACGGATCCTACGACAACTTGCTTCATATGATTCAACCATCGGGGCAGGAAGGCATACGACTCTTCCCAATCACCCCACACCTTTGCTATAGCCTTTTGCTTAGCCCTCCATGCTTTTTGGTACGGAATAGTAAATCCATATTCTCCTTTTACTCTCTCTTGAATTAATGATATAGGCACGGACGGCTCCTTCTTTATCATGCCTGAAAAAAGCATTAACATTTTTAAAAAATTAAGGTAATATTCATTTGCAAAGTCACATAAGTTTACCTAAAATCATAGAGCAGATTAAGTCCACATCGAGTTTCTTATGATCTTGTGATAAGAAACTATTAACACAACTGTGTGGGCCCTTGTATTGTGATATAAGCCATTTGTGCGCTCTTTTAGACAAAATTGCACACATCCTCCAACTACACGCACTGACTTGATTAGGACACTTCACTACAAATTTAGTAGGCTTGGACTCCACAACAATATAACTTTGATGCAACTTCATGCATCATTGTTTTAATGCATTTTGCACATCACCTTTGCTCTCAAACTTTAACCCGACGTATAGTTCATCCCCGACACTCTAGTTATCATCATCAAATTCAATTTCTTGATCTGGATGCTCCATATTTATATTTTGAAAGTGAGATGCTTCGTTCCAAAATGGAACCACGACAGTACCTACATAAATCCTAAGTATTTAAACTTGTAATCCTTCAAACCAAATTCACAATAACATATTTCAACTTCATGCTTTGTCAAGTCAAAATCAACATTATATTACAGCCAACTAAAGGTTTCTAACTACAAACATAAGAAATTTTATTTAAAAATATAAATATTTTCAAGATACGAAATCAAAATAATCAAAACATAAAGATATAAAACAATATTAACAAGTAAAAGCAATGTATTTTTTTCTTTCACACCCTTTTGTTATTCACCTTATTAAATCCAATTAATTATTAACATTGCCATTCACGATAAACTAAATATTTTCTACATATATTCATCAATTATAAAACAATTACGATTAATCTAAAGTAGCTTATTATATATAAGCATGTAAAAACCATTTAGCATAAACTCAAAAATTACCATCATGCAAATGTTGTTGTTCAATAGGCTGAACCTGGATCGGGTTTGATGCACCAGAATTACGGGAAACATCTAAGCAACCAACATCGACTTCATCATCATCATTATCAGAATCAACCATCAATATCAAATCATCCGCACAAGAGTCACTTAACACTTTATCTAATGGTACGCTATAGTTGGTGGAATCATCATCAGACCCAACACTCATTTTAATTAATTAATTAAAAATCCTTGTTTTTCAAAAAACTAAAATACACATTGAACTGAAATACTTGAATGGGAAAACAAGACACTGATGCTCTAAAAAGAACACAAACGTATTTATAGACGAATTGTCTGGGCGGGAAATGTTGAAGTTGGTGTGTCGTGTGCATGCAGGACGACACACATGTGTCATAGAAACTCCTGGCGACATAGCCACGTGTCAGCCAGGCCAGAGTCGTCAAGACAGGTGCCGTTTTTTGTGTTGTCTAAATTTTGGGCGACACACCTGTGTCGTAGGGATTCCTGGCGACGTAGCCATGTGTCACACCAGGAGGGAGTCGTAACCATTTTTGCCACTACTTGTGTCGTGAAAAATTCAAACGACACACAAATACAGCACTAGACACGTAAATTCCCCCAAAACTGCCCCAGATTTGTAAATATTTGGGTTAAACAGGCCCAGAAATAATTTTTTTCCGTGTGACATGTTATCTTTTAACTAAGTATGTCTGGTGTTATTAAGGGGTGTTTTGAGATTGGGAAATAGAGTTGGGGTAATGAAAGATATTTAAGGATTGATATTTATATTGTTTGAAACAGTTAAAATCTCATTTGACCGTATAATCTATTTTTGGGTTGGTCAAATCCTAATTTGACCAATCAAGTTGAGTATCCAAATGAAAAGGTTTAATAACATAATTCTAGTAAATAGATATCTAACATACGTGTAATATAAAATAAGTCATTGATTAAAAAAAGAAAATCATAAAACCTCCGTTTCTCATGTAGGCCTCCGTCTTCAATGTCTAAAGTCTAAAGATGCTAGTCTATTATGGTACCTTCCATCATTACGTGTTGAGATTTTAGTAAGGTATTGTGTCAACAAAAGAAAATGGTGAACAATTCTATTTCTTATGAGCAAACTTTAAGGATTTAGGGAGGCTTTGGAGTTGTCTAAATTGGAAGATGTGAGGTATATTGGTTCTATTTTTGCATGGTCAAGCATTAGAACCCATCCTAAATAGAAGATGGGGAAAATTACCTAATTGCATCGCCCTTATTTTAAATGTTTTTATAATTAATAATAAAGGTTAAATTTTTGAGAAAAATTTTAATTTAAAATTTTAATAGAATTAGTTTCAATTTCTTTTTATTTGTTATAATTTATAAAAATTTTATAAAAAATTTTCTGAAAGTTTATAGCAATAAGTGAAATATGACCCGAATTATAGCTCTAGAACTTAATTTAGACATATTCTAGTTGGAAGAACAAATCACATTAATAAATTATGAAATTTGAGTTAGAATCTCATTTTAGGTATATAAGCTTAACTTAAAAATATTGTGATGTATCACGTATGGAGATTATTTGAATAGTAAATAAAATAGTAAAGTTATAAGTAGTAGATAGTTAAACGGTTACTATTGGATAATTTTTAACATTGAAATATGATAATAACATATCTTAGCATTTTCCAATATATTCTATAAAGTGTTATATAATAATTTATAAGAAAATTATATACATAAAATTTATCTCATTAAAAATACTCAAACTAAATATTTTAATATATACTTAAGATAATATAAATTTTATCCTTTAAATTTAAATGAAAAAAATAATTTTGACACTTTAAAAGGGCAATTGCATTGCACTGGATTTGCGTCATTCCTTCCTCTTCACGCTTGACATTTCATGCTCCAGGTAAATTTTCTTCTCTATTCTTCCATTTCTTAATTGTCCTCTTAATTTATTCTTTGTTTTTGTTTGTTGCTTTTGTTTTGTTTCATTCTAATTATATCACACTTTTACTTAAGATGCCACATTAATAACTAGCTAGTTCAAATTCTTTTCTTTTCATTGTTATCATTTCACTTATACTTTTTAATTATGAACACTACATAAAAATCGGTATAAAATTTAATAACTCAAAACACTAATATTGAGAATCAATGTGTATGTACTAACTAGTTCAGATCTTGAAAAACTTAGCACCCGACCTAAAGCAAGTTCATAAGATAAGGAAGGTCGAGATAAAAATTTACCGAGTATGAGACATATAAAATAATGGAACTAGCCCTATACTCCTTTCTAAATTTATAATTGTATTGTTTAATTTCTAGTATTTACTAATTACTACTTCTATTTGACTTTAATCATATCCATTAAATTATATATATTCTGGTAATTTATATTTCTGTTTCTATTTATATCATATATATATATAATAATTATATACATTATAATTATATATTAAGTTGTTACTACCTAAAATATATATGATACACTCACGTGCATTTATATATATATATATATATCATTATTATTAATTTATATTACGGTTATTTATTTATTCTATTAATATATATATATATATGTAATAACTAAATATGTATATTGTTACTAAGGTGTATATATATAATCCACTCATGTACATTTATATATATTATTGTTATTATTAATTTATATTTCTATTATTTACTTATTCTATTAATATATTTGTATATATATAATTTATATTTAGTAGAGTATTTATATTCTAAATCTATATATGGAGGTGTGAGTTTATATAAATTTCTATGATTATGATTATTATTGTTATTTGTTTCCTTGTTAAGAATAATTGAAATTATTTTGGTTGTTGAAAATATTCTAAAGTGTTAAAGGACTCTCAACTGATATTAAGATTGTGATAACATACAAAAATATTTAATGTATGCATATAGTCAACTTGTTGAGAAAATTGTAAAACATTAAATCATAAATATATATATATATATATCAATATTTAATCAATTTTGAATGTTTAAATCCTTATCTTATAATAACAAGAAAATTTTGGTTCAAAAAATAAAAAATAAAATAAAATATTATTTCCTCGCTATATCCACTAAATGATGAAATGATATTTTGAAAAGTTTTGATACATTTGATGTTGACCTATTATACAACTGTTTCAAAATTTTAAGTGTAACAGGTTGCATTTTAAATTTGAGAAATATCCAATTTTTAAGAAAAACTTTTCTAAAATTTCAATAAACCCTATAAAGATTGATGAACTAAGTACCTAAAAGCTTAAACAAATTTAAATTTACAATGTAGGACATGCATCATATAATATATAAGTGAAACATATGAATGTGATTAGAAGATAGGGTTAAAATCCAAGGAATATATTAAGGGTGGTTTAATTATGAACCTTAGGATAAAAGGGTATGAAGAGAGGCCTAGAGAGACTCAGGGTCGCTCCCTATTGTTGGGTAAATTCACAATAAGCTTTTCTCAATCTGACTAGACCCTAAGTGCATATTAAGGTATGTGGAGCTGTTTATTTTGTCATGTGGGCAAATGTTAAATGATAAATCTAGAATTTGTTTTAGAACAGTGTAAACTCCTGACTTCTCCTAATGAAGGAAAACTTAAGGGCCCATATACATTACATTATTGTCGCTAAAAGAATTAATAAATAAGTCAAAATTAATTATAAAATAAAAAAAGAACACGAAAACCCTAAACCCTAAACTTAAGTAATTGTCGATTCATACATACATACTATCATATTGGTGTGTGTGTAAATGTTATATGTGACAAAAATTAAGTAAACCTAATTATTTTTGTTTGTTTTATATGAAATTGGTATTCTCTATTTCTCACCCTTTTTGTGTTTATGTTTTATGACAAATTTGGTCATGAATTGGACAGATAGTCATCATGGTTGATGTTGATCCTCCCTATATTGTCGACATTAGAATCAAACTAAGACAATCAAACCCGAAATGATGGCAAGATCACTAAATGGGCCATGTACACATCTATTATGGGATATCTATATATGGCTATCCCGAGCTATACGTGGGGTACCAGACTTAATAGGAGCCCTTACTATTTCATTCCAAACAAGGTTGGTATTGGAATTTTGTGACGTTGACCCTTTTTCTTCACATCATTCCACCATCTCCACCCCTGTTAGCGAATCAGGGGGATAAGGATAGGGAAGCATCCAACGAACATTCCATGGTAGATGATGACTAGGTGATATATAACTACTATATGTTGTTGAGTACTCCACCTATTTATCCATTATGCATGAGTAGTATTTTGTAGTATGATATAACTATTCATGGTAATAGAGTGTCCCTTCCTGATCAATACCCTCAATCATTGACATTCTAGTTGATATATAACATATTCTTACTCCAGGGATGATTGTACATAATATATAACCCTGTTAATCTTTTTACGGTCTTTTATATATACAGGTACAATGCTATAAATATGTTACTGTTTTACAAATATGATACTTCACTCTTATCCTTGATGAAAAATACATTGATATTATTTATTATTTATTTTAAGTTAACACCTTAATAAGAAATATGAAATATAATATTTTTGTATCACATTCAAATCCCTAAGAGAAATAATTTGATTAAATAACCTTTTCACATGTTTCAACATAATCAGTGTATACCCTTTACTAATCCATTTTTTATTTTTTTTAAAAAAACTAGCTTATTTTTTTGTATTTTGTTTGTGTAATTGTTAGAGTAACTAAGGGTGTTACAAAATACCAGAGCAGTTTGTCCCACAAGTCTGGGAAAGGTCTAACTTGCTTGATTATGTATCTTTTGTTGTTGAATATAAAGAGCATGTGATAATACATGATGATTTTTATTATGAAGTGTAATGAGTTTTGAGTATAAATAAGAACTTATGGTAGAGCAAAAGACTTTACTTGTTACTGTAGTAGAATGATTGATCACTACATTGGTTGGGAATCATGGAAATCAAGGTATTGATGCCTTAAGTAGGTTAGATCTATTTGAGAAACAAAATCCACCAAACTCGGCTATAACCTTAATGGAGCCCAACTATAGATCCATGAAATAAAGAACATTTTTCATGAACTACAGTGTATAGAAGCTGACAAGGTGATTTTCATTGCCTATATCCTAGCAGAAGATGTTGAACATTTGTGGGAAAGCACCCGAAGACAATTTGAAACCGGTGGAACTAAAGACAGTTAGGAGCAATTTAAAGAAAAATTTCTAGAAAAGTATTTTCCCGATGATGTCAAAGAAAAAATAAATGGAGTTTCTAACTGTTAACCCGGCGATAGCGTCTCAACCGTTCGTTTCTACCACCGGGTTGTTAATTGGCAAGCGCACCAATCGTATGTAGTTTTCAAAATTTAAATATCGTTCCACTGGGATTGAAAGTCCAATAACAACAGTAATTTTCTATTCATTATGGTAAATGTGAAGAAAGTTATAGACAAAAGAATGATTTATATACAATTTATACAGTATTCACAGGATAGCATGATTGAGTAGTTCATGAGCTAAAAAGAAAATAAAAAAATCTATCTAAAAAGTTGAGTTGCAATCTAGAATAGGTAAGATACTTGAGATAAACACAGATAAACAAATTATGTTGGAAATTGGATCCCTAATCTAGAATAACAATGAGGAACTCAAGACATGCATATTTAATCATCAAGTTTCATGTCATTGCAGCTTAAAATCATTATAACCGATCCCTCGTGATATAAATTCTAAGAATTCACCGTAAAGTCCGATCCCTCGTGAGCTTTCTCAGTAAAAACTTGCATTAAGACCTGGCCTTATGGCAACAATGGTTAACAACCCCTATAGAATTGAGATACCAAGTGAGACGCCCCAAACCACCTGATAAAATAGGAGAAAATTTTCACGAATTTAATGTTATTAATTAGTGAAAAATATGAGTGATGAAACTATCATCCAATACCCAGGATCTATGCAACCTATCTCATATATGAAGATATGAGAAGGTATCAGAGTGCGCAATAGATGTTCATATAGTACCTTTACGATCCCGATTCATATAGTCAAAAAATCCATGTACAAATTAAAGGTCCTAATCGATTACAGGATATGAGCTAATCGATTTGAGATTCTATAATCGATTACAGATCAACATGTAATCGATTACAGAGCTCCTGGGAATGGCACAATGAATCAGGTGTTATAACTAATCGATTACAACTTTTAGAATAATTGATTACATTGCCCCTGGTGGGTTAATAATCGATTAGTCTCTCAACCCTAATCGATTACAAGGTTTCTAGAATTCATGTATTGCACCAGACATCCCACCTAATCGATTACAGATCCTTATCTAATCGATTACCTGGTTTCTGTTGGAAACATAATCGATTACTACACTGCCCATAATCGATTAGAAAGCTACTGGGATTTATGTAATGCATCAGGTATTTCTGATAATCGATTACCGCTCAGGGAATAATCGATTACCTTGGCTCTAGATGACCCATAATCGATTATAATCTGAAGCAGAATCGATTAGATTGAGGACAGAGGCCTTGTAATCGATTACACCCAGGAAGCTAATCGATTACTCCCTATCATTCTGCAGAATTATGCAGATTTTGCACCAAGGATGAACTTCACAACCACCAAAACTTATGCAAACGATGTCAAAATGCCACCAAATTTTAACACGAGCTAAAACACATTATTTGGGACGTGTGGCAACTGGCCACACTCGAAAATTCCTAAAAATGAATAATTTATGCGTATAAACGCGATTATCCTATTTTAAGGCATTTTGAGGTAACCAATGGGTCTACTTTTGGCAAAATGGATCCATTCCATTTCCCACAAACCACAGTTGACGTATTTAAGCTGTTGTATTCCATCCATCGCATCAAAACCTCACAAATCATCATTTAACCATACTAGTTCCTAGCTCATGCATTAAAACAACTATATAAAGTTTCCAACACACATCCCAAAAGCTATAATTCATAATTCCCAACATTCAATCATCAATGTTAAATATCATAATCTATTTTTTACATCACTTGGGTCATGTAGGAAAATTGGCCTTACACACACATGTCCAATTTTCTCCCATGACCCCCAAAATTATCAACATTACAAAATTTAAGCATATATATATACACCATATACTCCACAAAACAAATTTCATGCCGGCCAAGGCTCACACATTCCTATCCATATTTACCTCCTTCCAAACTCGGCCTCCAAAAGCTGTAGGATTTAGGGCATACCTACATTAACTTTAAAATGGCAACGGGGAGGTGAGTAACATAATCCAAATGAATTAAAGTCATACATTATGATGAAATACATGTATACTTGCTCACATATCAATCATTACAACACATCATACATCATACACAATACATCTCATGATCTCAAGTATACATTCACAATTTCAATCATTTGGATTACCAAACACACACATAGGGTTAGTATTCAACTCTTTCCTTTTTTAATTATCATTCATCTGTTGCCATCACGGGCTTTCAACTAGGCATCTTCGGCTATATGCAAATGCTCTTAAAGCTAATGCATATGCACAAGAATTTCTCATCAAGACAATGCGGATCCGACTGTGGGAAAAATAAAACTTTAAATTCAATTGTGGGACAAGCATAGATGTGCTACTATGCCCCTACTGCAGTAGAAAAATTTGTGTACACATATATCTCAATTCATGCATGCTTACATTATCATAATTTTACTGGTACCAAACCGCTATCGCCTATCTGTAGCACTAGTCACCCTGTGACTTGCGGATCAACATCGTGGCCTCAACTACCACAAGTGCTACGGGCCCCTCCCGAACACACATCGAGAGAGCCGTGTCCCGTCGGACACCAAGGTAAACTCGCTCACCATAGAGCCGCCCGCCCACTGGGCCCGCCACATAGGGTGCCTCGTCACCAAACTATGGACAGCTTCGTGACTCATACACCGAGTCACAGGGGAAAATCATAATACGCTCGTGCACTGAGCCGCCCTCCCACTGGGCCCACCTAGTGGAACCCCCTAATATTCCACATAGACAGCTATGATATGCCATGGATGCAATGCAAATGCAAATCAAGTGCATCCTTACACTATGCATCCTAGATGCCACTCCACTTTCAATCATTCATCACCACCACTTGGTGGATTTCAATATTCTCATCATTCTCATCCAATCCCAATTCTCTTTTGAACTCATTCTCATCAATAGTTAGTGGCATACACATTCCATAACTCATACACACATATTTGGGATATTCACATCACAATCTCAATTCACATATGGTTTCAAACCATCATCATACTTCATTAATATAGTATTACCACATCTTTAATTTTATCCTAAACACAATGCCACATAACAATCATCATTCTAAATGCATTCAAATCACACATATCATATCATCCATTCAAACAACCATTAACATAATCACATATATATATTTTCACATCACCAATGGATGAAATCATGCATTTAGAAAAGTTACCCCCTCCTACCTCAAGTGAAGTAGTGATCAACGCAGTTCGATGGTCCCGCTTCGTCAATGGGGTCACTTCCTACATCACAATACATTATACAATCAATTTTCTACTTACTCATTAAGATTCAAATACTTATATATCAATAAATACTTGTTGTTTTTATTATTATAACTCTCAAAACTCTTTTATTTCATTTTATCCACCATAACCACCATGGGTTAGGTGCTACCATTTATTATTATGTACTCAACAACCAAACCCTTTCATGGGTTTCTCCATTAATGACTTCCATCAACCAAATACCATCACCATTGACCCTTATGCATCATAACTCACATTTATTACCAACAATTAATACTCATCAACCTCCATTATGCATTTCCCCCAAATTTATAAAGTTAGGGTTTCATAAAAATTTCAACAACCATCATAAATATTCTTCTCCTCCCAACCATAAATGCATCCACTTCATTACTCCTCAAAGAAACCTCATTCTCATACAAACCCACATTAAACTCTTGCATTAAATACTCTCCTCAAGAATATTCATACACATGCATGGTTTCAAAACACATAAATACCATATACCTATAACCAAAACCTTAGCAAGATGGGTATACTTACCTCAAAACCCATAAACGAAAATGGGTTCACTAGAGAGAGAAGAAGCTACGAAAATAGAGAGAAAGGAGGAGAAGACAGCTGCCCCACAAGCCTCCTACAAGCTCCCTTCAAACGAAAATGAGGAGGTGTGGAAGATGAGCTCAAGTTGCTAGGGTTTTGGAAGGAGAAATGAGAGAATGGAGAAGATGATGATGGAAAGAAGAAGAAGAAAGTGAAGTGTAATCCTCACACCTTCAGCATTCCCACGTGAATAGCAAGGAAAATGGGGGGGGGTTTGATTTATTTAAATTCCCATTCATTAAAACTTCATCATTTTATAACTAACAGGTTCTCCTTTCGGGCTCAATACATCATCTGAAAATTATTCTGAATACATATTCGGATTCTCGATAATTTTCTCAACAGCCCTGACCAATATCATCTTATTCCGAGATACTTGGTCTGACACCCATATTTCAACCGGCTCATTTTCAGCTTAACTGATCTCCAAAATTTTCTAACAGTCCCCAAAATTATCAATTTAATTATTCTCAATAGTTTGGGACATTAAATACTCCATATACCAAGTTCTAATATTTATTCCGGTAATTTAATTCTCTCATTTTAAAATTCAGGATGTTACAATCCACCCCACCAAAAAGAAAATTTCGTCCCTGAAATTTCACATACCGGATTCAAATGCGTCGGGATACCGTTCTCTGATATCGTCTTCACGTTCCCATGTGAACGTTTCAGTATTTCCATGTTTCCAAGCGACCTCCACCAAAGGTACCAACTTGTTCCGCAATTTCTTCACGGAATGTCCGACAATACGAACAGAAACAGGAGAAATAGATAGATCATCTCGAACCTCAATCTCGTCCATAGGGATCACGTGTAGTGGATCATAAACATATTTCCTCAATTGTGACACATGAAACACGTTGTGTAGATTAGCAAGATGCGGAGGGAGGGCTATCCGATAAGCAACCTCACCAATCCGCTCCAACACCTCGTAAGGTCCAATAAACCTAGGGCTCAACTTCCCACTCTTTAATGCCCTTCCAATGCCTTTGTCACGCGAGACCTTCAAAAACACATGGTCACCCACTTGAAACTCAAGGGGTTTATGTCTCTTGTCATAATAACTCTTCTGCCTATCTTGAGCAATCTTCATATTCTCTTGTATTTTTCTAATCTGTTCGGTAGTTTCTTGAATAATCTCCGGCCCTAAGGCCAAGTTTTCACCAACTTCAAGCCAACACAAAGGAGTTCTACACTTCCTTCCATACAACGCCTCATAAGGTGCCATACCAATACTGGAATGGAAGCTATTATTATATGTAAATTCAATCAATGGTAGAAATCTCTCCCAATATCCACCGTGTTCAAGGACACAAGCTCTCAACAAATCCTCTAAGCTTTGTATAGTTCTCTCCGATTGCCCATCGGTTTGAGGGTGATAAATGGAACTAAGCTTCAACTTAAAACCCAACTCATCATGCAAACGTCCCCAAAACCGAGAAGTAAACTGAGGATCACGGTCGGATATAATACTGGACAGAATACCATGCAGCCTAACAATCTCCTTGATGTATATTTGTGCTAATTTCTCCAAAGAACTTTTCATATTTATGGGTAAAAAGTGAGCATATTTTGTCAACCGGTCTACAATCACCCATATAGCATCGTTTCGAGCACGAGTTCTGGGTAGTCCAGAAACAAAATCCATAGCTATGCTATCCCATTTCCAAACCGGGATCTCCAATGGTCTCAAATAACCAGATGGTCTCTGATGTTCGACCTTCGCCTTTTGACACACAAGGCAAGATGCTACAAAGTTTGCCACATCACGCTTCATACCAGGCCACCAGAAATTCTTCTTCAAATCTTGATACATCTTAGTGGAACCAGGGTGAATACTCAATATGCTTTTGTGAGCTTCCTCAAGTACACGTTTCCTCACATCATCGCTTGAGGGAACATAAATTCGGCCTTTAACACGCCAAATACCATCTTGACCTTCTTCTATGAACAAATTCTTCCCTTTCTCTTGGGTCTTCTTCATCTCAATCAAATACTCATCATTGGGTTGTTGCGTCTTCACATATTCAAGAAATTCATTTGCAACCTTCAACATCTCCAACACCATTTTCTTGGAAATGTAAGTCTCCACGCCCACATTTAAATCTCTAAATTGTTCTATCAACTCCATTTCCTTTGCCATCATCATGGAGACATGCAATGACTTCCGGCTCAAAGCATCAGCAACTACATTCGCCTTACCGGGGTGATACTTCAATTCAAACTCATAGTCTTTTAGGAACTCCATCCACCATCGTTGGCGCATATTTAACTCTTTCTGATCAAACAAGTACTTAAGGCTCTTATGATCACTAAAGACCACAAACTTGGAGCCATACAAATAGTGTCACCACAACTTCAATGCAAATACCACTGCCGCCAATTCAAGATCATGAGTGGGGTAGTTAACCTCATGCGGTCGCAACTGCCTCGACACATAGGCTACTACACGTTCCTTTTGCATCAACACACATCCAAGACCAAGCTTAGATGCATCGCAATATACCACAAATTCATCCGTCAAATCGGGCAATGCTAACACCGGTGCGGTAGTAAGCCTTAACTTCAACTCTTGAAAACTTTCCTCACATTCACGGGTCCACACGAAAGATTGGTTCTTCCGAGTCAACTTTGTAAGTGGCAAAGCCAAACGGGAAAACCCTTCAATAAATCTCCGGTAGTAACCGGCAAGACCAAGAAAACTTCTTATCTCCGTCACCGACGTTGGTCTTTCCCAAGCCATCACAGCTTCAACTTTGGATCTATCCACAGCAACTCCATCATTTGAAATAACATGTCCAAGAAATTGGACCTCAGACAGCCAAAACTCGCACTTAGAGAGCTTCGCATACAACTCCTTCTCGCGAAGGATAGTCAGCACCAGACGAAGATGTCTTTCATGCTCTTCATGACTTTTGGAGTATACCAAAATGTCATCAATAAACACCACGACGAATTGATCCAAATATTCATGAAAGATGCGATTCATGTAGCTCATGAAAATCGCAGGGGCATTCGTCACACCAAATGGCATCACTATGTACTCATAGTGTCCATATCGCGTTCGGAAAGCAGTCTTCGGAATATCTTCGGCCTTCACCCGAATTTGGTGATATCCAGAACGTAAATCAATCTTCGAAAACACAATAACACCCTTCAATTGATCCAAAAGATCGTCAATACGTGGAAGGGGGTATTTATTCTTAATGGTTAGTTTGTTGAGTTGGCGATAATCAACGCACAATCTCATGCTCCCATCTTTCTTCTTTACTAACAACATAGGAGCACCCCAAGGAGACACACTTGGGTGAATAAACTCCCGTTCAAGTAATTCTTCCACTTGCTTTTTCAATTCAACTAACTCCATAGGAGACATCCTGTAAGGAGCTCGGGAAACAGGTTCCGCACCCGGAATAAGGTCAATAGCGAATTCCACTTCTCGTGGAGGAGGTAATCCGGGAATCTCTTCTGGAAACACATCGGAAAATTCTGAAATAATAGGAATTCCACCAGATTGGGATACACCATTCCCATCCACCAAACAAAACATCATGAGAAGTTGAGATATACCTCGAACATCAAAACCTTCAGTATTAGAGGTTGGGAAGATCACCGTCCTACTATGACAATCCACCAAAACCTTGTTGGCGGACAACCAATCCATGCCTAGAATAACATCCAGATCTTTCATAGGTAAACACACGAGAGATACAATAAATTTTCTACCCTCCAAGTCCATCTCGGCATTCTCACATCGAGTCACCGATCTTAAACAAGTACCAGTCGGTGTAGTCACCATTATTGAACCTTTCATCGTACTCACAGGCACTCGCAGGCGCCTCACACATTCTTCAGAAATAAAAGAGTGCGTAGCACCCGAATCAAATATCACATTAACAACATTACCATATATCAGGCACTCACTTTGGACAAGGTCTTCAGCTTGTGCTGTTTCTTCACCAGTCACGACAAAGACTCTTCCAGCCATTTGTTGATTAGCACCACGGTTCGGGCCATTTCGACCACCATTAACATTACCTCGGCCGTTTCCATTACCATGACCGTTACCACCATTTCGGTTTCCATGTCTTCCACCATTACCGTTTCCACGACCACGGCCTCTAAAAGCACCATGGCCTCCACGGTTTGCATTATCACGTGGCACAACATTGCAGCATTCAAAGGACAATCAGGGCAGATATGCCCCGGTTGGTTACATCTGTAGCACACCACTGTTTCTTCATGATTGCAATCTCTGGCTAAGTGATTTCCGCCACATCTGAAACAACGAAGTCCTTGGCCATCACCTCGGCCACCAACGGCACCATGCCTTCCGCCACCTCATCCACCTCTAAAAGAAGAGGACCCACGTACAAATCATCTGTTGTTCTTAAAGTTGCCTTTCTTCTTGAAGCTAGAAGATTGGCCCTTTAACTTATAATCATGCCCCGAGTAGTTCCTTGGAGCAATATCATTCTCTTCAAAAATCCTACACTTATCCACAAGAGTAGGAAAGCTCCTAATCTCTTGGTGACAAATCGCCTTCTTAATCTCTTGGCGCAGTCCATTTTCAAACTTAACACATTTCGAAGCTTCAGTGCCCTCTTGCTGAAACGGAGGGTAAAACACACATAACTCTTCAAATTTCAAAGCATACTCTTCAACCGACATGCCACCTTGCTTGAGTTCCATGAATTCAAGCTCTTTCTTGTTTTTGTAACTCGCAGGAAAGTATTTCTTAAGAAATTCAGCCTTGAAAGTCTCCCAATTTAAAGGAGTGTGGGCAGCAATCATACATCCACGGGTAAGGATCCACCAAGATTCAGCCTCATTCCAAACCACAAACACTGCGTATTCCACCTTCTGTGTTTCAGTACATTCCATACTAGCGAATATCCGCTCCAAGTCACGAATCCAGACATGAGCATCTTCTGGCTTATAGCCTCCATGAAATTCAGAAGGCTTCCGCTTAAGAAATTGGTCAAGACCTTGATTTGGCTGACCAATAGGTTGTTGTTGCCGTTCAAGTATGTCGGCAAAGCGATTAAAGGCTTCAGCCATGGCGGCTGTATCAGCATTACGCCTATACGCCATCACTCAATCTATATACAACAACATAAACATAATTAGAAACTTAAAGTTCCTTCACCCAGTGTGCATACATATCATTCATCATTAACTTCATTGACACAAGTATCATCATAATGTATTTCACAATTTGAAGGTAAATATGGGAAAGGAATTGCCTGGCCGGGCTTAACAATGATCACGTAGTAATCTCATTTCAATGACAACCGTTATAATTCACCCACATAATTTACAAGTCAATCAGCCACAAGCAATAAACACATGGACAACATCATTTATAATCGTATCAAGAGCAACGAATGCTCTGATACCAGGTTGAGACGCCCCAAACCACCTAATAAAATAGGAGAAAATTTTCGCGAATTTAATGTTATTAATTAGTGAAAAATATGAGTGATGAAACTATCATCCAATACCCAGGATCTATGCAACCTATCTCATATATGAAGATATGAGAAGGTATCAGAGTACGTAATAGATGTTCATATAGTACCTTTACGATCCCGATTCATATAGTCAAAAAATCCATGTACAAATTAAAGGTCCTAATCGATTACAGGATATGAGCTAATCGATTTGAGATTCTATAATCGATTACAGATCAACATGTAATCGATTACAGAGCTCCTGGGAATGGCACAATGAATCAGGTTTTATAACTAATCGATTACAACTTTCAGAATAATCGATTACATTGCCCCTGGTGGGTCAATAATCGATTAGTCTCTCAACCCTAATCGATTACAAGGTTTTTGGAATTCATGTATTGCACCAGACATCCCACCTAATCGATTACAGATCCTTATCTAATCGATTACCTGGTTTCTGTTGGAAACATAATCGATTACTACACTGCCCATAATCGATTAGAAAGCTACTGGGATTTATGTAATGCATCAGGTATTTTTGATAATCGATTACCGCTCAGGGAATAATCGATTACCTTAGCTCTGGATGACCCATAATCGATTATAATCTGAAGCAGAATCGATTAGATTGAGGACAGAGGCCTTGTAATCGATTACACCCAGGAAGCTAATCGATTACTCCCTGTCATTCTGCAGAATTATGCAGATTTTGCACCAAGGATGAACTTCACAACCACCAAAACTTATGCAAACGATGTCAAAATGCCACCAAATTTTAACACGAGCTAAAACACATTATTTGTGACGTGTGGCAACTGGCCACACTCGAAAATTCCTAAAAATGAATAATTTATGCGTATAAACGCGATTATCCCATTTTAAGGCATTTTGAGGTAACCAATGGGTCTACTTTTGGCAAAATGGATCCATTTCATTTCCCACAAACCATAGTTGACGTATTTAAGCTGTTGCATTCCATCCATCGCATCAAAACCTCACAAATCATCATTTAACCATACTAGTTCCTAGCTCATGCATTAAAACAACTATATAAAGTTTCCAACACACATCCCAAAAGCTATAATTCATAATTCCCAACATTCAATCATCAAAGTTAAATATCATAATCTATTCTTTACATCACTTGGGTCATGTAGGAAAATTGGCCTTACACACACATGTCCAATTTTCTCCCATGACCCCCAAAATTATCAACATTACAAAATTTGAGCATATATATATACACCATATACTCCACAAAACAGATTTCATGCCGGCCAAGGCTCACATATTCCTATCCATATTTACCTCCTTCCAAACTCGGCCTCCAAAAGCTGTAGGATTTAGGTCATACCTACATCAACTTTAAAATGGCAACAGGGAGGTGAGTAACATAATCCAAATGAATTAAAGTCATACATTATGATGAAATACATGTATACTTGCTCACATATCAATCATTATAACACATCATACATCATACACAATAAATCTCATGATCTCAAGTATACATTCACAATTTCAATCATTTGGATTGCCAAACACACACATAGGGTTAGTATTCAACTCTTTCCTTTTTCAATTATCATTCATCTATTGCCATCACGGGCTTTTAACTAGGCATCTTCGGCTATATGCAAATGCTCTTAAAGCTAATGCATATGCACAAGAATTTCTCATCAAGACAATGCGGATCCGACTGTGGGAAAAATAAAACTTTAAATTCAATTGTGGGACAAGCATAGATGTGTTACTATGCCCCTACTGCAGTAGAAAAATTTGTGTACACATATATCTCAATTCATGCATGCTTACATTATCATAATTTTACTGGTACCAAACCGCTATCGCCCATCTGTAGCACTAGTCACCCTGTGACTTACGGATCAACATCGTGGCCTCAACTACCACAAGTGCTACGGGCCCCTCCCGAACACACATCGAGAGAGCCGTGTCCCGTCGGACACCAAGGTAAACTCGCTCACCATAGAGCCGCCCGCCCACTGGGCCCGCCACATAGGGTGCCTCGTCACCAAACTATGGACAGCTTCGTGACTCATACACCGAGTCACAGGGGAAAATCACAATACGCTCGTGCACTGAGCCGCCCTCCCACTGGGCCCGCCTAGTGGAACCCCCTAATATTCCACATAGACAGCTATGATATGCCATGGATGCAATGCAAATGCAAATCAAGTGCATCCTCACACTATGCATCCTAGATGCCACTCCACTTTCAATCATTCATCACCACCACTTGGTGGATTTCAATATTCTCATCATTCTCATCCAATCCCAATTCTCTTTTGAACTCATTCTCATCAATAGTTAGTGGCATACACATTCCATAACTCATACACACATATTTGGGATATTCACATCACAATCTCAATTCACATATGGTTTCAAACCATCATCATACTTCATTAATATAGTATTACCACATCTTTAATTTTATCCCAAACACAATGCCACATAACAATCATCATTCTAAATGCATTCAAATCACACATATCATATCATCCATTCAAACAACCATTAACATAATCACATATACATATTTTCACATCACCAATGGATAAAATCATGTCTTTAGAAAAGTTACCCCCTCCTACCTCAAGTGAAGTAGTGATCAACGCGGTTCGATGGTCCCGCTTCGTCAATGGGGTCACTTCCTACATCACAATACATTATACAATCAATTTTCTACTTACTCATTAAGATTCAAATACTTATATATCAATAAATACTTGCTGTTTTTATTATTATAACTCTCAAAACTCTTTTATTTCATTTTATCCACCATAACCACCATGGGTTAGGTGCTACCATTTATTATTATGTACTCAACAACCAAACCCTTTCATGGGTTTCTCCATTAATGACTTCCATCAACCAAATACCATCACCATTGACCCTTATGCATCATAACTCACATTTATTACCAATAATTAATACTCATCAACCTCCATTATGCATTTCCCCCAAATTTATGAAGTTAGGGTTTCATAAAAATTTCAACAACCATCATAAATATTCTTCTCCTCCCAACCATAAATGCATCCACTTCATTACTCCTCAAAGAAACCTCATTCTCATACAAACCCACATTAAACTCTTGCATTAAATACTCTCCTCAAGAATATTCATACACATGCATGGTTTCAAAACACATAAATACCATATACCTATAACCAAAACCTTAGCAAGATGGGTATACTTACCTCAAAACCCAAAAACGAAAATGGGTTCACTAGAGAGAGAAGAAGCTACGAAAATGGAGAGAAAGGAGGAGAAGACAGCAGCCCCACAAGCCTCCTACAAGCTCCCTTCAAACGAAAATGAGGAGGTGTGGAAGATGAGCTCAAGTTGCTAGGGTTTTGGAAGGAGAAATGAGAGAATGGAGAAGATGATGATGGAAAGAAGAAGAAGAAAGTGAAGTGTAATCCTCACACCTTCAGCATTCCCACGTGAATAGCAAGGAAAATGGGGGGGTTTGATTTATTTAAATTCCCATTCATTAAAACTTCATCGTTTTATAACTAACAGGTTCTCCTTTCGGGCTCAATACATCATCTGAAAATTATTCTGAATACATATTCGGATTCCTGATAATTTTCTCAACAGCCCTGACCAATATCATCTCATTCCGAGATACTTGGTCCGACACCCATATTTCAACCGGCTCATTTTCAGCTTAACTGATCTCCAAAATTTTCTAACAGTCCCCAAAATTATCAATTTAATTATTCTCAATAGTTTGGGACATTAAATACTCCATATATCAAGTTCTAATATTTATTCCGGTAATTTAATTCTCTCATTTTAAAATTCAGGATGTTACACCAAGGGTATTCCAACTTTTACTTTCGTCAAAACAAGTTTCAATACGGCATGAATAATCATTCTCCCGTTTGACATTCATACTAATAAAACAAGTTTCAATACACATGAAAATTATTCTCCCGTTTGACGTTCATATTAATAAAAGGTTGAAATACTAACATGGACTTGAATCATAAACATGCAGAGGTCGAATTCACAACATTATACTAAATAGATTAGTTCACCAATTCCAACATAAACAAATTAGTTACACATGGTGAAAGTAAAAACAACATTTACAGAGTTTGACATTACGAAGACGATGGAAACTTCACGATACAACGATCACAATACACCACAACACTCTTAAGTATCTAGAAAACTATTCTAGAACTGCAACTCACAAAAGAAGTACTCAAAGTCAAGCATAAAGAGAGAAAAGAAGAGAAGTGAATGAGAATGGGATGTGTTGAATGGTGTTGGATGGCCCTATTTATAGGGCTGAGCAAGGGTGCTGACGCTACGCGTCAATGTGACGCTACGCGTCAGTCCCCTGACTCAGCCTCCATTAAACAACTGATAATGGCCACTTCAAATTATTGAATTTGATCATGCTTGGCCACTTGGACGTGTTTCCACTGTATTTTGGCCATTTGTGCTTAGTGGGGTGGCCCTTGGTGCTGAGTGGAGTACCCATTATTGGGTCCAAGTGGAGTGGTTGGCCAAGTTGGAGGTGGAGACCACGCAGCACTGACGCTACGCGTGGCTGTGACACGTAGCGTCAACATCAAAATTCAGAGTCCACGCTACGCGTCAGATCCTCCAGTATAATTTTCTCTTGAATTCTTTACTTTTTCACTGCAAAACTAGAGAAAATTGATCAAGAACAGATTATTTCCAACAACATCCATTTATTGAATTAAAACCTAATTTTCTAACAAATTAACCAAATTTTTATTATTTTTATAAAATTTTTATTAAAAGATTTATTATAAATTTGAGGACTAACAAATACCCCCAACTTGAGACATTGCTCGTCCTCGAGCAAGAGAGAAAAATAAAAAATAAAAATTTAAAATCAAATTTTTGAGTTAGTATGAGAATTTACCACAAAAAGTAATTACACAATTTACCATTTTGAAATAATCAATTATAAACATCTAATATAACAAAGGTTTAATGATAAAATTCTTTACAATATTTTATTAACATACCAAGCATAATTTCAGGCTTACCTCTCCAAGTGTTTATCTCAATGCAATTGGTAACCTGTTTCACTCAATCAATCATAAAATCAAATGAATTTAATTTTGATTTTCATCTAATCAATGGTTGGTTATACATAGTTAATTCAGAAATCACAAGGTCTTTTCACGGGTTGTAATGAGGCTTGGCTTACAAGAATCAATGGTTTTTCTTGGAATTCAAAAACCTGAAATCATAAAAGAGCATTTTATAATTCTTAGGCTTTCTCTTAGCCCAAACTTCTCATTTTCTTTTATTGATGAAAAATAAATACCCCCAACTTGATTCTTTTCACTATTTTTGACTTTTCTTTTTCATACTTTATTTTCTTTTGAAAAGAATCAAGTTGCTTATTTTCACTCCCCATGTTTGTAAGAACACTAAAGATATTTTTCATTTATTTCAACTGCTCTTTTAATCAATCAAGTATAGGGAATGGTTAAAATAGATTTAGGTTTTAAGGGTACCAAAGAATTTATTTTAGGCTCAAATTAGCTTTCAAAGGATAAAATAATTTTTACCAAGGTAAGCTGTTTGGCCCAATGTTTCTTTTCACCAATAAATGTGCCTTGATCATTTTCCTGAATTCTCTGTACAACAACACAAATCAAAGATTAAAGCAAAATCAATTCGAATGAAGTTATGTCGATTAAAGCCTCAAGTGTTTAACAAGATCTCTCAACTCACCGGGTTTTTGAAATTTGCTTGATAGTTAATAAACTTATTGTAATTAAATTTATCAAAATCTCTAAGTTATAAAAGAATCAATAATTGATTTTACAAAATTGGTTTTATTGTGTAAAAATGTTAAGTGAATAAATTAACTTTCTAACAAAAATTTGATTATTTATTGAAAGATAAAATTTATTTTTGGATTTTTCATGCAAAAACATAATTACGCAAAATTAGACACACCACATAATAAAAGACAAAATATAATATAATCCAAAATAATATCAATGTAAACATGAAACTAACAATAAACTAAAAATGTATGTAAAAAGGTGCAAAAGATAACACCATCAATCCTCTATCTGGTCATCATCCTCCTCCTCCTTATCAGCATCACCATCACTATCAGTCTGTGCTCTAGAAGGTCCACCAGTCTCAGGGTAGGTAGGTAAATCACCAGGCCAAGCTACATGAGTTGCAAACTCAACCGGTGTGACATATGGTGCTCCCTCACCCTGCAATCTGTACTGATAAAATTCATCGTGAAGATGAATATATGCTCTATGTGTAGCAACCATCATCCATATCATATGCTGATGCTCAAGTGTCATCCTGGCAAATCCCTCTGTGACAACATCAGCAGGTGGTGGCTGTATTAGTGGTCTCCTCCTCCTGGGTCTGGGATGAGCCTCCTGCTCCAGAGGTGGAAGCTCGCACTGCTGAACAAAGTAATCTCTGTTCACCGAGACCTTGGGGACTCTCCCCGAAGAACTCGTGAACTCTGGTGATGGCACAGCAACTCCCTGCCTCTTCAGTAAGGCAGATATGATGAGAGGGAATAGAATAGGGCGATTCACTTTATACCCAAGGGCATATAAGTGAATCTGCTCAGAAATAAGCTCGGCGATGTCGATGGTATGGCCCTGAAGAATAGAAAAGAGAAGGCAACAGCGTTCAACTGGGATAGATGAGAGGTGAGTGACAGGAGTGATGTTATGCAGCATAAGGTGGGACCACGCCTGGGCTAGAGGGGTCAGCTGGGTCTTCAGAAGGTTAGATGGACTCCGTCCAACCTTACTCAGGTTGAAAAAGATTCTATCTTTGCTCAAGAAATGAGCAACCTGTTCTAGGGAATATCCTAGATTACCCTCAGTAATGATCTTGTTTATGTTTTCCTTCTAGAAACAAGTATCGTCCTCGGGAGTAGGCTCCCAAGGATTACCCAATAGGGTACTAATGGTATCCCGGTCATAAGTGATATGCCGGCCCCTTACCCAACTCGTCCTCTGTTGGCCAATGTTCGGTGAGTCTTGACGAGTCCTGTAGGCGTTTGCGTAAAATTCCATCACTAAGATGGGATCCCCCTTAGTCAGTAGAGAAAACAGGGGTCCCCATCTCCTCCTCTGAACTTCATCCTGCAGCTCAGGATAGTCTCCAGCACTAAGATCCAATACTCTCTCCCACATCAACTTTTGGCCCTTAATCTGATGAAAGCGGGCCCATTTCGCGTCAGTGTGAAATCTCGTAGGATCCCTCAGTCCTAACACCTCCTGTCCCTGAAGATCAGGATCCTCAGAAGTAGTATCGGTGTCAGTGGCCCTTCTTTGTCTTTTAGAAGGACCAGTGGGAGGGATGGATTTCTTCGGAGCCATCTACAAAAAGTAAAAATTTTAAAATTAAACACACATTAAATTAAAAAGTAAATCACACATTAACAATCATATACAATCAACTAAATATTTACACAAAATTTAAAACACAAATATTTTTGGTTTTTCTAAGGATAAAAATTTACACAAAATAGACATGTAATTCACAAAATTCAAAACAACATATTTTTGTATTTTTGTGATTTATAAAGAAGTTAATATGCATATTTTTGGATTTTTAACAAAAAATTCACACAAAATAATATGCATCAACAAATTTTATATTTTTAATTTTTATCAATGCAAGAAAGTATAACAAATACTAAATAAGAAAATTTATTAATTTAAAAGAAAACAACAAACAAACTTCAAAATAGACATACTGGATTGATTTATTAAAAACAAAAAATAAATATATACATGAAACAGTAAACATCACTAAAAATTTAACAAAATTAAAAACAGAGGCTGACGCTACACGTGGGTGGGATGCTACGCGTCAGCCTGTTCTGTCCACGCTACGCGTCAATGGGACGCTACACGTGAGCTGCACAGAACAGAAACAAAAACAGGGGTTGCACAGCAGCAACCCCTTTCCAAACCACATTCAATTCAATTAGCAAGAAATTTCCAATGGTCATCTAATTCTAACCCTAACCACATGCAATTCTAAGATTTGAAAATTAAAATCAAACTAAAGAGAAAGGATTAGAAAACTTACTTGTGATCGCTTGAGCAAATATGAAAAGGTTTGGAAGTGTTGAGAGAAAAGAGGGTTTCAAAATTTTAGGGTTTTGAAAACTAAAGTGATGCAGAGAGGAGGTTTTAGGTTTTAAAACCTAAGATGGGCCTCTCTAGTTCAGTTTTAGAAACTGAACGTGGGCTCTGATGCTACGCGTGGTTGGGACGCTACGCTCCAGGTTGAAAATTCAGAGTCCACGCTACGCGTCATAGTGGCGCTACGCGTGGGCTTCTGTTTTTGATTTTTCAAAATTTTGATTTTCAAAAACCTTTTCTTTTGAGTTTTAAACCCCTTTTCTTTTCAAAATTAATTTTCTATCTAAAAATTTAAAAAATAATTTTTTAAATAACTTAAAAACAAAACAAAAATAATGGGTTGCCTCCCATTGAGCGCTAGGTTTAATGTCTCTAGCCAGACATTACCTCTGATTAATCAGGTGGTTTCTCAATTTTTGTTGAGGAATCACCTGTCTTCTTCTTCCTCCTTCTTCTTCTTCGATGCTTGATTACCTGTCTTTCATCATTCAAGCCATCGGTTAACTTAAAACAATTTAATTGATTGGGAAGAGATATACCTGGTTCGGTTGAAGGGTAAACTTTTTCTTCATTACTCGTCCTTAAATGTTCATGAGCATTGAAGTTTACCTCTTTTCCATGGATTCTGACTACAACCAAGCTTTGATCAACATCCACCATTATTTTTGTAGTCTTCATGAAAGGTCTTCCAAGGATTAGGGGGATCTCAATATCCTCCTTCATATCCAGTACCACAAAGTCAACCTTGAAGTGGTACCCATCAACCTTTACCAACACATCTTCCACAATCCCCACAGGTTTCTTGACAGAGTGATCCGTAAACTGTAATTCTGTCTTGGCTTCTTTGAGCTCAAATTCACCAATGCGTTTTATGAAATCTAGGGGTATCAGATTGATGTTAGCCCCTAAATCTAACAACGCATTCCTGATGTTGATATTTCCAATAGTTACAGGAATGGTGAAACTCCCCGGATCTTTACATTTTTTCGGGGTTATGATGGCAGTACAGTTTGTTTCTTGCTCTATTTTCACAGATTCTTGTATATTTTTTTCATTTTCAATTTTTTTATTTTTTTTATTTTTTGACTTTCTTTTTCTTCTTCTTCTTTCTTTTTCTCACTCTTTTCTTTACAATCAATTTTCACAACATTAGAAGAAACAACATTACATTGTTCCCTTGGGTTTTACGTGTTTGCAGTAAACCCAGAACTTTTTAATTCGGCTATTTCTTTTACAAGCTGACCCATTTGTATATCCGATGCTTTCTGAGCAGCTTCATTTGTCTCCACAAATTGCAATAACTGTTGGATAGATTCCTCAATCCTTGTCAATCTTGCATTATCAATTTGTGATTGTTGTGGCTTAAATTGATTGTTAGGAGGTCTGTTGGAAGGTCCAGCATCTTGTCTCCAGCCAGAATTTTGATTCTGCCATCCCTGTTGAAAATTGTTAGGAAAAGAATTACCATAATTGAAAGGAAAGTTACCCAATGGTATTCTTTGATGGTTCAGAAAATTGGCTTGCTCTTGCTCATTTCTGTCAGGGGCACAATAACCACATGGTTGTTCACCCATGTAATACATACATTGTTTCACTTGAGCGGGGGGTGGTGATGTTACTTGAGCAATTTGAAGTTTCTCTAATTGCTTGCTCATGGCTTCAATTTGTTGGGTCAGTAATTTTTGCTGAGCCAATACTGCATCATTCACTCCCAATTCGAGCATACCTGGCTTCCTCTGTACATTACCTCTTTCATGTTTTGCTTGGCGGTCACTAATAGACATTGATTCCAATATCTCAATTGCTTCCTCCATAGTTTTGTTCATTAAAGAACCACCTACACAAGCATCTAACATCATCTTGAGCTGAGGTAATAAACCATGGTAAACGATTCTTACCTTTTCGGTATCATCTAAGTTGTGATTTGGACACTTTCTCAAGAGTGCCTTGAATCGTTCCCATGTCTCTCCTAATGATTCATCATTATTTTGGGAAAAAGAGTGTATGGCTGTCATTGCTTTAAAATATTTTGAAGGAGAATAAAATTTTTCCAAAAATTTTCTTTCAATATCGGACCAGTTTGCAAAACTTCCCGGTGGGCAAGATTTAAACCATTCTTTAGCTTTACCAATCAATGAAAAAGGAAATAATCTCATATAAATAAATTCTTCTTGATTGGGTTCAAAACCAATTGTGCTACATAACTCATAAAAAATAGTTAAATGTTCATACTGTTCTTCATGATTTAAACCAGCAAATTGATTATTTTGAATAATATTTAAAGTAGCAGGTTTAATCTCCATTGGTACAATAGGTCCTTGAAACATTCCCGAAACTTAGGGTGGACCATTAATAGCAGCAAACTGTCCCAATGTTCTCTTTTCAGCAGCCATATTTGAATTTTCAAAAATTTTAGAGGTAGAAGAAGAATTAGTTTATGTTTTAGATTTCAAAGACTTGATTTTCTTTACAAACCTTTCTATCTCAGGAACAAAATAAATTTTACCTGCAGTGGATCGGGTTTGCATACACAAACTAGACAAAGAAAGTTAGTGTAACAATAAGTAAAAGTAAACAAACAAAAATTAACCAAGGTAAAAAAATATTTACCACAGTAATTAAAAATTTACTGTTTTACTGAAACAATTCAATCCCCGGCGATGGAGCTAGAAAACTTGTTAACCCGGTGATAGCGTCTCAACCGTTCGTTTCTACCACCGGGTTGTTAATTGGCAAGCGCACTAATCATTTGTAGTTTTCAAAATTCAGATATCGTTCCACTGGGATTGAAAGTCCAATAACAACAGTAATTTTCTATTCATTATGGTAAATGTGAAGAAAGTTATAGACAAAAGAATGATTTATATACAATTTATACAGTATTCACAGGATAGCATGATTGAGCTAAAAAGAAAATAAAAAAATCTATCTAAAAAGTTGAGTTGCAATCTAGAATAGGTAAGATACTTGAGATAAACACAGATAAACAAATTATGTTGGAAATTGGATCCCTAATCTAGAATAACAATGAGGAACTCAAGACATGCATATTTAATCATCAAGTTTCATGTCATTGCAACTTAAAATCATTATAACCGATCCCTCGTGATATAAATTCTAAGAATTCACCGTAAAGTCCGATCCCTCGTGAGCTTTCTCAGTAAAAACTTGCATTAAGACCTGGCCTTATGGCAACAATGGTTAACAACCCCTATAGAATTGAGATACCAAGGGTATTCCAACTTTTACTTTCGTCAAAACAAGTTTCAATACAACATGAATAATCATTCTCCCATTTGACATTCATACTAATAAAACAAGTTTCAATACACATGAAAATTATTCTCTCGTTTGACGTTCATATTAATAAAAGGTTGAAATACTAACATGGACTTGAATCATAAACATGCAGAGGTCGAATTCACAACATTATACTCAATAGATTATTTCACCAATTCCAATATAAACAAATTAGTTACACATGGTGAAAGTAAAAACAACACTTACAGAGTTTGACATTATAAAGACGATGGAAACTTCACGATACAACGATCACAATACACCACAACACTCTCAAGTATCTAGAAAACTATTCTAGAACTACAACTCACAAAAGAAGTACTCAAAGTCGAGCACAAAGAGAGAAAAGAAGAGAAGTGAATAAGAATGGGATGTGTTGAATGGTGTTGGATGGCCCTATTTATAGGGCTGAGCAAGGGTGCTGACGCTACGCGTCAGTGTGACGCTACGTGTCAGTCCCCTGACTCAGCCTCCATTAAACAACTGATAATGGCCACTTCAAATTATTAAATTTGATCATGCTTGGCCACTTGGATGTGTTTCCACTGTATTTTGGCCATTTGTGCTTAGTGGGGTGGCCCTTGGTGCTGAGTGGAGTACCCATTATTGGGTCCAAGTGGAGTGGTTGGCCAAGTTGGAGGTGGAGACCATGCAGCACTAACGCTACGCATGGCTGTGACGCGTAGCGTCAGCATCAAAATTTAGAGTCCACGCTACGCGTGGGATTGATGCTACGTGTCAGATCCTCCAGTATAATTTTCTCTTGAATTCTTTACTTTTTCACTGTAAAACTAGAGAAAATTGATCAAGGGCAGATTATTTCCAACAACATCCATTTATTGAATTAAAACCTAATTTTCTAACAAATTAACTAAATTTTTATTATTTTTATGAAATTTTTATTAAAAGATTTATTATAAATTTGAGGACTAACACTAACGCTCATGCAAGGTAATAAGTCTATGGGAGAATATGCTGCAAAATTTGAAGAGTTGTCTTGTTTTTATACACATTACACAGATGCTTCAAATGAGCAGGCCATATAGTCTAAGTTTACTAATAGTCTTCGACTAGAGATAAAGGAAGCTATACGAATGCAAGAGATTCATGAATTTCCAGTGTTGGTCAATCACTATAAAATCTTTGAAGAACACCATAAAGATAAGTTGTCAAAGGCTAGAGAGTATGATCCTAAAACCAATGGGATAAGGAGTTTTAGATCTTAACAGTTCCAGATCAAGAGTTTTGAGAGGAAAAGTCATACCCTATTTAACAACGATATTTTGGTGTAACGTCTTTCCCTGCCAGACCTTAAGCTCCATATAGAAGTTACCCTACCCTATGAATCCCCAAGCTTCATATGGAAGCTATTACATTCTGATTATGTTTGGAATTAAATGTATTTACTTCAAGTGTAATAAACCCTATGAGGAAGGATTTCTAAACATATATCTACTTCAAGTACAATAGACCTATACATCTACTGAAGGATTGTCCAAAGATGAAGAAAGACAATATCAGAGGAAAGAGCACCACTAACCATACTCATGGAAGCGCTAATAATGTGGTAGGAATGCTGGTGACTCACGTAAAAATTTTTCGCCATCACTAACGAGGAAGCATCTCATTCCGATGTAATGGTGGAAGGTAAGTGTATCATTAATAAGATTTCTTTTACGGTTATTTATGACTCAGGCACATCATATTTCTTTATAGCCAATGACTGTGTTGAGAAGTTAAAATTACCTATGATTGAGTTACCTTTTGAATTATCTATACATACTCCTAGAAATAATTCATTATTACTTCTAAAGTCTGTTAGGAATGTTCTATTGTCATAAATGATAGGAATTTTAAAGCTAATCATCATTTTATGTTTAGAAGTTATTCTTGGATTAGATTGGTTATTAGGAAATCATATCTTTATTTCCAGGTACATCCTCATCCATAGGATCATTCTCCTCAATCGATAGATGTAAATCGAATTTAGGGATGGGTGGAATGGGGTCAGGATAAGGTCTTTACTCTCTGGGAGGACGATTGTCTTCCGGAAATGCTCATAATCCTTTACACGAAGGGTACGAGGAGGGTGGTAGTATCATTGTATTGGCTCTTCTATCACCTCAACATCCTTTTCAAAAGGAGGAGGTTCACTCGTAGTTTCCCTAGGGCTCCCTTCTTGTTATAGGGAAACTGGTGATGGTTCCAAGGGGCCTTCCTTTGTTATTAGGGACAATCTACATCATTGTACCGCAGGCACCCTGATTTGTCTTGATTTTCTAGAATACCTAGTCATCACGGCTTCCCCTAGGGTCCATCTAATATAATTATACATGCAAAATAAAACGATAAAAACAACAAAGGGGTGAGTTCATCTCATTCTAGTCTTGTTGGAAACACATAGCAAGGTACACTATTTTTATGAAACAGATTTCACATAATAATACAATTAAACATACATAACAATCCTCTTTCTATTAAAGTTTTACCTTACTATCTTATGGTAATACTTACTCACCTTCTAGTATCAAATCTTTTTTCAATCTACCGGTCTTACTTAAAGTCACTGCTTCCTATTTTTAGCTAATATTATGCAATTACTTGTTTACACTAAATTAGTATATAATTGAGAGGGCAATACACCAAACTTTAAAATTTAGAATCCTAACAATTTTTCCCTTACTTACGACTATTCCATCTCTAATCCTATTAGTCGCCTTCTCGTACAACTCCCATGTTTTCCTCATTCCTCTTACCAAACCCAAGCCTTACACAATTAATTTATTCAATACAATTTCAAGAACACAAGTATGTTAATATACAATTCCTAACTACACATATCAATCATGATCAAGACAAGATTAGTCACATAATTGATCCAAGGTTAGTCATACAGATAATATGCAATGCATATGTTCATTTAGATTATCTTGTTATTAGCCTTTAATGATGCATGTAAGCCCATTGAATCCTAAACCTTAATCATCATAGCACAATCACCAAACAATCACTAGAGCAATTGGAGTTCACCAGTCCCACCAACCACCGTCCCGAGTACTAGACATTCATAGCCTTCCACAATTATCAATTGGATCTACACACAATAAAGAACTAGGTCTCCACGGCTTTAGTAACCTTCATTAGAGTCGAAGTACAACAAGCTTACCACGGATAGCCTGACGCCAGGTGCTACACCGGGTCACCTAGGCGCCCGACCCGTTCATACTCCTAATATCTCATTCACATCATAGATCGCAACACTATGGTTCTCCAATGGTACTCTCCTTGTAATGCTCTAGTATTGCATAACATCTCATTCCATATTCCCAATATGATGCAAACTCTAGATCTATTTCAACATTCCTTTCACTTTAATGTCACCAGGTAAGGTCCTTACTCATAGAGGCCTTTGTCCTTAATGCCGTGTCATCTTTTTGTATTAATCCCTTTTAATTTGTTACCCCCGTGTTAATTGTAATAGCCTTGATTTTTTAGAATAGGAAATCAAACCCTCAAGACTCCTGAGGACACTTTGTTGAGCTTTTAGTGAGAAGCTCAAGGCTTCATCCTGTTCCCGAACAGTTTAGGATAAGAACAATAGGGATAAGCGGAGCTTAACCTGAAATATAAGAATGCCAAAAGAATGTAATGAGTAAGAAAAGCATAAATAAGAAAATAATAAATAACATTTGACAATGATGTTTAATTAAAAATGATACGTAACGACGATTATTTTGGGTACAAATTAATTTATAATTATATTTATTTGATAATTATTTTCTGTCAACAATATTTAATAGATAAATAATTATAATAATTTATTTTGAAATTATATATTAAATTATTTATTTATTTGATAATTATATTTAATAATAAAATATTGCTCGATTCCTCAGATTTGAACTGTGGGACCCAACCTGAGGTTAGACTCTGACGTTCGACCTAAGACTAGTGATTCAGTAGGGAAATTAGTCCTGTTAGGATCGTTTCATAAAGAATCAAGGGTGTCTGACTTGGCCTGATAAGCTCAATCAGAACCTTTAACATCTCCTATGTTTAACCGTTCATATACCTCGGGATATCCGATGGTGGCATGGTTAGTCTCTGGTGACTCATTTTGACATTTTAGGAATTTTTCCTAAAGGGACCAAAGCTTGATTCGGACTCTATCATCCCTGTTTTTCAATAAGTTGATTTCCTCAGAAATTACTTTAAAACTCAACCCGAATACCTTTGGTGTTTTGGACCCAGATTTTTCATACGATCTTAGAATTAAATGCTTTTAGTCTCAATCTCTTCGTTTTGAAAAGATCTTCAATATCAGTTTTTATCCCCAAACTCCGATTCTCACTCTGTCAACCCCAAAATCAAAAATTAAGTGTATTCACCTCAAAATTCCAACGTTTGGACATTTTTCTTTGCGTATAGTTCAAAAACAAATTCATAACTTTCTCATACGACCTTCGATTTGAGAAAACTTGGTGTAAAAATATCTGTAACAAAATTATCTACATTTTCCATGAAGACATCAAAGGCTAAATCCTTCTAGATTGGTACATTTTTATAAATCTTTGTGACCCCTTGGCTGTTTCATTTCAATGCTGACAGCCTTCGATAAAATTCGTGTATCTCATTCGTCCGATGCTGAATCACTCTGTTCTTTTTGCTATAGATCCGTATCGTAGACCTCTATAATTTTCATGAAGAGCATAAAATCAAATTCCCTAAGGAAAATTAATGGTGAATTTATTTCTAGGACCCTAACTAATCTGGGAAGCTTCTGGAGTGCCCTGTCGTAAATCGGGTATATCTCGGGTTACCAAACTTGGATCATCATAAATAATATATTAAATTAAATAGAAAATAAAGATCTACAAACTTCATGAAGGGCTCGAAAGCTAATTCTTACCCCATAAATCCCAGAATTTAAAATACCATATTAATTCATGTTTTTGAGCAACAGCTTACACTAGGTGCAGTATTTTCCACATATCTCTCTCATATGATCATGAAATTGAATAATTACTTCACCAAATATTTCTTAAATTAATTCTACATAATTTTTATGAAGAACATAAAGCCTAAATCTTTACCAATTTGGCCTAGAAAAATAATCTATGCAATGGACAAAAATCCCATCACAGCCCTGCACCTCTTTTGTATTTGGGTCATAACTTTCTCATTTCGTAATGGAGTTTTTTGTTCCATATACCAAATTAAATATAACAAAAAGATCTAGAATTGTTGTGTTTGTCCCATTTTCAAATTCGGCCCAGAAAGACCCTAAAAAGCCCACACAAGATGACGCCCCTGAAAGTAGACACATCAGTTCCCATGCAACTAGAGCCAATTAGATTACAACATCAATGGACACTTGTCTCCTTCACCTTGAACCCTTCCTGTAACATCCCTGATGTTTTAATGAGAATTATAAGAAATGGGAAATGATTAGTAAAAGTTTTAGAAGTTTTATTTAATATTTGTTCTGTCTGAGCCAGAGACAAGAAAGCCGGTGTCGAGATCGGTCTCAGAAGCGCGAGCAGGCGGAGTTGAAGATCGGGAGTGTAGGAGAAGAGCGGGCAGGGCTAGGTGGTCTGGTCCAACTGATGTGAGGAGAGCGCCTCACCCAGGGTCATAGCCCGGATTAACCTCATAATGACTGAAACAACGGGTGTAGGTAACCAAGAGGTGAGCACGGATGAGATATCCGACCTCTCAGGTTGTAGCTCGGATTTCCGAGGTATGAACACTAAGCTAGGACACCGGGGGGCCAATATTTATATTGGGCCTATACTCTTGCGAAGTATTAGAGAATTGTGAATAATTAAACGTTGAGGGAATAAATAAGTGTAATTGATTTGATAACTATGCAATAGTTTAATATAGTGAAATTGATTAAATTTAGTAAGAATACAAATAAAATAAAGGAAAAGACGATCTTGCCCATGAGCTATATATATATATATAAGGAGATTCTCTTCCTTCCCTCTTCATTATTTACAAGTTACCTTTGCTGCTGGTCTGTCCCTTCTCTTTCGTTTTCTCCTCTCTTAACGCTGAGTTGCATGCGCTGGAGAGGGACTCCATTTGTGTCCAAACTTCAATTGAATCCTATTCCTATGATCGAGGCTTCAAGGTGAGTCTACTGATCTGTTCCAATTGTGATTCCCTTATCCCTTTTATTCTTTGGCGGTTAAGGGCCATGCATGGCTATATTCGTGGCTGTTCTCCACTCTTCCGGTGAGTGTGAGCCCAAATGCAGTCCATGAACTTAGGGCGTTGAAGTGACGAGCTGTACTTTATGATCCGTAGGTAGTAGGTTAAGCAACGGAAGACTGAGTGACGGAGTTGAGACTGCGAAACCAGTGCTCAGAGGAAGGAATCGACACAGAGAGCAGATTATCGAAGCGTGGAACCAATGTAAGGGGGGTGTTCGGGTTATAATTAATTAGAATAGGACTCTCTTCTTATTCAGGTCATTGAGGTAATGTAAACAGGTTAAGGAAAATGTTGCTAAACGTAGTTGTGTGTTTATGCTTGTGCATGTGTGACTGGGTTCATTAATTAGTGGAGGATCGGGTGTGGTTGAGTTTATCATGTTATGATCTTGTGATATCTAATGTTGAAATGATCAGTGTTATGTGACGTCGGGTTAGCAAGCAGGCTACCCGAGTGATGAGGAATTGATATTATTATGTGAAAGGTAAACTGTTGAATGACTATGTGGTGTGGGATGGCCGACGGTATATGATAGCCCCTCATTTCCGGCTCCTGTGGTTTTCGTGCCTAGTTGAGCTACCCAGTGGTCAAGTAGGACCCAGTGGTCGAGGTGGAGAGTCAAGCAGGACTCGGTGAACCAAGCAGGGTTCACGGGGTGTCAAGTAGGACCCCCAGCTGAAGGCCAATCCTTTAGTATCCGGATACTAGGAGTCAGATTGTATGAGAGTCAGTTGTGATCGTGATGGATGTGATCGTGATGGATGTGATGGAATTGCGTGGTTGGGTTAATATAGTTACTGTATGTAATACACTATGTTTCGGTATGCTTACTTTCGAATGATGCTTGATGTATATGTATAAATATGCATGTATATTTGTTAAGTTCCATTCTATATTAATTACAATGCCAAACACTCACCCTTGCCCTTTTTTTTTAGTAACCAGTGACAGGGAGGGGGAAGGAGCCATGGAATCGCGCCAAGGGGGAGATCGGTGCCAGGGTCCGAGTGACTTTGAGTGACTCTCTATAGAGTTATATGTGTGTATAAGAACTTCCGAGTATTATTATTAGTTGTGTTTAACCAAGACCGGACCGGATGCAAATCTATATTTTAAAATACATCACTGTCATTTACATATGCTTTCATGGTAGCTATGACAAACCTTTGGTTAACAGAATCATTTTTAGGGTGAGATTTTTGGGAGTCCGTTTACATGTTTTGCCCAATCCGATGTGTAAAAGGTATTCGCTCAAGCGAATAGAAACCTCGTTCAAGCGAGAGTCCGGAATCTCGCTCAGACGAGTAGGGGCCTCGCTCAAGCGGGAAGCCCTGATTCCCTTTCTCCCATCCGTTGTGCTTAGATTAACTTGCTCTTCTCTCTAGACCTCATTTATTTAATCTAACTGTGACTGCTGTCACTTGAATAAGTCAGTAAAAATAAATGCTATTTCACTAAACCTCGATTAATTTTCAAGAAAAGGAAAAATTTATCGTAAGATGTAATCGTTTGAATAAAACTAAATGCAAAAATAACCTAGGACGTTACACTTCCTCCATGCATTTCCACAGCTTGATACATGTCCTCTTATGTGTCCATCCAAGGAAGAGTCCTTCTTTAGCAAGCTGAAACAACTTGCTTAACAAGTTATCACCATGACATACATCCATACCATGACATACTACTATGCCATCATATCATGTGCCGAAGAAAGATAAATCATCACAATGTGCCTTATTCCATCTAAATATTCACATTGCCATCTTATTCAATCTGTCCCTTTTTCTTTCATTATATGTCATGCCATGATACACTATCCCATTATGTTACCCTATGATCAAAACATGATCACTTTTACTAACTAACTCTTCTCTCTTCTCATGGCAACCATAACCTCTTCTCCCCCTTTCTTTTCTAAAAAATTCCAGCAGCTATTACACTCTTTTCTAGCCACCTTAAACCACCCAAAATAGCCACCATCATTCCTCCTCCTCCTCACGGTCACACAACGCCACACCACCACTAACCACCATGGATTCTCTTCCCTCCATTCTTCTCCTTTAACCCGCATCCAACCTTCATCCAAACAACCCCTCTTTTCTAAGTTTTTCTACATGAATTAGACTCTTAAGAATTAACTCCTTACCATGGATGTCCAAAAACCGTGAGCTCACCAAGCTTCTACAGGGTAAGATTTTGCATGTTCCTCCTAGCGTTGTTCTTGATATTTTTGGGACTAAGTCCAACTTTCAAATTCTGAAATTTTGACACTTTTTCCTTGCTGTTTGGGAACCCAAAAACTATGGCCCACTACTAAAAGTTTTGTGCATGTCACTTTTCCTTAGGATCGGGGACGATCGGCGGCGACCGGCGAAGAACGGTGGAAAGTATAGAGTAAAACGACGAATTTTTGGTAAACGACCTCTTGATTTAGAATGATTTCATGGCTGTTTTGTGACTTCCCATCGTTGTCCATGACCCTTAATGGTTTTAAAATTTCTTGCATGTCGACTTTAGTGGATCCTAGAACGATCGGTGGACGTTTTGGAATATTCGGTGAATTTTCGGCGAGACCACCATTTTCTTCTTCCGGGAAGCAGCTGTCCCGTGTGGTAAGGGGGTCTTTTCCTCGGTGGATTGTAGTTTTGGTTGTTCTATAATATTGCTTGTGTATTCAGTGATCTCCGTTTTAAATTTCGTCGTGACCCAACAGTTAGATTTTAAACTACGAAGATTTTTGTAATCGACCGTTAAAATTATTACGTTTTTAATTTAATAAGTATTTTAGAAATTAATTTGGCATAATTTAACGTTCACGTGCTCAGGAGGATTTTATCGCGATCGAACAAGAAAACAGAAATTTAGTGTTTAGGCGGGCGTGGTTTTATTCAATATGGTTGTATAATTTAATTTTGAATTTTTGGTGTTGATATGTAAATTGTAATTTATTTTCGGTAAGCCCTACCATTAAAAAATTAATTTATTGTCATGTATCGCCGAGAGTAAATTGACGACATCGTGCTCATAAGAAAGATTTATTGATCGGACGGGTAATGCGTTTTATTCCATTAAGTTTTAAAAAAAAGTTACATTGTTTTTCTTGAATATTACCAAGTTTCTTAAATGTGAAACGAATAAATGAATTAATCTTTCTTAAACAGAAGGTCTCACTTAAAGAAGCTTATCAAAAAATTTCATAACTTTGATCCAAATAAAGTTTTAGACATTACGTAAAGAAATAAATTAGAAGAAAATGTTGTGGCAATTTTAGTGACCACTTTTGTGACCACTTAAGGTAGAATAAAAAGTGACTTTAAGCACTTGATTAAATGGAATGAATTTGGCAAAAGAAATTGAGTAGGAAATGAAATTTTTGGGTTAAATATTTTAATAGATTAATTAGGCTAAGAATAAAAAGAAATAGATAGCTAGAGTCCAACTTGGAGTAAATTATAGAAAAGGATTTTTATGAATTAATTAGGGAAGAAAGTATGTACCTAAATAAAATAGGTCTAAAGTTTGGAAATCTAATAAAAGAAAATAATGTTAAGAGTTAGAAACCTAAGAAACAATTAAAAAGTAAGAGAAAGGAATTAAAGGAGTTTTAGGCTTAGAAATATTAGTTAGTTAAATAAGAAAGGATTTTAGGACTTAGACTTATAATTGTGTTTGAATGTGGTAACAAGTACAAGGATTTTGATAATGACAAAACCCTCTTGAAGAAAGTCTTGCAAAAACAAAGAAGACATAAAACAGTGCGAAGCTAATCGATTAGGAAGCCCACTCTAATCGATTAGAGTGATTCTGTCTTTGGAACAATTGCAACAGGGCATAAGCTAATCGATTACAGCAATTGAAATAATCGATTACAGAGCTACTGGAATCAAGCTAATCGATTACATGAATGGCTCAATCGATTACCAAAACCAAAAATGGATTTAAAAGCATCAGGTATAACAGCTAATCGATTAAGAGAATTCTGACAATCGATTAGAAGCCTACTGGAATCAAGCTAATCGATTACTATGACTATATAATCGATTACAAAGCTACGAAGCCAAATTAAATGCATCAGGCATCTCTGCTAATCGACTACAAGGCAAAAGGAAATCGATTATCAAGCTTCTGACTTGAAGATAATCGATTAGGCAAGTGAAGCTAATTGATTACATAGCGTACTGAGATGGAAAATTCGAAGTGTAATCAATTACACCCAAAGGGATAATCGATTACCGTAGTGGAAAAACACACATTAGTGGGAAACCAGCACATGTCTCCACCATTTTTCAGATCCCCACTATGTGCAACGGCTAGGAAGAAGAAAGGCACTCCTCAAGCTTTCAAATGGCTCTATAAATTGAAGAGGAACTCAAGCACAAAGTACACACCAAGAAGCTACAATTCCTTTGCTCACTCTTGTGCTTTGTAAGCTCTATTCTTGTATATCTTGAGATTTCATTTGTATATCCTCTCTTCTTGAGAGATTAGAAATTGTGTGAGCTATCATTTGCTTATCCACTCTATTAAGAGAGTTATTTCCTTGTAAACACTTCAACAAACACAAAGATTTTCACTCTAGGTTGAGTGGTCACAAAGGTTGGGGTTCAACCTTTGGGTATTGAGAGTTTGAGAGATTGGGTGGGTTGCCCTTGTGCTAGTGAGGATTGAGTTCTTGAGTGTGGGACACTAGGAAGCTGCAATTGCTCATAGCTTGTATCTCTAAACTTCAATAGTGGAAATCCTCTAAGTGGGTTGCTTAGAGGCGAGACGTACACCGGTGTTAGTGGAACTCGTTATATCGGTTTGCAAGCTCCTCTCCCTTACTCTTTTACTTTCATATACTGCAATTGGTTGATTTGTGTTGATTGATTGAGAATTGCATACTTGAGCTTGTCTAATTAGATACATTTCAAATACTACCCACCAAGTGTTTGTTAAATTGCTTCAGCTATATTTATCCTTGTTGTGCATTGCATACTACCTTTAACTTGATTTAACTTGCATTCTCTTGTAAACTTGGATATAAAAATCAAGTTCAAAGGCATTCCAATTCAAAGTTTTTAAAACTCAATTCACCCCCCCCCTCTTGAGTATTGAGGCCACTTGAACAACAAGTGGTATCAGAGCTTGACTCTTGTTAAATAAAGCTTAACAGCTTCAAGAGACTAGATGGCCTCAAGTTCTCATAACATTTTTCCCGAGGGTGGTGCTATAAACAGACCTCTCGCTTTCAATGGGGAAGGCTATGCATTTTGGAAAGAAAGAATGAAAATCTTCATTCAATCCATTGATTTGAGAATTTGGAATGCCATTGAAAAAGGTCCTTATATACCAATGCATATTGTTGATAGTAAGAATGTGGAAAAGCCTATAGATGAATGGACCAGTGATGAAGAAAAGAAAGTACAATATGGCTATAAGGCAAAGAATCTAATCACTATGGCATTAGGTCAAGATGAATTCTTTAGAATAATGACTTGTCAAACCGCTAAGGAAATGTAGGATACTCTACAAGTAACTCACGAAGGTACTAACGATGTGAAGGACTCCAAGATTAGTACCTTGACAAGTCAATATGAAAGCTTTAGAATTAACTCAGGAGAATCCATTGTAGATATGCAGAAAAGATTTACTCTTATTATTAATCATCTCATTACTCTTGGCAAAGTTTACACTAACAAAGAACTTGTGCATAAAGTCTTAAAAAGTCTTAGCAGGGAATGGCAACAACTTGTCACAGCCATAAAACAATCTCCAAGCATCAATGAGATGTCTCTTGCAACACTCTTTGGAAAATTACAAGAGCAAGAGCAAGAACTAAAAGCATTGAAGCTGGCGGAGGAAGAAGAAAAATCTTCCAAAAAGAAAGGCTTAGCACTCAAAGCCACCTCTATACATGAAGAAGAATCATGCAGTGTGGATGAAGAAGAGGAATTTGGGCTGTTTGTAAAATGATTCGGAAGATTCATGAAGAACAAAAGATTCCAAAAGAACTTCAAGCCCCAAGGTAAGAAGCCAACTTCAAATGAAATTTTTTCTTCACCTAGTTGTTTCGAATGTGGCAAGGAAGGGCACTTCAAGGCCGATTGCCCAAATCTTAAAAAGAAAGGCAAGGATAAACGAGGAAGAAGAAGAGCTTACATCGCTTGGGATGAGAACGATGTAAGTAGCTCCGACGATTCGGAAAATGAGGAAGCAAATCTTTACTTAATGGCCAATCACCAAGAAGAAGATAATGAGGTAAACCTTCTTGACTTAGATAAGAATGAATTACTAGATGCTTTTGAGGAGTTATATGATAAATTTATAAAAGTGTCTAATAGGCTTAAGTCATCTAGGAAAACTAGTGACACCCTTGAAATGCATCTTATGGAGGTATGTAAAGAAAATGAAAGCTTAAAAGAAGAATTAGAAAATGTTCAAGCATGTTCTAAGGATAAACCATGTGACTTTGCAAAAAGATGCTTGATGTTAGAAACAAAGGTTGTAGATCTAAATAAGACATTAGAAAAGTTCACTAATGGACGAGACAATTTGAATATCTTGCTTGGACAACAAAGATGCATGTTTAATAAAACCGGGCTAAGATATATTCAAGAAAATAGCAATCACAAAAGGGAAAAACACTATAAAAATTTCTTTGTACCACCAAGTAAATCATCTTCACCTTTTATGAAATGTCATCATTGCGGTTTTAAATGTCATAACTCTTCGAATTGCAATGTTAGAAAATTAGGGCCAAAGGTTATGAAAAAGGTGTGGGTTCCCAAAGGAACATTACCATAAACTAACCTAAAAGGACCCAACATAAAATGGGTACCTAGTTCTCTAAACTAATCTTGTTTTGTAGGTATGCTTTAAGGCAAGCAACACCCATTGGTACTTGGATAGTGGGTGTTCAAAGCATATGACAGGAGACATAAGCAAGTTTACATCATTCACTCCCAAGAGAAAAGGAAGTGTCACCTACGGAGACAACACCAAAGGAAGAATCCTAGGCATCGAAAATATTGGTAAGAATTCTTCCACATCAATAAGTGACGTGTTGTATGTTGAAGGCCTCAAACATAATCTACTTAGCATAAGTCAATTATGTGACAAAGGATATAAAGTTTTATTTGAATCCAATTGTTGTATAATTGAGAATAAGCTAAACAAGGAGGTCAAATTTGTTGGAAAAGGATTGATAACATTTACATGATTGATGTGGATAGTTTGTCTATAAATGATGAACAATGCTTCATTTCAAAAGAGGATGAAACTTGGCTATGGCATAGGAGAATAGCTCATATACATGTAGACCATTTGAACAAACTTGTTTCCAAAGAATTAGTGATTGGATTACCAAAGCTTAAGTTTGAAAATAGATTTTGTGATGCATGTCAAAAGGGAAAACAAGTAAAGGCATCTTTTCAATCCAAAAATATTGTTTCCACACAAAGGCCTTTACAACTTTTGCACATGGACTTATTTGGACCATCCAAAATCAAAAGCTTTGGAGGTAATTACTATGGTCTAGTTATTGTAGATGACTATTCTAGATATACATGGACATTGTTTCTTGCTCATAAAAATGAAGCATATCATGCATTTAAGAAACTTGCAAAGATTATCCAAAATGAGCAAAATTCTAAAATTACAGCCATTAGAACCGATCATGGGGGAGAATTTGAAAATCAATCTTTTAAAAAGTTTTATGAAAAACATGGTATTAATCACAATTTTTCAGCTCCTAGAACTCCACAACAAAACAGAGTAGTTGAAAGGAAAAATAGATCCTTGGTGGAGCTTGCAAGAACTATGTTAAATGAAAACCATATTGCAAAATACTTTTGGGCCGATGCAGTAAACACCGCTTGTTATGTAATGAATAGATGTTTAATAAGGCCTATTCTAAAGAAAACCCCCTATGAACTTTACAAGGGTAGAAAACCCAACATTTCACACTTTCATATTTTTGGATGTAAATGTTTTGTGCTCAATAATGGAAAGGATAATCTAGGAAAGTTTGATGCCAAATCTGATGAGGCAATCTTCCTAGGGTACTCTCAATCTAGTAAATCTTATCGAATCTTCAACAAACAAACAAACACCATTGAAGAGTCTATTCATGTTAAATTTGATGAAAATAGCCATAACCCTCCGAGAAAGGAAGATGTTGATGATCTTGTAGGTACTCTTCAAGAATTGACCTTAGATGACAAGGAAGGAGAAATCAAAGACACCCATGAAGCCAAACATGAGGAACCACAACAATGGATCACTTTGAAGGATCATCCTCTAGATAAAGTCATAGGTGAAATGACTCAAGGTGTAAGTACTAGAAATGCTATTAGAAATACTTGTAATCACCTAGCATTCGTATCACAAATAGAACCCAAGAACATAAATGAGGCTATTATTGATGAACATTGGATGTTGGCCATGCAAGAAGAGCTAAATCAATTTGAAAGAAATGAAGTTTGGGAGCTCGTGCCAAGACCCAATGATCACCAAATAATAGGAACCAAATGGGTTTTTAGGAATAAACTGGATGAAAATGGTATAATTACTAGAAACAAAGCTAGGCTAGTAGCTAAAGGCTATAATCAAGAAGAAGGCATTAATTATGAAGAGACGTATGCACCCGTAGCTAGATTAGAAGCAATTAGACTACTATTAGCCTTCGCATGCTGTAGGGACTTCAAATTGTACCAAATGGATGTTAAAAGTGCTTTCTTGAATGGATACATTCAAGAAGAAGTATATGTTGATCAACCTCCAGGTTTTGAAAACCATCAATTTCCAAATCATGTTTTCAAATTAAAGAAATCTTTGTATGGTTTGAAACAAGCTCCAAGAGCTTGGTACGAAAGGTTGAGCAAATTTCTTTTAGAAAATCATTTTGAAAGAGGGAAGGTTGATACAACTTTATTCATAAAGCACAAAAAGAATAACATACTGTTGGTACAAGTTTATGTTGATGATATGATATTTGGTGCCACTAATGATTCAATGTGCAAGGAGTTTGCTAAGCTGATGCAGGAAGAATTTGAAATGTCCATGATGGGGGAACTCACTTTCTTCCTCAGACTACAAATCAAGCAAACCAATGAAGGCACATTCATAAATCAATCCAAGTATTGCAAAGAACTACTTAGAAAATTCAACATGGACAAAGCAAATGATATTGCCACACCCATGGGCACTTCATGCTATTTGGACAAGGATGAGAAAGGTAAGGATGTTGAACTCACAAAATACAGAGGTATGATAGGATCCTTACTTTACTTAACCGCTAGTAGACCGGATATCATGTTTGCTGTGTGTATGTGTGCTAGATACTAGGCTTGTCCTAAGGAATCACATCTCACTACAGTAAAAAGGATAATGAAATATTTAGTTGGGACTCAAAATGTTGGTTTATGGTACCCCAAAGGGGTTGAATGTATTTTAGTTGGTTACTCTGATTCAGACTTTGCAGGATGTAAACTTGACAGAAAAAGCACTAGCGGAACATGTCACTTGCTTGGTAGTTCTCTTGTTTCTTGGCATAGCAAGAAACAAGTAAGTGTTGCGCTATCAACAGCTGAGGCAGAATATGTTGCAGTTGGTAGTTGTTATGCTCAAATCCTTTGGATGAGACAACAACTTCTAGACTTTGGAGTTGTATTGAACCATGTGCCTCTTAAGTGTGATAATACTAGTGCTATCAATATCTCAAAGAATCCTGTAATGCATTCTAGAACCAAACATATTAAGATTAGGCATCATTTCATTAGAGACCATGTATTAAAAGGAGATTGTGTACTTGAGCATGTTGAAACTTCTAGGCAACTAGCAGATATTTTCACCAAACCTTTAGCTAGGGAGCAATTCATCCACATTAGAAGAGAATTAGGAATTCTTGACATGACCAATTATGTTTGAATGATGAAGTATTTTGATAAAAGCACTGTTGTATAGCATGTTTGCATGAATTTGGCATTATCTGTGGCATGATTCTTTAAGACTACAAACTTCCTTTGAGAAAAATGCATAAAAATGAATTTTTGACCCATATAATCGATTACTCAGCTCCTCATAATCGATTAACATGTTTCTGTTTTGTTGATAATCGATTACCCTTTGATATCTAATCGATTACAATGCTTCTGTTTTAATCTAATCGATTACTTTCTAATCCATAATCGATTACACAACCTCTGTTTCAGGTATAAAACGTTTCATCTTCTCACTAATCGATTACCATACTGTTTCAATCGATTAGGACGATTCTGTTTCTTCACTAATCGATTATTCCATTTAAATAATCGATTACACACTGCTTGAAACCTTTCAAATTCCCCAGAAACAGTGAGCTAATCGATTACCCATGTCTCGTAATCGATTAACATCGGTACTGTAGAGTCAAAACGTATGTTTTCGAGGTCTGCTCGAATTCTTCACTCCCTTAACTCACCTCACTCTCTTCTAGACCTAATTTTTCCCTATAAATACCCTTCTCTTCACCTTCTCAACTCACACTACCTCCTTCCTCTTTCTCATTCTCAAAAGTTCCCAAGAACTCTTCTCCTCTCCTCATCTTTTTCTACATTCCTTGTCAATGGCTTCCTCCCGCACAGTTAAACGAGCAAGGTCCTCCATGGCTCAGGCCAACAACCCCCTTGACTTCTCAAGGTTCTTTTCCTCCTCTAGAGACCTCCAACACTTTGTTAAAAATTTTTCTGAGAAAGAAATCATGACTCCCCACTTCACCATTGCGGAAACCTTTGATAACCATAGCCTCACCTTCACCCAATGCCTCCACCACTACAACCTTTTTCCCTTCCTCACCCTCAAGGAAGAAGAATATTATCCTGAACTCATCGGGGTGTTCTACTGCAATCTCAAACTAGTGAATGGGATGGTCGAATCCAAAGTGAAAAACGTGACCATCAAGCTCACCAACGCCCAATTTGCAGAAATCTCTATGCTGCCGCTCAACAATGCAGATTTTGATGGAGGAGAACCAGAAGATGAATGGGGCTTCAATGCTCTCACTGCTCGTCAATCCTTGTGGAAAGCTGACCGCCCCAGGAGCAACCACAAACTGGTAGGACACTTGACCATGAACAACCGTCTCCTACACTCTTTCTTGGTCAAAATGATAGTTCCTCATGGTGGGAACTATGCCTTGGTGAAAGAGGATGATGTCCTCTTGATGTGGGCGATGCTGAACCACAAGGTAATTAACTGGGTTCAATTGGTCAAGTTCCATATGCGCCACGCAAAGGACCAACAAAAACTTCCATATGGTATTCTCCTTACCAAAATTTTCAAATATTGTGGAGTAGACTTGGCTGGAGAATTATCAGAAAAAGTGCCTCCAAGAGCTTGCATTGGCACCCATCACCTCACTAAGATGGGTCTTGTTTTTCTACACGGAGCATGGTACTCACGAATGGAAGGCATTGATGCCAACATTCCCTTCGAAGCTCCTGCTGAAGATGAACCCGTTCCTCCTCCTCCTCAACAACAAGCTCCACCCTAAGCCTCTTCATCCGCTCCTGCTGACCCCTTTGCATCACTCTATGATCATCTTGATCGCCGCTTCGACCGCATTGAAAACTCTCTTCAAGAGTTCTCAATGACTGAGCAGCAACACTTTGAGATGATGCAACAGCGCTATGAAGAACTCTCCCACCAAATCTCCGAGCTTCGATTTTTTAATCCTGATAACTAGAGTTTTTGTTGTGCTTTCTGTTTTTCCTTTCTGCATAAGTTATTAATCTTTCCTTGGTGTACTCCCTTTCATTACATTGAATAAAAATATGTCTTTCCTTATATGCTATACTTGTTTTAGTATTTTTGATAATTCCAAAGGGGGAGAAGAATTATTTTTGTTCATATCTTGTTCATCTGAAATAACCTGCTAAAACAAAATTGCCAAATGATTAACAATTTGTAAAGAGGTTAATAAATTCCAAAAGATAGGGGGAGACTTAGGAATTTTAGTTGTTTCAAAGCTGTAAGGGATAACCTTTTTAAAGAGATAAAGCTGTAGAGGATAACCTTTAAGAGATAAGGGATTTACTTGTACAAGTGATAATCTGATTTTAGAGATTAAGAAAAATTCAAATGTTTTTGCAAATAAAATTAGATAAAGAGTGATTGTTTACACTAACAACCCTCAAGAGATGAACATGGTTTTCATCATCAAAAAGGGGGAGAATGTGTTTGAATGTGGTAACAGGTACAAGGATTTTGATAATGACAAAACCCTCTTGAAGAAAGTCTTGCAAAAATAAAGAAGACATAAAACAGTGTGAAGCTAATCGATTAGGAAGCCCACTCTAATCGATTAGAGTGATTCTGTCTTTGGAACAATTGCAACAGGGCATAAGCTAATCGATTACAGCAATTGAAATAATCGATTACAGAGCTACTGGAATCAAGCTAATCGATTACATGAATGGCTCAATCGATTACCAAAACCAAAAATGGATTTAAAAGCATCAGGTATAACAGCTAATCGATTAAGAGAATTCTGACAATCGATTAGAAGCCTACTGGAATCAAGCTAATCGATTACTATGACTATATAATCGATTACGAAGCTACGAAGCCAAATTAAATGCATCAGGCATCTCTACTAATCGACTACAAGGCAAAAGGAAATTGATTATCAAGCTTCTGACTTGAAGATAATCGATTAGGCAAGTGAAGCTAATCGATTACATAGCGTACTGAGATGGAAAATTCGAAGTGTAATCGATTACACCCAAAGGGATAATCGATTACCGTAGTGGAAAAACACACACTAGTGGGAAACCAGCACATGTCTCCACCATTTTTCAGATCCCCACTATGTGCAACGGCTAGGAAGAAGAAAGGCACTCCTCAAGCTTTCAAATGGCTCTATAAATTGAAGAGGAACTCAAGCACAAAGTACACACCAAGAAGCTACAATTCCTTTGCTCACTCTTGTGCTTTGTAAGCTCTATTCTTGTATATCTTGAGATTTCATTTGTATATCCTCTTTTCTTGAGAGATTAGAAATTGTGTGAGCTATCATTTGCTTATCCACTCTATTAAGAGAGTTATTTCCTTATAAACACTTCAACAAACATAAAGATTTTCACTCTAGGTTGAGTGGTCACAAAGGTTGGGGTTCAACCTTTGGGTATTGAGAGTTTGAGAGATTGGGTGGGTTGCCCTTGTGCTAGTGAGGATTGAGTTCTTGAGTGTGGGACACTAGGAAGCTGCAATTGCTCATAGCTTGTATCTCTAAACTTCAATAGTGGAAATCCTCTAAGTGGGTTGCTTAGAGGCGAGACGTACACCGGTGTTGGTGGAACTCGTTATATCGGTTTACAAGCTCCTCTCCCTTACTCTTTTACTTTCATATACTGCAATTGGTTGATTTGTGTTGATTGATTGAGAATTGCATACTTGAGCTTGTCTAATTAGATACATTTCAAATACTGCCCACCAAGTGTTTGTTAAATTGCTTCAGCTATATTTATCCTTGTTGTGCATTGCATACTACCTTTAACTTGATTTAACTTGCAATTCTCTTGTAAACTTGGATATAAAAATCAAGTTCAAAGGCATTCCAATTCAAAGTTTTTAAAACTCAATTCACCCCCCCTCTTGAGTATTGTGGCCACTTGAACAACAATAATGAAAAGGGGCAAGACCTATTAATTAAATGGTGACTTTTAGTAAGTAATAAGTGACTAAGGAGACGTAAATTTAGGACGTGATATACATGAAATAAATACGCAAGTTCTAGAGTATTAATCACTTGTAAGGGTAAACAAAGTAGAAAGGAAACGAAATTTAGACTTTGAACTGAGTAATAAAAAGAAGTAAAATAAATTAGATGACAACTTTTAGTAATTAAGGAATAAATGACCAAGTTCATAACACAGAGGTTAGAGCGGTATCTAAATTCTTAATCAATAAATCAACATAAGCAAAAATTTAGTTGATTAAAAGAATGTGACCAAGGAAACGGGCTGTTCAGTTAATAAAAATTTATTTAAAATAGTAAAGAAAAATCAACAGTAAGACCACTTGGCGATGAATAAAGAGTTCATAATTGGACTTTAGGAAATTTAATTGAGTAAAGAGATAACCATACCTAATTAGATAAAAGAATGACTAATAATAATAAAAAGGTATATAAAGAATTAAATCGAGTAATAGTATACCTTTAATAACAAACTAAATTAAGGAAATAAATCCATAAATATCATTAGAAATGGTAGGAGAAAAGAAAAAGTACAAAAGTTAGTTACTAAAGATTTGGAAAGAATATAATTAATTCAACCAATTATATGGAATTGATGACTCGTTTAGTGACCAAGGAAATAAGTAACCGACTAATGGAATTCAATTTGGCTTAATTGAAGAAAGTCGACAATAGAAGCCACCTAATAATGATTAAAGAATTTGTGAGTGGACATTAGAAAAATATAAAGGTAAAAAGGGAGAAATCATACATAATCAAATAAATTGAGATAAATAGTCTGATAAAATACGAGTGAGAAATCAAGATTAAAACACTTATAAGGAGATATCCATGAGTATTTCTATAGGATCCTCTCATAATATGTATAATAATTATTGTATAATACTTGTATGATAAATGTTGTGTTTAGCGACTGCTATGTAATTGTGTACATGAATATGTGTTAATTATATGTGATGGGTATGTGTGATATGTAGGATGAGTGTGGTATGATGACGTGTGTATAAACAATGATGTTGTACTTATATGATGCATTGAATGAGTATGTTGAAATAAATAAGAAAAGAACGAAAGAAGAATGTCTCGGTAGGGATCTTGAGATGAATAAATTGTGAAAATAAGGTGATAAGATTAGATCATATCTGATGTGATGATGGGCGTTGTAACGTCGATATACCCATGATTTCTGGAAAATATGAGATCTCATTTCATTTCTAAGCGTTGGATTAGACCATTATGAATTAAGGAATTTTGAGAAAACAAGGAAAAGAATAAATTGAAATTTCATGAAAAGAAGAAGTCCGACGTTAAAAATGAAAGGGAACCATCAAAAGAACCCTACCGACGACTAGTGAAAAGAAAATTGTGTATTGTATGCATCATATATAGAAGTTAAGGAGGGATATTAGAATAATCCCCTAGAGTATACAGTGATGGGTACACTGAAGAATCTGCCAGCGCCTCGATACCCAAGGGCAGTCTAGGGAGTATAACTGAAGGCGGGAATTCCAAGTGGTATCGGATTCGCGCCCGTCGCCGGACAGCCCGTGGCAAACTCTGGTATACTTCGACAAGAGGCAGGATTTTCTATGACCCTGGAGTGCCCATTATGATGTGTGATTGGTCATTATGATGATTGGACTGTGAGTCCTTACCCATTTGTGAAAACCAGAACAAGGAGAGCTTCGGTCGCTCTAGTTGGGCAAGGGAGATAAGGGTGGCATTGTTGTGCACATGGATATTGTATATGAGGTTGTTGAGGAGGATATGGGCCCACATGCATCATGATGACTAATAAAGAGAATGGAAATAACGAAATGAACCTATGCATTGTATCATTGTACTGAGATTGTGACTGTTTGTTGTTTAAGTGTTATTGTATAGATATTAGTAATCCTAAGAGAGGAATGAGAAAATGAGAATGGTCAGCTGAGATGAAAAGTGGTGAGATAACTTAAAATGTACCATAGGTACCTCAATGAGAGTGGGAGGGACTCGATTCTGGATTGTTGGCAGGTGTTGATGAGACACCTTTCCAATTGTTGTGGAAGTGAAGACTCACCCTTACGCTAAATTTTTCCAGACATCGTGGGAATAGACACAAATTTTGCATCAAGGATCAGCCAGACTCTTCTTGGACTGAGGACGGGAAGATTATGATAGATTATTTTATTTTCATTTATGGGAGCCTACATACCCTTTACTTTCAGTATGTACAGTTGCTGTTACGACCATGTATTATATATGATTATGTCATATATAAGATGTATCTGTTCCACCAAGTTCCCTTGTACGGAAAAAAAACTTCCACATTTTTCTAAAACTTGTAATCTCTCAGTTGACCAAGATAATCTAGTAGAAGAGATTGTCCTAGTTAAACAATGGTGTTACATTAATCCCTTACATAATATCCTAATTCTAGTCCACTTATAGATAGTTACTTTAAATCACTATACCTAAGTAATCAATTACCTTATAAAATTCTTCATAGTTATTAGATAAAATACTATTAATAAAATATTGTTTCAAAACTCAATTTTTTCTTTATATTTAATGGAGTAAATTATGCTTTAGTATAATTAAATATTTCCACATATAATATCTTAATATTAATAACAAAATTTCTAATAATTTAATGTCAGTACTATCGAATATTTATTTTATAAAATATCTAATGTCTTTATTATTACCACTGAACCATCATTATGGACGCTGTCCTCTAATATTTAATATTAGAGAGCTTTGTAATATATTTGGCTTTGGAATTCCTTATGATAAATAATCGAAATTAGTTGAAATTCTAATTGTTTCTCTTTTAATGAATTGACTAGTCATGGTAAAAACTTTTAATTCTTTTCTTAGCTAATATTGAAAAATAATTTACTTAAGTTAAATCACAAAATAGAAAACTTATAAATACTATTCTCTTTATATGTAAAACTCGTCATCTTTGATTTAAGAAAACTTTCTACTAAAAAGTCATCACTCCTAACTTGGTCATTGTTTATGTTTATTACTTTCTTTTAACTAGTGACGATTAAGGGCAAAGTCTCGTAAATCGCATAATTCTTCATTTTCCACCAGAATCATGATTCATAATCACATTCGCCTTATATCGTACTTCCAAGCTTTCTATCAAATCATTACAAAGGATCTTACTAGGACTTAAGTTAATTCTTACGTTCTTTTTAACATGCAAATATATTTATTATCAAATTTCTCTGCCCTAACTAATTTATATATAAAAAAAGTCTTTCCTTTTAACTTAGTTACGTTTACCATGCAAATTTATATATCTGTATTAGCCCAACTAGCACTTTCACACGAATATACATATATCACACATATTTATTAAACTTAGAATATCGTATGCAGACTTTGCCAACCGTAAGAGTTAAAGTTAGGGTTGTCTTAAAAAATTCTTCTACATGCAAAATTAGGGTTTCTTATAAATATTTTTTCCATTTCCTTTCTAAATCATATATTTCCCTTTTTCTTTTGCATGTAGCCATGGTTTGACAAGGGAACCCAAGGGAGATTCCTGTACCTGTGCATGTCAAACATTCCAACTAGAACATGAAGACTCCCTTTTACCTAGAGTTTCCTATATACGTCTCTTGATAGCATTTTAACTTTACTTTTTCTTCACTCTTTGACTTCGACAACAACTTCGAAACTTATGCCAATTGTCTGAACCTCAAAAACAAGGATGATGGCCTTAGAATAGTCATGGTCGTGAGTTTAGACAAGGAAAAATGAGAAGTTTTGGGCTTCTAAAATCACATGCAAATCATCAAACACAACATGCATGCGGTAAAAAATGGAAATAAAAGGAAAATGGCTATAGGATTCCTCGACCAAGACAAGAAAATTAGAAGACAAGGGTTTTTACTTTAAGTTTTCACATGTATGACATATATAAATCATGATCAAGATATTTATGGTTATTACATGCAATGCTTAAAACATAACATGCATGCAATAGAAATAAAAAACCAAGGAAGAAAAACTTTGGGATACTCTCTTGGCCAGGATAAAAGCATAAAGGTGATGCATGCTGGTGTATTTTAAAAGAATCAAGTTTGTATAATACACTCAAAGGAACATGCCAAGTTTTAAACACGGTAGTTGTAGTTATAAAAGATATCGTTCCCACTAAGGATCATCAGCAATTGAAACTTAAAATATTACGGCAGATTAAAACGATTGTTTTCATGGTTTTTGAGTTCAAAATATAAACTGCAATATATGAATGAGTATGCAATGAAATGAAAGGAGTTTGTCAAGTTGTAAAAACTGGGATTAGGATTCACCGATCTTACCTTCCGATGCACAATGTATATTCATGAAAACGGGGTTTGAACTATAATACTTTACGTCACAATCAATGTCATTCGTATCAATTCCTTGATTACGAAATTCATAAGAATAGATTTGATAACGTCAATCCCTTGATCGTTTCAAATCCATTCCAGCATTACGACCGATTGTTTGGACGTTCAATGCGTTAAATACCATCCCTGGTTATTTACTCACAATGAGCATTTCATTTAGATCTGTTTTCGAAAGTTATTTTTCAACAATAAACAGTAACTTAAATCGAGAAATTGTTGATCAAACAAATCCACGCAATAAACATGAAACGAAATACCAAGAATCATAGAACAAATTTACCCAATTCATGAATATATCATTTATGATCTTCAAGTAAGAAAGGCTACATCCAATCCCAAGGAGAGGTTTAGCCACTCATGGTGGTCATTACAACTTAGAAAAGATGAAGGAAAGAGAGTACAAAGTGTTTTTCTAACTATCTCCAGCCGCCTTGAAGTAACCCTCTTGAATGCTTATATAAAGGAATACTCGCTTAAGCGAGTTTAAGTTTCGCTTAAGCGACTAGAAAACTTCAACGTGAAGAAAGCTGTTGGTCCTGCTTCACCTGCATGTTTATTCGCTCAAGCGATTCAGATTCTCTTAAGCGAATCTTCATATCTGATACTTTATTCCTTTTCGCTTTTATCCGCTCCAGCGAATCCTTTGATTTTAGGCTCTGGACCAATTTCGCTTGAGCGAAATAATGTCGCTCAAGCGACCTTTACATTGTGACATACTGGAAGAATTTCGCCTGGTGTTTCAATTCAAACGCTTGAGCGAGGCTAATGTTATTCCATTCTGCGCCAATCTCGCTCAAGCGGACCCTGTTTCACTCGGGCGAATGCTTCATCATTCTCTACTGGCTTGATTTTGCCTGGGCAAATCACTCCTCGCTCAAGCGAATCTTCACCTGATACTTTAGTTCCTTGTTTTTCCATGCTTGCCTAAGCGAGATAACCTCCGCTTGAGCGAAAGTCACTTCCTTGCTCAACACTTGGTGAATTTTCTTCTTCTCTTTTCTCTTCTTCTTTCTTCTTTGAAAGGATTTTTCTTGCTTTCTTCTTCAATTTTCCTGAGATTGCAACAAAATTAACCAACCACTTGTACAATGTTCATATTACAATTTATGTTCTATTTAGCTTACAAAATTGACAAACATTGCACATTATATCCAATTTATGCTTCATTATCCATGCAAAATATATATAAATTGGACATCTATCAACTTCATGTAGTTGCATGCATTATATCCCAGCAGCCACACCATAATCAAAAATAAAGCATGCTTCTTGCCAATGGTCTCACTACTTTATCCTAGGGCATGATTTACATTTTGATACCATTATGCAAAACAACATTACAGAGGTGAAAATCAAACCCTAACTAACATACGATCCTCATCCGAAGCAACATTCAAGATTTAAAAGCATACATAACATGAGAAAGTTGGATAAGATGAAGGGATGAATGAGAGTTGAGAAAACTTACTTGAGAACTATAGAAATGAATGAAAAACGAGAACTTGATGAAAAGTAATGAGGGAGAAACCGGTGGGAACTCTTCGAAATCGAAGACGGAGATGAGAGGAGTTCGTGAGCGGAGAGATTTTAAAAGAGAGGAAATATTGTAACTGAAGACAAATGATTAATTCCTCTTTTAAAAACTGCAACCGCTTAAATTCGCTCAAGCTAGAACCATTCGCTGCAGCGAATTTTAAGTTTCAATCTCAAATTTCGCTCAAGCGATTCTGGTTCGCTGTAGCAAAATCTAAGTGACAAGATACCTGATGCTCCCAAAAATCCTCTCGCTTGAATTAAATAAGTTTCGCTTAGGCGAATCTATATCTTTTAGACACTGGATAAAATTCGCTAGGGCAAAATAAGTGGCGCTTGAGCGAGTTTGCAATGTTTTCTTTCTGGACAAAACTCGCTTCAGCGATAGGTACTCGCTTGGGCGATTTTGTTCCAGTGTTTAATAGAAGATAACTCGCTTGAGCGGGACTTAATTCGCCTGAGCGAGAATTGCAGAAAATGGAATTTTTTTTCAAAGTTATGAAAATTTTGCAAAATTCACTTGAGCGGGATACAATTAGCTTAAGCGAATATTGTCCAGTGGCTATTCCTATAGTCTTGGCCTGAGCGAAAAGTAATATTTTTGAAGTGAAAGTGACATTCGCTTAAGCCAATAGTGAGTCACTTAAGCGAATTCTGTCCAGTATCAAAATTGAAGTTTTTCGTTTAAGCGACTTTGAGCGAATGTGGGTATTTGGCTTATTCGCTTAAGCGAAGTAGTATTCGCTTGGGCGAATTGATCCATACTTAAAGATTTTAATCTTCCACTGGCATTTTCTTCGAAACTTATCTCATCATTCCATCCTTTGGTTTCTTTGATCTTCTCACTCACTTATAAAGCACATCATACAAAAGTATTCACACAACTACACAACTACAAGTTATAACAAAACAAAACAACAACAAATCAAACACACTGGGTTGCCTCCCAGTTAGCGCTTGTTTAACGTCGTTAGCTCGATGCCTGATTGATTTTTATTCTTCAATAAAGTGGATCAGCATATCTAGCTTTTCCACTCCGCCACCCATATATGGTTTGAGTCTTTGTCCATTAACTGTCCAGGTTCTATCAGATTTAGGATCTTGCAACTCAACAGTACCATATGATTTGACTTCTTTAACAAGGAAAGGTCCAGACCATTTTGATTTCAGCTTTCCTGGAAAAAGTTTTAGCCTTGAATTGAATAAAAGAACTGATTGTCCTGGGTAGAAGCTTTTTGCTAAAATCTTTTTATCATGGTAGGCTTTCATTCTGTCTTTATAAATTCTTGATGATCCATAAGCCTCTCGCCTCCATTCTCCCAGTTTTTCCAACTGAATCTTTCTTTCCTTTGTTGATGCTTCAGGATCAAAATTGAGCAACTTCATTGCCTAATAGGCCTTATGTTCTAGCTCCATAGGTAAATGACAGCTCTTTCCCTAGACTAATTGGTAGGGTGAGAACCCTGTTGGGGCTTTAAAAGTTGTTCTGTACGCCCACAAAGCGTCATTCAACTTTAAAGACCAATCTTTTCTGCTTTGGGAAACTATCTTTTCCAGAATTCTTTTGATTTCCCTGTTAGACACTTCTACTTGGCCATTGGCTTGTGGATGGTAGGGAGAAGTCACCTTATGCCTGACACCATAATGTTCTAAACAATTTTGAAGTTGTGTGTTGTAAAAGTGAGATCCTCCATCACTTATCAGAACTTGGGGAGTACTAAATCTGCTGAAAATATTTTTCTTCAAAAATTTGATTACAGTTTTGGCATCTGCCTTTGCACAAGCCATTGCTTCGACCCATTTCGAAACATAATCAACAGCTACCAGGATGTATTTATTAGAAAGTGATGATGGTAATGGTCCAACAAAATCTATGCCCCAACAATCAAAACCCTCTACTTCTAAGATGGTTGTTAGTGGAATTTCATTCCTCCTTGAAATACTTCCACTTCTCTGACATGTATCACAGCTCTGCACAAAAGAGTTAGCATCTTTAAATAAAGAGGGCCAGAAAAAACCTGATTGTAGGATCTTGGCAGCGGTCCTTTCCCCATTGAAATGTCCTCCATATGCTGAACTATGGCAGTGCCACAGAATACTCTTGGCTTCTTGTTCAGATACACATCTTCTCAAAATATTATCTGATCCAAGCTTAAATAAGTAAGGATCATCCCAAATAAATTGTTGTGTATCCTTCAGAAGTTTCTTCTTTTGCTGCCATGTAAAATCTTCAGGAATCACTCCGGTAGCCTTGAAATTAGCCATGTCGGCAAACCATGGCCTCTCCTGAATCAACAACAGCCTTTCATCTAGAAATTCTTATGGAACTTCAGGCTGTATCTTTGTAACTTCATCATTAATTAGTCTGGACAAATGATCTGCAATGTGATTTTCACTGCCTTTTTTTTGTCAAGAATGGTTAAGTCAAACTCTTGTAGCAGCAAAATCCACCTAATTAATCTTGGCTTGGAATCAGATTTATTCATCAAGTACTTGATTGCTGCATGATCTGTAAAAACTATAACTCATGCACCAATTAAGTACGATCTGAATTTTTCAAGCCCATACACAACAGCTAGTAATTCTTTCTCAGTTGTGGCATAATTAATTTAAGCTTCATTCAAAACTTTACTAGCGTAATGTATTGGATGAAAAATTCTGGATTTTCTTTGTCCTAACACTGCACCTATTGCATAATCACTTGCATCACACATGATTTCAAAATCAAGATTCCAATCGGGTGCAACTATGACAGGTGCAGTAGTTAGTTTTTCCTTCAACATTTGAAAAGCAAGCAGACATGATTAATCAAATTGAAAAGAATTATCTTTTTACAGCAGATTACTCAAAGGTTTAGCAATTTTCAAAAAATCTTTTATAAATCTTCGGTAAAATCCTGCATGACCTAAAAAACTCCTGACACCTTTGACATTTATTGGTGGGGCTAATTTTTCAATAACTTTAACTTTTGCCCTATCCACCTCAATGCCTTTGTTTGAAATGGTGTGACCCAACACTATGCCTTCAGTTACCATAAAGTGACATTTTTCCCAATTGAGCATTAAATTGGTTTCCACACACCTTTTCAACACGGTATCAAGGTTTTCTAAACAAGAATGAAATGATTTACCAAAGACGGAGAAGTCATCCATGAAGACTTCTATGCATTTTTCCACAAGGTCTGAAAAAATTGCCAGCATGCACCGTTGAAAAGTGGCTGGAGCATTACATAGTCCAAAAGGCATCTTTCGATATGCAAAAACACCAAAAGGGCAAGTAAATGTTGTTTTCTCCTGGTCTTCTGGAGCCACTGCTATTTGATTATAGCCTGAGTATCTATCCAGAAAACAATAATAAGCTTGTCCCGCCAATCTTTCCAGCATTTGGTCTATGAATGGCAATGGAAAATGATATTTCCTTGTTGCTTGGTTGAGCTTTCGATAGTCTATGCATATTCTCCATCCCGTTACTGTTTTGGTTGGAATTAACTCATTATTTTCATTCCTCATCACCGTCATGCCACCCTTCTTTGGTACCACTTGAACTGGGCTCACCCATGTACTATCTGAAATAGGGTAGATCATTCCGGCTTCAAGCAACTTCAGCACCTCTTTCTTCACGACCTCTTTCATGATTGGATTTAACCGTCTTTGAGGTTGAGCCACTAGTTTATATTCCTGCTCCATAAAAATATGATGCATACAATACGATGGACTGATGCCTTTCAAATCACTTAGTTTCCAACCAATAGCTTGCTCATTCTTTTTCAGAATTTCAATCAGCTTTTCTTCTTCATCTTTCAACAAAGTACTGCTGATTATTACTGGTTTATTACCTTGGTCATCTAAAAAGACATATTTCAGATTTGGAGGTAATTCTTTCAATTCTAACTTATGAACCTCAGGACTTTGTTGTTTATCTAGTTCTTCCACTTTGCTTTTCTCGCTTATTATCACCTTACCGGCTTCAAGACTTTGCAAAACCTCTTGCACTTCATTCATCTCCATATTATTAAAACTCTCAACAGCATTCATTAGAGCCTTTTTAAGAGGACTTGAATTATTCATCTTGTGAAGCTGTTTTGAAATTGTCTCCTCTTCCGCATCAATTTTGAAGCAACTCTGCTTGTCTGCAGGATATTTCATGGCTTTAAAAACATCAAAATTGACTTCCTCGTCTTGGACTCTTACTTTTAATTTCCCGTCATCAACATCTATGATAACTTTTGCAGTTTTCATAAATGGTCGTCCCAAGATCAACGGTACTTCGGAATCTTCTTCCATATCCATGATCACAAAATCTACTGGAAACACGAATTTGTCTACTTTCACTAGAACATCTTCTACAACTCTATATGGGAATTTCATTGATCTATCAGGTAATTGGAGAGTCATTCTAGTTGGTCGAATTTCCAGATCACCAATTCTCTTCAACATAGATAATGGCATCAGATTAATGCTTGCTCCTAGGTCGAGTAATGCTTTTCCTACTGGCAGACTACCAATGGTGACAGGAATTGTAAAGCTTCCCGGATCTTTAGTCTTCTGCGGTAATGCTTTTTGAATTATAGCACTACACCCGGCCTCTAATTCTACTGTCTCCTCTGAAAATCTTCTTTTCTTGGTCAGTAAATCCTTCATAAATTTTGCATAAGTAGGCATCTGCTCCATGGCCTCCATGAATGGGACATTGATCTGTAATCTTTTGAATATGTCCATAAACCTAGCAAACTGCCTCTCTTTATCCCGCTTTGAAGGATTTTTGGGATAAGGCATGCTTTTCAGCTGTTGTATACCTTTATCCACCTTCACCTTTCCTTTTTCTACATCACTCTTTTTATCTTTCTCTTTTTCTTTTTCTTTATTTACAGTCTCACTCTTTTCATTCTCATCTTTTTCTCTATTTTTTTCTTTTTCTTTTTCTTTCAAAAATCTTTCTTCTTCCTTTTCTTTTTCACCCAACTCTACACCTGTGGTTTTTCCACTTCTGGTCATCACTGCCTGACATTGCTCCTTAAGATTTGCTTCAGTGTTGGCTCCATATTGAGGTCTTTTTTGTTCTACCATTTGACGGGTGAGCTGTCCAACCTGAGTCTCTAGATTCCTAATGGAAGCTTCTGTGTTCTTCTGATTTGTTAGAGAAGCCTGCATGAACTTGTCCAATGTATCTTCCAATCTTGTTGTCTTTTCCATCAGAGACGGTCCTTGTTGGTTGGCCTGTGGTCTGTTGAATGTGCTAGCCTCTTGCCTCCAACCTTGGCCTTGATTTGCATTGTTCCTCCATCCCTGAAATGGTTGATTAATAAAATTGGAATTAAAATTATTTTATCTACCTTGATTGTTCATGTAATGGACAGCTTCTTCCTGCGACCCACAATGTCCATTTGGATGGTCACCTCCACAAAAATCACATCTTGCATTCATTTATTGCTGAGGTTGTGCAGATTGAACTGAGTGTAATTGTTAAGGAAGTTTGGCCATCTGTTGAGTTAAGGCTTCAATCTGTTGGGTCAGAATTTTGTTTTAAGCTAAAATAGCATCAGAAGTATTAAGGTCAAGGATTCCTTTCTTTTGTACTTGTTGTTTATCATGCTGTGCTTGATAGTCTATGGATGACAAAGCTTTTATGATTCTGGTAGCTTGGTCAGCATCTACTGTCATCATTGTTCCGCCAGCAGCAGCGTCTAAAATCATCTTTGTGTCAGGCCTTAGCCCATTGTAGAAAATGTTCAGCTGTGCTATATCTTCAAATCCATGATTTGGACATTTGCGCAATAAGGACTTGAATTTGTCCCATGCTTCACAAAAAGGTTCTTCCATTCCTTGACGGAAAGTTGAAATGTCAGACTTTGCTTTTATGAACCTTGACGGTGGAAAGAAACGAAACAGGAATTTCTCCTCCACATTAGACCAATTATTCAAGCTTTGGTTTGGATGCGATTGCAACCATTCTTTAGCCTTTCCAGCTAGAGAAAATGGGAACAAGCGGAGATATGCTGATTCAAGATCTCCTTGCTCAAAGCCCATAGTACCTACCAATTCATAAAATGTAGCTAAGTGAGTATATGGGTCTTCATGTGACATCCCAGTAAATTGGTGAGCACTAATCAAGCTAAGAAATGTTGGTTTCATTTCCAAAGCTCTGGTTTGTGGGATTGCTATGCTTAAAAAATATCTGGGTCCTTGTTGGTTGGCATAGTCTCCCAAGGTGCGCCTTGGTGGTTGATGTCCTTCCATATTTGCTTCAGATTTTGGAGTGGTTGTTGGTGTTGAGATTGGAGAGGAAGAAGAAGAAGATTGGTCCTCCTCTTGTTGTGCTTTAGCTTTGGCTTTGATTTTCTTCAAAGTCTTCTCAATTTCAGGATCTATTTCAGCCTGTTCTTTGAATCCCTGACTTCTTAATATCATAAGCAAAGCTAGCAAAAGAGAAGTTAACCAAGAAAATGATACAAAACAACACAAAAATGCAATACGTACAGTATTCACACACCGTAATAACTTAATTCAATTACTTCGATCCCCGGCGGACGGCGCCAAAAACTTGCTAGTGTATTTTAAAAGAATCAAGTTTGTATAATACACTCAAAGGAACGTGCCAAGTTTTAAACACGGTAGTTGTAGTTATAAAAGATATCGTTTCCACTAAGGATCATCAGCAATTGAAACTTAAAATATTACGGCAGATTAAAATGATTGTTTTCATGGTTTTTGAGTTCAAAATATAAACTGCAATATATGAATGAGTATGCAATGAAATGAAAGGAGTTTGTCAAGTTGTAAAAACTGGGATTAGGATTCACCGATCTTACCTTCCGATGCACAACGTATATTCATGAAAACAGGGTTTGAACTATAATACTTTACGTCACAATCAATGTCATTCGTATCAATTCATTGATTACGAAATTCATAAGAATAGATTTGATAACGTCAATCCCTTGATCGTTTCAAATCCATTCCAGCATTACGACCGATTGTTTGGACGTTCAATGCGTTAAATACCATCTCTGGTTATTTACTCACAATGAGCATTTCATTTAGATCTGTTTTCGAAAGTTATTTTCCAATAACAAACGGTAACTTAAATCGAGAAATTCTTGATCAAACAAATCCACGCAATAAACATGAAACGAAATACCAAGAATCATAGAACAAATTTACCCGATTCATGAATATATCATTTATGATCTTCAAGTAAGAAAGGCTACATCCAATCCCAAGGAGAGGTTTAGCCACTCATGGTGGTCATTACAACTTAGAAAAGATGAAGGAAAGAGAGTACAAAGTGTTTTTCTAACTATCTCCAGCCGCCTTGAAGTAACCCTCTTGAATGCTTATATAAAGGAATACTCGCTCAAGCGAGTTTAAGTTTCGCTCAAGCGACTAGAAAACTTCAACGTGAAGAAAGCTGTTGGTCCTGCTTCACCTGCATGTTTATTCGCTCAAGCGATTTAGATTCGCTTAAGCGAATCTTCATATCTGATACTTTATTCCTTTTCGCTTTTATCCGCTCCAGCGAATCCTTTGATTTTAGGCTCTAGACCAATTTCGCTTGAGCGAAATAATGTCGCTCAAGCGACCTTTACATTGTGACATACTGGAAGAATTCCGCCTGGTGTTTCAATTCAAACGCTTGAGCGAGGCTAATGTTATTCCATTCTGTACCAATCTCGCTCAAGCGGACCCTGTTTCACTCGGGCGAATGCTTCATCATTCTCTACTGGCTTGATTTTGCCTGGGCGAATCACTCCTCGCTCAAGCGAATCTTCACCTGATACTTTAATTCCTTGTTTTTCCATGCTTGCCTAAGCGAGATAACCTCCGCTTGAGCGAAAGTCACTTCCTTGCTCAACACTTGGTGAATTTTCTTCTTCTCTTTTCTCTTCTTCTTTCTTCTTTGAAAGGATTTTTCTTGCTTTCTTCTTCAATTTTCCTGAGATTGCAACAAAATTAACCAACCACTTGTACAATGTTCATATTACAATTTATGTTCTATTTAGCTTACAAAATTGACAAACATTGCACATTATATCCAATTTATGCTTCATTATCCATGCAAAATATATATAAATTGGACATCTATCAATACATGGTGGTGATTGGTCGTGAGATGATGGAAAAGTGTAGGGAAAATTAGAACTAGATAGTTTAGGGTGCTAGGTTAGGTTTTATAAATAAGGTACTAGATATTTTAGATTATAAGTTAGGTGAAAACAAGTTGTAAAATAAAAGTCTTGGGTCCTTAGGAAAAAGATTAGAAAGTGTTGGGCTCAATTGGTAGAAATATACAAAAATTTGGATAATTAGCATTTTCTGACGAAAATCGTCAAAAGACAATACTTAAATTTCAAAGGGTTCATTGATTAACAAATTTAATTAATGGCTGGAGTTTTGGGAAAAAGGATTCAAGTTTACGAGTGACTCAGAATTTAAGATTTTGTTTCAAACTTATGGCAAAAGTTTATTGATTTGAAATTAATCATACGTCAGGTGCTGCATCCTTGACAGGACTTCTTCTGCTTGATGGCAGTTGTAAAATTTCTACCTAGGCGAGTTTCTATAAGTTTATTCTAGCCTCAGGGGGGTCTCCATTCATTTTTGCCTCACATTAAATCTTACATACAAAGCTCTGCTAGTTATAGAATTCAGGATATAGAACTCTGCCAATACAAAATCTTAGATACAGAGCTGGTAGAGGTCTATATCTGATACAAAACACACAACAATACATACACAATTAAGTTTTAAGGTTTGGGATGTTTGTCCCTAAAACCTGGGGTGTTACCAAACTTGCAATTTTGAGTGAGTTTGCTCGATTCTAGCTAATTCTACCTGAGTTAAAGAGGGTCCGAGTTGCCAAGTGAATCAACATGAAATCTGTACCTACATATATAGAATCGTACATTTCTACGAGTAAAAACTCAAGTTTGATAACCATGTGCTTAATTACTTTTGAGGTTCAAGAAATTGCCATTTATTGTCACCAACTCACCACGATCTAACTTTGGATGTGCCTAGGGGAAATTTTTGTCAGGAAGTTGAACAAAACACAAGGGAGTAAAGACTATATAAATGTTGGGAGAGCAAAATATAACAGACTAAAAAATTATATAAGTGTCAGAAGCATCATGTTTCTCCTCTAATAAATTCACCTTCACATTGGCCTATAGATGACTAAAATTCTAACAATTTTGTAATTTGATTTGTAGAATTGTAAACATTGATACAAAAATAAACCCAAAAAAATACAAAAAAAAAGAACATAAAATCAATGCTTAGGTACCTTTAAAATGGTTTATAGAAAGGAGTAAACTAGGTCCATACCACTGTTTGTATGGATTAGGACCAATAGATATGGACTGCTTTTTACTCTCTTCCATTTCATTCATCAGTTAAATGAGATTTGGTTAAATGAGTTTGGTTGTAAGGGAAAAAAAAGGGTTTGGCTCGTGTAGGTTAATAGGGTAATGCGTACTTATTTTTTAAAATATATATTTACTTGTTCTATTTTACTTATTTTTAATTGTTTTTTGTATTTTTATATTTCTTCAATTTTTACAATATTTTAATAGATTTTATTTGGTATTTTTTCTTTTTATAATTATTTTTTAAATTATTCATGTAGTTACTTTTACGATGTTTTAACCATTTAGATCATATTGGTAATGCTTAAAAAATATAATATTACAATATAGTTTTTAGATTATAATTTGATTGTATTTTCGTTAGTAACTCGACAAAATCAAGTTATAATCTAAAAATTAAATTAGAATTACAAATCAAAAAATTTTAAATTATTATTATAAGCTAATAGATTGTTCTTTAATAACTTTTGTTTTCTATTTTATTTCTATAAATTAATATTAATATGAAAAATATTCAACTAACTATATAATTTCATACTTTTATTTTATAATTTTATCGTAAAATAATCAAATATTTTAAACAATTTAAACGAGTGATCTTGAATGAGTTAAGTGTAGGTTAATGATTCTATAAATCAGTAGACCTTTATTTTTTATTGCACTTGTACACCTTTATTGGTGAATGTACCCACCTTTATTTATTATGTCTTGTAACTATGCGATGACTTATTTCCATACAACTCGGAGCACATGTGAAGAAGAGAAATGGTGGATTTTTGAACTACTGGGTTCCTTGCATTCTTTCACGAACTACAACATTTTATTCTTTCTGCTAAGTGCTATGGCGAAAACCCTGTTAACATTTTCTTGCATTGGAAATTATTCCTATGTTCATTGGTCATTCATTCCACATAACATTGTAATTGCTTGTCATCCAGAAGATAACCAAGTAACGAATTCTAAAAGGTTTAACTTTCTATACATTATTCATTATTCTAGCCTGCTTTTGAGAGCATACCGATAACTAACCACAAGGGAAGGTAAGAGTGACACCATATTCCCTTTTGGTCAAACAATCATGTACAAATCACCAAACCATTATCAGGCTTAGGTAAGATAAATTATGGATCACATGTACTTGAGCATATTATCTAAACCAACATACTATCAATTTTTATCATAACTACACTTCTTCACTCTGGAAACTGTACTTTTGCAGTAATGTATTTGTTCTTCTTCAACGTTGCTGCTTGATATCAGAATGGCTCACAGTGGTTTAAGTTGATGCTTACATTGTTGTTGAGACCAATAGGCATGAGCTGCTAAGACCCTATCCAGAAGCTCCTGAGGAACAGGCTCTCCTCTCCTTTGCTGAGGGGAGATTCTTGCTGTGTGCACCAATGTCTTCCACTTATCCTGCAGTATTCCCATAGTCATTGAAGAGTTACCACAATGACAATATTGCATATTTTCTGTATGTATGGACAATCCTAACACAGAAAGCACAATATAAATCCAAAAGAAATAATTAGTATTAGAAATAAACTGCGCCTAGCTTACTCCCAAAAGCTAGTTCATGAGATAAGATTGTTTTAAACCTTATAAGAAATATTATGGCCATGTTTTTGGCAAACTCGAGAAGTACTGGAGAAGGTAATTCATCAATGGAAGTGCCTACTAGTACTAGCTATTGTTATATACTATCACTTCCACCATTTGGCAGAAAACAACCTTGTTTTTATGAAAGCAGTGAGAAGGAGAAAAGGTAAACAATTACCAACAGGAAAAGCATCACTGATTAGATTATCATACAAATGATGATATTTTAGCTTCTTGTGGGAGATTGCACCCCATCAATGCATAGTGCATCACATGAATGATGAATGCCTTACCTTCAAATCCACATAAGTTCGATGTTTTGCATTGTCAAAAGCACGTTGCTTGACATCACGCCACCTACAGCCCACAAATAATAATTAAACACTAATTTTTTTAGAACTAGTCATTAACCAAGGGTAAGAACTAAAATCTCACTAAACAAACCTTCCAGTTCCAAGTTTTTCAACTGCCTGAACCAATGCTTCTACTTCTAGAACAGAGAATGGCCTCCTGATTCGGCGCTGTGCAAAGTCAGGATTCCCAGATTTGCGCCGGAATGGAACCACAGCTAATGCCTCCATATTAATGGCAGGAACAGCTACCAGAGTGCGACACTTAGACATGTTATTGTTAGCGGAAGTATCTGCTAGAGAGGAGTCCATATTAAGATCACCCTCGGCACAACTTTCTATTTTGATCATTGAACGTTCTTGGGACACATTATATGTTCCTTGTTGTAACATTAAAGATGTTGATTGCCTGTTTATTGAAAATGATCAAATTAGTAACCGCTGATAAGGGGTTGCAGGATACACTGTATAAAAATAAACTAGGGAACTTATACTCAGTTATCCACACCCCCTGAAATTTAGGAAAAATTTCACTTGATACCTCTTCTTTTTTTGACCCTACACAAACCCCACTCAATTTATATAGAAACATAATGTTATGTACCATTCTTGTTAATAGTAACCTCCGTAATTTCTCATGCAATTATATAGATGAAAAGAAATCAAAGTAATACAAAAACAGGAGTATTGACTGCAATTTCATTAACCTTGTGTTTGAGTGGAAAATTTTAAAATTGTAGAGAATTTCGAGAATATCAATATGTTTGAAATTTGAATGTCAATGAGAAGTTTTAATACAAAAAGTTTCTAACTTTATAATTTTTTGTACATATAGAAGGAATTTTAAATGATACATTTAAAAGAAAGTTGTGTTAAACCAGACTTGGAAATTGCAAAGACAATACATTATTAGAAATTGTGTGCCCCATGACACATTTTAAAAAATCAAAAAGTGAAAGAAGTCTTTATTAGAAATTGTGTAAATCCAGATTTGGAAATTACATACAGAATACATTAAACACAAATTTTAGTAAAGACTTTTCATTTTTTTTGAATTCTTAAAATGTACACTAGGGAACACATTAGAAAAACTGAATTTTAAAATCCTTTTTTTTGTTTAACTCATCTTAAATTTTCATTTACAATTACTTTCATACTGGAGACTTTTATAAGCATCATTCAATTTAACAATATCCAGAATCTAAAATTCTCCACCAAACACAACCTAAACCTCATTAGGTGTGAGTGTAATTTGCCTAAAAAAGTGACAATATGGCTGAAAGATCCAAGAAAGATTGATATCCAAGAAAGATAGATATAAATAAAATAAAGTTAATGCTTGGTTGAATAGTAACCTGGACAATTTTGGTCTTGAACCAGTGGTTAGATAACAAGGGTCTTCATTGTATGACGATGGAGAAATTGGAGTATGCCTTGGCTCCAACATAAACCCCAACCTATGACGTTTGTCATCTTGAGATATCCCAGTCTGGATCAGAGTTTTGCTGTCATCTCGGACTTTCTTTCCCTGAAGAAGGATGCCCACATGTAGTTCATCTCCAAGTATAGCTGTCACAGCCTCCATTACTGTCCTCTGCAAATTGAGCATCGGAAAAGGTTCAATGCATAGCTTACAGTAGTTGTTATACACTAGTAAACAGTCAAGTACCATCATGCATCCTGTCCACTTTTTTCGTGCAAGACTATAGCTATTTTCTGTTGGCCATTCATCCATTATGGGGAAATTACAAATTGATTATAATTATCTTTTTCAAAGGTAAACATGTCTTAAAAAGGTGAAAAAAGTTCCTTTAAAGTGAGGAGATGCGTAATTTGAATTGAAGTATCTTATCAGTATAACTAATTTTAAATCAACAGTAATTGGTCTCTCACTTTTTCAACTTTAGAGGAGCCAAATTCATACTTCATACATTTGAAGTCTATTTGCATTTGACCTGGTGGCGTGAGGACATATTAGAAACGCTTTGGTGTTAGGTTTAAAGCTCAGCTTATCCCATAGAATTATCCATATGCTTCAGTTTATTTTTTAGTTAGCCTTCATAGCTTCAGCCAAGCATGGTGTATTCAACTAAATTACTTAAAAAACTGTGTGGTAGTAATTAATATATCTCAGATAAAGCTTAATTAGATACCTTCAGTGAACCAATAGTTGCAGTTTCAGGAATATCAATAAAAAGCTCTGGGACTTTAAAAGATTTTATGCTAAGCTTCACTGCAAAGTACAGATGAAAACCATGTCAGAGCCAAGATGTCAGACTAAAATAGCATTAAATGTTGTGAATTCATTTCACTGATTTTCTTACCATTACAACCTCTGGATCCAGAATGTACTTGTTGACCAGCCATAGAGGATGATTCTTCAATTGCTGCATGTGATGTGATAATTGGATCACTCAACCAAAACTAAACACAAGCCGAAAAGAGAACAAACATTACAAAGAAATACAAAGCAAGCAACCAAGTACTGCATTGTACCTGCAGAATGGTTTGTGCCATTAACCCTGGTGTCAGAAGAATCACATATGCCTTGACAGTGAGACCCCCTGTCTGATGCAGATGATGAGGTCTGATTGAAGAACTTTCTCTTCTTAAATGGATACATCCTTTCTGAATTTTCAAATGCAGAATTGTCCCTAGTACTATTGTTCTCATCTATCACAACACAACAATTCATGGAACTGTCAATATTTAAACAAAATGTGCAAATTATGTAAACTGAATGACATCAATAGAGATTTCTTGCTTCACAGTTAGGAACTCTAGAAGCAGGTTGTGAAGCGTAACTTAAAAATCAACTGCAAGTAAAACTACATACCACTCACAAAAGGACTTGCATCCTTCAATTTTAGTGTACCTGGTGGTGCGCCAGATATCTCATTCTTGGAGTTCAACTGAGTGCACCTAACAAAGTTTTCGTCATCATCTCTATTAACTAATTTCCTAGCGGCGGAACCATTTGGTAAAGAATCAAGATTCCTGTGGCCTTCCAACGAAGGCTTTTCCACATTAATTTCTGAGCTGCTATCTTTAGATGTTTTGTGGCATGGTTCTGTTATGCCTTCAGCGCCTTTAATGTGGACAATTTTCTCATTTACACTCCTCCCTTTTATCTTTTCATCTTCCTTCTCAAGGACATTTTGTCCTTGGCCCTCAAGATGATTGCCAAGAAAAGATGAATCACCCATGATTCTGGTCACAGTTTCATACAACAAATATATCTCAGTGATGATGAGTTGCAAAAACCATTATTAAAGTGGTTATTTGATTTAAAAATTTTAATTAGCACCAAATAGCCATTCAATATGTACCTTTGGTGATCATGTTTCCCAAGCAAACCAGGGACACAAGCAGAGGCAATTTCACTACAAGTTCCATGCTCAAATAGGTCCCCCTTAAACCCTTCATCCTCATGTTTGTCCTCTATGGTAATACCAGAAAAAGCATGAGGATCTTTCACTGATGCAGAATTATCAGGAATGGAACTCTCATTCTCATGCAAAAAGTTGCCAGCTACACTAGCCAAAATTTCAAAAGCTTGTATCTGACTGCTGTCAGGTTTCTTCCTGATTGTGCCCCTCCCCTAAACCATGTTTCAAAATAACCATGATTATGCACAATAAAATTTAATAGGGAATGTTGAAAAATAGGGAAAAAAAAGTAATCACTTGCTTACCCTAGGTGACCTTGAAGCTCTAGGAATGACAGGCACATCATAGCCATTAAAACCATAGTTCAACCTCTTCTGAAACACCATATCTCAGACAATCATTCCTATAAGAAATCATTAGATAAAATATAACCAGCTTCCTTGAGTTCTGCAGATACCCCCTAGATCAGAACCTGTCAGCATAAGTGAAACATCGGTTAAGTAGTGATCACATTAGAGTAGAGTGATGATTCTCAAGAGGTATCAGAATCAATTATCATTGCACCATGTTGCCTGTGCAAAATGTGTTTAGGGGTTTAAATCATTTGGTATAAAAACTATTTCAATGCAAAGGCAAGAAAAATAAACAAGCTGCTCACTGCCCGATTAGTATTCTTAATTAGCAAAAGGGTTTTACGGAGTAACCGGCCTAAATGAAATTAAAATAAAAGCAGACAATGAACAATATGAGGGAACATTAAATAGAGAAATATATTAATAATCACACCAAAATTGAATGAATAATAGCATGGCATAACATTCATGATAATAACTTTTTTGTGAATGAGTTGTATGATAATGACATTAGCAGTTGCTGGAATCTTGAAGTTCCCAGTGGAGATAAATCTTCTACCATTATAAAGTAATCACAAAAATATCAATTAAAGAAAAGTATTGAAACACTTACACGTAATTGAATATCAGAACAACACCACTTCACCCCATGTTGAAGTCACTCTCTTCTGGTTTGAAACCCAAGCAGATAAATACCCTTCAATATTTGGAAAGTACAAAAATAATAATCAAACTCGCTGAAAAAGAACAAGGAGACGGGGAAGAAAATAAAAATTTAAAGCCATGTTAGACAATTTTCAAAATCAAACAAACAAAACCCTGAAGCACAACATAATGATCATAATTATCCATCTACAACATATTGAACATGATCGAAGATAACACACAACAACAACCAAATAAAACACTTGGCAACATCAAGGAAAAAAAAGTAGTATATGTCATCAATTTACATGAGGTATTGCCCAAATGGATCTTGAGGACCCCTTATGATCCTTATATGGAGACAAAACCTGACAAGTTAATAAATTTACCACCACTATGCATGTATGAGAGAGAAACCCAAACCAGAGAGAGGGTGAGAGAGATCAATTTTAAAAGGAAAAAGCCACAATAAGAGAAATAGAAAATACACATAAAATGAAATGAATCAAGCACTAGGAAAAGAACCTGAAAGAACCCAGAAAAGAATTGGAGATTGGAGATTGGAGATAGGCAATGTAAATTCATACACTAAAGCAACACCACAACAAATGATGAAACTGGAACCATTGAAGGGGTTATGAAAAAAACAGTACAACACCCAAAAAAAAAAGCACCTTTCTTTTTTTGTTTGTGTTGTACCCAGTGTTGAATTGTTTTAGGACAAAATGAAAAACACTTGTTTTTCTCTTATATGGGGGTCATGTGTGAAGAATTGTTGATGAAAAAGGCAATAAATAACTAATTCTCACCTAGAGACTTGGGCAATTGTCTGATCAAACAAAAACCCCCTGAAAACCACCCAACCCTGTGGTTGTGTTCTTAAACCCCTCAACCCCAACTAACTGTTTGCAAACGTTTGACCACACAAATCCTAGGAAGGGACTAGCCGGTGACATCATGTCAGATAACTGGCGATAGCCGGTGACCACATGGATTAGACCGGTTCCTTCGTTTGGGGTGATCCACTCACTCCTCTCTCCATGTCACTTCTTTGCTTCCCACGTGGAAGACTCTCCACTCATTTGGCTTTCATCTTATCTCATAATAACACAACACAAATGATTGAATGAGTTTCAAAACTTGAACCACTCCTTCTCCGAATTTTCCAACTAGTCCATCAATTTTTCAAACCCATAGTCATTAAACTAATGTAAATCATATTAATTACTTTTTTCTTTTTTCCATTGTAATAAAACATTGAGATTGTTTCCTTTTAGTTAATCTTACTTTACCAAATTTTGGACAAAAATGGTATTTAATTTTCCTGTCCAATTAATGCTAATGTCTACATTGTCTGAGTTAATCAATTAATACTATATTTTTTCTTTATTTTTTTTACAACATCACAGCACATGTAACCTTTCTGTATAGTAAACCTGAGTCGAATTAAATTACTATATTGATGATAAAGTTTTCTGTGCATGATTGAATTCACATTTTCTAAATGTAAATATGGATCTATATTGTCATTATGTAAATAATTTATAAGTTTAATCGTGATTTTATAGAAACCTGACACACTTCATATATCCAATATTCATAAAATGCAATTTTCAAATTTTCAAACCTAAGATTTCAATTGTTAAGTTTTTTTTTTGGTTGAAACCTGAACATAAGCCAAGGTAAACTGCATATCCAAATTGTATTGACACAAATTAGCGATGCTTAATTTTTAAAAAATAAAAGAAAGAAAGAAAGAAAGAAAGAAAGAAATTAGTTGTGGGATTGATCCATTAGCAATGAAACAATTTCGGTAATTTGTTTGTACTTATTACGTTAGTTGCAATGAAAGAAGAACAAGCAATACAAGTTAATGCTTTATTTTATTATTATTCTTTCATTGATCCAGGAGAGAATTACAAGAAAACTAAACCATAAAAAATAGAAAATGGAACTATAATTAATTAAAAGATATATTTTATTTCTTAGCTTTGGATTCTCAACATTGAAGATTTGGTTTCAGAAGGTAATAATTTGATTAAAAAAATATTTAACTTAATGAGAGGAATTTTGAGGTCAAACTGATATTTGATGAAAATAATATAACCATGAAAACATTTTTTACTCGTGAGAAACATGACCCTATGAAGTCGCTTTAACATTTGATTAATTGATCAGCTAAAAAATATTTTTTAGTTCATTTGCAAAATGTTTGCTATTTTTAAACGGGTAAGTAATTTAAGAAAGATTCAAAGGAAACATTTTATTACATAAACTATAACAAGTCCAAAATATTTCTTTCAGAAATAGTTGTCAATTAAAAAGAAAGGAATGGTGATAAAGTATTGTGTGGTGAGACATGAGAAGAGGAAAGGGAGTGAAGGGAAGAAGATTATGATAGTGAGACTCGGAGAGTGACCAGTCTCAGCCTAACGCTAAGTAAAACTATACTTTGTAACAAACTATGAATTTGTATAACTCCAAAATAATTAAAGAGTGTGTTTCTGTTTGAATATTTATTGTTAAGTTGACACCTTCTAATCTTCATTTGTGGTTATCCACCACCAAAAACATTGGTGCTCCACTTTCATTGCCTAACTTTGGTCCTCAACCTCTATGCGATTATAGTTTAGTTTTATCTATTCGTTTTTATGTTCTCTACAAAATCTTGGTTGATCATTTTCAAAGAATAATAATTTATCAGTACGTAAAGGTACAATGGCCATTCGAATACGGTTTCTGGCAATAATAGAATGATGAAAAGTTTTCAGTTTAAAATATCACTAACAACCAAAACCAAAAAGAGGTTCATCCAAATTGTAAGTGATTTAATAACAACACTTAAAAATAGGTCTCGGATTTGAAAGTTGAAAATTATCATTTATTAACCTATAAAATTTGAAAGTTATTAGGAAAAATTTTGTTGGTACGATGTCTAACTAAAAAAATAATAAAATTATCATACTAATATTTATTGTAATATTCATTACAAGAATAAGATCATGCCTGAGGGTAAAAAATCTACGTTAAAGTTTATGTACAAAAGACACGTTTTGCGATGTTAATTCTTTTAATGTATATTTAGTGTGAGACACTGACTCTCACGCCCTTTTATGGCATAGGACTTAATGTTATATGTCATTTGTGAAGGGTGTGGAACATGTAAAATTTTTTTAAAAAATATTTTCTTTTTTTAACATTTATAAAATGATTTTAAACCTATAAAAATTATAAATGATTCCATCAAACATTTACTAGTCATCTACTTATGAGTTAAAATCAAGATGAATAAAAAATTATCAATATAAAATAAAATTAATATTTAATATACAAATTACAATTAATTAATATAAATTACAATTAATATAAAATATAATGAATTAGTAATTATAAATACAAATTTAATCAATATTGCTCAGTAGCCAACATGTACACAATTTGTCTGATCATAATGTAACACCTATAATTAATTGTATAACACAAAGAAATAAAAAGACTAAACACCCCAGTTAGTCCCTCACTCCAACAGAGTCGGACACTTAGGTCCTCCAATTAATAAGTGGGTCCCGTTAATCCTCCATGTTCGTCATCGTCGGACAAATAGATCCCTGCCGTTAATGAAGTGTTAACGTCCGTCAGAGTCAGCTGACGTGGATCGTTAAATTCCAACAAGGATGCCACGTTAGAGTCGGCGAGGATCTATTTGTCCGACAATGACGGACGTGGAGGACTAACGAGACTTATTAACTAGAGGACCTAAGTGTCCGACTCTGTTGGGGTCAGGGACTAAGTGAGGGTGTTTACTCAAAATATTTCATCTCTGAAAGCCATGTCACACAAATAAAAATAATACGGTGTTGTTTTGATGGTAACCCTAAGTATTTTCATCGTTCTCCTTCTTCTTCTTGTCTTTTCGTATTTTCTGGTTTTCTTCATCTTCCCCCACTAGCTTCTTCTCTTGTCTCTGTTCTCTTCTCCCTCTCAACAACTACTAAGTGGTTGCGTTTGGTTGGCTTCCTTCTCCGTTTTGTCCATCGAAGCTTCGTTGGAGGTTTCGTAGAGGCTGCTCCCTGGTGCTTCCTGCCAACGTGGTTTGGGGAAAAAGTCTTGCATCATCAGTTGGGTCAGCTGTTTGACTAGATTCAAAGGGTTTCAAATATATTGGCACTATTCTGCAAGAAATTATCACTTTGATCGTCAGTTGTTCATCATCTAAATATAATCTGCTGAAAGACACTAGGGAGACTACTATATTGCACTTGACACACTAATTGGATTTTTCATTGTTAGTTCTATAATGCAGGCATCAGACTCTAAATCATCAGCTATACTACAATGATGGAGGCCATGGAACTCACTTCTCTAATCCAAGTTTTGAACTTTACTGCACATTGGAGTCTTCTTCTGCAGTTGGAAGTTTCACTGTTTATAACTCCCCTTCAACTGTTAGTTTCTCCCCTAATGGTAGCCCTGTGTTGCAGCAAGATTCACAGTCATATCCAACTGATAGTGCTATCAGCAATGGAACCAACTTGGTTTCACTTCCTTGGAATAGAAGAGTTAAGACTCTGATAACCTTGATAGTAATTGAAATAGAAGAGTTTGACAAAACTTATATAATTTGTGTTAAATAATTTTTAAAGAACATATATTATAGTTATATAGAAGGTAAAATATTTTGAGTAAACACCCCCACTTAGTCCCTGACCCCAACAGAGTTGGACACTTAGGTCCTCCAGTTAATGAGTCTCGTTAGTCCTCCACGTCCGTCATCATCGGACAAATAGATCCTCGCCGACTCTGACGCGGCATCCTATTAGAATTTAACGATCCACGTCAGCTGACTCTGACGGACATTAACACTTCATTAACGGCAGGGATCTATTTGTCCGACGATGATGGACGTGGAGGACTAACGGGACTCACTTATTAATTGGAGGACCTAAGTGTCCGACTCTGTTGGAGTGAGGGACTAACTGGGGTGTTTAGTCAAATAAAAATAAATAAGTATTATATATATAAATAAATGTACAAATTAAAAGTAATAAATTAAATTAACTATACAAGTTTGAATAAATTAATTACCTGATTCATCCTGCTCCACCTCTTCATAGGCATCACCATCACCGTCATCATCATCTTCATCATCACCTTTAGCTTTTGAACCATTTTAGGATTCAACTTCATCCTTTTCATCAGCAATAGGATCAAATTGAATTAGTGGAAGCTCTTTCATTTTTGGTAATTGGATAATTAAACTAATTCCCTAATAATCATTCGCTCATCCCGTCATCACTTCGGGCTATATTAACAGTCTCGCCGATTATGTTCTATGTAACATCCTCAATTATAATTCTCTATATTGGAATATCCTAATTAACTAACGCGTTACGTAGTTCATATGGGTTTCCAAAAGAATTTGCATAATCGAAAATCGTCAACTCTTACTTTATTAGTTGAAAACATCGTGATTTAGACCTAGGGTCTAATATTTAATATTCATGAGAACATATATATATACATATAAACTTTATTTATTTGAAAATATAGTTTTCATACGTTAACAAGACGTAAAAGGAATCTTAGAGCAAATAACGACTATCAGTCTAGCTTAAGTCGGGTTTTTTTAAAAATATTTTTCTTATTCTTAAGTCCATTTAAAACATTTGTTTAAATTATAAGAAAACTTATTGGATATACTGGAAATTACAAAACTCCTGGTAGTCTGGTTCCTTTACCGATTATCGGAAACGTCACTTTCGCGTCGAGGCTAAAATTCTTTTTTTGAAATATCATTTAAACTTCAATAAGTTACTTGAATTATGCAAATAATTAGTAATATATTCTTTCAAAAAATTTCCAAAGGCGAAAGCTTATTTCTTGCCTATTTCGTCGAAAACTTGTTTTAGGTTGTATTTTCATCAAAAAACTCTTATTAACTTGATTCAAAAGCCTAAGATGAATAACTTTTCAGAACATAGCCTAGAATTCTAACTTCCCTTTGTACCCCTTTCTCTTTCCCAAAAATTATGTTCTTACCGTTAAGACGTCACCGATCACATTTAAGGACAAAACCACCATTTTCACACCTTTTTACTTCATTTTCTCAAACTGGATAGTAACCATTTTCCTCCCATTATTACACATATTAAATGACAAAAACAAAAATACAATGGCCTAGAGGCTATCCCCCTTGTACCTCCCATAAAAGTACATTTTTTGACCGAGAGCCCGTACCGACACTTAGGATTTTCTTTTATTCAACCAACCACAAAACTAACATTTTAATACTCAATATAATTATTATTCTAGCGATAATAACATGCAATTTATCAAGTTATGGATCATTACAAAGCATACCAAATCATCGCTAAGAAAACATATAATTTTTCAAAGCTATTTCATACAAGTTTTGCATGCATCATGGAATTTATAGAGATCTCTTCTAAGGATAGTATATAGTCACAATTTTAAGGCATAAAATTCACTCAAAATTTTAGATTTTTCACATGAAAAATAAGATCCAAAGCATACATAACCACACTTTTACATGCAAGCAAGAAAACAACATTTTTCTCCATGGATCTTCACATGCAAGCAATGATCAAACAAGCATTTTTCAAACAATTTTGGCATAACATTTTCACCACTTCAAAGATGTTATTTTATGCATGCAAACTAGTCAAGGATGCATGCAAGAGCATAGCTCTTTCTAAGGCCAAAAGCTAAAATTTTTTGTTAACCAAAAATGGTGTTGTTTACTCAAAATCTTTTGCCAAAAACATAGGTTTTTCAAAATATTTTTAGCCTTGATTTCAAAGGGAAAATTTTCATTTTTTGGAACTTAATGAAGGTAGAGGCCTTAGGGTGATCTTTACCACCTATGCATGCAATACTCCATGAGAGAAAAGGAAGAACTCCCCTACCTTAGTGATCTTGACGCTAAAAATGGAGAGGGAAAAGAGTGGCCTTTTGTATTTGCATGTTGTGGATAGGTTTTAATAATGATAAGTGCCCAAGAACAAGAAGAACATTATTCATGGATCAAAAACAAGTGCAATGAACAAATCAAAAGAGTACACAAGAGGATTTGACATATTCCAATCAAAGATCAAACAAACCATGAAGAACATGCTCCCAAGTGATTAAAGATTCAAGAAAGTAATGAATGAGGATCAAGGAAAGGAACCATAACTCAAAACAGTTCAAGAATGCATCAAAAGGCATGAAAAACAATAAACAACATTGCTTGAATCGATTCAAAGGGTGTTGATGTTGTTCAAGTGGCCTCAATACTCAAGAGGGGGGGTGAATTGAGTTTTAAAACTTTTGATTGGAATACCTTTGAAATTGATTTTTATAACCAAGTTTGTGAGATTATGCAAGTGAGATAGAATGGAGGATAACAAGCAATGCACTACAATGAGAAATGTTGCTGAAGCAATTTACCAAACACTTGGTGTGCAATATTAGAGGTATAACAAATTAAGCAAGTTCAAGTATGCTCTTCTCAATCAATCAATACCAATCAACAAATATGCAGTAAATGAAAGTAAAAGAGTAAGGAAGAGAAGCTTGCAAACCGATGTAACGAGTTCCACCCAATCCGGTGTACGTCTCGCCTCTAAGCAACCCACTTAGAGGATTTTCCACTATTGTAGACTAGAGATACAACTTTGAGCAATTGCGGCTTCCTAGTGTCCCACACTCAAGAACCCAATCCTCACAAGTACAAGGGCAACCCACCCAATCTCTCAGTCTCACAATATCCCAAAGGTTGAATCCTCAACCTTTGTAACCACTCAACCTAGAGTGAACAACCACTCAACCTAGAGTGAATAACTTGTGTTTGGTGTTTGTTTACAATCAATACACTCTCTCAATAGAGTAGATATACAAATGAAAATCTCTCCCAAATTCTAACTCTCAAGATGAGAGGATATACAAATGTATTTCAAGATACAAGAAATAGGCTTACAAAGCACAAGATAGAGCTAAGGATTTGTTGCTTCTTGGTTCTTGTTGGTTTCTTCTTGTGCTTGTGTTCTTCTTCCATTTATAGAGCCATGATAGCAGTTGAGGTATGCCCTAGTTCATCATAGCCGTTGCACTTAGTGGAAATTTGAAGAATGGTGGAGACATGAGCTGGTTTCCCACTTAAATCTGTTTTTCCACTAGCGTAATCGATTACACCTTCGCGTTGTAATCGATTATCTTCAAGTCAGAGACTCACTAATCGATTATTTCACTTCCTCTAATCGATTAGCATCTGTACCTGATGCATTTAATTTGATTTCGCATCTGCCTAATCGATTAGAATGTCTTGCAATCGATTACCTTAAATCCAGTGACTTCCTAATCGATTATATGTCTTCCTTAATCGATTAGATTTCATATCTGATGCCTTTTATCCCATTTCTGATTGTTGTAATCGATTAGCTTCAAGTGTATAATCGATTACCTTAATTCCAGTGAGTACCTAATCGATTGTTTAGCTTCCCTAATCGATTAGCTTTTATCCTGATGCAATTTCTTCCAAAACAGAAAGCTCCTAATCGATTAGCATGGGTGACCTAATCGATTATCTTCGCTGTTACTCAGTACCTGATTCCATGTCTTTGTTTTTGCATAGGTTTCTTCAAGAGTTCTTGTCATTATCAAAATCTTTGCACATCCTTGGACCTGTTAACATATTCAAACACATTCTCCCCCTTTTTGATGATGACAACTATGTTCATCTCTTAAGGGTTGTTAGTTTAAATAATATAGACTTATCTCTAATTTTATCTTTTTGCAAAAACAACTCTGCTACATTTTATCTTTTTCAAATAGCAGATGACCAATTTAAAAAATCAGAGTAATCAGCAGCAAATGTCTTATCTCCTTTTATCTCTTATCTATTATCTCTTATCTATAACTCTCCCCCTATCAAAAGGAATTTAATAAACAGATAATAGTATCCAAATTTTAAACAAGAGATAAGCAAGATGTGAACACATATCAGAGCATATATCAGAGCATCTAACACATTTGAACAAGATATGAACACCTAATATTCTTCTCCCCCTTTGTAATCATCAAAAAGAATATGAGTAATGAAAGAGATATAATATGAACTGAAACGAGATAATTTTATTGATGTGAAAATGGGAAATACATAAAGCAAAATGATTCATGATTTAAAAGAGCAATAACAAAAGCACAACTAAACAAAAGCATAACTAAGGATCTTAATTATCCGGGTTGAAGAAGCGAATTTCTGCAATTTGGTGAGACAGCTCTCCATAGCGCTGTTGCATCATCTCAAAATGTTGCTGCTCGGTCATTGAAAACTCTTGAAGGGAGTTTTTAAGGCGATCGAAGCGGCGGTCAAGATGGGCGTAGAGAGATGCAAAGGGGTAAGCTTGTGGTGCAGATGAAGAGGCTGATGGTGCAGCTTGTGGTTGAGGTGGAGGAGGAGGAGCAGCAGGTTCAGCAAAGGGATTGGCACCATGTTCTCGATCACTCCTGAGAATCCACATTCCAGCAATGCAGACCATGCCCATTTTGTTGAGGTGGGAAGTGCCAATGCAAGCTCTTGGGGGCACTTTCTCAGAGAGTTCCCCTGCCAAATCTACTCCACAGAATTTGAAAATTTTGGTGAGGAGGATACCATAGGGGAGCTTTTGCTGATCCTTCGCATGGCGCATATGAAACTTGATCAACTGAACCCAGTTGATCTCCTTGTGGTTCAGCATTGCCCACATTAGGAGGACATCATCCTCTTCAACCAGAGCATAGTTCCCACCACGGGGAATAATCATCTTGACCAAGAAAAAGTGGAGCAGGCGGTTGTTCATGGTCAAGTGGCCTACCAGCTTGTGGTTGCTCATAGGAGGATCTGGTTTCCACAAAGAGCGGCGGGCAGTGATGGGATTAAAACCCCATTCATCCTCAGGTTCGCCTCCATCAAAGTCAGCGTTGTTGAGAGGCAGTTTAGAAATTTCCGCGAATTGGGCATTGGATAGCTTGATGGTTGTGTTCTTTACCTTGGATTCAACCATCCCATTTACCAGTCGGAGGTTACAGTAGAATACCCTCATGAGTTCAGGATAGTATTCTTCTTCTTTGAGGGAGAGGAAGGGGAAGAGGTTGTAGTGGTGGAGGCTTTGGGTGAAGGTTAGGCTTGGGTTGTCAAAAGTGTCGGCAATGGTGTAGTGAGGGGTCATAATCTCCCTTTTAGAAAAGTTCTTCATGAAGTTTTGAAGTTCTCTAGGAGAAGAGAAGAACCTTGAGAAGTCAAGGGGGTTATGGGCTTGAGCAGCAGAGGACCTAGCTCTCTTGACATTTCTAGAGGTAGACATGGTTGGAAAAGGCAAAGAGGAAGATGAAGAGAGATGAGTGGTAGAGAGTTTTTGAGAGGTTTGAGAGGAAGGAGGTAGTGTGAGATGAGAAGATAAAGGAAGGGGTATTTATAGGTGAGAATTAGGTTTAGGAAGGAGGAAAGAGAGTTTAGAAAGGAGTGAAGTGAGTTAAGAGAGGGAGTGGTTCGAGTGTGCCTAGGAAATTGCAGTTTTGACTCTTCAGAACGCGTGCTAATCGATTACGAGACAGGTGGTAATCGATTAGATCATTGTTTCTGGGGAATTTCAAACGTTTCATACAGGGGATAATCGATTAGAGGCTTAGGGTAATCGATTAGTTTAGAAACAGAATCGTCCTAATCGATTGGAGCAATGTGGTAATCGATTATGAAGAAGACAAAACGTTTTGAACCTGAAACAGAAGCTTTGTAATCGATTGTGGATCAATGATAATCGATTATCTTAGAAACAAAATGATTGTAATCGATTATAGTAAGTACTAATCGATTATAATGGAAACAGAAGCATAGTAATCGATTATGAGTAGCCATGTAATCGATTATTGAGTCAAAAGCTTCAAATTTTACATACAGCAAAGTTCCAATCATGAAATGTGATATATACCATGCATCATACCATTCAACATAGTTCTTATCAAAATATCCTATCATTCAAACACAACTGGACATATCAAGAATGCCTAACTCTCTTCTTATGTGCATGAATTTTTCTCTAGCCAAGGGTTTTGTGAAAATATCAGCTAGTTGCCTAGAAGTTTCTACATGTTCAAGTACACAATCCCCTTTTAACACATGATCTCTAATAAAGTGATGCCTAATCTCAATGTGTTTGGTTCTAGAGTGCATTACTGGATTCTTGGAGATGTTAATGGCACTAGTATTATCACATTTGATGGGTACTTTGTTTAAAACAATGCCAAAATCAAGAAGTTGTTGTCTCATCCAAAGAATTTGAGCACAACAACTACCGGCGGCTACATATTCTGCCTCAGCCGTCGATAATGCAACACTTGCTTGCTTCTTGCTATGCCAAGAAACAAGGGAGCTACCAAGTAAATGACATGTGCCACTAGTGCTTTTTCTATCAAGTTTACAGCCAGCAAAGTCAGAGTCGGAATATCCTAAAAGATTACATTCAACGCCTTTGGGATACCACAAACCAACATTTTGAGTACCCACAAGATATTTCAAAATTCTTTTTACGGCAGTTAAATGTGATTCTTTAGGACATGCTTGATATCTAGCACACATGCATACCGCAAACATAATATCGGGCCTACTAGCAGTCAAATATAGTAAGGATCCAATCATACCTCGATATTTGGTGATTTCGATGTCCTTATCCTTTTCATCTTTGTCTAGATAGCAGGATGTGCTCATGGGTGTAGCTATCTCGTTTGCCTTATCCATTCCAAACCTTTTAAGTAGTTCCTTACAGTACTTAGTTTGGCTAATGTATGTTCCATCATTCGCTTGTTTTATTTGCAATCCGAGGAAGAAGGTGAGTTCTCCCATCAAGGACATTTCAAATTCATTCTGCATGATCTTGGCAAACTCTTGACAAAGATTCTCATTAGTAGCACCAAATATTATGTCATCAACATAAATTTGTACCAAAAGAATGTCATTATTTTTGCATTTTATAAACAATGTAGTATCAACCTTTCCTCTTTCAAAATTGTGTTCTAAAAGGAATTTGCTTAGTCTTTCATACCAAGCTCTTGGAGCTTGTTTCAAACCATATAAAGCTTTTCTCAATTTGAAGACATGGTTTGGAGATTTATGATTTTCAAAGCTGGGAGGTTGATCTACATAAACTTCTTCTTGAATGAAGCCGTTTAAAAGAGCACTTTTGACATCCATTTGATAAAGTTTGAAATCCATACAACATGCAAAAGCTAGTAATAACCTAATGGCTTCTAACCTAGCTACGGGAGCATACGTTTCTTCATAATCTATTCCCTCTTCTTGATTGTATCCCTTTGCAACTAGTCTAGCTTTGTTTCTAGTTATTATACCATTTTCATCTAGCTTATTTCTAAAAACCCATTTGGTGCCTATTATTAGATGGTCATTGGGTCTTGGCACAAGTTCCCAAACTTCGTTTCTTTTAAATTGGTTTAACTCTTCTTGCATGGCCAACATCCAATGCTCATCAATAATGGCTTCATCAATATTTTTGGGTTCAATTTGGGATACAAAAGCCAAGTGATTGCATGCATTTCTAATGGCGTTTCGAGTACTTACCCCTTTGGTTATTTCTCCAATGATTTTGTCCAAGGGATGATCCTTCAAGGTTACCCAATCTTGATGTCTCTCAATTTGTGCTGCACCTCCATCATTGTTGACTTCTTCTTCTTTGTCTTCCAAGTTCATTTCTTGGAAAGTACCTACAAGATCATCAACATCTTCCTTTCTCGGAGGGTTATGGCTATTTTCATCAAACTTAACATGAATAGACTCTTCAATAGTATTTGTTTGTTTGTTGAAAATTCTATAAGATTTACTTGATTGTGAATATCCTAGGAATATTGCCTCATCAGATTTTGCATCAAACTTTCCTAGATTATCCTTTCCATTGTTGAGCACAAAACATTTACATCCAAAAATATGAAAGTATGCAATGTTGGGTTTTCTACCCTTGTAAAGCTCATAGGGGGTTTTCTTTAGAATAGGCCTTATCAAACATCTATTCATAACATAACATGCGGTGTTTACCGCATTGGCCCAAAAATGTTTTGCAATATTGTTTTCATTTAGCATGGTTCTAGCAAGCTCCACTAAAGATCTATTTTTCCTTTCAACCACTCCATTTTGTTGTGGAGTTCTAGGAGCTGAAAAATTATGATTTATACCATGTTTTTCGTAAAACTTTTCGAAAGATTGATTTTCAAACTCTCCCCCATGATCGGTTCTAATGGATGCAATTTTTGAGTTTTGCTCATTTTGGATAATCTTTGCAAGTTTCTTGAATGCATGATATGCTTCATTTTTATGAGCAAGAAACAATGTCCATGTATATCTTGAATAGTCATCTACTATAACTAGACCATAGTAATTTCCTCCAAAGCTTTTGATTTTGGATGGTCCAAATAAATCCATGTGCAAAAGTTGTAAAGGCCTTTGAGTAGAGATAATGTTTTTGGATTGAAAAGATGCCTTTACTTGTTTTCCCTTTTGACATGCATCACAAAATCTATTTTCAAATTTAAGCTTTGGTAAACCAATTACTAAATCTTTAGAAACAAGTTTGTTTAAGTGGTCTACATGTATATAAGCTATTCTTCTATGCCATAGCCAAGTTTCATCCTCTTTAGAAATGAAGCATTGTTCATCATTTTTAGACAAACTATCCACATCAATCATGTAAATATTATCAATTCTTTTTCCAACAAATTTGACCTCTTTATTTAGCTTATTCTCAATTATGCAACAATTGGATTCAAATAAGACTCTATATCCTTTGTCACATAATTGACTTATGCTAAGTAGATTATGCTTGAGGCCTTCAACATACAATACGTCATTTATGGATGTGGAAGAATTCTTACCAATATTTCCAATGCCTAGGATTCTTCCTTTAGTGTTGTCTCCATAGGTGACGCTTCCTTTTCGTTTGGGAGTGAATGATGTAAATTTGCTTATGTCTCCCGTCATATGCTTTGAATACCCACTATCCAAGTACTAATGGGTGTTGCTTGCCTTGAAGCATACCTACAAAACAAAATCAGTTTAGAGAACTAGGTACCCATTTTATGTTAGGTCCTTTAAGGTTAGTTTGTGGTAATGTCCCTTTGGGAACCCACACCTTTCTTAAGACCTTTGGTCCTAGTTTCCTAACACTACACTTATAAGCACTATGTCCTTTGGAACCACAATGATTGCATTTCATAAAAGGTGAGGAGGATTTGCTTGGTGGTGCAAAGAAGTTTTTATAGTGTTTCTCCATTTTGTGATTACTTTGTTCTTTGTCATATCCTAAACCGGTTTTACTAAACATGCATTTTTGTTGCCCAAGTAGGATATTCAAATTATCTCTTCCATTAGTGAACTTCTCTAGTGTCCTATTTAGGTCTTCAACCTTGGTTTCTAACACAATGCACTTCTTTGCAAAATCACATGGTTTACTATTGGAACATGTTTGAGCGTTTTTCAATTCTTCTTTTAAGCATTCATTCTCTTTGCAAATCTCCATAAGGTGCATCTCTAGAGTGTCACTAGTTTTTCTAGATACCTTAAGTCTATTGGAGACTTTTGTAAATTTATCATACAATTCCTCTAGAGCATCAAGTAATTCATCCTTATCTAAGTCATGGAAGTTTACCTCATCATCTTCTTCATGGTGATTGGCCATGAGGCAAAGGTTTGCTTCTTCATTCTCTGAGTCATCCGAGCTGCTTACCTCATTTTCATCCCATGCTATGTATGCTCTCCTTCTTCCTCTTTTCTCTTTTTCCTTCTTCTTAAGATTTGGGCAATCCGCTTTGAAGTGCCCTTCCTTGCCACATTCAAAACAATTGGGTGAGGAAGAATTTTCTTTAGTGATAGGTTTCTTACTTGGGTTTTTGAAGCTCCTTTGAATGCGTTTGCCTTTCATGAATTTCCCGAAGCGTTTCACAAATAGTCCAAATTCTTCTTCTTCATCAAGTTCGCTTTCGGATTCTTCTACCTCTTTTATGGAAGTAGCCTTGAGAGCAAGACCCTTTTTCTTGGAAGATTTTTCTTCCTCTTCCGCCATCTTTAATTCCTTCAGCTCTTGTTCCTGTTCCTGCAACTTACTAAATAGAGTGGCAAGAGACATTTCGTTTATGCTAGGAGATTGTTTGATGGCGGTAACTAGCGGTTGCCATTCTCTGTTAAGACTTTTCAACACTTTATGAATGAGCTCTTTGTTAGTGTAAGTCTTTCCAAGTGTAATGAGTTGATTAATGATGAGAGTAAATCTTTTTTGCATATCAACAATCGATTCATGAGAGTTTAATCTAAAGCACTCATATTGGCTAGTCAAGGTACTAATTTTGGAGTCTTTTACATCATTAGTACCTTCATGGGTTACTTGAAGAGTATCCCACATTTCTTTAGCAGTTTGGCATGTCATTATTCTAAAAAATTCATCTTAACCTAAAGACATAGTAATGAGATTTTTGGCCTTGTAGCCATATTGGACTTTCTTTTCTTCCTCGCTTGTCCATTCATCTATAGGTTTTTCAACATTCTTGCTATCTATAGTATGCATCGGTATATAAGGACCATTTTCAATGGTATTCCATATTCTCAAGTCAATTGATTGAATGAAGATTTTCATTCTTTCTTTCCAAAACGCATACCCTTCCCCATTGAAAGCGGGAGGTCTATTTATCGCTCCACCCTCGGGAAAAACATTTTGAGAACTTGAGGCCATTTAATCTCTTGAAGCTGTTAAGCTTGATCTACCAAGAGTCAAGCTCTGATACCACTTGTTGTTCAAGTGGCCTCAATACTCAAGAGGGGGGTGAATTGAGTTTTAAAACTTTTGATTGGAATACCTTTGAAATTGATTTTTATAACCAAGTTTGTGAGATTATGCAAGTGAGATAGAATGGAGGATAACAAGCAATGCACTACAATGAGAAATGTTGCTGAAGCAATTTACCAAACACTTGGTGTGCAATATTAGAGGTATAACAAATTCAGCAAGTTCAAGTATGCTCTTCTCAATCAATCAATACCAATCAACAAATATGCAGTAAATGAAAGTAAAAGAGTAAGGAAGAGAAGCTTGCAAACCGATGTAACGAGTTCCACCCAATCCGGTGTACGTCTCGCCTCTAAGCAACCCACTTAGAGGATTTTCCACTATTGTAGACTAGAGATACAACTTTGAGCAATTGCGGCTTCCTAGTGTCCCACACTCAAGAACCCAATCCTCACAAGTACAAGGGCAACCCACCCAATCTCTCAGTCTCACAATATCCCAAAGGTTGAATCCTCAACCTTTGTAACCACTCAACCTAGAGTGAACAACCACTCAACCTAGAGTGAATAACTTGTGTTTGGTGTTTGTTTACAATCAATACACTCTCTCAATAGAGTAGATATACAAATGAAAAGCTCTCCCAAATTCTAACTCTCAAGATGAGAGGATATACAAATGTATTTCAAGATACAAGAAATAGGCTTACAAAGCACAAGATAGAGCTAAGGATTTGTTGCTTCTTGGTTCTTGTTGGTTTCTTCTTGTGCTTGTGTTCTTCTTCCATTTATAGAGCCATGATAGCAGTTGAGGTGTGCCCTAGTTCATCATAGCCGTTGCACTTAGTGGAAATTTGAAGAATGGTGGAGACATGAGCTGGTTTCCCACTTAAATCTGTTTTTCCACTAGCGTAATCGATTACACCTTCGCGTTGTAATCGATTATCTTCAAGTCAGAGACTCACTAATCGATTATTTCACTTCCTCTAATCGATTAGCATCTGTACCTGATGCATTTAATTTGATTTCGCATCTGCCTAATCGATTAGAATGTCTTGCAATCGATTACCTTAAATCCAGTGACTTCCTAATCGATTATATGTCTTCCTTAATCGATTAGATTTCATATCTGATGCCTTTTGTCCCATTTCTGATTGTTGTAATCGATTAGCTTCAAGTGTATAATCGATTACCTTAATTCCAGTGAGTACCTAATCGATTGTTTAGCTTCCCTAATCGATTAGCTTTCATCCTGATGCAATTTCTTCCAAAACAGAAAGCTCCTAATCGATTAGCATGGGTGACCTAATCGATTATCTTCGCTGTTACTCAGTACCTGATTCCATGTCTTTGTTTTTGCATAGGTTTCTTCAAGAGTGCTTGTCATTATCAAAATCTTTGCACATCCTTGGACCTGTTAACATATTCAAACACAATTGAATCAATTCAAAGGCCTGGAAGTCCCAAAATTTCCAAGTCAGAACGCTTTGAATCAATTCAAAGAAGCTTGAATCGATTCATACGATACTGGAAGCCCAAAATGCCAAGACAAAATGCTATGAATCAATTCAAAGACGTATGAATCAATTTAAACAGTGGGAAACATCTTTAAAAAGTCATTTTTAGTAGGAGACATAGATCTAAAAACCCACTACACTAGAGACAAGCTGGAACCATGATGTGCAACGACTATGAAGACTTCCAAAGCTCTATAAATGGACCTCCAACTCAAGCACAAAGAACACGAACAAGAAGCAATCAATCAAAGCTTGCATTTGTGCTTAGTGAGTTCATTTTTCTTGTATAGTTTATTGTTCTGAAAGTCTAAGCTTGTAATAGCATATCCTCTTTTCCTTGAGAGTTGTTAGATTTGATTAGAAGCTTCAATTGCTTATCCACTCTATTAAAAGAGTAAACATTTGTAAACCAAAACTCCAAATCACTCTAGTTTGAGTAGTCACAAAGGTTGGGGTTCAACCTTTGGATATTGAGAGATTGTGAGATTGGGTGGGTTGCCCTTTTGCTTGTGAGGATTGGGTTCTTGAGTATGGGACACTAGGAGATAACTGCTCAAAGCTTGTATCTCAAATCTTTAATAGTAGAATCCTTCAAGTGGGTTGCTTGAAGGCGAGACGTACACCGGATTGGTGGAACTCGTTAAATTGGTTTGCATTTCTCTTAACCTTGAACTCTTTACTTAACTGTGCATATAAACTGTTTGTTGTTTTACCTGAGCTAAATATTTGAATTGATCTTGCTGCTCAAGAAGAAACATAACCTTGCACATAAACTGGTTGATAAAATTACTGAACCAATACTTTATTTTGCTTCCCATTTCTTGGTTAAAATTATTTGGTTTTAGAGTTCAATACCTTGATTCAAACCAATTAAAGTGTTATACATACTTGTTGTTTGTAAAATTCTTGTATATCTCATTTAAGCTGCATAAAGAACCAAGTTCAAAGGCATTCCAAGCAAATTTTTTAAACACTCAATTCACCCCCCTCTTGAGTATTGAGGCCACTTGGTTAACACTTTTCGCTTTCTTGCTCCTTGCTCTTTGGTCTCCAACAATGGCTGAATGAAAGCTTAGATGTGTGGTGGTGGTGATGGACGTTTAATAGAGGAAGGGTTGGACTTGAATATAGGTGAAAGAGATGGAGAAGATGAGAGAACAAAAAAAAAAGAAATATGGTGGGCAAGTAGTGGAGGATTCACGACCAAGGCAAGGAAATATGTAAAATGGTCCAATTTTTCCACTTAGCTTACATATATATAGCACATTTGCGATTGAGAATTAGTGGAAAATTAGCCACTAAAACACAAGTTTAGTGGGCTGAAATAAAACTAGGTGTCCTGATTAGGAAGAATGAGTTATATATGGGGTAACTTGGTGTCATTATTTAATGGTAACATATGGTCATGCAATTAAATCTTCTTTGGTGTAATTTAGTGGGCTAAATTATAGTCATAGATATGTCATATCTAGCCAAAGAAAATGGTCCTTGATCATGGTTAATGTGCTAAAGGCATTTGGGTTTGTACATAAAATTTTTAGAGTTATCTGGGCATAGAATAGTTAAGAATTTTTAATTAGTTTTTCAATGAAGAATTTATTTAATAGTTCCAAGGTATTTTTAACTCTCTAGGTTCAGCCTTCCATCATATTCCACTCTCCTCAGAGATACAAAAAATTCCTAATCATCTCAGAGTTCAAAAATCAAGGAACAACGTTTCGTGTGATCGGGTAACTATTTCATTGTACCGATGAAATTTAATACTAATATTTTTATCATTGTAATTACTATTATATAAAAAATCATTTTGGGAATTAATAACTTTCTCAAGGTTATTAATCCACCTCAATCACCTAGGGTATGCATACAGAACATAATACACACGTTGGCCAAAGCCCAAATTTCACACTTTACACACTCGAACTTACAGGTCCATTATTTTAGGGGCTTTCCCTAAAAATCAGGGGTGTTACATTCTAGATGCTTGATAAGGAAAATCCTCATTATTAGTTGTATCAATTTCTACATGGCCTCTAGACTTAGTTGTTACACCCACATGTCAATCGTGCTTACTCTTACACAAAGGCAAATATGATATATAATAGATCTTACATGCATTTTGCACTAATTAAAATGAATGGATCATGGTGACCATGACATATAGCCTGATTTATTTTGACAATGTCACATTATAGATTGGTAACGGTCCTTCTAGATGATAGGTCACACCATTCATACTTAAATAAGGGAATCCTTCTAGTAACCACCGATACTCCAACTTATATATATATATATATATATATAGAACCTTACTGTAATAATCATCCTCTCCTAAATTTTGAATATACAATATGAAACCATAAACAAATATCCTAACCTAACATTTCTTGACTCACGATAAAAGTCAGAATACACATTGTCGCGACCTGGATCGCGACGGCGCGGCCGACCCTCTCGAAATAAAACGGGTTTCGAAATCCTTTCGAAAAGAAAATAGGGAGTCGCCACCAACGTTTTTATCCATAGGAAAAACATTGGGAAAAAACTAAGTTCAGTAAAGCACTGGTTTAAAAAATGAGATTCAAGTTCGGGAGTCAATTACGAGTAGGGAAGGTATTAGCACCCTACATCGCCTGTCAAAAACAGTACCAAGATTGAAAATCCGCAACATAAATAGCCTTACAAAAGATGTTACATTTCTTCCCTTTTATTGTTGTACTTTGTCAAAAAACAAAAGGAATAAACTGAACAACATGGAGTGTAGGTCAACAGGACGTCGCGTCCAAATTAACCACGACTTTGGTATAAAACAGGGAAAGGGAAGGATGCTAACAAGACATTACGTCTAAATTAGTCATCCTTTAATCAAAATAAAGGATTAGAAATGGGAAGGGGATAAACGGGACGTCTCATCCCAAGTATCCCGTTCCTCATGTATCGTGGTGAAGGCCTACCAAAGATAGGGGAAAATCAACAAGACGTCACGTCTAAATTGATTTTCATGGGATTTAATCAAAATGCGGGGTTAGAAACGGGAAGGGGATAAGCGGGACGTCTCATCTCAAGTATCCCGTTCCTTAGGAATCGTGGTGATGGTCTACTGAGAATAGGGGAAAATCAACAAGACGTCACGTCTAAATTGATTTTCATGGAAGTGATAAAAAAAGGCGGTTACAAAGGAAACATAAAGAAAATAAAAATAGGAATAAAACGGGAAAGGTAAGCCCGACAAGATTTAAAGTCCTGCTCCTACGTATTCTTGAGTTACCAAGAAATCAGGGTTACGTAGTTCTTGATGATGTTTTTTTTGGCTAGTTCAAATGTGAAACCCTCATTTTTTGTTATTTATTTATTATTAATCTGAATAAAATAAATAAAAAAGAAGATCAGCAATAAAGATTAATTTGAAATGGAGAATCAGAATCAACAAACAGCGAATTTAACAGGAAAAACTGATAGAAAATAGGAATAGAATGGAACCGGTGTGAGTGCTAAGCCGGTCTTGGAATGTGAACGCTGGAAACCGAAGTGAGGAAGAGACGGTGTGAAAGCTTGGTGCAGGGACGGTGTGAAGGCTTGGTGCGGGGACGGTGTAAAGGCTCGGTGAAGAGACGGTGTGAGGGCTTGGTATAAGAACGGTGTGAAGGCTTGGTGTAGGAACGGTGTGAAGGCTTGATGAAGAGTCGATGTGAGGGTTTGATGAAAGGGGCAGTGTGAAGGTTTGATGAAAGGGGCGGTGTGAAGGCTTGATGAAGGGACTCTGCCTTCGAACGCCAGGGAAACTTCAAGCTTTCTAGGACAAAAGGATTTTTATGGGGATCGGAGCAACTTAACAGGTGAGTATAGGCAGAGTGACGTCTTCAAGAGTGCCAAATTTCCAAATAAAAATTCCAACCCCTTGTGCCTCTTCAGATGAGGTATTTATAGGGGTGGCCGAGTGCTTGGACAGAACAAGCTTCCACTCACAGTGGAGGCAGCCTAGCCACTAACAGGTAGTGGGGGGAAGCGGCTGGTGGGGAATTTTTAATTACTCCCACTTCCGCCCCCTGTCTGCCATTTCTAGAATTCATGGATTGACTTGGGTGGTGGGATTCTAAGTCATAGTATGGCAATCAGATTCTTCAAATGGGGTCTCATGGGATCAGTGTTCTTCCTTATGGCCCGGATCACTGTCTCAGCCAGTATCCATTCACAGTGGAAATTAATCCGAGCGGAACAGGTGCTCTCATATATAAAAGGCCGAGTGAAAGCTTGAATTCATAGATCCGATCCGACCTTTAACACTCAGTGTGGATGGTTTGAATTCACAAATTATTGACTCGGAAATCCCTTTCCGAGAAGTATGCATCAGGGCCTCTTTTTATTCGGACTTGGTTCACTCGGAATTGCTTTGTCCGGAAATGTCACTGCTTGAAGCATTTATTCGGAGTTGCTTCAATCGGAGGTGCTTTGCTCAAAACTTGTCACTGCTTGAAGCATTCATTTGGAATTTCCTCAATCGGAGGTGCTTTGCTCGGAACTTGTTTCTGTTTGAAGCACTCAATCGGAATTTCTTCAATCGGAGGTGCTTTGCTCAGAACTTGTTTCTGCTTGAAGCATTCGACTAGAATATCTTCAATCGGAGGTGCTTTGCTCGGAAGTGGACCACTCGGGAACATATTACTCGGAAACACCTCTAAAATATTTCATTCGGCTATACCTCCGGCCGACAAGCTCCTTCAAAGTCGGAACCATTTAAAATTCATTTGCTCAGGAATTCTTCACTTGAATGCTTCAGCCCGAGAGATATTCCTTCAAAGTCTTTCTTCAACCGGAAGCACATCTCTCGAAAGTAAACCACTCGGAAATACTTCACTCAGAGAAAGCCCACTCAGATGTGTCTGCTCGAAAAGTATTCATTCACAGAGCCTTTCTTTACTCGGGAGTAAACCACTCAGAAATACTCACTCGAAAGCACCTCATTCAGGAGTATGGAACTCAGAAGTGAAAAATGCTCCTTTGAAATCAAAGTGTTTCTTTGCTCGGAAACACATCTCTTGAAAATGGCTCACTCAGAGACGCCCTACTCGGATATATCTTTTCCCGAACAGTAATTCATAATCAAAGCCTTTCTTTGCTCGGAAGCAATTCCCTTTCGAAGCAACCCACTCGGACATGCGTCACTCGGAGACATGCCACTCAGAAGTATGGACCTTGAGAGTCTCTGTCCGAAAGAGGCTCACTTGAGATCAGAGATTTTCTTCGCTCGGAAATACATCTCTCGGAAGCAAACCACTCGGAAATGGCTTCCTTGGTGACATCCGACTCGGAAGTATAGACCTTGAAAGTTTCTTCCCGAAAGAGGCTCATTTGAGGTCGGAGCCTTTTCTTCACTCGGAAATATATCTCTTAGCAGCAAACCACTCGAAAATGGCTTCCTTGGTGACATCCCACTCGGATATAACTTTGCCCGACAAATGCTCTTTCAAAGTTCAGTCCTTTTTGTTCAGAATCAATTCACTCAGAAAAGATTCGCTTAGAAACATCTTTGTCCAGAAAAAGAACTCATCCAAAGTCAGAATCTCTTTTCCCTCGGAGGTACTTCAATCGGGAATTCTTCACTCAGATGTATTCATCAGACATCGGACTTGCTTTACATTCAGACTGGCTTCAGTCGGGGATTATCCACTCAGATGTATTCATCTGATATCAGACTTGCTTTTCATTTAGACCAGCTTCAATCGGGAGTCCTTCACTCGGATGTATCCAATCGGTAAGTATTCATTCAAAGACAGTCCTTTTTTCATTCAGTGGTTTCAATCGGAAATCCTCCATTCAGAAACACCCCACCCAGAGACAATTCACTCGGCAACATCTCACTCGGAGACATGTTACTCGAAACGCCTAAGCGAAGGAAAGGAATATGTATCAGGTATCAATCTCGCTCGGGCGAGACATGTCTCGCTTAAGCGAAATTGTTCCAGTATATAAAACTTTTCCCTCTCGCTTGAGCGCTCACTTCTCCGCTTGAGCGAAATTGATCCAGGGGCTAACTCCTGATTCTCCATCAATCTCGCTTGGGTGAAACCACCACCCGCTTGGGCGAAAACAGGCCAGAGGCCAAATTCCTGATTCACCACAATCTCGCTCGAGCGAGATTCCCACTCGCTTGAGCAGGATATGCAGGTTTTATGCAGAACGGGAAATCCTTCAACTTAGCATATGAAATACTATTTTCTCCTTCTCTAACTCTTCTTAATGCATCATATCACATCACCATACATCTATAAACTCTATCAGTGTCCTGAAGCATTATAGTGTGAGAGGTTTACTTCATCTTTTAGTAGAATCAAGCAAACACCTCGCTCGGAAATAACCCACTCGGTAAATCTTACAGCCAAAAGGATCAGTCGGAATTGAAGCTCAGTCCTCTCTCGAAGATCCTTTCACCTCTCAGAGTCAGAGACAATCTTGAACCCGAGCACAAGCTCTCGGTAATTCTTAAGGCACATCCGAACATGAATAGAAAGGAGGGATTCCAAGCAACGGAATTCCCCATTCTTGGTGAAAATTGATTGGACCAAAATAGGTGTTCATAGATGCCCCTCTTTACTTCTTTTTCATAAAAGAAACATGAAGCTTCTGTGTTTTTGAAGTGAAAAGGAAGTAAAGATATGAAAACCGATGTAGGGGCCAGGTAGGACCTCTTGATCGGTATGGCGTCTGACGGTATTGGCAATCACGAGTTGTTGTGACCCTTTTCTCTTTAAAGACGAACATTTTCCACATCTGTCTCTTTTTTTTTGAGTTTTTTTTTTGTTTTTTGTTTTTTTGTTTTTTTGTTTTTTTTGTTTTTTTGTTTTTTTTTTAGTTTTGAATTGACCGGGAAAAATTTTCTTTCAGTTAACAGGAGGTGAGAAGATCGGGGTTGACCCCCGGTAGACTGAAAGGTAAAGGTTGCCTTGTTAGGCGAATGGGAAAAAAAGGGTGCCTTCATAGGCGACTGGAAAGTAAAAGGGTGCCTTCATAGGCGACTAGAAAGTAAAAGGGTGCCTTCATAGGCGACTGGAAAGTAAAGGGGTGCCTTCATAGGCGACTAGAAAGGAAAGGGTGCCTTCATAGGCGACTGGAAAGGAAAGGGGGCCTTCATAGGTGACTGGAAAGGTAAAGGGTGCCTTCATAGGTGACTGAAAAGGAAAGGGTGCCTTTATAGGCGATTGGAAAGGTAAAGGGTGCCTTCATAGGCGACTAGAAAGGAAAGGGTGCCTTCATCGTTAAATGGAAAGTAAAGGGTACCTTTATAGGCGACTGGAAAGGTAAAGGGTGCCTTCATAGGCGATTGCAAAGTAAAAGGGTGCCTTCATAGGCGACTGGAAAGGTAAAGGGTGCCTTCATAGGCGACTGGAAAGGTAAAGGGTGCCTACATAGGTGACTGGAAAGGTAAAGGATGCCTTCATAGGCAATTAGAAAGGTAAAGGGTGCCTTCATAGGCGAATGGAAAGGTAAAGGGTGCCTTCATAGGCGACTGGAATGAAAGTAAAGGTGAGGGTGTTACCTCCTGGTTAACTGGAAAGTAAAGGGGTGCCAGCTTCAGCGACTGGAAAAGGTAAAGGGTGCCTTCATAGGAGACTGGAAAGGAAAGGGTGCCTTCATAGGCGAATGGAAAGTAAAGGGTGCCTTCATAGGCGACTGGAAAGTAAAGGGCGCCTTCATAGGCGACTGGAAAAGGTAGAGTGTGGGGTTGACCCTCGGTTGATAGGAAATGCAAAGATTGGGGGAGTTAACAGGACGTCTCGTCCGAATTAACTAACTGGACCTAAAGGCTCGGGGTGATGCCCTAGTTCGACATGACTGATGGTTCTTGGGGAACTGCCCCTTGAATGAAAGAGAATGAACCTGGGGGATGCCCCGGTTTGACATGACTGAAGGTTGTTAGGGAACTGCCCCTTGATTGAGAGAATAGACCTAGGGTGATGCCCCAGTTTGACATGATTTGGAGAAACCTTGGGGGGAACTGCCCCTTGACTGGTAGAGAATAAACCTGGGGTAATGCCCTAGTTTGACATGATTTGAAGGAATCTTGGGGAACTGCCCCTTGACTGAAAGAGAATAGATCTGGGATGATGCCCCAGTTTGACATGATTTGAAGGAATCTTGGGGAACTGCCCCTTGACTGAAAGAGAATAGATCTGGGGTGATGCCCCACTTTGATGTGATTTGAAGGAATCTTGGGGGGACTGCTCCTTGACTGGAACAAAGGAGATCTGGGGAGATGCCCCAGTTTGAGATGGTTTGAAGGAATCTTGGGGGGACTGCTCCTTGACTGGAATAAAAGAAATCTGGGGAGATGCCCCAGTTTGAGTTGTTTAGGAAGTGTAATTCTACTGGGGAAGGATTTAGTGATTCGGGGTACTGCCTCTTTGGGTGAAAGAGAATAAATCTGGGGTGATGTCCCAGTTTAAACTATCTACCTCGGAACCTTGGGGGACTGACCCTTGAGCGAGAAGAAATGAACCTGGGGTGATGCCCCAGTTTGAATTGTTTGGGAAGTGTAGTTCCACTGGGGAAGAATTTGGTTAGCATCTGTCCGGTAACCTTTATGGTACCACCGGGGGAAGTATTTGGTGATTTGGGGTACCGTCCTTTGACCAGAAAGAGAAATTTGGGGTCCACTGGGAATGTGCCATGGGTTTGCTTGGTCTGGTAATGATTGAGAAAAGTGTACTGAGGTTCATTAGGGAATGTATGGCAGGCCCGTCGGAGGAGAAAAATCTAGGGGTGTCCCAGTTTGGGACATTTAATGAGGGTAACTCCACTGAGGAAAGTGTTTTCCTATTGGGGAAGAAAGGCGTGGCTAGCCTTTGATCACTGTGGTTCTGTTGAAAAGGTGATTCCACTGAGGATAACTTAACTTTCCCAGATCTAATTAGGAAGTACTCCAGTTAGGGGAGCTAAGTCCATTTTATGGTCCTTCTAGGGAGGAACCCTCAGTCGGGATCCCCCTCGGGGATGAATGGTGAGTCTGCTAGGGAGAGTTTTGGGAGATTCGGGGTACTGCCCCTTGACTGGGAGAGAAAAGGAACCAGGGGAACTGTCCTAGTTTAAGAAATCCGGCTGAAGGAGTTAGGGGTATTGCCCTTTGAACGGAGGAAGGGTCTGGGGTGATACCCCAATTTTGGAAAAATTAAAAGATTTTAAGGGTACTACTCCTTGATTGAGAGAGTAGACCCGGGGCGATGCCCCAATTAGGAGATTGAAGAAGCTAGGGGTGTTCCCCTTTGATAGAGAGAGGCCTGGGGTGATGCCCTAGTTCAAACTTTTTTAGGAGCGAGGGGTACTACCCTTGGGTTGACAAAGAAATTTGGGTGATGCCCCAGTTTGAGTTGCTTGGAAATTTAGGGTACAGCCCCTTGAATGGAAGAGAAATCTGGGGAGATGTCCCAGTTTGGAAGATCGGGAGGACTTCGGGGGTGTGAACACCTCTTTTGGTCCGGTCCAAGTGGAACGAATAATCTTTTATACTGAATTCTGATTCAGAATGGTCAAATCCGAATAGAATAACTCAAAAATGATCAGATCCGAGCAAGATGACTCTGATGGAAGCATTTTCGAGTGGAATATAGACCTGTTGGAGGCAAATCCGAGTGAAATGACTCTGATAGAAGCATTTTCGAGTGGAATATAGACCTGTTGGAGGCAAATCCAAGTGAAATTACTATGATGGAAGCATTTCCGAGTGGAATATAGACCTGTTAGAGGTAAATCTGAGTGAAATGACTTAGAATGAGCAAATCAGAATGAAATAACTTAAGGAATGATCAAATTCGTGTGAAATGACTCAGAATGGGTCAAATCCGAGTGGAATATACTCATGTTGGAGTGGATCAGAGTGGAATGACTCAAAAAGGATCAAATCTGAGTAGAATTACTTAGAATGAGTCAGTTCCGAGTGAAATTCTTCCCTGTTGAAGGTGAATCCGAGTGGAAGGCTCCCTGTCAAAGCCATTCTGAGTGATACTCTATTGAAGGATGAATGCTGAGAAGGATTGCCCTTTGACTGCAATTAATCCGAGTGAAGAAATGCTAAATCCGAGTGATAGCTTTCTGATTGCTACTGATCTGAGTAAAAAACAAGTCCGGATGAAGGAAAGTTCGACTCAGAGTGTAACTGGAAGGACAAATTTTGATTGGACGAAAGCTTTTCCGAGTGAAAATACCAAGTTTCTAAGTCTTGAGTAGGAAGCAAGCCCTTTCCGAGTGAAAATGCTAAGCCGAATGGTCAATCTTCAATCGGTTTTCGAGTGACAACAACCGAATGAAAGGATTTCTGAATGAATGTGTCCGATTGAACTAAAAAAGGCAAATCCGTGTGAAATTCTTCTGAAGACAACCCTCAAGTGAGTGCACCAAGCAGCTGGTTGCCGAGTGAAAGCCATTCCTGATTGGAAAATAAAGGCGAGTGAATGCACTGAACAATTGACGACTGAAGGAAAATTCTGATTGAAGAGAAGAAAGCTTTTCCGAGTGAAAATGTCAAGTTTCTAAATTCTGAGTGTGGAATAAGACGGATTCCGAGTGAATTGAATCAAACCTGATTGAAACATTTCCGAGCCCTTTTGGTCATTCATTACCGAGCCATTCTTTCACCCAATTCCGAGTCGTACTCCAATCATTTCAGTCGGTTCCAGGTCATTGGTCACTCGGTTTTTGTATAAACAGCTCCTTTTCCACTCGGTCTTATGCACAAATTCATTTTTTCCACTCAGATTGTGGAGAGGAGGTGAAATCCGAGCCAATTTTCAGTTAGTATCGAGTGACCCACTTTTCACTCAATTCCGAGCCATTTTCCACCTAATTCCGAGTCATCCTTCTATCATTTCCGAGTCCTCTTCAGGTCTTTCGCCCAAGCGATTCTTGTCACGCTCAAGCGAGAATGGGAGTCCCTCTTCAGTCTGAGCCATTTTTCATTCAGATCCGAGTCACTTTTCACTCGGTTCCGATTGAATGATCTAATCGGAATTTCTTTGCTTGCCCACTCAATCCAATTGCACACAACACCAACATGGTTTCACTCAGTCTTTTGCACAAAAGGGACATTTTCCACTCGGATTTAGGAGGCAAAGTGAAGACCGACCCCTTTTTCCACTCGGATTTCCACCTTGCTGACTTGGATTTCCACTATACAAGTGGATCCTTGAATTACGGGAGGTGGCTCACAACAAGACAGGAAGAAAATAATAAAAAAACTCCCACCAGCCTTCATTATTGTCAAGATCCAGGCTGTATCCAAGTTGTTTGTCAATCTCATGGGGTGGCTGGCAACAAGACAAGGAGAAATAATAAGTTATTCATCCCCATTGGAAGCCAGGCTGTTCAAGCTGCCATTGCACCCCTATAAATACCTCAACGCTTGAAGAGAAAAGGAAGAGGAGAAAAAAACCCAACACTCAGTGGTCCTTCTCGGTCTATCCTCACCGTCCTCTCTACACCTCACAGCCTCATCTCCTTCCAACTGTCCCACACACCAACCGTCCCAACACTGCCCCTTTCCCTCTTGGTCCAGCCCCCAAACTCCTTACCCAAAGATCAACCAATCCCTCTCATTTCAACCCACACACCGTCCAGCCCCTCCTCACCAGCACCGTCTAGCTCCCTCTCTTTCTCTCCCACACCGGTGCCCAGCTTCCTTTATTCCACACCGGTCCCACTCTGTCCATTTTTAATACTTGTATTTATTTACTTTCTGTTGAATTAATTACTGTTTGATGAAATTGTCTCTCTTCCAATAAGTGATTAATTTTAGTTGACCAGATTAGATCCTATAAAAAAAACTGTTCCTCATTATCAGTGTTCGTTATTATTTATTTTTCCGTCAAAATTTATTAACTGTTAATTGATGAATCCATTTCTTTTTAATTATTAATTAATAATTGAATTAATCCCCACCAAGATTCATATTAAATATTAATAAGAATGAGTGTTTCATATTTTTTTTTATTTTCTTAAAAAGACGGAGTGAGATTAATTTGGACGAGACGTCCTGTTAATCTCATTTTTTTATTTTTATTTTTTTATTTTTTTAAAAAAATGGTGGAGCGAGATTAATTTGGACGAGACATCCTGTTAATCTCATGTAAATATTCTGTGTTTAATTTCTTTTTGTTTATTTTTGTATATTTTGTCACCTCGTATATTTTCTTTTCATGAAGAAGTTAAAATAATTAATGGGTTAATTATAATGCGCGCTATCAAATTGAGGTAACCTTTTTTATAACGGACAGTTGTGAGGTGCTAATACCTTCCTCACCTGTAATCAGACTCCCAAATTTGGAATTTCATTTTTTATAACCAGTGCTTTAATGAAAGGTTTTTCCAGTATTTTATCCTAAAAAATATTGGTGGCGACTCCCTGTTTATTTTTATAACCGTTTTGAGGGTCGGCCGTGCCGCCGCGATCCCGGTCGCGACAGATGGCGACTCCACTGGGGAGTTAGAGAGTCAAGCCAGTCAATTTGATAGCGCATGTTTTAATTAGCATATTAATTATTTAACTTCTTCCTTTATTTTATTTTCTGTAAATGTTTGTGTATGATTTCTGTTCTGTTTATATTTTATCATTTATGTTCTGTAAATATCTGTGTGATCATTGAACCCTAGGTTAGACGACTTTATTTTGTTGCTTTGTGTTTGTTCTATGTGTAGGATGAGTAAGGTACAGGTATTGAATGCCTCTTTCACACACTACACTCACAATTTGCATACACTTTTGAGTGGGACCCTATACCCGGGCCCAAATAAAACTTAAGATTAGGGGAGGTTGATAGCGGAGCCATTTGGGATGTACTTCCTGTCTGGTTACCGTGAGAATCTCAGCTAGAGTTCGACTTATTCATGGTGCCCACACTTAGTATACTTCCTACTATTTGTGGTCAACATCATGAGTAGGATCTTGGCTCTAGTGACCTTTAGAAGTTTTAGAACAAGCCACCTAATGCGAGATATCACTGTTAGACGAACTTTAGAACCATTAGGAGACCTCCAGAAAAACCCACCTTAAGGCACAAAGGGGCAAACTTTACTTCTACCTTTTCTCATTCTCACTTTTCCTTCTGATCCAAATTAAGGGACCACTTGCCTGTTTATTGGATTACTTTTTCCCAAAATGACATACTTTTAACTAGTGATCCTTTAACGGGTAAGCAGTTTTCTTTTTATACAGAAGTCTTTGGATCCTGAGTTATGGATGTTTCGAATCATCAAAAAAATAATAAAAATAAAAATAAAAATAAAATATATATATATACATGTATATATATACATATATACATAAAACAAAAAAATCAATTCTTTTTGTATTGACAATGATCGGAAAATCCATAACTCACATGATCCTTGACTTGACACAAGTTTTGTCAAATCGTAACCCCCCTAAATGCAAAAATGTTTTCGAGAAAGTTACTAGGGGAGTATCGATTTGCAAAACATGTCATTTCCTGATGGCTCCTTCTCTCCTTTCTTTCTATTCTCACCGGAAGCTATTCAAAGCTTAACGAATACCTTTGAGCAAGATATGGAAATTAACGTGGGATCAAACCTTTAAGAGAAGGGTCATGGTTCCCTGAGCTAGAAATAGCTAAACTTGAGGCTCTTATTGCATTTTAGAATGAAGGATTTTTCTGTCTTCATAACTATCCCGTATTAATTTCCATGTTTACCATACCTAGTACTTTTGAACAATAAGTTCTAAGGAATGGTCAAAGGATACTCGCCAAAGCCTGTGATTGCTTCCCATGACATTCTCCTTCTTTTTATTTCCACCTGACATTTCTTGTTTTTCTTTCAAAGACACTAAAACACAGACGTCACGGGTAGGCATCTTTACCAGACCCGACTTCAAAGGAAACTCATGGCTGAGGCAGAAGCTGTTGATGGAGACTTTAGGACTGAGTTCGATCAGCTAAAAGAGCGAGTGGCGGAGTTAACTAAACTCCTAGAAAAGAAACTCACAGAAGGAGCCTCCTCTGCAGGTAGCCAACAGCAGCCTGTCACCGCACCACCCCCCATTGGTTTTGACCCAGCAAGAACCCAACTACCTAACACAACGACACCCCCTCTCACTATTCATGTTGGAAGACCTAACCCTGCCATTGAGACCCAACCACCCTACGGTCAGTCTTATACACAACAGCATACATTTATCGGTCCTGACGGCAACCCAGTACCTTTTCCACTTTATGGCCTACCACCGGGGTACTATCCCCCGCTCGCTAACCAACAAGAAACCCAAAACACGTAAGCCCATGACCCACAAGCTTACCAAACCTAAAACACGCAGACCCATGACCCACAAACCCATCAAATCCAAAATACACAAGCCCCGATGGCCCAGCCAACTTGCAACGCACAAGCCCAAAACACACAAGCCCAGATGACTCAGCCAACTTATGCTGTACAAACTATGGCCCAACCTCAAGGACCCTCACCAAATACAGGCCTAATGAACCAGTCCCATGTGTTGCCTCCGTTCAACCAGCCACTCGGCTATCCATACGGATACGCAACTCCTTATATGACCAATCTCCAAGATACAACCCGCATGATGAACCCGGTAAGCGGTCATAGCATGGTCGCAGCTCCCCAAAAGGAAAAGATAGAAATCCTAGAGGAGCGTTTGAGAATGATGGAAGGCGCTGGAGGTTTCGGAATGATAGATGCTTCTGAACTATGCCTAGTCACAGATGTTGTCCTCCCGCCCAAATTCAAGATGCCAGACTTTGACAAGTATCAGGGAATGACTTGTCCAAAGAACCATCTCACGATGTAATGTCGAAAGAAGGCATCTTACTCTTCTAACGACCAGTTATTGATCCACTGCTTCCAAGATAGTCTGGTAGGGGCCGCTCTTACCTGGTATGCTCACCTTGAGCGGAACCATATTCGTTGTTGGAAGGACCTGGCAGATGCCTTCCTTAGATAATACAAGTATAACATGGATATGGCTCCCAACAGGGTTCAGTTACAGAATATGTTGAAAAGGGACAGTGAAACGTTCAAGGAGTATGCCCAACGCTGGAGAGAAACAGCGGGATAAGTGGACCCCCCATTATCGGAAAAAGAGATAATTGCAATGTTTATTGACACACTCCCATCACCTTTCTATGGCAAGATGATTGGTAGTGTTTCATCCAATTTCTCCGACATTGTGACTATTGGGGAAAGGGTGGAAAGCAGAATACGAACAGGAAAAATCACTCAGGGCCCATCTGGGGCAAGCATGATGATAGGTGTTTTGTTTGCATGATTTTAGTGGCTTTTTATTTAGTTTTTCTAGGTCATTTGTGTTATCTTGTCCCTAATTCCAAGTATTTTTTCTTTTATTCCGCATTTGTTACTCGGGTGTTTCAAGTTTTTACAGGAATAGCTTGTTTACAGGTACATACATTCCAAACGCGAAGCATTCGAGAAAGCATTGGATAAATGGAAGGGTTTCAAGCTATGAAAAAATAGCAAAGTGAAGTCCAGAGAAACCCACTGGCAGTGGGTTTTTCCCACTGCCAGTGGATCCTGCTGCCCTATGACAAGAACTTGCACAAATTGGGGTCCAGAGAAACCCACTGGCCGTGGGTTTTTCCCACTGCCAGTGGATCTTGCTGCCATGTAGAGAAAATGCATATCTTGGGGTCCAGAAAAACCCACTGGCTGTGGGTTTTTCCCACTGGCCGTGGGTTCCTCTGTTTGAATATTCAAAAATGTAAAAATTAGACCTCCAGTACGATCCACTGGCCGTGGATTTTTCCCACTGCCAGTGGGTTTTTGCACGCACAACAGTTTCCTTATTTTAGGGAACAGTTTCTGGGGTTTTAGTGGACAGTTTTTGAGAGGCAAAACACACAGACATTTTTGGGTCGTTTTTGGAGAGAAAAAGAGAGAGTTTTCACTGGGGATTATTGAAGAAATCAAGACCATAGGCGTTGAAGAACTTCCTTGGGCAGATTTCAGAAAGATTCATAAGCACAAGTGAGAGCTTTTGCTTTGTGTTCTTTGCTTTCTTCTTAGGTTTTCTCTTTCTCTGTAATTTCTGAATTTGATTCCATCAATGGGCTGTAGTGAATTGAGCATGTGTAGCTAAACGTTATCTTGGGATTAGGGTATGACAATGCTTATGTATTGAACCTCTTTTGGATTTTTCTGTTTATTAATTCATTGCTTCTATTCAATTTCCATGAACGCGTAATGCTTTTGAATACCTAGAGATAGGATCAATTGAAATTAAACTCTAAGAGAATCGAAAGGTTAATTAGTTGTTTGAATGCATGAAATTGAACTTAGAATCATAGGTCACGAAAGTGGGTATGACAATTCAAGGTTTAATAGGATTTCACCGTTCTTAACAAGTTCACATAATAAATCAAACGCGGTTCTTTATTATTTGGGCACATTAATGTTACTCTGAGAAGAGGGCTTAATTAAATTTGGAAATCCAACCTTAGAGCGTGAATTAATAAATAGGAAGGTCTTAGGAAAATTAAATACATAGCATAATCATATACCAAATCCCAAGAGCTTCACCATCATTTGTTCTATTTCAATCTCAGAATTCATTTAGTTCTTTCAGATAGCATTTCTTCTTAACTTTTGCTTTTCTTAATCTTCTACATTACAATCCTAATTTCACAATTTTCTAGATAATTGAACCACTGTGAAAACTTGTACTTGGGCACAATCTCTGTGGGACGATAGCTTTTTATTACGCGATACCTCGTGCACTTGCGGGCCTATCAAGTTTTTGGCGCCGTTGCCGGGTTTTACCAGAGGTTCATTAAAGACTTCAGCAAGATCACAAAGCCTCTGACTAACCTTTTGGGTAAGGATGTACCATTTGTTTTTGATTCTTCATGTCTTGAGGCTTTTTGCAGGATAAAGCAGGAGTTAATTTCCGCACCCATAGTGTAACCCCCCGATTGGGAACTCCCATTCGAACTTATGTGTGATGCTAGTGATCATGCAGTGGGGGCTGTACTTGGGCAGCGAAAGGACAAGAAGCTGCATGTGATCCACTATACCAGCCGTACACTTGATGACGCGCAGGTAAACTATGCTACCACCAAAAAGGAATTGTTAGCTATAGTTTTTGCTTTTGATAAATTTAGATCGTACTTGGTAGGCTCACATGTTATTGTATATACTGACCATTTTGCCATCAAGTACCTTTTAAATAAGAAAGAAGCAAAACCTAGGCTCATTAGGTGGATTTTGATTTTACAAGAATTTGACTTAGAAATCAAAGATAAAAAAGGTACTGAGAACCTTATTGCAGACCACTTATCTAGGTTGTCATCTGAAAAAGATGAGATAGGTGATGTTGTTCCCATCAATGAGTCCTTTTCGGATGAACAATTACTTAGCTTAAGTGTCCAACAAGTGCCTTGGTACGCTGATTTTGTCAATTTTCTTGCATGTGGCATTGTACCCCCTGACCTTGGTTTTCAGCAGAAAAAGAAGTTTTTTGCAGATGTTAGGCACTATTATTGGGATGAGCCCCTTTTATTCAAGCAGTGTGCAGATGGTCTGATTAGGAGATGTGTTCCTGAGCCTGAAGTTCGAGCCATCCTAGATCACTGCCATTCCCTTTCCTGTGGAGGCCATATGAGTACTTCTAAGACAGCCTCAAAGGTGTTGCAAGCGGGCTTCTATTGGCCACATATTTTCAAGGATGTGCGTAAGTATGTCCTCACTTGTGATGCATGCCAACGGGCCGGTAATATTGGTAAGAGGCATGAAATGCCACTTAATAGCATTCTTGAGGTTGAATTATTTGATGTATGGGGTGTTGATTTCATGGGACCCTTTCCCCCGTCGTTTGGAAATCAATTTATTCTGGTTACAGTTGACTATGTATCCAAATGGGTAGAAGCCATTGCTTCGCCTCATTCGGATGCTAAGACTGTAATTAAACTTTTTAGAAAGACAATTTTTCCAAGGTTTGGGGTCCCTAAATGTATAATTAGTGACGGAGGGTCTCACTTTATTGAAAAATCTTTTCAGACCCTCTTGAAAAAATATGGAGTGAGGCATAAGGTTGCTACACCTTATCACCCTCAAACTAGTGGCCAAGTTGAGGTTTCTAATAGGGAGATTAAAAACATTCTTCAGAAGGTGGTTAATACTTCCCGTAAGGATTGGTCTATTAAATTAGACGATTCCTTATGGGCGTATCGAACCGCTTACAAAACTCCCATTGGAACTACACCTTTTAAACTAGTCTATGGGAAACCGTGTCATTTACCTGTTGAATTGGAATATAAGTCCTTTTGGGCTATAAAAATGCTTAACTTTGATATGAAGCTTGCAGGTGAACACAGGTTGCTGGAGTTGAACGAGCTTGAGGAACTCCGGTTGGATGCTTATGAAAATGCCAAGATCTACAAGGAAAAAACTAAAAAATGGCATGATCGTCACATCCTCAGGAGATCCTTTAACCCTGGTGATATGGTGTTACTTTTCAACTCCCGATTGAAGCTATTCCCTGGCAAATTGAGGTCCCGGTGGTCAGGACCATTTCAGGTAACCAAGGTATATCCTTTTGGAGCTGTTGAGTTATGGAGCGATAAGTCTGGTTCATTTAAAGTGAATGGACAAAGGCTTAAGCACTACTTGATAGGAGAACCAATCCAACAAGCAAGTGCTTTGGACTTGCTTGATGGATTGGATTCTTGATTCCAAAGAATGCCAAGCATCTAGCTGAAGACGTTAAACTTAGCACTTATGGGGAGGTAACCCCATTTCTCATTCTTTAAGCACTTTTCTTGACATATATATATATATATATATATATATATATATATATATATAAAAGGGGTCCAATATAAATAGTTGCATGTTTATTTTCTAGTTTGTAAATTTTGCATTGCATGATTGTTTTGTTTTGTTTTGTACATATTTATTATGATTGAATGCATACATGTGTTTCCATGAGTAAGATGAATCAAATAAAGGAGAATCATTGTGCATATTCAAGGTGGTTTTATTTTAAAAAAAAAAACAGAGAAACCCACTGGCAGTAGGTTTTCCCCACAGCCAGTGGACTATTCTGACATTAAAAAGGAGAGCAATTAATTTTTTCTGAAGTGCCAAAACAGAGAACTCCACTGGCCGTGGGTTTTTCCCACTGGCCGTGGGTTCTTCTGCTTGTATCCATAAGCTATGCGTGCAATTTTAGGGGGGCCTGGCAGAAAACTCCACGGGCCGTGAGTTTTTCCCACTGGTCGTGGGTTTTCCCAGGCCCAAAAGTGTGAATTTAAATCCCCTGGGCAGCAACATCCACGGGCCGTGTATATTTCCCACTGGCCGTGGATTTGCCCCCACTTCCTTGCTCTTATATATTGTTTCACGCACAGCCTATAGGCATTACATCCCTCTCATTGTTTTGCATTCTCTTCACACCTCAAACTCAAATTCTTCAAGAAGGTACTTGCTTTCTACTACAGTCCTCGTTCACCCACTCTTCATCAACGTAAGTTCCTCCTCCATTCATCATTTTGGGGTTCCTTCGTGCTAGTTTGGGGTTTCTTTTCCCTTTGCTTTCTTGGTTGGTTTTTAGTGTACTTGATTAAGAAAGAGTGTTATATATGTTCTATGTTATTATTTGATAGCAATTCTCATGTGGTTGTCTATTAAACTTTTGATTGGGTTTCTTGTGTTCATCATGATTCATCTTTATTTATAGAAACCCAACTTGTGAATTTGCCTCTTGTTTGAGAATCCATGATGCCTATTGAACATTTATGGCATTACAATTCATGAGAAAGGTGTGAAAGATGAAATTGGGAGACTTATGATGCATAGTTCTTGGATTACTTAGTTCATGTTTTATGCCCACCAAGTGTTTGACAAATTGCCCAAACCAATCTTTTGTTCTTCCTTATATACATTTTGATCCTTTTGGGTTTTCCCTATGCTTACCCATCCTGCCAATATCATGTTGTTGATTATATTGATATCTATTGTGCAGACATTTGAATTGGAATTTTAGGTGCCCAAAACCATGTCTTCGGGACGAACCAAGAATGTTTGCAAAAAGAGGAAAAATAAAGGTACGTCATCTAACTATTCTAGTATAGATGGTATTGAATGTACCTCTGATGAACAAAAGATGCGCTTATCTTCTTTGACCTCTAGGGAAATTATCCCCTCGAGGTTCTTTTGCAAGGAATCTTTATTGAAGCGTGGGTTATATGATGACACCTTTAAATTGTGCAAGAATATGGGGTGGGAAGATTTTATTGAATTATATGAGCCCTGTTATGAACGCACCACATTAGAGTTTCTGAGTTCCATTGATATTAAGCCTTGTGATAATAAGTCGAATTGGGAAATTACCTTTAGGCTTAATAACACAAAGTATAGGATGGATTTAGCTGAGATAGATACCATTTATGGTTTTCCTTCTGTCCCTGGAGATGGTCTTGATAAAATACAAGCTACACGTATCCCTAGGGATTTTAAGGCAAAATATTTCTGGTCTACCCTCTCTAAATCTAGGGATAATTATGACCCATCTTCTACTAAAGCCTCACTCATCCATCACCCTGTTTTTAGATACCTACAGAGATTCATGGCCCGGTCTATTTTTGGTCGATATGATAGTCCCGGAACTATTAGGGCCGTTGAACTTTATTTTCTGTATGCCATGATCAATAACATCCCGGTCCACTCTACAAAATGGCTTTTTAGCCAATTCGCCAGGGTAGGCAGAGCCACTACTGGAAAGATTGTTATTGCTGGTTATATTAATCCTCTTGCTAGGTATGTTGGGGTAGATTTACAGGAGGATAATTTACTTTGCCAACCCAAGCGGGTTGATATTGAGGAGATGGTTCACATGGGTATGCTTGTATTGGAACGTGGAATTTACTGTTTGGTTATTCCCGGATTTTCTGTGCCTCACCCTTTGCCTGACCCTAGCTTCACTAGCCTGGAGGGCAAAACTGCTTTTTTGTTTTCAGGTACAGAAGAAGATACCCCCTTGGACACGGAGATGCCTCTTCCTCATGACCACTCAGCTGGCCCGTCTAGATCCTCTCCCGATTCCGGATTTTCTGTGGAACGGATGTATTCCTTGATGCAAGGAATGAACACCCGTTTAGAGTCTTTATCTATTGAGCAACTCCGGCAAGGAAGCAGGGTCGATAACATAGCCCAGTGCGTGGATGCCATGTACTCCTGGCACCTCCAAGAAGGCCATTTTCCTCCTCCCTCCCCATGACGGGTTTGTTCCTAAAAATAAGTTTCATTGTACTTGGTATCCTCTCTACTGACCAGTGAGGACATTGCTCACTTTAAGTTTAGAGTAGTAGGTACAAGGAAACTTATTTCGAGCCTTTTCACCTTGACATTTCTTTGCATTTTTTTTCTTTTGGTTTTATTTGATCACCTTGGCATTTCTTTGCATTTTTCTTTTGGTTTCATTTGAACATGCTAGGTTGTAGTTTGTTTTTCATTTGCTTTGCATGACTGTGCCTGTCTCTACCCCCATCTAGGAATGTTTGTTTACTTGTGATTATTGTTGCCATTAATTGTATCAGTTTTGATTGAGGAAATTGATTGTTGAGGAATCCAAATAAAAAAAATATAAATAAAAAAAAATGAAAATTAAAAACTTTTGATTGATGTTGATGATGGCACTGATTGTCTGGGGGTACTATGCTTTATGATGCTGTGTTTTCTCTGACTGGGTCTATTTCACCTGCCATGTATTATGAGAGTTTTTGAGCCAAAATGGGGTAGTTTTTAAACATAAATATTTAGAAAACCCCTGTTTTCTTCTATTTGAGTGTGTCATACATTTAAAGCGCTCTAGAACTTGGCTTGCGACCGACTCAAAATGGTTGATGATTACTTGTTATGGAATGAAAAAGGCAGTAGGTTTTGTTCTCTAGCCTCTGAATTTTGAAAGTTATAACATACAATTAGTTGCCCCTTATTGAGCTTAGACTGTTTGTTTATTGTTGAAATCCTTTGGTATTGGGTTGATAAAATACTGAGAAAATGACATAAATTCAAGGATGGCAGCTAGAATGAAAATGGCTAAGAGAAAACAACTGGGTTTATTTGGGAAACAAAAATAAACAAGATGAATCTGTGTTTCCAACTAAAGAAAAATTGTTGGAAAAACAAAGAAAAGGATGAAAAGCAAAGTAAGAAAGGATTCAAGTTTAAAATAGAAAATAACAAGGACTCCTTTGAGATTTTTTTTTAAAAAAAAAGTTTCTTGTCTGCCTTTCAAAAGTTAACTATTCTCGGTGTTCCATTGAGTGATAGCCCTTTGAATCTCCTTTTTCCTTGATATCCATTCCCCAAACCCATGGCCCCATTACAACCAAATGAAAGACCTTTTGACTATAACTTGTTTTCTAAATAACTGTGGAGAGTAAGGTCGTTTGCCAAGCCTATGGTAGTGTCTTAAAATGCTATGATTTGAGTGATAATCATACACAAGCTTAAAATACTTAGAGAAAAATGAAAGGATATGTGTCTATAGCCTAGTTTTGTGAACATGGCATGAATAATTGTGTGGTTTCCTCTTGTGATAATCTTACAATCATATGTTGATAATTTTTCCAATTGGGTTCCTCAAGATATTCTGAATTCATAAATCTCTATTGATCATATTTGTAGCAATGATGATTGCTTGGGGACAAGCAATATTCTAGTTTGGGGTGTTTTGATAGGTGTTTTGTTTGCATGATTTTAGTGGCTTTTTATTTAGTTTTTCTAGGTCATTTGTGTTATCTTGTCCCTAATTCCAAGTATTTTTTCTTTTATTCCGCATTTGTTACTCGGGTGTTTCAAGTTTTTGCAGGAATAGCTTGTTTACAGGTACATACATTCCAAACGCGAAGCATTCGAGAAAGCATTGGATAAATGGAAGGGTTTCAAGCTATGAAAAAGCAGCAAAGTGAAGTCCAGAGAAACCCACTGGCAGTGGGTTTTTTCCACTGCCAGTGGATCCTGCTGCCCTATGACAAGAACTTGCACAAATTGGGGTCCAGAGAAACCCACTGGCCGTGGGTTTTTCCCACTGCCAGTGGATCTTGCTGCCATGTAGAGAAAATGCATATCTTGGGGTCCAGAAAAACCCACTGGCCGTGGGTTCCTCTGTTTGAATGTTCAAAAATGTAAAAATTAGACCTCGAGTACGATCCACTGGCCATGGGTTTTTCCCACTGCCAGTGGGTTTTTGCACGCACAACAGTTTCCTTATTTTAGGGAACAGTTTCTGGGGTTTTAGTGGATAGTTTTTGAGAGGCAAAACACACAGACATTTTTGGGTCGTTTTTGGAGAGAAAAAGAGAGAGTTTTCACTGGGGATTATTGAAGAAATCAAGACCATAGGCGTTGAAGAACTTCCTTGGGCAGATTTCAGAAAGATTCATAAGCACAAGTGAGAGCTTTTGCTTTGTGTTCTTTGCTTCCTTCTTAGGTTTTCTCTTTCTCAGTAATTTCTGAATTTGATTCCATCAATGGGCTGTAGTGAATTGAGCATGTGTAGTTAAACGTTATCTTGGGATTAGGGTATGACAATGCTTATGTATTGAACCTCTTTTGGATTTTTCTGTTTATTAATTCATTGCTTCTGTTCAATTTCCATGAACGCGTAATGCTTTTGAATACCTAGAGATAGGATCAATTGAAATTAAACTCTAAGAGAATCGAAAGGTTAATTAGTTGTTTGAACGCATGAAATTGAACTTAGAATCATAGGTCACGAAAGTGGGTATGACAATTCAAGGTTTAATAGGATTTCACCGTTCTTAACAAGTTCACATAATAAATCGAACGCGGTTCTTTATTATTTGGGCACATTAATGTTACTCTGAGAAGAGGGCTTAATTAAATTCGAAAATCCAACCTTAGAGCGTGAATTAATAAATAGGAAGGTCTTAGGAAAATTAAATACATAGCATAATCATATACCAAATCCCAAGAGCTTCACCATCATTTGTTCTATTTCAATCTCAGAATTCATTTAGTTCTTTCAGATAGCATTTCTTCTTAACTTTTGCTTTTCTTAATCTTCTACATTACAATCCTAATTTCATAATTTTCTAGATAATTGAACCACTGTGAAAACTTGTACTTGGGCACAATCTCTGTGGGAGGAGAACTTTTTATTACGCGATACCTCGTGCACTTGCGGGCCTATCATATGACGAGAAAGCCGGCACCTGGGAGAAGGGATGGAGAAACTAATTCCATCTCTTCTAATCAAAAGACGGCCCCGCCAAGACCATTCGCGCCTACCATGATTCAAGCTCCCAATCCTTATGTGGCTGCCGCCACTCAGGGCCCGACAACTTACACTCCTCACTTCCGTCCGCCCATGGTAAGAGCACCAATGCCACAACCCATTGCATACCATCACCCGCAATAAGCGATTCGACCACCTGATCATAATCAAAATACGAGAAACCCCAACAATGAGCGCACCCCTGTGCAGTTCGATCCAATTCCCATAACATATACCAAACTTTTGCCAATCCTCGTTCAGAAGGGTCTGGTAGCTCCATGCCCCATGAGACCGTTGCAACCTCCTTACCCAAGGGGATATGACCCAAATGCTTATTGTGATTACCATGCTGGGGCACCAGGGCATTCCACAGAAAATTGCATGGCTTTGAAATATAAAGTAAGAGATTTGATCAAAGCCGACTGGATTAACTTTAAGAAAGGTAGCCCAAATGTGGCCACAAATCCCCTGCCTAACCATGGAAATTCAGGGGTCAACGCCATGGAAAATGATGAGGAGTGCGTTAAGAATGTTGCTAACATAAGAATGCCATTAAGGATAGTTCATTCCCTTTTGCTTGAAAAGGGACTAATTGAAGGGACCTGGAGTGTGGAACATGATTACGAGCAGACTGCCGAACACCAAGGTTTCTGTGAGGTCCTTCAAAGCCTTATGGACAGCCATATTGTGCAGGTCTGTAAAGGCCATGGAGATGAGGTCGACATGATCGAGGAACAAACGGGGGCACGGGTCCTTAAACCCTTGACAATTTTTTACACCAGGAACCCTCAAGCAGCTCCTGTTTCTGTACAACCAATCATCACTATTCAAGCACCCACCCCGTTTGCGTTCAAAGATTCTCGGGCGGTCCCTTGGAAGTACAACACAGATGTGATCGTTGCAAGCTCGGCAATGAATGACCCGTCTCTTTCGTCCGTCACAAATATTGTTGGGGTAGGAGGTATAACCCGAAGTGGAAGAGTATACACCCCTCCAGAGCCAAAGAAGGATCAGGTTACCGGAAATGCCAAGGTGGACAAAGAAGGGGCCAATGGTGAAATCAAAAGGGCCGTGACTGATGAAGAGGCCCATGAATTCTTAAAGTTTATTCGCCAGAGCGAATATCAAGTGCTTGACCAACTAACCCATACTCCTGCAAAAATCTCTTTGTTATCATTGTTGATGAGCTCTGAGCCACATCGGAAGATGTTGATGAAGGTCCTGAACGAGGCCCATGTCAGTCATGACATTCCCGTTGATAAGTTTCAAGGAATCGTGAGGCATATTATTACAGACAACTATTTGACCTTCACTGACGACGAAATACCGACAGAGGGGATTAGGCACAACAAAGCTCTCCATATCTCCATAAAATGCCGAGATTACATCTTAGCAAAAGTACTTATTGACAATGGGTCGTCCCTCAACGTCATGCCAAAGTCTACATTGGCCAAGTTACCATTTGATGGGACTTATATGAAGCCAAGTGCCACGATAGTATGAGCTTTTGATGGAACTCGGAGGGAGGTCATGGGTGAGATTGAGCTGCCCATACAGGTTGGGCCATGCACATTCCAAGTCCTTTTTCAAGTCATGGATATCTCGCCTGCCTACAGCTATTTATTAGGCAGGCCGTGGATCCATTCTGCTAGAGTGGTGCCCTCTACCCTGCACCAAAAATTAAAATTCATAATTGACAACAAGCTGATAATTGTTTCTGGTGAGGAGGACCTTCTGGTCAGCAAACCTCTATCAACCCCTTACATCGAGGCAGCAGAAGAGGCCCTTGAAACTTCTTTCCAAGCATTAGAGATAGCAAACGCTACCTATGTAGGGGAAGGAGCCACAATGGTAAAAGCTTACATGCTAAGTGCATCTTTAATGATGGCAAAGATTATGCTGCGTGAAGGGTATAAACCTGGAAGAGGGTTAGGACGTGCTTTGAATGGAGAAGTAGAACCTATACGCCTGCTTGATAACAGAAATCATTTTGGATTGGGATACCGGCCCACGGCTGCCGACAGAAAAAGGGTAGAGGAAGAGAAAAGGGAAAGAAGGGCTGCTCGTCTTACCGGCAGAGAACCTCATACTGCAAGAGTCCCCATCTGTGATCTCTACCAGAGCTTTCGGAGCGCTGGACTAATGCCTCCAGACCAAGTGGTTGTCATTGAAGAGAGTCCCTGTGATAGTGTTGATTTTGTGATTGCTTGTCCACCGGGCCAAGAACTTCATAACTGGGAGGCCATCGAGCTCCCCACGACTTTGAATGTTTCACCAAAGTAATTTGTTTATGCTTTAAAGTACTTATTCGTCCCTCTGCTCTGCCTAAGGCTTTGGGACTCTTCCATGTAATAAGGGCGAAAAAAATTATTTTTATCATTTTCATCAATAAACACGTATCGTAATCCAAAAAAAAACTCTTCTTGTATCCTTTATCCTTGTTTTAAATCCTTCTTTTTACTCGCTTGTTCTTTTTTTCATTTGCCATAACACACTAAACTGCAGATCCAAAAATGACTCTCTTGAGGATAGTGAGGTTGCAATCCTGTTTCACGACTTCGATCACCCAGTTGATTACACCGATGAGGAAGGTGGGGAAGATTGTGAGCCATCGCCTGAACTGACAAGGTTGTTAGAGCAAGAGGATGAAGGGATTCAACCCTACCTAGACATAGTTGAGGTCATCAATTTGGGAAATAAAGAGAATAAGAAGGAAGTCAAGATCGGCACTGCCCTAAGCAGAGAACAAAGAGAAGATTTAATCAAGTTGTTAATGGAATTTTGTGATGTCTTTGCCTGGTCTTATCAAGATATGCCTGGGCTCGATACTAGCATTGTCGAGCATAGACTACCCTTAAAACCGGAGTGCCCTCCACTAAAGCAGAAACTACGCCGAATGAAGCCAGAAATGCTCTTAAAGATCAAAGAGGAGGTTAAGAAGCAGTTTGATGCTGGGTTCCTAGCTGTGGCAAAATACCCTCAGTGGGTAGCCAACATTGTCCCTGTCCCAAAAAAGGATGGGAAGGTACAGATGTGTGTGGACTACCGAGATTTGAATAGGGCTAGTCCCAAGGATGATTTTCCCCTAACACAAATCGATGCTTTGGTTGATAATACAGCTCAGCATTCCATTTTCTCGTTCATGGATGGCTTCTCGGGGTATAATCAAATTAAAATGGCACCTGAAGACATGGAGAAGACCACGTTTATCACTCTATGGGGCACATTTTGTTATAAGGTGATGTCCTTTGGGTTGAAAAATGCCGGGGCAACTTATCAAAGAGCAATGGTGACTCTTTTCCATGATATGATGCATAAGGAGATAAAAGTCTACGTGGATGACATCATTGCCAAATCTAGAATAGATGAAGGGCACATTAGCGATCTAAGGAAGCTTTTTGAACGGTTAAGAAAGTTCAGGCTAAGATTGAACCCTGCCAAGTGCACGTTCGGTGCAAGGTCAGGCAAGCTGCTAGGGTTTATAGTAAGCAAAAGAGGGATAGAGGTTGATCCTGACAAAGTCAAGGCGATTCTCGAGATGCCTCCTCCCCGTACAGAAAAAGAGGTCCGAGGATTCTTGGGAAGGCTTAGTTATATCGCCCGATTTATTTCACAATTGACAGCAACTTGTGAACCCATCTTCAAGTTACTCCGCAAGAATCAACCGGGGCGATGGGATGAGAACTGTCAAGCAGCTTTCGAAAAGATTAAGCAGTACCTACAAGAACCGCTAATTTTGGTGCCCCCAACCCCAGGAAGGCCACTTATATTGTATCTGACTGTATTGAACGAATCCATGGGTTGTGTGTTGGGACAGCACGATGAAACTGGAAAGAAGGAACATGCTATCTACTACTTAAGCAAGAAGTTCACTGATTGTGAAATGAGGTACTCCGCTTTAGAACGGACTTATTGTGCGTTAGCATGGGCCACTAAGCGCCTAAGGCAATACATGTTGAGTCACACCACTTGGCTAGTTTCTAAAATGGACCCCGTCAAGTACATTTTTGAAAAACCTGCTCTGACTGGAAGGATCGCTCGTTGGCAAGTTCTATTAACTGAGTACGACATAATATATGTCACTCAAAAGGCCATAAGAGGAAGTGCCCTGGCTGATTACTTGGCACACCAACCCATCAATGATTATCAGCCGATGCAATTTAACTTCCCGGATGAAGATATCATGACACTATTCAATGAAGAAGGTGGTCAAAAAGAGAAATGGACCCTGAGATTTGACGGAGCTTCTAATGCATTGGGGCACGGAATTGGGGCTATCTTGATTTCACCCGATAAGGAATTTATCCTTATCTACGCCAGATTGTGTTTTGACTGTACCAATAATATTGCTGAATATGAGGCATGCTCATTAGGAATCCAAGCAGCGTTGGATGCAAAAGTAAAATTGTTGGAAGTTTATGGGGACTCTGCTTTGGTTATCCACCAATTGAAAGGCGAGTGGGAGACTAGGGACAGTAAGTTGATTCCTTATTATGATCATATCAAGGAAATGATCAAAGAGTTTGACGAGATCTCTTTTCATCATGTTCTCCAAGATGACAATCAAATGGCTGATGCTTTGGCTACCCTTGCCTCAATGTTCGAAGTAAGTAGTGACTACGATATGCCTCTCATCAAAGTAAAGAAGCATTGTGAGCCTGCATACTATCAAATGATGGAAAAGGAGTCTGATGGGAAACCTTGGTACCATGATATTAAGAGATATATCCAGAGTCAAGAATACCCCGAGGGTGCTACAGAAAATGATAGGAAGACCCTGAGATGACTCGCCATAGGTTTTTTCTTAAATAGGGATATGCTCTACAAAAGAAACTATGACTCTGTCCTTCTTCGCTGTGTTGATGCTATTGAGGCAAACGAAATCATGAGGGATGTTCATGAAGGATCTTTTGGGACTCACGCTAATGGGCATGCCATGTCAAGAAAGATCTTGAGGGCCGGTTATTACTGGATGACCATGGAAGCGGACTGCTTCACCTATGTTCGAAAATGTCACAAATGTCAGATATACACTGACCATATTCATGCACCCCCGTTATCCCTAAATGTCTTGACGGCACCATGGCCCTTCTCAATGTGGGGCATGGATGTCATTGGACCCATCGAGCCAAAAGCCTCAAACGGTCATCGTTTCATCTTGGTCGCCATCGATTATTTCACCAAATAGGTAGAAGCAGCTTCATATACCAGTGTGACAAGGAATGTTGTGGTCAAATTCATCAAGCGAGAACTGATATGCCGATACGGCCTACCAAGTCAAATCATTACTGACAACGGTACGAATTTAAACAACAAAATAATGAAGGAACTCTGTGAAAGCTTCAAAATTCACCATTACAATTCCTTTCCTTATCGGCCTAAAATGAATGGGGCAGTTGAGGTGGCCAACAAGAACATCAAGAAGATAGTACAAAAGATGGTGGTCACTTATAGAGATTGGAGCGAGATGCTCCCTTTCGCTCTACATGGGTATCGCACCTCGATCCGAACCTCGACAGGGGCAACCCCGTTCTCTCTCGTATATGGAATGGAAGCGGTCTTGCCTTTTGAAGTAGAGATCCCGTCCCTTCGGGTAATGATGGAAGCAAAATTAGAAGAAGCTAAGTGGGTTCAAGCTCGACATGACCAACTAAACCTGATCGATGGTAAAAGATTTACTGCCCTCTGTCATGGTCAGTTGTATCAGAAACGTATAAAACGAGCATTCGAGAAGAAAGTACGACCTCGATAGTTCTAAGAGGGAGACCTGGTACTCAAGAAAATTTTACCAATTCAAAAGGACAATCGAGGCAAATGGACTCCTAATTATGAAGGACCATACGTTGTGAAGAGGGCTTTTTCTGGAGGAGCCTTAATACTCACTAATATGGATGGCAAGGATTTGCCAATGCCTGTAAACACAGATGCAGTGAAAAAGTACTATGCTTAGGGAGGGAATGTCAAAAAAAAGGAAAGAAAAGAAAATTAATGCTTGCTAAGCTGAAAACTTGAAAGGGCGGCTTAGGCAAAAGTTAGAGCGACCCGGTGAGTTGAAAACCTGAAAAGGGCGGCTCAGGCAAAAGTTAGGGTCAAATTTCTGGTAATGCGAATAAGACCTCTGACTCAAAGAAGTACGAGTCCATGCTCGGGCACGTGAATCACCGTCGAACTTACCTTTCCAAAAGCAAGGTCGAAGGATGAACATGAAGTCGTGTTGGGGGTTAAGACTCTCATCGGTCTCAGAGATTCACTGGAGGATCCATGAACCTTCCCGGTTTCACTTGTCCTTAACCTGTTCTATGTGACCTCATTCATTTCATTTACCTTCCTTATTTTTCTTTCTCTGTACTTGTTTAACATGCATGAATAAAATTCACCCTCTTCGATACGTGTTTAGTTGATCTGATAAAACATGTGTTTTAATAAAATAAATGGAAGAATGGTAAACATTTAAAGTCGCAAGGGATAAGATGCTCCTACTACTCGACCTCATCTTGGGTGATCATCACAGGGACTTGGCCAGGCACGCGCTCCAAAGCTATGGTTACCTCATTCGTTCTACTTCGTCCATGAGTCATCTTAAGAGTCGCGGTTTCACAGGACCTACCCAGTTTTTGAACTTATCTTTGCACTACTTACCTTTTTTTTGCAGGTCATTTCAACAGACAGTCATGTCAGGCATTAACACCTCAATCAAGTCCTTCAAGTCCCTTCCTCGAATCGCCTCAGAACTTTTTCCCTAAATCGCCAAAGTTGGCACCTTTTAATGTTTTCTTCATCCATCGCCTAAGTAGGCACCTTCAAAGTATCATCCTCAACTGTTAAAGTCCGTATCTCTAAAACTCTCCTCCCCAGTGGAATCGATCGCCAAAGCTGGCACTTCTCAAGATCTCTTCCCCAATGAATCCCAAACTTTCTCAATCAAGGGGAAGTACCTGAATCACCAAATTCTTCCCCAGTGAAACTACACTTCCCAAACAACTCAACTGGGGCATCTTCCCGAATTTCTTTTGTTATAGCCATTCTCCAAGAATCCCTCTAATCATGTAAAACTGGGGGCATCACCCCATGTTTCTCCTTTCTCAATCAAGGGGACGATTCCCCATGTTTTTCCTCTTACCGTTAAGAGAACGATTTATTAGGAAATCCCTAAGCATGAGCAGCGGAAAAATAAAAGGGATTCCATAGGATTTGCAAGGTTCCGTGTTTCAAAGCACAAAACAATTTTGAAATTATTTTAGGTTACCTCTTGAAGAACTCCGAAGCAGTCGTAGCCTCATCCTTTAGGAGTCCACACGAGCACTCCCACCAGAATCGCAACACTTGCCAACTGCTAGTTTGACGGCGTGTAGCTCTTGCAACTTTTGCGAATTTGTGTCTCACTTGAGTGAACGGCCTATGAGCATCTTATGCTCTATTTATAGGCTTAGGTTTGACCTAATTTGTTCTCTCTAAAAGTGGGCTCCTTACTCATTCCAAATGAGTTAGGCCCAATAGCTTTATTTTAGTCCAACTAAAATAAGACAACATTTTCTGATAGGCTTACTCTATGTGTGTGACCCTATAGGTAAAATACCCGGTCATATTAATAATAAACTATTTTCTTATTAATATAAAATAAGAGCGGCATCTAGCAATGCATCATTATGTCCGAATATTATCAACATAACCTATAAGTGATAATTATTTAATACGTTTATTCCTTTTGTCACGATATCCTAATTGGGCCCAAGGCATGGTCACGTCATCCTTGTACGGCCCAATTTATTTTACTTGATACCGGAGTAGACTGGATCCGAATAAATATCTAATATTTATTCTTTCTAGCATGGCCATGCGTTTTCTTAGTCTTACTCCATCAAGTGGCCTATGGATATCACTCCTGTCACATAGGAGAGACAAATCCCATCTACATCACTCATATCCCTCTGCATAATTTGTTCATTGTCTAATCACAACCTTTATAGTCCTCTTGTTACAGAAGACGTTTAATTGTATTAAAACAATAAACTCCTCATGTAGGAATCGTAGTGACTTCAGGTCGAAGGACTACATATACCATTATCACATTGAGAATCGTTTATGACAATCATGTAACGATCCATGCAACGTTCTCATGGTGGGTCTGTCCAGTACATCATTACTCTTAATGTGTACCCGTGTGAAGACTCGATATCATCTATATCTATGATCTGTGAGATCAGGTCATCAGTACACTCACACACTAGTCTCAGTGTATTTACATGTCCCCATGTAAATACTTAACTAGGGACATTTTAGGAATAATTTTTTAATGACCTATTACTCCAAGGATAAATATGTTTTAAAACAATTTTAAACTGAAATATTTATTCTATTGATAAGTAGAAAAATGATACAAATGAAAAAGCATAAAAGCTCATAGTGCATACACCAACAATCTCCCACTTGCACTAGAGCCAATCAGACATTTGCCTAATGCCTAATGATCTAGTGTGCCCCTCATGTTTTTGTTGTGTAAGAGGTTTTGTGAGTGGGTCAGCAATATTCTCATCAGTATGCACCTTACATATCTTTACATCTCCTCGGTCAAGGATCTCTCGAATGAGATGAAATCGCCTAAGTATATGCTTGGATCGTTGATGTGATCTAGGTTCCTTAGCTTGTGCAATTGCTCCACTATTATCACAGTAAAGACTTATAGGGTCCACAATGCTAGGAACAATCCCAAGTTCTGTTATGAACTTCTTGATCCATACTGCCTCTTTTGCAGCATTTGAGGCAGCAATATACTCAGACTCTGTAGTAGAATCAGCAACTGTCTCTTGCTTTGAACTCTTCTAGCTTACAGCGCCACCATTTAGACAAAACACGTACCCAAATTGCGATCTTGAGTCATCCTTATCAGTTTGGAAGCTAGCATCAGTGTAACCTTTTACAATGAGCTCTTCTTCCCCTCCATATATCAAGAATGAATCCTTAGTTTTTCTTAAGTACTTCAGGATATTCTTGACAGCAGTCCAGTGACTTTCACCGGGATCAGACTGGTATCTGCTCGTCATGCTTAAAGTGTACGAGACATCTGGTCGGGTACATATCATGGCATACATGATTGATCCAATAGCAGATGTATATGGAATCTTATTCATCCGTTCTCTTTCTTCTTTAGTGGAAGGAGATTGAGCTTTTGATAAGCTTATGCCATGAGCCATAGGCAAAGTTCCTTTCTTGGAATCTTGCATGTTAAACCTTTTTAACACTTTGTCTATGTATGTATTCTGACTTAGGCCAAGAAGTTTTCTTGATCTATCTCTATAGATCTTAATTCCCAACACGTAGGTTGCTTCACCTAAGTCTTTCATAGAAAAACAGCTTCCCAACCAACTCTTCACAGACTGAAGAATAGGAACGTCATTTCCAATAAGTAGTATGTCATCAACATACAGGACCAGAAAAACAATTGTGCAGTCACTAACCTTCTTGTAGACACAAGGTTCATCCTCATTTTTAGTAAAGCCAAATTGTTTAACAGCTTCATCAAAACGAAGATTCCAGCTTCTGGAAGCTTGCTTAAGTCCATATATAGAACGTTGTAGCTTGCACACCTTCCTGGATGCTTCAGGCTTAACAAAGCCTTCAGGTTGTGTCATGTACACTTCCTCAAGAAGATTTCCATTAAGGAAAGCAGTCTTGACATCCATTTGCCATATCTCATAATCATGGTATGCAGCAATAGCAAGCAGAATCCGAACAGACTTTAGCATAGCAACTGGGGAAAAAGTTTCATCATAGTCTATACCATGTATTTGCTTGAAACCTTTAGCCACCAACCTTGCTTTAAAGGTACTTATATTACCATCCATGTCAGTTTTCTTTTTGAAAACCCACTTGCATCCTATAGGTTTTACCCCTTCAGGTGCATCAACCAAGTTCCAAACTTGATTAGTGTACATGGAGTCCATTTCAGATTCCATGGCTTCTAGCCATTTCTCAAATTCTGAACTTGTAATGGCCTCTTCATAAGATGTTGGCTCATTTTGATCCATTAGGAATACATCTCCTTCCTGAGTTACAAGAAATCCATATCTTTCAGGTTATTGACGTATTCTACCTGATCTACACAAGTCTTGTGCTACTGGAGCTGGTGTTATCACAACATTTTGTGGGTCCTGCTCCACTTCCACCATTGGCTCTTCAATGCCTTGTGAGTCTTGAATTTCTTCAAGTTCTACTTTCCTCCCACTGATTCTTGTAGAGATGAATTCCCTTTCTAAGAATACAGCATTCCGAGCAACAAACACTTTGCCCTCAGTAGGATTGTAAAAATAATAACCCTTAGTTTCTTTTGGGTATCCCACAAAAAGACATTTATCTGACTTGGGCCCAAGTTTATCAGAACTTTGGCGTTTAACATAAGCTTCACAGCCCCAAATCTTAAGAAAAGACATACTAGGTCATTTCCCAGTCCATATCTCATATGGTGTCTTTATGACAGCCTTTGATGGAACACGATTAAGTGTGAAAGTTGCTGTCAACAAAGCATGTCCCCAGAATGAGTTAGGGAGGTCAGTTTGACTCATCATTGATCGAACCATGTCCAACAAGGTTCTATTTCTCTGCTCAGAAACCCCATTCCATTCTGGTGTTCCAGGGGGAGTAAGTTGAGATATAATCCCACACTCTTTAAGATATTCATCAAACTCTAGGCTTAAATATTCACCACCTCGATCGGATTGAAGTGCTTTAATTGTCTTGCCAAGTTGGTTCTCTACTTCATGTTTAAACTCCTTGAACTTTTCAAAGGATTCTGATTTATGTTTCAAGAGAAACACAAATCCATATCTACTGAAATCATCAGTAAAAGTGATGAAGTAACTAAAACCTCCCCTAGCCATTGTCCCTATGGGCCCACATACATCACTATGTATCAAGCCAAGAAGATCACTCGCCCTTTCACCTTTTCCGGTAAAAGGGGTCTTGGTCATCTTCCCTAATAAACAAGATTCACATGTATCTATTGATTCAAAATCAAAAGATTCTAAATATCCATCTTGATGGAGTTTAGAAATGCGTTATATGTCCTAGGCGACAATGCCAAAGATAAGTTGGGTTTAAATCATTTGTTTTAACCCTTTTAGTATTAATGTTATAGATAGGGGTTTCGAGATCTAGAACATAAAGTCCATTACTCAAATTTGCACAACAATAAAACATGTCTTTTAAATAAACAGAACAACTATTGTTCTTTATTGTAAAGGAAAACCCTTTCTTATCAAGACAAGAAACAGAAATAATGTTTCTCCTTATTGCCGGAACAAAATAACAATTGTCCAATTCAAGGACTAACCCTGAGGGCAAGGATAAAAAATAAGTCCCTACAGCTAATGCAGCAACTCTTGCTCTATTTCCAACGCGTAGGTCTACCTCGCCCTTCATCAACTGCCTACTCCTTCTTAGATCCTGCACATTAAGACAAATGTGAGATCCACATCCAGTATCTAATACCCATGATGTTGAAGTTGACATGTTAATTTCTATAACAAAAATACCTGAAGTGGAAGTCTCACTTCCCTTCTTCCTAAGCTCTTCTAGGTACTTTGGACAGTTTCTCTTCCAGTGTCCCTTTTGTCCACAATGGTGACATTTACCTTCCTTAGCCACCCCACCCACAGGTTTTAAGGCTGATGTACTTGGCTTATCCTTGCCTTTCCAAATCTTCTTGCCATTTCCTACAATAGCCTTTCCTTTGCCTTTATACATGCCCTTTCCTTTACCTTTGCCAGAATTGACCATCATTATGGCCTTGCCCTTTCCTTTAGAAATATTGGGCTCAGCAGTCCTCAACATATTGAGTAGCTCTGGCAATGTTTTGTCCAATGCATTCATGTTGTAATTCATGATGACTGGCTTAAAACTGTCAGGTAATGATTTCAAAATGAGATCGGTAGCAACTTCTGAGGGAAGGGGAATCCTAGCCTAGCTAGATTCTCCAAGTACCCAATCATTTTGAGCACATGAGGTCCTACAGAACCTCCCTCTTCAAGTCTGCAGCTAAATAGGGCTGAAGAAACTTCATATCTTTCTTGGTCAGCTTGACCTTGATATAGTTTCCTTAGGTTTTCGATCATATCGAAAGCCTCTATATGCTCATGTTGCTTCTGAAGCTCAGGAGACATGGTTGCCAGCATAAGGCATTGGACATCTAAAGCGTCATCCTGATGCTTCTTGTAAGCATCCTTGTCAGCTTTAGAGGCATTGTTCGCGGGTGGTTCCGGAATCGGACCTTCCAGGACATACTGCTTTTTCTCTTGTTTGAGGACAATCCTCAAATTTCTATACCAGTCAAGGAAGTTAGAACCAGACAATTTTTCTTTGTCTAGGATTGATCGCAACGAAAGGTTTGAAGGTGTGTTTGACGTCATGGTTATCTAAAACAGAAAATATGTAGTAAGTATCATTTTCAAAACATATTTAAATTATGGTCATTTAAATTAAATATGTCTCCCACTATTTCGATTCAAAACAAAATTACCCTCCACGAATCAGAAAATCCCGTTGGAAGATTTTCTAGTGGGCTAAGATCCATATTTTGCCAAGCGTTAAGTCAGCTTTGGCTGATCACCCAATACTTGGTTATTTAGGTAGGAAACTTTTTCCAATTGTATCTTTATACAACTCTTAGTCATTGGGTTAAGTAACCATTACTAATTATTCATCTTATGAATATTTAGCCCAATGTTTACGCCTCTAAGTTATATCAATCCAATTGAAAACTTAGTTAAGTTAAAGCCCAATAAAATAGTTTGGATATTACCATTATCCCATCGCGTCTTACTAATATAAATAATAGTGCCCTGCTTTGGCAGACCCACTATTTATTGACATTAGTGTTGACGAGTGTACTTATTGGAAGGCGTTTATAACTTAATATTATTTTGAGGGATTTTAATTTGTTTTAAAATTACCGTCTTTGTTAAACGCTTTAACATAATAAAATTATCCCCAAAACATGCAAACGAAATTGTGAGATGGTTATGGTCTTCCTAGAAGAAAATAAATAAAAAAAAATAAATAAATAAACCTAGAGGAACTATATAGCCAAGGCTTCATGAAGTCCTACTTCTTGAACCCACCATCCTCTTGGAGTCACCACTCCTTGGTTCCTTTCAAAGACAAAAGTGCTTAGAGTCACCACTCTAGTTTTCTTCTAGATCTCTACTTTGTTGCCTCGAACAAGATTACAAGATTTTTAAAGAAACTCGCTTTACATACGAGTGAAGGGTTGAGAAAAGAAATACAACAGAATGAAGAGAGGCACAACACGCAGGCTGTATTTAAATAAAATAACCAAGACCATAACCATTCACCATGCAACGTGTTAATTAATTAATTATAACCCATTTGAAATAATTTAAAAAAAATAAATTTTTAAATGGGCCATTAAACACGTGGGTCGGTAATAAGGCGCTACGCAGAGAATGTACGGGGGTCCCGCTACATGGTGAGTTATATCAGAGGCGTATGAAACGAGCATTCGAGAAGAAAGTACGACCTCGACAGTTCCAAGAGGGAGACCTGGTACTCAAGAAAATTTTACCAATTCAAAAGGACAATCAAGGCAAATGGACTCCTAATTATGAAGGACCATACGTTGTGAAGAGGGCTTTTTCTGGAGGAGCCTTAATACTCACTAATATGGATGGCAAGGATTTGCCAATGCCTGTAAACACAGATGCAGTGAAAAAGTACTATACTTAGGGAGGGAATGTCAAAAAAAAAGGAAAGAAAAGAAAATTAATGCTCGCTAAGCTGAAAACCTGAAAGGGCGGCTTAGGCAAAAGTTAGAGCGACCCGGTGAGTTAAAAACCTGAAAAGGGCGGCTCAGGCAAAAGTTAGGGTCAAATTTCTGGTAATGCGAATAAGACCTCTGACTCAAAGAAGTACGAGTCCATGATCGGGCACGTGATTCCTTATTATGATCATATCAAGGAAATGATCAAAGAGTTTGACGAGATCTCTTTTCATCATGTTCTCCGAGATGACAATCAAATGGCTGATGCTTTGGCTACCCTTGCCTTAATGTTCGAAGTAAGTAGTGACTACGATATGCCTCTCATCAAAGTAAAGAAGCATTATGAGCCTGCATACTGTCAAATGATGGAAAAGGAGTCTGATGGGAAACCTTGGTACCATGATATTAAGAGATATATCCAGAGTCAAGAATACCCCGAGGGTGCTACAGAAAATGATAGGAAGACCCTGAGACGACTCGCCATAGGTTTTTTCTTAAATAGGGATATGCTCTACAAAAGAAACTATGACTCTGTCCTTCTTCGTTGTGTTAATGCTGTTGAGGCAAACAAAATGATGAGGGATGTTTATGAAGGATCTTTTGGGACTCACGCTAATGGGCATGCCATGTCAAGAAAGATCTTGAGGGCCGGTTATTACTGGATGACCATGGAAGCAGACTGCTTCACCTATGTTCGAAAATGTCACAAATGTCAGATATACGCTGACCATATTCATGCACCCCCGTTATCCCTAAATGTCTTGACGGCACCATGGCCCTTCTCAATGTGGGGCATGGATGTCATTGGACCCATCGAGCCAAAAGCCTCAAACGGTCATCGTTTCATCTTGGTCGCCATCGATTATTTCACCAAATGGGTAGAAGCAGCTTCATATACCAGTGTGACAAGGAATGTTGTGGTCAAATTTATCAAGCGAGAACTGATATGCCGATACGACCTACCAAGTCAAATCATTACTGACAACGGTACGAATTTAAACAACAAAATAATGAAGGAACTCTGTGAAAGCTTCAAAATTCACCATTACAATTCCTCTCCTTATCGGCCTAAAATGAATGGGGCAGTTGAGGTGGCCAACAAGAACATCAAGAAGATAGTACAGAAGATGTTGGTCACTTATAGAGATTGGAGCGAGATGCTCCCTTTCACTCTACATGGGTATCGCACCTCGTCCGAACCTCGACAGGGGCAACCCCGTTCTCTCTCGTATATGGAATGGAAGCGGTCTTGCCTTTTGAAGTAGAGATCCCGTCCCTTCGGGTAATGATGGAAGCAAAATTAGAAGAAGCTGAGTGGGTTCAAGCTCGACATGACCAACTAAACCTGATCGATGGTAAAAGATTGACTGCCCTCTGTCATGGTCAGTTGTATCAGAGGCGTATGAAACGAGCATTCGAGAAGAAAGTACGACCTCGACAGTTCCAAGAGGGAGACCTGGTACTCAAGAAAATTTTACCAATTCAAAAGGACAATCGAGGCAAATGGACTCCTAATTATGAAGGACCATACGTTGTGAAGAGGGCTTTTTCTGGAGGAGCCTTAATACTCACTAATATGGATGGCAAGGATTTGCCAATGCCTATAAACACAGATGTAGTGAAAAAGTACTATGCTTAGGGAGGGAATGTCAAAAAAAAAGGAAAGAAAAGAAAATTAATGCTCGCTAAGCTGAAAACCTGAAAGGGCGGCTTAGGCAAAAGTTAGAGCGACCCGGTGAGTTGAAAACCTGAAAAGGGCGGCTCAGGCAAAAGTTAGGGTCAAATTTCTGGTAATGCGAATAAGACCTCTGACTCAAAGAAGTACGAGTCCATGCTCAGGCACGTGAATCACCGTCGAACTTACCTTTCCAAAAGCAAGGTCGAAGGATGAACATGAAGTCGTGTTGGGGGTTAAGACTCTCATCGGTCTCAGAGATTCACTGGAGGATCCATGAACCTTCCCGGTTTCACTTGTCCTTAACCTGTTCTATGTGACCTCATTCATTTCATTTACCTTCCTTATTTTTCTTTCTCTGTACTTGTTTAACATGCATGAATAAAATTCACCCTCTTCGATACGTGTTTAGTTGATCTGATAAAACATGTGTTTTAATAAAATAAATGGAAGAATGGTAAACATTTAAAGTCGCAAGGGATAAGATGCTCCTACTACTCGACCTCATCTTGGGTGATCATCGCAGGGACTTGGCCAGGCACGCGCTCCAAAGCTATGGTTACCTCATTCGTTCTACTTCGTCCATGAGTCATCTTAAGAGTCGCGGTTTCACAGGACCTACCCAGTTTTTGAACTTATCTTTGCACTACTTACCTTTTTTTTACAGGTCATTTCAACAGACAGTCATGTCAGGCATTAACACCTCAATCAAGTCCTTCAAGTCCCTTCCTCGAATCGCCTCAGAACTTCTTCCCTAAATCGCCAAAGTTGGCACCTTTTAATGTTTTCTTCTTCCATCGCCTAAGTAGGCACCTTCAAAGTATCATCCTCAACTGTTAAAGTCCGTATCTCTAAAACTCTCCTCCCCAGTGGAATCGATCGCCAAAGCTGGCACTTCTCAAGATCTCTTCCCCAATGAATCCCAAACTTTCTCAATCAAGGGGAAGTACCTGAATCACCAAATTCTTCCCCAGTGAAACTACACTTCCCAAACAACTCAACTGGGGCATCTTCCCGAATTTCTTTTGTTATAGCCATTCTCCAAGAATCCCTCTAACCATGTCAAACTGGGGGCATCACCCCATGTTTCTCCTTTCTCAATCAAGGGGACGATTCCCCATGTTTTTCCTCTTACCGTTAAGAGAACGATTTGTTAGGAAATCCCTAAGCATGAGCAGCGGAAAAATAAAAGGGATTCCATAGGAGTCCCTTTAGGAGTCCACACGAGCCTCGTCCTTTAGGAGTCCACACGAGCACTCCCACCAGAATCGCAACACTTGCCAACTGCTAGTTTGACGGCGTGTAGCTCTTGCAACTTTTGTGAATTTGTGTCTCACTTGAGTGAACGGCCTATGAGCATCTTATGCTCTATTTATAGGCTTAGGTTTGACCTAATTTGTTCTCTGTAAAAGTGGGCTCCTTACTCATTCCAAATGAGTTAGGCCCAATAGCTTTATTTTAGTCCAACTAAAATAAGTCAACATTTTCTGATGGGCTTACTCTATGTGTGTGACCCTATAGGTAAAATACCCGGTCATATTAATAATAAACTATTTTATTATTAATATAAAATAAGAGCGGCATCTAGCAATGCATCATTATGTCCGAATATTATCAACATAACCTATAAGTGATAATTATTTAATACGTTTATTCCTTTTGTCACGATATCCTAATTGGGCCCAAGGCATGGTCGCGTCATCCTTGTACGGCCCAATTTATTTTACTTGATACTGGAGTAGACTGGATCCGAATAAATATCTAATATTTATTCTTTCTAGCATGGCCATGCATTTTCTTAGTCTTACTCCATCAAGTGGCCTATGGATATCACTCATGTCACATAGGAGAGACAAATCCCATCTACATCACTCACATCCCTCTGCATAATTTGTTCATTGTCTAATCACAACCTTTATAGTCCTCTTGTTACAGAAGACGTTTGATTGTATTAAAACAATAAACTCCTCATGTAGGAATCGTAGTGACTTCAGGTCGAAGGACTACATATACCATTATCACATTGAGAATCGTTTATGACAATCATGTAACGATCCATGCAACGTTCTCATGGTGGGTCTGTCCAGTACATCATTACTCTTAATGTGTACCCGTGTGAAGACTCAATATCATCTATATCTATGATCTGTGAGATCAGGTCATCAGTACACTCACACACTAGTCTCAGTGTATTTACATGTCCCCATGTAAATACTTAACTAGGGACATTTTAGGAATAATTTTGTAATGACCTATTACTCCAAGGATAAATATGTTTTAAAACAATTTTAAACTGAAATATTTACTATTGATAAGTAGAAAAATGATACAAATGAAAAAGCATAGAAGCTCATAGTGCATACACCAACACGATTCCCCAAGACTCCTTCAATCATGTCAAACTGGGGCATCTCCCCAGATTTTTTCCTTTCCAGTCATGAGGCGTTTCTCCAAACTTCCTTCCAACCTGTCAAATTGGGGCATCTCCCTAGGATCACTCTCTTTCAGTCAAAGAGCAATTCTTTCAGTCATGTCAAATTGGGGCATCACCCCGAACCTTTAGGACCAGTGAGTTAATTCGGATGAGACGTCCTGTTAGCTCCCTCAACCTTTACATTTCCTGCCAACAGTGGGTTAATTCGGATGAGACATCCTGTTAATTCCCCCAATCTCTGCGTTTCCTATTAGCTGAGGGTTAACCCCACTTTTACTTTCCGTCTACCTAGTCAGGCACCCTTTACTTTTCGTCTGCCTATTCCGGCATCCTTTACTTTCTGTCTGCCTATTCAGGCACCATTTACTTTTTGTTCGCCTATTCAGGCACCCTTTAATTTTCGTTCACTATTCAGGCACCCTTTACTTTCGGTTCGCCTATTCAGGCACCCTTTACTTTCTGTTCGCCTATTCAGGCACCCTTTACTTTCCATTCGCCTGTTCAGGTACCCTTTACTTTCCTTTCGCTTGTTCAGGTATCCTTTACTTTCCATTCGCCTATTCAGGCATGCTTTACCTTTCCGTTCGCCTATTCAAGCATCCTCTACCTTTCCAGTTTGCCTATTCAGGCACCAGTTACTTTCCAGTCGCCTATTCAGGCATCCTTTCCTTCCCGTTCGCCTATTCAGGCATTCTTTACCTTTCCAGTTCGCCTATTCAGGCACCAGTTACTTTTCAGTCGCCTATTCAGGCATCCTTTCCTTTCCATTCACCTATTCAGGTATCCTCTACCTTTCCAGTTCGCTTATTCAGGCACCAGTTACTTTCCAGTTCGCCTATTCAGGCACCACTTTACTTTCCAGTCGCCTATTCAGGCATCCTTTCCTTTCCATTCGCTTATTCAGGCATCCTTTACCTTTCCAGTCCGCCTATTCAGGCACCCTTTACTTTTTCGTCGCCCAAAGGTGGCATCCCTCATTGCCAGATGTGGCATAGCCTCGCTCCACTTTTTCCAGCGATAAAAAAAAGACAAAAAAAAATAAAAAAAGAGAGAGAGAGAGAGAGAGAAAAAGAAGAAAAAGAAAATAGAGAGACAGAAGTGGGAAATGCTCATCTTTAAAGAGAAAAAGGTCACACTGACTAGTGATTGCCAGCACCATCAGACGCCATTCTGATCAAGAGGTCCCACTTGGCCCCTACATCGGTGTTCATATCTTTACTTCCTTTTAACTTCAGAAACACAGAAGCTTCATGTTTCTTTTGTAAAAAAAGAAGTAAAGAGGGGCATCTGTGAACACCTCTTTTGGTCCGGTCCAAGTGGAATGAATCATCTTTTATACTAATTCTGATTCAGAATGGTCAAATCTAAATAGAATAACTCAAAAATGATCAGATCCGAGCAAGATGACTCAGATGGAAGCATTTCCGAGTGGAATATAGACCTGTTAGAGGCAAATCCGAGTGAAATAACTCTGACGGAAGCATTTTCGAGTGGAATATAGACCTGTTGGAGGCAAATCCGAGTGAAATGACTCTGATGGAAGCATTTTCGAGTGGAATATAGACCTGTTGGAGGTAAATCCGAGTGAAATGACTTAGAATGAGTAAATCTGAATGAAATAACTTAAGGAATGATCAAATCCGTGTGAAATGACTCAGAATGGGTCAAATCCGAGTGGAATATACTCATGTTGGAGTGGATCAGAGTGGAATGACTCAAAAAGGATCAAATCTGAGTAGAATTACTTAGAATGAGTCAGTTCTGAGTGAAATTCTTCCCTGTTGAAGGTGAATCCGAGTGGAAGGCTCCCTGTCAAAGCCATTCTGAGTGATACTCTATTGAAGGATGAATGCTGAGAAGGATTTCCCTTTGACTGCATTAATCCGAGTGAAGAAATGCTAAATCCGAGTGAGAGCTTTTTGATTGCTATTAATCTGAGTAAAAAACAAGTCCGAACGAAGGAAAGTCTGACTCAGAGTGTAACTGGAAGGACAGATTTTGATTGGACGAAAGCTTTTCCGAGTGAAAATACCAAGTTTCTAAGTCTTGAGTAGGAAGCAAGCCCTTTCCGAGTGAAAATGCTAAGCCGAATGGTCAATCTTCAATCGGTTTCTGAGTGAAAACAACCGAATGAAAGGATTTCTGAATGAATGTGTCCGATTGAACTAAAGAAAGGCAAATCCGTGTGAAATTCTTCTGAAGACGACCCTCAAGTGAGTGCACTAAGCAGCTGGTTGCCGAGTGAAAGCCATTCCTGATTAGAAAATAAAGGCGAGTGAATGCACTGAACAATTGACGACTGAAGGAAAATTCTGAATGAAGAGAAGAAAGCTTTTCCGAGTGAAAATGTCAAGTTTCTAAATTCTGAGTGTGGAATAAGACGGATTCCGAGTGAATTGAATCAAACCCGATTGAAACATTTCTGAGCCCTTTTGGTCATTCATTACCGAGCCATTCTTTCACCCAAATCCGAGTTGTACTCCAATCATTTCAGTCGGTTTCAGGTCATTGGTCACTCGGTTTTTGTATAAACAGCTCCTTTTCCACTCGGTCTTGTGCACAAATTCATTTTTTCCACTCGGATTATGGAGAGGAGGTAAAATCCGAGCCAATTTTCAGTTAGTACCGAGTGACCCACTTTTTACTCAATTCCGAGCCACTTTCCACCTAATTCTGAGTCATCGCGATTCTTGTCACGCTCAAGCGAGAATGGGAGTCCCTCTTCAGTCTGAGCCATTTTTATTCAGATCCGAGTCACTTTTCACTCGGTTCCGATTAAACGATCTAATCGGAATTTCTTTGCTTGCCCACTCAATCCAATTGCACACAACACCAACATGGTTTCACTCGGTCTTTTGCACAAAAGGGACCTTTTCCACTCGAATTTAGGAGGCAAAGTGAAGACCGACCCCTTTTTCCACTCGGATTTCCACCATGCTGACTTGGATTTCCACTATACAAGTGGATCCTTGAATTATGGGAGGTGGCTCACAACAAGACAGGAAGAAAATAATAAAAAAACTCCCACCAGCCTTCATTATTGTCAAGATCCAGGCTGTATCCAAGTTGTTTGTCAATCTCGTGGGGCGGCTGGCAACAAGACAAGGAGAAATAATAAGTTATTCATCCCCATTGGAAGCCAGGCTGTTCAAGCTGCCATTGCACCCCTATAAATACCTCAACGCATGAAGAGAAAAGGAGGAGGAGAAAAAAACCCAACACTCAGTGGTCCTTCTCGGTCTATCCTCACCGTCCTCTCTACACCTCACAGCCTCATCTTCTTCCAACTGTCCCACACACCAACCGTCCCAACACTGCCCCTTTCCCTCTCGGTCCAGCCCCCAAACTCCTTACCCAAAGATCAACCAATTCCTCTCTTCACCTCCACACCGTCCCACACACCATCCTCACCATACAGCCCCTAAAACACCGTCCCTCATAGCCACTCCTTTAATCCCCAACACCGTATAGCCCCTCTCACTGTCCATCCTCTTTCTTCTTCCACCCAACAGCCTCATCTCCTTCCAACTGTCCCACACACCAACCGTCCCAACACTGCCCCTTTCCCTCTCGGTCCAGCCCCCAAACTCCTTACCCAAAGATCAACCAATCCCTCTCATTTCAACCCACACACCGTCCAGCCCCTCCTCACCAGCACCGTCCAACTCCCTCTCTTTCTCTCCCACACCGGCGCCCAGCTTCCTTTACTCCACACCGGTCCCACTCTGTCCATTTTTAATACTTGTATTTATTTACTTTCTGTTGAATTAATTAATGTTTGATGAAATTGTCTCTCTTCCAATAAGTGATTAATTTTAGTTGACCAGATTAGATCCTATAAAAAAACTGTTCCTCATTATCAGTGTTCGTTATTATTTATTTTTCTGTCAAAATTTATTAATTGTTAATTGATGAATCCATTTCTTTTTAATTATTAATTAATAATTGAATTAATCCCCACCAAGATTCATATGAAATATTAATAAGAATGAGTGTTTCATATTTTTTTTATTTTCTTAAAAAGATGGAGTGAGATTAATTTGGACGAGACGTCTTGTTAATCTTATTTTTTATTTTTATTTTTTTATTTTTTTAAAAAAATGGTGGAGCGAGATTAATTTGGACGAGACATCCTGTTAATCTCATGTAAATATTCTGTGTTTAAATTCTTTTTGTTTATTTTTGTATATTTTGTCACCTCGTATATTTTCTTTTCATGAAGAAGTTAAAATAATTAATGGGTTAATTATAATGCGCGCTATCAAATTGAGGTAACCTTTTTTATAACAGACAGTTGTGAGGTGCTAATACCTTCCTCACCTGTAATCAGACTCCCGAATTTTGAATTTCATTTTTTATAACCAGTGCTTTAATGAAAGGTTTTTCCAGTATTTTATCCTAAAAAATATTGGTGGAGACTCCCTGTTTATTTTTATAACCGTTTTGAGGGTCGGCCGTGCCGCCGCGATCCCGGTCGCGACAGGGGGATTGCCCTTTGACTGAAAAGATTTGGGGTGATGCCCCAGTTAGGGAGAGGAATGATAGACTTGGGGGTAAAATCCAAGGTTTGAAAGATTTAGGGGTTAACAGGACATCTCGTCCAAATTAACCCGTACTTGGCGTCGCTGCCGAGGAACAGAAGACACTAGACTGTTGGAATATACCAAGTTTATTTTTGGAAATGTGACCCCTAATATGCCTCATGAACGAGACAGAAACCTTGAGAAGATGCCAGCTCTGACTATGAGGTATTAATGTAAAACTTAAAGCACAATGGAAACTTAGAAAGGCGTCGTGTTCGGCCATAGAAAGGTGTTCTATCCAATGATTTGGGTGGGTTATGAGAAGAAACTCGAGGAGAACCGGCTTCAATGAGTGAGGATGAGAGTGAGTCTTGGAGACTAATAGATATTCCTTGGAAAGTGCCAGTTTTGGCGGTTGAGACTTGACACATCTACTTGTCGTGACATCCTGCAAGAAAGGTTAGTGGTGCAAAACAAATTGGAACTTGAAAAGACTTCCGTAAAACACAATCCTTAGAGATTCGAGGTGACTCATGACCGAAGCAGAGCAGATGAAGCAACCTTAGCTTTGGAAATGTGTCAGGCCTAGTCTTCATAATGATTGCTTGAGGCGAGATCAAGTAACGAGAACATCTTGTCCTCACGACTTTAAATTTTCATTACCTTCTCAATTTTATATATTAAGGGAAAACATATGTCTTATCAAATCAGGGAATATCACAATACGAACGCATATCAAAAGAGGTGAGATTGTATTTAGAAGCTGAGCGGGGGTGGGAAAAGGGAGACCAAAGAAGCAAGTGGAGTCGTACGGAAAATATTAATAATTGGGTAGAATAGGAATAATTTTACAGATCCTCTAGTGACCTTCTGAGAACAAAGTGTATCTCGATCCCACATCATGACTTTGAATTCACCATTTGACTCTGCTTCTGAAAAGGTAGTCAGACTACGATCCTTATGTCCTAACTTGGAATCAGACCATTCGCATAAGAATCTTTAAATTACTCAACCAAAATCTTGATCCCAATTTATTGCCTGAGCCACCTATTCAGGTTTTCAGCTTACCAGGTCGCTCTAACTTTTGCCTAGGCTGCCCTTTCAGGTTTTCAGCCTAGCGAGCTTTTCTCTCCTCATGACGTGTTTCACTTTTTTTTTGTTCTTTTCTGTCTCTTTTTTTTTTTCAAGGTTGCGTCCTTCACGACAAAGGTTTAAGCTGATTGACAATGAGCTTATTTGACCTATCTTGATTTAGTCTCATCCTGTGGGGGAATAGATGTTATTTCAAATAGGAAAGTTTTCTCCAACACCATGTATCCAAGGAAATAGGGGTGAGCCCTTTTCGGCACCAATGAGGGGGATCGTTCTGAGTCTTTATCTTTTTATTCATTCTTTCACCTTTTTCCTTTTTTATCGTTTTCTTCTTCTTCATTTTTTTTGTTTGTTTTTTTTGAATGACCTCCTTGGTACCTTCGTTATGGTCTAGCTGTTTTATTTACCCTTAGCCAATGTGGCAAAGAACTATGATATTAATGGTATCACAGTAGACTATTCCCTTGGTTAAACTGGTAGGGGAATAGTTATACTCCCTTAGGGTTGGGGTGTTGATTGCGACACAGATAAAACATTGTTTTTGTTGCGTTCTTAGCTTGATAACATTTATGCCCCCATATGGAAGAGTGATAATTTGATCTATGATTCAGATCGCCCCAGTTGGTATATACGTAGGGCACCAACCTTGACTCCTTTTTTTTTGTTTTTGGCAGAGTATTTCTTGACCATGCCTACGTTCATGGGCCCTAGTAAGTCTTTTCCGTCCATTTTGGTCAACACTAACACTTCCTTGAAAGGTAGATATACCATTATTCATTGTGGAGTTCGGCACTATCTCTATCCACGCAGACTTTTACGTCACCAAGTTGAGCTACCATCATACTGTAACGTCTTCTAAGGCGATTTGATCGATTTTCCCAGTTGTTCGTGGACCCTCTTCACTCCGTGTGCTGACCTTGTTGAACGCTTCTAGATAAAGCTAGATGCCCCTTATTCGAACATCCTGGTTAATTCGGCCAAGGAACTTTTGTCTTTGCTACCCTCTTCGTTAGCGTGATCAAACAAGCGGTCAAAGTTATGAAATAGGATTACGATCTCATTGTTCTCAGAAGGATCATTTTTGGATGGATGTTTTTTTTGTGTTTTTTTTAGTGTATGACGGCAAAGAGAAAGAGGGAAAATAAAAGAGAGTCAATGGATAAAGGGAGTGTTAAAACAAATAAGGGAAGCAAACGGAAACATTTTGAAATTTGATACGCATTCATTGAGAAAAACCTGAAATGATAAAAATATGCTTTTGCCCTTATTACATAAAATATCCCAATGCCTTAGGCAGAGCGTTTGGGTTGAAAAGTCATAAAAACAGAAGTTTAAAGTCGTAAAGAGCTAGGTGGTCCCTTGGTCACGAACCTCTTCACTTGGCATGCAAATCACAAAGCTTTCATCCTCTCCATGCCTCCAGCCTCTCCTTATCATACTGATCCAGGATTCTCATGATTAGACCTAGGGTTTATGATTATATTGGGACTTCCTTCCTGGAAATCCAGCCACTTGGCTTTAATCAGATCCCTCACTTTGAGTTTTAAGGCATAACAATCTTTAGTAGAGTGCCCTGGGGCTCCAGCATGGTAATCACATCAGGTATTAGGATTATAAACTTTGGGGTAAGGAGGAACCATCGGTTTTAATGGACAAGGTACCATAAGGGAACTACGGATAAGGTGAGGCAAAAGTTCTGTGTAGGTTATGGGAATGGGGTCGAACCGGACCGGTGTTCGACTATCAGTGGGTTTTATTGAGCTTCGGTCTGGATTAAGTGGCTGAGTCTACCCTAGTGGGGGAGAGTAGGGCTGTGGAAGAGAAGGTTTAATAGTAGGCAAATGAGAATGGGAAGGTGTTTGAGGGATATATGGACGAAAGTAGAGCTGGAATGGGAAAAGGTTGGAAGCCTAGTCAGGGGTGGTGGCGACCATGTAAGGTGTAGGGAGATTGGCAGGTTGAAAGGAAGTATGAGTCATTAGTCTGGGTTGGGCCTTTTTTCAGTTATAGGAAGTGGAATTAGCATCTCCTTTTCTTTTCCCCTTATTTCCCGATGCAGACATTCTTGTGATAGGTGCCCCAGGCGACTGGGAGGATTGTGAAATATGGGGTTCATTGTTTGTAAATCATGATCCTCTTGTTGGTTATGGAATAGGGAAGAGTATTCTGAGGGTACTGCATAGGGCAGGTTGTTGTTTGAGCCCATGAAGGCGTGTTGTGGTGCATAAGACATGCCATAGGTCGGCTGAGGGTCAATGATGGGGTCAGTCCTGTTGATAGTAATGGGAGGTGTCATGGAAGAGGGAATTTGCGTTTTTGTCAATCCAGGAGGATGGAGTGGGGTGGTCGGTAAATGTTGGTCATTCTTGACACCCGCAGAGGGTTCCCCCTCTATGATCTTCTTTTCTAAAAGTCTGGTCATCTCTGCCACTTGCTCCTTTAGCCGGTTAACTTCAATCCTGAGATTTTCAATTTCTTGCTCTCTTTCAGCCATGAGTCTCCTTTGAAAGTCTAGTAAGGGTGTCTTGCGGTGTCTTTGAAGAAAAACAAAAAGTGTCAGGTGGAAACAGAAGGAAGGAGAATGTCGTGGGAAGCAATCACAGGTCTTGACGAGTATCCTTTGACCATTCTTTAGAACTTATCGTTCAAAAGTACTAGGCGTGGTAAACATGGAAATTAATACGAGATAGTTATGGAGACAGAAGAAATCCTTCATTCTGAGGCGGGAGCCTCAAGCTCAAACATTTTCTTCGGGCAACTACAGCCCTCATTTCTTGAGTTCAATCCCATGTTAACTTCCATAGATACTCAAGGGGTATTCGTTAAGTTCTGAAGAGCCTCCCACGAAAATGAGGATGAGGAAGAGAAATTAGTTATTGTCATGTTTTGGAACCGGTACTTCCCCATTGATTTAACATAAAGCAATTTTTCTTGAGGAAACAGCGATTACCAAGGGTCCAAGTCGCAATAGTCATAAGTTTTCTAATCGTCATCGACGTCCTATTGGAGCGGAAATAAAGTTATTTTTTTGACGATTAGGAAAATCTATGACTCAAGACTCCGAGGTATATGACCAAAAGAGGATTATCTATTCACCTGAAGAATAATGTGTGTTCCAAAATAAGTCATTATTTCAAAAACTAAGCAAATCTGCGGGTGGTAGATAATTCATTTTTTTTAGATAAAAGGGAAAGAAAAAATGACGTAAGGTAAAGTAAAGTTTGCCCTTTTGTGGCCTAGGTCGGGTTTTGTTGAAAGTCTTCTCTAGGCCCTATGGCTTGTCTAAAAGTGACTCTCCACACCAGGTGGCTTATACTAGACATCTAGAAGATCACCAGAGCCAAGATCCTACCCATGACAGGGACGCAAACAACGGGGAATCCACTAGGTGCTATATCATGAGAGGTCGAACTCTGGTTGAGGTTCTCACGAACACCGGATAGGAAGTACATCCCATACGATTCCGTTACCAACCCCTCCTAACTTAAGCTTCATTTGGAGCCCGGGTATAGGGCACCACTCATAGGTATGTGCAAGTAATTGTGAGTGTGGTGTGTGGAAGGGCATTCAATACCTTTCACCTTACCCCATTCTGCACAAAGAACAAACACAGAACAAATATACGAAGTCGTCTACGCTAGGGTTCAATGATTGCAGAAAAGTAACATGGTCCTCTACCCTAGGGTTCAATAAATATGCAAAACATAGACAACGAAACAAATGACAAGATACAATTAAAACAAGAACAAACATTCACAACAATTAACAGGAAATAAACAAGGGGAAAAAATCCAAGCTAACAAAGACTATATAAAAAAACATGCGCTTTTAATCAAACTGGCCTGACTCTCTTAACTTTCCCCAGTGGAGTCGCCATCTGTCACGACCTGGATCACGACGGCTCGGCCGACCCTCTCAAAATAAAACGGGTTTTAAAATCCTTTGAAAAAGAAAACAGGGAGTCACCACCAACGTTTTTATCTATAGGAAAAACATTAGGAAAAAACTAAGTTAAGTAAAGCACTGGTTTAAAAAATGAGATTCAAGTTCGGGAGTCGGTTACGAGTAGGGAAGGTATTAGCACCCTACATCGCCTGTCAAAAATAGTACCAAGATTAAAAATGCACAACATAAATAGCCTTATAAAAGATGTTACATTTCTTCCCTTTTATTGTTGTACTTTGTAAAAAAAAATGGAAGGAACAAACTAAACAACATGGAGTGTAGGTCAACAGGACGTCGCGTCCAAATTAACCACGGCTTTAGTATAAAACAGGGAAAGGGAAGGATTCTAACAAGACATTACGTCTAAATTAGTCATCCTTTAATCAAAATAAAGGATTAGAAATGGGAAGGGGATAAACAGGACGTCTCGTCCCAAGTATCCCGTTCCTCATGTATCGTGGTGAAGGCCTACCAAAGATAGGGGAAAATCAACAAGACGTCACGTCTAAATTGATTTTCATGGGATTTAATCAAAATGCAGGGTTAGAAACGGGAAAGGGATAAGCGGGACGTCTCGTCTCAAGTATCCCGTTCTTTAGGAATCGTGGTGATGGTCTACTGAGAATAGGGGAAAATCAACAAGACGTCACGTCTAAATTGATTTTCATGGAAGTGATAAAAAAAGGCGGTTACAAAGGAACATAAAGAAAATAAAAATAGGAATAAAATAGGAAAGGTGGGCCCGATAGGATTTAAAGTCCTGCTCCTACGTATTCTTGAGTTACCAAGAAATCAAGTTTACGTAGTTCTTGATGATGTTTTTTTTGGCTAGTTCAAATGTGAAACACTCGTTTTTTGTTATTTATTTATTATTAATCCGAATAAAATAAATAAAAAAAGAAGATCAGCAACAAAAATTAATTTGAAATCGAGAATCAGAATCAACAAACAGCGAATTTAATAGGAAAAACCGATAGAAAATAGGAATAGATAGAACCGGTGTGAGTGCTGAGCTGGTGTTGGAATGTGAACGCTGGAAACCGAGGTGAGGAAGAGACGGTGTGAAAGCTTGGTGCAGGGACGGTGTGAAGGCTTGGTGCGGGGACGGTGTAAAGGCTCAGTAAAGAGACGGTGTGAGGGCTTGGTATAAGAACGGTGTGAAGGCTTGGTGTAGGAACGGTGTGAAGGCTTGATAAAGAGCCGATGTGAGGGTTTAATGAAAGGGGCAGTGTGAAGGTTTGATGAAAGGGGCGGTGTGAAGGCTTGATGAAGGGACTCTGCCTTCGAACACCGGGGAAACTTCAAGCTTTCTAGGACAAAAGGATTTTTATGAGGATCGGAGAAACTTAACAGGTGAGTATGGGCAGAGTGATGTCATCAAGAGTGCCAAATTTCCAACTAAAAATTCCAACCCCTTGTGCCTCTTCAGATGAGGTATTTATAAGGATGGCCGAGTGCTTGGACAGCACAAGCTTCCACTCACAATGGAGGCAGCCTAGCCACTAACAGGTAGTGGAGGGAAGCGGCTGGTGGGGAATTTTTAATTACTCTCACTTCCGCCCCCTGTCTTCCATTTCCAGAATTCATGGATTGACTTGGGTGGTGGGATTCCAAGTCATAGTATGGCAATCAGATTCTTCAAATGGGGTCTCATGGGATCAGTGCTCTTCCTTGTGGCCCGGATCACTGTCTCAGCCAATATCCATTCACAGTGGAAATTAATCCGAGCGGAACAGGTGCTCTCATATATAAAAGGCCGAGTGAAAGCTTGAATTCATAGATCCAATCCGACCTTTGACACTCGGTGTGGATGGTTTGAATTCACAAATTATTGACTCGGAAATCCCTTTCCGAGAAGTATTCATCAGGGCCTCTTTTTATTCGGACTTGGTTCACTCGGAATTGCTTTGTCCGGAAATGTCACTGCTTGAAGCATTTATTCGGAGTTGCTTCAATCGGAGGTGCTTTGCTCGGAACTTGTCACTGCTTGAAGCATTCATTCGGAATTTCCTCAATCGGAGGTGCTTTGCTCAGAACTTGTTTCTGTTTGAAGCACTCAATCGGAATTTCTTCAATCGGAGGTGCTTTGCTCAGAACTTGTTTCTGCTTGAAGCATTCGACTGGAATATCTTCAATCGGAGGTGCTTTGCTCAGAAGTGGACCACTCGGGAACATATTACTCGGAAACACCTCTAAAATATTTTATTCGGCTATACCTCCGTCCGACAAGCTCCTTCAAAGTTGGAACCATTTAAAATTCATTTGCTCGGGAATTCTTCACTTGAATGCTTCAGCCCGAGAGATATTCCTTCAAAGTCTCTCTTCAACCGGAAGCACATCTCTTGGAAGTAAACCACTCAGAAATACTTCACTCAGAGAAAGCCTACTCAGATGTGTCTGCTCGAAAAGTATTCATTCATAGAGCCTTTCTTTGCTCTGGAGTAAACCACTCGGAAATACTCACTCGAAAGCACCTCATTCGGGAGTATGGAACTCAGAAGTGAAAAATGCTCCTTTGAAATCAAAGTGTTTCTTTACTCGGAAACACATCTCTTGAAAATGGCTCACTCAGAGACGCCCTACTCGGATATATCTTTTCCCGAATAGTAATTCATAATCAGAGCCTTTCTTTGCTCGGAAGCAATTCCCTTTTGAAGCAACCCACTCAGACATGCGTCACTCGGAGACATGCCACTCGGAAGTATGGACCTTGAGAGTCTCTATCCGAAAGAGGCTCACTTGAGATCAGAGATTTTCTGCGCTCGGAAATACATCTCTCAGAAGCAAACCACTCAGAAATGGCTTCCTTGGTGACATCCGACTCGGAAGTATAGACCTTGAGAGTTTCTTCCCGAAAGAGGCTCATTCGAGGTCGGAGCCTTTTCTTCACTCGGAAATATATCCCTCGGTAGCAAACCACTCGGAAATGGCTTCCTTGGTGACATCCCACTCGGATATAACTTTGCCCGACAAATGCTTTTTCAAAGTTCAGTCCTTTTTGTTCAGAATCAATTCACTCGGAAAAGATTCGCTTAGAAACATCTCTGTCCAGAAAAAGAACTCATCCAAAGTCAGAATCTCTTTTCCCTCAGAGGTACTTCAATCGGGAATTCTTCACTCGAATGTATTCATCAGACATCGGACTTACTTTTCATTCAGACTGGCTTCAGTCGGGGATTATCCACTCAGATGTATTCATCTGAAATCAGACTTGCTTTTCATTTAGACCGGCTTCAATCGGGAGTTCTTCACTCGAATGTATCCAATCGGTAAGTATTCATTCAAAGACAATCCTTTTTTCATTCAGTGGTTTCAATCGGGAATCCTCCACTCGGAAACACCCCACCCAGAGACAATTCACTCGGCAACGTCTCACTCAGAGACATGTTACTCGAAACGCCTGAGCGTAGGAAGGGAATATGCATCAGGTACCAATCTCGCTCGGGCAAGACATGTCTCGCTTAAGCGAAATTGTTCCAGTATATAAAACTTTTCCCTCTCGCTTGAGCGCTCACTTCTCCGCTTGAGCGAAATTGATCCAGGGGCTTACTCGTGATTCTCCATCAATCTTGCTTGGGCGAAACCACCACCCGCTTGGGCGAAAACAGGCCAGAGGCCAAATTCCTGATTCACCACAATCTCGCTCGAGCGAGATTCCCACTCGCTTGAGCGAGATATGCAGGTTTTATGCAGAACGGGAAATCCTTCAACTTAGCATATGAAATACTATTTTCTCCTACTCTAACTCTTCCTAATGCATCATATCACATCACCATACATCTATAAACTCTATCAGCGTCCTGAAGCATTATATTTTGAGAGGTTTACTTCATCTTTTAGTAGAATCAAGCAAACACCTCGCTCGGAAATAACCAACTCGGTAAATCTTACAGCCAAAAGGATCAGTCGGAATTGAAGCTCAGTACTCTCTCGGAGATCCTTTCACCTCTCGGAGTCAGAGACAATCTTGAACCCGAGCACAAGCTCTCGGTAATTCTTAAGGCATATCCGAACATGAATAGAAAGGAGGGATTCCAAGCGATGGAATTCCCCATTCTTGGTGAAAATTGATCGGACCGAAATAGGTGTTCACACACATTGTCAAAATGCTTCCAAGCCTTATCATTACAAGGATGACGTAAAACACCATCAGTTCTTTTGTTCTTATAATGTTATGTCATATGCTTAGAGTGATAGGAAAATAAAACGTTTTCTTACGAGGAACATTTTTGTACTTCCCACCATCACCCACCTGTTTAGGTAAATACCTTTGTTGTTCATAGAACTTGCACTCAATTAATTAATTGTCTTTCTTCCAAAAAAATACTTAGAGTGAAACGAGGTCTGCCTTGCTTGGGTAGTCTTCTCATAAGTCTCTTTGATGATATGGTTGAGACCAATAATGTCCTTCGTACCAGAGTTATGTGAAAATGTCCTTTGAAGGAGGTTCAGAGTCTAGTGATTTATAAGATATTGATGATGAGACTTAAAAGGAGTAGTAGGATTTTAGTTGAAGAATTTGCAAGATGATTGTAGTAGCTTCTGAGATTAGAATCTGGTTGATGAAGGTTGCCTATAGAGAAAGACTATTCCATATTCTTAAAGCTTGCAGAAGACTTGACGAGTCTGGGTCTGGTGCGAGTCTGGGTCTGGTGGAGTCTTGTACTTGATTTGTTCTTTGCTTCGTCTTACAGACTTGTTTGTGTAGAAAACTACCCTTTTGTTTTATAGCACATGCTTTATATTCTGAAACACTTTCTATCAAATAATAACAAATAATGACTTAGATTAAATTAGAATACTTAATGTCGGTTATCAATAAATCTACAATTTCTTCAGGAATCTTCTTGGTTCTAACACTAGTTAATCTAGGGTGTCATAGTTTGGTGGTATCAGAGTATGGTCGATTCTTCAAGCTTGGGGTGTGGACTACTAAGGTTCCCTTATACTTAAAAGAATTGTTCATAAGATATTAGTACTCGCGTAGTAGGACTTGATTACTTGTTTGTATGTTAGGAGTCACCCAATATGGGAAGACTCATGGATTTTTTGTTAAAAGTTTCCTATCTTTCAGTCATTATGGCGTACCAAAACAATGCAACGTTGAATGGTCTGCTAGATAGGATGGTAGAAGCTTTGGAACATCAGGGAGGAAATCCTCCCCAAGCTCCATCGAGGCATGATCAAGGACTTATCGATTTCTAGAAAAATAACCTTGCACGATTTAAGGGAGGATTTGACCCTAAGGAACGACATATATTTGACAAGCGACCCTAGAGAGACTTTAGGTAAGGAAAACCCTACCCCGACCAAATCTCAGTAGATCAGGTGGATTCATAAGGACTCAGAGCGGCAAACCACCTATAAGATACTTTTACTATGGAGGACCATATTTTGCTAGAGACTGCCTTAGGAAGACTTTGACTTGTTTTAGCTGTGGAAAGGCTGGGCACAGAAGCTATGTTTGTCCCGAGAAGAACTTGGACTATCCGAAGAGAGAGATTAGAGGCCAGGTAGGACACCTTGCAAGCCTTGGAATTAGAGGACCAATTGCTAGTGCATTAGTTAATAATCCTTGAGTGGTGAATATGAATCATGAAGACGGTGCGAATATTCAACAAAGGCCGAGGAATGCTGCAATAGGCAGAGGTAGAGGTAATGCTAGGGTCTTCACCATGAATAAAGTAGAAGTCACAAAAGAAAATGATCTGGTACAAGGTGCATACTTTATAGGTGAAGTGATTCTGAATGTGCTATTTGATTCTGGAGCCACTCATTCATTTATATCTGAGAATTGTGTGAAACATCTAAACTTTCCTTTGACTTCCTTATCTAGCAAAATGATTGTTGTTACTACTGCTAATAAACCCATATTTTCTTATGTTGTATCTATGAAATACCCTATCATTATTGATGGAAGGTCCTATCAGATGGACCTGATCTGTTTGCCCTTAATTGATTTGGCTCGCTACGAACTACATTCTGATTGATTATCATAGTAAGTGTATATCCTATGCAGTCCTATCACTTGAGCATTCTCAACTTAGGAAATTTGAGTCTATTGCTGCTAATTAGGAGGTAACTCCATTCTGACCAGAGGCATGAGTATTTGTGGTCCTTGCTAACACCAAGTGTGAGAAAGAGTTAGAGCCTGGGCAACTTCTGGTTATTCAAGAGTTTCACAAAGTCTTCCTAGAAGATATACCTAGGATACCGCCTAAGAGAGAGAGAGATTGAGTTTAGTATCGATATCCTACCCGGTACTAGACCGATATCTATCGCTCCATATAAAATGTTGCCAAAGGAAATAAAGGAGCTTAAGAAGTAGATAGAAGAGCTTTTAGAGAAGGGAATGATGCGACCTAGTGTTTCACCGTAGGGAGCGCCAATGTTGTTGGTAAAGAAGAAGGATGACAATTTACGTCTGTGTGTGGACTATCGTTAGCTGAACAAGGTTACCATCGGTATCTATTTTTGCACATCGATGATTTAATGGATCAGCTGTAAGGAGCAATCGTCTTTTTCAAGATTGATTTAAAGTCAAGGTATCATCAGATATGAGTGAAGAAAGAAGATATTCCTAAGACGACATTTTGAACTCGCTATGGTCACTATGAGTATCTTGTCATGCCTTTTAGAGTCATGAACCTACCTACTGTTTTTATGGATTATATGAACCGTATCTTCCATCCGTATCTCGGTAAGCTCGTGGTTGTGTTTATCGATGATATTTTAGTATACTCCAAAAGTAATGAGGAACATGAATAGCATCTTAGGTTCATTCTGAATACGCTACACGTAAGGAAGCTGTACACAAAGAAGGTATAGCAGTGGATCCTGCCAATATCAAAGTAGTGTTGTAGTGGGAAAGACCAAAGAGTGTAACAGAAATTTGTAGTTTCTTGGGTCTTGCTGGCTACTACCGCAGGTTCATTAAGAATTTTTCTTGGATAGCTTTTCCATTAACCAAGCTGACTCATAAAGATCAACCTTTCGTGTAGAGCGACAAGTATGAAAATAGTTTCTTGGAGCTTAGAAAGAGGTTAACCAACACACCGATTCTGATTTTGCCTGATCCCACCAAGTCATATATAGTATATTACGATGCGTCTGGACAAGGTTTAGGATGTGTTTTGATGCAATAGGGAAAAGTTGTAGCCTACCTGTTGCGTCAGTTAAGGACTCATGAAGTAAATTACCCGACGCATGACCTAAAATTAGCCGTAGTTATTTTTGCTGTGAAGATCTAGAGGCATTATTTGCATGGTACTAAGTTTAAAGTCTTCAACGACCACAAAAGTCTGAAGTATCTCTTCAACCAAAAGGAGCTAAACATGAGGCAACAACGGTGGATGGAGTTTGTTAAAGACTATGACTTTGAGCTTCATTATCACCTTGGAAAAACAATCGTGGTGGCTGACACACTCAGTAGGAAAGAATTACACTTGTCCTACACGATGTCACCTAGAGTAGGAAGCATAATGGTAGGAATGCTGAGTGTCTCCAATGAATTCTTGAATCAAGTCAAAGAAGCCTAGTGGATAGATGAAACCTTGCAAAAGTAGTTTGAGAAGACGAGAATAAGAGAGTTTTCACGAGATGAATAAAGACTGGTTTAGTATTGTGGAAGGTTGTGTGTGCCTGAAGGGGCTGAGCTAAGGAGATCCATCCTAGAGGAAGCTCATAAGAGTAAGTATAGCGTGCACCTAAGATTAACCAAGATGTACCAAGATTTTAAGAAGGTATTTTGGTGGCAAGGAATGAAGAAGGACATTGCGGAATATGTGGCTAAGTATTTGACATGTCAGAAAGTAAAGGTAGAGCAACAATGGCTATACGAAACATTTCAACCTTTCAAGATTCCAGAATGGAAATGGGACGAGATTGCCATGGACTTTGTGTTTGGTTTTCCAAAGACCCCGATGGGACGTGATACAATTTGGGTAGTTGTGGATCGACTCATGAAGACCGCGTAATTTATTCTGATCAACATGAAGTACTTTTTAGAGAAGCTCACGCATATCTACATAAGAGAAATAATCAGATTGCATGGTGTACCATCTATGATTGTGTCCGATCGAGATCCCTGTTTCACTTTGTGTTTCTGGGAGAGCCTACAATGAGCGTTAGGTACCCGATAGAAGCTAAGTTCAGTATATCATCCTCATACCGAAGGTCAGTCTGAGCACACTATTAGGGCCCTTGAGGATCTTCTACGGATATGTATGCTAGAGCACAGTGGGAGTTGGCACGAGTATCTACCACTTTTGGAATCCACCTACAATAATAAATACCACGCTAGCATTAGACTGGCATCATACGAAGCTTTGTATAAAAGGAAGGGTCGTACGCCCCTATGTTGGTTCGAGACAGGAGAGGTTCGAGACAAGAGAAAAAGCTGTGATTGGACTAGAGGTCATCCAGAAAACCACAAAACAAATCATGGAAATTCAAGCAGTGATGAAGACTTCTTAAGATCGTCATAAAATCTATTACAACAGACATTGGAAGCCACTCGAGTTCGAAGAAGGAGATCATGTTTTTCTATGAGTAACTCCAATGACAGAAGTGGGAAGAACGTTGAAGACCAAGAATTTGAATCCCAAGTATGTAGGACCATACCAGATTCTTGAGAAAGTTGGATCAAATGCTTATTGTATAGCCCTACCTCCTGAATTGTCCAACCTTCATAATGTTTTCAATGTCTCAAAACTTAGAAAATATGTGCCCCATTCTGAAGCCCGATCAGTTTGTCCTTAAAGAAAACCTTACCTATAAAGCAGTGCCAGTAAAGATAGCAAACAGTCGTCTGAAGCAACTTAGAGGGAAGGATGTATTGGTATAGGTAATCTAGAGCCTGTCTGATGAAGGCGATGCTACGTAGGAACTCGAGGAAAAGATACAGACTCTTTATCCGCATTTGTTTACTAGCACTGAAATTTCAGGATGAAATTTCTAAAAGGAGGGAAGAGTGTAACATCCATTAATTCTATGTAATAGGTCCTTGGACCAAAGTGCTTGTCTTATGTTAATTTTTATGTGTTACATATCAGCCCTTGATTTATATGCTTGTGATATTTTTTAAAAGAACTTAAGAACTAAAATACTTGATTGTAATTTAATTGAGTAGAAAGATTCATTGTAACAACTTATAAATCAAATGATATGTATATAAACTATATTATTTTAATTAAGTAAATTTTTACGTATTTTCCCGGTTCTGGACAAGGGAATACCCAGAGTGTAAGTCGAGCCTTTTTTTATCCCAATATATTTGTAACACCTTACCTTATAATTTATTTTGATAAAATCGAGTTTACCGTAAAAGTCAATCTGCGCACTTGTTTATATTTTGAGCATAACTCTCTCTCCCGTTAATAGAATTAAGTCATTCTTGTCCTAAAATTTCCGTATCAAAATTTTATACAACTTTAATGTTGACCACGAAATCCCATTCTCACCCTTCAATCCCAGAATTTAAAATACCATACTGCCTCACGTTTTTCATGTTACAGCTTGCACTATGTGTAGTAAGTTCCACTTTTCTCACTCGTATGATCATGAAATTGAATAATTCCTTTGCCAAAATTTTTTAGACTCATTTCTATACAACCTTGATGAAGGGAACGAAAGAAAATTCCTTACCTATTTGTCCCAGAAAATTATTTTTGATCACTAATTTAATTCCCGTCAAAGCTTGGAATAATTTTTGTATTTGAGCCATATCTACCTCGTCCAATATCAAATTTTTTCGTACCATTACTCGTTTTAAAGAGAAAACATAGACCCGCAACTTTCATGATTTGTGTGTTTCCAAAATGTCACACCCCAATTTTCTAGACCCAAATCCCGATGTAATCAAGATAAATGATTAATAAAATTGCGAGTAAATTTTTTGCGTTTAAGATTTCAAACACCTCAACGATTACATCAAGACCCAAACCACAGAAAACTAAAAAGTGAGATATGAGAATTTATACTGGATCGCAAGATAAATCCCCCATCAGTGTATACAAAAATAATAGAGTTTACAGCAGCAGAAGAATATGTATACAGGGCACACGCCTAGTCCCATATATGAAGATATGAGAAAAGGCTCGACAAAGCACGCAAATATACAACACAAGCCTATTAGGCCATAATTATTTTTACGTATAAATCATAATCATGCATTGCCTTAAATATATATATATATATATATATATATATATATATATATAACTATATGGTCATGCAACATACATCTCCAATATCCATATTCCATAATTGATCACATTCGATTCAACCTCAAAATCATATATCATCAATACTTATACATTCCCAAAATGGGCTACATAACCAACATATTTCATTCATCAAATAGGTATAAATTCCAATACCCTAAATATCAATACATCATCTATTTATATTATCTTTCATAATACATCCACCAACATCAATGATTATTAACACTATCATGTACACTTTATTCATAATACAATAAATTACAATCGCTGCCGGCCAAGGCATTCCATTACCACTATTTACCTTCTCTAAAACTTTACTTTAAAATATCCTTATCCCATGGTATTCCTACATCAATGCTAAAAATGGACATGAAAGAGTGAGTTATACATTTCAAATGACGAATATGAATATAATTGAGATTATGTGCATATGCATATTAACATCATGTGTACTTTGCTTAAATCATCATTAATCATCATAATTTCTCATCTTAACAACATATACACATAACGTATTCATCAATCAAACCATAGCAAAGTAAGCACAAATACACATCATTTCTCAATGCCACAACAGGCCAACAACAACATCATCAACCATATACAAAGTCTTATCTTTGTATTCATATTGTTTATATTTTTCAGGTTGTCATTAGGTATTCATTTACCCGTCTCATCATCATCATACCTCAATCTTAACCATCATCATATATCAACATCAATCATCATCATATCACAACACCTTTGGCATATCTCCATGCTATATGCAAATGCTCTTAGGCTAATGTATATGCACAATGGAATTATCAATAACAAATACAGATCTAACTGTGGGAATAAACACCAAATGTAGGTCAAGCATAGGTGTGCCACTATGCCCTTACTGCAGTAGTATAATGTGTACACATATCTCATAATGCATGCATAATCACTGTGTTTGAATGTGATAACAGGTACAAAGATTTTGATAATGACAAAACACTCTTGAAATTTTTTTTGTAAAAACAATGACATGGAATCAGACCCAGAAACAGTGCGAAGGTAATCGATTAGGAAGCCCAGTCTAATCGATTAGGGTGATTTTGTTTTTGGAACAACTACAACAGGACATAAGCTAACTGATTACAGCAATTGAAATAATCGATTAAAGAGCTATTGGAATTACAGTAATCGATTACACACATGACAGAATCGATTACCAAAATCAAAAATGGAATTAAAAGCATCAGGTATAAAGGCTAATCGATTAAGGAAATTCATCCAATTGATTAGAAGGCTACTGGAAGTAAGCTAATCGATTACCAGGACTATATAATCGATTACGTAGCTGCAAAGCCAAATTAAATACATTAGGTATCATCCCTAATCGATTACAGGCCAAGAAATAATCGATTAGAAGCCCTCTGACTTGAAGCTAATCGATTACACATAAAGGGATAATCGATTATAGCACGATCTGGAATGAAAAATTCAAAGTGTAATCGATTACAGCTAGAGGCGTAATCGATTACGATAGTGGGAAAACACATATTAGTGGGAAACCAGCACATGTCTCCACCATTTCTTTAGACCCCCACTGTGTGCAACGGCTAGGAAGAAGAAAGGCACTCCTCAAGCTCTCAAATGGCTCTATAAATTCAAGAGGAACTCAAGCACAAAACACATAACTAGAAGCTATCATTCTTCACTTGTTCTTGTGCTTAGTAAGCCATCTTTCTTGTATATTCTTAGTTTAAATTTGTACATCCTCTCATCTTGAGAGTTAGAATTTGTGTGATCTTTCACCTGTACATCTACTCTATTAAGAGAGTCATTTCCTTGTAAACACTTCATCAAACACAAAGGTTTTCACTCTAGGATTGAGTGGTCACAAAGGTTGGGGTTCAACCTTTGGGTATTGAGAGTTTGAGAGATTGGGTGGGTTACCCTTTGCTAGTGAGGATTGAGTTCTTGAGTGTGGGACACTAGGAAGCTACAATTGCTCATAGCTTGTATCTCTAAACTTTAATAGTTGAAATCCTCTAAGTGGGTTGCTTAGAGGCGAGACGTACACCGGTGTTGGTGGAACTCGTTATATTGGTTTGCAAGCTCCTCTCCCTTACTCTTTTACTTTCATATACTGCAATTGGTTGATTTGTGTTGATTGATTATGAATTGCATACTTGAGCTTGTCTAATTTGATATATTTCAAATACTGCCCACCAAGTGTTTGTTAAATTGCTTCAGCTATATTTATCCTTGTGGTGCATTGCATACTATCTTTAACTTGATTTCATTTGCATATTCTTGTAAACTTGGATATAAAAATCAAGTTCAAAGGCATTCCAATCAAAGTTTTTAAAACTCAATTTACCCCTCCTTTTGAGTATTGAGGCCACTTGAACAACAAGTGGTATCAGAGCTTGACTCTTGGTAGATCAAGCTTAACAGCTTCAAGAGACTAGATGGCCTCAATTTCTCATAACCTTTTTCCCGAGGATGGTGCTATAAACAGACCTCCCGCTTTCAATGGGGAAGGATATGCGTTTTGGAAAGAAAGAATAAAAATCTTCATTTAATCTATTGATTTGAGAGTTTGGAATGCCATTGAAAATGGTCCTTATATACCAATGCATACTATTGATAGTAAAAATGTTGAAAAACCTATGGATGAATGGACCAGTGATGTAGAAAAGAAAGTGCAATATGGCTTTAAGGCAAAGAATCTCATCACTATGGCATTAGGTCCAGATGAATTTTTTAGAATAATGACTTGTCAATCCGCTAAGGAAATGTGGGATACTCTACAAGTAACTCATGAAGGTACTAGCGATGTGAAGGACTCCAAGATTAGTACCTTGACAAGTCAATATGAAAGTTTTAGAATAAACTCGGGGGAAACCATAGTAGAAATGCAGAAGAGATTTACTCTTATTATTAATCATCTCATTACTCTTGGCAAAGTTTACACTAACAAAGAACTTGTGCATAAAGTTTTAAAAAGTCTTAGCAGGGAATGGCAACCACTTGTCACAGCCATAAAACAATCTCCAAGCATCAATTAAATGTATCTTGCAACACTCTTTGGGAAATTACAAGAGCAAGAGCAAGAACTAAAAGTCTTAAAGCTAGCGGAGGAAGAAGAAAAATCCTCCAAAAAGAAAGGCTTAGCTCTCAAGGCCACCTCTATACATGAAGAAGAATCATGTAGTGATCTTGATGAAGAAGAAGAATTTGGATTGTTTGTAAAAAGATTCGAAAAGTTCATGAGAAACAAACGATTCCAAAGGAACTTCAAAACACAAGGTAAGAAATCCACACCTAATGAATCATCTTCCTCACCTAGTTGTTTTGAATGTTAGAAAGAAGGACACTTCAAGGTCGATTGCCCAAATCTTAAAAAGAAGGGCAAAGAGAAAAAGGGAAGAAGAAGAGCTTATATCGCGTGGGATGAAAACGAGATAAGTAGCTCGGATGACTAGGAAAATGAAGAGGCAAACCTTTTCCTCATGACAAATCACCAAGAAGAAGATGATGAGGTAAATCTTCATGACCTTGATAAGGAAGAATTAATTAATGCTTTTAATGAATTGTATGACAAATTTGTGAAAGTCTCTAATAGACTTAAGGTGTCTAGAAAAACTAGTGACACTCTAGAGATGCACCTTATGGAAGTGTGTAAAGAGAATGATTATTTAAAAGAAGAACTGGAAAATGCTCAAACATGTTCTAAGAGTAAGCCTTATGATTTTGCTAAGAAATGCATTGATCTAGAAAATAAAGTCCTAGATCTAAACAAAACTTTAGAAAGGTTTACAAATGGTAGAGATAATTTGAATGTACTTCTTGGAAACCAAAGATGCATGTTTGACAAAACCGGTTTAGGGTACAATTTCGTTAAAAAGGAAAAGCATTACAAAAACTTTTTTGTACCTCCTATGAAATCATCTTCGCCCTTTATGAAATGTAATCATTGCGGTTTTAAAGGTTATAACTCTTCAAATTGCAATGTTAGAAAATTAGGGCCAAAGGTTATAAGAAAGGTGTGGGTTCCCAAAGGGACATTACCACAAGCTAACCTTAAACGACCCAACTTAAAGTGGGTACCTAGTTCTCTAAACTGGTTTTGTTTTGCAGGTATGCTTCAAAGCAAGCAACACCCACTGGTACTTGGATAGTAGCTGTTCAAAGCATATGACGGGAGACATAAGCAAGTTCACATCATTTACTCCCAAAAGAAAAGGAAGCGTCACCTATGGAGACAACACTAAAGGAAGGATCCTAGGCATCGGAAACATTGGTAAGAATTCTTCCACATCCATAAGTGACGTGTTGTATGTTGAAGGCCTCAAACATAATCTACTTAGCATTAGTCAATTATGTGACAAAGGATATAGAGTTTTGTTTGAATCAAATTGTTGCACAATTGAGCATAAGGTTAATAAGGAAATTAAATTTGTAGGCCAAAGAATCGATAATATTTACATGATTGACATAGATAGTTTGTCCTCAAATGATGTACAATGTTTCATGACTAGAGAGGATGAAACTTGGCTATGGCATAGGAGAATAGCTCATATACATGTAGACCATTTGAACAAACTTGTTTCTAAGGAGTTAGTAATTGGTTTACCAAAGCTCAAATTTGAAAACAAATTCTGTGATGCATGTCAAAAGGGGAAACAAGTAAAGGCATCCTTTCAATCTAAAAACATTGTTTCCACACAAAGGCCTTTACAACTTTTGCACATGGATCTTTTTGGACCATCCAAAATCAAGAGCTTTGGTGGTAACTACTATGGTCTAGTAATTGTAGATGACTATTCTAGATATACATGGACCTTGTTTCTTGCTCATAAAAATGAAGCATATAATGCATTCAAGAAACTTGCAAAGATTATCCAAAATGAGCAAAATTCTAAAATTACATCCATTAGAACTGATCATGAGGGAGAATTTGAAAATCAATCTTTTAAAAGTTTTGTGAAAAACATGGTATTAATCACAATTTTTCAGCTCTTAGAACTCCACAACAAAATGGAGTAGTTGAAAGGAAAAATAGATCCTTGGTAGAGCTTGCAAGAACCGTGTTAAATGAAAACAATATTCCAAAACATTTTTGGGCCGATGCGGTAAACACCGCTTGTTATGTTATGAATAGATGTTTAATAAGGCCTATTCTAAAGAAAACCCCCTATGAACTTTACAAGGGTAGAAAACCCAACATTTCACACTTTCATATTTTTGGATGTAAATGTTTTGTGCTTAATAATGGAAAGGATAATCTAGGAAAGTTTGATGCCAAATCTGATGAGGCAATCTTCCTAGGGTACTTCCAATCTAGTAAATCTTATAGAATATTCAACAAACGCACGAATACCATAGAAGAATCCATTCATGTTAAATTTGATGAAAATAGCCATAACCCTCCGAGAAAGGAAGAAGTTGATGATCTTGTAGGTACTCTTCAAGAATTGACCTTAGATGACAAGGAAGGAGAAATCAAAGACACAAATGCAGCAAAACATGAGGAACCACAACAATGGATCACTTTGAAGGATCATCCTCTAGACAAAGTCATAGGTGAAATGACAAAAGGTGTAAGTACTCGTAATGCAATTAGAAACACATGCAATCATTTAGCCTTTGTATCACAAATAGAACCCAAATGCATTAATGAAGCTATTATTGATGAATATTGGATGTTGGCCATGCAAGAAGAGCTAAATCAATTTGAAAGAAATGAAGTGTGGGAGCTTGTGCCAAGACCCAATGATCACCAAATAATAGGAACCAAATGGGTATTTAGGAATAAACTAGATGAAAATGGTATTATTACTAGGAACAAAGCTAGGCTAGTAGCTAAAGGCTATAATCAAGAAGAAGGCATTGATTATGAAGAGACGTATGCACCCGTAGCTAGATTAGAAGCAATTAGACTACTATTCGCCTTCGCATGCTGTAGGGACTTCAAATTGTACCAAATGGATGTTAAAAGTGCTTTCTTGAATGGATACATTCAAGAGGAAGTATATGTTGATCAACCTCCAGGTTTTGAAAACCATCAATTTCCAAATCATGTTTTCAAATTAAAGAAAGCTCTGTATGGTTTGAAACAAGCTCCAAGAGCTTGGTATGAAAGGTTGAGCAAATTTATTTTAGAAAATCATTTTAAAAGAAGAAAGGTTGATACAACTTTATTCATAAAGCACAAAAAGAATAACATACTATTGGTACAAGTTTATGTTGATGATATAATATTTGGTGCCACTAATGAGTCAATGTGCAAGGAGTTTGCTAAGTTAATGTAGGAAGAATTTGAAATGTCCATGATGGGGGAACTCACTTTCTTCCTTGGACTACAAATCAAGCAAACCAATGAAGGCACATTCATTAATCAATCCAAGTACTGCAAAGAACTACTTAGAAAATTCAACATGGACAAAGCAAATGATATTGCCACACCCATGGGCACTTCATGCTATTTGAACAAGGATGAGAAAGGTAAGGATGTTGAACTCACAAAATATAGAGGTATGATAGGATCCTTACTTTACTTAACCGCTAGTAGACCGGATATCATGTTTGCTGTATGTATGTGTGCTAGATACCAGGCTTGTCCTAAAGAATCACATCTCACTGCAAAAAAAGGATAATGAAATATTTAGTTGGGACTCAAAATGTTGGTTTATGGTACCCCAAAGGGGCTGAATGCACTTTAGTTGGTTACTCTGATTCAGATTTTGCAGGATGTAAACTTGACAGAAAAAGCACTAGCGGAACATGTCACTTGCTTGGTAGTTCTCTTGCTTCTTGGCATAGCAAGAAACAAGTAAGTGTTGCGCTATCAACAGCTAAGGCAGAATATGTTGCAGCTGGTAGTTGTTGTGCTCAAATCCTTTGGATGAGACAACAACTTCTAGACTTTGGAGTTGTATTGAATCATGTGCCTCTTAAGTGTGATAATACTAGTGCTATCAATATCTCAAAGAATCCTGTAATGCATTCTAGAACCAAACATATTGAAATTAGACATCATTTAATTAGAGACCATGTATTAAAGGGTGATTGTATACTTGAGCATGTTGAAACTTCTAGGCAACTAGCAAATATTTTCACCAAACCTTTAGCTAGGGAGCAATTCATCCACATTAGAAGAGAATTGGGAATTCTTGACATGATCAATTGTGTTTGAATGATGAAGTATTTTGATAAAAGCACTGTTGTATAGCATGTTTGTATGAATTTGGTATTATCTGTGGCATGATTCATTGAGACTGCAACCTTCCTTTGAGAAAATTGCATAAATAGGGAATTTTTGAACTATATAATCGATTACATATCACTCTATAATCGATTAATAAGCTTTTGTTTTGTTGATAATCGATTACTCATTGATACCTAATCGATTACAAAGCCTCTGTTTTATGCATAATCGATTACTTCTTGATCCATAATCGATTACAAAGCCTCTGTTTCAGGTGCAAGACGTTTCATCTTTCCAGTAATCGATTACCATACTACCACAATCGATTAGGACGTTTCTATTTTCTCACTAATCGATTACTCAACTCCCGTAATCGATTACACTATATGCGAAACGATTCAAATTCCCCAGAAACAGTGAGCTAATCGATTACCTATACCTCATAATCGATTAGCATCAGTACTGGAACAGTCAAATGCTGCTTCCTGAGGTCTGCTCGAATTCTTCACTCCTTTAACTCACCTCACTCTCTTCTAGACCTAATTTTTCCCTATAAATACCCTCCTCTTCACCCTCTCATCTCACACTACCTCCTTCCTCTTCAAATCTCTCAAAGCTTTGCCTCTCTTCATCTTCTCCTCCTCACCATGTCTTCCTCCCGCACCGTCAAAAGAGCAAGGTCCTCCATGGCCCAAGCCAACAACCCCCTAGACTTCTCTAGGTTCTTCTCCTCTCCTAGAGACCTCCAAAATTTTGTCAAGAATTTTTCTGAAAAGGATATCATGACTCCCCACTACACCATTGGTGAGACCTTCGATAACCATAGCCTCACCTTCACCCAATGCCTTCACTACTACAACCTTTTTCCCTTCCTCACCCTTAAGGAAGAGCAATATTATCCTGAACTCATTCGAGTTTTCTATTGTAATCTCAAACTTGTAAATGGGTGTGAACACCTCTTTTGGTCCGGTACAAGTGGAATGATTCTTTTTATACTTAATTCCAATTCAGAATGGTCAAATCTGAATAGAATAACTCAAAAATGATCAGATCCGAGGAAGATGACTATGATGGAAGCATTTCCGAGTGGAATATAGACCTGTTGGAGGCAAATCCGAGTAGAATTACTCAGATTGGAGCATTTCCGAGTGGAATATAGACCTGTTGGAGGCAAATCTGAGTGAAATGACTCAGATTAGAGCAAATTTGAATGAAATAACTTAAAGAATGATCAAATCCGAGTGAAATGACTCAGATTGGAGCATTGTCGAGTGGTGTATGTCCCTATTGAAGAGAAATCCGAGTGAAATGACTCAGATTGGAGCAAATCCGAATGAAATGACTCAAAAAGGATCAAATCCGAGTAGAATTACTCAGAATGAGTCAGTTCCGAGTGAAATGCTTCCCTGTTGAAGGTGAATCCGAGTGAGAGCTTTCTAATTGCAACAAATCCGAGTGAAATATAGCCCTATTGAAGTTAAATCTGAATGAAAGCTTCTGATTGATACTGATCTGAGTGAAAACAAGTCTGAGTGAATTAAAATCCGACTCGGGGTGTACATGGAAGAGCAGATTCTGATTGAAAAAAAGTCTTTCCGAGTGAAAATTGCCAAATGCTGAGTAAGGAATAAACCGGGTCCGAGTGAACATCCAAGGGTTAGATTCCGAGTAGTCAGATTCTGACTGGAAGAAGAGTACGACTCAGTCTATCTTCTGAGAGGAAAGAGAACCGAGTCCGAGTGAATATTTGCCGAGTGAGCCATTTCACAATCATTTTCGTGTCCTTTTCAGTCAGATTTCCGAGCCAATCTTCACTCATCCTTCAAATACCGAATCCCCTCCTTTTTAACCCAGAATCTGAGTGATCCTTTACCCATTCCCGAGTCAATTTTTACCAATTTCCGAGTCATTATTCTTACCTAATTCTGAGTCATCTTGAATCAGTTCTGAGTCAATCTTCGATCGGTTTTTGAGTGACACTTTTCACCCATTCCGTGTCATCCCTCCTCAAGACAATTACCGAGCCCACTTCCACCAATTTCTGAGCCATACTTAAACCTTTCCCGACCCTTTTAGCCAACATCACCAAGCCCATTTTCACCAAATCCGAGTCATCATTTTCCCTCAAAACTCACCCAGATTCTGAGTCACTCTTTTAACCATTTTCGAGACCCTTTCCACTCAGCCTCCGAGTCGATTTTTACCTATTTCAGTCGGTTCCGAGTTACTTGTCACTCGGTTCTGATTAAATGTTTCACAGCAGCCTCACACCGATTGCATAGGAGGGCTCCTCCCAGAAGAATTCTCACTCAGAAAGGAGTATTTCACTCGGCTTTCAATTGGAAATACTTCATTCTACTCGAAATTGACTCCCAATGTGGATGAATGCTGACTGAGAGGCTGATCCGAGTCATTTTCACTCAGAATTCTACCATTTTCTCTCGGATTTCCACCATCCTCTCGGATTTCCACCATCCTCTCTCAGATTTCCACCCGGCTCCCCCTGTTCGCCCGTGCTGACTTGGATTCCACCACCCAAGTGGATCCAGGAATCCTGGGGGTGGCAGACAGGGGCGGAAGTGGAGGAATTAAAAACTTTCCACCAGCCGTTGTCCCCCACTTCACTCTGAATGGAAGTGTGAGCTGGCTTTCCACTCTGAGTGGAAGCCTGAGCTGGCCTTCCACTCTGAGTGGAAGCCTGAGCTGGCCTTCCACTCGGACAAGCCTATAAATGGGCAAGGGCTGAAGCTAAGAAGGGGGGAAGGCATTCATTCAAAGGAGAAGCTTTCACTGGAGAGGGGGAAGCATTGGAGAAGAAAGAGAGCTCTTTAAAAAAACTCCACTATCCCTCTCCTCAAAAACCACGCAGCCCTCCTTTTCCTCCACCAACACAAAGCCCCTCACCATCAGAACACCGTCCCACACCCCCTCCACAAACCAACAGCTTAAATCCCTTTTCTCTTCACGGTACAGCCCCTCTCCTCACCAACATTACTCGGATTCTCAACCTTCACCCGGTATTCTACTTTCCATTCGGTTTTTACCCTTTCCACTCGGTTTTTACCATTTCCACTCGGTTTTTCCCATTTTCACTCGGTTTTTTTTCCATTTTCACTCGGATTTTCCATTTTGCACTCGGTTTTCTCTTCTCCCACTCAGTTTTCGCTCATTTTTCCCTCTCCTCTTTGAACTTACTGTTCCCCTTTCTCTTTTGTAGCTTCTGCTACCTTCCCTCTTTTGCTTCATAATAAAAATAATAAAAGAAATGGATGTTTCATGGATTTTCTTTCAAGTCTAAATAAAATCGAAAAAGAAACAAATCATTTTTAGTCAGTATCGTACGGAAAATACTTCTGTCTACACAGTCTCTATAGGATCCATACACGTGCGAAGAACTTCGTCTTGTATGGATTCTTCACCAAAATGATGCCCATCAATATTTTCCTAATCTTTTCCTAAAAAAAAACATTTAAAGAACTACGTGACCCTGATTTCTCGAAAGCTCGAGAATACGTAGGAGCAGGAAATAGTTCCTGTCGGGCCCATCTTTCTTTATTTAATTTTTAGAGTTTCTATTTTTGTCTTGCTATCAAAAGAAGGAGCGAGATTAATTTAGACGAGACATCTTGTTAATCTCATATTTTTGTAGTATTTCTTTAAAAGAAGGAGCGAGGTTAATTTAGACGAGACGTCCTGTTAATCTTATATCTTTTTTTTAAATATTTTTTTTAAAAAAGGCGGAGCGAGATTAATTTGGACGAGACGTCCTGTTGATCTTATGTAAATATTCTGTGTTTATTTTTTGTTTATTTTTGTATATTTTGTTATCTCGTATATTTTCTTTTCATGAAGAAGTTAAAATAATTAATGAGTTAATTATAATGCGCGCTATCAAATTGAGGTAACCGTTTTTATAACGGACAGTTGTGAGGTGCTAATACCTTCCTCACCTGTAATCAGACTCCCGAATCATGGAATTTTATTTTTATAACCAGTGCTTTAATGAAAGGTTTTTTCCAGTATTTTATCCTAAAAAAATATTGGTGGCGACTCCCTGTTTATTTTTTTAAATCGTTTTGAGGGTCGGCCGCGCCGCCGCGATCCCGGTCGTGACAGATGGTGACTCCACTGGGGAATTAGAGAGTCAAGCCAGTCAATTTAATAGCGCATGTTTTAATTATCATATTAATTATTTAACTTTTTTTTTATTTTATTCTCTTGTCAATATTTCGTTTCTGTTTTGTTTGTATTCTATCATTTATGTTCTGTAAATATCTATGTGATCATTGAACCCTAGGGTAGTCGACTTTATTTTGTTGCTCTGTGTTTGTTCTATGTGCAGGATGAGTAAGGTACAGGTATTGAATGCCTCTTTCACACACTACACTCACAATTTCCACACACTTTTGAGTGGGACCCTATACCCGGGCCCAAATAAAACTTAAGATTAGGGGAGGTTGATAGCAGAGCCATTTGGGATGTACTTCCTGTCTGGTTACCGTGAGAATCTCAGCTAGAGTTCGACTTATTCATGGTGCCCTGACGTGTGTATTTTTACAGTCGTTATTCCGTCAAATTAGTACATTAAAATTAATTAATGTAGTACTAGGGTGTCAACCTAGGTCGTTCTCTCACGGATCAACACAAAAATTTAGGAAAAATCAAGTCTTAAACTAATTTTTAACAATTAAAAATAAAAACTCAACAACTAAAATTTTTACAAACATAAGTTCAACAAACATAAAATTGGGGGGGGGGGGGTTTGATTGGTTTTGTTATCACAATTAAAATTAAAACAAAGTAAATATGGAATTTAAAACAATAATTAACAAGCGATTGATTTTCTTGGAGTATTGTAAATAAATTTATCCTTGGTTCACTAAAGATAATTTGTATACTTTCATTACTGTCAATTTCTTAGCTCAATTTGAATTAATCAACTAAGCGTCTTTTTCAATTCACAATTCCTTTACTTTCATTTAAAAATGAATATTTTAATCAAGCATCCTAATTAAGCAAAAGGAGTCAAGATCGTAAAATCTAGGAATTATTGAGCATACATAAGAACATCGCCTATATACATAATCTATTCTCAAATTATGGAATTAAGCAAACCATAATTATTAAAAGTGATTATGAAAATATTCATTAAGCATGCATATTTCCTTAATCCATTCTAATTTAAAATCTTATTTTATTCCATTTGAATAATTAAACCGATTAAGCATACAAATTTAATTAAACAGAATGGAATTAAATAAGCAGAGTAAGATTATGAAGAAATAACAATAACGAAAACATACTATATTAAAAATAATGACCTCAAAATTACATTACAATATTCTCCAAGAAAATCAATCTAGGTTTTTAGCCCTCCATAATAACAACTACAAAGAAAAGAAACTAACCCGGAATGGAGCAAAGAGGGGGAAGAAGAGAGGAGGAGGCTTTGTGCCTTCCTCTGATGCTTATAGAAACAAAGAGAGAAAAGAGAGAAACGTGAATTGAGGTGTGTTTCAAGCCTTTGGCAATGGTCCTATTTATAGTGAAAGCAAGGGTAAAGGTCTCCTGCTGACGCTGTGCGTCAGCAGGACGCTACGCGTCAGCGTTGCGAATCTGCTTCCACGCTACGCGTAATTATGAGGCTACGCGTGAGGGTTTCTGAATCAGAATACATTATTTCATCCAATAATTCTTCAATAATGCTTGGACACTTGTGCTGCATGTTCCCCACTGAGATAGTGCCGTATGTCTGTAATGGATTGGCCAATAAGTGCTTTAATATAAATAAATCCTCCACTTCTGAAGTTGCATACAGCCTGTTAATGGGATCCTCGTCACTGTTGACGCTACGCGTGGGCTTGACGCTGCGCGTCAGTGTTGCGAATTTGCTTCCACGCTACGCGTGGTACCAGCGCTACGCGTCAGACCTGATGCTCAATTTTATGATTTCCCAATTGCAACCTCAATTATTCACTACAATATAAAGGAAATCAAGTAAGATTTATTATTTCATTTAAAGATTATCGCCTAATTCAGTTAATATTAAATAAAGCTTGAATTATGAAAATGTGTTAAAATGCATAATATTACACAATTAGCAATGGCAAATTATACACATTTAAAGCAAGGAATTAAGGCTAAATCATGCATCATCATGCCCACACTTAGTATACTTCCTACTATTTGTGGTCAACATCATAAGTAGGATCTTGGCTCTAGTGACCTTTTAGAAGTTTTAGAACAAGCCACCTAATGTGAGGTATCACTGATAGATGAACCTTAGAACCATTAGGAGACCTCCAGAAAAACCCACCTTAAGGCACAAAAGAGGCAAACTTTACTTTTACCTTTTCTCATTCCCACTCTCTTTTCTGGTCAAAAATAGAGGACTACTTGCCCATTTAGTGGGTTACTTTTTTTCAAAAAAAATGACATACTTTTAACTAGTGATTTTTTAACGGGCAAGTAGTTCTTTCTCTTTATGCACAAGTCTTTGGGCCCTGAGTTACAAATCTTTTGAATCATAAAAAAAAAGCAAAAAATACATATCAAAAAAAAAAGAGAAGAAATCAAAAGAAAAAATTAATTTTCTTTGTATTGTCGATGATCAGAAAATCCGTAGCTCACATGACCCTTGATTTGACATAAGTTTTAGTAAATCGTAACCCCCCTAAATACAAAAATGTTTTCAAGAAAATTACTAGGGGAGTATCGATTTGTAAAGCACGTCATTTCCCAATGTCTCTTTCTCTCCTTTCTTTCTATTCTCACCGGAGGCTATTCAGAGCTTAACGAATACCCTTGACCTAGATATGGAAATTAATGTGGGATCAAACCTTTAAGAGATGGATGATAAATCAATTTTAATACACTTATTATAGTTTTACACTTGGGGTTTATTATATAATTACTATGTTTAATAATAGTATTTTAATTAAGTTTTATGTTGTTTAGTTAAATTGAAGTATTATGTATATATGTTTCAATTTTCATTTTTTGTATGTATCTTGAGTATCTTGCCTTATTTTGGCTATAACTTGGGCTTTTATGATCCAAATGGGCTAATCTTGGAGCCCATGGAAAGCTAAGACAGAGGGCTACATCATGATGATCAAATTTGGTTATTTTGCATCTGGAAAAAATAAAGAAATGGAGCTTGAATCAATCAGCCCTCATGTGTCCCACCAGCATTGACATAGTTCACCAAAATACACATATCTGGAGCTCTAGGTGTCCAAATGACCTCATTCTTAAGCCAAATTCTCAATAAGACAGAGATCTACAACTTTCATGTTTAAGGTTTTTCAAACTTCAGCCATCTAGAAGGTCATATTGGACTCGCAAGGTGGAGAAGATAAAGAGGAGAATGCATTTCAACACCTACCATTATCTTCTTTTGAATTATTGTAATTTCAAGCCCACCAATGTTGAAAAAATGCATTAATAATCAGAAAATGAATGTATAGTATCATTATATCTTGCCTATAAATAGATGCTTGAAGTTGTAAGGAAGATACACAAGAAATACATAAGAAATACATGCTTTAGTTTTCATTACAATTCTATATCTTTGCTTTAGCTTCTTAAGTTTTAGTTCTTTCTTTTTCTTTATCTCCTTGTTTTATATTCCATCCTTCAAGTTATGGTTTTCATTTCCCTTCCTCAATATCAAGTAAGTTAATTTTATTATTTGTTATTTACTTTTATAATCAAAGTTTTAGTAAATTTAATATTAGCTTTCATTGTTAAAAATTATCATGGAAGCTTAATCTTTTAAAATCAACTCAAGGAATTTAATTTTTCTTTATGTTAACTTTGCGTTCTTGCTCTTAATATTTTGATTGAAGATAATTACTTTTCTTTGTTTCTCAAGCACTTATGATGGTAGATTATTTAAGTGTATAACCGATTGGTATATAATTAAACAATCTATAATCTAAACTGATGTTGGTTGGTTAATCAATAATCAAGTTGAGAACAAAGATTAAGTTACTAAATAAGAGATTTCTATTTAGTTTCTTAACTCAATCAAATTATGGTTTTAAAGTTATTTTAGTAATTAATAAGAATATATCGATTGATTATTCTTATTAGTTCATTAATTCAATTCTAGAAGATTTTCTAGAATATAATCATTTAGGGATTCCAAATGATTCAAGATTGAGAAAATTAATTATATTTAATCATATTTGTGATCAATGATTAGTTAACTAAAGATTTATTAATTCCTTGGGTTGGTTGTTTCTAAATTTGATTATTCTTACTCATAAATTTACTTTTTTGCACTATCATATAATCACTTAATTTTCCTTTCAAGCTCAATACAAACCCCCCCTTTATTATAACTAAATTGAGTGTAACTAATTGAACTAAGGTCATCGAGAGACGACTAAGGTTGTTCACCTTATACTATATTAATTTAACTTTTTATTTGACCCGACAACGCCAGCGTGTCAAATTTGGCGCCGTTACTGGGGACCTTTGGTCCTAATTATTTACATTCAATTATCTAATATATTTTTCATTTTTGTTGTAGGTGTGTTGAAGATATTCAGGTTTGGTTGAATATGAGCATATAAAAAAAATTGAAAAAAAAATTCCACTTTATTATATTCTTATTTATTCTCTAGTAATCTCATTTTTTTAACCATTAAAAAAAATATAAATATAAAAAAAATCTTTAAATTTTTAAACATATGTTCTAAGCATTTCATAATTAAAATGATAACTTTTTCCTTTTATTACATAGTTGTAGTATTTTGTTACAATATATGTAGATGTATTATGTATGACTAGATCTAATCCCGAACCACTATATTCTTTTGATCCTGAAATAGATAGAACATTTCATCAATTAGTTAGATCATCTAAGAAACTATTAAATAATAATAATAATAATAATAATAATAATAATAATAATAATAATAATAATAATACTCTACCTAATAGCATAAATAGTGAAACTAAACCTTCAACTTCTGAGTATTTGCATAACATGGCTGAAAAGACATAAAAGAACTAGCTACACCAGATGTCACTAATCAAACATCATGCATCTTATATCCTGAGGAAGATGTTCCTTTTGTGCTTAAAACTGGTTTAGTTCATTTGTTACCAAAGTTTCATGGTCGTGCAGGTGAAGATCCTCATAAACACTTAAAAGCATTTCATATCCTTTGCTCTACCATGAAACCTGAAGGGGTTTCAGAAGAACATGTAAAACTTAAAGCTTTTCCTTTCTCCCTAGCAGATATCGCTGAGGATTGGTTATTTTACCTTCCTCCTGGCTCTATTACAAGTTGGGATGACCTAAAGAAAATGTTTCTTGAAAAAATTTTCCCCGCTTCAAGAACTTCCTCAATTAGAAAAGAAATATGTGGCATCCGGCAACATGACCGGGAAAATCTTTATGAATACTGGGAAAGATTTAAAAGATTGTGTGCTAGTTGTCCCCATCACCAAATTACGGATCAACTTCTCATACAATATTTCTATGAAGGTTTTAATCCAATGGATAGAACTTTGGTTGATGCAGCTAGTGGTGGTGCTTTGCAAAATAAAACTACAAATGCAGCAAAAACTTTAATTGAGAACATGGCTGCTAATGCTTAACAACATGCCACTAGAAATAATTTTGTAGTAATTAGAGGAGTCCATGAAATTGAAACTACTAATGATAGAGATAAAAAATGGGAAAGTAAATTTGTTGAACTAGCAACACTTATGAAAAATATTATTGTGTCTCAAAAACAACAACCTGTAACCCCTGCTAAGGTATGTTCTATCTGTACTTCATCGGATCATTATACCGATTGTTGTCCTTCACTGCAGGAAGCTAAAATTCCCGATGAAAATCCTCAAGTATGTGCTGCTAACTTATACAATAACAGACCGCCACAACAACAAAATAATTATGATCTTTCTTCTAACAGATATAATCTTGGTTGGAGGAATCACCCTAATTTAAGATGGGGTAATTCCTCACAACAACCTCATGCACCTTTTCAGGAAAATACTGGACCAAGCAGACTATATCAACCTCCTCATGTACAACAACAAGCTACACAAATAGCTGCACCTTCCACTGAGAAATCAAATTTGGAGGAATTGATGAAGCAAATGTCAGTAGATAATCTGAACTTCCAAAAAAGAACTGAGGCTATAATTCAGACTCTTGAAAATCAGATTGGTCAATTGGCTACATCTTTAAACCATTTGCAGTCTCAAGGTTCAGATAAGTTGCCCGCTCAGACAATTGTCAATCCTAAAAATGTAAGTGCAATTACTTTAAGATTTGGTAAAGCTATCCATGGACCAGAAAAACAACAACAAACTGAAAATACTATTATCACAGAAAAACATGTAGAAGAAGTTTTAGATAGTTCAAGTAATAATAGTAATGATATATCTCTTACAAATCCTTCTTCTGCAGCTGGTCCTGATAAGCAACATATCCCTCTTCCATTTCCACAAAGACAAAAATCTATACAAAATAAGAAAATGGATGAGGAGATCTTGGAAACATTTAGAAAAGTAGAGGTAAATATACCTTTATTAGAAGCCATCAAGCAAATCCCAAGATATGCCAAATTCCTTAAAGAACTATGCACTAATAAAAGAAGACTAAAAGGCAATGAAAGGATTAATATAAGTAGAAATGTGTCTGCATTAATTGAAAAACCTTTGTCACATATACCAGAAAAATGTAAAGACCCTGGGACGTTTACCATTCCATGCATAATAGGCAATAACAAATTTGAAAATGCCATGCTAGACTTAGGTGCATCTATTAATGTTATGCCTATGACTGTATTTACTTCACTTTCCCTTGGACCTTTGCAAACTACAGGTGTGGTTATACAATTAGCAAATCGAAGCTCTGCACATCCTGCAGGAATTATTGAAGATGTCCTTGTTAAAGTTAATAATTTAATTTTTCCTGCAGATTTTTATGTTCTAGATATGGAAAGTGAGAATTCCACCAATAAAGCTCCAATAATTTTAGGAAGACCATTCTTAAAAACAGCTAGAACAAAGATAGATGTGCATGCAGGAACACTTTCTATGGAATTTAGAGATAGTGTGGTTAGATTCAACATTTTAGATGCTATGAAGCATCCTACTGAGGATCATTCTGTTTTTCAAATTGACTTAATAACTGATTTAGTTGAGGATAATATTATTAAGTTGTCTGATGATGTTAATTTTCCTGTATTGTCTGATTTTTATGATTCATTTGTTTGTGATTCATGCATGGATTCTCATCAATGCAATGTGTGTGCTGAAATTGAGAAATATTTACTTAATGATAATAATGATCCAAACTCCCTTAAAACAGAAAATATAGTTCTAGATGTTGTTTCAAAAGAATCAGAGTGTGATAATTTGATTAAAGTAGTTACAAATACATCTGATTATGTTGAAGTACAAGTTGCTGAGACAAATTCAACCAATTTGATTCCTTCAATAATACAGCCTCCTATGTTAGAGTTAAAACCTCTTCCTGAACATTTAAAGTATGCATATTTAGAGGAAGATAAGAATCTTCCAGTGATTATTTCTAACAAATTAAATGTTGATCAAGAAACAAGGTTGTTGCAGATTATTAAGAAGCATAAGAAAGCAATTGGTTGGACTTTGGCAGATATCCCAGGTATTAGCCCTTCCATGTGTATGCATAGAATTCTATTAGAGGAAGAAGTTAAACCAGTAAGGCAAGCACAAAGAAGACTTAATCCTCAGATCCTTGATGTAGTTAAAAAAGAGGTAACAAAATTATTACAAGCTGGCATTATTTACCCTGTATCAGATAGCACTTGGGTCAGCCCTGTACAAGTGGTTCCCAAGAAGTCTGGAATCACAGTGGTTAAAAATGAAAATGATGAACTAATTCCTACCAGAATCCAAAATAGTTGGCTAGTATGCATTGATTACAGGAAACTTAACAAAGCAACTCGAAAGGATCACTTTCCTTTACCTTTCATTGATCAAATGTTGGAACGACTGGCAGGTAAGTCACATTACTGCTTTCTAGATGGATTTTCAGGTTACTTCCAAATTTATATTGCACCAGAAGATCAAGAAAAAACAACATTTACATGTCCTTTTGGCACTTTTGCTTATAGGAGGATGCCTTTTGGCTTATGCAATGCCCCTGGTACCTTTCAACGATGCATGATTAGTATCTTTGCTGATTTTCTTGAAAATTGCATGGAAGTATTTATGGATGATTTCACAGTATATGGTTCATCATTTGATGCTTGCTTAAATAGTCTAGATAAAGTATTATATAGATGCATTGAAACTAACCTTGTTCTTAATTATGAGAAATGTCACTTCATGGTAGAAGAAGGAATAGTTTTAGGCCATGTGATATCTAAAAAAGGCATAGAAGTAGATCCTGCAAAAATTACTGTAATTTCTCAATTACCTTATCCCTCTTGTGTGCGAGATATTCGTTCTTTTCTTGGTCATGCAGGTTTTTATAGAAGGTTTATAAAAAACTTCAGTAAGATAGCCCTTCCGTTGTCTAACTTACTACAAAAAAATATAACATTTGACTTTAATGACAAATGTAAAGAGGCTTTTGAATGCTTAAAGAAAGCTTTAACTACCGCTCCTATCATTCAGGCACCAGATTGGTCACTTCCATTTGAACTTATATGTGATGCATCAAATTATGCATTAGGAGCTGTTCTTGCTCAAAGAGTAGGTAAAGTACAACATGTTATTTACTATGCCTTACGAACTTTGGATACTGCATAAATAAACTATACTACCACAGAAAAAGAACTACTTGCTATTGTGTTTACACTTGATAAATTTAGATCTTATTTGCTCGGTTCAAAAGTAGTTGTATTTTCAGATCATGCAGCATTAAAGTTCCTTTTAAAGAAACCAGATGCAAAACCAAGATTGATCAGGTGGATGTTGCTGCTCCAAGAATTTGATATTGAAATTAGGGATAAAATTGGAGCAGAAAATTTGGTGGCTGATCACTTAAGCAGAATTGAAAAAGAACTTGACCCAATTTCCATTAAAGATGATTTTCTTGATGAACAACTTATGGGAATACATGATTCCACTCCATGGTTTGCTGATTTGGTAAACTACTTAGTTGCTTCTGTTACTCCCATACATGCATCTAAACAACAAATAATAAAACTAAAAAGTGATTCTAAATACTATGTTTGGGATGATCCTTACTTATGGAAACTTTGTAGTGATCAAATCATTAAAAGGTGTGTACCTGAAAATGAAATTCATTCCATTCTTAGATTTTGTCATACATATGCATGTGGAGGACATTTTGGACCTCAACGTACAGCAAGGAAAGTATTAGAATCTGGTTTGTATTGGCCAACAATTTTTCGTGACGCATATATGTTTTGTAAATCTTGCGAACGATGTCAAAGAATGGGAAACATATCTCGCAGAAATGAGATGCCTCAACAACCCATGTTATTTTGTGAAATTTTTTATGTTTGGGGCATAGATTTCATGGGGCCTTTTCCTGTATCTTTTGGTTTTGTTTATATACTACTTGCGGTCGATTATGTGTCTAAATGGGTTGAATCTAAAGCTACTCGAACTGATGATTCTAAAGTTGTTGCAGATTTTGTTAAATCACACATATTTTGCAGGTTTGGTGTTCCTAAAGCCATTATTAGTGATCAAGGATCACATTTTTGCAACCGTAAAATGGAGTCCCTTCTTAAAAAATATGGAGTTATGCATAAGGTTTCAACACCTTATCACCCCCAAACAAATGGGCAAGCTGAAGTGTCCAATCGGGAATTAAAAATGATCCTTCAAAAAATAATACAACCAAATAGGAAAGATTGGAGCAAAAGGTTAGAAGATGCTCTTTGGGCTTATAGAACAGCTTATAAAACACCTATTGGAATGTCCCCCTATAGGATTGTTTTTGGAAAATCATGTCACTTACCTGTAGAAATTGAGCATAAAGCTTATTGGGCAGTAAAACAATGTAACCTGGACTTAAACGAGGCCGGTAAAGAAAGGAAACTCCAACTACAGGAACTAGAAGAAATTCGTTTGGAAGCTTATGAAAGTTCTAAAACCTATAAAGAAAAAGCCAAATCCTTTCATGACAAACAGGTCTTGAGAAAAAAATTTTCATTAGACAAAAAGTTTTATTGTACAACTCACGTCTAAAGCTCATATCTGGTAAGCTTCGCTCTAAATGGGCAGGCCCATTTGAAATAACTAATATCTTTCCTTATGGTGTGATTGAAATTTCAGATAAAGCGACAAACAAGGTTTTCAAGGTAAATGGGCACCGACTTAAACCTTTCTTTCAAGGGTTCCAAGAGCACATAGATACGGAGGTGTATTTGTGTGATGCCAAATATTTTGACTAATTTTTCCTAATAACAATATTTATAAAAAAATAACAAAAAATAATAAAAAATAAAAAATAAAAAAATAGATATCAGTTAATTACATCATCATTCTTTTCGGTGCTAACACTTATCTTAATCAGTATTACTATTATTGTTTTGGTATTATTATCATTTTCTTGCAGTAATTAAAAGGTCATCGTCAGGCTCGTGACGTTAAACAAGCGCTTGATAGAAGGCAACCTATCACCTTTTCACCTTCTTCATCTCTACTATTCTCTATAACCTCGTTTTCTATTCTCTCTTTTCTAAACAGCCACAACTTCAAAGTAATCTGACAATGGAACAAACCCTTGCAAAACTTAAGGAAAGATTCCCTACACTTCCACGCGATGTGATTGTAAAAATTTACAAAGCTCGAGTTCAAAGGTTAAAACTACTCACATATTTTGGCATTCTAGAGGATGTTCGTTAACTTATTGAAGCAAAGGTACGTCTCTCTGGTGAATTACATAAGTCCTATATAAAACATTTACCAGGTATGGGACGTAGTTCTTATTCTAAAAAACGAAGAGCTAAAAGGATGGGAGTTTGCCATAAGTGTGCAAGATGGAATTGTGATACACGTTGTAGGAACCCTGGAATGGTATCTATAAATTGGGAGGACAAAATTAAATTTATAAAGGATGGACTGAGTAAAGAGAACTTGGATAACTTAATCCAAACTCTTGAGACGCATCCATGTGGAACGGTTCAAGGAGTCCTTCTGAAATTATATGATCTATTCATTCAACAAAAAGAAAACTATAGCCTTGGGAATCTGGCGTTAAACGACCCTGTTTGCCAGTTTATAAGAAAACTGGATGGGTAGCAAAAACCTCGACTCATAGAAGGCGTTTAAGCCGTTACTGGACGTAAAACCAGAGGAAGATGTGAGCCATAATCACAACTACTGTACATATTTACTGTTGTTTTCAATGTTTTACTTTTCTGAATTCACTTTGACTTTTAAAATTACCTATTTTTATTTTCTTCAATCATGTCTTTTCAAATTTCTTCATTACCGTCATTTATTTTTATATAATAATAATTATGTAAACCTTTTATCTTTCATCAATTATTTCATCTTAGTTTTTATCTATATAAGGGCGCACAACTCTATATGAAAAACACAAAAAAAAAGATGAAAAAAATCAAATCCATTTGTGTGTTTGGTGGATCCAACAATGGTAATTGTAAGGATTACCTAATAGCAGCTACTAAGTTGGGAAAACTATTGGCTGTGAAAGAAATAAAGGTCTTGTATAGAGGAGGAGTACAGGGTTTGAGAGGCTCCATGGCACTATCTACACTAGTTGAAGGAAGCAACGTCTCTAGTATCATCCTACATCATGTTGGTATTACACCAGATATTGCTGTAGGAACTGAGGTAAAAGTTACAAGCCTCTATCAACGAATGGCTCGTATGGTTATAGGTGCTGAAGCCTTTATCGCACTTCCTGGAGGTTTTGGTACTTTTGAGGAAATATTTTGCATTTTATCATGGTGTAGCATGAACTTTCATAAAAAGCCATTAGGATTATTAAATATTAATGGTTTTTATGACAATTTGTTAATGTTTTTAGATAAAGCTGTGGAACAGGGCCTTATAACTCAAGATGATCGATCATTCATTCATGCTTCATCAGATGTAGATTAATTGATTGATATTTTGCAAAGCTTTTTACCCTAACCTCAACCCTTCTTGAAGCAAGATAAGGATCACACACACAAGCGAAAGAATCCAGAACCAGACACCACCCTTCGGTTATAACTTCTTTCTCACCTTTATCTATATTTTAAAAAATATATAAAAAAAAGAAAAAGAAAAAGAAAAAAATAGACTGTGGAAATCATATAAGACACTAAGGACAATGTCTTGAATAAGTGTGGGGGGGTCTGAGTTATATATATGGTCTGAGTTATATATATATATATTTTATTATTTTTTTTGTGAGGGATAGACAGAGTAAAGATTAATTTGGGAAAGTTGTATCTAAAGTCATAAAGATGCATCTTTGAGAACCAAAGTCTTGAGACGTATCCTTCACTATATAGTGTCAGTATCACTTTTGTTTAATTTTTTTTTAAAATAAAAAAAAAATAGTTTTTTTTTCTTTTCTTTCATGAGTACTTTTGTTGGGATGGGCTGAGTAAAGAGTCCAAACTCTTGAGACACATCCTCATAACAAATCTCACTCGGATTACCACAATCGTTTCACCTTCCTTATCAAAACCATTTTTCATAAAAAAATAAAAAATAAAAAAATAAAAAATAAAAATAAAAAAATAAAAACACACACACACACACATAGCCACTATATTTACTTTAGTGCCGCGCCTTTGCCTTTACCTTCACCCGAATCATTTCTATTCGACATCAACCATTCTGCAACCATAAACATCATCTTCATCATTCTTCAGCCGCCACACTTTGCCTTCATCCTTTTCTTTCAGATCGGAGCCACACCTCACCACTAGTCAATCATCAGGTTCTTTATTTTCTCTTAATGGATGATATAGCAGAGTCTTTCTATAGGCATACGAATGAATTAAGATGTATGTTATTGCTCTTGATGCTACTCATGGTTGTGTTGATGATATTTTTCTTATGGGTTCTAACACAAGGCCTATGAAACTGGGTTGTATGACACAATCAAATTGTTCAGTTATACTAATAATTTCACATGCAATTGAACTGACCAATTTGTTGTAGGTATCTTCGTTACTAAGCGCCCTTGAAAAAAAAAGTAGAGAGCAAGAAGCATAAGGAACCGGATCTTGACACCAATATTTGGTTATGATTTATTTTTCCTTTTTTGTTTCTTGTTCATAAAAAAAATCATCATTTCCAATTTTTTTTATTTTAAATTCTACATGTTTTTCACTAAATTTGTTTTTTTTTTTAAAAAAAATTGTCTAAGTAATGAGTAATTGCATCACCCTTGTCCAATATTTCATGACATGTTGTGAATAATTTCCTTGCATATTAATTTAATAAGTTGTTTGTGAAGATCAAATTGTATATGAATTGTGATAGATTGACCACCCTCGGTGAGATTTTGAGCTTAATTGGATGGATTATATTATGCCATCTTTCCTTTTTCTTGATTAACCCTTATTTATTAGTACTCTAGAACTTGACTTGTTTCTTTTTGATGTATTATGTCCCATGTGCATGCTTTGATGTGATTAAGGCCATTTTTTAACTAGCCACTAGCCATATGCCTTACCTTACATACTTTCCATTGTTACCCATGTTGAGCCTATATCCATTTCTTGATTCAGCCACATAATTTGCCAATAGCCCAAAAAAAAAATGATCACCTTTGCTTAGGAATTGATTAGGAGTTTTGGAATTACTATGAATAAAGATTCTTGATGATTGTGGAAATGTACCCAAGATATATATGTTGTTGTTTCATTGTTCAAAAAGAAAGTAAAAAAATAATTAAAAAAAAAGAAAAAAAAAGAAGAAAAAGAAGAAGTGGTGAATATATGTATGAAAATAATCAGGAGGATTTATTCTCATGTTTTATCCTCCATCATGTTTCATTTTGCTAAGTATTGAGTTAAAAAATGTACTTCCACAATCACTGAATCACTTACTCCATTGCTCTTTTTCAACCCTAAGTTTAGCCATACTATTTTATTTTATCTACCCTATATCACCTTGGCCCCATTACAACCTTAATAAAGTCCTTTTGATCTCTGCCTGCATATGTGTTCAAATATAGAAATTAGAAATTTGTCAAGCCTATGGTAGTGCTAATTTATTTGGGTGATTTCTGAGAGTATACACAAACCCAAGCAATTGAGATATAGAGAGCATAAAGAGAACATCTATCACATTGTCATCCACTCTTTGATTTGATCACTCAATTTGTGAAACTAGTATGTAATGCTTCTTATTCACACTTATCATGACCTCTTGATATAAGGGATGATGTGTATTACTTATTATTTTAGACTTCAAAAAAAAATCAATTTGAAAAAAAAAACCTTTTTCTGTTGTTTCTCATTTTAGTTTTTGGTTTGGTTTTGCCCTGGAGTGCAAAAGATTAAGTGTGGGGGAATTTGATAAATCAATTTTAATACACTTATTATAGTTTTACACTTGGGGTTTATTATATAATTACTATGTTTAATAATAGTATTTTAATTAAGTTTTATGTTGTTTAGTTAAATTGAAGTATTATGTATATATGTTTCAATTTTCGTTTTTTGTATGTATCTTGAGTATCTTGCCTTATTTTGGCCATAACTTGGGCTTTTATGATCCAAATGGGCTAATCTTGGAGCCCATGGAAAGCTAAGACAGAGGGCTACATCATGATGATCAAATTTGGTTATTTTGCATCTGGAAAAAATAAAGAAATGGAGCTTGAATCAATCAGCCCTCATGTGTCCCACCAGCATTGACATAGTTCACCAAAATACACATATCTAGATCTAGGTGTCCAAATGACCTTATTCTTGAGCCAAATTCTCAATAAGACAGAGATCTACAACTTTCATGTTGAAGGTTTTTCAAAATTCAGCCATCTAGAAGGTCATATTGGACTCGCAAGGTGGAGAAGATAAAGAGGAGAATGCATTTCAACACCTACCATTATCTTCTTTTGAATTATTGTAATTTCAAGCCCACCAATGTTGAAAAAATGCATTAATAATCAGAAAATGAATGTATAGTATCATTATATCTTGCCTATAAATAGATGCTTGAAGTTGTAAGGAAGATACACAAGAAATACATAAGAAATACATGCTTTAGTTTTCATTACAATTCTATATCTTTGCTTTAGCTTCTTAAGTTTTAGTTCTTTCTTTTTCTTTATCTCCTTGTTCTATATTCCATCCTTCAAGTTATGATTTTCATTTCCTTTCCTCAATATCAAGTAAGTTAATTTTATTATTTGTTTTTTTGCTTTTATAATCAAAGTTTTAGTAAATTTAATATTAGCTTTCATTGTTAAAAATTATCATGGAAGCTTAATCTTTTAAAATCAACTCAAGGAATTTAATTTTTCTTTATGTTAATTTTGAGTTCTTGCTCTTAATATTTTGATTGAAGATAATTACTTTTCTTTGTTTCTCAAGCACTTATGATGGTAGATTATTTAAGTGTATAACCGATTGGTATATAATTAAACAATCTATAATCTAAACTGATGTTGGTTGGTTAATCAATAATCAAGTTGAGAATAAAGATTAAGTTACTAAATAAGAGATTTCTATTTAGTTTCTTAACTCAATCAAATTATGGTTATTTTAGTAATTAATAAGAATATATCGATTGATTATTCTTATTAGTTCATTAATTCAATTCTAGAAGATTTTCTAGAATATAATCATTTAGGGATTCCAAATGATTCAAGATTGAGAAAATTAATTATATTTAATCATATTTGTGATCAATGATTAGTTAACTAAAGATTTATTAATTCCTTGGGTTGGTTGTTTCTAAATTTGATTATTCTTACTCATAAATTTACTTTTTTACACTATCATATAATCACTTAATTTTCCTTTCAAGCTCAACACAAACCCCCCCTTTATTATAACTAAATTGAGTGTAACTAATTGAACTAAGGTCCTCAAGAGACGACTAAGGTTGTTCACCTTATAATATATTAATTTAACTTTTTATTTGACCCGACAACGCCAGCGTGTCAATGGATCATGGTTCCCCGGGCTAGAAATAGCTAAACTTGAGGCTCTTATTGCATTTCAGAATGAAGGATTTTTCTGTCTTCACAACTATCCTGTATTAATTTCCATGTTTACCATACCTAGTACTTTTGAACGATACGTTCTAAGGAACAGTTAAAGGATGCTTGTCAAGGTCTATGATTGCTTCCCACGATATTCTCTTTCCTTCTGTTTCCACCTGACATTTCTTTTTCTTCTTTCACTCGACACCGAAAGACACTCTTACTAGATTTTCAAAGGAGACTCATGGCTGAAAGAGAGCAAGAAATTGAAAATTTCAGGAGTGAAGTTAATCAGCTAAGGAAGCAAGTGGCAGAGATGGCCAGACTTTTAGAGAAAAAGATTATAGAGGAGGAACCCTCTGCGGGTGTCAAGAATGGTCAACATTTGCCAACCATCCCACTCCACCTTCCTGGACTGACAAAAGACCAAATTCCCCCGTTCCATTACCAACAAGAGGATTGTGATTTACAAACGATGAACCCCTATATTTCACAGTCCTCCCAGTCGCCTGGGGCTCCTATCACAAGAATGTCTGCATCGGGAGATAAGGGGAAGAGAAAAGGGGATGCTAATTCAACTTCCTCTAACCAAAAAAGGGCCCAACCCAGACCAATAACATATACTTCCTTTCAACCTGCCAATCTCCTTACACCTTATATGGCCACCACTACCCCTAACCAAGGCTCTAATCTTTTCCCATTCCAACTCTACTTTCGTCCGTATATTCCTCAAACACCTTCCCATTCTCATTTGCCTGCTATTAAGTCCTCCCTTCCATAACCCTATCATCCCCCACTAGTACAAACTCAGCCACCTAATCCAGACCAAAGCACAATAAAACCCACTGGTAGTCGAACACCGATCCGGTTCGACCCCATTCCTATAACCTACACAGAACTTTTACCTCACCTTTTTCGTAATTTCCTTGCAGTACCCTGCCCACTGAAATCGATGGTTCCTCCTTACCCCAAAGGTTATAATCCTAACGCCCGATGTGATTACCATGCTGGAGCCTCGGGGCACTCTACTGAGGACTGTCATACCTTGAAATTCAAAGTGAGGGATCTGATTAAAGCCAAGTGGCTAGATTTCCAGGAAGGGAGTCCCAATAAAATCATAAACCCCAGGTCTAACCATGAGACTTCTGGGGTCAGTGTGGTAAAGAGGGACTAGGGGTGTAAAGAGGATGCATGCAAGTTTTTGTGAATCACACGCCAACTGGAGAGGTTCATGACCAGGAGACCACCTAGTTCCTTATGACTTTAAACTTCTGTTTCTATGACGTTTCAACCCAAACGCTATGCCTAAGGCTTTGGGATATTGTTATGTAATAAGGGCAAAAACATGTTTTTATCATTTTAAGTTTCTCTCAATAAATACGTGTCGAATTTCAAAATGCCTTTTCTTGCTTTCCTTATTTCCACCTTGAATCCTTTTCCCTTTATTTGCTTCTTTTTTCTCATTCACCATAAAAACCAAATAAATGCTGGTCTGAAAATAATCCTTCTAAGAACAATGAGATCCTAATTCCATTTCATAACTTTGACCACCCAGTCAATTGCGCTGACAAAAAGGGTAGCAGAGATAGAAGTTCCTTGGCCGAATTGAGTAGGATGTTTGGATAAGGGTCACCTAGCTCTGCCCAAAGGCAAGGTCAGCACACAGAATGAAGAGGACTCACAAACAACAGAAGACGTTACAAGCTCAGTCTGGTGATACAAAAGTCTACATGAATGAAGATAGTGCCACACTCTATAAATGGCATATCTACCCTTCAAAGAAATGTTAGCATTGATCGACGTGGATAACAAAAGCTTGCTAAGATGGTCAAGAAATACTCTCCAACAAAAAACAAAAAAAAACAAAAAAAAAGCAAAAAAAAAGAAATGATATAAAAAAGTCAAGGTTGGTGCCTTACACATATACCAATTAGGGCGAGCTGATTCATAGATCAAATTATCACTTTTCCACATGGGGGCATAAATGTTACCAAGCTAAGAACGCGGCAAAAAACAATGTTTCATCTGTGTCGTAATCAAAACCCCGACTTTAAGGGAATATAACTATTCCCACACCAGTGTAACCGAGGGATTGGTCTATTGTGATACCATTAATATCATATTTCTTTACCACATTGGTTAGGGGATAAAATAGCTAGACCATAACAAAGGTACCAAAGGGGTCATTCAAAAAAAAACCAAAACAAAAAAAATAATGAAAAAAAGACAATAACAAAAAAGAGAGGAAATAATGAACAAAAAGATAAAGGCTCGAAACGAGCCTCCTCATTGGTACTGAAAAGGGCTCGCCTTTGTTTCCTTGGATACATGGTGTTAGGGGTAAATTTTCCTATCTGAAGTAACATCTATTCCCCCACAGGATGAGACCAAATTGAGAAAGATCAAATAAGCTCATTGGCAATCAGCTTAAACCTTTGTTGTGAGGGACACAACCTTAATAAACAAAAAAAAAGAAAGAAAAAAGAAAGAAAAAAAAGAGAGGCGTCACATGGAGAGAGAAGCTTACTAGGCTGAAAACCTGGAAGGGCAGCCTTGGCAAAAGTTAGAGCAACCTGGTAAGCTGAAAACCTGAATAAGCGGCTCAGGCAATCAATTGGGATCAAGATTTTGGCCAAGTAATCGTAGTCCGATTACCTTTTCAGAAGCAGAGTCAAGTGGTGAATTCAGAGTCATGATGTGGGATTGAGATATGCTTTGTTCTCAGTAGTTCACTAGAAGATCTGTAAAATCATTCCTACTCTACCCAATTATTAATATTTCCTATATGTCTTCACTTGCTTTTTTTGGTTTCCTTTTTTCCACACTTACCCGACTTGTAAATACAATCTCACCTATTTTTGACACGTATTTATTGTGATTTTCCATGATTTGATAAGACATATGTTTTCCCTTAATATATAAAAATGAGAAGGTAATGAAAATTTAAAGTCATGAGGACAAGATGTTCCTGTTACTTGATCCCGCCTCAAGCAATCATTGTGAAGATTGGGCCTGACACATTTCCAAAGCTAGGGTTGTTTCATTTGCTCTGTTTCAGTCATGAGTCACTTCGAATCTATAAAGATTGTGTTTTTGCGGTAAGTCTTTTCAAGTTCCAATTTGTTTTGCACCACTAACCTTTCTTGCAGGATAATGTAATAAGTAGATGTGTCAAGCTTTAACTGCCAAAACTGGTACTTTCCAGGTGTATGTCCATCAGTCTCCAAAGCTCACTCTCACCCTTACTCATTGAAGTAGGTTATCCTCGAGTTTCTTCTTATAACCCACCCAAATCATTGGACAAAACACCCTTCTATGGCCAAACATGACACCTTTCTGGGTTTCCATTTTACTTTGAGATTTCCATGAAGTCCATCAATACCTTGTAGTCGAAGCCGGCGTCTTCTCAAGGTTTCTGTCTTGTTCATGAAGCATGTTAGGGGTCACATCTCCAAGAAATCAATTTGGTATATTCTAGAACCTGGTTAATTTGGACGGGACGCCCTATTAACCCCCAAATCTTTCAAACCTGGGACTTTACCTCCCAAGTCTGTCATTCCTCACCTCCAGATCTTTTGTCGGCCAAAGGGCAATGTCCTGAAGGTTTGAACTAAGGCATCCCCATAGATTTCTTCTGTCCTGGTCAAGGAGTAGTTTCCCCTAGGACTCTTTCAATTGTGTTAAACTGGGGCGTCGTCCCCCAGAACTTTTCTCTTTCAGTCCAGTGGCAGTACTCCTAAAACTTTCAGTTTTTCTAAACTGGTGCATCTCCCTAGATTTTTCTTCTATTTGAGAAGCAACACCCTTAGCTTCTCCAGTATCTCCAAAACTGGGGCATCACCCTAAATCTTTTCAGCCAAAGGCCAATCCCCGAAGTCCTCCCAATTTTCCAAACTGGGGCATCTCCCCATATCTCTATTCTCTTTCTGTCAAGGAGAAGCACCCCTAATTCCTTCAGGTAAATTTTCCGAAAATGGGCATCACCCTAGGTCTCCCCTCTTTCAGTCAAAGGGTAGTTCTCCAAAAATCCTTTCAATCATACTCTAACTAAAGCATCTCCCTAGATTTCTCTTCCCTAAGAGACAATACACTGAACTCCCAAGCAACTCAAATTGGGGCATCCCCCAGATTTCTCTCCTCTGGTGGACCCACCATTCATCCCCAAAAGGAATACAGACTGAGAATTCCTCTCGAGGAAAAGCCACCAAATGAACTTTTTTTAAAAAAAAAAAACCTCCTAATCAGATTTAGGAAAACCTGTTTATACCCAATAGAATTACCTTTTCGACAGAACCACAGAGATCAAAGGCCACGCCTTCCTTCCCCAAGAGGAAAACACTTTCCCCAGTGGAGTTACCCTCATTAAAATGTCCCAAACTAGGACATCCATCAGATTTTTCTCCTCCGACGAGCTTGCCATGCATTCCCCAATGGAACCATAATCGCCAAAGCCAGCACCTTTCAAGGTTTCTTCTTCCATCAGGTACCTTCAAAGTCTCATTCTTAACTGTTAAAGTCGCTATCTCTCAATTTTTCTTCCCCAGTAAAACTACACTTCCCAGACAAATTAAACTGGGGCATCTCCCTAGATTTCTTTTGTTCTAGCCATTCCCCAAGATTCCTTCAAACCATCTCAAACTGGGGTATCACCCCAGGTTCACCCTCTTTCAATCAAAGAGTAATTCCCCAAGATTCCTTCTCAACCATCTCAAACTAGGGGCATCACCCCAGGATCACTCTCTTTCAGTCAAAGAGCAATTCTCTCAATCATGTCAAACTAGGACATCACCCCGAGCCTTTAGGACCAGTGAGTTAATTTGGACGAGACGTCCTGTTAGCTCCCCCAACCTTTACATTTCCTGCCACCAGTGAGTTAATTTGGACGAGACGTCCTGTTAGCTCCCCCAAATCCTTATCTTTCCAGCCGCCTATCAAGGCATCCTTTACTTTCCAGCTGCCTATCAAGGCATCCTTTATTTTCCAGCCGCCTATCAAGGCATCCTTTACTTTCCAGCCACCTATCAAGGCATCCTTTACTTTCCAGCCGCCTATCAAGGCATCCTTTACTTTCCAGCCGCCTATCAAGGCATCCTTTACTTTTCAGCCGCCTATCAAGGCATCCTTTACTTTCCAGCCGCCTATCAAGGCATCTTTTACTTTCCAGCCGCCTATCAAGGCATCCTTTACTTTCCAGCCGCCTATCAAGGCATCCTTTATCTTCCAGCCGCCTATCAAGGCATCCTTTATTTTCCAGCCGCCTATCAAGGCATCCTTTATCTTCCAGTCGCCTATCAAGGCATCCCTTATCTTCCAGCCGCCTATCAAGGCATCCTTTACTTTCCAGTCGCCTATTAAGGCATCCTTTATTTTCCTGTCCACCTATTCAGGCACCCCTTTACTTTCCGTCCGTCTATGCAGGCACCCTTTACCTTCCAGTCTACCGGGGGTCAATCCCGATCTTCTCACTTCCTGTCCATTTGAAAACAATTTTTCCCGGTCAATTCAGAGTTCAAAAAAAAAGAAAAAAAGAAAAAAAAGAAAAAAAGAAAGAAAAAAAGAAAAAAAGAAAAATTGAGAGGAGAGAAAAAGAGAAACAGAAGTGGAGAATGCTCATTTTTTAAGAAAAAGAGGTCACACTAACTCATGATTGCCCACACCATCAGTTGCCATACCGATCAAGAGGTCCCACTTGGCCCCCTACATCGGTGTTCATATCTTTACTTCCTTTTCACTTTAAAAACACAGAAGCTTCGTGTTTCTTTTGTGAAAAAGAAGTAAAGAGGGGCATCTGTGAACACCTCTTTTGGTCCGGTCCAAGTGGAATGATTCTTTTTATACTTAATTCCAATTCAGAATGGTCAAATCTGAATAGAATAACTCAAAAATGATCAGATCCAAGCAAAATGACTATGATGGAAGCATTTCCGAGTGGAATATAGACCTGTTGGAGGCAAATCCGAGTAGAATTACTCAGATTGGAGCATTTCCGAGTGGAATATAGACCTGTTGGAGGCAAATCCGAGTGAAATGACTTAGATTGGAGCAAATCCGAATGAAATAACTTAAAGAATGATCAAATCCGAGTGAAATGACTCAGATTGGAGCATTGCCGAGTGGTGTATGTCCCTGTTGAAGAGAAATCCGAGTGAAATGACTCAGATTGGAGCAAATCCGAATGAAATGACTCAAAAAGGATCAAATCCGAGTAGAATTACTCAGAATGAGTCAGTTCTGAGTGAAATGCTTCCCTGTTGAAGGTGAATCCGAGTGAGAGCTTTCTAATTGCAACAAATCCGAGTGAAATATAGCCCTATTGAAGTTAAATCTGAATGAAAGCTTCTGATTGATACTGATCTGAGTGAAAACAAGTCTGAGTGAATTAAAATCCGACTCGGGGTGTACATGGAAGAGCAGATTCTGATTGAAAAAAAGTCTTTCCGAGTAAAAATTGCCAAATGCTGAGTAAGGAATAAACCGGGTCCGAGTGAACATCCAAGGGTTAGATTCCGAGTAGTCAGATTCTGACTGGAAGAAGAGTACGACTCAGTCTATCTTCTGAGAGGAAAGAGAACCGAGTCCGAGTGAATATTTGCCGAGTGAGCCATTTCACAATCATTTTCATGTCCTTTTCAGTCAGATTTCCGAGCCAATCTTCACTCATCCTTCAAATACCGAATCCCCTCCTTTTTAACCCAGAATCTGAGTGATCCTTTACCCATTCCCGAGTCAATTTTTACCAATTTCCGAGTCATTATTCTTACCTAATTCTGAGTCATCTTGAATCAGTTCTGAGTCAATCTTCGATCGGTTTTTGAGTGACACTTTTCACCCATTCTGTGTCATCCCTCCTCAAGCCAATTACCGAGCCCACTTCCACCAATTTCCGAGCCATACTTAAACCTTTCCCGACCCTTTTAGCCAACATCACCAAGCCCATTTTCACCAAATCCGAGTCATCATTTTCCCCCAAAACTCACCCAGATTCCGAGTCACTCTTTTAACCATTTCTGAGACCCTTTCCACTCAACCTCCGAGTCGATTTTTACCCATTTTAGTCGGTTCCGAGTTACTTGTCACTCAGTTCTGATTGAATGTTTCACAGCAGCCTTACACCGATTGCATAGGAGGGCTCCTCCAGAAGAATTCTCACTCGGAAAGGAGTATTTCACTCGGCTTACAATTGGAAATACTTCATTCCACTCGGAATTAACTCCCAATGTGGATGAATGCTGACTGAGAGGCTGATCCGAGTCATTTTCACTCGGAATTCTACCATTCTCACTCGGATTTCCATCATTTTCACTCGGAATTCTACCATTTTCTCTCGGATTTCCACCATCCTCTCGGATTTCCACCATCCTCTCTTGGATATCCACCCGGCTCCCCCTATTCGCCCGTGCTGACTTGGATTCCACCACCCAAGTAGATCCAGGAATCCTGGGGGTGGCAGACAGGGGCGGAAGTGGAGGAATTAAAAAATTCCCACCAGCCGTTGTCCCCCACTTCACTCTGAATGGAAGTGTGAGCTGGCTTTCCACTCTGAGTGGAAACCTGAGCTGGCCTTCCACTCGGACAAGCCTATAAATGGGCAAGGGCTGAAGCTAAGAAGGGGGGAAGGCATTCATTCAAAGGAGAAGCTTTCACTGGAGAGGGGGAAGCATTGGAGAAGAAAGAGAGCTCTTTAAAAAAACTCCACTGTCCCTCTCCTCAAAAACCATGCAGCCCTCCTTTTCCTCCACCAACACAAAGCCCCTCACCATCAGAACACCGTCCCACACCCTCTCCTCAAACCAACAGCTTTAATCCCTTTTCTCTTCACGGTACAGCCCCTCTCCTCACCAACATCACTCGGGTTCTCAACCTTCACCCAGTATTCTACTTTCCATTCGGTTTTTACCCTTTCCACTCAGTTTTTACCATTTCTACTCAGTTTTTCCCATTTTCACTCGGTTTTTTTCCATTTTCACTCAGTTTTTCCATTTTTCACTCGGTTTTCTCTTCTCCCACTCAGTTTTCGCTCATTTTCCCCTCTCCTCTTTGAACTTACTATTTCCCTTTCTCTTTTGTAGCTTCTGCTACCTTCCCTCTTTTGCTTCGTAATAAAAATAATAAAAGGAAATGGATGTTTCATGGATTTTCTTTCAAGTCTAAATAAAATCGAAAAAGAAACAAATCATTTTTAGTCAGTGTCATATGGAAAATACTTCCGTCTACACAGTCTCTATAGGATCCATACACGTGCGAAGAACTTCGTCTTGTATGGATTCTTCACCAAAATGATGCCCATCAATTTTTTCCTAATCTTTTCCTAAAAAGAAACATTTAAAGAACTACGTGACCCTGATTTCTCGAAAGCTCGAGAATACATAGGAGCAGGAAATAGTTCCTGTCGGGCCCATCTTTCTTTATTTAATTTTTAGAGTTTCCATTTTTGTCTTGCTATCAAAAGAATGAGCGAGATTAATTTAGACGAGACGTCTTGTTAATCTCATATTTTTGTAGTATTTCTTTAAAAGAAGGAGCGAGGTTAATTTGGACGAGACGTCCTGTTAATCTTATATCTTTTTTTTAAATATTTTTTTTAAAAAAAGGCAGAGCGAGATTAATTTGGACGAGACGTCCTGTTGATCTTATGTAAATATTCTGTGTTTATTTTTTGTTTATTTTTGTATATTTTGTCATCTCGTATATTTTCTTTTCACGAAGAAGTTAAAATAATTAATGAGTTAATTATAATGTGCGCTATTAAATTGAGGTAACCGTTTTTATAATGGACAGTTGTGAGGTGCTAATACCTTCCTCACCTGTAATCAGACTCCCGAATCATGGAATTTCATTTTTATAACCAGTGCTTTAATGAAAGGTTTTTTCCAGTATTTTATCCTAAAAAAATATTAGTGGCGACTCCCTGTTTATTTTTTTAAATCGTTTTGAGGGTCGGTCGCGCCGCCGCGATCCCGGTCGCGACAATGGGATGGTCGAATCAAAGGTCAAAAATGTGACCATAAAGCTCACCAACGCCCAGCTTGCTGAAATTTCTCTGCTGCCACTAAACGATGCTGAGTTTGATGGTGGAGACCCTAAGGATGAATGGGGTTTCAATGCTCTTACTGCCCGTCAATCATTGTGGAAGGCTGATCGCCCCAGGAGCAACCACAAATTGGTAGGACACTTGACCATGAACAACCGCCTCCTACACTTTTTCTTGGTCAAGATGTTGGTTCCCCGTGGCGGGAACTATACTTTGGTGGAAGAGGATGATGTCCTCTTGATGTGGGCTATACTGAACCATAAAGAAATCAACTGGGTTCAAATGGTCAAGCTTCACATACGCCACGCAAAGGACCAACAAAAGCTTCCATACGCCATTCTACTCACCAAAATCTTCAAACACTGCGGAGTGGACTTGGCTGGAGAGCTGTCAAAAAAAGTGCCTTCAAAAGCATGCATTGGCACTCATCACCTCACTAAGATGGCTCTTGTTTTTCTACACGGAGCATGGTACTCACGAATGGAAGGCTATCATGCCAACATTCCCTTTGAAGCTCCTGCTGATGATGAGCCCGTTCCTCCTCCTCCTCCTACACCTCAAGCCTTTTCATCTGCCCCTGCTGACCCATTTGCATCGCTCTATGCTCACCTTGACCGCCGCTTCGATCGCCTCGAAAATTCCCTTCAAGAATTTTCAATGACTGAGCAACAACATTTTGAGATGATACAACAACGTTATGAAGAGCTGTCCCATCAAGTCTCCGAACTTAGATTTTTCAACCCGGATAATTAGATCCATTTTATGCTTTAATCATTATGTTTTCTTAGTTTATGCATCAGTTTTATCATTTCCTTGATTGTACTTTCCCTTAAATTATCATGAATAAAATCTGTCTTTCCATGATTTTAATTGCCTTATTATTTTTAATGATTCCAAAGGGGGAGAAGCAATAGTTATTGTTCATCTATTCTTCTGCTTAAATGATAAACTGTTTTAATTATCTCCAAGGCATTAATTCCTAAAGATAGGGGGAGACTTTTAAGAGATAAGAGATTTACTTGTATAAGTGATAACTTTTAACAGATAAGAGTTTCTTGAAAAGATAAGTGATAATCTGATTTTAGAGATAAGGAAAAATTCAAATGTTTTTGCAGATACAAAATTAGAGATAATTGTTGTTTAAACTAACAACCCTCAAGAGATAAACATGGTTGTCATCATCAAAAAAGGGGAGAATGTGTTTGAATGTGATAACAGGTACAAGGATTTTGATAATGACAAAACACTCTTGAAGAAATTCTTGCAAAAACAAAGACATGGAATCAGACCGAGAAACAGTGTGAAGGTAATCGATTAGGAAGCCCAGTCTAATCGATTAGGGTGATTCTGTTTTTGGAACAACTACAACAGGACATAAGCTAATCGATTATAGCAATTAAAATAATCGATTAAAGAGCTACTAGAATTACAGTAATCGATTACACACATGACAGAATCGATTACCAAAATTAAAAATGGCATTAAAAGCATCAGGTATAAAGGCTAATCGATTAAGGAAATTCATCCAATCGATTAGAAGGCTACTGGAAGTAAGCTAATCGATTACCAGGACTATATAATCGATTACGTAGCTGTGAAGCCAAATTAAATGCATCAGGTATCATCCCTAATCGATTACAGGCCAAGAAATAATCGATTAGAAGCCCTCTGACTTGAAGCTAATCGATTACACATAAAGGGATAATCGATTACAACACGATCTGGAATGAAAAATTCAAAGTGTAATCGATTACAGCTAGAGGTGTAATCGATTACGATAGTGGGAAAACACATATTAGTGGGAAACAAGCACATGTCTCCACCATTTCTTCAGACCCCCACTGTGTGCAACGGCTAGGAAGAAGAAAGGAACTCCTCAAGCTCTCAAATGGCTCTATAAATTCAAGAGGAACTTAAGCACAAAACACATAACTAGAAGCTATCATTCTTCACTTGTTCTTGTGCTTAGTAAGCCATCTTTCTTGTATATTCTGAGTTTAAATTTGTACATCATCTCATCTTGAGAGTTAGAACTTGTATGATCTTTCACCTGTACATCTACTCTATTAAGAGAGTCATTTCCTTGTAAACACTTCATCAAACATAAAGGTTTTCACTCTAGGATTGAGTGGTCACAAAGGTTGGGGTTCAACCTTTGGGTATTGAGAGTTTGAGAGATTGGGTGGGTTACCCTTTGCTAGTGAGGATTGAGTTCTTGAGTGTGGGACACTAGGAAGCTGTAATTTCTCATAGCTTGTATCTCTAAACTTCAATAGTGGAAATCCTCTAAGTGGGTTGCTTAGAGGCGAGACGTACACCGGTGTTGGTGGAACTCGTTATATTGGTTTGCAAGCTCCTCTCCCTTACTCTTTTACTTCCATATACTGCAATTAGTTGATTTGTGTTGATTGATTGTGAATTGCATACTTGAGCTTATCTAATTTGATATATTTCAAATACTGCCCACCAAGTGTTTGTTAAATTGCTTCAGCTATATTTATCCTTGTGGTGCATTGCATACTATCTTTAACTTGATTTCACTTGCATATTCTTGTAAACTTGGATATAAAAATCAAGTTCAAAGGCATTCTAATCAAATTTTTAAAACTCAATTCATCCCCCCTCTTGAGTATTGAGGCCACTTGAACAACAATCACCAATTTTACTGGTACTAAACCATTATCGCCCATATGTAGCACTAGTTACCCCGTGACTTGCGGATCAATAACATGGCCTTACTTGCCAAAAGTGCTACGGGCCCCTCCCGAACACACATCGAGAGAGTCGCGCCCAATCAGACACCGAGGTAACTTGCTCATCACAGAGCCGCCCGCCCACTGGGCCTGCCACATAGGGTGCCTCATCACCAAACTATGGACAGCTTCGTGATTCCCCGAATCACTAGGGAACAACAATAATTTACATGTACACTGGGTCGCCCTTCCATTGGGCCTGCCTATTGGAACCCCTAACATTCCACATAAACAACGTATGATATGCCATGGATGCAAATGTCAATCAATGCATTCTTACACTATACATCCTATCATGCCACTCATCAATCATCATCATCATCACCAACACCACCATATAATTCTTAGTGGATTTTATCATTGTTGGTTATAGCCATTTTTTCAAGATTTAAGTGTGGCATTTCATATCAACATACTTATATCATACATGTAAGTCAATACTTGCAACATTCACAATGGCATCATAAGCATCAACAACATTCAATAATCTTTCATCATATTAAAGGTATACTTAGCATCCTTATTCATCTTTGCTTATCAATAACATCACCATATAATTCTCAGTGGATTTTCATCTTCTTGATTAATAACCATTGTTCATACACTAATATGGCATTCACAACAATTCACTAATATAATTTTAGACCACACATACAAGATCACACTTGTATCAAACACAATGGTATTCAACAAATCATCAATACTAACAATCATCCTTTTATTCAAGGAAATGATCAACATATATCATCCATCAATATTAATTATCAATATCATCTCTGATTCATCGATTTACCACAAACATATTGTCATACAACTGTCCTCATATTAGTTTCATCATTAACAAGGTGTGTCTTACACCCATATCATTTACTTTTCATCATTTGATATTATCAATGGTGGAACTTTCATGTTTTCATAACATGTCTTAGGCACACACTCATATCATCCCAATTCAATATCAAACAACACCAAGGTGCACCACAATCATATACCCTTAATACACTCACATGGTTTTGTAAAATAAAACAAGTTTTAGGTAAGATTAATCTCATGGAAACTTCAAGATTAGGGTGTATGAGGGACATGACAATATCATTCTGTTCTGATTGCTAAAACATGTTTAAAATGTGTGCAATCTAATGCATAAACATGCAGTGACTCAACCATATCAAACAACCTCAAAACATAGTGAAAATTGGCCAAAAACACACTATGAATCGATTCAAGTAGGGCCATGTATTGATTCATGAGTGGCTAGAATCCTGACAACCCAAAATCAGGGCCATAAATCGATTGCCACTTACCAGGAGTCGATTCCCACGTTTCCAGGGGACCATGAATCGATTCCCACTTGATGTGAATGGATTCACATGATTCTAGAACACATCCAGGGGGAAACAACAGCCTTTGAATCGATTCCTAGAGACTTGTGAATCAATTAAGGAGCTGGAAAGGCCACTAAACATCATTTTTTTACTTAGGAAGCCTCATCCCATACCCCCATTCATCAATCCCAACATCAATCATGCTTAAAACATGCATTCTCATAGGATTTTAACTTAACAACCATGCATCTACACACACACATACTCCATCTTATCATGGATCATTCATCAAGAATTATATTATTCCCATCAAGGGATTCTAAAACTCCTATTACCATCCCATATACATATTTATATAATTCCCAAAGCCAATGAATTGCCAATCATTTCATTCAACAAATATAATTTATCTCATCATCTTAACATAGTCATGGCAAGGCAAGCATGGGTATAAGTTATATACATCAATCACCAATCATTCAACTTATGCAATTGAAATGTAAACTCCTCTCCTACCTCAAGAGAAGAATCACAACTTGAATGCTCCAATTGTTCTACTGTAAAATCCTAAAATTTTAAAATAAAGAATTAATTAAGAAAATTAATATTAAATAATGGGATGTGGATTATTTAATGTCCCAAGGTTGGTAATCACGTATTCTTGAGAGTCTCGCGTGATAAAGGAATTAGACGGGCGTTGAAAAGTGGAAAGTTAAGCCCTAGGTTCAATGGACCTTATGAGATTTTGGAGCGGATCGGTGATGTTACTTACCGGATTGCACTCCCTCCGCATCTCACGAATCTACACAATGTATTCCATGCGTCACAATTGAGGAAATATGTTTATTATCCTCTACATGTAATCCCTATTGATGATGTGGATGTACGGGACGACCTACCTATTCCTCCTGTTTCTGTTCGCATTGTTGAGCATTCCATGAAGAAAATACGGAACAAGTTGGTACCTTTGGTGAAGATCGCTTGGAAACATGGAAATGTGGAGACGTTCATATGGGAACATAAAGACGATATCAGAGAATGATACCCCGATGCATTCGAATCCGGTATGTTAAATTTCAAGGACAAAATTTTCTTTTTGGTGGGGTGGATTGTAACATTCCAAAATTTTAAATAAAGAATTAATTAAGAAAATTAATACTAAATAATGGGATGTGGATTATTTAATGTCCCAAAACATTGGAAATAATTAAATTAAGACTTTTGAGGACTGTTAGCAATTTATTGTGGCCTGATAAGCTGAAAATTAAGCCCAATTAAAATATGGGTGTCAGACCAAGTATCTCTAATTGAGATGATAGTGGTCAGGGCTATCGAGGATAATATTGGGAGTCCGAATATATATCTGGAATAATTTTTGGATAAAGTATTGAGCCCAAACAGAGATCCTGTTTGTCATAAAACAATGAAAGTTTAATGAGAGGATAAAATTTTAAAGGCAAAAACCTATTTCTCTCTTCTTATTTCCGTCAGCTCCTTGGTCCATTGTGGCAAATACTTTACTTCTTCTCATACTCTATCCTTCTCCTTTACTTTTATTTCTTCTTCTTTTCAAAAACCCTAGGCAAGGGTGGTGGTTCTTCTTCCTTCTTTATTTTTGTTCTTGAAGGATCTTGGAAGAGACTATTGGAGCTTGGACTCTCCTCCTCTCTACTCCTCTATTTTTATGTGGCTCTTCCCTCTCTTGGAAAACTCTCTTATTTCTTCTTTTGAGGTAAGATTCTTGTCATTTCTCAAGAGTATGAACCCTTAGTTATGCATTTTATGTTTGGGAGAGCAATGTTTGTAAGTGGGGTGTTTAATGGAAGCATTTAATGCATGAGCTCTGAGGTGGGTTGCCATAAATATGAGTTTTATGAGGGGTTAAGGGGGGAAGATGAGTTTATGGTTGGAAGAAGATAAGGATTAATGATGCATTTATGAGTGTGGTTGAGTTTGGTAAAAATCATAACTTTAAGATTTAGGGAAAATGATAAATGTAGTTTGGGTAATGTATTGAAGGGAAAATACAAGACATTGAGAATATGAGTATTGATTGGTGAGGCATTCTTATAAATGTTGGGCTATAGTTGTTAGTAGCCTTTAAGTATAATGAGTATGGTTTAATGGGAAAGAATTCTCGAAGCCTAATAAGTGAAGGAAAATAATGTCTATAACATGTCTTAAACATGTTATGAAATTGTAGATATGATTATGATTAAATAGAGTTGAATTTGTCTTGAATAGTTGATTGATTGAGATTTTACATGTATGTTAATGTAGGATCCATTCTGAACGATGAGACGGGTACGTCGTATCACTCAGAATTCTTCTCTTGAGGTAGGAGAGGAGCCTTTATGTTCTAAATACATGAGTTAAATAGTATTTGATTGTCATATGTGACAATATACTTGTGCCTTGCTTGTAATGATATGAAGAATTGTGATATTATGTATGATGTTGGTGATGTGTCTTGGCAACTCGCATTGATGCAATTAGAATAATTATGGTGTGCTATATGGTGGTGTGGATTGTTTGACAATGAGGTGTCTTGGATATGATGTTATACTTATGTTCACCATAAATATGAAATGAATATAGTTGATGTTTGATTGAGAATGGGTGTGAATAAATAGCATACCTCGATTGATGGTGATAGATTGATGTTGTTGTGTTTGATGATGGAATTGAATTATGTTTACAAGACTTATTGAGTATGCCACACGAAAATTTAAACTGATGATAATAACTAACAATAATAAATCCACTAAAAACCTTATGGTGATGTTGGTGATGATGATGATGATGATTGATGAGTGGTATGATTAGGATGCATAGAGTGAGAAATACATATGATTGGCATTTGCATCATGGCATACTGCATAGCTGCCGACGTTGGAATTTTGGGGATTCCCCTAGTTGGCCCAGTTGAAGGGTGGCTCTGTGCACGAGCAATTTGTTGTTTCCCCTGTGACTCGGTGTGTAAGTCATGAAGCTGCCCATGTTGTGCTACGGGGAGCCATATATGGTTGACCTTTGTGGGGGGTGGCTTTTGATGAGCAGGTGTCCCCGGTGGTCCTTGGGATCACAGCTGCCATGATAAGACTCATGGTTGGCCTGCAACACCACATGTTGATTATATTGTTACTGCGGTCATTGTGAAAATGGCCAGGTGTTACAAAATTGGCGACACGGTTTAGTACCAGTAAAAGATTGGTAAAATGCATGCAATTTGATGATAAGTGTATACATTTTACTACTGTAGTAGAGGTATGATTAGATGATCATACTTGAATCCCACAATTGGTGTTTATATTCCCACAGTCAGATCTGTAATTGTTGAAATAATCCATTGTGCATATGCATTAGCTTAGGAGCATTTGTATATAGCAAGGAAGTATGCCAAAGGCAATGAGATATGATGATGGTGGTGTTGAAGATGAGAAAATGAATTAAGACAACATAAAAGATGTGAATACCAAATAATAATTTGAGTAAAGTAATGAGTTATGTAATAGCCCAATTTTTTGAAGGACTACATCATGTGTATGATTTTATACTAGCTTGATTTACAAAGATGTTGTATTACGTGATGATAGTAGATAATGAAATATGTGTGAATGCAAAGTATACATGTTTTGATGCATATGCACATGATCACATGGTATTCTTATTCATTCTTTTGGAATATATGACTCATTCTTGTATGTTGTCCACTTTTTAGACTTGTGATGCAGGGCACTCATAGGTGGAGTGAATATTTTGAAGTATATTTTGATGAAGAAGGTAAATAGATGTATAGGAAGCGCCTTGGCTGGCAAATCTAGACTCTTGTATAGCATATAGTGTACATGTATGCTTACTTTGCCATCTAAATTGTAGTTTTATGATTTTAAGGGTCATGTACAAAAATTGGACCTTGGTGTGTATGGTCGATTTTCATTAATGACCTAGATGATGTATGATATTAAATTATGATACCTGTTGTTGATAAATACTATGAATGAATGGGTTGTTTCCTAACTTGTAGCATTTTATGAAGATTATGTAAGAATGGGTCAAATGTCATGCATTGAATAAATGGGAATGGAAATTATTGAGTATGAATGCTTGAGACAAGTTTTAAATGCCTAATTTGATGTATGTGATATACCAATTTTGATTAATTTTGATTGGGGTGGATTTTCATATGTTAGGTTGTGAAATCTACATGTTTTCTGCGCATGTACCGATAATCTCGCTCAAGTGAGATAGATTCTCACTCAAGTGAGAATCCCCTGTGTCAGTTATATGGCCTCTCGGCTAACCTCGCTCAAGCGAGATTGGTTCTTGCTCAGGCGAGACGACTCTGTACTTGGCTTATGCATTCGGGACATTTCTCGCTCGAGCGGGATTGCCGTTGCTCAAGCGAGTGTTGTATGGAATCGTTTCTTGGTGAGGTTCACTCAAGCGAACTGGTGTCTCACCCAGGCGAGATGCTTATGAATCAAGTGGGAGCTACTGGGTGGAATTTGCTTAGACGGGCCTGACCTTACTCGAGCGAAATATGGACAGTGAGGTTCTATCCCATTTTCACTCAAGCGAGCGTGCCTCGCTCAAGCGAGCGTGCCTCGCTCAAGCGAGCGAGCGTGGTATCAGTTCTGGAGCATTTTTGTTCACGCTCATTGGCCTCGCCTAAGCGACCCATGTGGGTCTCGCTGATGCGAGACAGGGACTCGCTCAAGCGAGTTGCCTTGCTCCCAGTTTATTCATTTTTGCTTCTAGGCTCAATTTTCTTGCTTGTTTTTGGAACTCATACATTATAAAAATAATGTTTTTACTATGAAATTGTATTATTAAGGTGTAACCAATTGAAAAGGCATCTTCCATCCCTTTCCTCACACATATTTCAATAACTATTAAATTTTATCCAAACTTCCGCTCTTCCCTTGTGACGATTTCGAGTCTGATCGTCCAAGGAGCGCTCTGATACCTTCTCATATCCTCATATATGAGATAGGTTATTAAATGATCCGGGGTAATTACTTGGTATTATATATATATATATTGAGTTTCTTCTACCTATAATTACTTTAAATCGTGAAAAATTTAACCCCAATTTTTGGGGCATCTCAACCTGATATGAGAGCATTGATTGCTCTTGATATAGACATAATTGATGTTGTTCAAGTAATAGTCACTTATTATTGGACCATATAAGCTATGATTGATTGAGTTATGGATTATTTGATTGATTTATGGCTGTTTGTTAATGAATTGAAATTGATGTACTTGTTGTTGAGTCCGGCCAAGATTCCTTACACTATTTACCTTCCATAATGAATTTGTTATAATTATGTATTAAGGTTGACATGATTATATGATGTGATGTCTGACAGACCAATGAATGTTAAAATTCTTAGATTTATAGGTTAAAAATCTAATGTTGGTCTAGACTACTCATGTGTGAGCCATGTTTTGATGTATAGGCTTAAGATATGGCAGGTAGACCTAATCGTGAGGCTGCTATTATGGTAAACGCCTTGAACCGCTTTTTTGACCTCTTGGAAAGACAAGGCCAACTGAATGTGGGACAAGGTACCCAAGGTCTTGATCTGTTTCTCAAGAGGAAACCTTCTAAATTTCATGGAGGTTATAAACCTGAGGATGCATATGCATGGATCAATGATTTGGAAAGGATTTATGCTAGCTTCGAGTGTTTTGAAGCATAAAAGGTAGAGTATGTAATTTTTATGATCCGCGATGAAGCTGAAGCATGGTGGCATCTTACTAGAGGGCGTACAATATCTGCTGATATTCCCTTGGTTTGGGAAAGCTTCAAGGTTGAATTCTTGAAGAAATATTTTTCAGATAGCTACAGAAGCAAGAAAGAGCTTGAGTTCATGGAGCTTAAGCAGGGTAATATGACTGTGAAGGAGTATGCCTCTAAGTTTGATGAGCTTTGTATGTTCTATCTTCCTTATTAGCAAAAGGGTACTGAGGCATCGAAGTGTGTGAAGTTTGAAAATGGTTTGAGGCCTGAGATCTAGCGGGCTATTCAACATCAAGAGATAAAAAGTTTTCAGACACTTGTGAACAAGTGTCGTATTTATGAAGAAGATGATATGACTCATTTAAGTCATGGCAAGTATGAGTCTAAGTTGAAGGGGAAATTCTCTGATTTCAAGAGACATGGTCAATTCAAGAGGAAGAAGTTCTTTCATGGTGGATCCTCAAATGCAAGAGGACGTGGTGCTTTTAGGGGTGGTCATGGACATGGTAACCAAGGTCGTGGCAATGTCCAAGGCCTTACTTGTTAAGTGTGTGCTAATCACTTGGTGAGAGATTGTCCTCAGGATGAGGTGGTGTGCTACCAATGTAATCAACCGGGGCATATCCGCCCTAATTGTCCATTGAATGCAAGGAATGCTAATGTTGATACTCTTGCTCGAATGAACCTTAATGGTAACCGTGGAGGCCATGGTGGCTTTGGAGGCTGTGGTCATGGAAACGTAATGGCCATAATGGTGGCCATAACGGTGGCCGTGGTGGAAACCATAACGGTGGAAGAAATGGCAATGGTTGAGGCAATGGCTATGGTGGAAGAAATGGTAACCGTAATAGTGGTGATCAACCATAAGCAGCTGGAAGAGTCTTTGCCATTACTAGTGAAGAAGCCGCACAAGCTAAAGATCTTGTTCGTGGTAAGTATTAAATCCTTGGTACTTCAGTAGATGTTATATTTGATTCTGGTGCTACACACTCATTTATTTCCGAGGATTGTGTGAGGCGCTTGAAAGTGTCTGTTTTCATGATGAAAGGTTCTATAATGGTGACTACACCGACCGATACCTATTTGAGATCGGTGACTCGATGTGAGAATGTCGAGATGACTCTTGAGGGAAGGAAATTTGTCGTATCCCTCGTGTGCTTACCTATGAAAGACCTGGACATTATTCTAGGCATGGATTGGTTATCTGCAACAAGGTCTTGGTGGATTGCCATAACAAGATGATGATTTTTCTAACTTCTAACGTTGAAGGCTATGATCTACAAGGTATCTCTCAGCTTTTTGTAATGTTCTGCATGGTTGATGGGAGTGATACTTCCCAATCTAGCGAAATCTCTGTTGTTTCTGAATTTCCCGATGTTTTTTCAGATGAGATTCCTGGTTTACCTCCTCCCCGTGAAGTGGAATTCTCTATCGATCTCATCCCTAGTGCTGAACCTATTTCTAGAGCTCCTTATAGGATGTCTCCTATAGAGTTGGCCGAATTGAAGAAGCAAGTCAAGGAATTACTTGAACAAAAGTTTAGCCACCCAAGTGTGTCTCCTTGGGGTGCTCCTGTGCTATTGGTGAAAAAGAAGGACGGAAGCATGAGATTGTGCATTGATTATCGCCAACTCAATAAACTAACTATCAAGAACAAATATCCTCTTCCTCGTATTGATGATCTTTTAGATCGGACGCCATTGCGTTTTCTAAGATAGACTTACGTTCTGGATATCACCAAATTTGGGTGATGATTGAAGATATTCCCAAAACTGCCTTCTGAACGTGATATGGACACTATGAGTATGTAGTGATGCCATTCGGAGTAACAAATGCTTCTGCAATTTTCATGGATTACATGAATCACATCTTCCATGAATATCTCAATCAATTTGTCGTTGTCTTTATTGATGATATTTTGGTGTACTCTAAGAGCCATGAAGAGCATGAAAGACATCTTCGCCTTGTGTTGTCTATTCTTTGGGAGAAAGAATTATATGCTAAACTCTCTAAATGTGAATTCTGGATGAATGAGATTTCTTTTCTTAGTCACGTGATTTCTGGTGATGGAGTTGCCATTGATAGATAAAAAATGGAAGCTGTTATGCCTTGGGAAAGACCGACGTCCGTGACGGAAATAAGAAGTTTTCTTGGTCTTGTTGGTTATTATCAGAGGTTTATTGAGGGATTTTCCCGCTTAGCCTTACCATTGACGAAGTTGACTCGTAAGAATCAACCGTTTGTGTGGACTCGTGAATGTGAAGAAAGTTTCCAAGAGTTGAAGTTGAGGCTTACTACCGCACCCGTGTTAGCATTGCCTGATTTGATGGATGAATTTGTGGTATACTGTGATGCTTCTATGCATGGTCTGGGTTGTGTGTTGATGCAGTGTGAACGTGTGATAGCCTATGCGTTGAGACAACTGCGACTGCATGAGGTTAATTATCCTACACATGATCTTGAATTGGCGGCAGTGGTGTTTGCTTTGAAGTTATGGGGACATTACTTATATGGTTCTAAGTTTGTGGTCTTTAGTGATTGCAAGAGCCTTAAGTACTTGTTTGACCAAAAGGAACTTAATATGCACCAACGGCGATGGATAGAGTTTCTAAAAGATTATGAGTTTGAATTGAGGTATCATCCCGAAAAGGCAAATGTGGTTGTCGATGCTTTAAGCCGGAAGTCATTGCATGTTTCCGTAATGATGCTAAAAGAGATGGAATTAATTGAGCAATTTAAAAACTTGAATGTGGGCGTGGAAACATATACTCCAAAGAAAATGTCCCTTGAGATGTTGACGGTTGCTAACATGTTTCTTGAAACTTTGAAATTGTAACAACCGAAGGATGAGTACTTGGTTGAGATGAGAAGAACTCAAGAAAAAAAAGGAAGAACTTGTTTCTAGTGGAAGGTTAAGATGGCATTTGGCGTGTGAAGGGCCGAATTTATATTCCCTCGAGTGGTGATTTGAGGAAATGTGTACTTGAGGAAGCTCATAAGAGTATATTGAGCATTCATCCTGGTTCCACCAAGATGTACCAAGACTTGAAGAAGAATTTTTGGTGGCCCGGTATGAAACGTGATATGGCAAACTTTGTTGCATCTTGCCTTGTTTGTCAGAAGGCTAAGGTCGAGCATCAAAGACCATCTGTTATTTGAGACCTTTGGAGATCCCTGTTTGGAAGTGGGATAACATTGCTATGGATTTTGTTTCTGGATTACCTAGAACTCATGCTGGAAATAATGCTATATGGGTGATTGTGGATCGACTGACGAAGTGTGCTCACTTCTTGCCCATGAACATGAAGAGTTTTTTGGAGAAATTGGCATAATTATACATAAAGGAGATTGTTAGATTGCACGGTGTACCATCTAGAATTATATCCGATCGTGACCCTCGGTTTACTTCTCGATTTTGGGGAAGTTTACATCCCTGTTGATGATGTGGATGTACGGGACGACTTATCTATTATTCCTATTTCTGTTCGCATTGTTGAGCATTCCATGAAGAAATTACGGAACATGTTGGTACCTTTGGTGAAGATTGCTTGGAAACATGGAAATGTGGAGACGTTCACATGGGAACGTGAAGACGATATCAGAGAACGATACCCCGATGCATTCGATGTTGTTCAAGTGGCCTCAATACTCAAGAGGGGGGAAGGGTGAATTGAGTTTTAAAACTTTTAGTTGGAATGCCTTTGAAATTGATTTCTTTTTCACTAAGTATGCTTGTATGTAAGAAATAGCAAGTGTAGAGCAAGAATCAATATGAGAAAGTGTGCAAATGATGCTAAGGCAATTTATCAAACACTTGGTGTGCAACACTTTAACTTAGCCTAGTTTCTCAAGTTCAAGCAATAATATCACAATCAAATTAATATACCAATCAAGTACAATAAGTAAATGCAAGAGAGTAGAGAAGAAAAGCTTGCAAACCAATTTAATGAGTTCTACCAACCCGATGTACATCTCGCCTTCAAGTAACCCACTTGAAGGATTTCCACTATTGAAGTTTAGAGATACAAGCTATGAGCAATTGCAGCTTCCTAGTGTCCCATACTCAAGAACTTAATCCTCACTAATACAAGGGCAACCCACCCAATCTCTCAAACTCTCAATACCCAAAGGTTGAACCCTAACCTTTATGACCACTCAACCTAGAGTGAATAAACTTGATGTTTTGATGTTTGGTTTTACAATCAATAAACTTTCTCAATAGAGTATATGAATAAATGAAAGGCTCACATAATTTCTAACTCTCACAAGAGAAGATTTACAAATATAAGCTCTAAGTTTCAGAAAATGAAACTATACAAAGAAATAGAACTCACAAGACTCAAGATTTGATTTCCCTTTGACGGATTTTGATTTCTTTGAGTAGCTTGAAGGAGTCTTGCCTTTATAGGCCTTGGAGAGGTGCCCTAAAGTCTTCAGAGCCATTGCACAGCATGGGCATTCGAGTTGGAATGGAGAAGTGAGCTGGTTTCCCACTTAAAACACTTTTCCTCAATTTCTGGCACGATAGTAATCGATTAGGCCTTGAGCTGTAATCAATTACACTTTAAATTTTACAGTGTAATTCGTCTTCTAATCGATTAGAATAACCCATGTAATCGATTATCTAAGAAACAGAACATGTCTAATCGATTATACATTGCCTTGCAATCGATTAGGAGTAGCACCTGATGCATTTAATTGTGTTTCACAGCATGGTAATTGATTATACCTTCCATGCAATCGATTAGGGTGCAAACAAAACTTTTATAATCGATTAGTCCTAGTCTGGTAATCGATTAGTGACCTTATAGAACCTTGGTAATTGATTGTGGCAACCTTGCAATCGATTAGGAGATGTAGCTAATACTTTTTAATCAATTTTTCACTTGGTAATCGATTATGTCCATTGGTGCAATCGATAAGCTTACAAACAGAATTTATGTAATCGATTAGTCTTGTTGATGTAATCGATTATGTCTTGGACATAACTCTTGTAATCAATTAAGTAGTGTCCTGTAATCGATTAGCATACGTGTTTTTACAGGTTTGATGTTGTTTTCTCTATTTTCATGGTAACTTGAGCCTTTTGCTTTGAGTCTTCATTTGCTTTTGTCATTATAAAAATATTTAACCTGAAATACATATTCAAATACATTCGAATCCGGTATGTTAAATTTCAAGGACAAAATTTTCTTTTTGGTGGGGTGGATTGTAACATCCTAAAATTTTAAAATAAAGAATTAATTAAGAAAATTAATATTAAATAATGGGATGTGGATTATTTAATGTTCCAAAACATTGGAAATAATTAAATTAAGACTTTTGAGGACTGTTAGCAATTTATTATGGCCTGATAAGCTGAAAATTAAGCCCAATTAAAATATGGGTGTTGGACCAAGTATCTCTGATTGAGATGATAGTGGTCAGGGCTATCGAAGATAATATTAGAAGTCCAAATATATATCCGGAATAGTTTTTGGATAAAGTATTGAGCCCAAACAGAGATCCTGTTTATCATAAAATGATGAAACTTTAATGAGAGAATAAAATTTTAAAGGCAAAAACCTATTTCTCTCTTCTTATTTCCGTCAGCTCCTTGGTCCATTGTGGCAAATACTTTTCTTCGTCTCCTACTCTATCCTTCTCCTTTACTTCTTCTTCTTTTTCTCTTCAAAAACCTTAGGCAAGGGTGGTGGCTCTTCTTCCTTCTTCATTTTCGTTCTTGAAGGATCTTGGAAGAGACCATTAGAGCTTGGACTCTCCTCCTCTCTACTCCTCTATTTTCATGTGGCTCTTCCCTCTCTTGGAAAACTCTCTCATTTCTTCTCTTGAGGTAAGATTCTTGTCATTTCTCAAGAGTATGAACCCTTAGTTATGAGTTTTATGTTTGGGAGAGCAATGTTTGTAGGTGGGGTTTTAGTGGAAGCATTTAATGCATGAGCTCTAAGGTGGGTTGCCATAAATATGAGTTTTATGAGGGGTTAAGGGGGGAAGATGAGTTTATGGTTGGAAGGAAATAAGGATTAATGATGCATTTATGAGTGTGGTTGAGTTTGGTGAAAACCCTAACTTTAAGATTTGGGGAAAATAATAAATGTAGTTTGGGTAATGTATTGGAGGGCAAATACAATACATTGAGAGTATAAGTATTGATTGGTGAGGCATTCTTGTGAATGTTAGGCTATAGTTGTTGGTAGCCTTTAAGTATAATAAGTACGGTTTAATAGGAAGGAATTCCCAAAGCCTAATAAGTGAAGGAAAATAATGTCTATAACATGTCTTATACATGTTATGAAATTGTAGATATGATTATGATTAAATAGAGTTGAATTTGTGTCTTGAATAGTTGATTGATTGGGATTTTACATGTATGTTAATGTAGGATCCATTCTGAACGATGAGGCAGGTACGTCGTATCAATTAGAATTCTTCTCTTGAGGTAGGAGAGGAGCCTTTATGTTCTAAATACATGAGTTAAATAGTATTTGATTGTCATATGTGACAATATACATGTGCCTTGCTTGTAATGATATGAAGAATTGTGATATTATGTATGATGTTGGTGATGTGTCTTGGCAACTCGCATTGATGCAATTAGAATAATTATGGTGTGCTATATGGTGGTGTGGATTGTTTGACAATGAGGAGTCTTGGATATGATGTTATACTTATGTTCACCATAAATGTGAAATGAATATAGTTGATGTTTGATTGAGAATGGGTGTGAATAAATAGCATACCTCGATTGATGGTGATAGATTGATGTTGTTGTGTTTGATGATGGAATTGAATTATATTTATAAGACTTATTGAGTATGCCACACAAAAATTTAAACTAATGATAATAACTAACAATAATAAATCCACTAAAAACCTTATCGTGATGTTGGTGATGATGACGATGATGATTGATAAGTGGTATGATTAGGATGCATAGAGTGAGAAATGCATATGATTGGCATTTGCATCATGGCATACTGCATAGCTGCCGATGTTGGAATTTTGGGGATTCCCCCGGTTGGCCAAGTTGGAGGGTGGCTCTGTGCACGAGCAATTTGTTGTTTCCCCTATGACTCGGTGTGTAAGTCATGAAGCTGCCCATGTTGTGCTACGGGGAGCCACATGTGGTTGACCTTTGTGGGGGGTGGCTTTTGATGAGCAGGTGTCCCCGGTGGTCTTTGGGATCACAGCTGCCATGATAAGATTCATGGTTGGCCCGCAACACCATATGTTGATTAAGTTGTTACTGCGGTCATGGTGAAAATGACCAGGTATTGCAAAATGGGCGATGCGGTTTAGTACCAGTAAAAGATTAGTAAAATGTATGCAATTTGATGTATGTGATATACCAATTTTGATGAATTTTGATTAGGGTGGATTTTCATATGTTAGGTTATGAAATTTTAATGTTTTCTGCGCATGTACTGATAATCTCGCTCAAGCGAGATGGATTCTCGCTCAAGTGAGAATCCCCTGTGTCATTTATATGGCCTCTGGCCTAACCTCGCTCAAGCGAGATTGGTTCTCGCTCAGGCGAGATGACTCTGTACTTGGCTTATGCATTCTGGACGTTTCTCACTCGAGCGGGATTGCCGTTGCTCAAACGAGTGTTGTGTGGAATCGTTTCTGGGCGAGGTTCGCTCAAGCGAACTGGTGTCTTGCCCAGGTGAGATGCTTATGAATCAGGTGGGAGCTACTGGGTGGAATTCGCTGAAACGGACCCTGCCTCACTCAAGCGAGCGAGCGTGGTATTGGTTCTGGAGCATTTTTGCTTGCGCTTGTTGGCCTCGCCTAAGCGACCTATGTGGGTCTCGCTGAAGCGAGACAGGGACTCGCTCAAGCGAGTTGCCCTATTCCCAGTTTATTCATTTTTGCTTCTAGGCTCAATTTTCTTGCTTGTTTTTGGAACTCATACATTATAAAAATAATGTTTTTACTATGAAATTGTATTATTAAGGTATAACCAATTGAAGAGGCATCTTCCATCCCCTTCCTCACACATATTTCAATAACTATTAAATTTTATCCAAACTTCCATTCTTCCCTTGTGACGATCTCGAGTCCGATCATCCAAGGAGCACTCTGATACCTTCTCACATCCTCATATATGAGATAGGTTATTAAATGATCCGGGGTAATTACTTGGTATTATATGAGATAGGTTATTAAATGGTCATCTAACCTAGGGTTTGGGTTCCATATGCATATATCACCATTCACAATACATTGAGCTTAGCTTAAAATTTCATGAACATCATTAATCAATTCCAATACCCTTTCAAGCCTAGGGTTTTACATTCTCATCAATACCCATGGTCTCCAATATCAATATCTCAAGCTTAAATATCAAAAAACCATGAATTGAATAACAAGGAGGAAAGAAACCCTTACCTCAAATCCATGCTTCTCCAAAAATGAAAATGGGTGAGAAAGAAGTTGAGACAACCCATGCTTTGCTCCAATATGCCATTCAAACCCCATAAGTCCATGAGAACCAAGAAATTTGAGTGGAAAATGGTTATGAGGGAGTGTGGTTCGGTTTTGCCATGAGTGGAAGAAGAAGAAGAAAAAAAAAATAGAGATGGAGAGGAGAAGAAGGAGCCAAACGGTAATGAGGAGAGAAAGAGAGGTGAAATGGTCAAAATTAGACATTGTCCAATGGTTAATAAGGTGTACCCATTTGCTTTTACCATTGGGTAATAATTCCCCATTACACAATGGATAAAATGACTAAGTGAGAGAGAGAAAAGATGGCACAGTGGGAAAGAGTGGAGAAATGGGATTTTTGGTTTTCTTTTAATTCCATTTGGCTCTTATATTTCCCGTTTAACAACATACGTCGCGTCCAAATAATTATCTCCTCTACACCAAAAATTATTTTAACTATACCACCATAACCATAATAATTTTCTAAGTATTCTAGACCCATCAATTATTCAATTTGACCAAGTGGGTCCCATACCATCTGTTAAGTCATCCGGTTCCGGTAAATCTTAATTTACCAATATTCACCTCTAGTGTCTAATTAATTTTCCCATATTCATTGGACTATAAATAATTTATTATCATTATCCAATAATTTATTTTCCTTAAAATATGGGATGTTACACAAAATCCTACTGTAATCTCTTCCAGAAATCAAGATAAGTTACTGCCTCTAGGTGTGCCACATCAGCCATGCAAGAAAAAGGTCCAATAGCATTTCAACAGCTATGAGATACTTGTTTTACCTTATTAACCCCTTCTCCTACACTCTAATAGCTGCCTTGGTTACTGTCGCAACCTGGATCACGACGGCGCGACCGACCCTCTCGAAAAAGATGTGAAACGAAAACGAAAATAGGGAGTCGCCACCAACGTCTTTATCCATAGGAAAAACATTGGGAAAAAACTAAGTTCAGTAAAGCACTGGTTAAAAATTGAGATTCAAGTTCGGGAGTCGGTTACGAGTAGGGAAGGTATTAGCACCCTACATCGCCTGTCAAAAACAGTACCAAGATTGAAAATGCGCAACATAAATAGCCTTACAAAAGATGTTATGTTTCTCCCCTTTTATTGTTGTACTTTGTGTAAAAAAAGGAAAGAACAAACTGGACAAACATAAAGTGTAGGTCAACAGGACGTCTCGTCCAAATTAACCTTGGCTTTGGTATAAAACCGGGAAAGGGAAGGATGCCAACAAGACGTCGCGTCTAAATTAGTCGTCCTTTAATCAAAATGCGGGGATCAGAAATGGGAAGGGGATAAATGGGACGTCTCGTCCCAAGTATCCCGTTCCTTATGAATCGTGGCGGCGGTTTATCAGAAATAGGGGGAAATCAACAAGATGTCTCGTCTAAATTGATTTTCATGAAATTTAATCAAGATACGGGGTTAGAAACGGGAAGGGGATAAGCGGGACGTCTCGTCTCAAGTATCCCATTCCTCATGAATCATGATGATGGTCGACTAGAAATAAGGAAAAATCAACAAGACGTCGCGTCTAAATTGATCTTTCATGGAAATAGATAAAAAGGGAGTTACAAAGGAAAAATAAAGAAAATAAAAATAGGAATAAAAATGGGAAAGGTGGGCCCGACAGTATTTAAAGTCCTGCTCCTACGTATTCTTGGATTACCAAGAAATCAGGGTTATGTAGTTCTTGATGATGTTTTTTTTTTGGCTAATTCAAATGTGAAACACTCATTTTTTTGTTATTTATTTATTATTAATCTGAATAAAATAAAAAAAAAGAAGATCAGCAACAAAAATTAATTTGAAATGGAGAATCAGAATTAACAAACAGCGAATTTAACAGGAAAAACGATGGAAAATAGGAATAAAATGGAACCGATGTGAGTGCTGAGCTGGTGTTGGAATGTGAATGCTGGAAACCGAAGTGAGGAAGAGACGGTGTGAAATCTTGGTGCAGGGACGGTGTGAAGGCTTGGTGTGGGGACGGTGTGAAGGCTCAGTGAAGAGACGGTGTGAGGGCTTGGTATAAGACCGGTGTGAAGGCTTGGTGTAGGAACGATGTGAAGGCTTGATGAAGAGCCGGTGTGAGGGTTTGATGAAAGGGGCAGTGTGAAGGTTTGATGAAAGGGGCGGTGTGAAGGCTTGATGAAGGGACTCTGCCTTTGAACGCCGGGGAAACTTCAAGCTTTCTAGGACAAAAGGATTTTTGTGGTGATTGGAGCAACTTAACAGGTGAGTATGGGTAGAGTGACGTCTTCAAGAGTGCCAAATTTCCCACTAAAAATTCCAACCAAAAATTCTAACCCCTTGAGCCTCTTCAGACGAGGTATTTATAGGGGTGGCCGAGTGCTTGGACAGCACCAGCTTCCACTCACAGTGGAGGCAGCCTAGCCACTATTAGGTAGTGGGGGACAACGGCTGGTGGGGAATTTTCAATTACTCCCACTTCCGCCCCATGTCTGCCATTTCCAGAAATCATGGATTGACTTGGGTGGTGGGATTCCAAGTCATAGTATGGCAATCGGATTCTTCAAATGGGGTCTCATGGGATCGGTGCTCTTCCTTGTGGCCCGGATCACTGTCCCAGCCAGTATCCATTCACAGTGAAAATTAATCCGAGCGGAACAGGTGCTCTCATATATAAAAGGCCGAGTGAAAGCTTGAATTCATAGATCCGATCCGACCTTTGACACTCGGTGTGGATGGTTTGAATTCACAAATTATTGACTTGGAAATCCCTTTCCGAGAAGTATGCATCAGGGCCTCTTTTTATTCGGACTTGGTTCACTCGGAATTACTTTGTCCAGAAATGTCATTGCTTGAAGCATTCATTCGGAGTTGCTTCAATTGGAGGTGCTTTGCTCGGAACTTGTCACTGCTTGAAGCATTCATTCGGAACTGCGCCAATCGGAGGGGTTTTGCTCGGAACTGATTCACTCGGAGACATTCCACTCGGAAATGATTCACTAGGAGACATTCCACTCGGAAATGACTCACTAGGAGATATTCCACTCGAAAATGACTCAATCGGAGACATTCCATTCGGAAATGATTCACCAGGAGACATTCCACTCGGAAATGACTCACTAGGTGACATTCCACTCGGAAATATATATCTCTTGGCAGCAAACCACTCAGAAATGGTTCCTTTGGTGACATCCCACTCAGATATAACTTTGCCTGACAAATGCTCTTTCAAAGTTTAGTCCTTTTTGTTCAGAATCAATTCACTCGGAAAAGATTCGCTTAGAAACATCTCTGTCTAGAAAAAGCACTCATCCAAAGTCAGAATCTCTTTTCCCTTGGAGGTACTTCAACCAGGAATTCTTCACTCGGATGTATTCATCAGACATCGAACTTGCTTTTCATTCAGACTGGCTTTAGTCGGGGATTATCCACTCGGATGTATTCATCTGAAATCAGACTTGCTTTTCATTCAGATTGGCTTCAATCGGGAATCCTTCACTCGGATGTATCCAATCAGTAAGTATTCATTCAGAGACAGTCCCTTTTTTATTCAGTGGTTTCAATCGGGAATCCTCCACTCGAAAACACCACACCCGGAGACAATTCACTTGGCAACGTCTCACTTGGAGACATGTTACTCAAAACGCCTGAGCGAAAGAAAGGAATATGCATCAGGTATCAATCTTGCTCGGGTGAGACATGTCTCGCTTAAGCAAAATTGTTCCAGTATATAAAACTTTCCCCTCTGGCTTGAGCGCTCACTTCTCCGCTTGAGCGAAATTGATCCAGGGGCTAACTCCTGATTCTCCATCAATCTCGCTTGGGCGAAACCACCACTCGCTTGGGCAAAAATAGGCTAGAGGCCAAATTCCTGATTCACCACAATCTCGCTCGAGCGAGATTCCCATTCGCTTGAGCGAGATATGCAGGTTTTATGTAGAACGGGAAATCCTTCAACTTAGCATATAAAATACTATTTTCTCCCACTCTAACTCTTCCTAATGCATCATATCACATCACCATACATCTATAAACTCTATCAGCGTCCTGAAGCATTATAGTTTGAGAGGTTTACTTCATCTTTTCGTAGAATCAAGCAAACACCTCGCTCAGAAATAACCCCACTCGGGAATTCCTCACTCAGAGTCACCCCTGCCCAGAAATAATCACTCGGAAATGATTCCTGATTTGGGCAACGGATGTCTGGTCTCTTTTAATCAAATCCTTGGTATTTGGGTCAGACTAAAAGAGGTGTTCACAGTTACTTCGAGAGCATGCCAAAAATTTGATCCTTTCATTCTCTCCCTACACCAGCCATGAACTCCTTAGCCTACAAGGGAAACAAACATGCAAAATGTCCTTCTTCCTAAAACACTTCTAAATTTTTTCCTAAGTTATCAAAATTAAATCAGCCTTTTACTTCTCTTCCTCCATTTCACGCCATTAACAATTTCATTCCCCTCCATGTTAGCCTAAACACTCACTTATCCCTTTAATCACCATGCAAAAATAATTAATCATCCCCTAAACACTTCACCATATTCTAAACCTCCAAAAACAACCACTTTTACTCACTTTCTCCTATTTACAATCACACCTTTAATTAATCAAATGACTTCCATCCTATTTGATTATTGATGCTATACTTGTGGAGAACTTGAAGCAAAGAATTCAACCCATACATTTTTCCTCTTAGCTGTGACACTACATAAGGTAAGGGGAGTAAGCTTTCATTTTTAACCTTGATTTTCACATGCATATGTAGTGTGAATCTCCCTAAGGTTCACACCTTGGTATCACTTCCAAAAATATGGTCAATTAATTTTTTAGTTACTAAAAGAACTTGTTGAAAACAACCCTTATTTTGGAAGTGACCATGGCTATGTTATGTTAAATTTTTGCTCTTGATTTTGTTGAGTTTTTAGTTGTAAAATTTTGTCTTCTAACATCCTTGGTGCTGTAGAATTTTTGTATGCCTTGGAGGAATGCATGCATGAGAATTATAACGGCAAATACTTGATTTATTCTTGCTTGCTTACTGCCAAAAATTAGTACCATGCTTTCTTTCACTTTGATGCAACATTAAGCACTTAAAAAATATAATCTTTAATAAAAATAATCAATTTTAAAATCTGGATAGAATTAATAGTTTATGAAAATAGTTTATGCAAGTTGTTAAAAATGTTAAAGAGACAAGTTTTCTTCTTAAAAATTGTGGCTGCATGTTATGTCTTTAGTTCTTTAAAATTAAAAAGTATTGAAATGCCTAAAGAATGATATTTGGATGGTATAACTTTAAGGATATGTTGCTGTTTGGAGTTTTGCCTTTAGAATAAATGATTTAAAATTTCAGATCATTGTGCACAAATGTGATTTTATTGGCCAAATGACTATGAGTAACATGCATGACTAAATTATTAAAAATTTGGTTGATAAAAAATGAATTTATGATATAACTACTAATTCTGGAATTTTTGTGAGTTTAGGAGATTTAATATTTGATTGTATAATAGTCACTTTGTATGTTTGATTCAATGAAAATAACTTATAAAATATACAAGATAAAATTCTTAAAAATGATGTAATATAGCAGCTGTATTTTTGCATGTTGTGATACTGAAATTAATGATGAAAATGTGATATTAGAAAAGAATTAAAAGGAGTCCCAAGTATAGGCGCGAACGTAATTAAAACCGGTTAAAACACTTTTATGTGAGCAAAAAGGAAATTTTGGCAAATCTGTTGGGCATGTATTTTCATGATGAAAAATGTGAAAATATGAGTATTGTGAAATTACCCTAATGAGAAAAAAATTGTTGGATGTCCTTAAACACATTTTTACAAAAGCTAAAACAACGAACTATGACATTTTGGTGCATTTTCTTGTAGAATGGTTTTCTGGGCAGAATTGACATTTAATTTATTTTTATTTAGATAGTATTTAAAAAGTTATGCAATATTGGCTTTGGAATCACTCAATTTGGAATTTTCTAAAAGAAATACGATGAAAACAAAGTTTTTGAAATAAAGACAAGAAATAAGAGTTTTATAACTTTCATTGGTTTAAAAGAAATCATTTTCTTCAATAAAAGTTTAGAAGAAATTTTTATAGTTATAACAAAATATTTTAGTTAAAAATTTTAGTAAATTTGAAATTTGAAGGCCAATATTGCAAGTTCCGGCATAAGTCAATACGACGGGACAATAACGATAAATAGCCCAAGATGTCGTAAGAAATACTAAGGTATTTTGTAGTCACCTTCTTTGAGAAAATTTAATATTTTTCAATGTCCAATCTTATTTTTAGAAGCAAAAACAAAAGAAGTTTGGAATTTTATTTTATAACTTTATTAAATGAATATTTTGCAATATTTCCTTAAAAGGGACCTAGAAATAAATTAGGCATTAAGGCCTTGGAAATTTTCTTTATATTGAAGTTCACTTTGAGGCCAAACCTCAGTGCTCCTAAAAGAGATAATTAGGTATTACCTACGCCCTGGCTCATAATATTCCCCCACCAAAAGATTTATAATGATTAAGTTTTACACGCTTCAAGGACCAGTATGTCAAGTAATAAGGTTCCGTCTAGTACTCAGGCACTCTCATGACAAAGATGAGTAGATTGCATACTGCATGTGAAGTATGAGAAGGGATGATACAGTGATCCCCTAGAGCATACAATGATGGGTACACTAAAGAATAGCAACGTCTCGATACCTTGAGGGTAGTCTCGGGAGTATACCGGGGGCGGACCTCCAATGGCTCAGATTTGCACTTGAGATTGGATAGCCCGCGATAACTCAGTTATAGTTTGACTTAGAATGAGTGTTACTTTGACCGTGTAGTTCCTGTTCAAACCAGCTATGTTTTAGATCCATTACTGATAAAGCTACGTGTCCTTACCCTTTTATGAAAACAGAATGAGGAAAGCTCCTGTCGCTCTAGTTGGGCAGAGGGATAAGGCTGGATTGTTGATGTGTATGAGATTGATGAGCGGGAGTTGGGCCCCATTTCATATTAGTATTCAATCAAGATAAATTATAATGAATCTAATACATGCATAACATGTCATAGTTGTGTGACTAACTCTGTTGACTTGTATTATCTCTGTGTACGTCTCTGATTACTGTATGGTTGTGTTGGTAAGTGTTGTATGAATTATTACTTCTGTCTTATAATTGTACGCTTGGATAATGATTACGGCTACTCTTGCATGTGAGTCATATAGGTGGAGAGCTTATACTCACCCCTCTTGTATTGTGTGTGGTTTTCTTTCATCAAGATCATCAACTGAAGGACAAGATGAGTACGAGTAGGATCTGGACTACCTGCTGTTGTGGGCATCAAGTTATCGACGTACACTATTAGTACTTGTCGTTCACACCGAGACTGTTGTAGTTCCTGACATTTATCTTTTTACGTTATGTTATTATTATGTAGTTGTCTTATTGGGAGCCTGCAAGCCCCATACCTTTTGAGTACACTGTTGTTATGAAGAGTTGATCCATGTTGTTATTATATTTCAAACTATATGTTGATGATCACCGAATAAAAAAAGAGCTTCTATTTTTCTAATTAACTAGTGACTCCTTAATTAAGTAGGACGTTCCAGTAGAGAAAATTGTCCTAGTTAATCAAGAGTGTCACATTCTGTACTTATCCCTTTTTGGGAAAACACTACCGGGCTATCTTTATTATATGGTGTTGTGATGTTGCTTATATACTTTGGTCCATGTGTTTATTCTTTTCCCTCTTTTAATGTTATTTCGAATCCCTATCTATTTAATTTGGGCAATGGTATGATATGTCGATAGGTGAGATAAACCTCGTCACGTTAAGATGATATATATATATATATATATTTTCCTTTAAATACTTATTTAACTTTCTATCAAAATCCTTGTGAACACCTATTTCAGTCCGATTGATATCCACGAGTAAAAAGAATACAAGCAAAAAAAAAAATACAAGTAAAAAGAAAAAAGAAAGAAAAAAAAGAATACAAGAAAAAAATAAATAAAAATAATAATAATAATAAATAAATAAAAAATGATGATGATGACTCGGAAATGATCATTTCCGAGTGAAGGGACTCAGAAATGATCATTTCCGAGTGAGACATGGTCCCTGGCCTGTTTTCACCCAAGCGGATGATGGTTCGCTCAAGCGAGACATGTCACACCCGGGCGAGATTGAAACCTGATGCGTATTCCTTTCCTTCGAATGATGAAATCCGAGTGGAATTACTCAGAATGGAGAAAATCCGAGTGGAAGTTGTCCCACTGCAATCATTCCGAGCCAAATTCCAATTTCTGAGTGGAAAGAAGGCAGTTTCCGAGTGACAAACGTTCAATTTCCAAGTTCTGACTGAAAAGCAGGCAGATTCCGAGTGAAAATGTTCAAATTCCAATTTCTGAGTGGAAAATAGGCAGGATCCGAGTGGATATGTCAAAGTTTCCAAATTCTGAGTAATAAGAAGGCGGTTTCCGAGTGGATATGTCAAAGTATCCAAGTTTCGAGTAATAATAAGGCGGTTTCCGAGTGGTTGTCCAAGTTCTAAATTCTGAGTGAGGAATTCCGAATGTAAATGGCCGAATTCCATTCTAATTGGAAGATGAGGACGACTCCCAGATATCCGAGTGGATTGATGCACATATGGAACGATTCTGAGAGAATGAAAGCCTCTAATTGATGATTGATGATTGGTGATTGAAACCGAGTAAAAATAAGGTCGACTCAGAATGAAAGCCATTTCTGATTGGAAAGGAAGGAATGGTTGACGAGTGAAAGAAATTCCGAGTGAGAAGCCAGTCGGAGCTGAGTGCCAAATTCCAAGTGAAAAGCCAATTGGATTTCCGAGGGAAGAAAGAGTTTACCGAATGACTCGAAAGCCAGTCGGATTCCTGAGGGAAGAAGGAGTCTACCGAGTGATGTTCTTCAGTCAGCACCGAGTAAAGACTCTTCAGTCAGCACCGAGTGATGCTTTTCCAGTCTGCACCGAGTCATTCCCTTCCATTTTTAGTCGGCTCCGAGCCATTCTTTTACCATTACCGAGCCATTCTCTTACCCATAACCGAGCCACTCATTTAACCATTCCTGAGCCCCCATTTCTACCAATTTTCGAGCCATATTTAAACCTTACCCGAGCCCCCCAACATCACCGAGTTCATTTTGACCAAACCCAAATCACTAATTTTCACCCAAATCTGACTCACAATTCTCACTCGGATTCCGAGTCATCCTTTACTCATCTCCGAGTCAATTTTTACCAAGTTCCGAGTCATCATTCTCACCTAATTCTGAGTTATTTTTAATCAGTTCTAAGTCAATCTTCGATCGGTTTTTGACTGACACTTTTCAGTCAGTTCTTGGTCAGTGTTCAATCATTTCTGACTCACTTTTTACCAATTCCGTGTCATCCCTCATCAAGCCAATTCCGAGTGACACTTTTCACCCGTTCCCGAGTCATCTTTCACCTATTTCCGAGACCCTTTCAACTCAACTTCCGAGTCACTTTTTACCCATTTCCGAGTGACTTCTCACTCAATTCCGAGTCATCTCCACCCAATTCTGAGTCATTATTCAACCATTTCACTCGGTTCCAATTCACTTTTTACTCGGTTCCGATTGAATGTTTCACACCAGCCTCACACCAAGCAAAACCTCTACTCGGCCTTCCATAGGAGGGCTCCTCCCAGAAGAATTCTCACTCGGGAAGGAGTATTTTCACTCGGCTTTCTATGGGAAATGCTTCATTCCACTCGGAATTGACTCCCAATGTGGATAAATACTGACTGAGAGGCTGATCCGAGTCATTTTCACTCGGAATTCTACCATTCTCACTCGGATTTCCATCACTTTCTCTCGGATTTTCACTGTGCTGACTTGGATTTCCACTATCCAAGTGGATCCTTGAATTACAGGAGGTGGCCCACAACAAGACAAGGAGGAAAATGATAAAGAATTGCCACCAGCCTCCATTCTCCTTAATTGTCAAAGATCCAGGCTGTTTCCAACACACTATCCAAGTTGTTTGACAATCTCGTGGGGCAGTTGGCAACAAGACAATGAGGAAATAATAAAAAATCCTCACCAATTGGCAGCCAGGCTGTCTCGGGTCTGTTCAGGCAATCAACATGCTCCTCAAATGTTCTATAAATACTGCAAACGAAGGAAGAAGAAAGGATCCTGGAAGCATTCACTTGAGAGAGTCTGAAAGAAATTTTTTTGTCCCCTCACCCACATTTCAACCGTCCTTCTCCTCTCCCATACAGCCCCCTTCATCCAAACACCATCCTCTCTCCTCACAGTCCCTACAATCCTCACACCTTCTCCCTTACAGACCCTCCAAACACCGTCCTCTCTCCTCACAGTCCCCACAATCCTCACTCCGTCTCCCTCATAACCGTCCCTCTACACCGTCCCTCTCTCCCTTACCTCACTCCGTCTCCCTCACAACCGTCCCTCTACACTGTCCCTCTCTCCTTCACCTCACCCTGTATCCCTCACAGCCCCCTCTACACCGTCCCTCTCTCCCTCACCTCACTCCATCTCCCTCACAACCCCCTTTACACCGTCCTTCTCTCTCTCACCCCCCCTCCGTCTTCCTCCTTACCCCTCACCACTATCTCCTCCCTCTCTACACCTCACAGCTCCCTTTCACTATCCCATTCCCCTCACTCCACGCTCACTCTTCCTTTCCCTTCTCCTTCAAACACTCAACCGTCCTTCCCTTCAAACGCCCATCCGAACTCACCAACAAACTCCCACACCGTCCTCTCTTCACCTCTCCCAACCATACAGCCCTCTAAACCTCAACACCGTCCCTTCCTCCTTAAAAATCACTACAGTCCAGCCCCTTAAATCCCCTTAACACCATCCCTTCCTCACACACCATACTGTCCAGCCCACTAAGTTCCTCATCAACACTGTCCCCCTCCTTCAACCGTCCCTCTCTCTTACACACCATCCAACTCCTTTCTCACCACACCGGTCTCACTCTCATTTTTAATACTTGTATTTATTTTATTTTCTGTTAAATTAATTACTGTTTGATGACTATATTATTAATTAATTTCTGTTAATTAATAAATATTAATAAAAATGAATGTTTCACACTTTCTAGTTGGACTGGCATAAAGGTTGTAATTATTATTATTGTCGTTATTATTATTATTGTAATTTTTATTATATTTCTTAAAAAAGGCGGAGCAAGATTAACTTGGACGAGACGTCCTGTTAATCTTATTTTTATTTTTTCTTTAAAAAATGGTGGAGCGAGATTAATTTGGATGAGACGTCCTATTAATCTCTTATAAATATTCTGTGTTGATTTTTGTTTATTTTTGTTTATTCTGTCGTCCCGTACATTTTTCTTTTCACGAAGAAGTTAAAATAATTATTAGGCTAATTATAATGCGCGCTATCAAATTGAGGTAACCGTTTTTTTATAACGGACAGCTGTGAGGTGCTAATACCTTCCTCACCTGTAATTAGACTCCCGAATCTGGAATCTCATTTTTGACCAATGCTTTAATTAAAGGTTTTCCCGGTATTTTATCCTAAAAAATATTGGTGGCGACTCCCTGTTTATTTTTTTAAAAACGTTTTTGAGGGTCGGCCGTGCCGCCGCGATCCCGGTCATGACAGATGGCGACTCCACTGGGGACTTAGAGAGTCAAGCCAGTCAATTTGATAGCGCATGTCTTAATTAGCATATTAATTATTTGACTTCTTCCTTTATTTTATTTGGTCTCTGTTTTATTTGTATCCTATCTTTTATGTTCTGTAAATATTTGTGTGATCATTGAACCCTAGGGTAGTCGACTTTATTTTGTTGCTCTGTGTTTGTTCTATGTGCAGGATGAGTAAGGTACAGGTATTGAATGCCTCTTTCACACACTACACTCACAATTTGCACACATTTTTGAGCGGGACCCTATACCCGGGCCTAAATAAAACTTAAGATTAGGGGAGATTGATAGCGGAGCCATTTGGGATGTACTTCCTATCTGGTTACCGTGAGAATCTCAGCTAGAGTTCGACTTATTTATGGTGCCCACACTTAGTGGACTTCCTACTATTTGTGGTCAACATCATGAGTAGGATCTTGGCTCTAGTGACCTTTAGAAATTTTAGAATAAGCCACCTAATGTGAGACATCACTGATAAACAAACCTTAGAACCATTAGGAGACCTTCAGAAAAACCTGACTTAAGGCACAAAGGGGCAAACTTTACTTATACCTTTTCTCATTCTCGTTTTCTCTTCTGATCCAAATTAAGGGACCACTTGCCTATTTAGTGGATTACTTTTTCAAAAAAAAATGACCTACTTTTAACCAGTGATCCTCTAATAGGCAAGTGGTCCTTTCCTTTTATATTTGTTTAAGTCTTAGGATCTTGAGTTATGAATTTTTCTGAAAAAAAACAAAAAAAACAAAAAAAAACAAAAATAAAATAAAAAAAAGGAAAAAATTTACAATATATACAAAAAAATAGAAAATCATTTTTATTAACAATGATCAGAAAATTCATAGCTCACATGATCCTTGATTTATTGCAAGTTTTGACAAATCGTAACTTCCCTAAATCTAAAAATGTTTTCAAGAAAGTTACTAGGGGAGTATCAATTTGCAAAGCATGTCAGTGACTGATTTTTCTTTTCTTTATGTCCTTACAGGAAGCTATCAAGAGCTTAGCCAGTATCTTTGAGTGAAATATGGAAATTAACATAAGATGAGATAGTTGTGGTAAAAATGTACCCGAGTTGAAAAGATTAATGCATGTTAAGGCTAGGAAAGTCGATACAACCAGTTTACAAGCATTAGGGAAGAAACTGGACATAAATCAGAAAATGGTTTTCTCAAGGAAATATGGGAAGGTCCTAAAGTTGCTAGAAGTGGAGGTACAAGTTGAGGCAATTACTGCTTTGATTCAGTTCTATGACCCACCTCTCCGTTGTTTCACCTTCCGGGACTTCCAATTAGCTCCGTCGGTTGAGGAGTTTGAACAAATTCTGGGGATGCCATTAGAAGGACAAATGCCTTACCGTCATCTTGGACGTCAAGCGAATATTGTTACCATTGCTAATGTCCTAAAGATTCACCCGGAAGTGTTAAGGAGTGCACAACTGAATAGAAATCAGATCCTGGGATTTGACCGAGAATACTTTGAGAAGCACATGCACTTGCTAGCTGAGAAAGGAGATTGGGAAACTTTTATAGATACCTTGGCTCTCACCATTTATGGTGTTATCTTATTCCCTAATATTGATAATTACATGGACTACGATGCTATTGGCGTTTTCCTTGCCCGTAAGTTCAAGTCTGAAAATTCTGTCACTGCTATCTTGGCAAATACGTACTGTACCATGGACTTCTGCTATACGCAAGGCAGAAAGAGAATCATTTGCTGTTTACCTGCTCTATATGTGTGGCTTACATCGCATGTCTTCCATCAAGTCAGCAAAGTTGAATGTCCTGTCTCAGATATGAAATTATGTCAGTTAGTAGCGAAGAATGGGCGTGAATGGGCCAATCACCTGGTAGGGCTCACAGCTGATAAAGTAAGGTGGTATCCGCAATGGCTGAAGGTTGACACCATAATTCACCATTGTGGAAACTACCCGAATATTCCTCTCATGGGCACTTAGGGATGTATTAATTACAACCCTGTCATAGCCAAATGTCAGCTAGCCTATCCCTTACTTGGGTCACCCGATGGAGAATCCCTTACTTCTTTCATTGTTTATTTCTCAGAGGGAGATTGTACATCTGTCATTCGGGATGTAGCAAATGCATGGAAGAAAGTCCACAGACAAGGGAAAGAACTGGGAACTCGAAGCCACGCCGTGAAGGAAGAATACTACCAATGGGTCTTAAACAGAGTTTCCATTGTCAAGCTACCTTTCAAGAATCCCTCCTATCTCCCGACAAGCACACATGTTACCTCTCCTACCCTTGAAGAGGAGGCAATGAGAGCCAAAATAAAAGAGCTAACCGCTAAAAACAAGGAGTTAGAAAAAGACTTGCTGATATCTTAACAAGAATGTGCCCTTCAGAAAAGGGAGAATTTAGAGAGCAAGCAAACCATCAAGAAGATTGGAAAAAAGAGAAAAATCGAAAGGGACTACCTAAGGAAACAAAGCCAATGCCTCTGAACGGCTAACACTCAACTAAAAGCGAAGAACAAGCAAAGAGATACCATATTGACTGATAAGCAGCTTCTAAGGGACATGTTGGCAAAAGCTAAAGAACGTGAGCAAAATGTCTTGGTGCAAAAAGAGCTTCTGTAATTGCAAGTTAGCCGATTAGAGCATCAGCTTGATGAGGTGGTAGAAGCTTGCCAGCATGAGATAAATGGCGAGCGATGGCGCGCGATGAATGCTGAACGAGAATGTAGTGAAGCTATCCATGTTCTGAAAGATGAACTAACACAGCAAAATGAAGATATTCATTCATGGATGAATCGCTTCGCCCACTTGGCATATTTGGCTAATGGAGCTTTGGAAGACCTCCCACTCCTACTCAAGCAAGCTGAGGGAACGGTTAATCCTTTTAACACCCCAAGAGAAATTGTGACTTTCCTTAATTACTGTAGAGAAAGGATTTGTAAAATGAGGGCCATGATTGCCCGAGCTAGGAATGGCTGATTTATTTTTTCTGCATAAAGAATAGACTAGCAGCGGTAATGTATTATTAGAATTCAAAAAGAGGGTTTCTCTTATTTCCATAACTATCTCATGTTAATTTCCACTTATCACTTTTGAACGAAGTACTGAAAGAGTCGAAGGATACTGGCTGAGTTCCGCGATCGCTTCACATACCATTTGTTGTTTTTCTTTTAACTGCTTTTTACTGCTTTTAACAATTTCTTGTTGACTTCTCAGACATAACGGGTAGACATCCTTACGCGACTAGGCTTAATACAAGACTCATGGCTGAAATAGAACAAGAAAATGAGAACTTGAGAGCTGAAGTCAATCAATTGAAAGAGCAAATGGCTGAAATGGCCAAGCTTTTTGAAAGGAGAGTCACAGAAGGGGATTCTTCAGCAGGTGTTGAAAATGCCAGACAACGACCATCCGCTCCCCAACACACTCAGGGTCCTACTGGAGAGCCAAGTTCAAACCCTATTCTGCCTCCTCTAACTATTCACGTTAGGAAATCAAACCCTGCTGACACCCAGCAAACCATCTATATAGATGAGGAAGGTAATGCTATACCCTTTCCCCTATATGGGTTGCCACCTGGATATTTCCTACCACTTCAAGAAGAGCCTGATTATCAGGAAACCATCCTTCATACGGCTCAACAAAACGTCCCACCCGTCCGGGATCCCCAAATGATTCCAATCCATACATAAGCCACGCAACCACAAGCTACTCAAGCAACAGCCAGAACCCCACATCTCAATGCCTAATGCAAACCCGGCACATGTCGACCAACCAGTTAGGGGTACTAGTCATCATGTCGCTGCAGGTCCAAGTGCTGCTGCTGCTACCCAGGAGGGAAGGTTAGAGTTCCTGGAAAGGTGGTTAAAAGAAATAGAAAGAACGAATCGGTTTGGAATGGGTAGTGCTGCACAACTCTGTCTGATTCCTGATGTTGTCATTCCCCTCAAATTCAAAATGCCAGAGTTTGACAAATATCGGGGGCTAACCTGTCCAAAGAACCATCTTACCATGTACTGCCGGAAGATGGCCTCTCATGCTTCCAATGACCCTCTGCTCATTCATTGTTTCCAGGATAGTTTGGCGGGAGCACCTCTGACCTGGTACAACCACCTTGAACGATCTCATATACGCTGTTGGGAAGATCTGGCAGATGCTTTCATGCAACAGTACAAGTATAATTTAGATATGGCACCAGATAGAGTACAGTTGCAAAACATGACCAAGAAAGATAACGAGACGTTTAAAGAATATGCCCAACGGTGGCGAGAAGTAGCAGCGCAAGTCGATCCACCTCTATCAGAAAAGGAGGTGATTTCTACATTTATTGATACACTCCAGTCACCTTTCTATGACAAGATGATTGGAAGCATTTCCTCCTATTTCTCCGACATCGTCACTATCGGAGAAAGAATAGAGAATGGCTTGAGAACTGGGAAGATTACTCGTAGCCCACCTGGGGTTGGAGCAGCAAGAAAACCTTCACTTGGAGAAGGTAAAAGAAGAGAGGGAGAGACTAACCTGGTCTCTCACAACCAAAGAAGGAACCAGCTCAGACCACCTACTCCCGTCACCTTTCCGTCAACTTACCATAATGCGCCACACCCATATGTGGCTGCAATTCCAAATTCAAACCCACCATATTTTCGACCACCAGTTATGTGACCACCTGTACCATCACAAGCACCGTATCAACAACCACAAATGAACCTATCGAATCCAAACCTGAGGAGACAGAATAATGACCGCACTCAGGTGCAATTTGATCCGATTCCCATGACCTACACCGAGCTTCTCCCCTACCTTATTGAAAACACATTGGTGGCACCTTGCCCTCTAAAACCGCTTCAACCACCTTATCCCAGAGGGTATGATCCAAATGCTCGGTGTGATTACCACGCCGGTGCACCAGGACATTCCACTGAGAACTGCCTGGCGCTTAAATTTAAGGTAAGCGATTTAATCAGAGCAAGTTGGATAAGCTTCAAAGAGGGAAGCCCGAATGTGACTAGCAATCCTCTGCCTAACCATGGGAGGCCAGGTGTTAACGCTGTGGAAAAAGATGAGGAATGTATTTCCAAAGTTGAAGACATCCAAATGCCATTGAAAATAATTCACTCCCATATGCTTAAGATGGGATTAATAGAAGGATCATGGGATGTAGAGTGCAATGACTTCCAGTCCGCAAAGTGAAAGGACTTCCAAAAAACCCTTCAAGGAATTATGGACAGTCATGTCATAGAAGTTTGCCAGCATCGTGAAGACGGAATAAATATGATACAAGAACAAGGCCGAGTTCAAGCCCCAAAGCCTCTAGTCATATTTTACAACAAAAATGCACCTGTGGCTTCAACTCCTGTTAAAACTGTCATCACGGTAAACGCTCCAACCCCGTTCCCTTACAAGGATTCGTGAGCTGTGCCATGGAAGTATGGCACTAATGTGATTGTTACTAGTTCTGAGGCAGTTGAGCCTACGCCATCATCCCCTGTCACGAATATTGCTGGAATTGGGGGTGTCACCCAAAGTGGAAGAGTATATGCTCCCCCAGAATCTAAACTTGACAAGGTTACAGGGGATGTTAGACCTGGGAAGGGAGAATCCTCTGGTGAAGCAAAGAAGGCTGTAATTGAAGAGGAGGCCCAAGAATTTCTAAGATTCATTCGCCATAGTGACTACCAGGTGTTGGACCAACTGAACCACACCCCGGCAAAAATTTCTCTGTTGTCCTTGCTAATGAGCTCCAAACCACACCGGAACACTCTGATGAAGGTTTTGAGTGAGGCACATGTGAAACATGATTTGCCAGTAGATAAGTTTGAAGGCATAGTAGGACACATTGTGGCCAATAACTACCTAACTTTTACAGATGATGAGACACCGGTAGAAGGAAGAGGGCACAATAAAGCCCTTCATATCTCCATAAAATGCCAAGATCATATCATGGCGAAGGTGCTGGTTGACAATGGGTCATCCTTGAATGTAATGCCAAAATCTACGTTGGCAAAGTTGCCTTTTGACGGGACCCATATGAGACCCAGTTCCATGGTAGTCCGGGCTTTTGACGGAACTCACCGGGAGGTTATGGGAGAAATTTAACTGCCTATACAAGTTGGGCCATGTACCTTTCAAATCCTTTTTCAAGTCATGGATATTACACCCGCTTACAGTTGTTTGCTGGGACGGCCATGGATCCATTCGGCTGGGGTAGTTCCCTCCACTCTGCACCAGAAATTGAAATTCATCATCGATAACAAGTTGGTGATTGTCTCTCGAGAAGAGGACTTGTTGGTCAGTAAACCTTCCAACACCCCATACATTGAAGCGATTGAGGAAGCCCTCGAAACCTCGTTTCAAGCTTTAGAGGTGGCCAATGCAACAAGCATTACAAAGACATCCTTCCCTAACGTGCCTATGATGTTGCAAAGACAATGTTGAGAGAAGGATATAAGCTGGGAAAAGGGTTAGGTCGAAAATTGGAAGGAAGAACCCAACCTATATGCCTTCTAGAAAACAAGGACAGATACGGTCTGGGATACAAGCCTACAGCAGTTGATAGAAAAAGGGTAGGAGAAGAAAGAAGGGAGAGAAGGATTGCTCGCCTTACTGGTCAAGAGTACGACACTGCTAGAATCCCTGTCTGTGACCTCTATCAAAGCTTCAGGAGCGTCGGGATTATATATCCGGGTCAAGTGGCTATGGTTGGAGACGGACCCTGTTATGATGTGGAATTAGTGCATGCTTGCTTACCCGGTCAAGAACTGGACAACTGGGAAGTCATGGAGTTCCCCATAACTATCAATCCTCAGTCAAAGTAATTATTATTTTCAAAACTTGTCGATCCTTTTGCTATGCCTAAGGCTTTGGGATCTATTTTGTAATAAAGGCAAAAACTCACTTGTTTGTTGAATTAAACGAATGCAATCCAATTTCTTACCTTTGTTTAAATTCCTTTCTCTTAAACCTTTCATTTGCTTGTCTTTCTTTATTTTCATTATAATATAACCCAAATGCAGATCTGAAAGCGATTCCTCTGAGAGTAATGAGAACTCAGTTCTATTTTATGACTCTGATAATCCGAATGATTACGCCTATGAGGAGAGTGAGGAAGACTTTGAACCTTCACCCGAATTGACGAGATTAATGGAACAAGAAGATAAAGAAATTCAACCTCATCAGGAAAAGATTGAGACCATTAACCTGGGAGATGAAGAGGAAAATAAAGATGTCAAGATAGGCATCCTCTTAAGCGAACAACGGCAGAGTGAATTGATTAAATTGCTCCGGGAATTTCGAGACATTTTTGCATGGTCGTATCAAGATATGCCGGGTCTGGATAATAACATTGTGGAACATAAGTTGCCTTTAAAGCCGGAATGTCCGCCGATCAAGCAAAAGTTGCGACGAATGAAACCAGAAATGCTTCTTAAGATCAAAGAAGAAGTCAAAAAACAATTCGATGTTGGTTTCTTAGCCGTAGCTAAGTATCCGCAATGGGTAGCCAACATAGTTCCCGTTCCAAAGAAAGATGGGAGGGTAAGAATGTGTGTGGACTACCGAGACTTGAATCGGGCAAGTCCTAAGGATGATTTTCCTTTACCTCAGATTGACGTATTGGTTGATAACACAGCTCAGCATTCCATCTTCTCATTTATGGATGGATTTTCGGGATATAACCAGATCAAGATGGCACCAGAAGATATGGAAAAGACCACGTTCATCACTCTGTAGGGCACCTTTTGCTACAAAGTAATGTCCTTCGGATTGAAGAATGCAGGAGCCACCTATCAAAGGGCAATGGTGACCCTCTTCCATGACATGATGCACAAGGAAATAGAAGTCTATGTGGATGACATAATTGCCAAGTCTAGGTCTGAGGAGGAGCACATTGCTGACCTGAGAAAACTTTTCGAAAGGTTGAGGAAATTCAAGCTTAGATTGAATCCCGCCAAGTGCACTTTTGGCGCAAGATCCGGCAAATTGTTAGGATTCATTGTGAATGAGAGAGGGATAGAAGTTGATCCTGACAAAGTCAAGACAATTCTGGAAATGCCTCCTCCTCGTACTGAAAAAGAAGTCTGAGGATTCTTGGGAAGATTAAATTACATCGCCCGATTCATTTCCCAAATGACAGCAACCTGTGAGCCGATTTTCAAATTGCTTCGCAAGAACCAGCCTGGGCAGTGGAATGAAGATTGCCAGATTGCATTTGAAAAGATAAAGCAGTATTTACTGGAGCCACCAGTCTTGGTGCCACCTGTTCATGGGAGACCACTAATTCTATACCTGACCGTGCTGAATGAATCCATGGGATGTGTATTAGGTCAACATGATGAGACTGGGAGGAAGGAATGTGCCATCTACTACTTGAGCAAGAGATTTACCGAATGTGAGATGAGGTATTTATCTCTTGAAAGAACATGTTGTACATTGCCCTGGGCTGCCCGTCGCTTACGGCAATACATGCTTAATCATACTACTTGGCTGGTGCTTAAGATGGATCCCATCAAGTATATCTTTGAAAAACCTGCTTTGACTGGAAGGATTGCCCGTTGGCAAGTGTTATTGACAGAATATGACATAACATATGTCACCCAAAAGGCAATAAAAGGGAGTGCGCTAGCAGATTACTTAGCACACCAGCCTATTGAAGCTTACCAACCAATGCGGCATGATTTCCCAGATGAGGATATCTTGGCTTTTTCCAAAGAAGAAGATAATCTGGAAGCCAGGTGGATCATGAGATTCGATGGGGCGTCCAACGCACTGGGACATGGAATTGGGGTTATTCTTTATCTCGCCTGGTAAAGAACTCATCCTTATTTGCGCCCGGTTGTGTTTTGACTGCACCAACAATGTTGCGGAATATAAAGCATGTTCTCTAGGAATACAAGCGGCTCTAAACGTGGGAATAAAGGTTCTGGAAGTTTATGGAGATTCTGCTTTGGTTATCCATCAACTAAAGGATGAATGGGAAACTAGGGACAGTAAACTAGTTCCCTATCATGCTCACATCAAGGAGATGATCAAAAGATTCGATGAAGTTACCTTCTATCACGTTCCACGGGAAGACAACCAAATGGCAGATGCTTTAGCCACCCTAGCCGCTATGTTTGAAGTCAGCAGTGATTACAAAGTGCCACTCATTGAGGTAAAGAAACGACAAGAACCTGCCTATTGCCAGGTCATAGAAGAAGAGCCAGATGGCAAGCCTTGGTATCATGACATCAAAAGATACCTCCAATGCCAAGAATACCCTGAAGGCATCACGGATAATGACAAACGAACTTTGAGAAGGCTAGCTATGGGATATCTATTGAGTGGTAACATGCTGTACAAGAGGAATTATGATTCCGTTCTCCTCCGGTCTGTTGATACCGTCGAGGCAAATCAGATCATGAAAGATATCCATGAAGGATCTTTCAGAACTCATACGAATGGACATGCTATGTCAAGAAAAATCCTGAGAGCCGGATATTATTGGATGACTATGGAAGCAGACTGTTTTGCTTACGTACGGAAGTGTCATAAATGTCAGATTTATGCCGATCACATTCATGCACCGCCTTCATCCCTAAATGTCTTGTCAGCACCATGGCGCTTTTCAATGTAGGGTATAGATATAATTGGGCCTATTAAACCAGAAGCGTCAAATGGTCATCGTTTCATCCTAGTTGCCATCGATTATTTCACCAAGTGGGTAGAGGCAGCTTCGTACACCAATGTGACGAAAAACATTGTGGTCAAATTCGTCAATCGTGAGTTGATATGCCGGTACGGACTACCAAACCAAATCATCATGGACAATGGTACAAATTTAAACAACAAAATGATGAAGGAGCTTTGTGAGAACTTTAAAATCTCCCACCACAACTCCTCTCTATACCGTCCGAAAATGAATGGAGCAGTTGAGGCAGCCAACAAAAATATCAAGAAGATAGTGCAAAAGATGGTAGCAACCTACAAAGACTGGCATGAAATGCTCCCTTTCACGCTGCATGGATACCGAACCTCAGTGCGAACTTCAACTGGGGCAACACCATTTTCTTTGGTCTATGGAATGGAAGCTGTATTGCCATTTGAAGTGGAAATTCCATCCCTTAGGGTGATCATGGAAGCCAAACTGGAAGAAGCTGAATGGGTCCAGACCAAATATGATCAATTAAATCTGATTGACGGGAAGAGGTTAACCGCTCTCTGCCAGGGACAGTTATATCAAAGACGTATGAAGCGGGCATACGAAAAGAAAGTGCGCCCCCGGCAGTTCCAAGAAGGTGATTTGATCCTCAAGAAGATTTTGCCAATTCAAAAGGACCTCTGAGGGAAATGGACACCTAATTACGAAGGACCATATGTTATAAAGAAGGCTTTCTCCGGAGGAGCCCTCACACTCACCAACATGGATAGAGACGACCTGCCAATGCCTGTAAATGCCGATGCAGTGAAGAAATACTTTGCATAAAAATAAAAAAATAAAAAAAAACAACAAAACAAAACAAAAAAAAAGAAGGAGGAAGAAGAAAAGCTCGCTAGGATGAAAACTTGAAAAGGCGACCTAGGTAAAAGTTAGAGCAGCAAGGTGAGCCGAAAACCTGAAAAGGCGGTTCCACAAACTCGATTCTGCAACATAAACCCTTCAAGCCAAAGACAAAGGAGGTCAAAATGGGTATTAGGGTCAAATTACACCCTCAGAAGCAAAATCAGAAGATGAACACGAAGTCATGATAAAGGGTCAGGTTTCTCATTGCTCTCAGAAGATCACTAGAGGATATATGAGCCTTCCCCTTTCCACTTGCCTTCCATTCTCTATATCTTATCACATCTACGTGCTTAATATTATATTCATCTCTATTGTACACACCTGATGTTTATAAATAAAAGTCTCTCTTCTTCTTACATGTGTTCATAACTAAATTTTATGAATAAACAAGTTTTTGCCTAAAAGAAATTTTGAAATTGGAAACAACAGAGCGTACAGTTATGGGGAACGAAATGCATCCTAGCGCCAGAATTCGCTTGGTATAAGCATAGCTATCTCTGCTAAATACGTTCGCCAAAAGTTAGAGGATGTTTTTATTTCATCCATAAGTTATCTTAAAAAGCCAGTTGCCAGGGAAGATTTACCTGTAAGTCTTTTTATACTAACTCACTTTTTTGTCAAAGGGACACCAAATCCATCATCCAAAAGCAGGTATTCGCCAAAGTTTTCTCTCAGCAAGACCTATTGTTCGTACTTCAGTAGAACATAGACTGAAGATCTCTCCTGAGGAAAACCGTAAAATGGACTCAGCTCCCTCAACCAGGATATTTCTTTGATCAGGTTTAAGAAGACTTATCCTTCCCCAGTAAATTCACCAGTACCAAACTATTACCTATCATGCTCCTCTAACTAAAAAGCTCAAACTGGGGCATCTCCCCAGATCTCTCTTCCAAAATAGGGCATCTCCCCAAATCTCTCTTTCAAACTGGGGCATCTCCCCAGATCTCTTTTTCAAACTGGGGCATCTCCCCAAATATCTCTTCCAAACTGGGGAATTTCCCCAGATATCTCTTTCAAACTGGGGCATCTCCCCAGATCTCTCTTTCAAACTGGGGCATCTCCCTAGATCACTTTTTCCAAAATTGGGGCATCACCCCAAAGCTTTAGATCCTGGTTAATTCAGACGGGACGTCCTGTTAACCCCCAGATCGCTCTTCCAGTAAAAGGGCAATACCCCCCAAGATTCTTTCAAACCATCTCAAACTGGGGCATCACCCCAGATTTATTCTTTCTCAGTCAAAGGTTTCAGTCATGACAAACCGGGGCATCACCCCAAGCTTTTAGGTTCAGAGAGTTAATTCGGACGAGACGTCCTGTTAGCTCCCCTAATTTTTACTTTCCAATCAACCGAGAGGCAACACCCTCACCTCTTACTTTTCCTGTCAACCGAGAGGCAACACCCTCACCTTTTACTTTTCCTGTCAACCGAGAGGCAACACCCTCACATTTTACTTTTCCTGTCAACCGAGAGGCAACACCCTCACATTTTACTTTTCTTGTCAACCGAGAGGCAACACCCTCACCTTTTACTTTTCCTGTCAATCGAGAGGCAACACCCTCACCTTTTACTTTTCCTGTCAACCGAGAGGCAACACCCTCACCTTTTACTTTTCCTGTCAACCAAGAGGCAACACCCTCACCTTTTACTTTTCTTGTCAACCGAGAGGCAACAACCTCACCTTTTACTTTTCCTGTCAACCGAGAGGCAACACCCTCACCTTTTACTTTTCCTGTCAACCGAGAAGCAACACCCTCACCTTTCACTTTTTCTGTCAACTGAGAGGCAACACCCTCACCTTTTACTTTTCCTCTCAACCGAGAGGCAACACCCTCACCTTTTACTTTTCCTGTCAACCGAGAAGCAACACCTTCACCTTTCACTTTTCCTGTCAACTGAGAGGCAACACCCTCACCTTTTACTTTTCCTGTCAACCGAGAGGCAGCACCCTCACCTCTTACTTTTCCTGTTAGTTCCTGGGTTTTCCCCCTCATCTGGTATTCTTGGTTATTTCGACAACGGTGTTCACATCTTTACTCCTTTTCCATTTCAAAAGCAAGAAGAAACTTCATGCTTTTCTCATAAAAAACAAGTAAAGAGGGGCATCTGTGAACACCTATTTCAGTCCGATTGATATCCACGAGTAAAAAGAATACAAGCAAAAAAAAATTAAAAATAAATAAAAAATACAAGTAAAAAGAAAAAAGAAAGAAAAAAAAAGAATACAAGAAAAAAATAAATAAAATAATAATAATAATAATAATAAATAAATACATAAATGATGATGATGACTCGGAAATGATCATTTCCGAGTGAGACATGTCCCTGGCCTGTTTTCGCCCAAGCGGATGATGGTTCGCTCAAGCGAGACATGTCACACCCGGGCGAGATTGAAACCTGATGCGTATTCCTTTCCTTCGAATGTTGAAATCCGAGTGGAATTACTCAGAATAGAGCAAATCTGAGTGGAAGTTGTCCCACTGCAATCATTCCCAGCCAAATTCTAATTTCTGAGTGGAAAGAAGGCAGTTTCCGAGTGACAAACGTCCAATTTCCAAGTTCTTACTGAAAAGCAGGCAGGTTCCGAGTGAAAATGTTCAAATTCCAATTTCTGAGTGGAAAATAGGCAGGATCCGAGTGGATATGTCAAAGTTTCCAAATTCTGAGTAATAAGAAGGCGGTTTCCGAGTGGATATGTCAAAGTTTCCAAGTTTCGAGTGATAATAAGGCGGTTTCTGAGTGGTTGTCCAAGTTCTAAATTCTGAGTGAGGAATTCCGAATGCAAATGGCTGAATTCCATTCTAATTGGAAGATGAGGACGACTCCCAGATATCCGAGTGGATTGATGCACATATGGAACGATTCTGAGAGAATCAAAGCCTCCAATTGATGATTGATGATTGGTGATTGAAACCGAGTAAAAATAAGGCCGACTCAGAATGAAAGCCATTTCTGATTGGAAAGGAAGGAATGGTTGACGAGTAAAAGAAATTCGGAGTAAGAAGCCAGTCGGAGCTGAGTGCCAAATTCCGAGTGAAAAGCCAATCGAATTTCTGAGGGAAGAAAGAGTTTACTGAATAACTCGAAAGCCAGTCGGATTCCCGAGGGAAGAAGGAGTCTACCGAGTGATGTTCTTCAGTCAGCACCGAGTGAAGACTCTTCAGTCAGCACCGAGTGATGCTTTTCCAGTCTGCACCGAGTCATTCCCTTCCATTTTTAGTCGGCTCCGAGCCATTCTTTTACCATTACTGAGCCATTCTCTTACCCATAACCGAGCCACTCATTTAACCATTCCTGAGCCCCCATTTCTACCAATTTTCGAGCCATATTTAAACCTTACCCGAGCCCCCCAACATCACCGAGTTCATTTTCACCAAACCCAAATCACCAATTTTCACCCAAATCTGACTCACAATTCTCACTCGGATTCCGAGTCATCCTTTACTCATCTCCGAGTCAATTTTTACCAAGTTCCGAGTCATCATTCTCACCTAATTCTGAGTTATTTTTAATCAATTCTGAGTCAATCTTCGATCGATTTTTGACTGACACTTTTCAGTCAGTTCTTGGTCAGTGTTCAATCATTTCTGAATCACTTTTTACCAATTCCGTGTCATCCCTCATCAAGCCAATTCCGAGTGACACTTTTCACCCGTTCCCGAGTCATCTTTCACCCATTTCCGAGACCCTTTCCACTCAACTTCCGAGTCACTTTTTACCCATTTCTGAGTGACTTCTCACTCAATTCCGAGTCATCTCCACCCGATTCTAAGTCATTATTCAACCATTTCAGTCAGTTCCAAGTCACTTTTTACTTGGTTCCGATTGAATGTTTCACACCAGCCTCACACCGAGCAAAACCTCTACTCGGCCTTCCATAGGAGGGCTCCTCCCAGAAGAATTCTCACTCGGAAGGAGTATTTTCACTCGGCTTTCTATGGGAAATGCTTCATTCCACTCAGAATTGACTCCCAATGTGGATGAATACTGACTGAGAGGCTGATCCGAGTCATTTTCACTCGGAATTCTACCATTCTCACTCGGATTTCCATCACTTTCTCTCGGATTTTCACCGTGCTGACTTGGATTTCCACTATCCAAGTAGATCCTTGAATTACGGGAGGTGGCCCACAACAAGACAAGGAGGAAAATGATAAAGAATTGCCACCAGCCTCTATTCTCCTTAATTGTCAAAGATCCAGGCTGTTTCCAACACACTATCCAAGTTGTTTGACAATCTCATGTGGCGGTTGGCAACAAGACAATGAGGAAATAATAAAAAATCCTCACCAATTGGCAGCCAGGCTGTCTCGGGTCTGTTCAGGCAATCAACTTGCTCCTCAAATGTTCTATAAATACTGCAAACGAAGGAAGAAAAAAGGATCCTGGAAGCATTCACTTGAGAGAGTCTGAAACAAATTTTTTTGTCCCCTCACCCACCTTTCAACCGTCATTCTCCTCTCCCATACAGCCCCCCTTCATCCAAACACCGGCCTCTCTCCTCACAGTCCCCATAATCCTCACACCTTCTCCCTCACAGACCCTCCAAACACCGTCCTCTCTCCTCACAGTCCCCACAATCCTCACTCCGTCTCCCTCATAACCGTCCCTCTCTCCCTCACCTCACTCCGTCTCCCTCATAACCGTCCCTCTACACTGTCCCTCTCTCCCTCACCTCACCCCGTATCCCTCACAGCCCCCTCTACACCGTCCCTCTCTCCCTCACCTCACTCCGTCTCCCTTACAGCCCCCTTTACACCGTCCCTCTCTCTCTCACCCCCCTCCGTCTTCCTCCTTACCCCTCCCCACTATCTCCTCCCTCTCTATACCTCACAGCTCCCTTTCACTATCCCATTCCCCTAACTCCATGCTCACTCTTCCTTTCCCTTCCTCCTTTAAACACTCAATCGTCCTTCCCTTCAAACACCCATCCGAACTCACCAACAAACTCCCACACCGTCCTCTCTTCACCTCTCCCAACCATACAACCCTCTAAACCTCAACACCGTCCCTTCCTCCTCAAAAATCACTACAGTCCAGCCCCTTAAATCACCTTAACACCGTCCCTTCCTCACACACCATACTGTCCAGCCCACTAAGTTCCTCATCAACACCGTCCCCCTCCTTCAACCGTCCCTCTCTCTTATACACCATCCAACTCCTTTCTCACCACACCGGTCTCACTCACATTTTTAATACTTGTATTTATTTTATTTTCTGTTAAATTAATTACTGTTTGATGACTATGTTATTAATTAATTTCTGTTAATTAATAAATATTAAAAAAATGAATGTTTCACACTTTCTAGTTGGACTGGCATAAAGGTTGTAATTATTATTATTGTCGTTATTATTATTATTGTAATTTTTATTATATTTCTTAAAAAAGGCGGAGCAAGATTAACTTGGACGAGACGTCCTGTTAATCTTATTTTTATTTTTTCTTTAAAAAATGGTGGAGCGAGATTAATTTGGATGAGACGTCCTGTTAATCTCTTATAAATATTCTGTGTTGATTTTTGTTTATTTTTGTTTATTCTGTTGTCCCGTACATTTTTCTTTTCACGAAGAAGTTAAATAATTATTAGGCTAATTATAATGCGCGCTATCAAATTGAGGTAACCGTTTTTTTATAACGGACAGCTGTGAGGTGCTAATATCTTCCTCACCTGTAATTAGACTCCCGAATCTGGAATCTCATTTTTGACCAATGCTTTAATTAAAGGTTTTCCCGGTATTTTATCCTAAAATATATTGGTGGCGACTCCCTGTTTATTTTTTAAAAAACATTTTTGAGGGTCGGCCGTGCCGCCGCGATCCCGGTTGCGACAATCCCCCCTAAATAATACTTCTTAAAACTAATAAATTTTTCAAAAAAACCCTAAAAATCATACGCTTGACTTGATTACCCTATAAATGAGTGCATAGCCTCATTATTAAGCACGTCTGAAGATGGCCTCATATAACTAATATAATAAGTAATAGCCATTTAATATGTTTATTCCCTTTCTCACAATAATTGATTCAATTCAAAGCATGGTTGTCCTCATTCTTATGTAACTCAATTCATTTTACTTGATACCTGAGTAGACTTTACTTGAATAAATATCCAATATTTATTCTCCCTAGCATGACCATGCATTTTTTTTAGTCTCACTCAATAAATTAGCCCATAGATATCACTCCCGTTACATATGATAGACAAATCTCATCTATGTCACCCACATTCCTCTGGATGATTTATTTACTACCCAATTACAACATTTATAATCACCTTGTTACAAATGATGTTTCATTGTATTAAAATAACAAACTACTTGTATAAGAATCATAGTGACTTTAGGTTGAAGGACTACATATATCATTATCACATTAAGAATCATTTATGATGCTCATGTAAGGAACCATACAACATTCTCATGGTGGGTTTGTCTAGTACACTATTACTTTTAATGTATTTATATCTCCCCATATTAATACTTAACTAGGCATGTTTTAGGAATAGTTCTTATATTAACCTATTATTCCAAGGACTAACAAAGGTTATTAAACTATTTCACCAAAATGCATTATTCAAATAAAGCAATACGTTTTGAATGCATAGACTCTTAGTGTATAATCCTAGAAAAGAGATCCAAAATACCTAAGATAAAGTGGCAAAAAAATTTTATATGGTAGCTTGGCCATATTTGAGAACTATCTATTACTTTAGAGAGAAAATACACTAACTACTTCATGAAGTCTATTTTTAAGAAGAGTTATACTCAAACTTTTGCCTAAACTGTGTTCTCTTTTATTTTTTAGCCTTCTTTCTCTCTCCTTCTTTTTTAATAATTTTTCTCTATTTCCTTATCTATTTTGATAAGACATTAGACACTTTAAGAATCTTATTATAAACCATAAGAGCATGGCATGGAACATTTCTCACATCGAAGATAGTGTGGAACTTGTCACATGTTACCATTGAGATTCAAAAGGGCGCATATAATTAGTTTAAGGAGTGGGATGAGCCTTTTATGATTTGTGGAAAATAGGTTTTGATAATGACAAACATATGAAAACATTGATAATTCAGATATAGACTCTATGATAAAAGGAAATATAGATGAACAAAATTGAAAGTTATAAAAGTCTTTGACCTTAATCCAGAACATAAAGTCATTGACTGGAAGACTTTGGCATGTTTAAAGCACATATTCCCAAGTTTAAACTAAAGCATGGAAGGTTTAAACTAGTGATTTTTTGGGGGCTCTAGTTCAAACTAACCATGCTTTAGTTTAAACCACACCTTGCCTGGTTTGAACAAATATGGATTGATGGCCTTAGTTTGAACCATACCTTACCTTATTCAAACCATATGCTCTGGTTTTAACCAATGCTTACCTATAGGATATTTTGGGATCCCTGACTTATATGAGGAATTTGTATATTTTATTGCCATAATTGGTGATAATCTACCTTATAAATCCAGTGCCATATCAAAGAGAAAAAATCACCTTACATAGTGAGAGAAACTAATTCGAGTTATTTTCCTTTGCTCACTTAAGTTCTTATAAGATTCATACAAATCAATTGTAATTGTTGCTCTAGTTTTGAGAGAATGAGTTTTTTTCTTATTCTTAGTTTAAGAGTGTTTGAGACCGAGGTGTTATAAAGTTAACTAACGTTCAACAATGAGACCTTAGAGTCCAAGTAAACCTATGAGTTATGTTAGATTATAAGGAGTATTTAGCGTTGGACAAGTGATCCAATAATTGTAATCAAGTCATGTAACCGACTTTGATATTACTAAAAAGTTCCAAGCCTTGGTGTTAGGAGACTGGACATAGATCATAATGATGATGATCAAACCAAGATATATCATGGTTTGCAATTCCTTTTTCCCTTAGCTTTTTTAATTTTTGCCTATTATATTTAAAATTCTTGTTTACACATAATTTATTCCTCCATCTGTTAAACAGTCTCTAAAATGATTTTTCAAGTGCATTTCCTATATTCAAAAAAGTTTTATAAAACTATGAGTATCTTTTTAGACTTAATTCACTATTTTCTTAAGTGTGGATCCACTTATCGACAAGTGGTACCCAAGCTTGGACTCTTAAAAAGCTTCACAATTTTAAGAGATTTGGCCTCATACAAAATATTGGGTGTAGGGGATGCTATTAATAGATCCCCTGCCTTTAACAACTTGAGATATAATTTTTGGAAAGCTTGTATGAAAATCTTCATTGAGTCTGTCGATAAAGAAATTAAGGATGTAATTGAAAATGGACTATATATACTTATGCATGTTATTGATGGAAAAAATATCGAAAAACCAAATACCTTTTGGACTAATAATGATAAAAGACACGTTAAATATCACTTGAAAGGAAAAAAATATTTCATGTTATCCACTTAGGCATAATGAAGTTTATAAAATTTCTACTTGTAAAAGTGTTAAAGCTAACAACCTAGGTTTTTAGGGGCCAGACCCTAGGCCCTCAAGGACTCATAAAGATGCCTTGTTGAGCTTTTTAAGGAAAGTATAAGGCTTTGGCCTACCCTACGGAGTGGCTTCATTGCAAGGTAATGGTGAAGGTGAGCTTGACTGAGGTATTAGTATGAGGTATAGTGGCCCTAAGTGATGAGAAACCAAATCAAGAGAACACTGGAATTATGAGAGAGGATGATAATGTGTGATAATAGTAGGGGAAATACACAGGTAAGAAAAAAAAGGATAGATGGATAATCGGTAATAATAAAAATAATACATAATTGACCAGTAATAATGATGTTGTAATATTTAATAGTAATTAATTTTTGGTAATGATATATCTGTTAATATAGTGTTTGATAATAATATTTTAGTTAATATTTACTCGATAATAATATTTAATAATTAATAATAATATTTAATTTGATTATGATATTTAATATTTATTTTATTAATTTTTAATATATATAAATTAATAATATTTGATTTAATAATAATATTTAAATTAATATTTATTTATTAGATAAAATATTTAATAATAAAATATTATCGGGTTCTCGAATTTAACTTCGAGACCCAGTAAGCGGCTAGGTATCAATAATTCGGCATGAGACTAGTGATCCCATTGGGAAACTAGTCTCGAGGAAAAATAGCTCGGTCCCATAGACCCGACCCGTACCTTAGAATAGTCTCCCATGTTTGACCATGTAAGCACTTTCGGATATCTGATTCCAACACGACTAGTCTCTAATGATCCGTTTCAATAATCTAAACACTTCTCTTATAGGGGCCAACCCTAATTTGGGCCCTATCAACCCCGTTTCTCATGAAAACAACCAATTAAATCGGAACCCCTTGGTTTAGGTTGAACACCTTTAGTGTTTTTAGCATAACTTTTATATACAAAGTCAAAATCAAGTGATTCTTATGTTGTTTTCTTTGTTATGTAAAACTTAGCAACCTTTATTTTTAGCCTTGAGTGTTGATTCGTAACTAATCATTCCGAATTTCAAAATCAAGGATTTGTACTTCAAAACCCTATTTGTTAATCTCGTTAATATGCGTATAGTTCTCTAGAAAATTCATAACTCCTTCATACAATGTCTAATTCACATGATTACAATTTCATAATTATCATAACAAAATTCTCTATGACATTTATAGAGACCTCAAAGGACAATTCCTACCCCACAAGTACAATTTAATGAATCTCTTCAGGCTATCCTAAATTTGTAACAACACTGCCCAAATTTAGTAAAATGTGCATATCTTTTTCATACGACGCCAAAACAACTTCGTTCTTTTTCTATGGTTTTGTATCAAGAAACCCTACAACTTTCATGAATTGTTTAAAGCCCAATTCCCAAAGCCTTAATCCCAGCAAATTAATCTTTTTAGCAATATAGAATTTGGGAGCTCTAGGAGCACTTTTCCTTGGTTCAGGCATAAGTCTTGCTCCGATTGCTAGATTTTCATGTGCCATATACCATTTTGAAGGGGAAATAGAGATATACAATTCTCATGTTAGGAATTTTTCCTAATTCTCATCCTAGAATAAATTATAGATTTATTAAAAATAGGTTTTGATTAAGGTAACTAGTTGCTTATCGGGTATTCAATTTTTGGTACCCTAAATTATTTTTTTCAGCCGCTATTTTATGACAACACCACCACGCACCACCTCCTTGACACCCGCCCCCTACGTGTCATGCCATATTTTTCTCCCTTCTCTAACAAGCTTGATGATGCATGATTTATCTTTAATTCTTCACTTTAAATGTGTATAATTTGCCATCACTTAGTGTGTAATAAATTACATTTTAACACATTTTCATCATTTGAGCTTTATGTAATATTTGATTTTTAATATGTGCCAAAAGAAAATGGATCCAAGAAATCAAGAATTCTAATCCAAAATGAAGATCAAAGTGTCTAAGGATCAAAGGAATCAAGGAATATGCAAAAGAATCTCAAAAAGGGTGGAAAAATACACAAAGAATGGAGAATTAGGTGGATGAATCAATTCATCCCCCACTTGAATCGATTCATACGGTTTAATGCACCCAGGATGTGAATTTTTGAAGCTTGACTCGATTCATTAGCATTTTGAATCGATTCATCAGCATTTTGAATAGATTCATCAGCATTTTGAATCGATTCATTCGGGTTTTAAAGGGTTGAATCGATTCTTCCCACATTTGAATCGATTCATACGTGTATTTTTAGGCCAGAACTGCATTTGGAATGCATGAATCGATTCATTCCACCATTGAATCAATTCATGAGTGAATTATTTACCCAGGATCATGTTTTCAAGCTTCTGGATGGTGGGCAAGGCACTAAACATTGATAATGGAGCACTTAAGTTGATAATGGAGCACCATGGATTTGTTAATTTAAGAGTGCACCTTCCATTACAAATTATTTATGGCATTGATTTGCTTTTGGATTCCTATAAATAGGCACCAAAAGGAAGGCTTCAGACACACCATTTTTTCACACATCAATTCCTTCAAGAAGCCATTCGTTCTTCCTCTTCTTTGTTTCTTCTTCCAGTAAGTTCTTCATTTCCGGGTTAGGTTCTTTTTATTTTTAGTTTGTTTAAATTATGGAGGGCTAAAACCCCTAGATTGATTTTCTTGGAGAATATTGTAATGTAATTTTGAGGTCATTATTTTTAATGTAGTATGCTTTTATTATTGTTATTTCTTCATAATCTTACTCTGCTTATTTAATTCCATTCTGTTTAATTAAATTTGTATGCTTAATCGGTTTAATTATTCAAATAGAATAAAATAAGGTTTTAAATTAGAATGGATTAAGGAAATATGCATGCTTAATGAATATTTTCATAATCACTTTTAATAATTATGGTTTGCTTAATTCCATAATATGAGAATAGATTATGTATGTAGGCGATGTTTTTACATATGCTCAATAATTCCTAGATTTTACGATCTTGACTCCTTTTGCTTAATTAGGATGCTTGATTAAAATTTTCATTTTTAAATGAAAGTAAAGGAATTATGAATTAAAAAAGACGCTTAGTTGATTAATTCAAATTGAGCTAAGAAATTAACAGTAATGAAAGTATACAAATTATCTTTAGTGAACCAAGGATAAATTTATTTACAATACTCCAAGAAAATCAATCGTTGTTATGTATTGTTTTAAATCTTATATTTACTTTGTTTTAATTTTAATTGTGACAACAAAATCAATCAAACCCCCCCAATTGTATGCTTGTTGAACTTATGTTTGTAAAAAAATTTAGTTGTTGAGTTTTTATTTTTAATTGTTAAAAATTAGTTTAAGACTTGATTTTTCCTAAATTTTTGTGTTGATCCTTGAGAGAACGACCTAGGTTGACACCCTAGTACTACATTAATTAATTTTAATGTACTAATTTGACGGAATCATGACTGTAAAAAAATATTTCACATCAAATTTTGGCGCCGCAGCCGGGGATCAACGATCTTTAGGAAAAATTCTTGTTTTAGATTAATTTTTTTTTGTATAAATTGAAAAAAATAATAAATAATAATAATAATAATAATAAATTTTTATTTGTTTTATTTTATTTCTTTTGCATGATTTAGGATTCTTATGATTTATTGCTCATAATGATCAAATATCTTGTTGTATGCTATGTATGACTAGAAGAACTTTTGAGCATTTATATTCATTTGATCCTGAAATTGAAAGAACTTTTCATAGGTTAATCAGAGAAGCTAGATTTAATAATAAATTTGTTGATATTGATAGTGATAGTATCTTTTCTGAATCTGCTGAAAGTACTACTGCTAGTTTTTCTGATATGGCTGAACCTCGTGAAAGAACTCTTAGAGAACTAGCTGCTCCTGAATTCACTTACGAAAGTTTGTGTATTCAATATCCTGATGAGGATGTCCCTTTTATTCTTAAGACCGAACTTATACACTTGTTGCCTAAGTTTCATGGTCTTGCGGGTGAAGATCCGCACAAACACCTCAAAGAATTCCACATTGTGTGCTCCACAATGAAACCCCAAAACGTTCAAGAAGACCATGTCTATCTTAAAGCGTTTCCTCATTCTTTAGAGGGTGTTGCTAAGGATTGGTTGTACTACCTTGCTCCAAGATCAATCACAAGTTGGAATGACTTAAAGAAAATGTTCTTGGAAAAATTCTTTCCTGCCTCTAGAACAACTGCAATCCGTAAAGACATATCTGGCATTAGGCAACTCTCTGGAGAAAGTCTTTATGAATATTGGGAGAGATTTAAAAAACTCTGTGCAAGTTGCCCTCACCACCAAATTTCTGAACAACTTCTTCTTCAGTACTTCTATGAAGGTCTGCACCACGTTGATCGCAACATGATTGATGCGGCAAGTGGAGGAGCTTTAGGAGATATGACTGCTGCTGAAGCAAGAAATCTGATTGAGAAGATGGCATCTAACTCTCAACAATTTGGTATGAGAAATGATTCTTTCAAACCCATGTTTAATTCCAATTCTAGTTCATCTGGAATTAAATTGGAGAGCAAACTTGATGCTCTCACCACTCTGGTCATACAATTGGCAGTAAATCAAAAATCCATGACTGCTAAAGTATGTGGCATCTGCTCTTCACAAGAGCACCCCACTGATTGTTGTCCTTCTCTACAAGAAAAGGATAATAATAATCCCCAAGTCTATGCAGCTAACATCTACCATGATAGACCTCCACCACCACAACAACAACAAAACCATGACCTTTCCACCAACAGATACAATCCAGGTTGGAGGAACCATCCAAATTTGAGATGGAGCAACCAACAACAAAATCCCCAACCCCCATTTCAAAACAATGCACCAACCTTCCAAAGACCTACACCTCAACCATCCACAAGTGGCCCTTCTTTGGAGGATCTGATGAAACAAATGGCTACACAGAACTTGGAGTATCAACAAAGGAATGATGCTACCATCCAGAGTTTAAGCAACCAAATTGGGCAATTGGCTTCATCATTAAGCCAGTTACAATCTTAAAACTCTGACAAATTACCATCTCAACCAGCTGCAAATCCAAGAAATGTGAGTGCAATTCAGTTAAGATCAGGTAAGAACCTTGAAGTACCCATACCTAAGGAACCTGAAAAACAAATAACTGAGCCGGAAATAGTTGAGAATGATGTACCCTCTTCAAGCAAATCTGAGATACAACCACCCCAAATTCCACCTCATATCCCTCTTCCTTTCCCACCAAAAGCAATTCCAAGTAAGAAGATGGAAGAAGTGGACAAAGAAATTTTGGATACTTTTAGGAAAGTGGAAGTGAATATACCTCTTCTGGATGCAATCAAGCAAATACCCAACTATGCCAAATTTCTAAAAGAGTTGTGTACTCACAAGAGGAGACTCAAAGGCAATGAAAGGATAAGTATGGGAAGGAATGTATCTGCACTACTTGGTAATTAAATTTCAAATATTCCTGAGAAATGCAAAGATCCAGGTACATTTTCTATACCTTGTATTATAGGCAATAACAAATTTGAAAATTGCATGTTAGATTTAGGAGCTTCAATAAATGTTATGCCTATGTCTGTTTTCAAATCATTGTCTCTTGGAAATTTACAACCTACTGGTGTAGTAATTCAGCTAGCCAATAGGAGAACTGCTTACCCTGCTGGTGTTATAGAGGATGTTTTGGTTCAGGTAGAACAACTTATTTTCCCTGCTGACTTTTTCGTACTTGATATGGAAGAAGGTATGCCTCAAATTCCTGTTCCTATCATTTTGGGGAGACCATTTTTGAAAACAGCTCGAACCAAAATAGATGTTCATTCTGGAACTCTCTTTATGGAATTTGGTGATACGAGAGTTCAATTTAATATTCTTGATGCCATGAAATACCCATCTAAAAATCATTCTGTTTTCCAAATTGGCATTTTTGATGAACTAGTTTTTGAACATTTTTCTAATGTTGATTTGGAATACATGGATGATTCAAACAAATGTTTTGCATGCAATAATTCTGGAAGTTATGATATTTATGCTGAAATTGATAAATACATAATTTTTGATTCTGAGTCTTTAGATATATCTATTAACCATAAGGAGCTGAATGCAGTATTTCAAGAAAATTCTAACAAAATTTTTGAGGTACAAGCAGCAGAATCAAAATCTACTTTGTTAGTTCCATCTATTTTGCAGGCACCCAAGTTAGAATTGAAACCCCTACCTAAGAACCTAAAGTATGTATACTTAGGGGATAATGAACAGCTCCCGGTGATAATTTCCACTTCTCTTGATGAAAATCAAGAAGAAAAATTGTTGCAGGTATTAAAAAGACATAAGAAGGCTATAGGATGGACATTGGCAGACATTCCTGGAATTAGTCCATCCATGTGCATGCATAGAATATTTCTGGAGGAAAATACTAAAGCAGTAAGACAGCCCCAGAGGAGACTCAACCCTGTAATACTTGATGTGGTTAAGAAGGAGATTACCAAGCTTCTACAAGCAGGAATCATTTATCCTATCTCTGATAGCCAATGGATGAGTCTGATTCAAGTGGTTCCTAAGAAAACAGGGATCACAGTTGTGAAGAATGAAAAGGATGAGTTGATCCCAACTAGAGTGCAAAATAGTTGGAGAGTCTGTATTGATTACAGGAGACTTAACCAGGCAACAAAGAAGGACCATTTCCCTTTACCCTTTATTGATCAAATGCTTGAGCGTCTCATAGGTAAGTCTCACTACTGTTTTCTTGATGGATTCTCTGGATATTTTCAGATTCACATTGCACCTGAGGATCAAGAAAAGACCATATTCACCTATCCCTTTGGCACATTTGCTTATAGGAGAATGCCATTTGACCTATGCAATGCTCCTGGAACTTTTTAAAGATGCATGATAAGCATTTTTCATGATTTCATTGAAAATTGCATAGAGGTGTTTATGGATGATTTTACTGTCTATGGATCTTCATTTAATGCATGCCTTGATAGTTTGGATAAAGTTTTAAACAGATGTATTGAAACTAACCTTGTCTTGAACTATGAAAAATGTCATTTTATGGTAAAACAAGGAATAGTTTTAGGGCATGTAATCTCTGAGAAAGGAATTGAGGTAGATCCTGCCAAGGTAGAAGTTATATCACATTTGCCTTACCCCTCTTGTGTTCGAGAGATTCGTTCTTTTCTTGGTCATGCAGGATTCTACAGAAGATTCATAAAGGATTTCAGCAAGAAGGCTAGGCCACTATCCAGTCTGCTTCAAAAGAATGTGGCATTTGAATTTGATGAAAAGTGTAAGGAGGCTTTTAATTGCCTCAAGCAAGCATTGACCACAACCCCAATAATTCAAGCACCTGTTTGGACAGCCCCATTTGAGTTGATGTGTGATGCCTCTAATTATGCATTGGGAGCTGTCCTTGGTCAAAAGATTGACAAGCAGCCTAGGGTCATCTACTATGCATCTAAAACTTTAGATGCTGCCCAGGTAAATTACACCACCACTGAAAAAGAGCTCTTGGCCATTGTTTTTGCATTAGATAAGTTTAGATCTTACCTACTCGGTTCTCGAGTAGTTGTCTTTACTGACCATGCAGCTCTGAAGTACTTGTTGAAGAAAGGTGAGTCCAAGCCAAGATTAATTCGTTGGATGCTTTTGCTCCAAGAGTTTGACTTGGAAATTCGTGACAGAAGTGGAACACAAAACCTTGTGGTAGACCATTTAAGCAGAATTGAGAATGCTCCTGATTCGGTACCTATTCAGGATCATTTTCCCGATGAACACCTCATGAGTATTTCTAACTCTTTTGATTCACCTTGGTTTGCTAACATTGTAAATTATCTTGTTGCTTCTGTTTTTCCACCATGTGCATCCAGAAACCAAATTTCAAAATTAAAAAGTGATGCAAAGTATTATATTTGGGATGACCCGTATTTGTGGAAATTATGTAATGATCAGGTGATTCGAAGATGCATTCCCGATCATGAAATAGAATCAGTTCTTCAATTCTGTCATGCTTCACCAGTTGGTGGACATTTTGGTCCACAAAGAACAACAAGGAAAGTGTTGGATTCTGGTTTATATTGGCCCACAATTTTTAAGGATGCATGGAGAATTTGTAACACCTGTGAGAAATGCCAAAGAGCTAGTAATGCTACCACATGGAGACAACAGATGCCTCAGCAACCTATGTTGTTTTGTGAAGTATTTGATGTTTGGGGCATTGATTTTATGGGTCCATTTCCTCCATCCTTTAGTTTTACTTACATTTCATTGGCTGTAGATTATGTTTCTAAATGGGTGGAAGCTAAAGCCACCAGAACTAATGATGCTCGAGTTGTTGTGGATTTTGTTAGGTCTTAAAATTTTTACAGGTTTGGCATCCCGAGAGCAATCATTAGTGATCAAGGAACACACTTCTGCAACAGGACCATGCAAGCTATGCTCAGGAAGTATGGGGTTGTTCATAGAGTCTCTACTCCATATCACCCCCAAACCAACGGAAAAGCAGAAGTCTCTAACAGAGAAATCAAAAGAATCCTGGAAAAGATAGTACAGCCTAATAAAAAGGATTAGAGCAGGAAACTGGATGATGCTCTTTGGGCACATAGAACAGCTTTTAAAGCACCTATAGGAATGTCTCCCTATAGAATTGTTTTTGGTAAGGCATGTCATCTTCCAGTGGAGATTGAGCATCGTGCTTATTGGGTTGTAAAAGCTTGCAACTTAGCACTTGATCAAGCAGGTAAAGAAAGAAAATTACAACTGAATAAGCTTGATGAGATCCGTTTGGCAGCTTATGAGAACTCGAGGTTCTATAAGGAGAAAACAAAGAAACTCCATGATAGCTCAATAGCTAGAAAGGATTTTACTGTTGGACGGAAAGTGCTACTGTTTAATTCCCGGTTGAAACTGATGGCCGAAAAATTGCGCTCCAAATGGGAAGGACCTTTCATTGTTACTAATGTATTTCCCCATGGAGCTGTGGAAATAAAAAGTGAAAACTCCAATAAAAGTTTCAAGGTTAATGGACAACGTTTGAAGCCATTTCATGAGAATCCTTCACTTGTAGATGTTACAATGGAGGAACATGCTTTGGGGGAACCACTTCTTGATCCCCCTTGAGGGAGTTTTTCTTACCCATCTTTTTACTTTTTCATTATATTGTCTATTTTGTATGATCTGTCTTACATGGGAATATTCTTGTTTATTGTTGTGTTGTTGTGTGATTAATTTTGTGTGACTAGTTTCAAAAAAAATAAAAAAATAAAATTTAAAATAAAAGATTTTGTGTGTGTTTTTGTATAAAAGATTTTGTGTGTGTTTTTGTTTTAAAAAGGCATGTTTTATTGGAATTTTAAGATATGCATGAGTAACAGGTAAATTCTTTCATGTCTGATATGAGCTTAATGATATGTTATAATTTGAACTCAAGCAATTTTGGTATGATGGGAATGACATGATAATTGATAGATGATCATATATGATAGAATTATACCTTGTGAGATTTTTGAGCCTTAAAATTTGATGGATCACTTTACACCATCTGAATTCTTTCATGTGTGATTAATTCCTGAAAGCTTACATCCTAATTTTTGTCTTGTTTCTTGATGATACTTGAAACTCATATGAATGTATTTGAAATGATACAGGCATTTTGTTCAATTGAGCCACTAAGCCAGATAAGCCTACCATGAATAAATTATCTCTTGCTAGCCATTTTGAGCCTATTTAACTATTTCCTTGTTGCAGCTCAAATAAGCCATCGATGAAAAACCAAAAATATACCTACCTTAAGGAATATATTGGAGCTTTGGAATCAAGTCAAAAACAGGCATTCAAATAAGTGTGGGGGTGTGCAAAAAGGAATTGCAACTCTTATTCCAAGTGTTATGCAATCTTATTAAAAAAATAATAATAATAAAAATAAAATATATTATGATTGCGACCAAATATCATACAATAAATGTTTTAGCCTCACTATTTGCCAATTAAAATTAATTGCTTCATCATTCTTTTTGGTATTTAAAAAAAAAGTTTCATCCATTTTAATCTTGGCCACATTACAACCCTATAAAGCCCTGTTGATCTATACATGCATTTGTGTTGATTGTGGAATTGAGAAACTTGCCAAATTTTTAGAGTGTTTGTTTTTTAGGAAATGTTTAGAGAGTATACACAAACCTTAAACACTTGAGAGTTGAGAGTATGTCTTGTGAGGTTCTATCACTTATGATCTTCTTTTCAGTTTAATTTAATTTTCACATGCCTAAGTGGTTGAATGATTTTTATATATATCTTGATGCTCTGTATCTTGCATGTTGAATAACTCTTGTTTTTTCTGTATATTCTTAAGATTTCATGCCAATTCTGTGTGTTGTTGTTTTCAACTTAAATGTTTTCAATAAAATGTAAAAACATGTTTTTATTCTGATTTTTCCAGGGAGTGCAAAAGAATAAGTGTGGGAGTATTTGATGATGCATGATTTATCTTTAATTCTTCACTTTAAATATGTATAATTTGCCATCACTTAGTGTGTAATAAATTGCATTTTAACACATTTTCATCATTTAAGCTTTATGTAATATTTGATTTTTAATATGTGCCAAAAGAAAATGGATCCAAGAAATCAAGAATTCCAATCCAAAATGAAGATCAAAGTGTCTAAGGATCAAAGGAATCAAGGAATATGCAAAAGGATCTCAAAAAGGGTGGAAAAATGCACAAAGAATGGAGAATCAGGTGGATGAATCGATTCATCCCCCACTTGAATCGATTCATACGGTTTAATGCACCCAGGATGTGAATTTTTGAAGCTTGAATCGATTCATCAGCATTTTGAATCGATTCATTAGCATTTTGAATAGATTCATCAGCATTTTGAATCGATTCATTCGGGTTTTAAAGGGTTGAATCGATTCTTCCCACATTTGAATCGATTCATACGTGTATTTTTAGGCCAGAACTGCATTTGGAACGCATGAATCGATTCATTCCACCATTGAATCAATTCATGAGTGAATTATTTGCCTAGGATCACGTTTTCAAGCTTCTGGATGGTGGGCAAAGCACTAAACATTGATAATGGAGCACTTAAGTTGATAATGGAGCACCATGGATTTGTTAATTTAAGAGTGCACCTTCCATTACAAATTATTTATGGCATTGATTTGCTTTTGGATTCCTATAAATAGGCACCAAGAGGAAGGCTTCAGACACACCATTTTTTCACACATCAATTCCTTCAAGAAGCCATTCGTTCTTCCTCTTCTCTGTTTCTTCTTCCAGCAAGTTCTTCATTTCTGGGTTAGGTTCTTTTTATTTTTAGTTTGTTTTAATTATGGAGGGCTAAAACCCCTAGATTGATTTTCTTGGAGAATATTGTAATGTAATTTTGAGGTCATTATTTTTAATGTAGTATGCTTTTATTATTGTTATTTCTTCATAATCTTACTCTGCTTATTTAATTCCATTCTGTTTAATTAAATTTGTATGCTTAATCGGTTTAATTATTCAAATGGAATAAAATAAGTTTTTAAATTAGAATAGATTAAGGAAATATGCATGCTTAATGAATATTTTCATAATCACTTTTAATAATTATGGTTTGCTTAATTCCATAATATGAGAATAGATTATGTATGTAGGCGATGTTCTTACATATGCTCAATAATTCCTAGATTTTACGATCTTGACTTCTTTTGCTTAATTAGGATGCTTGATTAAAATTTTCATTTTTAAAAAGTAAAGGAATTATGAATTAAAAAAGACGCTTAGTTGATTAATTCAAATTGAGCTAAGAAATTAACAGTAATGAAAGTATACAAATTATCTTTAGTGAACCAAGGATAAATTTATTTACAATACTCCAAGAAAATCAATCGTTGTTATTTATTGTTTTAAATCTTATATTTACTTTGTTTTAATTTTAATTGTGACAACAAAATCAATCAAACCCCTCCCCCCCCCCCCAATTGTATGCTTGTTGAACTTATGTTTGCAAAAAAATTTAGTTGTTGAGTTTTTATTTTTAATTGTTAAAAATTAGTTTAAGACTTGATTTTTCCTAAATTTTTGTGTTGATCCTTGAGAGAACGACCTAGGTTCACACCCTAGTACTACATTAATTAATTTTAATGTACTAATTTGATGGAATCACGACTGTAAAAAAATATTTCACGTCAAATTTTGGCGCCGCAGCCGGGGATCAACGATCTTTAGGAAAAATTCTTGTTTTAGATTATTTTTTTTGTATAAATTGAAAAAAATAATAAATAAATAATAATAATAATAAAAAAAATTTGTTTGTTTTATTTTATTTCTTTTGCATGATTTAGGATTCTTATGATTTATTGCTCATAATGATCAAATATCTTGTTTTATTGCTCAGAATGATCAAATATCTTGTTCATGCACTTAATTTCAATTTTTCCTTTTGAAACAAATTCACTTCCTCACCACTGCTTATATATATATATATGAATGTTTGTGCGTATGTTTATGTTTATTTTTCATTCTCTTAATAAATCCCATTCTTCCTATTTCCATTTCTTCTCGGTAATGACATCTTAATTCTTTTCTTTTACTTAATTCTTTTATTTTACTTTTGCCATCATCACACCACTAACAGACCACTATCCCTTCCTTTTTCAACCCTTTTGCTCACCACCAAACCATACCACGGGCCACCACCTCCTTGAACCGCGACCACCACCTTAAACACCAAAGGTTACTCATTCACCTTTTTTTCTAAAATTCTTCTCTTTTTTCTTTTCTTCTTCAAATTTTAAAATAATCCATGGTTGTTTCCTTTTTGTTTTGGCTAGTCGTGACCTCTCTGTCTCCCTTTTGTGATGCATGTTTGTTTTGATAAGCCTTGGGAGCGACCAAAATGAGGAAAACAATGATCTGGAATTTTTGAAGTTTTGGAACCTTTTCTCCTTCTAGATAATAATGTTATGTGAGGTAAAAGGAGGGATTCTCCCACTCAAACTCATGTTTATCACTTTCTAATTGTGTTTATATGTTTATTTAACCCTCCTGTGAAGTTTTATGAATTTTGAAGTTTTTTACCAGTAGTTTCAAGAGTTTCTGCCACCGCCAGTGAGTTCGGTACCCTTGCTCTTAAGATTTGCCAGAGTTACGAGAGTTCCACCACCATTTTTAGAGGTCCTGTTGAGGATCTCCCGGAAAAACTATGTGTTATCAACTTGAAAATAAATTTAATGGTGATATTAATTATTGAATTATAAAGGGCCAAATAAAAATAGTAAAAATAAAGATAATGAGGAAAATAAAAATAATAGGTATCTCGATGCATTAATGATATTAAAATGAAATCATATTTTTTGTTGGATTTATGGATAAGTATATATATATATATAAGGAATAAATATATTGGTAGAATAAAAATTAATAAATTAAGTGATCTACTAGATTGTAATAATAATAATAATAATAATAATAATAATAATAATAATAATAATAATAATAATAACTAAAATTAACATGACTCTATATATATATATATATGCATACTTATATGTATATACATGGACGATATACTAGTTTTGTAAATAAATAATAACCATGATAAGAATAATGACACAAATCTTGATTTTGTTAATAATGTAACTATATTGATAAAAATGAGATAAATAAAGATTTTATTAAAGTTGGTGGAAAAATAACAACAAAAGCACCTAAGGTAATAACATAGATTTATATAGCTAATGGTTTTAAATAAAATTATAGTTCATCAAATTTCATAAGGTTATATATATATATATACACGAGTTAATAAACTAGGTAATAATAAAATTATTAATAACAAGGGGATAATGATAAGAATAAGGAATTCACGACCTTAATTATAAAATAAGTAGTTAGAGGTTTATTTGGATTTGTATATATATGCATTAAGATAAATATTATGATTTTACAGAGGATGTAAATATATATACATATATATACACACACACACATGCCCATCTCAAGTAGGAAGCTAGCCAACTAAAAAGTAAAGTATTTGATTTTACTAATAAGTGTTACTATAAGATTATGACATTTTTTTAAGGAATAAAGGATGTTACAACTATTTGATTTCTATAATCTAGTAAAGAAGGAAATAATAAAAGTTTAGGAATAAGTGATTTGGGTATTAATGGCCTATAAATAAATAATAATAATAATAATAATAACTATAGCTCCCTTGATTGCCGAATAAAGGTGAATAAAGATTTAATGATAACAAGAAACACTTTATAACTCATGGTTATAATAACAAGATCTATACTAAGTAAAATTGATAGGAGCACACTAGCCTGCCTTACAAAAAATTTAGTAATCAAATAAATCACAATTATTTTCGGTACTGAGATAAATCAGATGGAAGATAAAGTACTGAGGGCCAAACTAGTACGAGTAATGATAATGTGTTGGCTTAAAATAAGATAGAAAATTAATAGATAAATAGTACATCAATGTTTGATTAAGGTGACATATGGTATATGTGATTATACTGAATGTATTGAATTGAATGAATTGTGTGTCTAGGTGTTATTTGTGAATGTAATATAAGTATATCAACTTGTGATGTGTGAAATCTATGTGCATGTATAATTGTGATAAATCACGTTGCAAAATACAAACCAAGGACAAGTCCCGGTTGAAGACCAAAGTTTTGATAATGACAAAAAGTTGTAAGCTCTAAAAAGAATCAATCATTGAACGCCAAGATTGGAAGAAAAATGGATCAACAAAAAGGCAAGTCCAACAAGTCAAAGGAATAAAAGCATCAAAAGTCCAAAAGGTCTTAGCACACATGTAAGGTTTTAGTCAAGTATCGTAATGACCTTGGGATTAAATTAAAACCTTGATAACATGTATTCAAAAAGGATTTTGATAAAATTAAAAAGCATGTAATCGATTACATCTCGATTACAAGTTTGATGTAATCAATTAGACACTTAACCTTTGGGTGAAAAGTGATTTTTAAAGGAATATAGTCGATTACCAATTTAGTGTAATCGATTACACACTTAACCATTGGGTTAAAAGTGAATTTTAAATAATACGGTTAAAATTTGAAATGCTGTAATCGATTACAGGATTATGGTAATCAATTACCACATCATTAGAATGTATGAAAAGATGCATCTCTTCCTTGTTTCATGCATGGAAAGACATGTCCTCTTACCCAAACCTTTCAATCAACACATCAATTTGAAAATACATCTTTCCAACATCAAAAGGCATCTTTTCACTAATCAATTGCATCTCTTAATTTGCTATAAATAGAGATGCATTCCATTTGTAAAAATATAACAATTCTTTCTATCTTTACATAAGACAAGTAAATGGATTTTAAGAAACATGTTATCATCCTTTAGAATTAATTTAAGAAATACTCCTTGATATTCAAATGCCATTGTTATACTTAAGTATTACCATTAAGCTTCAAATTGTCCTATCCACACTTTGAGAGAGAGTTTTAACATTCTTATATTATCTTGGGTGAAATATCCCAAAAGGGAAAAGTCTAGGGTGATCCTTAGCAGTGTATCTTGGATGACGTATCCCAAGAGGATTAAGTCTAGGGTGAGGCATCCCTAGCAGTGTAAAGTCAAGGGTGAGGCTCTTGTAAGGTCGGAGGCTCCACATAAAGGTGTGGTATCCCGGAGGTGTGGGAGTGCGTCGGTGTTGTAACTTGTTAAAGTTATAGTGAAAGTCTCAAGGGGGTCTTGAGGACTAGACGTAGGCAGGTGTTGGCCGAACTGGTATAAAATATATGTTTGCACTTCTTTATCCCTTAAGTCTTTACATTTCAAGTATTATTTTTAGAATAAATTAGCATTGCATGATAAGATTTTTAAAAAGAGAAAATTATTAGTAACAAGCTTCCAATTACTCAATTCATCCCTCGGTTGAGTTCTTTAAAGGCCACTTTAGTAACAAGTGGTATCAGAGCTAGTCTCTTGTACAAGTTTAAAAACCTCAAGAGAGATCCATGGCCTCTTTTAATCCCATCTTCCCCAAAGGAAATTCTATATACAGACCACCAGTATTCAATGAGGTAGGATATTAGTATTGGAAAACCCGTATGCAAATTTCATAGAAACCATAGACTTAGACATATGGGAGCTATAGAAAATGGTCCATTCATACCGACCAAAATTGTTGATAACATTACCCTTGCTAAACCTAGAAATGAATGGAGTGAAGATGATAAAAAGAAAGTTCAATACAATCTTAAGGCCAAAAATATAATAACCTCTACCTTAGGTATGGACGAGTATTTTAGAATCTCCACCTATAAATCAACAAAAGAAATATGGGATACTCTGGAAGTAACCCATGAGGGAACTAATGAAGTAAAAAGATCTAGAATTAACACATTAACTAGGGAATATGAACTATTTAGAATGAACAACAATGAAAACATACAAGTTATGCAAATGAGATTCACACATATTATTAACCATCTTGCATGTCTAGGAAAAACTTTTTCTAATAAAGATTTAATTGATAAAGTTCTAAGATGTCTAACTAGGGAATGACAACAAAAAGTAAGTGCCATATCTGAATTAAGGGACTTAGCAACAATGTCTCAGCCACCCTTTATGGAAAGTTATAGGAACATGAATTGGAACTTACAAGATTAAATCAACATGAAGAAGGGGATAAAAGAAAGAAAGGAATAACACTCCAAACCTCCTTACAAACCTTGAACAAAAGTGATAAGGAAAATCAAGGTGAAATAGAAAGTTTGGACAAAAATGAGGAACTTGGTTTGCTAGTCAAAAGATTCAATAAATCCTAAAAAGGAACGAAGGACAAAGAAAATTTGGACACATGAAAATGGAGTGTACAACCTTAAACAAGAAAGTGGAAAAACAAGAAAAAAGTACCCAAAGAATAAGAGAAGAGCCTATATAGCTTGGTAAGTGATAACTTTTCTTTTTACCTTTAATTACTTATTTTGTTTGTCTGTTTTATTTACTATTAAATCCTAATAACTGTGTTTTAGCATAATTTGCCAATAAGTGATCTCTACTTGTGTTTCTGCTATTATTGTTTATTCTGAATTAATTAATATGTTTGAACTAACTAATTATTACAATTTTTGGAATTGGAAACACATGAGATTTAATTAAATTAATTGAGGTTATATATATTTATTACATGAATTACAAGAATATGTATCACATAATTATGAGGTGATTTCATGCTTTTTAATTTGTGTATTTTAAATATATAAATAACCAAAAAAAAGCTTTGTTTTGAATGTTTCCAATTACCTTTAATTGTTAAAATAGTTTAGCTCGGAAATTAATTAAAAATTTCAAATTTGTTCCAATACTTTTCTCAAAAATAAAAATGACAACACTTGTTTTAATTTTTTTTAAGATTAAAACATGTTTTGATTCATTTAATTTTCATGTTGTATAATTTTATTTTACCATTCTTACATGTATTTCCTTTGGAGATAATTGAATAATTAATTATGAATAATGATGTGCAGCCCCCTTTTTGCTTCACACGGTCATGCATTATATAAGGAAGAAAATTTGATTGGATCCAATAATTATCACATTTTCTTACTCTTTGAACATAGTTTTGCGAATCCTTAACTTGAAGATTTTAACTTATTTCTTTGATAAAAATTCTTATTTCTTTAAACATAGCAACTTACTAATAAATGCTAATCAAACACTATATTCTTGTGATTTTTTTTGGAGTATCTTTACAAGAAAGTAAAGTAAAAAGATGGAAAAACAAAGAATTTATCTTGAAACACTAGTGAAAAAAATGGATATAACAACGGGATATTATTCACGGGTAGAAGAGGATCAGTGATAAAAACATGCGCGGTGGCATTTTTGAAATTATAAGGTGAACGTTTTAATCAGAGAAAACTATATATCCACGGTTAACATCATAACCGTGAACGTAACCATCAATATATATTCACGGTTGAGGAGTCAACCGTGGATATATAGTACCTGAAATATATATCGACGGTTTTAATCACAACCGTGAATATATATTGATGGGTACGTTCACGGTTATGATGTTAACCGTGGATATATATAGATGTCAATATTCACGGTTGTATTTCCAACCGTGGATATATAGTTCAGGTTTTAGGGTTTAATCACTAGGTACTCTATGTCCACGGTTGTTTCTATAACTGTGAATATAGATTTAATATTTATCCATGGTTTGTATCGTAACCGTGGATATATAGTTAACATTTATCCATGGTTGTTTGTTAAACCGTGAATATATGTGTAATATATTCACGGTTTCAAGGGGAACCGTGAATATACATCCTTTCTGAAACTTCAAAAGCCGCGCCTTTCTCTATTTTTTCAGTTTCTCTTGTTCTGCGCGTTGGTTGTCGTCTTCTCCATTATCTGTGAGCTTCGTGCCTTTCTCTCTGTTCAGCATCTTCTTCCTTTCTTCATTCAGGTAGGTTCCCTGAACCCCCATTGTCATGCGTGTTTGTCATAATATATTGATTCTTTCTCTGTTGGTATTCCTTGTTTCCTGACACCATAGTTACTGGTTCAAAAGCTTAAGTTATAAACTCTGTTTAAACTCTGTTTATGTGCCTGTTTGGTTATATGCATTTTTTAGAAAATTACCTTAGTTTGGAAAAAAGTTACGTCTCCGTTCCATTCGTAAAACCATGGTTTTTTAAACCCCTTTTGCTGTGAACCGTTTGGCAACACATGCTTCCTCCGTCTCCGTTTCCATCTTCTCCGTTTGAAAGCTGAGAACCACGTTACCTTGTGCCTCCATCATACCTCCCATTCCGAATCTCCGTTTGCATTTCTATGTGTTGTGGACGGTTTTGCCCTTCTGCCTGTTGGAGAAGATGGAGCACTGGTGGAGATTCTTGGCTTGGTGTACCATAAATGTTGGAAGATCTGAGATGGTGATTGGTTTATGGTGGTGGTGCATGGGTGTGTATGGGGGGTGAGATGTACTGTAAAAATTGAGTGGTTTAATGGTGGATGATTGGTTTGGATGGTGCACCATGGGTGTGCTTCATGTACTAGGGTGTACCTTAAAGGCTGATGGAATTAAGGGTTTAGATTACATTGGATTTAGGGTGCATGGGTGTGGACTGAAAAATGTTGACCATCTTAACTTTTTCTATTTAAATAACTTTTTATATTTTTTTAAGGTGTTGGGTTTTTTTTTATAATTTTGTATGATAATGGTATGTTGTAAAATTACCAAAAAATGTGAATTTATTGATATATTTAATATATATTAATAATATTAAATTTTAGTTGCAATACATATATTTATAATAATATATATTTATTATTAATTTTTATTAATAAATATATTTTGTTAATTAAATTATAAATGAAATATTTTAATGTGTAATTGTTAATATTATTTACAAAAATATACTACTTTACTACTTTTTTTAATTAATGTCCTTTTTAATAATTTTACCCTCAAATTCCATTTTTCTAAACCAAGGTTACCAAAATATTTTCCAACCAAACACAATTACTACTTTCCAACTCACTTTTACAACAAACTATCCAAACACAAATCACTATCTTCAAAACCCCAATTTTTCCAACCACGTTTTTAAAACCTCACTTTTCCAAACCCCGTTTCACAAACCTTACTCCAACTTTTAACCAAACGGACCCTAACTCCATTCAGCAACTACGTTTTCCACCATTTCTGTTTAGCTCCAGCAACCATGTTCACCAACCTCCGTTCAGCATCCTCCAACGACGTTTCTGTGGCGGTGGTCCATAGCTCCCTTTAGCCAACCCCATTTCCCCATCAGCTTTCGTTTGTGGTGCAAGGTCCATTTTGCTCCTGGGTGGTTGTTTTATTTCCAATTGCAACTTCCACCATTGCAAGGCTATAGAGCTTAAGGAACCAACAGATTGGGCATGGTGTGGCCATTGTTGTATGAACTTTAGAAATATTATAAGATACCTCTTTTGGTTAAAATGTACTCCCTAAATTGAAAAGTTCTAAATGGTTGAGATTACTTTTCTCCTAAAACTTATATTGTTCTTCTTAAGTAGAATTTAACTAAATTCAACACCATGTCCATAAGCCGTAATCCATAAAATAAAAGTTCAAATCTAAAAATTCTCATAATCCATAATCCATCATCTAACACCATAGTTCTAGTTGAAAATAATAGAATTTAAAAATATCATATTAATTACTAAATAAAAGTCTAAAGTTTGAACCTGCATTATAAACCAACATCATAATTATTTATCCACGGTTATGGCAATAACCGTGAATATAAGTATTTAAAGGTTTCAGTTACAAACTACTTATATTCACGGTTATGATGGACAACCGTGGATATAGATACATTTTATCCACGGTTGTCCATAATAACCGTGAATATAAGTAGTTTGTAACTGAAACCAATCCATACTTATATTCACGGTTGTGATGGACAACCGTGGATAAAATATATCTATATCCACGGTTGTCCATCATAACCGTGAATATAAGTGGATGTAACTGACATCTTTCAGTTCTTATATTCACGGTTATGCTCGATAACCGTGAATATAAATAGTAAGTTATATTCACAGTTGTTCTTAACCGTGGTTAGATGTGATGTTATTACCATGGTTGTTAACCGTGGTTAAAGACCATCATCTACTACCACGGCTGCAACAACCACGGTTCTTTAACCGTGAATAAAGGCCTTTTTTAACCGTGATTATATCCTTTTTTTCCACTAGTGAAAATAAATATGAATAAATATTTTAAGAAATAGAAGAAAATTGCTTGAACTCCTTAAGAAATGCAGGAAAAGCCTTAAAAGTCAAAGAAAGGTCAAGAGAGCAACCACCAAAGACATCACGCTTAAGCGTGCTTTAAGCTCGCTTGAGCGTGATCGTGCTGAAGACTGACCCTGAAGGCCCCTCATGCTTGAGCAAAAGGAAGGAAATTTGAACAAAAGAAGCTCACACTTGAGCGTGAGATAGGGCGCTTGAGCGTGGAACAGGATAAGGAAGCCACGCTTAAGCCTGACTGGGCGTGACAAGGCAGCATCAGACCTTCTCCTCACACTTGAGCTTGGACACCTCACGCTTGAGCGTGAGCCCGACCACGCTTGAGCATAACTCTGGGCATGACTAAGCGTGGGTAGCACTGGAATTACACGGAGGCATCAGAGACCTCACGCTTGAGCGTGACCATTAAGCTCAAACGTGACTCATACAGTATGGAGTTTGTAATTTAATATTGGCCAATGGTGGGATGCCAACTCACCCACTTTGATATGTTTCTGCATGTCTCTGAATGGTTCCTTATGGGCTCTACGCAAGTGGGAAAGAAGAGGGAGGCATAAACTCTATAAATCAAGCAGAGAAGAAGCACCAAGGAGGATCATCCATCATCTTCTCCATTCATCCCCTGTATTTCCTGCAAAATCCAACTTCTCCATTATTTTCTGTATTCATATTCTAAAAGTGAAAATGCAAAGCATGAGTAGCTAAATTTTCCTTATTGGGATTAGTTGTAATCAAAATCAAACCTGAAGTAATGCTGCTATGAGTTTTCATTTATGTAATAAGATTTGATAGTTTCTGTATTTCATTCTACGTTTAATGCCTGAAAGTACTTGATCACTATTTTCTTGTCTTAAGTTTTCTCAAGTATGCTGGGAAGTGACTTTTGAAAGCATATCTAAATGAAATACTTGTTTTGAGTAGATGGCCAGGGATGGCATCTAACGTAATAAACATCGAAACAATCGATCGATAATGCTGGAATGATTTTTAAAGTGACTGAGGAATCAGCGGTTTGAAATCATTCTTATGAATTTTGTAGTCGAGGGATCGATACAAATGACTTTGATTATGACATAGAAATTATTATTTCAATTTACATACATGCAAATTTATTCAGTTTACGAAAGGTGCGATAAGATGAAACCAATCCCTGTTTTCCAAGACTGATTTTTAGTAAAACCTATTACTGTTGTCTTTTGCAAATTTCACTATCTGTTATTTATTCACTTTTTCAATCAGCATCATTCAAAACAAATCAAAACAAAACTTTTTGTCAACTCAATTCAAAACTAAGATTTTCATGCTAACATCTCCTCAGTGGAATGACATCTATACTATACTACAATCAATGTGTTTAAACTTGGCACAAACATTCCATTAAGTTCATATTATACAAACTTGATTCTCTTTCTCTGAATACTACACTCCACTTCTTTACAATACCAAGCTTTGGCTAACAAGTTTTGTATGAACCGTAAAAACACCACATCAAGGTTTGGCGCCGCAGCCGGGGAGGTGATTTAAGTTTGAATATTTTAGCATTGAATTGAAAAGACAGTGTAAATAAATTTGTTTTCAATTTTTTTTATTGTGTGGTAACTTTGCCATTTTGAGTACTTGATTTATAATCTTGAGAGGACAAGGTACAAAAGAACAACTTGCATTTGATCCAAAAATAGACAGGTTCCTCAAGAAAATCAAGAAAGCCAAGCAGAGCTTCTACACAGGAGAAACTTCCTCTGATATAATGGATGTCAACAACAACAATCAAAACCCACCAAGGAGAACACTTAGAGATTACACTCTACAACAAGGACCCAGACACTACTCAAGCATTGCTATACCAAATACAATAAGGGCTATAGAAATAAAACCTGCCTTCCTTAGTTTAATTAGTTCCCACCAATTCCATGGAATGTCTAGTGAAGATCCATACACTCACTTGGCCACATTCTATGAATTAGTAGGAACAATGGGCTTTGAACAGGAAGTAATTGAAGCAGCATATCTAAGATTGTTTCCTTTTTCTCTAGCAGGTTAAGCAAAAGAATGGCTTCAATCCCATCCAAATCAAAGCTTGAATAGTTGGGACATAATGGAAGAAAAATTCCTACTCAGATTCTTTCCACCATCTAGATTCATTAAGGCTAAATCTGACATAACAACATTCAAACAAGGCCAAGATGAACCCTTCTGTGAAGCATGGGAACGTTTCAAATCTCTTCTAAGAAAGTGTCCAAATTATGGCTTGGAAGATATTGCCCAACTTAATATCTTCTACAGTGGACTCAAAGCAAATACCAAAATGATACTTGATGCAGCAGCTGGAGGCACTATGATGACGGTGGATGCAGAACAAGCTACAAGAATCATTGATGCATTATCATCCACGGACTACCAAGCCCAGCATAATAGAACACAAGTCCAAAAGAGGGGAGTACTAGAATTAAATACCACAGATGCAATTCTAGCTCAAAAAAATTTTTTGACTCAACAGATTGAAGCTCTCACACAGCAAATGGCAAAACTCCCTCAGCAACTACATGTTGTACAATCCTCTGCAGGCAACCAATAAGCACAAATGAGATGTGATTTCTGTGGAGGTGATCATCAGAATGGACACTGCCAAGGGGAACAATCTGACCAATCCATCCTGTACATGAATAATCAAGGTAGGTAGGGTAATTTCAATAAAAATGTTTATCCTAACAACTTTTCATAGGGATGGAGAAATAATCAAAATGGTGGATAGAAGCAAGAGGCAAGCACTTCCAACAAATAACAACCTTATCAACAAGGTCCTTCCTTGACAGAAAGGACATCAAAACTAGAGGACACTCTAGAAAAATTCATTCAAGTCTCAATCACCAATCAGAAAAACACTGATGCTTCAAATTGCAGAACATCATAATTCATAATTTGGATCTAATACCCACCCAAATCCAAAGGAGCAATGCAAAGCAATCACAACAAGAAGTGGAAAGGTCATTGGACAACAAGAAGAAAAGGGTGAAAAGATGGAAGAAAAGAAGTGTGAAAAAGAAACAAAGGAGGAAGTGAATAAAAATAACGATGATGTATATATGAAGGAAGATGAAGTTAAAAAAGAAAAAAAGAAAGAAATAAAAGAAGGGAAGAAGAAGGTAGACGATCCAGCACCACAGCTGAAAAGTTTGTCGTCTCCAAAGAACCCTTCAAAAATAGACAAGGAGAGACAATTTGCAAGATTCATGGACATCTTCAAAAGGTTATAAATAAATATACCTTTTGTGGAAGCCATGGAACAAATGCCAATGTACACAAAGTTCATGATGGAGCTATTAATAAAGAAGAAAAGATTTTCTGAAGAAACAGTGGAACTTGCCACAGGATGCAGTGCCATCATTCAAAAAGCACTACCTCAAAAAACAAAAGACCCAGGGAGTTTCACAATTCCAGTAACTATTGGTACTCTACCAGTAGGAAAAGCACTCTTAGACTTGGGAGCTAGCATTAACCTAATGCCCCTCTCAATGGTAAAAGGAATTGGAGATCTTGAGGTGAAACCAACACGAATGACTCTCTAGCTTGCTGATCGATCCATGTGTTATTCAAGTGGCCTCAATACTCAAGAGGGGGGGTGAATTGAGTTATAAAACTTTTGCTTGGAATACCTTTGAAATTGATTTCTATAACCAAGTTTATGAGATTATGCAAGTGAAAGCAAGTAAAAATGATATGCAATGCACTACAAGAGGTAAGTATTGCTGAGGCAATTTAGCAAACACTTGGTGTGTAATATTTGAAGTATAACAAGTTAAGCAAGTTCAAGTATGCTCTTCTCAACCAAACAATATTAATCAACAAATATACAGTATATGAAAGTAAAAGAGTAAGGAAGAGAAGCTTGCAAACCGATATAACGAGTTCCACCCAATCCGGTGTACGTCTCGCCTCTAAGCAACCCACTTAGAGGATTTTCCACTATTGTAGACTAGAGATACAACTTTGAGCAATTGCGGCTTCCTAGTGTCCCACACTCAAGAATCCAATCCTCACAAGTACAAGGGCAACCCACCCAATCTCTCAGTCTCACAATATCCCAAAGGTTGAATCCTCAACCTTTGTAACCACTCAACCTAGAGTGAACAACCACTCAACCTAGAGTGAATAACTTGTGTTTGGTGTTTGTTTACAATCAATACACTCTCTCAATAGAGTAGATATACAAATGAAAAGCTCTCCCAAATTCTAACTCTCAAGATGAGAGGGTATACAAATGTATTTCAAGATACAAGAAATAGGCTTACAAAGCACAAGATAGAGCTAAGGATTTGTTGCTTCTTGGTTCTTCTTGTTGTGCTTGAGTTCCTCTTCATTATATAGACTCATTTGTGCAGTGTTGAGGGTTCCTAGCTGTTGCAAGATGATGGCTCCAGCTTGTCTCTGCGTATTATAAGATTGGGTCCATGTTTCCCACTTAAATCTGTCCTTTTAGTGGTGTTTCCCACTTCTCGAATCGATTCGTAGTGCCTTGAATCGATTCGAAGCATTCTGATGTGTACAGATTTAAGTTTCAGATTCGTGTGAATCGATTCGAGCTTTGTTGAATCGATTCAGAGCATTCTGTTTGGGGTTCCTGGACTGTCAGCATCGTGTGAATCGATTCAGGGTCTTGGTGAATCGATTCAGGACATACTGTTTGCAATTTTAGTGACTTCCAGGGCTTTGAATCGATTCACTCGTGCTTGAATCGATTCAGGCTTTTCATTTTGACATTTTCTCATGCCTGTTGGTCATCCATTTGAATCTAGTGATACATGGTTGCTTTCCTTTTGCTTGATTCATTGGTTTCTTGATTTCTTGAACCTTTGTGAAACGGTTTTCTTCTTTTATATGATGTCTCTAATTGTTTTTGATTCTTCGAAGACTTCGCATTGCATGTTTCCTTTGTCATTATCAAAACCTGTTATCACATGCAAATACATTCTCCCCCTTTTTGATGATGACAACCAATGGCCATCTCTTGGGGTGTTTATTAGCCAATAGCAAGTTATGAAAACTAATGTCTCTGTTTTAAACAATTATTTCTTTTAGGGAAATATGTCTCCCCCTTTGTTTTTCAATAAAATCGTCAAATTTTAAGCGTTGAAAGAATGCACACATACACATCTATTGCACACATACACAATTATTTCTTTGTCATTATCTATTTCTTAGAGAATAACCTATATATCTAATAACCTGTATATCTCTCCCCCTTTGTCATTATAAAAAACAAAAGTTGGGAATATGCAGTAAATCGAGTAATAATCGCAGGCAACGCAGTTGAAATAGTCATAAACCAAAGTAATTAACCAAATGAGATAATTGTGCAAATAATTAACCGAAATAGTCACAAATCAAAGTAATTAACCAAAATATAAACCAAAGTAAACAACCAAGTCTTAATGGGAAAAATAAAGAAAGTAAAGATCAATCAGGGTTGTGGGAAGTGGATGCTGGATATCTGGGTGGCTAGCTCCGTGTATCGCTCTTCCATATTCGCTTCAATTTTGTCCAGTCGAGCATGGATGTTTGCTTCCATGGAGTTGAGGCGCTGGTCCAGGTGGGCAGTGAGTCTGGTGAACAGATCATCAGAAGGAGCGTGTGGAGGAGGAGGGGCGTCATCTTCAACTTCGTGACGGGGACGTCTAAGAAATTGCCACCTGCCATGGTATTCCACAATATTCATCTTGGTGAGATGAGATTTGCCAATTGGTGCTTTGGGACCGACTACTTCCTTGATTTCATTTTTCAAATCCACTTTAAAATGGTGGAGCAATTTGGTAATGAATATGGCATATGGAAGATGAGCGAGGTTTTGGGCTTCAATCATATGATGCCTGATCAAGTCAATCCAATTGATGTCTTTCTCATTGACAATTGCCCAGAGCAGCAAGATTTGGGCCTCATTTAGTCTTGCATAATTTCCACCGGAAGGGTGGAGAATTTTGACAAGGACAAAATGTAAGAGGCGGTGATGGAGACTCAAGGTGCCAACCGTGCTCGAGGGACCTGCAAGATTAAAGAAAGATCTTGCCTCCAATGGATTATAATTCCATGCAAGAGGAGGTTCTTTGCCATGGAAGGAAGCATTGCTTAGAGGGAGTAAGCCAACTTGATTCATGACTTCATTATCAAGAATGATAGTTTTACCTTTCACTCTGGCAATGTAGCGAGCATCTTGAAGGCGTAGAGTGGAGTAGAATACACGAATCAACTCGGGGTAGATTGCTATTTCCTCAAGAGCCATGAAGCCAACAAGCTCTTGTTGATGTAATGTGGTGAGTAGAGGAAGTCCAGACGTCTCAAAAAATGGAAGATCAAGCCAATGAGGAGAAATGAGATTTTTCTCAGAGAAGGAAGATTTGTACCTTTCTAGTTCCTTTTGAGTAGTAAATAATCTGGATAAATCAGAGTTTTGGGGCATGGAGGCTGCAACAGTGTTTGCATGTTGCTTCTTGCGAGGTTGAGAGGAGGAAGCCATTGAAGATGGAGGATTTGAGTGGAAGGTTTGGAGAAGAAGTTGAGAGGTTTGAGAAGAGAGAGTGGGAGATAGTGGGAGAGTGAAATGAGGAAGTGAGTGATTGAGAGGCTTGAATCAGCGTTAATATTCAAAAACTGTCACGTGAATCGATTCGAGGGATGGGTGAATCGATTCGAGCGTTACTGACTTGAGAGAAATGGGAGAATCAGGTACGTGAATCGATTCAAGGATGGTGTGAATCGATTCGAACGTTTCTGTTTGAGGGAATATGAACCAACAGGGGTTTGAATCGATTCAAGGGGAATGTGAATCGATTCGAACGTTGCTGTTTTGAGGATTTATGAACCATCAGGTCTTTGAATCGATTCGAGGGGATGCTGAATCGATTCGAAGGGCTGTTTTACTTCAAAAATCATTTCTATCCATTCCAATGTGTTCAAGGCATGAGGATTTTCATATAGGATCATTAAGCCAACGTTTTTCGTGGGGATCTTTTTCTTCATTACTAATTAATAGAAGTTATCAAGCAATCAATACATAATATTAAGAGATCATTCAAACACAATTTGTCATATCAAGAATGCCTAATTCTCTTCTAATGTGAATAAATTGCTCTCTAGCCAAGGGTTTTGTGAAAATATCAGCTAGTTGCCTAGAAGTTTCTACATGTTCAAGTACACAATCCCCTTTTAACACATGATCTCTAATAAAGTGATGCCTAATCTCAATGTGTTTGGTTCTAGAGTGCATTACTGGATTCTTGGAGATGTTAATGGCACTAGTATTATCACATTTGATGGGTACTTTGTTTAAAACGATGCCAAAATCAAGAAGTTGTTGTCTCATCCAAAGAATTTGAGCACAACAACTACCGGCGGCTACATATTCTGCCTCAGCCGTCGATAATGCAACACTTGCTTGCTTCTTGCTATGCCAAGAAACAAGGGAGCTACCAAGTAAATGACATGTGCCACTAGTGCTTTTTCTATCAAGTTTACAGCCAGCAAAGTCAGAGTCGGAATATCCTAAAAGATTACATTCAACGCCTTTGGGATACCACAAACTAACATTTTGAGTACCCATAAGATATTTCAAAATTCTTTTTACGGCAGTTAAATGTGATTCTTTAGGACATGCTTGATATCTAGCACACATGCATACCGCAAACATAATATCGGGCCTACTAGCAGTCAAATATAGTAAGGATCCAATCATACCTCGATATTTGGTGATTTCGATGTCCTTACCCTTTTCATCTTTGTCTAGATAGCAGGATGTGCTCATGGGTGTAGCTATCTCGTTTGCCTTATCCATTCCAAACCTTTTAAGTAGTTCCTTACAGTACTTAGTTTGGCTAATGAATGTTCCTTCATTTGCTTGTTTTATTTGCAATCCGAGGAAGAAGGTGAGTTCTCCCATCAAGGACATTTCAAATTCATTCTGCATGATCTTGGCAAACTCTTGACAAAGATTCTCATTAGTAGCACCAAATATTATGTCATCAACATAAATTTGTACTAAAAGAATGTCATTATTTTTGCGTTTTATAAACAATGTAGTATCAACCTTTCCTCTTTCAAAACTGTGTTCTAAAAGGAATTTGCTTAGTCTTTCATACCAAGCTCTTGGAGCTTGTTTCAAACCATATAAAGCTTTTCTCAATTTGAAGACATGGTTTGGAAATTTGTGATTTTCAAAGCCGGGAGGTTGATCTACATAAACTTCTTCTTGAATGAAGCCGTTTAAAAAAGCACTTTTGACATCCATTTGATAAAGTTTGAAATCCATACAACATGCAAAAGCTAGCAATAACCTAATGGCTTCTAACCTAGCTACGGGAGCATACGTTTCTTCATAATCTATTCCCTCTTCTTGATTGTATCCCTTTGCAACTAGTCTAGCTTTGTTTCTTGTTATTATACCATTTTCATCTAGCTTATTTCTAAAAACCCATTTGGTGCCTATTATTAGATGGTCATTGGGTCTTGGCACAAGTTCCCAAACTTCATTTCTTTCAAATTGATTTAACTCTTCTTGCATGGCCAACATCCAATGCTCATCAATAATGGCTTCATCAATATTTTTGGGTTCAATTTGGGATACAAAAGCCAAGTGATTGCATGCATTTCTAATGGCGTTTCGAGTACTTACCCCTTTGGTTATTTCTCCAATGATTTTGTCCAAGGGATGATCCTTCAAGGTTACCCAATCTTGTTGTCTCTCAATTTGTGTTGTACCTCCATCATTTTTGACTTCTTCTTTGTCTTCCAAGTTCATTTCTTGGAAAGTACCTACAAGATCATCAACATCTTCCTTTCTCGGAGGGTTATGGCTATTTTCATCAAACTTAACATGAATAGACTCTTCAATAGTATTTGTTTGTTTGTTGAAAATTCTATAAGATTTACTTGATTGTGAATATCCTAGGAATATTGCCTCATCAGATTTTGCATTAAACTTTCCTAGATTATCCTTTCCATTGTTGAGCACAAAACATTTACATCCAAAAATATGAAAGTATGCAATGTTGGGTTTTCTACCCTTGTAAAGCTCATAGGGAGTTTTCTTTAAAATAGGCCTTATTAAACATCTATTCATAACATAGCATGCGGTGTTTACCGCGTCGGCCCAAAAGTGTTTTGCAATATTGTTTTCATTTAGCATGGTTCTAGCAAGCTCCACTAAAGATCTATTCTTTCTTTCAACTACTCCATTTTGTTGTGGAGTTCTAGGAGCTGAAAAATTATGATTGATACCATGTTTTTCGCAAAACTTTTTGAAAGATTGATTTTCAAACTCTCCCCCATGATCGGTTCTAATGGATACAATTTTTGAGTTTTGCTCATTTTGGATAATCTTTGCAAGTTTCTTGAATGCATGATATGCTTCATTTTTATGAGCAAGAAACAAAGTCCATGTATATCTAGAATAGTTATCTACTATAACTAGACCATAGTAATTTCCTCCAAAGCTTTTGATTTTGGATGGTCCAAATAAATCCATGTGCAAAAGTTGTAAAGGCCTTTGAGTAGAAACAATGTTTTTGGATTGAAAAGATGCCTTTACTTGTTTTCCCTTTTGACATGCATCACAAAATCTATTTTCAAACTTAAGCTTTGGTAAACCAATTACTAAATCTTTAGAAACAAGCTTGTTCAAGTGGTCTACATGTATATGAGCTATTCTTCTATGCCATAGCCAAGTTTTATCCTCTTTTGAAATAAAGCATTGTTCATCATTTGTAGACAAACTATCCACATCTATCATGTAAATGTTATCAATTCTTTTTCCAACAAATTTGACCTCTTTATTTAGCTTATTCTCAATTATGCAACAATTGGATTCAAATAAGACTCTATATCCTTTGTCACATAATTGACTTATGCTAAGTAGATTATGCTTGAGGCCTTCAACATACAATACGTCATTTATGGATGTGGAAGAATTCTTACCAATATTTCCAATGCCTAGGATTCTTCCTTTAGTGTTGTCTCCATAGGTGACGCTTCCTTTTCGTTTGGGAGTGAATGATGTAAATTTGCTTATGTCTCCCGTCATATGCTTTGAACACCCACTATCCAAGTACCAATGGGTGTTGCTTGCCTTGAAGCATACCTACAAAACAAAATCAGTTTAGAGAACTAGGTACCCATTTTATGTTGGGTCCTTTAAGGTTAGTTTGTGGTAATGTCCCTTTGGGAACCCACACCTTTCTTAAGACCTTTGGTCCTAGTTTCCTAACACTACACTTATAAGCACTATGTCCTTTGGAACCACAATGATTGCATTTCATAAAAGGTGAGGAGGATTTGCTTGGTGGTGCAAAGAAGTTTTTATAGTGCTTCTCCATTTTATGATTACTATGTTCTTTGTCATATCCTAAACCGGTTTTACTAAACATGCACTTTTGTTGCCCAAGTAGGATATTCAAATTATCTCTTCCATTAGTGAACTTCTCTAGTGTCCTATTTAGGTCTTCAACCTTGGTTTCTAACACAATGCACTTCTTTGCAAAATCACATGGTTTACTATTGGAACATGTTTGAGCGTTTTTCAATTCTTCTTTTAAGCATTCATTCTCTTTGCAAATCTCCATAAGGTGCATCTCTAGAGTGTCACTAGTTTTTCTAGATACCTTAAGTCTATTGGAGACTTTTGTAAATTTATCATACAATTCCTCTAGAGCATCAAGTAATTCATCCTTATCTAAGTCATGGAAGTTTACCTCATCATCTTCTTCATGGTGATTGGCCATGAGGCAAAGGTTTGCTTCTTCATTCTCTGAGTCATCCGAGCTGCTTACCTCATTTTCATCCCATGCTATGTATGCTCTCCTTCTTCCTCTTTTCTCTTTTCCCTTCTTCTTAAGATTTGGGCAATCCGCTTTGAAGTGCCCTTCCTTGCCACATTCAAAACAATTGGGTGAGGAAGAATTTTCTTTAGTGATAGGTTTCTTACTTAGGTTTTTGAAGCTCCTTTGAATGCGTTTGCCTTTCATGAATTTCCCGAAGCGTTTCACAAATAGTCCAAATTCTTCTTCTTCATCAAGTTCGCTTTCGGATTCTTCATTTATGGAAGTAGCCTTGAGAGCAAGACCCTTTTTCTTGGAAGATTTTTCTTCCTCTTCCGCCATCTTTAATTCCTTCAGCTCTTGTTCCTGCTCCTGTAACTTACCAAATAGAGTGGCAAGAGACATTTCGTTTATGCTAGGAGATTGTTTGATGGCGGTAACTAGCGGTTGCCATTCTCTGTTAAGACTTTTCAACACTTTATGAATGAGCTCTTTGTTAGTGTAAGTCTTTCCAAGTGTAATGAGTTGATTAATGATGAGAGTAAATCTTTTTTGCATATCAACAATCGATTCATGAGAGTTTAATCTAAAGCACTCATATTGGCTAGTCAAGGTACTAATTTTGGAGTCCTTTACATCATTAGTACCTTCATGGGTTACTTGAAGAGTATCCCACATTTCTTTAGCAGTTTGGCATGTCATTATTCTAAAAAATTCATCTTGACCTAAAGACATAGTAATGAGATTTTTGGCCTTGTAGCCATATTGGACTTTCTTTTCTTCCTCGCTTGTCCATTCATCTATAGGTTTTTCAAGATTCTTGCTATCTATAGTATGCATCGGTATATAAGGACCATTTTCAATGGTATTCCATATTCTCAAGTCAATTGATTGAATGAAGATTTTCATTCTTTCTTTCCAAAACGCATACCCTTCCCCATTGAAAGCGGGAGGTCTATTTATCGCACCACCCTCGGGAAAAACATTTTGAGAACTTGAGGCCATTTAATCTCTTGAAGCTGTTAAGCTTGATCTACCAAGAGTCAAGCTCTGATACCACTTGTTGTTCAAGTGGCCTCAATACTCAAGAGGGGGGGTGAATTGAGTTATAAAACTTTTGCTTGGAATACCTTTGAAATTGATTTCTATAACCAAGTTTATGAGATTATGCAAGTGAAAGCAAGTAAAAATGATATGCAATGCACTACAAGAGGTAAGTATTGCTGAGGCAATTTAGCAAACACTTGGTGTGCAATATTTGAAGTATAACAAGTTAAGCAAGTTCAAGTATGCTCTTCTCAACCAAACAATATCAATCAACAAATATGCAGTATATGAAAGTAAAAGAGTAAGGAAGAGAAGCTTGCAAACCGATATAACGAGTTCCACCCAATCCGGTGTACGTCTCGCCTCTAAGCAACCCACTTAGAGGATTTTCCACTATTGTAGACTAGAGATACAACTTTGAGCAATTGCGGCTTCCTAGTGTCCCACACTCAAGAACCCAATCCTCACAAGTACAAGGGCAACCCACCCAATCTCTCAGTCTCACAATATCCCAAAGGTTGAATCCTCAACCTTTGTAACCACTCAACCTAGAGTGAACAACCACTCAACCTAGAGTGAATAACTTGTGTTTGGTGTTTGTTTACAATCAATACACTCTCTCAATAGAGTAGATATACAAATGAAAAGCTCTCCCAAATTCTAACTCTCAAGATGAGAGGGTATACAAATGTATTTCAAGATACAAGAAATAGGCTTACAAAGCACAAGATAGAGCTAAGGATTTGTTGCTTCTTGGTTCTTCTTGTTGTGCTTGAGTTCCTCTTCATTATATAGACTCATTTGTGCAGTGTTGAGGGTTCCTAGCCATTGCAAGATGATGGCTCCAGCTTGTCTCTGCGTATTATAAGATTGGGTCCATGTTTCCCACTTAAATCTGTCCTTTTAGTGGTGTTTCCCACTTCTCGAATCGATTCGTAGTGCCTTGAATCGATTCGAAGCATTCTGATGTGTACAGATTTAAGTTTCAGATTCGTGTGAATCGATTCGAGCTTTGTTGAATCGATTCAGAGCATTCTGTTTGGGGTTCCTGGACTGTCAGCATCGTGTAAATCGATTCAGGGTCCTGGTGAATCGATTCAGGACATACTGTTTGCAATTTTAGTGACTTCCAGGGCTTTGAATCGATTCACTCGTGCTTGAATCGATTCAGGCTTTTCATTTTGACATTTTCTCATGCCTGTTGGTCATCCATTTGAATCTAGTGATGCATGGTTGCTTTCCTTTTGCTTGATTCATTGGTTTCTTGATTTCTTGAACCTTTGTGAAACGGTTTTCTTCTTTTATATGATGTCTCTAATTGTTTTTGATTCTTCGAAGACTTCGCATTGCATGTTTCCTTTGTCATTATCAAAACCTGTTATCACATGCAAATACACCATGAAGTTTCCATATGGCACAGCGGAGGATATGCTGGTACGAGTTGACAAGTTCGTATTCCCTGTAGATTTTGTCATCATGGACATTGAAGAAGATGCAGAAGTGCCTCTCATTCTGGGCAGGCCCTTCATGAAAAGCGCAAAGGTGATTATTGACGTGGACGATGGAAAGCTAAAAGTAAGAGTGCAAGATGAGGAAGTAAACTTCAATGTGTTTGATGCAATAAAGTATCCAAGGGAAAAGCAGCAGTGCTTCAAAATTGATATTGAAGAAAAGGCCATCAGAGAACAATCCAGTGAATGGCTCAACAAAGATCCACTGGATGAGTTAAACACTGAAGCGATGGGAACAATGGAAGAAGATGGGGAAAACTCGAAGGAGGACAAGCATACTATTCAAAAAGCAATTCATTATGAGAAGCTGTTAGAGAAAGCAAAAGAAGTTGTCCTACCAAAAGTGGAGCTAAAAGCTTTACCTCCACATTTGAAATATGTTTTTCTTGATAATGATAACCAAAAACCTGTTATTGTTAATAGGCAATTAACAGGTACAAAGGAAAGGCAATTGATTCAAGTATTGAAGGAGCACTCAACAGCAATTGGATGGAAATTAGAAGACTTGAAGGGAATAAGTCCAGCCTACTGTATGCACCACATTTACATGGAACAAGAATTTAAACCAATTGCTTAGCCACAGAGACGCTTGAATCCAACCATGAAAGAAGTAGTGAAAAGGGAGGTAATTAAGTTACTAGAAGCTGGTATAATTTATCCAATCTCTGATAGTTCTTGGGTGAGTCCTGTACAGGTGGTTCCAAAGAAAGGAGGAGTGACTGTCATACAAAATGACAAAAATGAATTGATTCCTACAAGGATGGTCACTGGATGGAGAATGTGTATTGACTACAGGAAGCTAAACACAGCAACTAGAAAAGATCATTTTCCTCTACCCTTCATGGACCAGATGCTGGAAAGGCTTGCAGGATAGGCATACTATTGCTTTCTTGATGGATACTCATGTTATAACCAAATAGCCATTGCACCAGAAGATCAAGAGAAAACGACATTCACATGTCCCTTCGACATGTTTGCATATAGAAAAATGCCTTTTGGATTATGCAATGCCCTTGCAACATTCCAAAGGTGCATGCTATCAATTTTCTCAGATTTGGTGGAAAAATGCATTGAAGTTTTCATGGATGACTTTTCTATTTTTGGATCATCATTTAATCAATGCTTGGAAAACTTGAGGGTAGTATTGAAAAGATGTGTGGAAACCAATTTAGTTCTAAATTGGGAAAAGTGCCACTTCATGGTTACAGAAGGAATTATGTTGGGACATCAAATTTTCAAAAGAGGCATTGAAGTGGACAAAGCCAAAGTGGAAGTAATTGAGAAACTACCACCACCAGGGAACGTGAAGGGAGTTAGAAGCTTCTTGGGCCATGCAGGATTCTATCAAAGATTCATCAAGGACTTCTCAAAAATTGTAAAGCCTTTGAGTAATCTCTTAAACAAAGACACTCATTTTGTTTTTGATGATTCTTGTTTATATGCATTTGAAACTTTAAAACATAGACTAACCTGTGCACCTGTGATAATTGCTCCTGATTGGGAGATGGAATTTGAACTAATGTGTGATGCTAGTGATTATGCCATTGGGGCTATATTAGGACAGAGGAAGGTAAAAATTTTCCATGTTATACACTATGCTAGCAAAGTTTTGAACCCTGCCCAGATAAATTATGCAACAACAGAAAAAGAGCTGTTAGCAATAGTATATGGCCTGGAAAAGTTTAGACCTTATCTAATCGGTTCCCAAGTCACCATTTTTACTGATCATGCTGCTATTAAATATCTATTGAATAAACCTGACTCTAAGCCCAGATTACTTAGATGGTTCTTGCTAATGCAAGAATTCAATCTAGTGATCAAAGACAAAAAGGGCAGTGAAAATTTTATTGTAGATAATTTATCTCACCTTGTTAACAAGGAAGTGACACTGCTCCAACCAGAGGTGAAGGAAGAATTTCCTGATGAAAAGCTATTGATGATAAAAGAAAGACCATGGTTTGCAGACATGGCAAACTTTAAGGCTGCTGGAGTGTTGCTTGATGATCTTTCATGGCAATAGAAGAAAAAGTTTTTGAAGGATGCAAAATAATTCATATGGGATGATCCTTACCTGTTTAAACTTGGATCAAACCATATTTTGAGGAAATGCGTGTCCCAAGAAGAAGCTAATAGCATCTTATGGCACTGCCACAGCTCACCATATGGAGGACACTTTAATGGGGAAATGACAGCAACTAAAATCCTCCAATTAGGTTTTTATTGGCCTTCATTGTTCAAAGATGCTAATGTTTTTGTGCAGCATTGTGATGCATGCTAGAAGACAGGGAGCATATCAAGAAGACACGAGATGCCATTAACTACCATCCTGGAAATAGAAGTCTTCAATTGCTGGGGCATAGATTTTGTTGGGCCACTACCAACTTCATTTTCAAATGAGTACATTATTGTGGCGGTGGACTATGTATCAAAGTGGGTAGAAGCCATGGCATGTATTAAAGCTGATGCCAAGACCGTTATCAAATTTCTGAAGAAACACATTTTCAGCAGGTTTGGCACTCCAAGAGTACTGATAAGTGACAGAGGTTCTCATTTCTGCAACACTCAACTCCAACGATGCCTAGAACATTATGGAGTCAAGTACAAAGTAACCTCCCCCTACCATCCTCAAGCCAATGGCCAAGTAGAAGTATCCAATAGAGAAATTAAGAGGATACTGGAGAAGACAATTAGCCAAAATAGAAAGGATTGGTCGTTGAAGTTGGATGACGCTTTATGGGCCTATAGAGCAGCCTACAAGGCACCGACTGGATTTTCACCCTACCAGTTGGTATGTGGAAAAAATTGCCATCTTCCTATAGAACTTGAACACAAAGCATTCTGGGCAATAAAAGTCCTCAATTATGACCCAAGGGCATCAGCTGAAGAAAGGAAAATTTAGATGCATAAGTTAGAGGAATGGAGGAAGGATGCTTATGAATCATCAAGGATTTATAAGGAAAAAATGAAGGCTTATCATGATAGGCACATTTTGAAAAAGAGTTTTCACCAGGGGTAATCTGTTCTCCTTTTCAATTCAAGGATAAAATTGTTCCCAGGAAAACTAAAATCCAAATGGTCAGGACCATTCATTGTGAAGGAAGTGAAATCTTATGGGGCTGTTGAATTACAAGACCCTAAGTCTGAAAGAACCTGGGTTGTAAATGGTCAAAGACTGAAGCCTTATTTAGGAGGAGAGGTGGAGAAGGACACCACCATCATTCAGCTGAAGGATCCATGATTGAACTCAGGCGTCGAGCTAAAGACGATAAACAAGCACTAATTGGGGGGCAACCCAATCTTTTATGCTTTCTTTTCATGTTGATTTTACTTTAAATGTTTTTGAAGTTCTTGTTTATTTTGTAGGTCACTCATCAAGCAACTCCAAATGTAAAAATCAAGTTTCAATCAATGGTAAACATAAAGGGAGCTTAAGCTTGAGTAACCATGCTCAAGCTTGACTTGTTCAAGGATCAAGCGTGAAAAGATACGCTTAAGCGATGAAAGACAGTTAGGAGAGAAAAACATCAGGGGATCACCACGCTCAAGCATGAAGACTCTCACTCAAGCGAGATAAGGTAAGGCACTCAGAATCATGTTTCACGCTCAAGCGCTGGAATGACTCTTAAAGTGTGGCAAAGCTACCAGTGGAAATGTCAAACTTTCAAACCCGATCACGCTCAAGCGTGGCACTTTACGCTTAAGCGAGATGAACTTTTTCAAAATTTTCAAGGGCCACGCTCAAAGCGAATGTACCTGTGCTCAAGCGAGAAACATCAAGGACATCAGGTATTGATCACGCTCAAGCGTGATAACCCACGCTCAAGCGTGATAACCCACGCTCAAGCGTGGGCATTCTGTTTGAAGTCACACTCAAGCGTGATATCCCCAGCTTAAGCGTGAATAATTTAAAAGTATCAGGGGTCCTTCCACAAGTAACCACGCTCAAGCGTGATAGCTAAACGCTTAAGCGAGACACAATTAATTTGATTCGCTTAAGTGAATAACTACACGCTTAAGCGAGGGAGTTTAAATTACATCAGGTCTAAAATCTTTCATGCACGCTGGAGCGAGTGTAAAGAGCGCTTAAGCGCCTGTTCTACAACATTGTTGGACGATCACGCTTAAGCATGATATACCCACGCTTAAGCGAGAAATTTGAAAACTGCCCCTAATGCTAATAAAGGGAACGTTTTGCAACTCCCCATTTCTAAAACCGCCCCTCAGTTTAATTCCCACAACCCATTTACTCTTCCTCTTCAGTTTTCATTGAGGCACCTGATAAGCTACCACTTTTGCATGTGTTATTTTGAAAAGCTTTTTCATCTTCTTGCATCACCCATTTCTGCTAAAGAAAGGTAAGTCTCCCTATCTTTCTTCTCTTCTGATTATTCTTCTGATTATCCCATAATGAAGTGTTATGAAATGAAAAACATGGTTTTATTGAAATTTAATTATGGCAAACAAGTTCCTTATCTTGCATGCTTCTGTGATCCAAAGGTATAATGTACTTGGCAGTGCTAAATCAAATTTAGATTGATCATTGTTTGAAAGCATGGTGAAAACTTTCCTTGTTTTTAAGTATGCACGTAAACTGTCTGATAAAAGTATAAAATGCTATGTTGCATTGTTAATAGGCATATTTGCTTGTAGTGTTCAAACTATACTCTTCCTCTTGATATGTGATTGCAGATGGCCAGGACCAAGCAAGTTGCACCAAGTTCTCCTGCAACCACTTCCCCACCAAGGTCTTCAAGAAGAAATAAAGGGAAACAACCCTGCATGGAAGAGCCAACTTCTGGACAAAAATTCAGGGACAAAGAGCAAAGAAAGAGATATGAAGATATTCAGAACTGGACATTTATCCCTGAGCGAAAAGTGGATTTAGGGCTAGGGGAATGTGATGCCTTTTTAGACATTATCAGAAGAAGGAACTGGCTCAAAATTTGTTACCCAAGGGAAAGATATGACCCAGAGATTGTAAGAGAGTTTTATGCCAATGCATGGCCAAAGGAAGGGGTTGAAGAACGAAGGATATTTGTAAGAGGCCATTGGCTCTCCTATGGCAGAGATGAAATAAACTTTTACCTGGGCAACCTCATGGACTTAGGAGCAGAGGAGACATGTGATTATACAAGTATACGACTACAGAATCAAGAGATCCTTACACAAGATATAGAGGCAGCCATATGTATTCTAGGGCGACACTTTCAGACTGGCTAAGGGGACCAGCCACTGCGTATCTTGAGAAATGATATGACTACCTCCTCTCAAGTTTGGACCTCTTTCTTACTTGCTAATGTGGCCCCAAATGCTCATATGTCTCACTTGATTTATGCTAGATGTTATTTGTTATACTGCATTTTACAGGATGACATCACTATTGATCTGGCCCAGATCATCTCAGATGAAATTCATAAGTTTGTCATCACAGATCAAAAATACTCTCAGGATGGGAAAAAGGTTAAGGGGAGTTTAGGATTTCCTACTTTTATTAGTGACCTATGTGCGGTTCATGGAATCCAGGTAGAGGACTCAAAGCCTATCAGACCATCTATTGGCAGGCGCTTCATTGAATTATACTGCATCAACAGGCCTGCCCAAGAAGCCCAACAAGAGCTTCAGGAAGCACCACAGCCAGCACCACTAGCAGGACCAGAACTTACCTCTCCTCCTCTCAGCACTGAAACAACAATGGTTTTGCAGGGCATCCACCTTCGGAAGATCTAAATTAGCCACCTTTTGGCACAACAAAATGCTGGTCATCGAGGTTTGATGCATATTCATAATGGCTTATACCATAGCATCCCTGCAGGACAACCTAACCCCTGGATGGATCCATTCCAATTTGAAGCCCTCATTGCTTGGCCTGGGGATAGGCCTCCTTTTGTGGGAGGGGGTGAGGCTTCACAAGCTAGGCTAGGACCCTCCTCACAAGGCCCTCCAGTGAGAGAAGAAGAGACAGACACGGAGGAGGATGATGAGTGACTTTCTTCTAATTTCCTTTTCTGTTCATGATTTCTATTTTTAATTCTGATAGACAATTTTTCTTTTTGTAGAACTGCCTTAAGATACTTTGGGTTTTGGTTTGAATTGCTCTTATGTTTTGGTTTAAACTGCTTTGCATGAATTACATGAATTGCTTGAATGAGTTTTCATAAATATGTTTGCAATAAATTTGCTTCCTAACCATAGGCAAGAAAGTAGAATGCATGTACAGATTCTTTAAGCATAACAAATTATAAGACAGTAATAATTAAAGAGGACAATAGGTTGAATCAAAAACCAGAAAAATAAAGTACATGAAATTGTGAAAACTTCCTACATGCTTGAACCTTTTTCTGTTAGAACAAAGGAAAATGCCTTTAAACCGGGTGAGAAGTGAGTATTGAAACAGCGAGAGTCTTATTAGAAATTGTTAAAGAAGGCATTGCTGGATTTTTTTTGATTAACCTTTTTCTTAAGAAATAAGCAAGGAAATGATCAAGGCATTTTGTTGGAAAACACATTTTTAGCCAAGAGCCAAAAAGCTACCCTTAACAAATTATCCCCAATTTTTGGTAGCCCAATTGAGCCAAATTTTTTTTAGAAAAACACCATAACCTGAGCATGAGAAATAAAATTCCTACCTTTTCAGCATGCTTAATAAAAGAAGAGCATAAAATATTTTTCCAAACTATGGTAATGAAAGAAAGAAAGGTTGAACAATGCAAAAGAAAACAGATTCTCTAAACAAGAATACTTGAACAGAAGGAATAGAAAAAGAAAGAAAAAGCTTGAAAAGCAAAGAAAAAGCCTCTAAGTTTTAATGAGTATTTATGCTCTTCTTCATACATGCAATTTGAATTCCTAGAAAAACCAGTAATTCTTGTTAGCCCAACCACGTTACAACCTTATTAAAAGACCTTTTTGATCCTTGCTGAACTTTTGATTGGGTTTAAAAGGAAATGAACGACAATGTCAACTGAGCAATTCTAATAATGAAAGAGTGAAACAGTCACCTAGTGAGAGATAATGAGAATCCTTTGTTCTTACAGCATTAGGTTACTTATTTTGTGATAAGTTAAAATGGAGCACTGTATTTCAAATTAATGGATGCTGAGAATGCCGATTGATCTTGAATAATAATTGCTATCTTTTAATTATGTTCATACTAAGAATTTGAGCATGACTGCCTTCTTGTCTGGATTCAAATCTTTTGCTTGAGGGCAAGCAAAAATCTAGGTTGGGGAGAGTTTGATAAATGCTAATCAAACACTATATTCTTGTGATTTTTTTGGAGCATCTTTACAAAAAATTAAAGTAAAAAGATGGAAAAACAAAGAATTTATCTTGAAAATAAATATGAATAAATGTTTTGAGAAATAGAAGAAAATTGCTTGAACTTTTTAAGAAATGCAGGAAAAGCCTTAAAAGTCAAAGAAAGGTCCAGAGAGCAACCACCAAAGACATCACGCTTAAGCGTGCTTTAAGCTCGCTTGAGCGTGATCGTGCTGAAGACTGACCTTGAAGGCCCCTCATGCTTGAGCAAAACGAAGGAAATTTGAACAAAAGGAGCCTACGCTTGAGCGTGAGATAGGGCGCTTGAGTGTGGAACATGGATAAGGAAGCCACGCTTGAGCGTGACTGGGCGTGACAAGGCAGCATCAGACCTTCTCCTCACGCTTGAGCTTGGACACCTCACGCTTGAGCTTTGACACCTCACGCTTGAGCGTGAGCCTGACCATGCTTGAGCGTAACTCTGGGCATGACCAAGCGTGGGTAGCACTGGAATTACACAGAGTCATCAGAGACCTCACGCTTGAGCATGAGCATTAAGCTCAAGCATGACTTATACAGTATGGAGTTTGTAATTTAATATTAGCCAATGGTGGGATGCCAACTCACCCACTTTGATATGTTTCTGCATGTCTCTGAATGGTTCCTTATGGGCTCTACGTAAGTGGGAAAGAAGAGGGAGGCATCAACTCTATAAATCAAGCAGAGAAGAAGCACCAAGGGGGATCATCCATCATCTTTTCCATTCATCCCCTGTATTTCCTATAAAATCCAACTTCTCCATTATTTTTTGTATTCATATTCTGAAAGTGAAAATGCAAAGCATGAGAAGCTAAATTTTCCTTATTGGGATTGGTTGTAATCAAAATCAAACCTGAAGTAATGCTGCTGTAAGTTTTCATTTATGTAATGAGATTTGATAGTTTCTGTATTTCATTATGCATTTAATGCTTGGAAGTACTTGATCACCATTTTCTTGTCTCAAGTTTTCTCAAGTATGCTGGGAAGTGACTTTTGAAAGCAGATCTGAATGAAATACTTGTTGTGAGTAGATGGCCAGGGATGGCATCTAACATAATAAACGTCGAAACAATCGATCGATAATGCTGGAATGATTTTTAAAGTGACTGAGGAATCAGCGGTTTGAAATCATTCTTATGAATTTTGTAGTGGAGGAATCGATACAAATGACTTTGATTGTGATGTAGAAATTATTATTTCAATTTACATATATGCAAATTTATTCAGTTTACGAAAGGTGCGATGAGATGAAACCAATCCCTATTTTCCAAGACTGATTTTTAGTAAAACCTATTACTGTTGTCTTTTGCAAATTTCACTATCTGTTATTTATTCACTTTTTCAATCAGCATGATTCACAACAAATCAAAACAAAACTTTTTGTCAACTCAATTCAAAACTAAGATTTTCATGCTAACACCTCCTCAGTGGAACGACATCTATACTATACTACAATCACTATGTTTAAACTTGGCACAAACATTCCATTAAGTTCATATTATAAAAACTTGATTCTCTTTCTTTGAATACTACATTCCACTTCTTTACAATACCAAGCTTTGGCTAACAAGTTTTGTATGAACCATAAAAACACCACATCACTTACTTTGTGACATATGGTCAAATCTTTTCATTAAAAAGCCAATCACATTTTCAATAACCATGTTAATGCTCCACAAATCACTTGTTTTATCGAGTTCCCAAGTAGTCTCTACTCAAACATATTTTTGACACCAAATAATCTCTTATATACCACATGGATCTCTAATACAAAATGGCAAATGACCTTTGATTTTCTTGACTCTCTCATGCAATAAAAATCATTGGAAAATTGCAAAATTTTAATCCTTGTATAACCTCTCACAAAACACCCATAAGACTTTGCTTATCCAAAAGAAGGAGAAAATATCATTATGATTGCTTACATGCTTTGAATATCTCTGTGATATATATTGCATGTGTTAGGGGGAGTTTTATATACAATTGGTATCTTGCTTCAATAATGAATGTATCTATATTAAAGTGGTATATATTCTTCAATGCTTTTTTTTATGATGCCAAAGGGGGAGAAAATAAATATATACATTCTAAGTGGCATAAAGTATCTTACAAAGGGGGAGAGAATATCATGATGTTATAATGGTATCTATTAAATGATCAAGTGGGAGATAAAATCTAGAATCAACATCTATATCTATCCTTGTTGAAATTGCATGATTAAGGAGGAGCTTTACAATAATTTCTTTACAACAAGTGATATCCAATTACATGTGTAAATGATAAAGTGGTATTCAATTTTATGTATGACATATGTATAACATGTGCTATCAAATTATATGTGTAGTCATTTATGCCATGTATATGAACTGTTATAAAACTAACACCCCAAGTGATGAACATTTGTTGTCATCATCAAAAAGGGGGAGAATGTGTTTTTATGTTGAAATAGATTTTGATTATGACAAATAAAGTGTTCAAGAATTCAAGAAACATATCAATTTGAATGATAAACATCCAAGAAATCCAAAATTAATGATCATATCAAGAACCATGCAAGAAAACATCAAGAATGGACCCAAACAAAGCAAAAATGTATCAAAATGCAAGTAACAGCTATGGGAATCGATTCACCACATGTGGGAATCAATTCATGGAGTAAAAATATCCTAGGAATCGATTCATTAAGGCTAGGAATCGATTCATATTGTATGGGAATTGATTCATGTCATTTTTAAAGCCCAGGAATCGATTCATCATGCTGGGAATCGATTCCTATGTGGAAAAATGCCTGGGAATCGATTCGTTGCCTATGGGAATCAATTCATGTGTCTGTTTGGAGCTAAATATAACATAATGAATCAATTCATCATGCGATTTATAACACCCATGATTTTCTGTACTCGAATCTCGATGTGATCGTCATAATTAATAAAAATGCGAGTAAATTTTTTGCGTTTGAAAACATTTCCAAGACACCACCATGATCACATCAAGACCAAAATCACAGAAAACCAAAGAGTGAGATTATATAACCTAAAGCTGGATCGATAGATAATTTGCCCATAACGGTATAAGAAAATAATAGAGTTTACAGCGGAAGAATATGTATACCGGGCACACGCCTAGTCCCATATATGACGATATGAGAAAAGGCTCGGCAAAGCACGCAATGGTATATCGTAAGCCTAATAGACAACCATCATCATTTTACATAACTACATAAACATGCAATGCCTAAGATATAATTATATATATATAGACCTATATTCACATACATTCGGGGATATTCCCCCAACTATCATAATCATCAATATTCATCATTCAATTTTAATCTTTCCAATATACATCAAATTGTCTCTTACATTCTATATATATATATATTCACCATCCACCAATTCAAGGTTTATCTTATACATATTCACAATCACTAAATCCTCCATATCATCATATACAATCTATTCATTTCATAATTTCTATACATAATAGTTCACAAATGATGCCGGCCAAGGCACTTCCTCTACCACTATATACCTTCACCAAATCTTGATCTTTAAATCCAAACTCATCCCATGGCAACCTGCATCACAATGCTAAAAAGGAGACCACATGGGAGAGTGAGTTATACATTCAAAATGACGAATAATATATATATTGTGATCATGTGTATATGCATATAAACATCATGTGTGCTTTGCTATCAAATCATCAAATTATCATTCATATATCATCTCATTATTATAATAGGCATACAAGCCTCATGAATCATAATTCATATAAAAAATAAGCACAACATATACACAACCACAAACACCATCACTTTGCCACTTATCAACAAGGGCATTCACAATCATTATCATCATTAATTCATTAAGGTTTCACTCAATACCACCTCGCAAGGGGTTTCAAAACACTCGTGGTCATCCCATCTCAAATGCCATGGTCTTAAAGCTAATGCATATGTCAACTGTTTAATGCATATGCAACGGATCCGATTTCATATTACGGGTGATCGCAACCACCATAATCAATCATTCATAATCATTAGTTTCCCGCCTCGCAAGGGGTACTCCCTATAGTAGCCTCGCAAGGTGCATCTCGTGATCGCAACCACGTTTAACAATTCTCATAGGTTTCTCGCCTCGCAAGGGGTACTCCCGCCTCATGATCGCAACCATGGGCATCATAGGTGCTCGCAAGCCCTTTATCATATCAAATACCAAGTGATCGCAACCACTGGCTCATCATCATACAATGGTCCCCGCAAGGCCTTTCACATTTCACAACCAGGTGATCGCAACCACCGGCACAATATCATATCATCATCACATTGGTTTCCCGCCTCACAAGGGGTACTCCCTTCATAGAATCCCGCAGGATCTTTCATCACTGTGATCGCAACCACAAAGTATCAATGCTATGCCATGCCATGAATGCAATGCAATAATGCATATGCTCCACAACAACCTCACAAAGATATCTCACCCTCTCAATTAGGGGTATTTTAATTTGGCATTTCAATAATCATACATAATCATTTTTAAAGCCCTTCAAGGCACATCCTTCAAATAATTGGCATCCAATGGCCACAACCATCATTCATAATAATAATCCACACATGGATATCAAGGGCATAGCAAGTATCATAATATTAATCCACACATAAAATTATTCGAGGCATATTCATCATTCACATATTTGGCAATCACACTTATGCCCAACAAATTCATTTAGTGGTTTTCAACCTATCATAATTGTCATCTCTGATTTATTCGGTTATTAGCGTACACCATACTATTCAATCATTCCCATGAAGGATTCATAATCGCTCAAAAGTATAATCACATAAATCCACGTCAGATCCTTGACATTGTTCTCACACATTTCATTCTGGGTAGTTAAGAATTCAGGTTTCCTATTATATATATTATGGGTATAAACAAATTTTCTTAATGTCTCAATCTTTATCCATCACCACCCAAATAAGTTATGGGCATAATTATAACTCCATACATTCCCTCGGGTATCACACAGGATAAGGGGAAGAAGACCCAATTCCATAAAAACTGAGAAAAGAAGGGGAAATATTCCATCAGGGGAGTCACTCGCTCAAGCGGAGTCCCCACTCGCTGGAGCAAGTGCTAAACACTACACATGGGCGAGATAGAGGGAAACAGAGCGATAATAAATAGAAAGTAACAGGAGGAGCTTTGCTCAAGCTAAAACCAACTCGCTTGAGCGGGACACACAAGCTTCGCTTGGGCGGAGCCAGCGACCCTGGGTGAAAATCGTCCAGAATCAAATCCCATGCCAGCTCGCTTGGGCAAGCAACTCGGCTAAGGCAATTCGCTTAAGCTGATATAGTTCAATGCCAGTGCAACCCATAACTTAATGTGGGTGAGGCCTCCTTGCCTAAACAAATAACTCCTAGGGCCGAGTGTATGCTCACTCGCTCAGCAAGGCACCCAACACTCGGGTTTCTATTGACAGAATCCCCCAAATCCGACCCATTTTTTATTCGGCTTTCACTCGGTAAAGTTTATCCGGATCCGAGTCATCTCACACTCGGCTTCCCACTTGGCATAACAATCAAGACCGACCCATTTTTTATTCAACCAAATCATTCTGGGGCCGACTCACACTCACATAGTCTATCACTTGGCTAATTACTCCGAAACCGACTCATTACTTGTTTGACCATTCACTCGGTAATTCATCTCAACACCGACTCATCTTACTTGGTTTTCTACTCGGCAAAATTATTCAAAGCGGACTCATCTCTCACTTGGCCTTTCATTCAGCAATTTATTCCAAACCCGAGTCATCTCAATCAATTTTTCACTCGGCAACATCATCTCAGACCTAGTCTTTTCTCACTTGGTTTTCCACTCGGAAAATAATCCAGACTGAGTCTTGCCCCACTTGATTTTCCACTTGTTAAATTCATTCCAAATCCGACTTCCTTTCATTTTCACATGAGAGAATTTATTCCAGAATACTTCTGGACAACACACCATGTGTTCCCACTTGGTGGCATCCCCACTCGAAATTACCCACACGGAGGGGCTCCACTCAGAATTTTACCGACTCGCTCACTCGGAGGGTTCTGCCTTGGCATAGCCCACTCGGAATTTCACTCGGAAATTCACCACAGATCATGCATTATTTTCTAAGTCCCCACTCGGGCGGAATTCGTTAGATTCATCCAGAACCTCACCTGATCACAACACACTCTACTCGCTCGAGCGGAACACTCACTCTCCTGAGCGAAAATGGTCCAGAGACCATTATACCAATATAGGGGATCCTCGCCTGAGCGAGATCCCTTATCGCTTGAGCGAGAATATCAGTACTTACGCAGAAAATGAAAGCTCTCACAACTCAGCATATGAAATCACATTCAAAGCCAATTTAATCATGCCTACCACATCACATACATCATATGGGGTACATCAAATTGGTTCTAGGCACTCTTACTCAGAAATTCACACCTCAACTTGTTAATCACACATTTAAATCATATCTTTCACTCTCATATTACATATATATATACATCTATACATCCGTCCCATTTCTACACATGACAGCCTTGATAATCATTCAATTTCCAAACATATTTCTCAATCACGACATTAAATTTAAACATGTACATACTCTTATAATATTCATTACATATTCTCATATATCATCCTCATAATCAACCATTTGCCATTCTCATTAATTCAATACATATATGCATGGCAAGGCAAGCATGAGTATCAATCACATACAGCAACCGCTATCAATTTACTCATGCAATTTGAATGTTAACTCCTCTCCTACCTTGAGGGAAGAGCCAAAACGATTCCAATGCTCCGAATGCTCCATTGCATGACCCGGAGTACGATCTACATACCATATGCAAGTATATTCACATAATTAATAACCATCATGATTTTAATCATTTGCTAGCTTATTATAAAGCTTAACCCCAAGTCCTAGACTTGCTAAACACCAACATATGCAATTGTGTTAGGCTTCAGGAATTCCTTTCCCAAAGCCAAGATCCTCTAGATCTTAAAGGCTAACTAATCCAACAGCATCATCATCTTACCCATTACATAATGTAGTCTCAAATCACCTTAATCCTTCAAATATCATCATTGTTCATCACTATAACTAACAAAATACATATCAAACATCACCCATTCACTTCCAATTCAACCTCCAAGTCACAATATATATATTTTCTCAAATTCTTAAGGCAAGGGTTTTTCATCAAAATCCAACACTTATTATCAATACTCATTAATTACCATAAATAGCCATCTTTCTTCATTAATATCATTCTCATAATCATTAAACCTACATTCTTTTCACATTTCACACTTTCCCCAATTTATTAAACTTAGGGTTTCACTAAAACCTTACAACACCATAAATGCTTATTCATTTTTCACTCATCCAAGTATTAACTCCTTACACATATAATAACCCACCATTAATGCCATAATAACAACACCCCACCTTAGGGTTTCTCATCATAAATGCCTCTCTGAGATCTACCCATACATATTTAACACTCTCCCAACAACCCAAACACATAACCAAGGGTTAGAGCTCAAGAAAATGGAGAGGAAGCTTTACCTCAAGGAAAAGAGAGTGAGCTCGAAGAATGAGAGAAAAAGGAATGAAAATACAAGGGAGAGGGAGAGCTTCTAATCACCATTGTCATCTCTTCCAAGCTTGAAGGAAAACAAAGATGAAGAAGGAGAAGGCAAACCACCATGCATAGGGTTTTTAGAAGAGGAAGAAGAAGATGAGTGGAAGAGGAAATGAAAAGAATAGGAAGAAGAAGGAGAAGAAGAAGTGACGTGAAAAGAGAAGAGAAAGTGAGAGTTTATATTTTTATCATTTTGCTTCACATTAAAATCTTACCGTTTTATAACAAACAGGCTCACAGTTCGGGCTCAATACTAATTCCAAAAATTATTCCGAATATATATTCGGATTCCCAATAATATTCTTAACAGCCCTGACCAATGGCATCTCAATCGGAGATACTTGGTCCGACACCCAAATTCTTATCGGGTATAATTTTAACTCCTTAAATCTCAATAATTTATAAATATCCTCAATAAATCCCAATTGTAATTATTCCAGTATTTTTGGGACACAAGTCCACTCACATACAATTATTTATTATTTATTCTCGTCAATTATTCATTTTATAAAATTCGGGATGTTACACGATTCATTCACTACAAATGGTTCTGGAATCTTGCATTAACCATAGAGCTTCAAGTGCCAACATTTCCTGTAAACGTTTTGCACCTCCCATGCCGCAATATGCTTGAATGAATAAAACAAATCCCATTCCATGCTGCACTATATTGAAGAAAGTTAAAAATGCAAAGGATTCATACAATGTCCAAACTGTCACCAGCAGAAACTGAAAAAATGCCTATTGTTCCATGCTCCACCATATGCACGCTGAACTTTTAAAAGCCAAGAGCCATGCCTCCTGAAGCCTATAAATAGAAGATGAAATTAAAGGAGAAGGGACACCAAGCATTGAAGCATTTACTTTGCTTTCTTCCCTCCTCTCTCACGTTGCTTCACTTTCTCTTCTTCTCTTAATTACTCTCTGCTCTATTTTATTTGCATATTATTTTGAGAGTAAAATTTTATGAGCAAAATTATTTTAAGAGTTAAACTTATTTCTTGAGAGAGAAAATTATTTTTGAAAGTGCTAAAATTTGTATATTCTCTCTTTGAGAGTTATCATTTGGTGAAAACTTTAATTTGTATATCCACTCTTTTGGAGAGTTATTCTTCTACACTTAAACACCAAAAATCTTAGAATTTGTGTTGGGGTTTCAACCTTTTAATTTGAGAGATTGAGAGATTGGGTGGGGTGCCCTTGTACTTGTGAGAATTGGGTTCTTGAGTGTGGGACACTAGGAAGCCGCGATTGCTCAAAGTTGTATCTCTAATCTCCAATAGTGGAAATCCTCTAAGTGGGTTGCTTAGAGGCGAGATGTACACCGGTACGGTGGAACTCGTATATATCAGTTTGCAAATCTCTCTTCCCTAAACTCATTTAATTTGTATACTTAACTTGCTTGCTTAATTTATTGTGTTTATAACTAGATTAATTAACTCCTTTGTTATTGCTAATTAATTTGGATTAAGTACATATTCTATTGAGTTGTAGATTATTTCGATTAACATTGTTGAAATTGTTTTAAGTAATATTCTTGAATTAATTTGAAATCTTTCTAAGTATCAAAAATAGTGTTGTGATTAATTTGATATTATTTGAATACTACTTTATCTCTTAAGTGAATTCACTTGGCATATACTTAGTACTTGTTAATTTGCCTTGTGTAAATTGTTGTCATTTGTGATTAAATTTATCATCTTCATTAGGCATAATTATTAAAGAATCAATTTTAAAAGTATTCCAAGTAAAATTTTTAATACTCAATTCACCCCCCTCTTGAGTAATTGAGGCCACTTGGTTAATAATGGTAAACTAGGTCAGGGACGACATGATGTGAGGATAGTGAATAATGAATGATGTGGGGTTAAGGTCCGATCCCTAGAGATCTTTCGATTATGACCTGTGTGAGACAAATGTTGGCAATGACAACTCCCGTCGTTTATGAGTGAGAGTTATTCCTCACCCTTTATAATTATATTTTTCATATCCGAGGAGGGAACCAGCGTAGAGAACAAGGTGTACCAGGGAAGATACTCACAACAGACGGAGCTCACTTTGGTCGATTAGGAGTCATCAGGAAAGCGCAACAAAGTGGACAACAACAACAAGAAGAAGATTTTATGGGAGCCTACGTGTTCCTGATGCTCAGGGTATGTATAGTTTGTTGAGTATGACCATTATGTATCAATGTTGTATATAATGTATCTGTTCTACCAAAATTGTCATGTACAAAAAAAAATAAAAAAAACCTCTATAATTTTCTAAAATTTGTAATCTCTCAGTTAAGTAGAATGATCTTGTGGAAGAGATTATCCTAGTTCTCCGAGGGTGTTACACTAAAGATATATGGGATACTTTGCTTATTACTCATGAGGTACTAATGAGGTAAAAAGATCTAGAATTAATACTTTGAATCATGAGTTAAAAATGTTTAAAATGAGTGTTGATTAAAGCATCTTAAATTTACAAAAATACTTTGTGCATATTGTCAATCAACTTTTGACATTGGGAAGATCCTTTCCTAATGAAGATGTAATTAATCGCAGGCTAAGATGTCTATGGCAATCTATTATGGCCACTATAAAAGATTACAAGGATCTTATAAATATGTCACCAGTGTAACATCCTAGATTTTATATAAATAATTAAATGAGGAGAATAAATATTGAATAATGATATGTGGGTTGATTAATGTCCTAAAATGTTGAAAATAATTAAATTTAGATTTTTGGGAATTATTTATAATTTATTGAGGCTGTATGAGCTAAAATAATACTGAATGAAAATATGGGTGTCAGACTAAATATCTCCTATTAGGATGATAGTGGTCAGGGCTATTAAGAATATTATTGGAAATCAAAATATGTATTCAGAATAATTTTTAGATAAAGTATCGAGCCCAAACTGAGATGCTGTTGGTTATAAAACAGAGAATTTTAATGAAGGGATTAAATTAAAACACTTGAAACTCCTTTTCCCTTCTCCCATTCACGTTGCTTTTTCTTCCCCTTCATACACTATCTTTTCTCTTCATACTCTATGTGTTTGAATATGTGTTTTAGCTTGTATAGTTTTGATAATGACAAAGAGATCAAAAAGCAATTGAAGAATCATGGCAAAGAGATCAAGTATTCATAAAAAGAATACATACAAAGAGAAAAACAGAGAAGACAACATTAGACCTGTAAAAACACGAAGCCTAATTGATTACAAGACCTCATATAATCGATTAATGACGTTCTGTCAAACACCTAATCGATTATCTCATCAATACTAATCGATTATGAAGCTTTTGTTTGTCACCTGATCGATTGCACCAAGGAGGCCAATCGATTACCAAGCTGAGAAAATGAATTAAAAGCATCAGGTGCATCTGCTAATCGACTACAAGGATGACACAATCGATTACCAATGTTCTGTAAAGCCACTAATCGATTACAATTAAAGAACTAATCGACTAAAAAGTTTTTGTTTGTCCAATAATTGATTGCACATGAGTCATAATCGATTACCATACTGCGTAACACAATTAAATGCATCAAGTGCCACTCACAATCGATTACAAGGTAAAGAACAATCGATTAGCAAGGTTTTGTCTCTTAGCTAATCAATTACATGGGAAAGGCTAATCGATTACCTGACAAATTACACAGAAGAATTCAAAGTGTAATCGATTACAGCTTGAGGCCTAATCGATTATACTAGTGCCAGAATTTGGGGAAAGCGTTTTTAAGTGGGAAACCAGCTCACTTCTCCATTGTTACTCTAATGCCCATACTGTGCAATGGCTCTAAAGACTTTAGGGAACCTCTACAAGGTCTATAAATGCAAGACTCATTCAAGCCACTCCAAGCATCCAAATCCATCAAAGGGAAATCAAATCTTGAGTCTTGTGAGTTCTATTTCTTTGTGTAGTTTCAATTTCTGAAACTTAGAGCTTATATTTGTAAATCCTCTCTTGTGAGAGTTTAGAAATTATGAGAGCTTTCATTTGTTTATCTACTCTATTGAGAGAGTCTATTGATTATAAAACTAAACGCCAAAACACCAAGGTTATTAACTCTAGTTTGAGTGGTCACAAAGGTTGGGGTTTAACCGTTGGGTATTGAGAGTTTGAGAGATTGGGTGGGTTGCCCTTGTGCTAGTGAGGATTGAGTTCTTGAGTGTGGGACACTAGGAAGCTGCAATTACTCATAGCTTGTATCTCTAAACTTCAATAGTGGAAATCCTTCAAGTGGGTTGCTTGAAGGCGAGACGTACACCGGGTTGGTGGAATTCGTTAAATTGGTTTGCAAGCTTCTCTTCCCTACTCTCTTGCATTTACATATTGCTTTTGGCTTGATTATTGTTGTTAATTGTGAAAGCCCCTCTTATATTTGCTTGAACAACTTGTGTTAAATTGTTGCATACTAAGTGTTTGATATATTGCATAAGTGATATTTGCACATTGTTTTATATTAATTCTTGCCCTACACTTGTTGTATTTATATGTTGATCTAGGTTTTGATAATGACACAACAAATAAAGAGATATTAAGGATGTTGTATAAAGCGATTAATTGAATCATGAAGTTCAAACAAAACGGGACAAGGATTCAAGAGTTAAATGCATAAGGATTGATGAACAACAAAAGACTTGAGTCAAGGCATTTACCAAGGTCTAACACAAGTGAAAAATGATCAACAAAAGTGCCAAGAATCAAAGGAATCTAGAACATGAGCCATATGAACAAAAAGGGTCAAAATACAAGAAGAATTCATGGTCGAGGTCAAAATCATGAAAAATAATACCAGGAGGGCCAAAACATAATTAGTTTTAAGAAAAATAGGTTGGGAATCGATTCCCCATTACCAGGAATCGATTCATGGGTATTGAAGAGGCAAGGAATCGATTCAAAAGTGACAGGAATCAATTCATGGTGCAAAATCAACGAAGGAATCGATTCATTAATCATAGGAATCGATTCATGCTATTGAAAAACCAAGGGAATCGATTCAATAGTCAAAGGAATCGATTCATCTGCTTGAAAAACCTAGGGAATCGATTCAAAGCACAAAGAATCGATTCATTGCTTAGAGGAATCGATTCATAATGTTCAAAATGCTTGGGAATCGATTCATCATCTAAAGAATCGATTCATTCAGTGATTTTCAGTCATTTTTACACAGTGGAACAACCTGGCATCGCACTATGATTAATTAACTTGACATTCCACGCTCTACTGAAGCACTTCATACTGCACTATGTCGAAGGAGGTTAAAAATATAAGGGAACCACACTACACTATCCTCGAATGAATATTTGAATTTGCCAAGCCATGCTCCATCATCTGACGCTGTATTTGAAAACTCAATGGCACCATACTGAGACATTTTTTTTAAGTTACAAAAGTCGTAAGGGGACGCCTATAAATAAAGTGCAAATGAAGAAAGAAAACACAATCCCAATAACGAGAACAACTCTTGCTTTCTGTCTTTCCCTCCAGCGTTCACTTCTTCTTCTTTTCTTAGTTAAGTTACTCTTTGTCTTTATTTTGAAAAATTATTTTGAGAGTTAGCTTGTAAGGAAAATATTTTTGAGTGCTAAGATTTGCATATCCTCTCTTTGACAGTTATCATTTTGTGAAAGCTTTAACTTTTATATCCACTCTATTGGAGAGTTACTCTTGTATTCCAAACACCAAAATTTCTAAAGTTGTGGGTTGGGTTTCAACCTTGTAAATTGTGAAATTGAGAGATTGGGTGGGTTGCCCTTGTACTTGTGTGAATTGGGTTCTTGAGTGTGGGACACTAGGAAGCCGCGATTGCTTAAAGTTGTATCTCTAATCTCCAATAGTGGAAATCCTCTAAGTGGGTTGCTTAGAGGCGAGATGTACACCGGTTCGGTGGAACTCGTATATATCGGTTTGCAAATCTCTCTTCCCTAAACTCATTTAATTTGTGCACTTAACTTGCTTGCTTAATTTATTATGTTTATAACTAGATTAATTAAGTCCTTTGTTATTGCTAATTAATTTGGATTAAGTACATATTCTATTGAGTTATAAATTATTTTGATTAACATTGTTGAAATTGTTTTAAGTAATATTCTTGAATTAATTCAAAATCTTTCTAAGTATCAAAAATAGTGTTGTGATTAATTTGATATTATTTGAATATTACTTTATCTCTTAAGTGAATTTATTTGGCATATACTTAGTACTTGTTAATTTGCCTTGTGTAAATTGTTGTCATTTGTGATTAAATTTATCATCTTCATTAGGCATAATTATTAAAGAATCAATTTCAAAAGCATTCCAAGTAAAATGTTTAATACTCAATTCACCCCCCTCTTGATTAATTGAGGCCACTTGGTTAACAAGTGGTATCAGAGCTTGACTCTTGGTAGATCAAGCTGAACAGCTTCAAGAGAACGAATGACCTTAAATTCTCTAAACTTTTTTCCTAAGGGTGGTGCCACAAATAGACCTCCCACTTTCAATGGTGAGGGTTACGCTTTTTGGAAAGAAAGGATGAAAATTTATGTTCAATCAATTGATTTGAAAGTATGGAATGCTATTGAAAATGGTCCTTTCATACCTATGCATATAGTTGATAATAAACAAATAGAAAAACCTATGGATGATTGGACTAGTGAAGAAGAGAAGAAAGTGCAATATAATTACAAAGCAAAAAATCTTATCACTTTAGCCTTAGGTCCCGATGAATTTTTTAGAGTAGTTATATGTAAATCTACTAAGGATATGTAGGATACCCTTCAAATAACTCATGAAGGAACTAGCGATGTTAAGGATTCTAAGATTAGTACTTTAACTAGTCAATATGAAAGTTTTAGAATGAGTTTCAATGAATCTATTTTAGAACTTCAAAAGAGATTTACTTTGATTATTAATCACCTTATTACACTTGGTAAATCTTACACTAACAAGGAACTTATCCACAAAGTTCTAAAAAGTCTTACTAGGGAATGGCAACCTCTTGTTACGACCATCAAGCAATCTCCCAATATAAATGATATGTCTCTTGCCACTTTGTTTGGTAAACTACAAGAACAAGAACAAGAGTTGAAAGATTTGAAACAGGCAGAGGAAGAGGAAAAAGCCTCAAAGAAGAAAGGGATAGCTCTCAAGGCCAACCACCAAAATAAAGATGATGAGGTAAATTTTCATGACTTAGATAAAGATAAACTACTTGATGCTCTTGAAGAATTGTATGATAAATTTATAAAAGTTTATAATAAGCATAAGTTATCAAGAAAAACCATTGATACTCTAGAAATGCATCTTGTAGAACCTGGTAAAGAAAATAAATCTTTGAAAAAGGAAATAGCAAATGTTCAAGCATGCTCTAAGACTAAACCTTGTGAATTTGCTAAGAAATGTGACATGCTAGAAATTAAGGTTTTAGACTTGAGTATAACTCTAGAAAAGTTTACAAATGGTAAAGACAACTTAAATGTTTTACTCGGAAAACTACATTGCATGTTTGATAAAACGGGATTAGGTTTTAATGCCTATAAGAAACAAAAGAGTTATAGAAATTTCTCTATACCACCTAGTAAAATTGCATCACCATTCATGAAATGTAGTTATTGTGGTTTTAAAGGACATAATGCATCTAATTGTAATGTTAGAAAATTAGGGCCAAAGGTTGTGAGAAAAGTATGGGTTCCTAAAGGAACATTACCTCAAACTAATCTACAAGGACCCAACATAAAATGGGTACCAAGTTCTCTAACTTGACATGTTTTGTAGGTATGCTTTAAAGTGAATAGCATTCATTGGTATTTGGATAGTGGGTGTTCAAAACATATGACGGGAGATAAAAGTAAGTTCATTTCATTTACTCCATGAAATAAAGGATTCGTTACATATGGAGACAACACGAAGGGAAGAATACTAGGAATCAGAAATGTTGGTAAAAATTCTTTCACTTCTATAAATGATGTATTATATGTTGAGGGACTTAAACATAACTTGCTTAGCATTAGTCAATTATGTGATAAGGGCTATAAAATTATTTTTGAATCAAACTGTTGCATAATTGAAAATAATCTAAATAAGGAAATAAAATTTGTTGGTCAAAGAGTTGATAATATTTATATAATTAATCTTGATTGTCTTGCTTCAAATGATGTGCAATGATTCATAACTAAAGACGATGAATCATGTCTATGGCATAGAAGAATTGCTCACATTCATGTAGACCATTTAAACAAACTTGTTTTGAAAGATTTAGTAATTGGTTTACCAAAATTGAAATTTGAAAATAAATTTTATGACGCATGTCAAAAGGGAAAACAAGTAAAGGTTTCTTTTCAAGCAAAAATGTCGTTTCAACAAATAGACCTTTACAGCTTTTACACATGGATTTATTTGGACCTTCAAAAATTAAAAGCTTTGGTGGAAACTATTATGGTCTTGTGATTGTGGATGATTATTCTAGGTATACATGGACTTTGTTTCTTACTCATAAACATGAAGCATATCATGCATTTAAGAAACTTGCCTAGATCACCCAAAATGAACAAAATTTGAAAATAGCATCCATTCGAACGGATCATGGGGGAGAATTTAAAAATCAATTTTTTGAAAAATTTTGTGAAAAATTTGGCATTAAACATAATTTTTCGGCTCTAAGAACTCCACAACAAAATGGAGTAGTTGAAAGCAAAAATCGATCTTTAGCGAAGCTCACAAGAACTATGTTAAATGAAAGTAATATTTTGAAACATTTTTGGGCCGATGCGGTAAATATCGCTTGCCATGTTATGAACCAATATTCTTAGGTTATTCACCTACTAGTAAAGCATATCGACTCTTTAATAAACGAACTTGTACAATTGAAGAGTCTATACACGTCAAATTTGATGAACTTAACCATAATCCTCCGAGAAAGGAAATTGATGATCTTGAGGGTACCTTCCAAGAAATGAACTTGGAAGATGAAGAAGAAAACAAAAATGAAGAAGACACACAACAAAACAACGAACCTCAACAAAAGGAGTGGATCACTATAAAGAATCACCCCTTGGACAATATCATAGGTGAAATAACAAAAGGTGTAAGTATTCGTAACGTTATTAAAAATGCATGTAATCACTTAGCCTTTTGTATCACAAATAGAACCCAAAAATATCAATGAAGCTATTATTGATGAACATTGGATGTTGGCCATGCAAGGAGAATTGTTGTATGGATTTTAAGCTTTATCAAATGGATGTCAAAAGCGTTTTTCTAAACGGCCATATTCAAGAAGAAATTTATGTAGATCAACCTCCCGGTTTTGAAAATCACAAATTTCTAAACCATGTTTTTAAATTAAGAAAAGCTTTATATGGTTTAAAACAAGCTCCAAGAGCTTGGTACGAAAGACTTAGTAAATTTCTCTTAGAAAATAATTTTGAAAGAGGAAAGGTTGATACTACACTGTTTATAAAACGCAAAAACAATGACATTCTTTTGGTACAAGTTTATGTTGATGACATAATATTTGGTTCTACTAACAAAATTCTTTGTCAAGAGTTTGCCAAGATTATGCAAGATGAATTCGAAATGTCCATGATAGGAGAACTCACCTTCTTCCCTGGATTACAAATCAAACAAACCAATGAAGGTATTTTGATTAATCAAACAAAATATTGTAGAAAACTAATCAAAAGATTTGAAATGGACAAGGCAAATGAAATAGCTACACCCATGAGTACATCTTGCTACTTAGACAAAGATGAAAAGGGTAAGGACGTTGAAATAACTAAATATCGAGGTATGATTGGATCCTTACTTTACTTAACAGCTAGTAGACCCGATATTATGTTTGCTATATGTATGTGTGCTAGATATCAAGCATGTCCTAAAGAATCATATCTCACTGCCATAAAAAGAATTTTGAAATATCTTATGGGTACTCAAATATTGGTTTACGGTATCCCAAAGGCGTTGAATGTATTCTTGAAGGATATTCTGATTCTGACTTTGCTGGTTGTAAACTTGATAGAAAGAGTACTAGTGACACATGCCATTTCCTTGGTAGTTCCCTTATTTCTTGGCATAGCATGAAACAAGTAAGCGTTGCTTTATCGACAGCTGAGGCAGAATATGTAGCAGTTAGCAGTTGTTGTGCTCAAATTCTTTGGATGAGACAACAACTTCTTGATTTTGGTGTTGTTCTAAACAAAGTTCCTATTAAATGTGATAACACTAGCGCCATAAATATATCCAAAAATTCTGTCATGCACTCTAGGACTAAACATATTGAAATAAGACATCATTTTATAAGAGACCATGTTTTGAAAGGAGATTGTGTTCTTGAATATGTTGAAACTTCAAAACAATTGGCAGATATCTTTACTAAACCCCTTCCGAAAGAACAATTTATAAATATTAGAAGGGAATTAGGAATTTTGGAAATTGTTTAATTGATTTTTATCATATTTTCTTACTCTTTGAACATAGTTTTGCAAATCCTTGACTTAAAGATTTTAACTCATAAAAATTCTTATTTCTTTAAACATAGTGATTTACTTTGTGATATATGGTCAAATTAAAAAGCCAATCACATTTTCAATAATCATGTTAATGCTCCACAAATCACTTGTTTTATTGAGTTCCTGAGTAGTCTCTACTTAATTAAACATATTTTTAACACCAAATAATCTCTTATACACCATATGGATCTCAAATACAAAATGTCAAATGACCTTTGATTTTCTTGACTTTCTTGTGCAACAAAATCATTGGCAAATTGCAAAATTTTAATCCTTGTATAACCTCTCACAAAACACCTATGAGACTTTGCTTATCCAAAGAAGGAGAAAATATCATTATGATTGCTTACATGCCTTGAATTATTATGTGATATCTGTTGCATGCTTTTGGGGAAGTTTTATATAATTGGTATCTTGCTTCAATATTGAATGTATTTGTCAAACACCTAATCGATTACTGAAGTTTTGTCAAACACCTAATCGATTATCTCATCAATACTAATCAATTATGAAGCTTCTATTTGTCACCTGATCAATTGCACCAAGGAGGCCAATCGATTACCAAGCTAAGAAAATGAAATAAAAGCATCAGCTGCATCTGTTAATCGACTATAAGGATGACACAATCGATTACCAATGTTCTATAAGGCCACTAATTGATTACCATTAAAGAACTAATCAACTACAGAGTTTTTGTTTGTCCAATAATCGATTGCACATGAGTCATAATCGATTACCATGCTGTGTAACACAATTAAATGCATCAAGTGCCACTCACAATCGATTACAAGGTAAAGAACAATTGATTACCAAGGTTCTATCTCTTAGCTAATCGATTACATGGGAAAGGCTAATCGATTACCTGACAAATTACACTGAAGAATTCAAAGTGTAATCGATTACAGCTTGAGGCCTAATCGATTACACTAGTGCCAGAATTTGGGGAAAGCATTTTTAAGTGGGAAACCAGCTCACTTCTCCATTGTTACTCTAATGCTCATGCTGTGCAACGGCTCTGAAGACTTTAGGGCACCTCTCCAAGGCCTATAAATGCAAGACTCATTCAAGCTACTCCAAGCATCCAAATCCATCAAAGGGAAATCAAATCTTGAGTCTTGTGAGTTCTATTTCTTTGTGTAGTTTCAATTTCTGAAACTTAGAGCTTATATTTATAAATTCTTTCTTGTGAGAGTTTAGAAATTGTGAGAGCTTTTATTTGTTTATCTACTCTATTGAGAGAGTCTATTGATTATAAAACCAAACACCAAAACACCAAGGTTATTAACTCTAGGTTGAGTGGTCACAAAGGTTGGGGTTTAACCTTTGGGTATTGAGAGTTTGAGAGATTGGGTGGGTAACCCTTGTGCTAGTGAGGATTGAGTTCTTGAGTATGGGAAACTAGGAAGCTACAATTGCTTATAGCTTGTATCTCTAAACTTCAATAGTGGAAATCCTTCAAGTGGGTTGCTTGAAGGCGAGACGTACACCGGGTTGGTGGAATTCGTTAAATTGGTTTACAAGCTTCTCTTCCCTACTCTCTTACGTTTACATATTACTTTTGGCTTGATTATTGTTGTTGATTGTGAAAGCCCCTCTTATATTTACTTGAACAACTTGTGTTAAATTGTTGCATACCAAGTGTTTAATATATTGCCTAAGTGACATTTGTACATTGTTTTACATTGATTCTTGCACTACACTTGCTGTATTTATATGTTGATATAGGTTTTGATAATGACATAACAAATAAAGAGATATTAAGGATGTTGTGTAAAATGATTAATTGAATCATGAAGTTCAAACAAAATGGGTCAAGGATTCAAGAGTTAAATGCATAAGGATTGATGAACAACAAAAGACTTGAGTCAAGGCATTTACCAAGGTCTAACACAAGTGAAAAATGATCAACAAAAGTGCCAAGAATCAAAGGAATCTAGAACCATGAGCCATATGAACAAAAATGGCAAAATACAAGAAGAATTCATGATCGGGGTCAAAAACATGAAAAATAATACCAGGAGGGCCAAAACACAATTATATTTAAGAAAAACAGGTTGGGAATCGATTCCCCATTACTAGGAATTGATTCAAAAGTGCCAAGAATCGATTCATGGTGCAAAATCAACGAAGGAATCGATTCATTGATCATAGGAATCGATTCATGCTACTGAAAAACCAAGGGAATCTATTCAATAGTCAAAAGAATCGATTCATCTGCTAGAAAAACACAGGGAATCGATTCAAAGCACAAAGAATTGATTCATTGCTTAGAGGAATCGATTCATGATGTTCAAAATGCTTGGGAATCGATTCATCATCTAAAGAATCGATTCAGTCAGTGATTTTCAGTCATTTTTATGCAGTGGAACAACCTGGCATTGCACTATGATTAATTAACTTGACATTCCATGCTCCACTGAAGCACTCCATACTGGACTATGTTGAAGGAGGTTAAAAATATAAGGGAACCATGCTGCACTATCCTCGAATGAATATTTGAATTTGCCAAGCCATGCTCCATCATCTCACGCTGTATTTGAAAACTCAATGGCACCATACTGAGACATTTTTTAAGTTGCAAAAGCCATTCTGGGACGCCTATAAATAGAGTGCAAATAAAGAAGGAAAACACAATCCCAGCGAGATTGAGAGATTGAGAGATTGGGTGGGTTGCACTTGTACTTGTAAATTGGGTTCTTAAGTGTGGGACACTAGGAAGCTGCGATTGCTCAAAGTTGTATCTCTAATCTCCAATAGTGGAAATCTTCTAAGTGGGTTGCTTAGAGGCGAGATGTACACCAGTGTGGTGGAACTCCTATATATCGGTTTGCAAATTTCTCTTCCCTAAACTCATTTAATTTGTGCACTTAACTTGTTTGCTTAATTTATTGTGTTTAATTAACTCCTTTGTTATTGCTAATTAATTTAGATTAAGTACATATTCTATTGAGTTGTAAATTATTTTGATTAACATTGTTAAAATTGTTTTAAGTAATATTCTTGAATTAATTCAAAATCTTTCTAAGTATCAAAAATAGTATTGTGATTAATTTGATATTATTTGAATATTACTTTATCTTTTAATTGAATTTATTTGGCATATACTTAGTACTTGTTAATTTTCCTTGTGTAAATTGTTATCATTTATGATTAAATTTATCATCTTCATTAGGCATAATTATTAAAGAATCAATTTCAAAAGCATTCCAAGTAAAATTTTTAATACTCAATTCACCCCCCTCTTAAGTAATTGAGGCCACTTGGTTAACACTTGCTATCTATTACATACAAGTATAGTTTGTGAAATAGGAATCAATTTCAAAGGCATTCTAAAGAAAAGTTTTTAACACTCAATTCACCCCCTCTCTTAAGTATTGAGGCCACTTGAACAACACTCTATTCCCACTCATCATCTTCTTCTTCTAAAAAACCCCAAGTGTGGTATGCTCTCCTTTCTCCTTCTATTTTTGTTTTTGCTTTAAGCTTGGGGGAGATGATAATGGTGGTTTAAAGCTCTCCCTCTCCCTCTCATTTTTGTGCTCAACATTCCCTCTTCTAGAAAACCCACTCTTTACTCTTCATAAGGTATGTTCTTGTCATTTCTCAAGTGTATTGGGTTTTGATGTTGGGAAGATGATTGAATATACATAGGAATAATAATGAGATGCATTTATAATGGACAACCCTTAGGTGGGGTGACATTGATGAGAGTTATAAATAGGTATTTATGAGTGGGTCTATACGGCAAGAAAGATGATGAAAAAGGATGGGCATTGATTATGGTTGTTGGGTTTTAGAGAAACCCTAACCCTATGATTTGAGGAAATGTAAAATATGAATAGAAAATCATTTATTATGTTAGATAAATGTTATTAATGAGGTAAAGCAATGTTATTAATGATGGATAACCATTAATGAAGTTTGATGATTAATGATGGTTGTTGGGAACCATTAATGTGGGAACCTAGTAATGAGTTTAATATTAATGATGCATAATAAAAAATGGAGGCACCTAACCTATGGTGGTTATGGTGGATAGAATGAAATAAAAGGAGTTGATAATTAAAATGGGATAAACACCAAGTTATTAAATATGGCCATTTGAATCTTGGTGGTTTGAATAAAAAATGATTGTGTGATATACTGTATAATATAGGAAACAACCCCATTGCCGAGGCGGGACCATCGAACCGCGTTGATTACTATTTCTCTTGAGGTAAGAGGGGGTAACTATTCTAAATGCATGATTTCATCCATTAGTGATGTGTGTATATAATTGTGTATTGTTAATTTGGCTTGAATGGATGATTCGATAATTACATGATTGAAATGCATTTAGAGTAATTGGTGCTATGTGGCATGTGTTTTGGGATATTATTTGTGATGAAACTTGACTCATGTTGATGAGAGTTGTTGTGAATGGATTGATGACCATGGTTGTATTGATTGATATGTTGTTGAACATCCCATGATGTGTAAATTGATAAAGAATGATTGCCACTAACTATTGATGTATATGAAAACCAATAAGAATTGGTGATGGTTAAAAATGATGAGTATACAAAATCCACTAAGTGGTTGTGATGAATTGTTGAATGTGGAGTGACACGCTATCGTTGTCAGGTCAAATAAAAAGTTAAATTAATATAGTATAAGGTGAACAACCTTAGTCGTCTCTCGAGGACCTTAGTTCAATTAGTTACACTCAATTTAGTTATAATAAAGGGGGGTTTGTGTTGAGATTGAAAGGAAAATTAAGTGATTATATAATAGTGCAAAAAGTAAATTTATGAGTAAGAATAATCAAATTTAGAAACAACCAACCCAAGGAATTAATAAATCTTTTAGTTAACTAATCATTGATCATAAATATGATTAAATATAATTAATTTCTCAACCTTGAATCATTTGGAATCCCTAAATGATTATATTATAGAAAATCTTCTAGAATTGAATTAATGAACTAATAAGAATAATCAATCGATATATTCTTATTAATTACTAAAATAACTTTAAAACCATAATTTGATTGAGTTAAGAAACTAAATAGAAATCTCTTATTTAGTAACTTAATCTTTGTTCTCAAATTGATTATTGATTAACCAACCAACATCAGTTTAGATTATAGATTGTTTAATTATATACCAATCGGTTATACACTTAAATATTCTACCATCATAAGTGCTTGAGAAACAAAGAAAAGTAATTATCTTCAATCAAAATATTAAGAGCAAGAACTCAAAGTTAACATAAAGAAAAATTAAATTCCTTGAGTTGATTTTAAAAGATTAAGCTTCCATGATAATTTTTAACAATGAAAGCTAATATTAAATTTACTAAAACTTTGATTATAAAAGTAAATAACAAATAATAAAATTAACTTACTTGATATTGAGGAAGGGAAATGAAAACCATAACTTGAAGGATGGAATATAGAACAAGGAGATAAAGCAAAAGAAAGAACTAAAACTTAAGAAGCTAAAACAAAGATATAGAATTATAATGGAAACTAAAGCATGTATTTCTTATGTATTTCTTGTGTATCTTCCTTACAACTTCAAGTATCTTTTTATAGGCAAGATATGATGATACTATACATTCATTTTCTAATTATTAATGCATTTTTTCAACATTGGTGGGCTTGAAATTACAATAATTCAAAAGAAGATAATGGTAGGTGTTGAAATTCATTCTCCTCTTTATCTTCTCCACCTTGAGAGTCCAATATGACCTTCTAGATGGCCGAATTTTGAAAAACCTTCAACCTGAAAGTTGTAGATCTCTGTCTTATTAAGAATTTGGCGTAAGAATCAGGTCATTTGGACATCTAGAGCTCCAGATATGTGTATTTTGGTGAACTATGTCAATGCTGGTGGGACACATGAGGGCTGATTGATTCAAGCTCCATATCTTTACTTTTTTCAGATGCAAAATAACCAAATTTGATCATCATGATGTAGCCCTCTGTCTTAGCTTTCCATGGGCTCCAAGATTAGCCCATTGGGATCACAAAAGCCTTAGTTATGGCCAAAATAAGGCAAGATACTCAAGATACATACAAAAAAACGAAAATTGAAACATATATACATAATACTTCAATTTAACTAAACAACATAAAACTTAATTAAAATACTATTATTAAACATAGTAATTATATAATAAACCCCAAGTGTAAAACTATAAGAAGTGTATTAAAATTGATTTATCAAATTCCCCCACACTTAAGCTTTTGCACTCCAGGGCAAAACCAAACCAAAAACTAAAATGAGAAACAACAGAAAAAGGTTTTTTTTTTTCAAATTGATTTTTTTTTTAAGTCTAAAATAATAAGTAATACACATCATCCCTTATATCAAGAGGTCATGATAAGTGTGAATAAGAAGCATTACATACTAGTTTCACAAATTGAGTGATCAAATCAAAGAGTGGATGAAAATGTGATAGATGTTCTCTTTATGCTCTCTATATCTCAATTGTTTGGGTTTGTGTATACTCTCAGAAATCACCCAAATAAATTAGCACTACCATAGGCTTGACAAATTTCTAATTTTCATATTTGAACACATATGCATGCAGAGATCAAAAGGACTTTATAAGGTTGTAATAGGGCCAAGGTGATATAGGGTGGATAAAATGAAATAGTATGGCTAAACTTAGGGTTGAAAAAGAGCAATAGAGTAAGTGATTCAGTGATTGTGGAAGTACATTTTGAAACTCAATACTTAGCAAAATGAAACATGATGGAGGATAAAACATGAGAATAAATCCTCCTGATTATTTTCATACATATATTCACCACTTCTTCTTTTTCTTCTTTTTTTTTCTTTTCTTTTTTTTTTATTTTTTACTTTCTTTTTGAACAATGAAACAACAACATATATATCTTGGGTACATTTCCACAATCATCAAGAATCTTTATTCATAGTAATTCCAAAACTCCTAATCAATTCCTAAGCAAAGGTGATCATTTTTTTTGGGCTATTGGCAAATTATGTGGCTGAATCAAGAAATGGATATAGGCTCAACGTGGGTAACAATGGAAAGTATGTAAGGTAAGGCATATGGCTAGTGGCTAGTTAAAACAAAAATGGCCTTAATCACATCAAAGCATGCACATGGAACATAATACATCAAAAAGAAACAAGTCAAGTTCTAGAGTACTAATAAATAAGGGTTAATCAAGAAAAAGGAAAGATGGCATAATATAATCCATCCAATTAAGCTCAAAATCTCACCGAGGGTGGTCAATCTATCACAATTCATATACAATTTGATCTTCACAAACAACTTATTAAATTAATATGCAAGGAAATTATTCACAACATGTCATGAAATATTGGACAAGGGTGATGCAATTACTCATTACTTAGACAATTTTTTTAAAAAAAAATTTAGTGAAAAACATGTAGAATTTAAAATAAATAAAAAGCTGGAAATGATGATTTTTTTTGTGAACAAGAAACAAAAAAAGAAAAATAAATCATAACCAAATATTGGTGTCAAGATCCGGTTCCTTATGCTTCTTGCTCTGTACTTTTTTTTAAGGGCGCTTAGTAACGAAGATACCTACAACAAATTGGTCAGTTCAATTGCATGGGAAATGATTAGTATAACTGAACAATTTGATTGTGTCATACAACCTAGTTTCATAGGCCTTGTGTTAGAACCCATAAGAAAAATATCATCAACACAACCATGAGTAGCATCAAGAGCAATAACATACATCTTAATTCATTCGTATGCCTATAGAAAGACTCTGCTATATCATCCATTAAGAGAAAATAAAGAACCTGATGATTTACTAGTGGTGAGGTGTGGCTCCGATCTGAAAGAAAAGGATGAAGGCAAAGTGTGGCGGCTGAAGAATGATGAAGATGATGTTTATGGTTGCAGAATGGTTGATGTCGAATAGAAATGATTCAGGTGAAGGTAAAGGCAAAGGTGCGACACTAAAGTAAATATAGTGACTATGTGTGTGTGTGTGTTTTTATATTTATTTTTTATTTTTTTATTTTTTTATTTTTTTATTTTTTTATTTTTTTATTTTTTTTGAAAAATGGTTTTAATAAGGAAGGTGAAACGATTGTGGTTATCCGAGTGAGATTTGTTATGAGGATGCGTCTCAAGAGTTTGGACTCTTTACCCAGCCCATCCCAACAAAAGTACTCATGAAAGAAAAGAAAAAAAATAAATTATTTTTTTTATTTTAAAAAAAAATAAACAAAAGTGATACTGACACTATATAGTGAAGGATACGTCTCAAGACTTTGGTTCTCAAAGATGCATCTTTATGACTTTAGATACAACTTTCCCAAATTAATCTTTACTCTGTCTATCCCTCACATAAAAAAAAATAAAATATATATATAACTCAGACCCCCCACACTTATTCAAGACATTGTCCTCAGTGTCTTATATGATTTCCACAGTCTATTTTTTTTTCTTTTTTTAATGATTTTTTTTAAAATATAGATAAAGGTGAGAAAGAAGTTATAACCGAAGGGTGGTGTCTGGTTCTGGATTCTTTCGCTTGTGTGTGTGATCCTTATCTTGCTTCAAGAGGGGTTGAGGTTGGGGTAAAAAGCTCTGCAAAATATCAATCAATTCATCTGCATCTGATGAAGCATGAATGAATGATTGATCATCTTGAGTTATAAGGCCCTGTTCCACAGCTTTATCTAAAAACATTAACAAATTGTCATAAAACCATTAATATTTAATAATCCTAATGGCTTTTTATGAAAGTTCATGCTACACCATGATAAAATGCAAAATATTTCCTCAAAAGTACCAAAACCTCCAGGAAGTGCGATAAAGGCTTCAGCACCTATAACCATACGAGCCATTCGTTGATAGAGGCTTGTAACTTTTACCTCAGTTCCTACAGCAATATCTGGTGTAATACCAACATGATGTAGGATGATACTAGAAACGTTGCTTCCTTCAACTAGTGCAGATAGTGCCATGGAGCCTCTCAAACCCTGTACTCCTCCTCTATACAAGACCTTTATTTCTTTCACAGCTAATAGTTTTCCCAACTTAGTAGCTGCTATTAGGTACTCCTTACAATTACCATTGTTGGATCCACCAAGCACACAAATGGATTTGATTTTTTTCATCTTTTTTTTTGTGTTTTCCATATAGAGTTATGCGCCCTTATATAGATAAAAACTGAGATGAAATAATTGATGAAAGATAAAAAGTTTACATAATTATTATTATATAAAAATAAATGACGGTAATGAAGAAATTTGAAAAGACATGATTGAAGAAAATAAAAATAGGTAATTTTAAAAGTCAAAGTGAATTCAGAAAAGTAAAACATTGAAAACAACAGTAAATATGTACAGTAGTTGTGATTATGGCTCACATCTTCCTCTGGTTTTACGTCCAGTAACGGCTTAAACGCCTTCTATGAGTTAAGGTTTTTGCTACCCATCCAGTTTTCTTATCAACTGGCAAACAGGGTCGTTTAACGCCAGATTCCCAAGGCTATAGTTTTCTTTTTGTTGAATGAATAGATCATATAATTTCAGAAGGACTCCTTGAACCGTTCCACATGGATGCGTCTCAAGAGTTTGGATTAAGTTATCCAAGTTCTCTTTACTCAGTCCATCCTTTATAAATTTAATTTTGTCCTCCCGATTTATAGATACCATTCCAGGGTTCCTACAACGTGTATCACAATTCCATCTTGCACACTTATGGCAAACTCCCATCCTTTTAGCTCTTCGTTTTTTAGAATAAGAACTACGTCCCATACCTGGTAAATGTTTTATATAGGACTTATGTAATTCACCAGAGAGACGTACCTTTGCTTCAATAAGCCAACGAACATCCTCTGGAATGCCAAAATATGTGAGTAGTTTTAACCTTTGAACTCGAGCTTTGTAAATTTTTACAATCACATCGCGTGGAAGTGTAGGGAATCTTTCCTTAAGTTTTGCAAGGGTTTGTTCCATTGTCAGATTACTTTGAAGTTGTGGCTGTTTAGAAAAGAGAGAATAGAAAACGAGGTTATAGAGAATAGTAGAGATGAAGAAGGTGAAAAGGTGATAGGTTGCCTTCTATCAAGCGCTTGTTTAACGTCACGAGCCTGACGATGACCTTTTAACTACTGCAAGAAAATGATAATAATACCAAAACAATAATAGTAATACTGATTAAGATAAGTGTTAGCACCGAAAAGAATGATGATGTAATTAACTGATATCTATTTTTTTATTTTTTATTTTTTTATTATTTTTTGTTATTTTTTTATAAATATTGTTATTAGGAAAAATTAGTCAAAATATTTGGCATCACACAAATACACCTCCGTATCTATGTGCTCTTGGAACCCTTGAAAGAAAGGTTTAAGTTGGTGCCCATTTACCTTGAAAACCTTGTTTGTCGCTTTATCTGAAATTTCAATCACACCATAAGGAAAGATATTAGTTATTTCAAATGGGCCTGCCCATTTAGAGCGAAGCTTACCAGATATGAGCTTTAGACGTGAGTTGTACAATAAAACTTTTTGTCCAATGAAATTTTTTTTTCTCAAGACCTGTTTGTCATGAAAGGATTTGGCTTTTTCTTTATAGGTTTTAGAACTTTCATAAGCTTCCAAACGAATTTCTTCTAGTTCCTGTAGTTGGAGTTTCCTTTCTTTACCGGCCTCGTTTAAGTCCAGGTTACATTGTTTTACTGCCCAATAAGCTTTGTGCTCAATTTCTACAGGTAAGTGACATGATTTTCCAAAAACAATCCTATAGGGGGACATTCCAATAGGTGTTTTATAAGCTGTTCTATAAGCCCAAAGAGCATCTTCTAACCTTTTGCTCCAATCTTTCCTATTTGGTTGTACTGTTTTTTGAAGGATCATTTTTAATTCCCGATTGGACACTTCAGCTTGCCCATTTGTTTGGGGGTGATAAGGTGTTGAAACCTTACGCATAACTCCATATTTTTGAAGAAGGGACTCCATTTTACGGTTGCAAAAATATGATCTTTGATCACTAATGATGGCTTTAGGAACACCAAACCTGCAAAATATGTGTGATTTAACAAAATCTGCAATAACTTTAGAATCATCAGTTCGAGTAGCTTTAGCATCAACCCATTTAGACACATAATCGACCGCAAGTAGTATATAAACAAAACCAAAAGATACAGGAAAAGGTCCCATGAAATCTATGCCCCAAACATAAAAAATTTCACAAAATAACATAGGTTGTTGAGGCATCTCATTTCTACGAGATATGTTTCCCATTCTTTGACATCGTTCGCAAGATTTACAAAACGTATATGCGTCACGAAAAATTGTTGACCAATATAAACTAGATTCTAATACTTTCCTTGCTGTACGTTGAGGTCCAAAATGTTCATCACATGCATATGTATGACAAAATGTAAGAATGGAATGAAATTCATTTTCAGGTACACACCTTCTAATGACTTGATCACTACAAAGTTTCCATAAGTAAGGATCATCCCAAACATAGTATTTAGAATCACTTTTTAGTTTTATTATTTGTTGTTTAGATGTATGTATGGGAGTAACAGAAGCAACTAAGTAGTTTACCAAATCAGCAAACCATGGAGTAGAATCATGTATTCCCATAAGTTGTTCATCAGGGAAATCATCTCTAATGGAAATTGGGTCAAGTTCTTTTTCAATTCTGCTTAAGTGATCAGCCACCAAATTTTCTGCTCCAATTTTATCCCTAATTTCAATGTCAAATTCTTAGAGCAGCAACATCCACCTGATCAATCTTGGTTTTGCATCTGGTTTCTTTAAAAGGAGCTTTAATGCTGCATGATCTGAAAACACAACTACTTTTGAACCGAGCAAATAAGATCTAAATTTATCAAGTGCAAACACAATAGCAAGTAGTTCTTTTTCTGTGGTAGTATAGTTTATTTGTGCAGTATCCAAAGTTCATGAGGCATAGTAAATAACATGTTGTACTTTACCTACTCTTTGAGCAAGAACAGCTCCTAATGCATAATTTGATGCATCGCACATAAGTTCAAATGGAAGTGACCAATCTGGTGCCTGAATGATAGGAGTGGTAGTTAAAGCTTTCTTTAAGCAATCAAAAGCCTCTTTACATTTGTCATTAAAGTCAAATGTTATATTTTTTTGTAGTAAGTTAGACAACGGAAGGGCTATCTTACTGAAGTTTTTTATAAACCTTCTATAAAAACCTGCATGACCAAGAAAAGAATGAATATCTCGCACACAAGAGGGTAAGGTAATTGAGAAATTACAATAATTTTTGCAGGATCTACTTCTATGCCTTTTTTAGATATCACATGGCCTAAAACTATTCCTTCTTCTACCATGAAGTGACATTTCTCATAATTAAGAACAAGGTTAGTTTCAATGCATCTATGTAATACTTTATCTAGACTATTTAAGCAAGCATCAAATGATGAACCATATACTGTGAAATCATCCATAAATACTTCCATGCAATTTTCAAGAAAATCAGCAAAGATACTAATCATGCATCGTTGAAAGGTACCAGGGGCATTGCATAAGCCAAAAGGCATCCTCCTATAAGCAAAAGTGCCAAAAGGACATGTAAATGTTGTTTTTTCTTGATTTTCTGGTGCAATATAAATTTGGAAGTAACCTGAAAATCCATCTAGAAAGCAGTAATGTGACTTACCTACCAGTCGTTCCAATATTTGATCAATGAAAGGTAAAGGAAAGTGATCCTTTCGAGTTGCTTTGTTAAGTTTCCTGTAATCAATGCATACTCACCAACTATTTTGGATTCTGGTAGGAATTAGTTCATCATTTTCATTTTTAACAACTGTGATTCCAGACTTCTTGGGAACCACTTGTACAGGGCTGACCCAAGTGCTATCTGATATAGGGTAAATAATGCCAGCTTGTAATAATTTTGTTACATCTTTTTTAACTACATCAAGGATCTGAGGATTAAGTCTTCTTTGTGGTTGCCTTACTGGTTTAACTTCTTCCTCTAATAGAATTCTATGCATACACATGGAAGGGCTAATACCTGGGATATCTGCCAAAGTCCAACCAATTGCTTTCTTATGCTTCTTAATAATCTGCAACAACCTTGTTTCTTGATCAACATTTAATTTGTTAGAAATAATCACTGGAAGATTCTTATCTTCCTCTAAATATGCATACTTTAAATGTTCAGGAAGAGGTTTTAACTCTAACATAGGAGGCTGCATTATTGAAGGAATCAACTTGGTTGAATTTGTCTCAGCAACTTGTACTTCAACATAATCAGATGTATTTGTAACTACTTTAATCAAATTATCACACTCTGATTCTTTTGAAACAACATCTAGAACTGTATTTTCTGTTTTAAGGGGGTTTGGATCATTATTATCATTAAGCAAATATTTCTCAATTTCAACACACACATTGCATTGATGAGAATCCATGCATGAATCACAAACAAATGAATCATAAAAATCAGACAATACAGGAAAATCAACATCATCAGACAACTTAATAATATTATCCTCAACTAAATCAGTTATTAAGTCAATTTGAAAAACAGAATGATCCTCAGTAGGATGCTTCATAGCATCTAAAATGTTGAATTTAACCACACTATCTCTAAATTCCATAGAAAGTGTTCCTGCATGCACATCTATCTTTGTTCTAGCTGTTTTTAAGAATGGTCTACCTAAAATTATTGGAGCTTTATTGGTGGAATTCTCACTTTCCATATCTAGAACATAAAAATCTGCAGGAAAAATTAAATCATTAACTTTAACAAGGACATCTTCAATAATTCCTGCAGGATGTGCAGAGCTTCGATTTGCTAATTGTATAACCACACCTGTAGTTTGCAAAGGTCCAAGGGAAAGTGAAGTAAATACAGTCATAGGCATAACATTAATAGATGCACCTAAGTCTAGCATGGCATTTTCAAATTTGTTATTGCCTATTATGCATGGAATGGTAAACGTCCCAAGGTCTTTACATTTTTCTGGTATATGTGACAAAGGTTTTTCAATTAATGCAGACACATTTCTACTTATATTAATCCTTTCATTGCCTTTTAGTCTTCTTTTATTAGTGCATAGTTCTTTAAGGAATTTGGCATATCTTGGGATTTGCTTGATGGCTTCTAATAAAGGTATATTTACCTCTACTTTTCTAAATGTTTCCAAGATCTCCTCATCCATTTTCTTATTTTGTATAGATTTTTGTCTTTGTGGAAATGGAAGAGGGATATGTTGCTTATCAGGACCAGCTGCAGAAGGAGGATTTGTAAGAGATATATCATTACTATTATTACTTGAACTATCTAAAACTTCTTCTGTATGTTTTTCTATGACAATAGTATTTTTAGTTTGTTGTTGTTTTTCTGGTCCATGGATAGCTTTACCAGATCTTAAAGTAATTGCACTTACATTTTTAGGATTGACAATTGTCTGAGCGGGCAACTTATCTGAACCTTGAGACTGCAAATGGTTTAAAGATGTAGCCAATTGACCAATCTGATTTTCAAGAGTCTGAATTGTAGCCTCAGTTCTTTTTTGGAAGTTCAGATTATCTACTGATATTTGCTTCATCAATTCCTCCAAATTTGATTTCTCAGTGGAAGGTGCAGCTATTTGTGTAGCTTGTTGTTGTACATGAGGAGGTTGATATGGTCTGTTTGGTCCAGTATTTGCCTGAAAAGGTGCATGAGGTTGTTGTGAAGAATTACCCCATCTTAAATTAGGGTGATTCCTCCAACCAGGATTATATCTGTTAAGAAAGATCATAATTATTATGTTATTGTTGTGGCGGTCTGTTATTATATAAGTTGGCAGCACATACTTGAGGATTTTCATCAGGAATTTTAGCTTCCTGCAGTGAAGGACAACAATCGGTATAATGATCTAATGAAGTACAGATTGAGCATACCTTAGAAGGGGTTGCAGGTTGTTGTTTTTGAGACACAATAATATTTTTCATAAGTGTTGCTAGTTCAGCAAATTTACTTTCCCATTTTTTATCTCTATCATTAGTAGTTTCAATTTCATGGACTCCTCTAATTACTACCGAATTATTTCTAGTGGCATGTTGTTGAGCATTAGCAGCCATGTTCTCAATTAAAGTTTTTGCTGTATTTGTAGTTTTATTTTGCAAAGCACCACCACTAGCTGCATCAACCAAAGTTCTATCCATTGGATTAAGACCTTCATAGAAATATTGTATGAGAAGTTGGTCCATAATTTGGTGATGGGGACAACTAGCACACAATCTTTTAAATCTTTCCCAGTATTCATAAAGATTTTCCCGGTCATGTTGGCGGATGCCACATATTTCTTTTCTAATTGAGGAAGTTCTTGAAGCGGGGAAAAATTTTTCAAGAAACATTTTCTTTAGGTCATCCCAACTTGTAATAGAGCCAGGAGGAAGGTAAAATAACCAATCCTCAGCGATATCTGCTAGGGAGAAAGGAAAAGCTTTAAGTTTTACATGTTCTTCTGAAACCCCTTCAGGTTTCATGGTAGAGCAAAGGATATGAAATGCTTTTAAGTGTTTATGAGGATCTTCACCTGCACGACCATGAAACTTTGGTAACAAATGAACTAAACCAGTTTTAAGCACAAAAGGAACATCTTCCTCAGGATATAAGATGCATGATGTTTGATTAGTGACATCTGGTGTAGCTAGTTCTTTTAATGTCTTTTCAGCCATGTTATGCAAATACTCAGAAGTTGAAGGTTTAGTTTCACTATTTATGCTATTAGGTAGAGTATTATTATTATTATTATTATTATTATTATTATTATTATTATTATTATTATTATTTAATAGTTTCTTAGATGATCTAACTAATTGATGAAATGTTCTATCTATTTCAGGATCAAAAGAATATAGTGGCTCGGGATTAGATCTAGTCATGCATAATACATCTACATATATTGTAACAAAATACTACAACTATGTAATAAAAGGAAAAAGTTATCATTTTAATTATGAAATACTTAGAACATATATTTAAAAATTTAAAGATTTTTTTATATTTATATTTTTTTTTCAAAGATTAAAAATGAGATTACTAGAAAATGAATAAGAATATAATAAAGTGGATTTTTTTTTATATGCTCACATTCAACCAAACCTGAATATCTTCAATACACCTACAAAAAAAATGTAAAATATATTAGATAATTGAATGTAAATAATTAGGACCAAAGGTCCCCGGCAACGGCGCCAAATTTGACACGTTGTCGTTGTCAGGTCAAATAAAAAGTTAAATTAATATAGTATAAGGTGAACAACCTTAGTCATCTCTCGAGGACCTTAGTTCAATTAGTTACACTCAATTTAGTTATAATAAAGGGGGGGTTTGTGTTGAGATTGAAAGGAAAATTAAGTGATTATATAATAGTGCAAAAAGTAAATTTATGAGTAAGAATAATCAAATTTAGAAACAACCAACCCAAGGAATTAATAAATCTTTTAGTTAACTAATCATTGATCATAAATATGATTAAATATAATTAATTTCTCAACCTTGAATTATTTGGAATCCCTAAATGATTATATTCTAGAAAATCTTCTAGAATTGAATTAATGAACTAATAAGAATAATCAATCGATATATTCTTATTAATTACTAAAATAACTTTAAAACCATAATTTGATTGAGTTAAGAAACTAAATAGAAATCTCTTATTTAGTAACTTAATCTTTGTTCTCAAATTGATTATTGATTAACCAACCAACATCAGTTTAGATTATAGATTGTTTAATTATATACCAATCGGTTATACACTTAAATAATCTACCATCATAAGTGCTTGAGAAACAAAGAAAAGTAATTATCTTCAATCAAAATATTAAGAGCAAGAACTCAAAGTTAACATAAAGAAAAATTAAATTCCTTGAGTTGATTTTAAAAGATTAAGCTTCCATGATAATTTTTAACAATGAAAGCTAATATTAAATTTACTAAAACTTTGATTATAAAAGTAAATAACAAATAATAAAATTAACTTACTTGATATTGAGGAAGGGAAATGAAAACCATAACTTGAAGGATGGAATATAGAACAAGGAGATAAAGCAAAAGAAAGAACTAAAACTTAAGAAGCTAAAACAAAGATATAGAATTATAATGGAAACTAAAGCATGTATTTCTTATGTATTTCTTGTGTATCTTCCTTACAACTTCAAGCATCTATTTATAGGCAAGATATGATGATACTATACATTCATTTTCTGACTATTAATGCATTTTTTCAACATTGGTGGGCTTGAAATTACAATAATTCAAAAGAAGATAATGGTAGGTGTTGAAATTCATTCTCCTCTTTATCTTCTCCACCTTGCGAGTCCAATATGACCTTCTAGATGGCCGAATTTTGAAAAACCTTCAACATGAAAGTTGTAGATCTCTGTCTTATTGAGAATTTGGCACAAGAATCAGGTCATTTGGACATCTAGAGCTCCAGATATGTGTATTTTGGTGAACTATGTCAATGCTGGTGGGACACATGAGGGCTGATTGATTCAAGCTCCATTTCTTTATTTTTTTCAGATGCAAAATAACCAAATTTGATCATCATTATGTAGCCCTCTGTCTTAGCTTTCCATGGGCTCCAAGATTAGCCCATTTGGATCACAAAAGCCCAAGTTATGGCCAAAATAAGGCAAGATACTCAAGATACATACAAAAAACGAAAATTGAAACATATATACATAATACTTCAATTTAACTAAACAACATAAAACTTAATTAAAATACTATTATTAAACATAGTAATTATATAATAAACCCCAAGTGTAAAACTATAAAAAGTGTATTAAATTGATTTATCTTAGAGTGGCATGATAGGATGCATAGAGTGAGAATGCATTGAGTGGCATTTGCATCCATGGCATATCATACGCTGTCTATGTGGAATGTTAGGGGTTCCACTACGTGGGCCCAGTGGGAGGGCGACCTAGTGCACGGGTATATTGTTGTATTTCCCTAGTGATTCTGGGAATCACGAAGCTGTCTATAGTTTGGTGATAAGGCACCCTATGTGGCGGACCCAGTGGATGGGCGACTCTGTGATGAGTAAGTTACCTCGGTGTCCAACAGGACACGGTTCTCTCAATGTGTGTTCAGGAGGGGCCCGTAGCACTTTTGGCAAGTAAGGCCATAAATATAGATCCGTAAGTCACAGGGTGACTAGTGCTACAGATAGGTGAAAGTGGTTTGGTACCAGTAAAAGTATGTTGTTGAGCATGCATGGATTGAGATATATCTGTACACATTTTTCTACTGCAGTAGGGGCATAGTAGCACACCTATACTTGTTCCACATTTAGTATGTTATTGTTTCCCACAGTCGGATTCGCATTTGATGAAAATTCCTTTGTACATATGTGATGATGCATGATTTATCCTTAAATCCTCAATTTAAATGTGTATAATTTGCCATCACTTAGTGTGTAATATATTGCATTTTAACACATTTTCATCATTTGAGCTTTATTTAATATTTAATTTTAAAATGAATTAAGGATAAATTTTTAATAAAAGTTGGTTTTCTCTTGTTTTGTAGTGTGTGATTAAGCCTGTAATTGAAAAATAATTACCACAGGTCAAACGAAAGAAGCCACGCCTCAAGAAATGGTAAAAAATACAAGAAAAGCACCAAAAGAGGCCTGGGAATCGATTCACCAACCTGGGAATCGATTCCTACATCAAATCATGCCAAGGAATCGATTCATAACCCATGGGAATCGATTCATACACTTGGGAATCGATTCCCACCCCCCTAGGAATCGATTCATGAAGTTTCAAAGGCCTGGGAATCGATTCAACAGCCTTGGGAATCGATTCATGTGCTTGGGAATCGATTCCCACCCCTTAGGAATCGATTCCTGTGTGAAAATTTGCCCAAAAATTGCCTAGATGAATCGATTCAGGCACTGTTAGGCACTGATTCATCTAGTGGAAATATCAGATAACGCATTATTGAAGTGGAAACAACACTGAAGTTTATTAATTGCGCATTAACATTCCACTCGTCATTTTTAATTATATCCGGCACCATTTCTTCTCCTATAAATAGGAGGGATTGCAAGGCTTCAGACATCAATTCCTTCAAACAACAATTCTTCCTTCGTTCTTCTCTGTTTCTATTTCTTCTTCCTTCAGTTCTTCATTTCCGGGTTAGGTTCTTTTTATTTTCAGTTTGTTTTAATTATGGAGGGCTAAAACCCCTAGATTGATTTTCTTGGAGAATATTGTAATGTAATTTTGAGGTCATTATTTTTAATATAGTATGCTTTTATTATTGTTTATTTCTTCATAATCTTACTCTGCTTATTTAATTCTATTCTGTTTAATTAAATTTGTATGCTTAATCGGTTTAATTATTCAAATGGAATAAAATAAGATTTTAAATTAAAATGGGTTAAGGAAATATGCATGCTTAATGAATATTTTCATAATCACTTTTAATAATTATGGTTTGCTTAATTCCATAATATGAGAATAGATTATGTATGTAGGCGATGTTGTTACATATGCTTGATAATTCCTAGATTTTACGATCTTGACTCCTTTTGCTTAATTAGGATGCTTGATTAAAATATTCATTTTTTAAATAAAAGTAAAGGAATTATGAATTGAAAAAGACACTTAGTTGATTAATTCAAATTGAGCTAAGAAATTAACAGTAATAAAAGTATACAAATTATCTTTAGAGAAACAATTATAAATTTATTTACAATACTCCAAGAAAATCAATCGCTTGTTATTTATTGTTTTAAATCCTATATTTACTTTGTTTTAATTTTAATTGTGATAACAAAATCAATCAAAAAGCCCCCCAATGGTATTTGTATGTTTGTTAAAATTCTGTTTGTAAAAATTAATTTTAAACTTGGTTTTTCCTGAATTTTGGTGTTGATCCTTGAGAGAACGACCTAGGTTGACACCCTAGTACTACATTAAATAAATTTTAATGTACTAATTTGACGGAATCACGACTGTAAAAATATTCACGTCAAATTTTAGCGCCGCAGCCAGGGATCAACGATCTTTAGGAAAAATTCTTGTTTTAGATTAATTTTTTTTGTATAAATTGAAAAAAATAATAAAAAATAAAAAAAAATTTGTTTGTTTCTTTTATTTTATTTCTTTTGTATGATTTAGGATTCTTATGATTTATTGCTCATGATGATCAAATATCTTGTTGTATGCTATGTATGACTAGAAGAACTTTTGAGCATTTATATTCATTTTATCCTGAAATTGATAGAACTTTTCATAGGTTAATTAGAGAAGCTAGATTTAATAATAACTTTGTTGATATTGATAATGATAGTATTTTTTCTGAATTTGCTGAAAGTACTACTTCTAGTTTTTCTGATATGGCTGAACCTCATGAAAGAACTCTTAGAGAACTAGCTGTACCTGAATTCACATACGAAAGTTTGTGTATTCAATATCCTGATGAGGATGTCCCTTTTATACTTAAGACCAGACTTATACACTTGTTGCCTAAGTTTCATGGTCTTACGGGTGAAGATCCGCACAAACACCTCAAAGAATTCCACATTGTGTGTTCCACAATGAAACCCCAAAATGTTCAAGAAGACCATGTCTATCTTAAAGCGTTTCCTCATTCTTTAGAGGGTGTTGCTAAGGATTGGTTGTACTACCTTGCTCCAAGATCAATCACAAGTTGGAATGACTTAAAGAAAATGTTCTTGGAAAAATTCTTTCCTGCCTCTAGAACAACTGCAATCCGTAAAGACATATCTGGCATTAGGCAACTCTCTGGAGAAAGTCTTTATGAGTATTGGGAGAGATTCAAGAAACTCTGTGCAAGTTGCCCTCACCACCAAATTTCTGAACAACTTCTTCTTCAGTACTTCTATGAAGGTCTGCACCACGTTGATCGCAACATGATTGATGCGGCAAGTGGAGGAGCTTTAGGAGATATGACTGCTGCTGAAGCAAGAATTCTGATTGAGAAGATGGAATCTAACTCTCAACAATTTGGTGTGAGAAATGATTCTTTCAAACCCATGTTTGATTCCAATTCTAGTTCATCTGGAATTAAATTGGAGAGCAAACTTGATGCTCTCACCACTCTGGTCACACAATTGGTAGTAAATCAAAAATCCATGACTGCTAAAGTATGTGGCATTTGCTCTTCACAAGAGCACCCCACTGATTGTTGTCCTTCTCTACAAGAAAAGGATAATAATAGTCCCCAAGCCTATGCAGCTAACATCTACCATGATAGACCTCCACCACCACAACAAGAACAAAACCATGACCTTTCCACTAACAGATACAATCCAGGTTGGAGAAACCATCCAAATTTGAGATGGGGTAACCAAAATCCCCAACCCCCATTTCAAAACAATGCACCAACCTTCCAAAGACCTACACCTCAACCATCCACAAGTGGCCCTTCTTTGGAGGATCTGGTGAAACAAATGGCTACACAGAACTTGGAGTATCAACAGAGGAATGATGCTACCATCCAGAGTTTAAGCAACCAAATTGGATAATTGGCTTCATCATTGATCCAGTTACAATCTCAAAACTCTAAAAAATTACCATCTCAACCAGCTGCAAATCCAAGAAATGTGAGTGTAATTCAGTTAAGATCAGGTAAGAACCTTGAAGTACCCATACCTAAGGAACCTGAAAAACAAACAACTGAGCCTGAAATAGTTGAGAATAGTGTACCCTCTTCAAGCAAATCTGAGATACAACCACCCCAAATTCCACCTCATATCCCTCTTCCTTTCCCACCAAAAGCAATTCCAAGTAAGAAGATGGAAGAAGTGGACAAAGAAATTTTGGATACTTTCAGGAAAGTGGAAGTGAATATACCTCTTCTTGATGCAATCAAGCAAATTCCCAAGTATGCCAAATTTCTGAAGGAGTTGTGTACTCACAAGAGGAGACTCAAAGGGAATGAAAGGATAAGCATGGGAGGGAATGTATCTGCACTGCTTGGTAAGGAAATTTCAAATATTCCTGAGAAATACAAAGATCTAGGTATGTTTTCTATACCTTGTATCATAGGCAATAACAAATTTGAAAACTGCATGTTAGATTTAGGAGCTTCAATAAATGTTATGCCTATGTCTGTTTTCAAATCATTGTCTCTTGGAAATTTACAACCTACTGGTGTAGTAATTCAGCTAGCCAATAGGAGCACTGCTTACCCTGCTGGAGTTATAGAGGATGTTTTGGTTCAGGTAGAACAACTTGTTTTCCCTGCTGACTTTTTCGTACTTGATATGGAAGAAGGTATGCCTCAAATTCCTGTTCCTATCATTTTGGGAAGACCATTTTTGAAAACAGCTTGAACCAAAATAGATGTTCATTCTGGAACTCTCTCTATGGAATTTGGTGACACAAGAGTTCAATTTAATATTCTTGATGCCATGAAATACCCATCTGAAAATCATTCTGTTTTCCAAATTGACATTATTGATGAACTATTTTTTGAACATTTTTCTAATGTTGATTTGGAATACATGGATGATTCAAACAAATGTTTTGCATGCAATGATTCTGGAAGTTGTGATATTTGTGCTGAAATTGATAAATACATAATTTCTGATTCAGAGTCTTTAGATATACCTGTTAACCATAAGGAGCTGAATGTAGGATTTCAAGAAAATCCTAACAAAATTTTTGAGGTGTAAGCAGCAGAATCAAAATCTACTTTGTTAGTTCCATCTGTTTTGTAGGCACCCAAGTTAGAATTGAAACCCCTACCTAAGAACCTAAAGTATGTATACTTAGGGGATAATGAATAGCTCCCGGTGATAATTTCCACTTCTCTTGATTAAAATCAAGAAGAAAAATTGTTGCAGGTATTGAAAAGACATAAGAAGGCTATAGGATGGACATTGGCAGACATTCCTAGAATTAGTCCATCCATGTGCATGCATAGAATATTTCTGGAGGAAAATACTAAAGCAGTAAGACAGCCCCAGAGGAGACTCAACCCTGTAATTCTTGATGTGGTTAAGAAGGAGATTACCAAGCTTCTACAAGCAGGAATCATTTATCCTATCTCTGATAGGCGATGGGTGAGTCCGATTCAAGTGGTTCCTAAGAAAACAAGGATCATAGTTGTGAAAAATGAAAAGGATGAATTGATCCCAACTAGAGTGCAGAATAGTTGGAGAGTCTGTATTGATTATAGAAGACTAAACCAAGCAACAAAGAAGGACCATTTTCCTTTACCCTTCATTGATCAAATGCTTAAGCGTCTTGCAGGTAAATCTCATTACTGTTTTCTTAATGGATTCTCTGGATATTTTCATATTCATATTGCACCTGAGGATCAAGAAAAGACCACATTCACCTATCCCTTTGGCACATTTGCTTATAGAAGAATGCCATTTGGCCTATGCAATGCTCCTGGAACTTTCCAAAGATGCATGATAAGTATTTTTCATGATTTCATTGAAAATTGCATAGAGGTGTTTATGGATGATTTTACTGTCTATGGATCTTCATTTAATGCATACCTTGATAGTTTGGATAAAGTTTTGAACAGATGTATTGAAACTAACATTGTCTTGAACTATGAAAAATGTCATTTTATGGTAAAACAAGGAATAGTTTTAGGGCATGTAATCTCTGAGAAAGGAATTGAGGTAGATCCTGCCAAAATAGAAGTTATATCACATTTGCCTTACCCCTCTTGTGTTCGAGAGGTTCATTCTTTTCTTGGTCATGCAGGATTCTACAGAAGATTCATAAAGGATTTCAGCAAGAAGGCTAGGCCACTATCCAGTCTGCTTCAAAAGGATGTGGCATTTGAGTTTGATGAAAAGTGTAAAGAGGCTTTTAATTGCCTCAAGCAAGCATTGACCACAACCCCAATAATTCAAGCACCTATTTGGACAGCCCCATTTGAGTTGATGTGTGATGCCTCTAATTATGCATTGGGAGCTGTCCTTGGTCAAAAGATTGACAAGCAGCCTAGGGTCATCTACTATGCATCTAAAACTTTAGATGCTGCCCAGGTAAATTACACCACCACTGAAAAAGAGCTCTTGGCCATTGTTTTTGCATTAGATAAGTTCAGATCTTACCTACTCGATTCTCGAGTAGTTGTCTTTACTGACCATGCAGCTCTGAAGTACTTGTTAAAGAAAGGTGAGTCCAAGCCAAGATTAATTCATTGGATGCTTTTGCTCCAAGAGTTTGACTTGGAAATTTGTGACAGAAGTGGAACACAAAACCTTGTGGCAGACCATTTAAGCAGAATTGAGAATGCTCCTGATTTAGCACCCATTCGGGACCATTTTCCCAATGAACACCTCATGAGTATTTCTAACTCTTTTGATTCACCTTGGTTTGCTAACATTATAAATTATCTTGTTGCTTCTGTTTTTCCACCATGTGCATCCAGAAACCAAATTTCAAAATTAAAAAGTGATGCAAAGTATTATATTTGGGATGACCCGTATTTATGGAAATTGTGTAATGATCAGGTGATTCAAAGATGCATTCCCGATCATGAAATAGAATCAGTTCTTCGATTCTGCCATGCTTCACCAGTTGGTGGACATTTTGGTCCACAAAGAACAGGAAGGAAGGTGTTGGATTTTGGTTTATATTGGCCCAAAATTTTTAAGGATGCATGGAGAATTTGTAACACCTGTGAGAAATGCCAAAGAGCTAGTAATGCTACCACATGGAGACAACAGATGCCTCAATAACCTATGTTGTTTTGTGAAGTATTTGATGTTTGGGGCATTGATTTTATGTGTCCATTTCCTCTATCCTTTGGTTTTACTTACATTTTATTGGCTGTAGATTATGTTTCTAAATGGGTGGAAGCTAAAGCCACCAGAACTAATGATGCTCAAGTTGTTATGGATTTTGTTAGATCTCAAATTCTTTGTAGGTTTGGGATGCTGAGAGCAATCATTAGTGATCAAGAAACACACTTCTGCAACAGGACCATGCAAGCTATGCTCAGGAAGTATAGGGTTGTTCATAGAGTCTCTACTCCATATCACCCCCAAACCAATGGACAAGCAGAAGTCTCTAACAGAGAAATCAAAAGAATCCTAGAAAAGATAGTACAGCCTAATAAAAAGGATTGGAGTAGGAAACTGGATGATGCTCTTTGGGCACATAGAACAGCTTTTAAGGCACCTATAGGAATGTCTCCCTATAGAATTGTTTTTGGTAAGGCATGTCATCTTTCGGTGGAGATTGAGCATCGTGCTTATTAGGCTGTAAAAGCTTGCAACTTAGCACTTGATCAAGCAGGTGAGGAAAGAAAATTACAACTGAATGAGCTTGATGAGATCCGTATGGCAGCTTATGAGAACTAGAGGTTCTATAAAGAGAAAATAAAGAAATTCCATGATAGATCAATAGCTAGAAAGGAGTTTGCTGCTGGACAGAAAGTGCTACTATTTAATTCCCGGTTGAAACTGATGGCCGGAAAATTACACTCCAAATGGGAAGGACCTTTCATTATTACTAATGTATTTCCCCATGGAGCTGTGGAAATAAAAAGTGAAAACTCCAATAAAAGCTTCAAGGTTAATGGACAACGTTTGAAGCCATTTCATGAAAATCCTTCACTTGTGGATGTTACAATGGAGGATCATGCTTTGGGGGAACCACTTCTTGATCCCCCTTGAGGGAGTTTTTCTTACCCATCTTTTTACTTTTTCATTATATTGTCTATTTTGTTGCTCTGTCTTACATTGAGGACAATGTATGATTTAAGTGTGGAGGTGGGAATATTGTTTTGTTGTTGTGTGATTAATTTTGTGTGACTATGTTAAAAAAAAGGAATTAAAAATAAAAGATTTTGTGTGTGTTTTTGTTTTAAAAAGGCATGTTTTATTGGAATTTTAAGATATGCATGAGTAACAGGTAAATTCTTTCATGTCTGATATGAGCTTAATGATATGTTATAATTTGAACTCAAGCAATTTTGGTATGATGAGAATGACATGATAATTGATAGATGATCATATATGATAGAATTATACCTTGTGAGATTTTTGAGCCTTAAAATTTGATGGATCACTTTACGCCATCTGAATTCTTTCATGTGTGATTAATTCCTGAAAGCTTACATCCTAATTTTTGTCTTGTTTCTTGATGATACTTGAAACTTATATAAATGTATTTGAAATGATACAGGTATTTTGTTCAATTGAGCCACTAGCCATATAAGCCTGCCATGAATAAATTATCCTTTGCAAGCCACTTTGAGCCTATTTAACCATTTCTTTGTTGCAGCTCAAATAAGCTATGGATGAAAAAAAAACCAAAAATATACCTACCTTAAGGAATATATTGGAGCTTTGGAATCAAGTCAAAAAACAAGCATTCAAATAAGTATGGGGGTGTACAAAAAGAAGTCGCAACTCTTGTTTCAAGTGTTAAGCAATCGTATAAGAAAAAAAAATGAATGATGATAAATGAATAAAAAGAAATGTTTTAATGTTGTGACCAAAAGAAATTGGAACACAATGTGTTATATCCTCATGCTTACCTGTAAAATTATTTGCTCCTTATTCTTTTTGGTACTTGCCACAATTCCAAAATTTTACCACCCTAACCTTGGCCACATTATAACCTTGAAAAGCCCTGTTGATCTATACATGCATTTGTGTTGATTGTGGAATTGAGAAACTTGCCAAATTTTTAGACAGTCTGTTTTTCAGGAAATGTTTTGAGAATATAAACAAATCCTAAACACTTGAGAGTTGAGAGTATGTCTTGTGAGGTTCTGTCACTTATGATCTTCTTTTCAGTTTAATTTAATTTTCACATGCCTAAGTGTTTGAATGATTTTTATATATATCTTGATGCTCTGTATCTTGCATGTTGAATAACTCTAGTTTCTCTGTATATTCCTAAGATTTCATGCCAATTCTGTGTGTTGTTATTTTTAACTTAATGTTTTCAATAAATTGTGATACTTGTTTTTATTTTGATTTTGCCCGGGAGTGCAAAAGAATAAGTGTGGGAGTATTTGATGATGCATGATTTATCCTTAATTCCTCAATTTAAATGTGTATAATTTGTCATCACTTAGTGTGTAATATATTGCATTTTAACACATTTTTATCATTTGAGCTTTATTTAATATTTAATTTTAAAATGAATTAAGGATAAATTTTTAATAAAAGTTGGTTTTCTCTTGTTTTGTAGTGTGTGATTAAGCCTGCAATTGAAAAATAATTACCACAGGTCAAACGAAAGAAGCCACGCCTCAAGAAATGGTCAAAAATGCAAGAAAAGCACCAAAAGAGGCCTGGGAATCGATTCACCAACTTGGGAATCGATTCCTACATCAAATCATGCCAAGGAATCGATTCATAACCCATGGGAATCGATTCATACACTTGGGAATCGATTCCCAACCCCCTAGGAATCGATTCATGAAGTTTCAAAGGCCTGGGAATCGATTCAACAGCCTTGGGAATCGATTCATGTGCTTGGGAATCGATTCCCACCCCTTAGGAATCGATTCCTGTGTGAAAATTTGCCCAAAAATTGCCTAGATGAATCGATTCAGGCACCGTTAGGCACTGATTCATCTAGTGGAAATATCAGATAACGCATTATTGAAGTGGAAACAGCACTGAAGTTTATTAATTGCACATTAACATTCCACTCGTCATTTTTAATTATATCCAGCACCATTTCTTCTCCTATAAATAGGAGGGATTGCAAGGCTTCAGACATCAATTCCTTCAAACAACAATTCTTCCTTCGTTCTTCTCTGTTTCTATTTCTTCTTCCTTCAGTTCTTCATTTTCGGGTTAGGTTCTTTTTATTTTTAGTTTGTTTTAATTATGGAGGGCTAAAACCCCTAGATTGATTTTCTTGGAGAATATTGTAATGTAATTTTGAGGTCATTATTTTTAATATAGTATGCTTTTATTATTGTTTATTTCTTCATAATCTTACTCTGCCTATTTAATTCCATTCTGTTTAATTAAATTTGTATGCTTAATCGGTTTAATTATTCAAATAGAATAAAATAAGATTTTAAATTAAAATGGGTTAAGGAAATATTCATTAATATGCATTAGCTATAAGAGCATTTGCATATAGCCGGAGATATGCCTAGTTGAAAGCCCGTGGTGGCAACGAATGATTGAGATATAAAGAGGAAAGAAATGTGGTACTAACATTATGTGTATGATGATGTTATTGAGAATACCAACGATTTGAATATGTGTGTTATGGATGTATTTCTTTGAGTATGTAACATGTTGCTATGAATGATATAGTATGTGAATGAAACTATAATGTTTCTTGTGAAATGTATCATATGTGAGCATGTATGGGTATCATCATAATGTATGACTTTGATACATTTGGATTATGTTACTCACCTCCTAGTTGCCATTTTAAGTTTGATGTAGGTGTGATGTAAATCCTACTCTTTTGGAGGTCGAGTATTGATGAAGGTAAATATGGAAGGAACGTGGGTGAGCCTTAGCCGGCATATTGTTATTTTGTAGAGTATATGATGTACATATGCTAAATTTTGTAATTTTATATGATGAATGATGATTTTGGAGGTCATGTAGGAAAATGAGACCCTTATATTTATGGCTTATTTTCATTAGTGACCTTGATAATGTTTGGATGATAAAAATGATGTGGTATGCTATTAGAATTGATGAATGAATGGATACTTATCTAGATTTTGTGCTTTACAAAGTATATGAGGTGATAAGTTTGATTGTGATATGATTTATGAATTGGAATGGAAATTATTGAATATGGATACTTGACACAAGTTTTAAACACTTAATATGATGTGTGTTATAGGTTCATTTTGATCAATTTTTCTTGGAATGAATTTTCATATGTTAGGTTGTGAGATTTTCATGTTCTTTGTGTATGAACTGATAATCTCGCTCAAGTGAGATGGATTCTTACTCAAGCGAGAATCCCCTGTATCAATGGTATCGCCTCTGGCTTAATCTCGCTCAAGCGAGAGTGGTTCTCGCTCAAGTGAAACAACTCTGCACTTGGCATGTGTATTCTGGATGTTTATCGCTCGAGCGGGCTTTCCTTCGCTCAAGCGAGTGTTGCGTGGAATTGTTTCTAGATGAGGTTTGCTCAGGCAAACTGGTGTCTCACCCAGGCGAGACACTTATGAATTAGATGGGAGCTACTGGGTGGAATTCGCTCAGGCAGGCCTGGCCTCACTCGAGCGAAATAAGGGCAGTGAGGTTCTGCCCTTTTTTCGCTCAAGCGAGCGAGCATGGTATCGGTTCTGGAGTGTTTTTGCTCACGCTCGCTGGCCTCGCCCAAGCGACCTATGTGGGTCTCGCTCAGGCAAAACAGGGACTCGCTCAAGCGAGTTTCCCTATTCCCAGTTTCTTTATTTTTGCTTCTTTGCTTAATTTTCTTGCTTGTTTTGGAACCCATATATCATAGAAATGATATTACTATTATGAAATCACATTTCTAATGTTTAATAAATTGATGAGGCATCTTTCATCCCCTTTTGATGTATATCTTTTGATAACTCTTAAATTTAACTATATCTTTCGCTTTTCCCTTATGACAATCTCGAGTCTTAGCGTCCAAGGAGCGCTCTGATACCTTCTTATATCTTCATATATGAGATAGTTTATTAAATGATCCAAGGTAATTACTTGGTATTATATATATATTGATTTTCTTCTACTTATAATTATTTTTAAATCGTGAAAAATTTACCCCTAATTTTCAGGGTGTTATAACCAGCAGACTTGTTTAGAAAATCACAAGAATATAAGCAACAACTAAAGCTCCTTAAGAAGGCTACTGAGAATTCTACAAACAAGAAGAGTATAGCTCTTAAAACCTCAACTTCCAAGCCAAAAGGTAAAGATACGACAAAGTATGAATCTAATGATAAGGACAATGAAGTGTTTGAATTACTTATTGAAAAATTTAGGAAATTCATGAATAAAGAGAAATTCATAAATAAAGGAAAACAAAAAGGTAACAGAAAATGTCAACCTTTCCAACATTATAGGCTTCAAATGTGAAAAACTTAGACATTTCAAATATGAGTGCCCTTAACTATCCAAGAAGCATAAACAAGGGAAGAACAAGAGAAATTCCTGTCACATGGGATGGCAATTCCTTGATCGCTTATTAGATTCATTAGATGAAAAAGAGGTAAACCTTTGTCTCATGGTAAGGAAGTAAGAAAAGGAAGAAAATAAGGTAAATAACTCTCCTGAAATCACTTAGGATTAAATAAAAAGGGTTTATCCTCAAATGATGCAAAATATCTGTTGGACATAGAGTCGTTAATGCTTTCATAAGTAATCTTGTTGGTTTGTCCTTAAATGATGCAAAATATGTGTTAACTAAATAAAAAGGGTTATAGTTGTGTCATAAAAGAAATGTTTACTTTCAAAAAAACATTTAAACTTGTTTCACATGATTTAGTAGTTGGTCTATGAAAACACTTTTGAAAATCATTCTTTGTGATGCTTTTCAAAAAGGAAAGCAAGTAGGGGCATCTTTTGGATCCAAAACCATTGTTTTAATAACCAGACACTTACAACTTTTACACATAGATCCTTTTGAACCTTTAAGGATAAAATGTCTTGGTGGAAACTATTATGTTTTGGTGATTATGGATGATTACTCTAGATAAACTTGGACTCTCTTTTCCATGAAGGATGAAACACTCAATGAATTTAAGAAATTGGCCAAGGCTGTTCAAAATGAAATGGTTTTAAGATTACATCCAGTAGAAGTGATCTTTTGAAAATACTTTTTGAAAATTTTTTAACAAAACTTTCTTTGAGCGATACAAAGGAAGAAAACCAAGTATTACCCTCTTTCATGTCACTGGGTGTAAATATTTTATTTTAAACAATTTGGGAGAGATAACCTTGGAAAAATTGAAGCAATTATGATGAGGCACCTTTTGGATCACTCATTGAGCAATAAGACATATAGAGTTTAGAATGATTGAGCCTTGTCTAGTCATGTTTGTTTTGATAAATCTAACCCCAAAAGTCTAGGAAAGGCAGTTGAATATCTTGTAAATGAACAAGAAGACTTGAACAATCCCTTTCAAGAAACACCTATGCCTAGTGAGTTAAGACGCCCCCAAAATTAGGGGTATATTTTTCGCGTTTTTACAAATCACATTTCAATGCAAGAATATAAGTGGTGTAGCATTTTTATAAAACACCTGGATCTATAATAAACCACTCCCATATATAAAGATATGAGAGGGTGAGTTCAAAAGATTATTTTATAATAACTTTTCTAATTAAAAACAACAGAAGATTTAATTAATTTGATTATTGATTGATTGATTTTCAAGATAAGGAATTTCATGAAAACATGGGATGTAGTTCATATAGCGTAGAGGTCCATTATATACTCCTTAATACCTTTAAAGTAATGTTTAAAGAAGAAATAATGCATAGGAAACAAAAATTCATTTAAAATAACAAATATGAGGATTAGTGTGCCACTCGCTCAAGCGAGAATCCCATTCGCTTGGGCGAGCCAGCGTAGGCACGCTTGGGTGAGGCAAGGGGAGACTGAGTGAATGAAATAATTTGCATCAGGGGCTCCTCTCGCTTGAGCAAGCCCCATCTCGCTTGAGCGAGATGCAAAGGAAATCCTAGAGCGGGCCAGCGAAGCGCTTGAGCGAAAGGAGGAAGGGTGCATCAGATGCCAATCTCAATCGGGCGAGTCATGTCTCGCTTAAGCGAGATTGCTCCAGAATCGTTGGTGACTCTCTGGCCAATTTTCGCTTGGGCGAGGCATTACTCGCCTGGGCGAAAATCGTCCAGTATCAATTTCCCTTCTCCCTCACTTGAGCGACCGCCCCCACGCCTGAGCGAAAATTGTCCAGAAGCTAACCTCTATTTCCATGACAATTTCGCTTAGGCGAATCAGACACTGCTCGGGCGAAATCAGAACCGAGGCCAAAACTTTGTTTCACACCAATCTCGCTCGAGCGAGATTCTCACTCGCTTGAGCGAGTTCTGCAGAACTTAGGAAGAAAACATGAAATTGCATACCTAACACACAACCTACCATACCAAAACTCAATCTACTGTAATTTATTTAATTCCTACATGATTTACACATTATATGACACCTTTGGAACTTGCCTCATTCACCATTAACTATTAAAATCCATTCTAATTCATGGAATTATAAGGAATCCAACGCACCAATTCATGTGATCAACAAGACACAAAATTTTGCATAAACTTTCATTCTTTCATAAAATTAGACCATATTTAACATGATCTATAACATGGTACAAACACATATACACACATTTCTTCATTCAATTGTCACCATCAAGTACCACTAACATATCCTTTACATCATTTGGGTCATAAATGAAAATTGTCCATACACACATATCCAATTTTCTTCCATGACCTCCAAAATCATCAACCAATTACAAAATTAAGTACATGAATACCATATACTCCACAAAACGATTTCATGCCAGCCAAGGCAAACACATTCCCATTCCATATTTACCTTCTTCAAACTCAGCCTCCAAAACAGTAGGATTTACATCATACCTACATCAACTTTAAAAATAGCAACGAGGAGGTAAGTAACATAATCCAAATGAATTAAAGTCATACATTATGGTGAAATACATGTATACTTGTTCATATAACATATCTTACACAACATCACACATCATTTATAAGTATATCTCACAAAATCAAGTACACATCTACAATTTCATTCATTTGGTTCACCACATGCAAACATAGGGTTAGCATCCACTCTCTTCCCTTTAAATTCTCATCCATCCCTCGCCACTATGGGCTTTCAACTAGGCATATCTTCAGCTATATGCAAATGCTCTTAAAGCTAATGCATATGCACAAGGATTTCTCATCAAACAATGCGAATCGGACTGTGGGAAATACAACATTAATTCAATTGTGGGACAAGCATAGGTGTGCTACTATGCCCCTACTGCAGTAGAAAAATTGTGTACACATATATCTCAATTTATGCATGCTTACATCCTCATAATTTTACTGGTACTAAACCGCTATCGCCCATCTGTAGCACTAGTCATCCCGTGACTTGCGGATCAACATCGTGGCCTCAATTACCATAAGTGCTACGGGCCCCTCTCGAACACACATCGAGAGAGCCGTGTCCCGTCGGACACCGAGGTACACTCGCTCACCATAGAGCCGCCCGCCCACTGGGCCCGCCATAGGGTGCTTCGTCACCAAACTATGGACAGCTTCGTGACTCACACACCGAGTCACAGGGGGAAAACCACAATACGCTCGTGCACTGAGCCGCCCTCCCACCGGGCCCGCCTAGTGGAACCCCCTAATATTCCACATAGACAGCTATGATATGCCATGGATGCAATGCAAATGCAAATCAAATGCATCCTCACACTGTGCATCCTAGATGCCACTCCACATATAATCATTCACCACCACTTAGTGGATTTTAATATTTTCATCATCCTCAGTCATCACCCATTCTCTTTACATTTCATACACATTAAGAGTTAGTGGCATACACATTCATCAATTCAAACATACATCTTCGGGATATTTTTCATCATGGATTTCAATTCATACATGGCTTTAAACCACCATCACATCTCATTATCATAATCTCATTACAACATCATATCCATTATCCCAAACACATGCCACACAACAATAATCATTCTAAATGCATTCAAATCATAACATCATCACATCATCCATTCAAACAATCATCAAAATAATCACATATACATATTTTCACATCATCAATGGATGAAATCATGCATTTAGAGTAGTTACCCCCTCCTACCTCAAGTGAAGTAGTGATCAATGCGGTTTGACGTTTCCGCCTCGTCGATGGGGTCACTTCCTACATCACAATACACTACACAATCAATTTTCTATTTACCCATTAAGACTCAAATACTTATATATTTCAATAACTTGATGTTTATATTATTTTAACTCTCAAACCTCTTTTATTTCATTTTCAGCCACCATAACCACCATGGGTTAGGTGCCACCATTTATTATTATGCACTCTAGAACCAAACCCCTTTCATGGGTTTCTCCATCATTGACTTCCACCAACCAAATACCATCACAAATGACCATTATTCATCATAACCCATATTTATTGCCAACAATAAATGCTCATCTACCTCCATTATACATTTCCCCCAAATTTATGAAGCTAGGGTTTTATAAAATTCCAACAACCATCATAAATACTCTTCTCCTTCCATCCATAAATGCATCCACCTTCATTACTTCCCCAAGAAATCTTACTCTTATGAAAACCCACATTAAACTCATGTATTAAATGCTCTCCTTTAAAACATCCATTCACATGCATGGTTTCTAAACACATAATGCCATATACCCATAACCAAAACCTTATTAAAAATGGGTATACATACCTCAAACCCAAAGCAAAGTGGTTTCAAGAATGGAGGGGAACACCACACGGAAATAGGGAGAAGAAAGAAGAGAAAACTTCAACTCCACTAGCCTCCTTCAAGCTCCCACCAAACAAAAATGAAAGGAAGTAGAAGATGAGACCAACTCACTAAGGTTTTGGAAGAAGGAAAAGAGAGAATGAAGAAGATAATGATGAAGAGGAGAAGAAATAAAGTGCATATGCCCAACAACTTCAGCAAACACACGTGAATAGGAAGGGAAAAATTGGGGTTTTCAATTTATTTTAAATCCCATTTATTAAAACTCCATCGTTTTATAACTAACAGGTTCTTAGTTCAGGCTCAATACTTCATCTGAAAATTATTCCAAATACATATTCGGACTCCCAATATCATTTTCAATATCCCTGACCAATATCATCTCATTCCGAGATACTTGGTCCGACACCCGTGCCTCAACCGGGCTCGTTTTCAGCTTAACCGGTTTCCATAAGCCACCAGAAATTCCCAAAATGCTTAATTTAATTATTCTCAATAATTTGGGATGTTAAGTAATTCACACACAAATTCTTAATATTTATTCTGTTAATTAATTCTCTCATTTTAAAATTTGGGATGTTACATGAGTCACCAAAAAATTATTAGACGTTTAAACTTGGAAAGAAGAAGTCCAAACTTAACACTATGTTTTGAGAAGTTTGAATTTATAAACTTGAGAGTTGAACTTGGCACCAAGAAGTTTAAACATAGCTCTAAAAGTTCTGCTTTTTCTATTTTAGGGTTAAATATACACATGGTCTGGCACTGTTGAGTAACACGTGTCACAATTTGATTTATGACACATGTCATAAACTGATAGGCTGAATAATAACAAAGAAAAATGCTTTACCACTAGGCCAAAGTATATCATTATAGCAAGATGATGATTATTTATTTATAAAAGATACATTCAACTTAATTATATGTTAAAAATGTCTTATTAAATATAACATTGATAATATACTTATGAAATTATAAAATTCTAATTTAATTTTATATAATATGTTTTTAATAAAATATATTTAAAATATTTTTTAATAATAATTATTATTAATGTATTACTAAATATATTTTTAAATAAATAATATAATATATTAATATTATTTATTATTAATATATGTTATTGTTAATATAATTTTAATGATATATTAAAATATATATTTTAAACAATACTTATTATTATTAAATAATTAAAAATATATTATTAAATATATTTAATTTCAAATATTAACCATATTATTAAAATATAATTTTTAAAATATTTTATAAAAATAATTTTAAAATGTATTATAAACTAATATATTTAAATATTATGTTAACAATAATTTACATTAATATTTTATATAGTATAATTTATTTAATAATACATTTTTAACAATAAATATTATTAAATATTTAAAAATTTATTTTTAAAATGTTAGATTAATATTTAGTAATTTTTTGAGAAGGATTTTATTGATAATATATTTAATAAATTTATTTATTATAACTAATAATATTATACATATAATTAAGTTGAGTGTATGTTTTATAAATAAATAACGATCATCATGCTATAATGGTATACTTTGGCCTAGTGGTAAAACATCTTCCTTTGTTATTTAAAGGTGCCAAGTTTAAGTCCCATGGAAGCTAAAATGTTTTTAATTTTCAAGCTAACCACTCGACCTATCAGTTTATGACACGTGTCACCAATCAAATTGCGACACATGTCACTCAACAATGCCATGTGTATATTACATCCAAATTTCTAAAGATGTTAACGGAGGGGAAAACATTAATATGTTTTATAAAGGTATAGGACCAAACTGGAACAAAAAAACATATGGGACCAGACTGTGACTTTGAATAAACGTAAGGGACCATGTGTATATTTTACACGATATTTTATTTGCATAATCTGTTTTGACTTAAGCGAATAAACGTTTGCATTATTCATTTTATTCCTAACACCCCATGAGATAGTTTTCCATCATAAAATATAGAGAGGCCATGATCCATGTTGCAAACATGTTTTAATAATGATAAACATATGCAAACTTGGAGAAGCCAAATATGTATTCTAATACAAAATGAAACGTGGATGAACAAAATTGAAGGACAAAAAAGTCTTTGCTGGAGTAGACTTTATTTGATACTGGAGTAGAATTTACTTAAATAAATATCTAATATTTATTCTCCTTGACATGGTTATGTATTCCTTTAGTCTCACTTCATCAAGTAGCCTGTAGATATCACTCCTGTTACATAGGGGAGGTAAATTTCATTTACATTATCGATATCCCTCTACATGATTTATATACTGCCTAATCATAACCTTTGTAGCCACCTTGTTATAGATGACATTTGATTGTATTGAAACAACAAGCTCCTCACATGGGAAGAGTCGTATGAAGACTTGATATCATCCATATCCATGATTTGTGAGATTAAATCATCGCTACACTCACACACTAGCCTTAATGTATTTATATGTCTCCATGCAAATCTTGACTAAGGATATTTTAGGAATAGTTTTCATATGACCTACTATTCTAGTTCCAGCTCCGTTCCATCTGAAAAACTGAGGTTTCCTAAACCCTCCTCTATTGCATAGTCGTTTAGTGGTGAATCATCTTCTTCGTTGCCGTTTTCTGTTCTCCGTTTGTGGGGTTTCAACCGTGTTTGACAGTGTGCGAGGGAAAGCTCCCATAAGGCACCTCTATTTCCTTCTCCAAACTCACGAAAATGACGTGACCATTTTACCCTCCTCTTTTATCTTAGAAGTTAACACAGTGAAGGTCCCTCTCTTGATCCGCTATTCATCTGCCACTGTTATCCCAATCTGTAGCAAACAATAGGTATCCTCACTCTGTCTTGGTTTTATTTTGTTATCTGGGTTGTTGATTTTCTTGTTGGGTGGTGGCCAAGGGGTTGTTGGTAATAGGTCATGGTTATCGGTGGTGGTGGGTGATTGTTGAGATGGAAGGGTTTTGTGGCTGGTGGTGGGTGGCTTAGGATGGCTTCATGGTGGTCGTGGGTGGCTTAGGGTGGTGACAGGAAGGCTCCATGGTGGGGAGTGGATGAATGGTATCAAATGAGGACAGGGGATCACACAATTTGTGAATTCTGGTTTAGGTTGGTAGGGATCATGTTCTGTTTTAGCCTCTTTTTAAAAAAACTCATTACATGACCAATAATTGTTTTCAAGAGAAAGTTAAACTTACCACATATCTTTAGAAGGGTGAACACTATGGTAGCAATAAGGAAGACCATGGATATTGAAATCTAGAAATGCTAAAAAACAGAAATATACAATTCAACATTAAGCTTTTGGTAAAATAAAAAAAAAGAAAACCTTATCATGAAAGTGTAATTTTTCTGTCAAGAACAGGAATGGATTTTTTAAAATAATATAAGAAAAAGTAAAAATCTTGATTCTGTAATAGGATTTTTGTTCCAAATTGTACAACTGATTTTGTGAGATTGTATCTTGTGGAAGGTTTTGGGTGAATTTACAAGTTTTTTGAGTTTATTGGGTAGAAATCAGTTGCATGTGCATTAATCATAGTGTCCTATGTGTACCATATAGCTTTTCTTAAGAAATATGAGTCATGAATAACTGATTTTGTTGTGCATTAATTATAGGGTCCTGTGGTTTATTAAAATGGGTAGATTTTGGCAGTGTATTATGGTTCTATTTGGTTATATGGTTGCCATAAGAAATTTGAGTTTGCTACTTTTTAAATCTACAACTTATCAATAGATTTCTATGTTTAGATAGTAAAAAAAATGATAGTATGTCTTCTCTCTGTATTTCAATTTTTTTCTGCCACTATTTTTCATGATTATATTTTTGGCCACTACTTCATGTGTCTACAAAGACTTAAAATTTTATTTGAGTTTCAAGAGGTTGTGATTTACTTAGTTTTATGGTCTGGAAGGGGTTATGATTCTGAAATTCAAAGATTGAAGTGGCACTGCTATGTGCTAAAGCAAGGACCAAGGAGTGCTAAATGTTATGTGAAATATAGTGTTGTTAGTTGTTGATCACGTTTTCTGTTCCAAGTTAAATGGTATATGTAGTGTTTTAACATTGAAATATTTTCATGTACAAAAACATGCTCATTAGAAGCCTTGATGTATGATTTTTATTTTAGTTTTGGAGTTTAAATTAATAGTCTTTTGAAGCTTTTGTTCGTAGAGTCCATGTGGCGCTTCATTTATATTGATGAATCACAATGCAGTGATGTATGAGTCTTATACAATAAACCACCAAATAAAACCTGTGGAAGTTCTGTGATTATATTGATGAATGACCAATGCAGTGACCAATAGGTTTGTGTGGTTTGTGTAACACCTCGACCCGAAACTAGGGGTAAATTTTTCGAGATTTTAAAATAATTATAAGCAGAAGGATTTCTATATATATATATAATACCAAGCAATTACCCTGGATCATTGAATAACCTATCTCATATATGAAGATATGAGAAAGGTATCAGAGTGTACCTCGGACGACCGGACTTGAGGCCGTCACAAGGGAAAAGTGGAAGATGTAATTAATTTTAAGAGTTATTAAAATATATACCAAAAAGAGGATGAAAGATGCCTCATCGGTTGTTAAGCAATAGAAATATAATTTCATAATAAAAACATCATTCATACATTATCAAGGTCATTAATGAAAATTAGCCATGCACATAAGGTCTAATTTTTGTACATGACCTCCAAAAGCAACCATTATCAAATTAATTTCAAAATAAGCATATACGCATTATATGCTATACAAAAATGAGTATATATATGTCGGCCAAGGCTTACCCACGTTCCTTCCGCATTTACCTTCAACAATCCTCGACCTACAAAAGTGTAGGATTTTACATCACACCTACATCAACCTTAAAAATGGCAACAGAGAGGTGAGTAACATAATCCAAATGTAACAAAGTCATACATTATGATGATATTTATACATGTGTGCATTACATTAATTTTTCAAGAAAACATTATAAGCTTCACACACATGATACATCACTCCATCTCAGCACAATACATGTCCAAATAAGTATATTCACAAGGCTATATCATATATAATATATCCTTAACATTCTCAATGATCATCACACTTTTAATGTTAGTTCTCGGCTTACTTTCTCTTTATTTAACAATCATCCATCGCCACCACGGGCTATCAACTAGGCATATTTCTAGCTATATGTAAATGCTCTTAAAGCTAATGCATATGCATAATGGAATCATTTTCAAGTGCCGATCCGACTATGGGAAAACATCAATATATCAAATGTGGGACAAGCATAGGTGTGTTACTATGGCCCTACTGCAGTAGTAAAATGTGTACACATATATCTCAATTCATGCATGCTTACAACCTCATACTTTTACTGGTACCAAACCGCTCTCGCCCATCTGTAGCACTAGTCACCCCGTGACTGCAGATCATCATTATTGCCTTACTTGCCAGAGTACTACGGGCCTCCCCTAAAAACACATCAATGGCACTGTGCCACGTCGGACACTGAGGTCAACTTCTCATCACAAAGCCGCTCCCCCACAGGGCCTGCCACATAGGGTGCATCGTCACCAAACTAAGGGCAGCTTCGTGATTTCCTGAATCACTAGGGAGCAATAACAGTATACCCGTGCACTAGGCCGCCCTCCCACTGGAACTGGCTATTGGAACCCCTAATATTCCATATAAGCAACGAATGATATACCATGGATGCAAATGCCAATCAATACATTCTCACATTGTGCATCCTAAATGCCACTTAATCAATCGTCCATTCACTACTACCACTTAGTGGATTTCGATATTCTCAATCTTTACCAATTCTTGTTGGAACTCACACACATCGGCAGTTAGTGGCAATCACATTTATTAATTCACATATACATAATTAGGATATTTCAAATAACTGATTTCAATTCAAAACATGGTCTTAAACCATCATAACATATTTTATCAACATATTCAACATAATATCAGATCCAGACTCAATACCGGTACCAAAGTACAGATATCACTACATCTGTTTTGTGTGTAATACTGACTCAGCGGGTAAAACATCAGACTGATAAGACCGTATAGACGATCTCCCTATACTGGCATGTCCACGTTAACACTTTACATATCAGAAGGAATTCGTTCTCCATATCAGAGATGTAAGTGATAATCATACCGGAGACATACAACATTGGTCTAAAACCTTGGTCATCTATTGACTCTCGTGGCTGGTCCCACACCGGATTGTTGACTCCGGCTCAGACCAGTTTAATATCATATTCAGCATTCCAAACACATACCACATAACATCAATCATTCTAAATGCACTCAAATTATGAAATCATGACATCGTCCACATAAGCAATGATTAAGCACAATCATATACACATATTTTCACATCATCAATGGATGAAATCATGCATTTAGAATAGTGACCCCCTCCTACCTCAAGAGAAGTAGTAATCACCGCGGTCAGATGGTTCCACCTCGTCGATGGGGTTATTTCCTACATCACAATATATCACATAATTATTTTCTATTCAACCACCCTGGCTTAGGCGTCTACATTTATTATTATGCACATTTAATGCCAAACCCATTAATGGGTTCCCACATTGATGGTTCCTAATAACCATCATCAGTTATTAAGCTTTATTAATGGTCATTCATCATTAATAACATTATTTCACCTCACCAATAACAATTATCTAACATAATAAATGCTTCTCCACTCATATTTTACATTTCCCCCAAATTATAGGGTTAGGGTTTCTCTAATAACCCAACAATACTCATTAAATCACTTTCCCAACATCAAAGCCCAAAAACCCATAGTTTATACTCTTGAGAAATTGCAAGAGCTTACCTCAAGAGAAGGAATGAGAGAGTTTTCCAAGAGAGGGAAAACTACACAAAAATGAGGAGAAAGGAGGGTGAGACTTCAAGCTCCAAACTCTTCCAAGCTCCTTCAAGAACGGAAATAGGAGAGGAGAAGAGAGCCACCACCCTTTTGGTTAGGGTTTTTGAAAAGAAGTAGAAGAGGAAATAAAGGAGAAGAGTAGAGGAGAAGAAGAAGCAAAGTGTTTGTTAAGAAGAATCCAAGAAGCTGAAGGAAATAAGTAGGGGAAAATAGGCAATTTGGCTTTATTTTTAATCCCTCATTAAAGGTTCATCATTTTATGACAAACAGGATCTCAGTTTGGGCTCAATACTCTATCCAAAAATTATTCCGAATACATATTCGGATTCCCAATAATATCCTTAACAACCCTGACCAATATCATCCCAATCGGAGATATATGGTCTGACACCTATATTTCAATCGGGCTCATTTTCAGCTTATCTGGTTCCAATAAATTATAAACAGTTCCCAAAAATCTTAATTTATTTATTCCTAATATTTTGGAACATTAAATAACCCAAATATAACTATTTAATATTTATCTCCTTAATTAATCTTTTATTTTAAAATTTAGGGTGTTACAATCCACCCCATCTAAAAAGAAATTGTCCCCGAAATTTAACATACCAGATTTGAACACATCGGGGTACCGTGCTCTTACATCGTCCTCACGTTCCCATGTGAACGTCTCAATATTTCCGTGCTTCCATGCAACTTTCACCAAAGGTACCAATTTATTCTGTAGCTTCTTCACGGAGCGCTCAACAATACGAACAAAAACAGGAGGAATGGACAAATGGTCTCGTACATCAACATCGTCCATAGGAATTACATGTAGAAGATCATGGACATATTTCCTCAACTGTGACACATGGAACACATTATGTAGATTAGCGAGGTGTGGAGGAAGTGCAATCAGATATGCCACGTCGCCAATCTGCTCCAAAACCTCATAAGGTCCAATGAACCTAGAGCTTAACTTCTTACTCTTTAAAGCTCTTCCAATACCCTTATCTCTTGATACTCTTAAAAACACGTGATTGCCAACTTGAAACTCAAGTGGCTTCTGCCTTTTATCATAATAGCTCTTCTGACGATCTTGGTAAATTTTCATCTTTTCTTGTATCATCTTGATTTGTTCATTTGTCTTCACAATCAACTCCAGCCCCAAAGCCAAACTCTCCAGTTTCAAGCCAACACAACGGAGTTCTACTCTTCTGGCCATACAATGCTTCATATGGAGCCATACCAATATAACTGTGGTAACTATTGTTGTATGTAAATTCAATTAGTGGTAGGAATCTTTCCCAACAACCACAGTGCTCCAACACACAAGCCCGCAATAAATCTTCAAGGCTTTGAATTGTTAGCTCGGATTGTCCATCCGTTTGTGGATGATACGCCGAACTAAGCTTCAACTTGGAACCCATTGCCTCATGCAAGCTTCCCTAAAATCGGGAACTGAACCGCGGGTCACGATCTGAGACAATGCTCAAAGGCACACTATGTAGCCTAACGATCTCCTTTATGTACAACTGGGCTAATTTCTCCAATGAACTCTTCATATTCATGGGCAAGAAGTGAGCACACTTTGTCAATCGATCTACAATCACCCATATAGCATCATTTCTAGTACGTGTTTTGGGTAATCCAGAAACAAAGTCCATAGCAATGTCGTCCCACTTCCACACCGGAATATCAAGGGGTCTTAGATAACCAGATGGTTTCTGATGCTTAACCTTCACCTTTTGACAAATAATGCAGGAGGCTATACAATTAGCTACATCCCGCTTCATACCGGGCCACCAGAAATTCTTCTTCAAATCTTGATACATTTTCGTGGCACCAGGATGTATGCTCAACACACTCTTGTGAGCTTCCTCGAGTACCAACCTTCTTAAATCACCACCAGATGGAACATAAATCCGGCCTTTCACACGTCAAATGCCATCATGACTTTCCACTAGAAATAAGTTCTTCCCTTTTTCTTGAGTTCTTCTCATCTCAATCAAATTCTCATCCTTTGGTAATTGCAATTTCACAGTTTCAAGGAATACATTTGCTACCATCAACACCTCAAGAGACATCTTTTTTGGGTATATATTTCTAAACCTACGTTCAAATTCTGAAATTGCTCGATGAGCTCTATCTCTTTCACCATCATAGTAGAAATATGCAACGACTTCCGACTCAAGGCATCGGTAACTACATTTGCCTTTCCAGGATGGTACCTCAATTCGAACTCATAATCTTTCAAAAACTCCATCCATCTCCGTTGGTGTATATTATGCTTTTTCTGATCAAACTGATATTTGAGACTCTTATGATCACTAAAGACCACAAACTTAGAGCCATACAAATAGTGTCAGTATAACTTCAAGGCAAACACCACCGTCACCAATTCAAGATCATGTGTAGGGTAGTTAACCTCATGTGGTCGCAATTGTCTCGATGCATAGGCTATCACACACTCTTTTCACATCAACACGCAGCCAAGACTAAGCTTAAAAGCGTCATAATATACCATGAAGTCATCCAATAAGTCTGGCAAAGCCAACACAGGAGCAGAAGTGAGTCTAACTTTCAACTCTTGGAAATTCCTTTCACAATCAAGACTCCACACAAATGGTTGATTCTTACGGGTTAGCTTCGTCAAAGGCAAATCCAATCGAGAAAATCCTTTGATAAATCTCTAGTAGTAACCGACAAGACCAAGAAAACTTCTTACATCAGTCACAGACGTCGGTCTTTCCCAAGCCAGCACGGCTTCAATCTTAGACGGATCAACAGCAACACCATCTTTGGAGATAACATGTCCAAGAAATTAGACCTCGGATAACCAAAATTCACACTGAGAGAGCTTCACATACAACTCCTTCTCTCGAAGAACATTTAATACAAGACAAAGATGTTCTTCATGTTCTTCATGGATCTTGGAATAGACATGAATGTCATCGATAAACACCACTACGAACCGGTCAAGATACTCATGAAAGATGCGATTCATGTAATCCATGAATATCGCAGGAGCGTTTGTCACTCCGAATGGCATTATTACATCCTTTTAGTGCCCATATTGAGTTTCGAAGGCAGTTTTAGGAATGTACCCAGTCTTCACCCGAATTTGGTGATATCTGTAACGCAAGTCAATTTTTGAGAATACAACGACATCCTTCAATTGATCTAAAAGATCGTCAATGCGAGGTAAGGGATATCGATTCTTAATGGTCAACTTATTAAGTTGTCGATAGTCCACACATAACCTCATACTTCTATCCTTCTTTCTCACCAATAAAACAGGCGCACCCCAAGGAGACACACTCGGGCGAATAAATTCTCGTTCCAATAACTCTTTAACTTGTCTTTTAAACTCGGTTAATTCTATAGGAGACATCCGATATGGCGCTTGGAAAATAGGTTCCACTCCCGGAACAAGATCAATAGAAAACTCCACCTCGCGTGGAGGAGGTAAACCAGGTACCTCATCAGGAAATACATCTGGAAATTCAGACACAATGGGAATATTTAAGGGATCGGGACCATTTGTCCTATCAGCAAGAGATAATAGTATGCAAAGTTGAGATATACCTTACACATCGAATTTCCCCACATCTGAGGAAGGGAAAATGATAGTCCGTTGTTGACAGTCAACCAAGACTTTATTGGCGGAGAGCCAATCCATTCCAAGAATGATCTCCAAGCCCTTCATAGGTAGGCAAATGAAAGAAGCAACAAAATTTCTCCCTTCTAGGAGCATATCAACGTTATCACATCGGTTAACCGATCTGAGACAAGCACCGGTTGGGGTAGTAACCACAAGGGTATTTTTCATTAGGCACACCGACAATCTCAATCGCCATACACAATCCTCGGATATAAAACAATGGGTCACACCCGAATCATAAATAACATGCACAAAATTTTTGAGTATCTCACACTTACTTTCAACTAGGTCATCAGCTTGAGCTGCTTCTTTACCGGTCACAACGAATACTCTTCCAGCAGTTTGTTGATTAGCACCATTATTGTGACCATTCCGGCCACCATTGCCATTACCTTGGTTGTTCCCATTTCTATGACCGTTGCCACCGTTTCCATTACCATTACGACCACCATTGCGGCCACCATTACCGGTTCCACGACCATGGCCTCTAAAAGCACCATAGCACCCCGGTTCCCATCATTACGAGCCACTATATCCACAGCATTTAAAGGACAATCAGGACGAATGTGTCCCGGTTGCTTGCATCGATAGCACACCACAACTTCTTCATTTTCACATTCACGGGCTAAATGGTGTGCACCACATCGAAAACAATGAAGACCTTGGCCACCACCTCGGGCACCATTTGTACCATGCCTTCACCACCTCATCCACCTCTAAAAGAAGAGGACCCACGTACAAATTATCTATTACTCTTAAAGTTGCCTTCTTCTTGAAATTAGGGGATTGACCCTTCAGTTTATGATCATGTCCTGAATAACTCTTGGAAGCCACATCATTCTCTTCAAAAATTCTATACTTGTTCATAAGAGTAGGAAAGCTCCTAATCTCTTGATGACAAATCGCCTTCTTGATCTCTTGGCGCAAACTGTTCTCGAACTTAACATATTTTGAAGCATCGGTACCTTTCTGTTGGAAAGGAGGGTAAAACACACATAGCTCTTCAAACTTTGAGGCATATTCCTCCACCGATATGCTTCCTTGTTTAAGCTCCATAAATTCAAGCTCTTTCTTATTCTTGTAGCTCTCAGGAAAGTACTTCCTAAGGAACTCCACCTTAAAGTTCTCCCAATCCAAAGGAGTGTGAGCCACAATCATACGCCCACGAGTGAGAATCCACCAAGATTTAGCTTCATCTCAGACCATAAACACCGCATACTCAACCTTTTGAGCTTTCGTACACCCCATACTTGCAAATATCCATTCTAAGTCACGGATCCAAACATAAGCGTCCTCCGGTTTATAGCCCCTATGAAATTCGGAAGGCTTCCGCTTGAGAAATCGGTCAAGACCATGATTTGGCTAACCAGCAAGTTGTTATTGCCGTTCTAGGATATTGGCAAACCGATTAAAAGCTTCAGCCATAACGGCTGCGTCAATATTATGCCTATTCACCATCAATCAATCTAGACACACAACATAATCATAATTAGAAACCTTGTGTTTTTTTCCTCAATATATACCAGTCATCATTGACTATCATTAATACAAATATCATCATAATATATTAATAATTTAAAGGTAAATATGGAAAAGGAAATGCCTGGCTGGGCTTAATATCAACCACAATATAAAGTAGTGAGCAATTCAAGCTCCAATAATGCTTAACTATAACTACAACATGTCAACATTAAGTGACAATCATTCTTTAACAACATTTAATTCCTATAATTCATCAATGAGCAATCAATGCTCTGATACCAGGTTGTAACACCCTGGCTCGAAACTAGGGGTAAATTTTTTAAGATTTTAAAATAATTATAAGGAGAAGGAATTCTATATATATATATATATAATACCAAGAAATTACCACGGATCATTGAATAACCTATCTCATATATGAAGATATGAGAAAGGTATCAGAATGCACCTTAGACAACCGGACTTGAGGCCGTTACAAGGGAAAAGCGGAAGATGTAATTAATTTTAAGAGTTATTAAAACATATACCAAAAAGAGGATGAAAGATGCCTCATCGGTTGTTAAGCAATAGAAATATAATTTCATAATAAAAATATCATTCATACATTATCAAGGTCATTAATGAAAATTAGCCATACACATAAGGTCTAATTTTCCTACATGACCTCCAAAATCAACCATTATCAAATTAATTTCAAAATAAGCATATACGCACTATGTGCTATACAAGAATGAGTATATATATGTCGGCCAAGGCTTACCCACATTCCTTCTGTATTTACCTTCAACAATCCTCGTCCTCCAAAAGTGTAGGATTTTACATCACACCTACATCAAGCTTAAAAATGGCAACGGGGAGGTGAGTAACATAATCCAAATGTACCAAAGTCATACATTATGATGATATTTATACATGTGTGCATTACATTAATTTTTCAAGAAAACATCACAAGCTTCACACACATGATACATGACTCCATCTCAGCACAATACATGTCCAAATAAGTATATTCACAAGGCAATATCATATATAATATATCCTTAACATTCTCAATGATTATCACACTTTTAATGTTAGTACTCGGCTTACTTTTTCTCTATTTAACAATCATCCATTGCCACCACGGGCTATCAACTAGGCATATCTCTGGCTATATGCAAATGCTCTTACAGCTAATTCATATGCACAATGGAGTCATTTTCAAGTGCGGATCTGACTGTGGGAAAACATCAACATATCAAATATGGGATAAGCATAGGTGTGTTACTGCAGTAGTAAAATGTGTACACATATATCTCAATTCATGCATGCTTACAACATCATACTTTTACTGGTACCAAACCGCTCTCGCCCATCTGCAACACTAGTCACCCCGTGACTGCAGATCATCATTATGGCCTTACTTGCCAGAGTGCTACGGGCCTCCCCTGAACACACATCAAGGGCGCCATGCCACATCGGACACTGAGGTCAACTGCTCATCACAGAGCCACTCTTCCACAGGGCCTGCCACATAGGGTACATCATCACCAAACTAAGGGCAGCTTCATGATTCCCAGAATCACTAGAGAGAAATAACAGTATACCCGTGCACTAGGCCGCCTTCCCACTGGACCTGCCTATTGGAACCCCTAATATTCCATATAAGCAGCGAATGATATGCCAATTAATGCATTCTTACACTGTGTATCCTAAATGCCACTCAATCAATCGTCCATTCACTACTACCACTTAGTGGATTTCAATATTCTCAATCTTTATCAATTCTTGTTGGAATTCACACACATCGGCAGTTAGTGGTAATCACATTTATTAATTCACACATACATAATTAAGATATTTCAAATCACTGATTTTAATTCAAAACATGGTCTCAAACCATCATAACATATTTCATCAACATATTTAACATAATATCGGATCAAGTCTCAATACCAATACCAAAGTACGGATATCACTACATACATTCTGTGTGCAATACTGACTTAGTAGGTAAAACATCGGACTGATAAGACCGTATAGACGATCTCCCTATACTGGCATGTCCACGTTAACACCTCACATATCAGAGGGAATCTGTTCTCTATATCAGAGATATAACGGATAATCATACCGGATACATGCAGCACCGGTCTAAAACCTTGGTCATCTATTGACTCTCGTGGCTGGTCCTACACCAGATTGTTGACTCTGGCTCAGACCAGTTTAATATCATATTCATCATTTCAAACACATACCACATAACAACAATCATTCTAAATACACTCAAATTATGAAATCATGACATCGTCCACACAAGCAATCATTAAGCTCAATCATATACATATATTTTCATATCATCAATGGATGAAATCATGCATTTAGAATAGTTACCCCCTCCTACCTCAAGAGAAGTAGTAATCACCGCGGTCAGATGGTTCCGCCTCGTCGATGAGGTTATTTCCTACATCACAATATATCACATAATTATTTTCTTTTCAACCACCTCGGCTTAGGCGTCTACATTTATTATTATGCACATTTAATGCCAAACCCATTAATGGGTTCCACATTGATGGTTCCTAACAACCATCATTAGTTATTAAGCTTTATTAATGGCCATTCATCATTAATAACATCATTTCACCTCACCAATAACAATTATCTAACATAATAAATTCTTCTCCACTCATATTTTACATTTCCCCAAAATCATAGGGTTAGGGTTTCTCTAATAACCTAACAACACTCATTAAATCACTTTCCCAACATCAAAACCTAAAATCCCATAGTTCATACTCTTGAGAAATAGCAAGAGCTTACCTCAAGAGAAGGAATGAGAGAGTTTTCCAAGAGAGGGAAACCACACAAAAATAAGGAGAAAGGAGGGTGAGACTTCAAGCTCTAAACTCTTCCAAGCTCCTTCAAGAACGGAAATATGAGAGGAGAAGAGAGCCACCACCCTTTTGCTTAGGGTTTTTGAAGAGAAGTAGAAGAGGAAATGAAGGAGAAGAGTAGAGGAGAAGAAGAAGCAAAGTGTTTGTTAAGAAGAATCCAAGAAGCTGACGGAAATAAGAAGGGGAAAATGGGCCATTTGGCTTTATTTTTAATCCCTCATTAAAGGTTCATCATTTTATGACAAAGAGGATCTCAGTTTGGGCTCAATACTCTATCCAAAAATTATTCTTAATACATATTCGGATTTTCAATAATATCCTTAACAGCCCTGACCAATATCATCCCAATCGGAGATACTTGGTCCGACACCTATATTTCAACCTGGCTCATTTTCAACTTATCTGGTTCCAATAAATTATAAACAGTTCCCAAAAATCTTAATTTATTTATACACAATATTTTAGAACATAAATAACCCAAATATAATTATTTAATATTTATCTCCTTAATTAATCTTTTATTTTAAAATTTAGGGTGTTACAGTTTGTAATTTGCAATTTACCTTTGTTGTTTTACCAATGCTGTTATATATTAGATATTTTGTTTTCTAAATTTACTTGCACTTTGAACAAACAAAAAATATATTCATTTATTTTTTATGATTTAAACTGACACTAATTATTAACACAAATCAAATTAATAGTTATGATTTACATATTAAATGTTTTTTAATTGCAAATTTGAGATAGTAAACTATTAAAAGTTTTACTTTTAACATATAAGCACACTATAAAAAAATCTCCTTTTTATAATAATAATACATTTTATTAATATACAAATTTATTATTATTAATAAAAAAACAATAATAAACATAATCAAGTACTAGTACTTTTAAAAAATAAGATATTAGAATTAGAAAGAATGGAAACACAAAATAAAAAATTATATGAAGTTAATGGATAGTAAATTTACAAGATGAGAAACCGAGAAAAAATGTACTTTTAATAAAAAACAATAACTGATAATATAAATTGTTAATAACAATATATTTAATATTATTAACCTCAATGCATTTATTGATATATTTAATATATATATTAATAATATTAAATTTTAGTTGCAATATATATTTACAATATATATATATTTATTATTAATTATTATTAATAAATATATTTTGTTGATCAAAGTATAAATAGAATATTTTCATGTGTAATTGTTAATATTATTTACAAAAAAAGTATACTACTTTACTACGATTTCTAACTAATACCCTTTTTGGTAATTTTACCCTTAAATTCCATTTTTTTAAACCAAGGTTACCAAAATATTTTCCAACCAAACACAATCACTACTTTTCAACTCACTTTTACAATAAATTATCCAAACATAAATCACTATTTCAAAACCCCAGTGTTCTCAACCACGTTTTCAAAATCCTAATTTTTCAAACCCCATTTCACAAACCTTACTCCAACTTTTAAACAAATGGACCCTTCATATGATCTATTATTCCAAGGATAAACAGATGTAAAAAAAATTTAAAACTGAAAAGACTTATTTTATTGATAAGCATAAAATGATACAATAAAATCATAACATCTCATAGTGCATTGTCGCGACCGGGATCGCGGCGGCACGACTGACCCTCAAAATAATTTTTAGTTTGGTTCGAAAAGAAAAACAGGGAGTCGCCACCAATATTTTTTAGGATAAAATACCAGGAAAACCTTTCGTTAAAGCACTGGTTATAAAAATAAAATTCCATGTTCGGGAGTCTAATTACAGGTGAGGAAGGTATTAGCACCTCACAACTGTCCGTTATAAAAATGGTTACCTCAATATGATAGCGTGCATTATAATTAACCCAATAATTATTTTAACTTATTCATGAAAAGAAAGTATACGAGATGACAAGATGTACAAAAATAAACAAAAATAAACACGGAATATTTACATGAGATTAACAGGACGTCTCGTCCAAGTTAAACTCGCTCCTCCTCTTTTTTTTTAAATAGAAAAATAAAAATTGCAATAATAATGAGAATAATAATAATCATTACAACCTTTATGCTAGTCCAAATAGAATGTATGAAGCACTCATTTTTTGTTATATATTTATTACAAACCTAGGAAGGGGTAAAAATGAAAAGAAAAGAAAATAATAGAAATTTATTTAAGTGGGAAAATGGAATACCGAGTAAAAAATGGAATACCGAGTGAAAAATGGAAAAACCGAGTGAAAAATGGAAAAAATCGAGTGAAAAATGGAAAAAACCGAGTGAAAAAGTGGAATACCGAGTGAAAAAGTGGGATACCGAGTGACAGAGTAAGAGAGTAAGAGTGCTGGTATTGGAGCTTCTGTTGAATTATGGGGCTGAATGGTGTGGTGAGGATTTAGGAGGAAGTTGGGATGGTGCTGTGTGAAAAAATAGGGATAATTTGTGGGTATTTGAGGGAGGACGGTGTGGAGTTGGGGGGGCTGTATGGTGTTGATTGGAGAGAGGACAGTTATGGAGTTGGAGGACTGCACGGTTTGGTGAGGATTTAGGAGGAGAGGCTGTTGGGTGGAAAAAGGGAGAGGGACAGTGGAGAGAAGAAGAGAGGGACGGTAATTTGAGGGGTCTGTCAGGTGGGAAAAGAGAGAGGGACGGTTGGAAGGAGAGGGAAGAAGGGCGGTGTGAAGTTTTTCTCTAATGAAGGCCTCCTTTTCCTTTTTTACTTTAGGATCTTCTCTACTTATAGAGGTCCTGGACGCCCACCAACAGTGGTAAGTGGGGCTTCTCCTTTTATTCTGAAGTCAGCCGCCCCACTTGATCAGCGTTGGATACAGCCTGGATGGAGTTGGTGGACACAACTTGCACCTAGACAGCTATAGGGGATGGCGGCTAGTCCTTTGTCACATTGTCAGCCACCCCCCACAAGTCAAAGATCCACTTGGATAGTGGAAATCCAAGTCAGCAAGGGCACTCGGTGGGAATATGGGTCAGATTTCACCTTCTCTCCATAATCTGAGTGGAAAAGATGCCTTTTGTGCACAAGACCCAGTGGAAAAGGTGCTATTTTTACAAAAACCGAGTGAAGAATGACTCGGAACCGACTAAAATGGTTGGAGTACGACTCGGAATTGGGTGAAAGATGACTCGAAATTGGCTAAAAGAATGGCTCAGAAATGGCTAAAAAGGATGACTCAGAAATGGTTTAAGTATGGCTCGGAATTGGGTGAAAGGATGGCTCGGAATTGGCTAAAAGAATGGCTCAGAAATGGCTAAAAAGGATGACTCGGGAATGGTTTAAGTATGGCTCGGAATTGGCTAAAAGAATGGCTCAAAAATGGCTAAAAAGGATGACTCGGAAATGGTTTAAGTATGGCTCGGAATTGGCTAAAAATGGCTCGGAAATTGAGTGAAAGGACTCACTTGATGATGACTGAAAGAGTAACTCACTTGGTGCTGACTGAAAGAGTGGCTCGGTGCTGACTGGAGAAAGTAACTCACTCAGTACCTCCTAAAATATTTCACTCGGCAACGTGAAGGGAATTTAATCATTCGGAAAAACTTGTTCGGATTTGCTTGGGAGTCATTCAGTAGACTCTTTCTTCGCTCAGAAATCTGACTGGCTTCTCACTCAGAATTTGGCACTCAGCTCCGACTGGCTTCTCACTCAGAATTGCCTTCTTCTCACTCGAAAACCGACCCTACTCACTCGGATGTGTTCATTCGGAGTCAGCTTTGTTTTTTAATCAGAAGGGTTTCAACCACTAATCAACTCGGAGTTGGCTTTGTTTTCAATCAGCACTTAGAACTTGGATATATTCACTCGGAACCGACCTTCTTCTCACTTAGATCTTGGAATTTGGACATTTTCACTCGGGTAATCCTTCTTCTCACTCAGAACTTGGAAACTTGGCAACTTTCACTCGGATCCGGCCTTCTTTCCACTCAGAAATTGGAATTTGACCATTTTCACTCAGAAATAGCCTTCTTCTCACTCAGAACTTGGAAACTTGGGCATTTTCACTTGAAAACTGCCTTCTTCTCACTCAGAACTTGGAATTTGGCAACTTTCACTCGGATCCGGCCTTCTTTCCACTCAGAAATTGGAATTTGACTATTTTCACTCGGAAATAGCTTTCTTCTCACTCGGAACTTGGAAACTTGGGCATTTTCACTCAGAAACTGCCTTTTTCTCACTCAGAACTTGGAAATTTGGCAACTTTCACTCGGATCCGGCCTTCTTTCCACTCAGAAATTAGAATTTGACCATTTTCACTCGGAAATAGCCTTCTTCTCACTCAGAACTTGGAAACTTGGGCATTTTCACTCGGAAATTGCCTTCTTCTCACTCAGAACTTGGAAATTTGGCAATTTTCACTTGGATAATCCCACTTCGCTCAGAATGTCCTTCCCTGTGTTTTTTCTTGAAGCTTTTTCTTCCTCTTTAGAAATTTCTTGAAGCCTATTGGAATAGCACCCTGCTACGTCTCACTCGGAGACTCTTTACTCGGAAATGATCATTCCGAGTCCTTTCACTCGGAAATGATCATTTCCGAGTCAGAGATTTTTTTTTGGGACTTTTTCTTTTTTCTTTTTTTTCTTTCTTTTGAATTCTTTTCACTTGTGGATATCAATCGGACTGAAATAGGTGTTCACAGATGCCCCTCTTTACTTCTTTTTCATGAGAAAAGCATGAAGTTTCTTCTTGCTTTTGAAATGGAAAGGGAGTAAAGACATGAAAACCATTGTTGAAATAACAAGGAATACTAGATGAGGGGAAAACCTAGGAATTGACACTTGAATCCCCCCCTTTTTTTTCTTTTTTTTTTTTAAAAAATTACCCTAGTATTTCGAGCAGCCTGGAATCCGAAGCTTTGGAGAAAAATGAATGAACTGGGGTATGCTTGGAAATTGTCTAGGCAGGGGATTTCTAAATTTATGACTGGAAAGTAAATGGCGTGGGTATCGTCTCTCAGTGAACAATAAAAGTAAAGGTGAGGGTGTTGCCTCTCGGTTGACAGGAAAAGAAAAAGATGAGGGTGTTGCCTCTCGGTTTACAGGAAAAGTAAAGGGTGCCATTTGATCAACAATTGGAAGATAAAGGGGTGTCATTTGATCGGCGACAGGAAGGTAAAAGGGTGCCATTTGATCGGCGACAGGAAGGTAAAAGGTGCCATTTGATCGGCAACAGGAAGGTAAAGGGGTGCCATTTGATCAGCGACAGGAAGGTAAAGGGTGAGGGTGTTGCCTCCCGGTTGACTAGAAAGTAAAAGGGTGCCATTTGATCGGCGACAGGAAGGTAAAAAGGTGTCATTTGATCGGTGACAGGAGGGTAAAGGGTGCCATTTGATCGGCGACAGGAAGGTAAAGGGGTGCCATTTGATCGGTGACAGGAAGGTAAAGGGTGAAGGTGTTGCCTCCCGGTTGACTGGAAAGTAAAGGGGTGCTATTTGATCGGCGATAGGAAGGTAAAGGGTGCCATTTGATCCGCGACAGGAAGGTAAAGAGTAAGGGTGTTGCCTCCCGGTTGACTGGAAAGTAAAGGGTGAGGGTATTGCCTCCCGGTTGACTGGAAAGTAAAGGGTGAGGGTGTTGCCTCCCGGTTGACTGAAAGGTAAAAATTGGGGGAGCTAACAGGAAGTCTCGTCCGAATTAACTCTCTGTACCTAAAAGCTCGGGGTGATGCCCCGGTTTGTCATGACTGAAGCCCTTGACTGAAAGAGAATAAATCTGGGGTGATGCCCCAGTTTGAGATGGTTTGAAAGAATCTTGGGGTATTGCCCTTTGTTTGAAGTAGGAGGCCTGGGGTGATACCTCAGCTTCTGGAAATACTGAAGAAGTTAGAGGTACTGCACCTTGACAGAGAAAAACCTAAGGTGATGCCCTAGTTTTGAAAGGTTAAAGGAATTTCTGGGGGGTTGTCCTTTTACTGGAAGAGTGATCTGGGGGTTAACAGGACGTCCCGTCCAAATTAAGCAGGATCTAGAGCTTTGGGGTGATGCCCCAATTTTGGAAAAGTGATCTGGGGAGATGCCCCTAGTTTGGAAGAGAGATCTGGGGAGATGCCCCAGTTTGAAAGAGAGATTTGGGGAGATGCCCCAGTTTGAGCTTTTTAGTGAGAGGAGCATGATGGGTGCTAGTTTGGTAATGGTGAACTCACTGGGGAAGGATAAGTCCTTTTAAGCCTAATCAAAGAAATATCTTGGTTGAGGGAGCTGAGTCCATTTTGCAGTTTTCCTCGGGAGAGATCTTCAGTCTATGTTCTACTGAAGTACGAACAATAGGTCTTGCTGAGAGAAAAATTTGGTGAATACCTGCTTTTGGATGATGGATTTGGTGTCCCTTTGACAAAAGAGTGAGTTAGTATAAAAAGACTTACAGGTAAATCTTCCCTGGCGACTGACTTTTTAAGATAACTCATGGATGAAATAAAAACATCCTCTGACTTTTGGCGAGCGTATTTAGCAGAGATAGTTATGCTTATACCAAGCGAATTCTGGCGCTAGGATGCATTTTGTTCCCCATAACTTTACGCTCTGTCATTTCTAATTTCAAAATTTCTTTTAGGAAAAAACTTGTTTATTCATAAAATTTAGTCATGAACACATGTAGGAAGAAGGGAGACTTTTATTTATAAACATCAGGTATATACAGTATAGATGAAAATAATATTAAGCATAGAGATGTGATAAGATATAGAGAATGGAAGGCAAGTGGAAAGGGGAAGGCTCATATATCCTCTAGTGATCTTCTGAGAGCAATGAGAAACTTGACCCTTTATCACGACTTTGTGTTCGTCCTCTGATTTTGCTTCTGAGGGCGTAATTTGACAATGACCCTAATACCCGTTTTGACCTCCTTTGTCTTTGGCTTGAAGGGTTTATGTTTCAGAGTCGAGTTTGTGGAACCGCCTTTTCAAGTTTTCAGCTCATCTTGCTGCTCTAACTTTTTCCTAGGCCGCCTTTTTAGGTTTTCAACCTAGCGAGCTTTTCTTCTTCTTTTTTTTTTATATTATGCAAAGTATTTCTTCACTGCATCGACATTGACAAGCATTGGCAGGTCGTCTCCATCCATATTGGTGAGTATGAGAGCTCCTCCAGAAAAAGCCTTCTTTATAACATATGGTCCTTCATAATTAGGTGTCCATTTCCCTCGGACGTCTTTTTGAATTGGCAAAATCTTCTTGAGGACTAAATCACCTTCTTGGAACTGTCGGGGGTGCACTCTTTTTTCGTATGCCCTTTTCATGCGTCTTTGATACAATCGTCCGTGGCAAAGGGCGGTTAACCTTTTCCCGTCAATCAGATTCAATTGGTCATATTTGGCCTGGACCCATTCAGCTTCTTCCAGTTTGGCTTCCATGATCACCCTAAGGGATGGAATTTCCACTTTAAATGGCAGTACAGCTTCCATTCCGTAGACCAAAGAAAAAGGTGTTGCCCCAGTTGAAGTTCGCACTGAGGTTCGGTATCCGTGCAGCGCGAAAGGGAGCATTTCATGCCTGTCTTTGTAGGTTACTACCATCTTTTGCATTATTTTCTTGATATTTTTATTAGCTGCCTCGACTGCTCCATTCATTTTTGGACGGTACGGAGAGGAGTTGTGGTGGGAGATTTTAAAGTTCTCGCAAAGCTCCTTCATCATTTTGTTGTTTAAATTTGTACCATTGTCCGTAATGATTTGGTTTGGTAGGCCATAGCGGCATATCAGTTCATGCTTGACGAATTTGACCACAACATTTTTCGTCACATTGGTGTATGAGGCTGGCTCCACCCACTTGGTGAAATAATCCATGGCAACTAGAATGAAACGATGACCGTTTAAGGCTTTTGGCTCAATGGGCCCAATTACATCCATACCCCACATTGAAAAAGGCCATGGTGCTGACAAGACATTTAGGGATGAAGGCAGTGCATGAATGTGATCAGCATAAATCTGACATTTGTGACATCTCCGTACGTAAGCAAAACAATCTGCTTCCATAGTCATCCAATAATACCCGGCTCTCAGGATTTTCCTTGACATAGCGTGCCTATTCGTATGAGTTCTGAAAGATCCTTCATGGATATCTTTCATGATCTGGTTTGCCTCAACGGTATCAACACACCAGAGGAGAACGGAATCGTAGTTCCTCTTGTATAGTACGTTACCACTCAATAGGTATCCCATAGCTAGCCTTCTCAAAGTTCGTTTGTCATTATCCGTGATGCCCTAAGGGTATTCTTGGCATTGGTGGTATCTTTTGATGTCATGATACCAAGGTTTGCCATCTGGCTCTTCTTCTATGACCTGGTAATGGGCAGGTTCTTATCGTTTCTTTACCTCAATGAGAGGCACTTCGTAATCACTGCTGATTTCGAACATAGCGGCTAGGGTGGCTAAAGCATCTGCCATTTGGTTGTCTTCCTGTGGAACATGATGGAAGGTAACTTCATCGAATCTTTTGATCATCTCCTTGATGTGAGCATGATAGGGAACTAGTTTACTGTCTCTAGTTTCCCACTCATCCTTTAGTTGATGGATAACCAAAGCAGAATCTCCATAAACTTCCAGGATTTTTATTCCCATGTTCAGAGCTGCTTGCATTCCTAGAGAACATGCTTCATATTCCGCAACATTGTTGGTGCAATCAAAACACAACCGAGCGCAAATAGGGATGAATTCCTTATCAGGCGAGATGAGGATAATCCCAATTCCATGTCCTAGTGCATTGGATACCCAATCGAATCTCATGATCCATCTGGTTTCCAGACCATCTTCTTCTTTGGAAAGGGCCAAGATATCCTCATCTGGGAAATCATGCCGCATTGGTTGGTAAGCCTCAATGGGTTGGTGTGCCAAGTAATCTGCTAGCGCACTCCCTTTAATTGCCTTTTGGGTGACATATGTTATGTCGTATTCTATCAGTAACACTTGCCAACGGGCAATCCTCCCAGTCAAAGCAGGTTTTTCAAAGATATACTTGATGGGATCCATCTTAGACACCAGCCAAGTAGTATGATTAAGCATGTATTGCTCTAAGTGTCGGGTAGCCCAGGCCAATGCACGACATGTTCTTTCAAGAGATGAATACCTCATCTCGCATTCAGTAAATCTCTTGCTCAAGTAGTAGATGGCACATTCCTTCCTCCCAGTCTCATCATGTTGACCTAACACGCATCCCATGGATTCGTTCAGCACGGTCAGGTACAGGATAAGCGGTCTCCCATGAATGGGCGGCACCAAGACTGGTGGCTCTAATAAGTACTGCTTTATTTTTTCAAATGCAATCTGGCAATCTTCATTCCACTGCCTAGGCTGGTTCTTGCGAAGCAATTTGAAAATTGGCTAACAAGTTGCTGTCATTTGGGAAATGAATCGGGCGATGTAATTCAATCTTCCCAAGAACCCTCGGACTTCTTTTTCAGTATGAGGAGGAGGCATTTCCAGAATTGCCTTGACTTTGTCAGGATCAACTTCTTTCCCTCTCTCATTCACAATGAATCCTAATAATTTGCCAGATCTTACGCCAAAAGTGCACTTGGCGGGATTCAATCTAAGCTTGAATTTCCTTAACCTTTCAAAAAGTTTTCTCAGGTCAGTAATGTGCTCTTCCTCAGATCTGGATTTGGCAATTATGTCATCCACATAGACTTCTATTTCCTTGTGCATCATGTCATGGAAGAGAATCACTATTGCCCTTTGATAAGTGGCTCCTGTATTCTTCAATCCGAAGGACAATACTTTATAACAAAAGGTGCCCCACAGAGTGATGAACGTGGTCTTTTCCATATCTTCTGGTGCCATCTTGATCTGGTTATATCCTAAAAATCCATTCATAAATGAGAAGATGGAATGCTGGGCTATGTTATCAACCAGTACGTCAATCTGAGGTAAAGGAAAATAATCCTTAAGACTCGCCTGATTCAAGTCTCGGTAGTCCACACACATCCTTACTTTCCCATCTTTCTTTGGAACAGGAACTATGTTGGCTACCCATTACGGATACTTAGCTACGGCTAAGAAACCAGCATCGAATTATTTCTTGACTTCTTCTTTGATCTTAAGAAGCATGTCTGGTTTCATTCGTCACAGCTTTTGCTTGATCGGCGGACATTCCGGCTTTAAAGGCAATCTGTGTTCCACAATGTTATTATCCAGACCCGGCATATCTTGATATGACCATGCAAAAATATCTCGAAATTCCCTGAGCAGTTTAATCAATTCACTCTGCCGCTGTTCGCTCAATAGGGTGCCAATCTTGACTTCTTTATTTTCCCCTTTGATGCTAAAATCCCGAGTCAGTAATTTGATATAAAAATCTTAGTAAAACAAAATGTGACTCTCGGATTTACACTTTGGCAAGCGCACTAGTCGTTAAAATTGTAGTGTATTTGATCGTCCCACAGGGATTGTGGTAAGTACCTCAATCTAGGACTAGTACAAGCTGAACCAACACGAAATACAGGTAGTTCATTCAGTTTTTATGATTTTACTATTTTCTAGTTGTTTTTGGTATTTTCAGAAACAGAGTTAAGATGAATATGAAAAGTGATTAAAAGAAAGCAGGTCAGGATTACTTCGGCTCACAATTTCCTCAAGAAACATACAAATAAGTATAATCGAACTTCACAATCTAGAGGACAATCCGCTTGTGGTTATTCCCTAATTCCTTAGGTGAAAAACACTAATCCTTAAGCAATGAACCTTAATTCCTTAAGTGCTCGATTAACCTAAGCATCTAATGTGAAATTGGAGGTTGAACTCTAACTATTCACCTAAATTGATTAGGCCTGAACTAGTTAGAAAGATGGAAGTTACCTAAGCTTCAGCCATGATTCCTCACTGGTGAAGTTCTTCATCGGTTCTGGATTTGTCAATCCAGCAATTCTGCTCCACTCCTCAGCTTGTTCGCCTCAGGATCTTAGAAGCCGATCTACTTGCTCACAACTTCAAGACTCCATTGCTAACCTTCGCAATCCCAACCTTAGGGATTTAGAACTCCATTGACTTCGGTTCCATCGAAGGATTGTGGAACATCATGGAGGAGAAGATTAGAGAGAGAAAAATATGTAGTGAGATGTTTGAAGTGTGTAATGAATGTTCTCCATTCTGTTATTTCGTATCTGTGTATGCGTTCTCCCCTCTTTTACATAATATGTACAACCTATATATATGTTTTTACCTAACTTAACTAACTTAGCAAAAATAACTTAGAAAACTTAAGTTAACGACTAAACTACTAGTTACACGGTTTACAGAGTAACTAAATTACAGCTCAGCGCTTAACAGGATCTAGCTCAGCCTTAGCTAATTTATAACGCAGCACCAGCTAATTGACAGTTCACTACTTAAGTTATTAAGGTTGCAGCAGTGGAGAAGAAGGCAATGGAAGTGGAAACAGTACTGCACTAGGTGTGTGTTGTTGGAAGGAAGAAACAGGGTTTAAGTTACTGCTTTTTCGCTTCAGCTGCTAGGTTTTCGCTTAAGCTGATTAACTTTCGCTTGGGCGAGCTCGGGAATTGTACTGCAGTGTTGCTTTGTCGCTAATGCGTTATGGCGAAGCTTTGGCGAAGTGAAAATATGTAATGCAGAATGGCTTTCTCGCTCAAGCGTGATAGAGTAGCTTAAGCGAAAGGTGATGTTTTGAGGTCATGCTTGAGCGTAGGCTTGCTTTGCTTGAGCGAACTTTGACCCTCGCCCGAGCGAATTAAACGATCGCTTAAGCGAATTATCTTTTCAATCAGCATTTCTGAAGTGGACGCTCAGGTTCTTCCTTTTATTTTCAATCGGTTCCTTGTTCTCTTTTGGAGTCGATATCTTGGAAATCTTTGCAGTCAGCTTTTCGTTAATTCTTTTCGGTCAACCCTTTGAAGTCTCGCCCAGTCGGTCTTGTGAACTTCCTTCAGTCGGATTTACGAATTCTCACTCGGCTCTGTAATTTCTTGCTCGGCTTTTTTGTAATTTTTACTCGGGTTTGTCTTCTTTTCTCGAGTACGCCCTGTTCCTGCACAATTAAACAGCTAATTGCCTAGCATTTATACGCTGGCTGCTTAGTGAATTTATAAACACTTCCAAATTCCTTAACTAATTAATATTTTCAATCGTTTTCTTACATAAATAAAGTACTTTTGAAATTCATAACTAAAATACGAATTGTTATCAAACTATTAAATAATACTAACAAACTAACCAATGATTACTGAATAATGTTAAATAAAAAGGTGAAATAATTAAGTCTTTTCAAGACTTATCACATCCCCAAACTTAAAACTTGCTTGTCCTCAAGCAAATATTCAGACTTATTAACTAATAGCATTTGATCAACACACTCATCCTTTCCTTAACTTAGTTCATGCTATAATTATTGAATACCGATCATGCTTTCTTCTCGTAATTTCTGAAAATACAATAACTTACACCTCTTTTGGAAGACAAGCTGCTGATACTTTCCTCACTGGTCGGTGTTTAACTCTTCTCTCGGTGTATGGGGTAAATAGAATGCACTCATCACCTGCATACTTGTTAGATAAACATAGGCTTGCAACAGTTCTAAACATCATGAAATATGCCAACCCAATCCGATCAGTAAGGGCTTTTTTAAGCTTGTAATGGGGCTGGGCTACAGGCTCAATTATTGTTTTTCTGAGTCATAGATAGGTTACAAGATGTATCCACTGATGCCTTGCCTCAATTCTAACTTACTTGCCTCTACTAACAACTCTCTTAACTTTTCCGACTGAATGCTACTTAATAACTTATGCTATTTTGCACCTTCTTTTTCTTTTAGTCCTTCAGACTTTTCCTTTCCTTTTCTTTCTTTTCTTTCCATCTTTTCCCGATCGATTTTTTTTTGTGGTGCTTTGCACCTTCTTTTTCTTTTCTGACTTTATTCATTTTTTTCTCTCGGCTTTGCCTTTCTTCTTTTTATTTTTCTACATATTTATCCATAATTAAGGTCGGAGTGTGTCCTTAATTACTGTTTGGCACACTCTTCATCCCCAAACTTAGAAATTGCTAGTCCCTAGCAATAAGCAAAAACCAAGTAATTCACCAGTGTAACATCCAGGGTATTCTAGTCGGGTTTTTCTTGGATAATTAGGCTTGTAACGTTAGGTATTTAAAACGAATAAAAGGGTCTCAGGCTCAAACATAATTATTGGGTCAAAGGATAATTTAATAGATTAGGAAGGCTATTTTTGGCCCTGGCTAAATAAACAAAGAAGGCCTCCATCATTTCCGATTGGTTAACATACAATAATTAGCAAGCACTGAAGCAAATTCTGTCTCACTAACTAGCATGCAAGCTCACTCGGAAAAGGATAAAACAGGCTCAAAAGCTACGAATATAATAGTTACTCAGCCAGTCATGTCCCCAAACTTAATGTAAGATCATACATTCAGATTGCTAACTAGCATGCCGAGTAAACAATTTAATTAAAGATGAAAAATCGTTAGGGGCAGATATGATGAGTTAAACAAAACCGATCAATTAATTTATCTGACTAAGCTTAACGAATCAGCAACTTTTAAATTATTAAGATGGAGTGAAAGAAACAATAAACATAATTTTGTAACTTATAATTCAGAATATTAATTATGGAATAAGTCGAAAAGATACTTCCCTTTTTACCTGAGTGGCTGTGGATGGGAAACGCGTAGTCGGATTGGGACTCATGGATTTTACCAATACATATGAAAAACTGAATAAAACAAACAAATTAACCAGAAAATAAAATTTTCATTACATAATTAAAATAGAAGCAAGTTCACTGTTCAGAAAGCAGTTACAGTAATATCAAATTAATTACATAGGAAACATCATAAAAACATGGAACAACTGCTTAAACATCCTGATCTTCATCGTCTTTGTCCTGCTGGGAGGGAATCGTGAATCCAATGGAAGCTAACCACGCATCTCTATCCGGTGGGGCTCCCATTTCTGCTGAATGTTCAACCCTCAGTTTCGTGGCAATCTTCCTGAGCATCTGATCGTGGTTCAAGACCCGATCATAAATTCCAAGTTGCATCTTCTTCATGACCTGTAATTCCTATAACACCATAAGAATGTCAGAAGAAGAAGAATCAGCTCCTCCAGATTGCCTGGGACGTTCTGGTTCTGTGGCTTTAAACTTCATAGCACAGTTTTCAACAGCCTTAACACTTTCAACCTCTGGTGATTCATTTTCCTCACTCGCAGGGGATATATTCCTTTGAACCCGAGGTGATACATCCCTTTGACCCTGACTTTGACTGGGTACATGTACAGACGAATCAGATATAGTGATGGTTGCCACTTCTCTTTCGTTATCTATTTGTTTTCTTTACACACTTCCTTCTGCAAAATTTGGTCTAGGTTTTTGCAGAAGTCTTTATGATCTTCTTTTCATTATTAATGTTAAAAGAATGATGATAACCAACCTAAATAAACAAAAATAAGAACAGAAATCCAACAGAAAGACAGCAAACCAAAACTGTGAGATGCATGGCTTATGAACAGTGGAAAACAATGACAATGAAACAAGAAGATAATAAACACGAACTTACAAGTGCACGAACTAAGTGAAAGAAGTAGAAAGATGATACCTTTCTTAGAAACCAGAAAATGTCTTTTCATCTTCAGCCCAAGTTCAGCATAGGTACTTAGGGTTTGGAAGCTGAAAGGTTTTTTATATTGTTGAATTCATTTTCCAAGAAACGCATAAATGTGTTCCAGCTTTAATTATTACTTTATTATTATAATATATATATTATTATTATTATTATTATTATTATTATTATTTTTATTTTTATTTATTATTTTATTTTATTTTATTTTATTAATATTAATATACTCATATGATATACTGGATAGGTAGAAGATCGAGTAAGAGTAGGATGATACCAATGTGATGCCAAGTGGACACAAGAGAATGGAAGATGAATAAATGAACAAACGATAAGACAGAATGGGCGAATGAAAACTATAAGTAAATGAATGAGTGAAAGAACGAATGAGTGAAATAGATGAATGAAATAGAGCGTATGAGAGACGAGTAAACTACTGTAGTGAAATACGAGTGAATAGAAAAACGGATAGTAGAAGAAACGAATGGAAGTATAAATGAATGAAGGAATACCAAGTAAATTAATAAGATACAAAGAATGGAAGATTGTAAAGGAAGAGATTGCGTAAATGAGTAAGAAGAGTGAAACGATAATGACCAAGTGAGTATGGAGAAAGATACCGAGTGATAGAGATCTGAGAAATGAAGAACAAGTTGGAAGAGTAAACAAAACAACGAGTGCCGAGAAGGAATGAGTAAATGGAAGAACCGATAAATAACAGATGAACGGAAAATTGAGAGTAAAGTTGAAGGAATGAAACAACAAGTGGAATGGCGCCCGAGTGTATTGAGGAACAAGTGGATTGAGGGTGAGTGAGAAAAACGAGTAGATGAAAGAATGAATGGGAAAATGACTGAGAATATTCCGAGTGGAGATGAGTAAAGGGTAAACTGACTGGATGAAGGAGATGAATAACTGCACAAGCCAGTGGAAAAATGAATAACAAACTACCGAATGAATAACATCAAGAAAGGAATCGGTTGAAGAAATGAGAGAATTTGAATGAGACTGAAAGGATGAAAAACCGAGTGATGCAAACACCGGGTGAATAAAAAAAACTAAATCACAGGAAACTGGGTACTGGAAATACGAATGTGACAATCACGAATGAAAAATGAGTAAATGAAGAAGGAAAATACAACATGAGACAAACGAGGAAGAAAATAAGTGGAATAAAACAACGAGTGGTTGACAAATGGTAAAACGGGTGAATGCAAAACGAGTGAATGATATACTGAATGGAAAGAATACTGAGTGAATGAAGAATGAGTAAATGAAAGACGAGTGAAAGATTGACTGGTTGAATGAAGGCTGAGTAAAATAGATGAAAATAAGTTATACCAAGTGGATGAAGAACCGAATGAAACGAATATGAGGTGAAAAACAAAAGTCAGAATAAAATGAAGTGACAGAGTAAAAAAGATGAGTGAAAAGTGAACGACTGCGGAAGGATCCAAGTGAACGGAGTACCGAGTGAAAGAAACTGAATACTCTAATGAGTCATTGAGTGAATGAAAAAGAAATTGCGAAAAGAGACACATGAAAGAAATACCGAGTGATAAAGGTCGGCCAAGAGAAAGAGAGAAAGCCGAGTGGATGAATGAAAAACCGAAAGACTGCGTGAATAGGAGACTAATGGATACAATACTGATTATGATGAGTGAGGAATCCGAGTGATAAAAAGCCGACTGAAATAAGTCGCCTTTCACCATCTGACCCGTTCATTATATCAACGATCAGAAATCCTTCAAAGTCTTCCTTTTATTCGCATCAGAAATTGGAATTTTATTGAAAAATGACGAGTGAAGTTCAGTCGGGAAGAAAGGTTAAAAATAAGTAACAGTTATCCGAGTGTACTATTTTCACTCAAACTCAGTAAGTTTTCACTTAAGTGTGAAACAACACCTAGCAGTGTTTCGCCTAAGCTACAAGTGCTTCGCCTGAGCGAAAATCGAAGAATCTAGCTCGGATTTCCTTCTTCAACTTCACAAACTTTATTTACTAAAATTTTTAGTTTTTCTTTTTTATTCATTCCAACTCAAAGTTCAAAACAAAACAATCGGAAGATAGGGCTGCCTCCCTAGAGTGCTTCTTTAAGGTCACTAGCTTGACCTTATTGCATCTAAGAAGATGCCTGCAGTAACAGGGATGTTTTCTGCCTATCAAACTCTCCTCCAAGGTAGAGTTTGAGTTGTTGGCCATTTGCCTTAAAAATCCGATCAGTAGTCGGGTCTTTTAGTTCGACTGCACCATGAGGAAAAACCTCATTTACAGTAAAAGGCCCTGACCACTTGGATCTGAGTTTTCCAAGGAAGAGTCTCAGTCGGGAATTGAATAATAAAACCCGATCACCCTTCTGAAACTCTTTCTTATTAATTCGCTTATCGTGCCATTTCTTGGTTTTCTCCTTATAGATGGAGGCACTTTGATAAGCGTTGAGTCGGAACTCCTCTAATTCATGGAGTTTCAAAACTCTTTCCTCCTGAGATTGGTCACAGTCCATGTTTAATAGCTTTGTGGCCCACCACGCCTTGTGTTCCAACTCCGCACGGAGATGACAAGTCTTACCGTATACTAATTGATATGGGGACATGCCAATCGGAGTTTTGAAAGCTGTTCGGTAAGCCCACAATGCATCATCTAACTTTACCGACCAATCTTTTCTAGATTTTCCGACCACTTTCTCTAAGATTCTTTTGATTTCTCTATTTGACAGCTCGACTTGTCCACAAGTTTGTGGATGGTAAGGAGTCAATATCTTATGTAACACCTCATAGTGACGAAGGGCTTTCTCCATTATCTTATTGCAAAAATGTGAACCCCCATCACTAATAATTACTCTCAGAACTCCAAACCTAGAGAAAATATTCTTCTTAATGAACCTAAGCACCACCTGTGCATCATTGGTTTTGGTCGGAATTGCCTCCACCATTTGGAGACATAGTTTACAGCAACAAGAATATATTCGTTGGAGAACAACTTAGGAAAGGGTCCCATGAAGTAGATACCCCAAACGTCAAATAATTCCACAATTAGAATGTTTGTCAAAGGCATGCCAGCTTTAGCAGAGAGACCTCCGCTCCTTTGACATTTATCACACCTTTTAACATATTCTTTAGCATCTTGAAAGATAGTTGGCCAATAAAAGCCACTTGATAAGTCTTTAAAAGACTTAATTATTCCATTGTTTATTTAACATAAGTTACTAAGTATTGTCTAGTTTTGATATTATTATTTAATAATTTGTTAATAATTCATGTTTTAGTTATTCATTTCAAAAGTATGTTATTTATGCAAGAAACCGATTGAAAATATTAATTAGTTAAGAAATTTTGAAGTATTTATAAATTCACTAAGCAGCCCGCATATGATTGCTAGGCAAGTAGCTTTTTATTGGTATAGGAACAGGGCGCACTCGATATAAGAAGAAAATTCCGAGTGAAATCCTACAAATCCGAGCAGGAATTGATAATTCCGAGTGAGTCTTCACAAATCCGACTGAAAGGAGCTCAAATACTGACCAAGCGAGACTTCAGGAAAGCTAACTTAAGAAGACTCCCAAGACACCGACCCCAAAAGAGTCCAAAAACTGACTCAACAAAGAGTCAGAATATTGTACGAAGAATCCGAGCGCCAACTGCAGAATACCGATTGAGTAATTAATCCGCTCAAGCGTATGTTGAATCGCTCAAGCGAGGGCCCAAGATTCATTCAAGCAAACAAGTTAGCTCAAGCGTAACTACAGAATATCAATTCACCCAAGCTTCTCAATCACGCTTAAGCGATAAAGGAACACTGCAGTGCAATTCCCAAATTCGCCCAAGCGAGAGTTTAGTCCGCTCAAGCGATAACCCAGTAGCTGAAGCATAAAGGTAGTAATTTAAACACTGTTCCTTCCCTCCAACAACACACTCGATGCAGTGCATTTTCCATCTTCCATTGCCTTCGCTTCTACTTGTACCTTAATAATTTAAGTAGTGAGCTGTTATTAGTTGGCACTGAGTTGTACATTAGCTAATGATAAGTTGTAATCTGTTAAGAGCTGAGCTGTGATTAGTTAGTTAAGTTTAGTCGTTAACTTAAGGTTTCGGAGTTATCAGTTTTAGTTAGTTAGTTTTTGGATAGAAGCCTATATATACTCATGAACATACTCTGTAAAAAGGACGAAAAAACAGAGACAGAATACATAGAACAAATAATACACTTCATTTTTCCAATTCCAATCTCTCACTATATTTTCATCTCTCTAAACTCTCCCATCCATGTCTCTCTGTATTCCTTCGATGAATCCAACGTCGATGGAGTTCTAAATCCCTAAGGTTGGGATTGCGAAGGTTAGCAATAGAGTCTTGAAGCTGTGAGCAAGTAGATCGACTTCTAGATCCTGAGGCGAACAAGCTGAGGAGTAGAGCAGAACTGCTGGATTGACAAATCCAGAATCGATGAAGAACTTCACCAGTGAGGAATCATGGCTGAAGCTTAGGTAACTTCCAGCTTTCTAACTAGTTCAGGCCTAATCAATTTAGGTGAATAGTTAGAGTTCAACCTCCAATTTCGCATTAGATTCTTAGGTTAATCGAGCACTTAAGGAATTAAGGTTCATTGCTTAAGAATTAGTGTTTTTCACCTAAGGAATTAGGGAGTAACCACAAGCGGATTGTCCTTTAGATTGTGAAGTTCGATTATACTTAATTGCATGTTTCTTGAGGAAATTGTGAGTCGAAGCAGTCCTGACCTGTTTTCTTTAAATCACTTCCCACATTTCACTTTAACTCTGTTTCTGAAAATATAAAAAAAAATAACTATAAAACACTAAAACCATAAAAACCGAATGAACTTCATGTATTTTCTGTTGGTTCAGCTTGTACTAGTCCTAGATTGAGGTACTTACCACAATCCCTGTGGGACGATCAAATACACTACAATTTTAACGACTGGTGCGCTTGCCAAAGTGTAAATCCGAGAGTCACATTTTGTTTTACTAAGATTTTTTTTTTTTACCACCAAGTTAATGACTCGGGATTTTAGCATCACCACTCTGTAAGATTTTTGCTGCTGTGCGGGAGGCACCATGATGACCTCCATAATAGGAGTCGTGGCAATGCCACAAGAGCCTTTCTTGCTCGGATTCAGGCACACACCACCTGATTAATCTATCTACTCCTATTTTAAACAGAAATGGATCATCCCAAAGGAAGTTTTTACTATCATGAAAGAATTTTTTTCTCATTTGGGATGTCCAACCCTCGGGTACCACCGAGGCACTTTTAAAGTTGGCCATATCAGCATACCATGGCCCGGTTATAATTGCCATCAACTTCTCGTCTGGAAATTCTTCTTTTATTAAGACAGAATCCGACTCAGCTTCCAGACGAGACAGTTGGTCTACAACTGAGTTCTCTACTCCCTTTTTATCTCGTATTTCAAAATCAAATTCTTGGAGCAACAGAACCCACCTGATCAGTCTCGGTTTAGACTTTTTCTTAGCTAGTAAATACTTGATTGCCGAGTGGTCTATATATACAATAACCTTGGCCTTAATCCAGTAAGCACGAAATTTATCAAATGCATACACCATAGCAAGCATTTCTTTTTCAGTAGTGGTGTAATGTATTTGATTTTCATTCAACACCTTACTAGCATAATAAATTACATGAGATAATTTTCCTACTTTCTGACCCAGTACAGCTCCGACTGCGAAGTCACTTGCATCACTGCTGGTGTATTTTAAGAGAATCAAGTTTGTATAATACACTCAAAGGAACGTGCCAAGTTTCAAACACGGTAGTTGTAGTTATAAAAGATATCGTTCCCACTAAGGATCATCAGCAATTGAAACTTAAAATATTACGGTGGATTAAAACGATTGTTTTCATGGTTTTTGAGTTCAAAATATAAACTGCAATATATGAACGAGTATGCAATGAAATAAAAGGAGTTTGTCAAATTGTAAAAACTAGGATTAGGATTCACCGATCTTACCTTCCGATGCACAACGTATATTCATGAAAACGGGGTTTGAACTATAATACTTTACGTCACAATCAATGTCATTCGTATCAATTCCTTGACTACGAAATTCATAAGAACAGATTTGATAACGTCAATCCCTTGATCGTTTCAAATCCATTCCAGCATTACGATCGATTGTTTAGACGTTCAATGCGTTAAATACCATCCCTGGTTATTTACTCACAATGAGCATTTCATTTAGATCTGTTTTCGAAAGTTATTTTCCAACAACAAACGTAAACTTAAATCAAGAAACTAGTGATCAAGTAGATTCAGGCAGTGAACATAAAACAAAATACCAAGAATCATAGAACAAATTTATCCGATTCATGAATATATCATTTATGATCTTCAAGTAAGAAAGGCTACATCCAATCCCAAGGAGAGATTTAACCACTCATGGTGGTTATTACAACTTAGAAAAGATGAAGAAAAGAAAGAGTACAGAGAGTTTTTCTAACTATCCAGCATAGCCAGCCCCCGCCGCCCCTGTATTCCATGCAGTAAACTTATATAAAAGAATACTCGCTCAAGCGAGTTTATATTTCGCTCAGGCGAGGAGCATTCTTCAGCATGAAGGAAATCCACGTCCTGCTTCATTATGGGCTTGATTCGCTCAAGCGATTTAGATTCGCTTAAGCGAATCTTCATATCTGATACTTTATTCCTTTTCGCTTGAGCTGTTTCTTCATCCACTTCAGCGAACCCTTTAAATTTAGGTTCTGGACAAATTTCGCTTGAGCGAAATAATGTCGCTCAAGCGACCTTTACATTGCTGCATTCTGGAAGAAGTTCGCTGGCTTTTCTATTCAAACGCTTGAGCGAGGCTAATGTTATTCCATTTTGTACCAATCTCGCTCAAGCGGCCTCTGTGTTCGCTCGGGCGAATACTTTATTATTCAATACTGGCCTGATTTCGCCTGGGCGCATCACTCCTCGCTCAAGCGAGTCTTGACCTGATACTGTTATTTCTTGTTTTTCCATGCTCGCCCAAGCGAGCTCTTAAATTTATCCTCAGTGACCATGATTCGCTCAAGCGAGATAGCCTTCGCTTGAGCGAATATCACTTGTTTGCTCAACACTTGGTGAATTTTCTTCATTTCTTTTCTTTTCTTCTTTTCTTCTTTCTTCTTCCTGGAATTGCAACAAAATTAGCCAATCAACCTGTACAATGTTCATATCACAATTTATATTCTATTTAGCTTACAAAATTAACAAACATTGCACATTATATCTAATTTATGCTTCATTAACCATGCAAAATATAGGTAAATTGGACATCTATCAACTCTCCCCAACCTAGAACTTTTCTTGTCCTCAAGCAAATGGTCAAGAGAAAGTTTAAGTGAAACAAAGATCTTAATTAATCACAGCTGCAAATAAAATGAAGGACAACTTTTCACTATTCACAAATGATAAATCCTCAATCATGCTTCACTTCATCTAACCAAATTCTAAGTTTGAAAATATAATACACAATTGCAAGTAACCACTCTGCTGTAAAAACAAGAAATCCTCTCTGTTTATACCTTCCAGGTGAGTGTTTGCTCTCTTTATCATTGGTCAAGTGTTATTCAATCATTGCATTTCATTTCACTGCATAAGATAACCACTCAAACAAACATAGATCAAGAGGTCTTTAATAGGTTGTAATTTGGCCAGGCTTACAAGAAATTCATTGGTTTTTCTTTGGATGCAAAGACATACTAAGGACACTTAGATTTCTTGGCCTTGGCTTTTTGTTATGTCATTTTTGCTTCATTTAAGCCATTCAACTTTGTCTTTATATTCCTCCTTCATTTTGTTTATTCTTTGACATTGGTAGGAGGATCTTACGTTATTTTCCAAAAATTTTCTCTTTTCTTTTGACAGTCACAGCCAAACTCTTCACATACCCTTCTTGAAAGATTGTTCTTGTCCTTAGCATGCATTAAGGTTGGATTATTTTGTTATACAAGCATGATCTAAGGTTAAGAAAAAAAACTTTTTTGGCTCAATTGGGGTTAAACACAAAATTTGGATTGATTACCATTGAAGGTTGGCTTTTTGGCTCTTGTTTAAACCTATTCTACACAAAGTTTGCCTCTATCCTGTCCATGCTTGACTAAGCAATAATCCTTGCCAGAAATTCATGCAATGAAAGATTACATAAAGATCAATGAACTCTCTATGTTTAAGGTTGCACTATCTCACTGGGTTAATTGTCTTGATTTCTTTATTCTCACAGAAAAGGGTTCAAGCATTGTGAACTAATTCCTAACTCAAGAATTAGAAAGATTCATTCAACATTCATAAGAATTATCAGAGTTTCCATAACTAGTCATCCTTCCTTTTATGCAAACCTAAGATTAATTCACATCTTTCTTCACTTTTCCATATCATTGAAACAAAATTTCCGCGCCTAAACATTATAACTAACGTATGCAACAAAATTCATTTAGGCGTAACATAAAAATCTAACTGTAAATCATGTGAAATTAACATAAAAGGAAAGTACTGAACAATAAGTACTGAATTTAAAGTAACATAATAAAAAGGAACATAATTTAAAGTAGCATAAACTTAAATAAACTTGACAAAATAAAAAGGCGATTTTGTTCCAGTGTGTAATAGAAGATAACTCACTTGAGCGTGACTTAATGCGCCTGAGGGAGAATTGCAGAAAATGGGAATTTTTTCAAATTAATGAATGTTCTGCAAAATGCGCTTGAGCGGTTTTTAATTCGCTTAAGCGAATTATGTCCAGTATCAAAATTAGAGTTGTTGGCTTAAGCGACTTTGAGCGAATGTGGGAATTTGGTTTATTCGCTTAAGCGAAGTAGGGTTCGCTTGGGCGAATTGCTCCATACTTTAAAAAGTTTTTACTCTTCCTCTTACATTTTCTTGACACTCTCATCTCATCATTCCCTTCTTCAGTTTCTTTTCTCTTCTCACTTACTTATAAAGCACATCATACACAAAACATTCACATAACTACATAACTACAAGTCATACAAAACAAAGCAACAATAAATTAAACACACTGGGTTGCCTCCCAGTTAGCACTTGTTTAATGTCGTTAGCTCGACGCCTGATTGATTGTTCAGTCTAGATCATGTAAGTGATGGATAAGAGTGTTAAGCTTTTCCACCTCCTTTCCCAGATATATCTTTGATCTTCCTTCATTCAGATTTGAAATCCCTTCAAGAATGTTTAAACTTTGATCCTTTTTGGATTTCTGGTGGGTGACTTTGTCTTCCTTATTTGTTTTGAAACAAACATCAATATTGATTTCTTCTTCTTGCACTTGGATTTTTACTTTTCTGTCACCCACATCTATGATGACTCTAGCTGCTTTCAGAAATGGTCTCCCCAATATTATAGGTACTTTTGAATCTTCCTCTATGTCTATGATAGCAAAATTCACCTGAAATTCGAATTTATCAATTTTTACCACAACATTTTCAGTAATACCATAGGGAATTCTTGTTGATTGATCTGCCAATTGTAAAAACATTTTTGTTGGCCTTATTTCAGAATCCCCTATCTTTTTAAATATAGATAATGGCATCAAATTAACACTGGCACCAAGATCTAATAAAGCTTTTCTTTCTAAAATATTTCCAATGGTTATGGGGATAGAAAAACTCCCTGGATCTGTGGTGTCATGATCTACTGCTTTTTGGATGATATCACTATACCCTTCCTCCATCTCAGTTGTCTCCTCATTTAGTGCTGTCACAGCTTTGCAATGCTCTTTTGGATTTAGCTCGGTGTTTGCCCCATACTGAGGTCGTTGATTTTCAGCAATCTGTCGAGCCAATTGTCCAACTTGAGTCTCTAAATTTTTTATAGATGCCTCAGTATTCTTCTGGTGTGTTAGAGAAGCCTGCATAAATTTCTCCAATGTGTCCTCCAATCTAGATGTTTTCTCCATCAGAGACGGTCCTTGTTGGTTGGCCTGGGGTCTATTGAATGTGCTAGCCTCTTGCCTCCAACCTTGGCCTTGATTTGCATTGTTCCTCCATCCCTGAAATGGTTGATTAGTAAAATTGGAATTAAAATTATTTTGTCTACCTTGATTGTTCATGTAATGGACAGCTTCTTCCTGCGACCCACAATGTCCATTTGGATGGTCACCTCCACAAAAATCACATCTTACATTCATTTGTTGCTGAGGTTGTGCAGATTGAACTGAGTGCAATTGTTGAGGAAGTTTGGCCATCTGTTGAGTTAAGGCTTCAATCTGTTGGGTCAGAATTTTGTTTTGAGCTAAAATAGCATCAGAAGTATTCAAGTCAAGGATGCCTTTCTTTTGTACTTGCTGCCTATCATGCTGTGCTTGATAGTCTGTGGATGACAAAGCTTCTATGATTCTAGTTGCTTGGTCAGCATCTACTGTCATCATTGTTCTACCAGCAGCAGCATCTAAAATCATCTTTGTGTCAGGCCTTAGCCCATTGTAAAAAATGTTCAGCTGTGCTATATCTTCAAATCCATGATTTGGACATTTACGCAATAAGGACTTGAATCTGTCCCATGCTTCACAAAAAAGTTCTTCCATTCCTTGACGGAAAGTTGATGGTGGAAAGAAACGAAATAGGAATTTCTCCTCCACACTAGACCAACTATTCAAGCTTTGGTTTGGATGCGATTGCAACCATTCTTTGGCCTTTCCAGCTAGAGAAAATGGGAACAAGTGGAGATATGCTGATTCAAGATCTCCTTGCTCAAAGCCCATAGTACCTACCAATTCATAAAATGTAGCTAAGTGAGTATATGGGTCTTCATGTGACATCCCAGTAAATTGGTGAGCACTAATCAAGCTAAGAAATGCTGGTTTCATTTCCAAAGCTCTGGTTTGTGGGATTGCTATGCTTGAAAAATATTTAGGTCCTTGTTGGTTGGCATAGTCTCCCAAGGTGCGCCTTGGTGGTTGACGTCCTTCCATATTTGCTTCAGATTTCGGAATGGTTGTTGGTGTTGAGATTGGAGAGGAAGAAGAAGAAGATTGGTCCTCCTCTTGTTGTGCTTTTGCTTTGGCTTTGATTTTCTTCAAAGTCTTCTCAATTTCAGGATCTATTTCAGCCTGTTCTTTGAATCCCTGACTTCTTAATATCATAAGCAAAGCTAGCAAAAGAGAGGTTAACCAAGAAAGTGATATAAAACAACACAAAAATGCAATACGTACAGTATTCACACACCGTAATAACTTAATTCAATTACTTCGATCCCCGGCAACGGCGCCAAAAACTTGCTGGTGTATTTTAAGAGAATCAAGTTTGTATAATACACTCAAAGGAACGTGCCAAGTTTCAAACACGGTAGTTGTAGTTATAAAAGATATCGTTCCCACTAAGGATCATCAGCAATTGAAACTTAAAATATTACGGTGGATTAAAACGATTGTTTTCATGGTTTTTGAGTTCAAAATATAAACTGCAATATATGAACGAGTATGCAATGAAATAAAAGGAGTTTGTCAAATTGTAAAAACTGGGATTAGGATTCACCGATCTTACCTTCCGATGCACAACGTATATTCATGAAAATGGGGTTTGAACTATAATACTTTACGTCACAATCAATGTCATTCGTATCAATTCCTTGACTACGAAATTCATAAGAACAGATTTGATAACGTCAATCCCTTGATCGTTTCAAATCCATTCCAGCATTACGACCGATTGTTTAGACGTTCAATGCGTTAAATACCATCCCTGGTTATTTACTCACAATGAGCATTTCATTTAGATCTATTTTCGAAAGTTATTTTCCAACAACAAATGTAAACTTAAATCAAGAAACTAGTGATCAAGTAGATTCAGGCAGTGAACATAAAACGAAATACCAAGAATCATAGAATAAATTTACCCGATTCATGAATATATCATTTATGATCTTCAAGTAAGAAAGGCTACATCCAATCCCAAGGAGAGATTTAGCCACTCATAGTGGTCATTACAACTTAGAAAAGATGAAGAAAAGAAAGAGTACAGAGAGTTTTTCTAACTATCCAACTTAGCCAGCCCCCGCCGCCCCTGTATTCCATGCAGTAAGCTTATATAAAAGAATACTCGCTCAAGCGAGTTTACATTTCGCTCAGGCGAGGAGCATTCTTCAGTACGAAGGAAATCCACGTCCTACTTCATTATGGGCTAGATTCACTCAAGCGATTCAGATTCGCTTAAGCGAATCTTCATATCTGATACTTTATTCCTTTTCGCTTGAGCTGTTTCTTCATCCACTTCAGCGAACCCTTTAAATTTAGGTTCTGGACAAATTTCGCTTGAGCGAAATAATGTCACTCAAGCGACCTCTACATTGCTGCATTCTGGAAGAAGTTCGCTGGCTTTTCTATTCAAAACGCTTGAGCGAGGCTAATGTTATTCCATTCTGTACCAATCTTGCTCAAGCGGCCTCTGTGTTCGCTCGGGTGAATACTTCATTATTCAATACTGGCCTGATTTCGCCTGGGCGCATCACTCCTCGCTCAAGTGAGTCTTGACCTGATACTATTATTTCTTGTTTTTCCATGCTCGCCCAAGCGAGCTCTTAAATTTATCCTCAGCGACCATGATTCGCTCAAGCGAGATAGCCTCCGCTTGAGCGAATATCACTTGTTTGCTCAACACTTGGTGAATTTTCTTCATTTCTTTTCTTTTCTTCTTTTCTTCTTTCTTCTTCCTGGAATTGCAACAAAATTAGCCAATCAACCTGTACAATGTTCATATCACAATTTATATTCTATTTAGCTTACAAAATTAACAAACATTGCACATTATATCCAATTTATGCTTCATTAACCATGCAAAATATAGGTAAATTGGACATCTATCAATCACATATTAATTCAAACGGTAAAGACCAATCAGGTACTGCAAGGATCGGAGCTGAAATCAGATTTTGTTTCAATTTTTCAAAAGCCTTGACACAGTTTTCATTAAACGCAAATACATGATCTTTCACAGTAAGTCAGTCAGAGGCTTAGCTATTTTTGAAAAATCTTTAATGAACCTTCTATAAAAGCCAGCACATCCTAGAAAACTTTTCACTCCTTTCACGCTGATTGGAGGAGGAAGTTTTTCAATAATTTTAATCTTGGCTCGGTCCACTTGAATGCCCTCAGCAGAGATTTTGTGGCCAAGGACTATCCCTTCCTTAACCATAAAATGGCATTTTTCCCAGTTAAGGACGAGGTTAGTTTCTTGGCATCTCACCAGCACCTTAGATAGGTTGCTGAGGCATGAATCAAAATTACTTCCAAATACCGAGAAGTCATCCATAAACACTTCAATGAATTTTTCCACCATATCCCCAAAAATTGCCAGCATGCACCTTTGAAAGGTTATTGGAGCGTTACACAGCCCGAACGGCATACGCCTATATGTAAAAATTCCATAAGGACAGGTGAATGCAGTCTTTTCTTGGTCTTTTGGGTCAACCACAATTTGGTTATAACCCGAGTACCCATCAAGAAAACAATAGTACTCATGCCCTGATAACCTCTCGATCATTTGGTCAACAAATGGCAGGGGGAAATGGTCTTTCCGAGTGAAGTCATTCAGCCTTCTGTAATCAATACACATCCTCCAGCCTGTTGTGGCCTGGGTGGCAATAACTTCACCTTGGTCATTTCTTACAGTCGTCATTCCTCCTTTTTGGGCACCACTTGGACCGGGCTGATCCAAGTGCTGTCCGAGATAGGATAAATGATTCCTGCATCTAGGAGCTTGACCACTTCCTTCCTTACCGCTTCCTTCATAATGGGGTTCAGTTTGCGTTGTGGCTGTACTACAGGGGAATAGTCATCCTCCATCAGAATTTTGTGCATACAAAATGATGGACTGATTCCCTTCAAGTCAGAAATATTCCAGCCAATCGCAGATTCATGAGCCTTTAATACCCCAATTAGTTTATTCACATCCTCTTCTTTTAAGTCAGCATTAATAATGACAAGATGAGTGTCGTTTCCTCTCAGGAAAACATATTTTAGATGAGAAGGTAAAGGTTTTAAATCACATTTTTCTTCAGAAAATTCCTTTCCTTTCTCAGCTTCAGTACTTTTCAAATTATTTTTCTTTTCTTTTTCACAATCACCTACTTCTAATACTTCTAGTAGGCTCAATATTTCCGAGTGAGAGTCATTTAACTCCTCAGTCTCGGAGTCAAAGTCATCCTCTAAAAAAGTTCGTAGGGCCTCTTCCTCAGTTTTTAAAAGCATTGGAGTGTGGTAGCTTTTAATCTCTTCAACCATTAAACAATCCATCCTTTCAGTCGGATGTTTCATGGAATTGAAGACATTGAATGTTACCTGCTCCTCCTGAACTCTCAGCATGAGTTCACCTTTTTCTACATCAATTAATGCTCTGCCAGTAGCTAGGACGGGTCTACCTAAGATTAAAGGGATCTCTCGGTCAGCTTCCATATCCAACACTATGAAGTCTGCTGGAAAGATAAATTTATCTACTTTCACTAACAAGTCTTCCAGCATCCCTTGGGGATATTTAATGGACCTGTCAGCCAACTGCAAGGACATGCGAGTCGGTTGCAAGTCATTAATTCCAAGTTTTTTCATCAAAGATAGAGGCATCAGGTTTATACTGGCTCCTAGATCACAGAGAGCACTTCCTACATGAATATCCCCAATTGCACACGGTATTGTAAAAGATCCAGGATCCTCTAGCTTTTGGGGAAGTTTCTTTTGAATGATTGCACTACACTCTTGAGTGAGAGTAATCATTTCGTCCCCCTTAAGCTTCCTCTTTTTAGATAATAATTCTTTCAAAAATTTTGAATAAGAAGGCATCTCCTGCAATCCCTCGACAAAAGGGATATTGATGTGAAGTTTCTTGAAAACCTCTAAGAACCTAGCAAACTTCTGCTCCTCTATTTGTTTTTTAAACCTGTATGGAAATGGAGCATTCCTCAGTTTTTTAGGAGTCAGCTTAGAAGCTTCCTCTAAAATCAGATCAACCTTTTTCTTCTTCTTTTGATGGACTTTATTTTCTTTTTCTTTTTCTATTTCATTTTTATTTTCTACTTCATTATTATCCTGCTCGGTTTCTTGTATTATTTCTTTTCCTTTTTCTTTTTTTGAACTTATTTCTTGACTCGGAGATGGAGAAATAATTTTTCCACTCCTAGTAATTATGGCCTTGCAATGTTCCTTTGGATTTACCTCGGTATCTCCAGGGAAATTGCCTACTTGCCTCTCAGCTAATTGTTTAGAAAGCTGTCCGACTTGACTTTCTAGATTTCTGATGGACGCTTCCTGATTCTTAAAACTGGCCTGAGTGGCCTGGATAAACTAAGAAAGTACATTCTCAAGTTCGGATTTTTCCTTGACAGGAGGGTGAGAAGGTTGTTGTGGTCTATTTATGGGTTGACTTGGTGGGATGTTCTGATTCAGATGTGGACCTTTCTGCCAGGAAATATTGGGGTGATTCCTGTAATTAGGATTAAAGGAATTAGAAGGATAATTCCTTTGATACTGTTGCTGCCCCATATAATTCACTTGCTCGGAAAGCATATTTGGATCACACAATCCATTCTCATGATCTCCACCACAAAAGTCACAACTGATCATAGAAACCTGACTCGGCTTTTGGAGTTCTGAAATTTGTATGCTTAGTTCTCTAGAGCCTGAGTCATCAGTTTACTCTGAGCTAGATAAGCATCTTGTGCTTCTAATTCTAATATCCCTCTCTTAGGGACTTGGCTCCTCTCACTAATCAAGCATTCATTAGAAGCCATAACATCAATCAGCTCTATGGCTTCTTCTACAGTTTTTGTTGTTAATGAACCTCCAGCTGAGGCATCAATCAGGACCCTGGTAGCTGGCCTGACACCATTATAGAAAATAGTTACCTGTTGCACATCAGAAATTTAATGATGAGGATATCTCCTCAAACTTTCTTTATACCGATCCCATGCTTCCATCAAAGGCACACCTTCTCTTTGTTGGAAACATGTAATTTCATTACGCAACTTTTCATATTTAGAGGGAGGAAAATATTTAATCAAGAATTTTCGTTGCAAGTCCTCCCAAGTTGAAATACTGCCTCTCGGTTGACTCTGCAACCAGGCTTTTGCTCGGTCCCTCACTGAAAACGGAAACAATCTCAGTCGGATTGCCTCGTCAGGGACTCCATTCATTTTTACCGTGTCACAGATTTGGAGGAAGGTTGCTAGGTGCAAATTTGGATCCTCAACCTCACTTCCTCCGAACTGTTCATTTCTTACCAACTGCAGTAAAGCTGGTTTTAGTTCGAAATTATTTGCTGAAATTGGTGGCCTAAGGATGCTAGATTGCGATCCTTCTTCAGTCGGCCTGGAGTAGTCACCTAGTGTAACTCTCCTCTGTTCCATTTCTTTTTCTTCTTTTTGCTTTTTCTCTTTTCTTAATCTACGTTCTAACAAGTCTATGTCAGGATCAAAGAAGAAAGGTTCTCCTCTGCTCCTTGACTGCATACAACAAATGTCAACCAAAAGAACAATTCACAGCTACGACTAAATCCATACGAAAATGACAAACTACTACTACTAAAAACAAAATTGAAACTACGTATTAAATGCAAACAAAAGTAAAATGGTTCAGTCTAGTACCGGTCCAAGGATTGTTGATATTACTCAACAATCCCCGGCAACGGCGCCATTAACTTGATGCTAAAATCTCGAGTCATTAATTTGATATGAAAATCTTAGTAAAACAAAATGTGACTCTCGGATTTACACTTTGGCAAGCGCACCAGTCGTTAAAATCGTAGTGTATTTGATCGTCCCACAGGGATTGTGGTAAGTACCTCAATCTAGGACTAGTACAAGCTGAACCAACACGAAATACAGGTAGTTCATTCAGTTTTTATGATTTTACTATTTTCTAGTTGTTTTTGGTATTTTCAGAAACAAAGTTAAGATGAATATGAAAAGTGATTAAAAAAAAGCAGGTCAGGATTTCTTCGGCTCACAATTTCCTCAAGAAACATACAAATAAGTATAATCGAACTTCACAATCTAGAGGACAATCCGCTTGTGGTTATTCCCTAATTCCTTAGGTGAAAAACACTAATCCTTAAGCAATGAACCTTAATTCCTTAAGTGCTCGATTAACCTAAGCATCTAATGGGAAATTGGAGGTTGAACTCTAACTATTCACCTAAATTGATTAGGCCTGAACTAGTTAGAAAGCTGGAAGTTACCTAAGCTTCAGCCATGATTCCTCACTGGTGAAGTTCTTCATCGGTTCTGGATTTGTTAATCCAGCAATTCTGCTCCACTCCTCAGCTTGTTCGCCTCAGGTTCTTAGAAGCCGATCTACTTGCTCACAGCTTCAAGACTCCATTGCTAACCTTCGCAATCCCAACCTTAGGGATTTAGAACTCCATTGACTTCGGTTCCATCGAAGGATTGTGGAACATCATGGAGGAGAGGATTAGAGAGAGAAAAATATGTAGTGAGATGTTCAAAGTGTGTAATGAATGTTCTCCGTTCTGTCATTTCGTATCTGTGTATGCGTTCTCCCCTCTTTTACATAATATGTACAACCTATATATATGTTTTTACCTAACTTAACTAACTTAGCAAAAATAACTTAGAAAACTTAAGTTAACGACTAAACTACTAGTTGCACAGTTTATAGAGTAACTAAATTACAGCTCAGCTCTTAACAGGATCCAGCTCAGCCTTAGCTAATTTACAGCGCAGCACCAGCTAATTGACAGTTCACTACTTAAGTTACTAAGGTTGCAGCATTGGAGAAGAAGGCAATGGAAGCGGAAACAGTACTGCACCAGGTGTGTGTTGTTGGAAGGAAGAAACAGGGTTTAAGTTACTGCTTTTTCGCTTCAGCTGCTAGGTTTTCGCTTAAGCTGATTAACTTTCGTTTGGGCGAGCTCGGGAATTGTACTGCAGTGTTGCTTTGTCGCTTAAGCGTTATGGTGAAGCTTGGGCAAAGTGAAAATATGTAATGCAGAATGGCTTTCTCGCTCAAGCGTGATAGAGTAGCTTAAGCGAAAGGTGATGTTTTAAGGTCATGCTTGAGCGTAGGCTTGCTTTGCTTGAGCGAACTTTGACCCTCGCCCGAGTGAATTAAACAATCGCTTAAGCGAATTATCTTTTCAATCAGCATTTCTGAAGTGGACGCTCGGGTTCTTCCTTTTATTTTCAATCGGTTCCTTGTTCTCTTTTCGAGTCGATATCTTGGAAATCTTTGCAGTCAGCTTTTCGTTAATTCTTTTCGGTCAACCCTTTGAAGTCTCGCCCAGTCGGTCTTGTGAACTTCCTTCAGTTGGATTTACGAATTCTCACTCGGCTCTGTAATTTCTTGCTCGGCTTTTTTGTAATTTTTACTCGGGTTTGTCTTCTTTTCTCGAGTACGCCCTGTTCCTGCACTATTAAACAGCTAATTGCCTAGCATTTATACGCTGGCTGCTTAGTGAATTTATAAACACTTCCAAATTCCTTAACTAATTAATATTTTCAATCGTTCTCTTACATAAATGAAGTACTTTTAAAATTCATAACTAAAATACGAATTGTTATCAAATTATTAAATAATACTAACAAACTAACCAATGATTACTGAATAATGTTAAATAAAAAGGTGAAATAATTAAGTCTTTTCAAGACTTATCACCCTTCATCTCCCAGGTTAATGGTCTCAATTCTTTCTTGATGTGGTTGAATTTCCTTATCTTCCTATTCCATTAATTTTGTTAATTCAGGTGAAGGTTCAAAGTCTTCCTCACTCTCCTCATAGGCGTAATCATTCAGATTATTAGAGTCATGAAATAGAACCGAGTTCTCATTACTCTCAGAAAAATCGCTTTTAGATCTGCATTTAGGTTATATTATAATGAATAAAAATAAAGAAAGACAAGCAAATGAAAGGTTTAAGAGAAAGAAAATTAAACAAAGGTAAGGTATGAAATTGGACTGCGTTCATTTAATTTAACAAACAAGCAAGTTTTTGCCCTTATTACAAAATGGATCCTAAAGCCTTAGGCATAGCAAAGGGATCGATCAGTTTTTAAAAACAACAACAATTACTTTGATTGAGGATTGATAGTTATGGGGAACTCCTTGGTTTCCCAATTTTCCAGTTCTTGACCGGGTGAGCAAGCATGCACCAATTCCACATCACAGCTGGGCCTGTCTCTAATCATGGCCACCTGACTTGGATATATAATCTCGGCGCTCTTGAAGATTTGATAGAGGTCACAGATAGGGATTCTAGAAGTGTTGAATTCCTGACCAGTAAGGCGAGCAATCCTTCTCTCCCTTCTTTCTTCTCCTATCCTTTTTTTGTTAGCTGCTGTAGGCTTGTACCCCAGACCGTATTTATCCTTGTTCTCTGGAAGGCATATAGGTTGGGTCCTTCCTTCCAATTCTCATCCTAGCCCTCTTCCCAGCTTGTATCCTTTTCTCAACATTGTCTTTGCAACCATCAAAGGCACGTTTGGGAAGGATGTCTTCGTAATGCTTGTTGCATTGGCCACCTCTAAAGCTTGAAACGAGGTTTCGAGGGCTTCCTCGGTTGCTTCAATATATGGGGTATTGGCAGGTTTACTGACCAACAAGTCCTCTTCTCCAGAGACAATCACCAACTTGTTATCGATGATGAATTCCAACTTTTGATGCAGGGTGGAAGGGACTACCCCAGCCGAATGGATCCACGGTCATCCCAGCAAACAACTATAAGCGGGCGTAATATCCATGACTTAAAAAAGGATTTGAAAGGTGCATGGGCCAACTTGTATAAGCAGTTCAATTTCTCCCATAACTTCTCGGCGAGTTCTGTCAAAAGCTCGGACTACCATGGAACTGGGTCTCATATGGGTCCCATCAAAAGGCAACTTTGCCAACGTAGATTTTGGCATTACATTCAAGGACGACCCATTGTAAACAAGCACCTTCGCCATGATATAATCTTGGCATTTTACAGAGATATGAAGGGCTTTATTGTGCCCTCTTCCTTCTACTGGTGTCTCATCATCCGTAAAAGTTAGATAGTTGTTGGCCACAATGTGTCCCACTATGCCTTCGAACTTATCTACTGGCAAATCATGTTTCACATGTGCCTCACTCAAAACCTTCATCAGTGTGTTCCGGTGTAGTTCGGAACTCATTAGCAAGGACAACAGAGAAATTTTTGCCGGGGTGTGGTTCAGTTGGTCTAACACCTGGTAGTCACTATGACGAATGAATCTTAGAAACTCTTGGGCTTCCTCTTCAGTTATGTCCTTCTTTGCCTCACCAGAGGATTCTCCCTTCCCAGGTCTAACATCCCCTGTAGCTTTGTCAAGTTTTGGTTCTGGGGGAGCATATACTCTTCCACTTCGAGTGACACCCCCAATTCCAGCAATATTCGTGACAGGGGATGATGGTGTAGGCTCAACTACCTCAGAACTAGTAACAACCACATCAGTGCCATACTTCCACGGCACAGCTCGTGAATCCTTGTAAGGGAACAGGGTTGGTGCATTCACCGTGATGACAGTTTTAGCAGGAGTCGAAGCCACAGGTGCATTTTTGTTGTAAAATATGACTAGAGGCTTTGGGGCTCGAACTCGGCTTTGCTCTTATATCATATTTATTCTGCCTTCACGATGCCGGCAAACTTCTATGACATGACTGTCTATAAGTCCCTGAAGGGTTTTTTGGAAGTCCCTTCGCTTTGCGGACTAGAGGTCATTACACTCTTCATCCCATGATCCATCTATCAATCCCATCTTAAGCATATGGGAGTGAATCGTTTCCAATGGCATTTGGATGTTCTCAACCTTGGAAATACATTCCTCATCTCTTTCCACAGTGTTAACACCTGGCCTCCCATGGTTAGGCAGAGGATTGGTGCTCACATTCGGGCTTCCCTCTTTGAAGCTTATCCAATCAGCTCTGATTAAATCCCTTACCTTAAATTTCAGTGCCAGGCAGTTCTCGGTGGAATGTCCTGGTGCACCGGCGTGGTAATCACATCGCGCATTTGGGTCATACCCTCTGGGATAAGGTGGTTGAAGCGATTTTAGAGGGCAAGGTGCCACCAGTGTGTTTTCAATAAGATGGGGGAGAAGCTCGGTATAGGACATGGGAATTAGATCAAATTGCACTTGAGTGCGGTCATTATTCTGTCTCCTCAGGTTTGGATTCGGTGGGTTCATTTGTGGTGGTTGGTATAGTACTTGTGGTGGTATAGGTGGTCGCATAACTGGTGGTCGGATATATGGTGGGTTCGAATTTGGAATTGCAGCCACATATGGGTGTGGCACGTTATGGTAAGTTGACGGAAAGGTGATGGGAGTAGGTGGTCTGAGCTGGTTCCTTCTTTGGTTGTGATAGACCAGGTTAGTCTCTCCCTCTCTTTTCTTACCTTCTCCAAATGAAGGTTTTCTTGCTGCCCCAACCCCAGGTGGGCTTCGAGTAATCTTCCCAGTTCGTAGGCCATTCTCTATTCTTTCTCCGATAGTGACGATGTCAGAGAAATGGGAGGAAATGCTTCCAATCATCTTATCGTAGAAAGGTGACTTGAGTGTATCAATAAATGTGGAAATTACCTCCTTCTCTGATAGAGGTGGGTCAACTTGAGCTGCTACCTCACGCCATCGTTGGGCGTACTCTTTAAATGTCTCATTATCTTTTTTGGTCATGTTCTACAACTGTACTCTATCTGGCGCCATATCTAGATTATACTTGTACTGTTGCATGAAAGCATCTGCCAGATCTTCCCAACAGCGTATACGAGATCGTTTAAGATGATTGTACCAAGTCAGAGGTGCTCCAGCCAGCCTATCCTGGAAACAATGAATGAGTAGAGGGTCATTGGAAGCGTGAGAACCCATCTTCCGGCAGTACATGGTAAGATGGTTCTTTGGACAGGTTAGCCCTCGATACTTATCAAATTCAGGCATTTTGAATTTGGGAGGAATGACAACATCGGGAATCAGACAGAGTTGTGCAGCACTTCCTATTCCAAACCGATTCGTTCTTTTCATTTCTCTTAAATGCCTTTCTAGGAACTCTAACCTTCCCTCCTGGGTAGCAACAGCAGTGCTTGGACCTACAGCAACATGATGACTAGTACCCCTAATTGGTTGGTCGACATGTGCCGGGTTTGCATTAGGCATTGAGATGTGGGGTCTGGTTGTTGCTTGGGTAGCTTGTGGTTGCGTGGCTTGAGTATGGATCGGAATCATTTGAGGATCCCAGACGGGTGGAGCGTTTGGTTGAGCCGTATGAAGGATTGTTTCCTGATAATCAGGCTCTTCTTGAAGTGGTGGGAAATAGCCAGGTGGCAATCCATATGGGCGAAAGGGTATGGCATTACCTTCCTCATCTATGTAAATAGGTTGCTGGGTGTCTGCAGGGTTTGATTTCCTAACGTGAATAGTTAGGGGAGACGCTGCAGGGTTTAAGCTTGGCCCTCCAGCAGGACCCTGAGTGTGTTGGGGAGTGGATGGTCGTTGTCTGGCCTTTTTCAACACCTGCTGAAGAATCCCCTTCTGTGACTCTCCTTTCAAGAAGCTTGGCCATTTCAGCCATTTGTTCTTTTAACTGATTGACTTCGGCTCTCAAGCTCTCATTTTCTTGTTCCATGTCAGCCATGAGTTTTGTATTGAGCCTAGTCATGTAAGGATGTCTACCCGTTATGTCTGGAAACCACTACATTTTGTTAGGAAAATAAAAGTAAACAGATAAAGAAAAAAAAGGAAAAGAAAAACAAATGATGTTACGCAGGATGCGATTCTGAATTTAGCACGTATTCTCTGACCGTTCCTCAGAACGTCCCGTTCAAAAGTACTAGGTAAAGCAGTAAAGTGGAAATTAACATGAAACAATTATGAAAGCAGATTAATTCATCATTCCATTCTTCTGTAGAGGTACAATATTACTTGAAAGTTTTGATTACAACATTTTAACCATCCCTGGCCCGAGCAATCATGGCCCTCATTTTACAAAGTCTTTCCTGGCAATAATTCAGAAATGATGATATCTCTTTTGGGGTGGATAAAGGATTGACCATGCCTTCGGCCTGTGTAACATCCTAATTTTAATAAATAATAATTCCAAAAACAAGGAAAAATTTTCACAGAATCAACCACTGGTTTATCGGCATAAAAAAAAGAAGAAGGCAAGGGAAATAAAAGAATATTCATGCGTATGGCAAACAGCGTAAGGAGCAAGGCTGGAACCGACCCATTCGGTTCAACGAAACACGTCAGCGCCTGGGCGAAATCCATGACAACTCTGACTCGCTCGGGCGAGGTCCAGGGACGCTTGGGCGAAATCACAGTAAGAGTCTTCCAAACCCGCACGCTCGCGGGAGTGAGAAGCCATACTCGGCTAATCCACCATTCGGAATACGAGACAGTCATTCGCTGGGTAACGCTCAAACCACTCGGGGTTAAAGGGTTCCATTCGCTCGGGAACGACCCCAATATTCGCTTCCCTCGGCAACCCATAACTTAGTCTCTAAATTTTCTTCATAAAGTCATCCTAAGGATCCGCTCGGGAAAATCAGGTAGTTAGGTCCCACTCAGACTTAGTCAGAACTCTGCCACTCGGTATACAGACCCTTACTCACTAGGATTATCAATGTTTTACACTCAGAACCCATTCCATTCTAAACCACTACGCTAACTCCTCTCTCAGGAGGAGAATTACCCAAGGTTTTCCACTCGGGAATGAGAACTCTTCCTCATTCAGGTTTACCTATAATCTTCACTCGGAGTCACTCAGAATCTTCACTCGGAACCACCAACTTGACATAATTTCACTCATCAACAGCCCTCGGGTCATTTAGCAACACGTCCTAGTCGGAAAACGCATCGAGTCAGTACGAAGCACATACATAGGAATACATATTCTCAGAAACATAAATCTGCCCACAAATTCAATCCACCGACCCACAAGCATGTAACCATATACTCAGAATACTCATTAACTTGATATTATGCGTTTACCAATACGATACCACACAATGACACCATGATTATTCAATCTTTATAAATGGATATGTTTGATCGTCATTTTACATAAGAGCCGGCCAAGGCTACACGGACAGAACATAATAAAGCGATACAGGTACTCATCAGTCGGAGTGCATCACACTCGGACTTGAAACCTTATCATCATTTTCGAGCATGACCTGCACACACTGAAAAATGGTGTAGGGGTGAGCTTTTGCATATAAAGTGACAGCTATTGACTCGGACTCTACCTCCATTCTCAATTATATAATTTACCGGGTTCAATCCATAACGATTTATATATATATTGCCAATTAATTTAAGGGTCAGACCACATCATTCAATCGGAAGTTGCACCATAACATATATTCTCAATCATAGCATCACACTGCACTCAGCAACGGTATCAATACCCATACATTCGTTCAGTCGGAATTTGCTCATACTACATCGTCTAGTCGGAGTTTACTCAATTCATTTAATCCAAGCAATTCACAATAATCTCACTAACAATGCTCATAGACTCATGCATGCGGATCCGACTTAAACAATGAGTTCAGTGCAGATTCCTTCCCGGTCCCTCGTCCACTAGCCTTTTCCGTGTGGCACCGGTCACCCCGTGACGTCTCGAGACCCAGCTCTAGCTCCATCGGCTACCACGGGTCCTCATGGATCTAACCAGGAATCTGACTGGAACTCGTTTTACATGACTCTAGATGCCTTTCCGACCCCCCGTCCTCATGGAACTGGTCAGGAATCTGGGATTCATCCCACATATGCAATCTCATGCAAATCCACAACAACATCCAAGCTTACCAGACGCGTCTCACACAGCCATCAATAGGTCACAACCGATCCCCCCACAACAATCAGATTCATTCGGAATCCCACATTCCATTACAACAACACATGTCTCTATCATAATAACTTACAACAGCAAGCATAGGGAACCACATTACAGTACATCCACTCAACATTTTTAACAGAGTCAGCATACCTTTCCACACGGCATTCAAAATGGAAATCACGCATTAATTCGCATCTCATGCATTCGGGGATAATGGTAACACACACACATTCATTCAGCAAACTCAGATTTCAACAACATGCATCACAGAAGTATTAACAAGCACTCAAAGACGAGGTCACACAACCCTCAACCTTTCACAGATGTCCCAATTCGGAAGTTGCATGCACAATCAGTCAATCACCACATATCTATCTACACATTTCACTCACATATTACATTAAAGCAAGCACCAGGGACCCGGTCATAAACCATACGCTTGACATGTAAAGCGCCCCCTACCTGCTGTCGGGGTTCAAAGACTCTTCAAGTTGCAGTGCTGACCGATCGTCCCTCCGTTACTCCTCCAACAGCCTTCGAGTTCAGCGTTGATCCTAGGCCAGAGTTGCTCCTTTCCTCCTACGGGTCCATCTCCTCCACAGCTCCAAAGCACTTCCAGCCCAACCTTCCAACTGGAATACCACAGCTCCAGGTAGAAGAAGGAGAGGAAGAAGGCAATAGGGAGGAAGGAGAGAACAGGGAGTGGAGTCAGAGTTGTGTTGATGTTCCTCCAGGAGCTCTCGACTCTCTCATTGTTCGAGTGGCGACGTGAATGAGAGTGAAGAAGAAGAGAAACAGGGAAGGAGAGACCATATACACGCACAAGGAGAGCTGCCAGTGTGAATAATGAGAGAAAGAGAGAGCTGAAGTTGTCTTATACTCCTAGGGACACATGCGTCCTTTCACCTGGAACTATTATTATTATTTATTCAATTATTTCTACCCAAATCAGCAATTACTCTAATTAACCATTAATCCTAATCCTGTAATTAACCTTTAATTAATAGCTTAACTTCAATCGGTAATTAAGTTAGAAATCGGGATGTTACAGTTCTCCCCCTCTCAAAAGAATTTCGTCCTCGAAATTCAAACACATGCTTAGCCTTAATAAACCACTCGGAAATCACTGACATACAATAATAAGCAGTTACACATCTATGTTCCTTAAGTATTCATCCATTGCTTAAATCCCAGTTGGCACAATTGGCCTTCAAAGCAATTCACCGATCGCTCCACCTGGAAAACCGGGACATTATGCTTAACACATTTCCACTCGGAAGTGGCACCATTGACTCGGAATAACATTCCTTTCTTTCACTCAGACTTACCTCAACAAATAGATCGGAATACCACAGCCATGTTCCGACTGCAACTCTTCATCCATCCACATTTTTGACTGCTTCGTAATTTCTAATCAACATAAAATAACTCTTCATAGCCTTCATTACATTTGGGACTCCACTTCTCATATAGTTACCCCCATTCAGCTCTACTAGTTCACCCTAGCCATTGGTACTTTCCAGTTCTTTGGTCGCTCGGCCTTACACTCTCAACACCGATCGGCGTATTCACACCATCGGGTCTCCCGACTCAATGTGTCACTCGGCACGACCATGCGCTCACACAAAACATAGGCTTGACATTGGGTCACATGGGACACATTCTAGACGTTATTCGACCATTTGGGAAGAATCCAGTCGGTAAACAACGTTACCGATTCCCTAGGATACCCACTACTGACCGATTCATTTCGGGTTTAGCTCTCGGATTTCCAAATTTTCGGCCACGAGATTCCTTTCTTAACCAAAATGAACACTCAACGAGTTCCCATAAGCTTCAATTAACACACTTGTCTGGATTTGCCTCGTACAGGTACCACACTCGGTCCATACACCTCAGCTTCTTAACCATCCCTTTGGCTAACTGCATGCCTATATCCTACGAATGTCACTCGGCCGTCCCACTCAAAAATTTCAATCAGGGTTTTAAGGACAGTTCTCATCCGGGAATCCTTCCACTTGCAGAATTCACTCATAATTCAAGCCTTCCGCGAAACCAACCCGAGTCCAAGCCCAGCCGTCCCAAACGTTGACCTGAGTACGATTTCAAATAAATCCTTCTCTTGGATATCTACTCCTCTTGGAGGTCCTTCACTCGGAAACTTCCTATTTACCAAATTTCCACTCGGAATCCAGGCTTACTCCAAATATAAATCTGAGTTCAATTCAGCAGGTTCACAACACCCGGACACAGCTAAGAATAAGTTTACCGCTCGATATTTTCTCTCCCTTGGGTAATTCACTCGAAAACTTGTACACTCGAAGTTCCAATTTCCTACGAGAAGTACTTTTCTCCTGGAAGACCACTCGGTTGGACATCCCAAGGGTATTAGGAATTCTACACTCGCTATCTTACTATTCAGAATCGTCTGAAAGAGTCACCATCACCATAAGCAGTTACAGCTTCACCTGCCCGACTCATGAATTGTTGCATCCAACTTATAGGATGACGTCTCATTCCTATAGGGTTACAACAATCACATGGTCACTACAACGTGTACGTTGCCACATTACCTATGGCAGGAAGAGTCATCTCAGAGCAGCATGCCTCACACGGACCAGACTTCACCCAACTAATACTAATTCACACGGTGGTTAATGGCAGTTCACACACATAAATAATACACCTACATCAACATCATGCAGCACATAGGGTACATTACGCATCAATAATCATGAAAATCATTTATCACCTCTGTAAAACAGAATTAAGGCAATATAACAATCGGCTTCTAGCCAGCACCCAGTAAATATTTCCTCTAAATCTTATTCCTCACAACCATGGTTCGGACTAAATTCTTAGTTCTCAGTTATATAATGACATCACTCATTCGGCTTCATGCAATTCAGTCAGGATTAAGTAATTCACATTCACATATGTTGTCATAACACACCATAGACTCGGCAACGACACTAATACACATACAACCACTCAGTCGGATTTTATAACAATTATTCATGGCTATATTATTGTTCACTACAGCATGCACCATAACCATAACCACACATTGCACTCAACAATAGCATCAATATATATATATATATATATGTGTGTGTGTGTGTTCATCCGAGCGAATTTACTTAAATCAATTCTCAACTACATTAAGGATTTCATTCACAACATCATATCCAATCAGGAGTTGGACAATAACGTACATTCTCAATTATGACACCACATTACACTCGGTAACAGTATCGGTACATACATATTCATTCAGTCGGAATTCACTTATACGTCATCATCTAGTCGGGGTTCATTTAAATCATTCAAATCCATGCAACCCACGTTAGTCTCCCTAACAACGTTCTCACACGCACCAATCAACTCACTCAGCTAATACTTACTCACAAGAATTAATGGCAATTCACATGCATATATATAAGCACATATTCTCATCAACATTATCATGATGCATCACGTAGGGCACGTCGTACAGCAACAATCATGTAATATAATTTACCCCTACGGTAAAACAGTATAATGGCTACAGGCTTCCGACTTGTACAAAAAAAAATCATACACCTCTTCATTACTCATAAGTTAGCGCAACTCTCCTGATGACAATCATCAAATAGCAGTTACTATCACCCCAAAATGGTGTAATAACAGTCGGTTTCCGACCATTACCGTGTAATTGCTTCTTCCTTAGATCTTATCCACCATAAACCATACAGTATCATATACACATATATATGTATATGTGTGTACCAACATTCAATACATACACGCTATTATTCAATCAGAATCTATCCAGTCAGCTCTCGGCTATATCACTTACATTATCTACAATCCTATATAATCACAGCCATAGGCTCACCTTGCCCTTAGCGACAGCATCAACACATATATATTCAATCATCCAATTGGAAAATCTAATTCGCATTCGGCCATACAATTCATATCATTCACCACAGCATGCATTACAGCCATAACATTAATATACATACATTCATTTAATCGGATTCCATTCAATCATGTTATTCTAAATAACATTCCACATATTCATGTAATTCATATCGAGCTCAACAGCCATTATAGTGTGCACACATTCCTTTCACCCGGATTTAAAAGGGACTCCTCACTCTGAATTATTTAGTCACTCTTCACTCGGGAAACCTCAACAGTTATCACTTGAAGGGTATCCGGATCGATTCCCACTCGGTGTCACCCATCCTCTTCACTCATTCTTACTCGGCAACTCTAATCTCTCTTACTCTGGTTTTCCCACTAAGTCAAGACTCGCTCGGATTTTCTATCTACTTAATGATTTATTATAATGGATCCACTCAGAGTCGTAGGTGTCATCTTCTGGTCAGTAAACTCTTGCTCGGCATCATACTGTCTCATTCACTCGGGATTACCTAGGTTTCCTTTCACTCGGAGGGAGTCACTAACTCTCTTCCCACGTCAACACTCGTCTCCATCTTCGACTTATAGTTAAACTAATCTCTCGCACACAACAAATACGCATACGTATATTACTCGAATCTTTATGCACAGTATAGGGGTTCACGCAACATGGAGGGTGTAATTAATTACAGGCACCAATTTATGTCTTCTACTCCAAGGGTTCAAGTTCAAGTAAAAGGAACTAAGGCTAACACATTTCTTGTATCTCAAATCATATACTATTCATTCATCACATGTTCAAATTCCTCAACAAGGCACAGGCATACAACCACACCATTCATGTACCAAATCATCAAACACATACAATACCGATTAAGTTAGGGCATACAATCAATCGGACCAGGAAGAAAATGACCTCCTATTCACAAATCAATATCACAATAATGATGACCACTCGGTCATACTGCATACAACCGCTTACACTCGGTAAGCATTCCTTGGCCTTCGACCTTTTGGTATGCTCTGATACCAAAATGTAACATCCTAATTTTAATAAATAATAATTCCAAAAACAAGGAAAAATTTTCACAGAATCAACCACTGGTTTATCGACATAAAAAAAAGAAGAAGGCAAGGGAAATAAAAGAATATTCATGCGTATGGCAAACAGCGGAAGGAGCAAGGCTGGAACCGACCCATTCGGTTCAACGAAACACGTCAGCGCCTGGGCGAAATCCATGACAACTCTGACTCGCTCGGGCGAGGTCCAGGGACGCTTGGGCGAAATCACAGTAAGAGTCTTCCAAACCCGCACGCTCGCGGGAGTGAGAAGCCACACTCGGCTAATCCACCATGCGGAATACGAGACAGTCATTCGCTGGGTAACGCTCAAACCACTCAGGGTTAAAGGGTTCCATTCGCTCGGGAACGACCCCAATATTCGCTTCCCTCGGCAACCCATAACTTAGTCTCTCAATTTTCTTCATAAAGTCAGCCTAAGGATCCGCTCGGGAAAATCAGGTAGTTAGGTCCCACTCAGACTTAGTCAGAACTCTGCCACTCGGTATACAGACCCTTACTCACTCGGATTATCAATGTTTTACACTCAGAACCCATTCCATTCTAAACCACTACGCTAACTCCTCTCTCAGGAGGAGAATTACCCAAGGTTTTCCACTCGGGAATGAGAACTCTTCCTCATTCAGGTTTACCTATAATCTTCACTCGGAGTCGCTCAGAATCTTTACTCGGAACCACCAACTTGACATAATTTCACTCATCAACAGCCCTCGGGTCATTTAGCAACACGTCCCAGTCGGAAAACGCATCGAGTCAGTACGAAGCACATACATAGGAATACATATTCTCAGAAACATAAATCTGCCCACAAATTCAATCCACCGACCCACAAGCATGTAACCATATACTCGGAATACTCATTAACTTGATATTATGCGTTTACCAATACGATACCACACAATGACACCATGATTATTCAATCTTTATAAATGGATATGTTTGATCGTCATTTTACATAAGAGCCGGCCAAGGCTACACGGACAGAACATAATAAAGCGATACAGGTACTCATCAGTCCGAGTGCATCACACTCAAACTTGAAACCTTATCATCATTTTCGAGCACGACCTGCACACACTGAAAAATAGTGTAGGGGTGAGCTTTTGCATATAAAGTGACAGCTATTGACTCGGACTCTACCTCCATTCTCAATTATATAATTTACCGGGTTCAATCCATAACGATTTATATATATATTGCCAATTAATTTAAGGGTCAGACCACATCATTCAATCGGAAGTTGCACCATAACATATATTCTCAATCATAGCATCACACTGCACTCAGCAACGGTATCAATACCCATACATTCGTTTAGTCGGAATTTGCTCATACTACATCGTCTAGTCGGAGTTCACTCAATTCATTTAATCCAAGCAATTCACAATAATCTCACTAACAATGCTCATAGACTCATGCATGCGGATCCGACTTAAACAGTGAGTTCAGTGCAGATTCCTTCCCGGTCCCTCGTCCACTAGCCTTTTCCGTGTGGCACCGGTCACCCCGTGACGTCTTGAGACCCAGCTCTAGCTCCATCGGCTACCACGGGTCCTCATGGATCTAACCAGGAATCTGACTGGAACTCGTTTTACATGACTCTAGATGCCTTTCCGACCCCCCGTCCTCATGGAACTGGTCAGGAATCTGGGATTCATCCCACATAAGCAATCTCATGCAAATCCACAACAACATCCAAGCTTACCAGACGCGTCTCACACAGCCATCAATAGGTCACAACTGATCCCCCCACAACAATCAGATTCATTCGGAATCCCCACATTCCATTACAACAACACATGTCTCTATCATAATAACTCACAATAGCAAGCATAGGGAACCATATTACAGTACATCCACTCAACATTTTTAACAGAGTCAGCATACCTTTCCACACGGCATTCAAAATGGAAATCACGCATCAATTCGCATCTCATGCATTCGGGGATAATGGTAACACACACACATTCACTCAGCAAACTCAGATTTCAACAACATGCATCACAGAAGTATTAACAGGCACTCAAAGACGAGGTCACACAACCTTCAACCTTTCATAGATGTCCCAATTCGGAAGTTACATGCATAATTAGTCAATCACCACACATCTATCTACACATTTCACTCACATATTACATTAAAGCAAGCACCAGGGACCCGGTCATAAACCATACGCTTGACATGTAAAGCGCCCCCTACCTGCTGTCGGGGTTCAAAGACTCTTCAAGTTGCAGTGCTGACCGATCGTCCCTCCGTTACTCCTCCAACAGCCTTCGAGTTCAGCGTTGATCCTAGGCCAGAGTTGCTCCTTTCCTCCTATAGGTCCATCTCATCCACAGCTCCGAAGCACTTCCAGCCCAGCCTTCCAACTGAAATACCACAGCTCCAGGTAGAAGAAGAAGGAGAGGAAGAAGGCAATAGGGAGGAAGGAGAGAACAGGGAGTGGAGTCAGAGTTGTGTTGATGTTCCTCCAGGAGCTCTCAACTCTCTCACTGTTCGAGTGGCAACGTGAATGAGAGTGAAGAAGAAGAGAAACAGGGAAGGAGAGACCATATACACGCACAAGGAGAGCTGCTAGCGTGAATAATGAGAGAAAGAGAGAGCTGAAGTTGTCTTATACTCCTAGGGACACATGCGTCCTTTCGCCTGGAACTATTATTATTATTTATTCAATTATTTCTACCCAAATCAGCAATTACTCTAATTAACCATTAATCCTAATTCTGTAATTAAGCTTTAATTAATAGCTTAACTTCAATCGGTAATTAAGTTAGAAATCGGGATGTTACAGCCTGCTTCAACATTGAGGGAAAATCCTCCAAGATTCCATTAGCTATGTATGCCAACTTGACGAAATGGTCCATCCATAAATGAACGACCTCGTCCTATTGAGCTAACTCAGTCCCCAAAGCTCGTGTGGCCTTTTGGCAACGTTGCTCAGCATCATAGGCTTTTTTCTATTCATCATGTATTTCTTGCTCATAAGCCCTCATTGTTTCATCAAGTTGTTGCTCCAATTTATGGACCTGGGTTTGCAGCATTTCCTTTTGCACCGAGGTCTCTTTTTCTTTTTCTTTGGATAGTGTCAGCATGTTTTTCAGGACTTGTTTTTCGGCCAATATGGCGTCACTCTGTTGGCCTTTTGTTTTAAGCTGGGAATTAGCCGCATGAAGGAAATGGTCCTGTTTCACCCTGTAGTCTTCGTCAATCTTCCTCTTCTTTCGCATTTCATCCATAGCATGTTTCCCTTCAGAATTCTCCTTCCTCTGAAGGGAGCACTGTTGTTGACATTTCAAAAGATCTTCTTCTAGCTTTTGATTCCTTGTTGTCAACTCTTCTATTTGTGCCTTTAGAGCCATGGTGACCTTGTCTTCCATGATGACTGGCGAAGGGAAATTATTCACGGATTGGTATGAAGGGCTTTTGAAGGGCAGTTTCACAATGGAAGCCCTGTTTAGGACCCATTCAAAATATTCAGCCCCTACAGCATGGCTTCGTACCCCTAATTCTTTTCCCATTCTATGGATCTTCTTCCACGCATTGGCTACATCCCGAACAGCGGATGTGTAATTCCTTTTTGCATAGTACAAAACGAAAGGAGTGAGCAGTTTTTCGTTTGGTGGCCCGAGTAGAGGATAAGCCAACTGACGCTTTGCAATAACAGGGTTGTAGTTGATGCATCCCTGCGTGCCTATGAGAGGAACATTCGGATAACCTCCACAACTATAGATGATTGACTCAACCATTAGCCATTGAGGATACCACCTGACTTTTTTAGCTGTAAGGCTTACGAGGTGATTAGCCCATTCACGCCCACTCTTCACGGCCAATTGACACAATTTCAAATCAGAAACCGGACACTCGGCTTTACATATTTGATGGAAGATATGAGATGTGAGCCATACGTATAAAACAAGTAAACAACAAATGATCCTCTTTCCCCCTTGCGTGTGGCAGAAATCCATGGTGCAATACACATTAGCCAAAATGGCTACAAGCCAGGAAGACAACAACGACATCATAATCTATGTAGTTGTCTAAATTAGGGAACAAGACAACCCCGTAAATAGTGAAGGCTAAAGTATCCATGAAAGCCTCCCATTCCTCTTTATCAGCCAGGATCTGCATGTGCTTCTCAAGAAATTCTCAGGTGAACCCGGGAACTTGATTTCTGTTCATTTGCACATTCCTCAATGCCTCAATAGAGATTCTCAAAACACGGGCGATTGAAGCGGTTGTTGCGTGATGGTCAAGATGGCGATAGGGAATTTGCCATTCCACTTGTATCCCCAATATCTGTTCAAATTCTTCTATTGAAGGAGCCAATTGAAAATCTCTAAATGTGAAACAGCGGAGCGGTGGGTCATAAAATTGTGCCAAGGCTGTAATTGCTTCGGTTTGGACTTCCACCTCCAATAGTTTTAAGATCTTCCCATATATCCTGGTAAGGGCCATCTTCTGAGTCAGACTTAATCTTTTCCCCAGTGCTTGCAGACTAACTGTATCAACTTTCTTAGCTTTGAGATGTAATATTTTCTTTAACTTTGTCACATCTGTACCATAATTGTCATGTTTCATGTTAATTTCCATACTTGCTCAGAGATACTGCCAATTTCTGAATCGTTTCCTACGAATATCAAAACAAAGAAAAGGAATCAGTTATTGTTATGTTTTAAAATTCATGTTTTCCCCAAAGATGTGATGTAAAAAAATTTGTTTTTGTTTTTGTTTTTTTTTGGGAAACATTGATTTCCAAAACTCATGCGAGTCTAAGTTGCAGAAGCCATAGATTTTCTTAATCGTCATTGATGCCCCAGTTAAAAGGACCCAAAATTATTTCTTTTGATTTTCTTGTTTTGACGACCAGGAAAATCTACAACTCAGGACTTGGAGGTACATGATCAAAAGAGAATTATCCATCCACTCGAAGTGTACTGGGTGTTTTGGAAATGAATCATCGTTTTTAAAATAGAGTACCCTCAATGGATAGATAATTCATTCATTTGGATTTAAAAAGGAGAGTGAAAATGACATAAGGTAAAGTAAAGTCTGCCCTTTTGTGGCCTAGGTTGGGTTTTGTTGAAAGTTTTTTCTAGGCCCTATGGCTCTCCACACCGGGTGGCTTCCACTAGACATCTAGAAGGTCACCAGAGCCAAGATCCTACCCATGACAGGGACGCAAACAGTGGGGAATCCACTAAGTACGTATATCATGAGAGGTCAAACTCTGGTTGAGGTTCTCACGAACACCGGATAGGAAGTACATCCCATACGATTCCGTTACCAACCTCTCCTAACTTAAGCTTCAGTTGGGGCCCGGTATAGGGTGCCACTCATAGGTGTGTGCAAGTAATTGTGAGTGTAGTGTGTGGAAGGGCATTCAATACCTTTTACCTTACCCCATTCTGCATAAAGAACAAACACAAAACAAATATACAAAGTCGTCTAACCTAGGGTTCAATAATCACACAGACATTGACAAAACATAAATGATAAAATACAAATTAAAATAGAAACCATATACAAACGCTGACAGAAAATAAAGGAAGAAGTTAAATAATTAATATGCTAATTAAAACAAACGCTATCAAATTGACTGGTTTGACTCTCTAAGTCCCCAATGGAGTCGCCATCTGTCGCGACCGGGATCGCGGCGGCACGGCCGACCCTCAAAATAATTTTTAGTTTGGTTCGAAAAGAAAAACAGGGAGTCGCCACCAATATTTTTTAGGATAAAATACCGGGAAAACCTTTCGTTAAAGCACTGGTTATAAAAATGAAATTCCATGTTCGGGAGTCTAATTACAGGTGAGGAAGGTATTAGCACCTCACAACTGTCCGTTATAAAAATGGTTACCTCAATATGATAGCGCGCATTATAATTAACCCAATAATTATTTTAACTTATTCATGAAAAGAAAGTATATGAGATGACAAGATGTACAAAAATAAACAAAAATAAACATGGAATATTTACATGAGATTAACAGGACGTCTCGTCCAAGATAAACTCGCTCCTCCTCTTTTTTTTTAAATAGAAAAATAAAAATTGCAATAATAATGAGAATAATAATAATCATTACAACCTTTATGCTAGTCCAAATAGAATGTATGAAGCACTTATTTTTTGTTATATATTTATTACAAACCTAGGAAGGGGTAAAAAAGAAAAGAAAAGAAAATAATAGAAATTTATTTAAGTGGGAAAATGAAATACCGAGTGAAAAAATGGAATACCGAGTGAAAAAATGGAAAATCGAGTGAAAAATGGAAAAAACCGAGTGAAAAAGTGGAATACCGAGTGAAAAAGTGGGATACCGAGTGATGGAGTAAGAGAGTAAGAGTGCTGGTATTGGAGCTTTTGTTGAATTATGGGGTTGAATGGTGTGGTGAGGATTTAGGAGGAAGTTGGGATGGTGCTGTGTGAAAAAATAGGGATGGTTTGTGGGTATTTGAGGGAGGACGGTGTGGAGTTGGGGGGCTGTATGGTGTTGGTTGGAGAAAGGACAGTTATGGAGTTAGAGGATTGCACGGTGTTGGTGAGGATTTAGGAGGAGAGGACTGCGCGGTGTTGGTGAGGATTTAGGAGGAGAGGCTATTGGGTGGAAAAAGGGAGAGGGACAGTGGAGAGAAGAAGAGAGGGACGGTAATTTGAGGGGGCTGTCAGGTGGGATAAAAGAGAGGGACGGTTGGAAGGAGAGGGAAGAAGGACGGCGTAAAGTTTTTCTCTAATGAAGGCCTCCTTTTCCTTTTTTGCTTCAGGATCCTCTCTACTTATAGAGGTCCTGGATGCCCACCAGCAGTGGCAAGTGGGGCTCCTCCTTTTGTCCTGAAGTCAGCCACCCCACTTGATCAGCGTTGGATACAACCTGGATGGAGTTGGTGGACACAGCTTGCACCTAGACAGCTATAGGGGATGGCGGCTAGTCCTTTGTCACTTTGTCAGCCGCCCCTCACAAGTCAAAGATGTGTTTGAATATGTATACAGGTTCAAGGATGTTCAAAGATTTTGATAATGACAAGCACTCTTGAAGAAATCTGTACAAAAACAAAGATATGGAATCAGGGTCCAAGTAAAAACGAAGCTAATCGATTAGAGCACTTATGCTAATCGATTAGGAGCTTTCTGTTTTGGAAGAAACTGCATCAGGATTGAAGCTAATCGATTATGACAATGAAGATAATCGATTATGAAGTCACTGGAATTAAGATAATCAATTATGTACTTGAAGCTAATCGATTACAACCATCAAAAATGGGATCAAAAGCATCAGGTATAATGCCTAATCGATTAAGGAAGTAATTCAATCGATTAGGAAGCCACTGGAATTAAGGTAATCGATTATAAGAATTTCTAATCGATTAGGAAGCTGCGAAATCAAATTAAATGCATCAGGTATTGATGCTAATCGATTACAAGAATTGAAATAATCGATTAGTTGCTCTCTGACTTGAAGCTAATCGATTACAACGCGAGGGAGTAATCGATTACGCTAGTGGAAAAACACTTTTAAGTGGGAAACCAGCTCATGTCTCCACCGTACTTCAAATTTCCACTGAGAGCAACGGCTATGAAGAAGGAAGGGCACACCTCAACAGCCATTTTGGCTCTATAAATTGAAGAGGAACACAAGCACAAAAACATAACCAAGAAGCAACAAATCCTTAGCTCTATCTTGTGCTTTGTAAGCCTATTTCTTGTATCTTGAAATACATTTGTATATCCTCTCATCTTGAGAGTTAGAATTTGGGAGAGCTTTTCATTTGTATATCTACTCTATTGAGAGAGTGTATTGATTGTAAACAAACACCAAACACAAGTTGTTCACTCTAGGTTGAGTGGTTACAAAGGTTGAGGATTCAACCTTTGGGTATTGAGAGATTGTGAGATTGGGTGGGGTTGCCCTTTGCTTGTGAGGATTGAGTTCTTGAGTGTGGGACACTAGGAAGCTGCAATTGCTCAAAGCTTGTATCTCAAATCTTCAATAGTGAAATCCTCTAAGTGGGTTGCTTAGAGGCGAGACGTACACCGGATTGGGTGGAACTCGTTACATCGGTTTGCAAGCTTCTCTTTCTTACTCCTTACTTTCATATACTGCTTGCTAATTGATTATTGTTGTTGATTGTTTGTGAAGAGCACACTTGAACTTGCTTAATTTGTTACTCTTCAAATACTGCCCACCAGGTGTTTGAGAAATTGCTTCAGCAATACTTCTCATTATTGTGCTTTGCATATTATCCTCTTATTAATTTCACTTGCATATTCTCATTAACTTGGTTATAAAAATCCATTTCAAAGGCATTCCAACCAAAAGTTTTAAAACTCAATTCACCCCCCCTCTTGAGTATTGAGGCCACTTGAACAACAAGTGGTATCAGAGCTTGACTCTTGGTAGATCAAGCTTAACAGCTTCAAGAGACTAGATGGCCTCAAGTTCTCAAAATGTTTTTCCCGAGGGTGGTACGATAAACAGACCTCCCGCTTTCAATGGGGAAGGGTATACCTTTTGGAAAGAGAGAATGAAAATCTTCATTCAATCAATTGACTTGAGAATTTGGAATGCCATTGAAAATGGCCCTTTTATACCAATGCATGTTGTAGATAGTAAGAATATTGAAAAACCCATAGATGAATGGACAAGCGAGGAAGAAAAGAAAGTTCAATGTGGCTACAAGGCCAAAAATCTTATTACTATGGCTTTAGGTCAAGATGAATTTTTTAGAATCATGTTACTATGGCTTTAGGTCAAGATGAATTTTTTAGAATCATGACTTGCCAAACTGCTAAAAAGATGTGGGATACTCTACGAGTAACTCACGAAGGTACCAACGATGTAAAGGACTCAAAGATTAGTACTCTTACTAGTCAATATGAGTGCTTTAGATTAAACTCTCATGAATCGATTGTTGATATGCAAAAAAGATTTACTCTCATCATTAATCAACTCATTACACTTGGAAAGACTTACACTAACAAAGAGCTCATTCATAAAGTGTTGAAAAGTCTTAACAGAGAATGGCAACCGCTAGTTACCGCCATCAAACAATCTCCTAGCATAAACGAAATGTCTCTTGCCACTCTATTTGGTAAGTTGCAGGAACAGGAACAAGAGCTGAAGGAATTAAAGATGGCGGAAGAGGAAGAAAAATCTTCCAAGAAAAAGGGTCTTGCTCTCAAGGCTACTTCCATAAATGAAGTAGAAGAATCCGAAAGCGAACTTGATGAAGAAGAAGAATTTGGACTATTTGTGAAACGCTTCGGGAAATTCATAAAAGGCAAACGCATTCAAAGAAGCTTCAAAAACCCAAGTAAGAAACCTATCACTAAAGAAAATTCTTCCTCACCCAATTGTTTTGAATGTGACAAGGAAGGGCACTTCAAAGCGGATTGCCCAAATCTTAAGAAGAAGGGAAAAGAGAAAAGAGGAAGAAGGAGAGCATACATTGCTTGGGATGAAAATGAAATAAGCAGCTCGGATGACTCAGAAAATAAAGAAGCAAACCTTTGCCTCATGGCCAATCTCCAAGAAAAAGATGATGAGGTAAACTTCCATGACTTAGATAAGGATGAATTACTTGATGCTCTAGAGGAATTGTATGATAAATTTACAAAAGTCTCCAATAGACTTAAGGTATCTAGAAAAACTAGTGACACTCTAGAGATGCACCTTATGGAGATTTGCAAAGAGAATGAATGCTTAAAAGAAGAATTGAAAAACGCTCAAACATGTTCCAATAGTAAACCATGTGATTTTACAAAGAAGTGCATTGTGTTAGAAACCAAGGTTGAAGACCTAAATAGGACACTAGAGAAGTTCACTAATGGAAGAGATAATTTGAATATCCTACTTGGGCAACAAAAATGCATGTTTAGTAAAACCGGTTTAGGATATGACAAAGAACATAGTAATCACAAAATGGAGAAGCACTATAAAAACTTCTTTGCACCACCAAGCAAATCCTCCTCACCTTTTATGAAATGCAATCATTGTGGTTCCAAAGGACATAGTGCTTATAAGTGTAGTGTTAGGAAACTAGGACCAAAGGTCTTAAGAAAGGTGTGGGTTCCCAAAGGGACATTACCACAAACTAACCTTAAAGGACCCAACATAAAATGGGTACCTAGTTCTCTAAACTGATTTTGTTTTGTAGGTATGCTTCAAGGCAAGCAACACTCATTGGTACTTGGATAGTGGGTATTCAAAGCATATGACAGGAGACATAAGCAAATTTACATCATTCACTCCCAAACGAAAAGGAAGCGTCACCTATAAAGACAACACTAAAGGAAGAATCCTAGGCATTGGAAATATTGGTAAGAATTCTTCCACATCCATAAATGACGTATTGTATGTTGAAGGCCTCAAGCATAATCTACTTAGCATAAGTCAATTATGTGACAAAGGATATAGAGTCTTATTTGAATCCAATTGTTGCATAATTGAGAATAAGCTAAATAAAGAGGTCAAATTTGTTGGAAAAAGAATTGATAACATTTACATGATAGATGTGGATAGTTTGTCTACAAATGATGAACAATGCTTTATTTCAAAAGAGGATGAAACTTGGCTATGGCATAGAAGAATAGCTCATATACATGTAAACCACTTGAACAAGCTTGTTTCTAAAGATTTAGTAATTGGTTTACCAAAGCTTAAGTTTGAAAATAGATTTTGTGATGCATGTCAAAAGGGAAAACAAGTAAAGGCATCTTTTCAATCCAAAAACATTGTTTCTACTCAAAGGCCTTTACAACTTTTGCACATGGATTTATTTGGACCATCCAAAATCAAAAGCTTTGGAGGAAATTACTATGGTCTAGTTATAGTAGATGACTATTCTAGATATACATGGACATTGTTTCTTGCTCATAAAAATGAAGCATATCATGCATTCAAGAAACTTGCAAAGATTATCCAAAATGAGCAAAACTCAAAAATTGCATCCATTAGAACCGATCATGGGGGAGAGTTTGAAAATCAATCTTTTGAAAAGTTTTGCGAAAAACATGGTATTAATCACAACTTTTCAGCTCCTAGAACTCCACAACAAAATGGAGTAGTTGAAAGGAAAAATAGATCTTTAGTAGAGCTTGCTAGAACCATGCTAAATGAAAACAATATTGCAAAACATTTTTGGGCCGATGCGGTAAACACCGCGTGTTATGTGATGAATAGATGTTTGATAAGGCCTATTTTAAAGAAAACTCCCTATGAGCTTTACAAGGGTAGAAAACCCAACATTGCATATTTTCATATTTTTGGATGTAAATGTTTTGTGCTCAACAATGGAAAGGATAATCTAGGAAAGTTTGATGCAAAATCTGATGAGGCAATATTCCTAGGATATTCACAATCAAGTAAATCTTATAGAATTTTCAACAAACAAACAAATACTATTGAAGAGTCTATTCATGTTAAGTTTGATGAAAATAGCCATAACCCTCCGAGAAAGGAAGATGTTGATGATCTTGTAGGTACTTTCCAAGAAATGAACTTGGAAGACAAAGAAGAAGTCAAAAATGATGGAGGTACAACACAAATTGAGAGACAACAAGACTGGGTAACCTTGAAGGATCATCCCTTGGACAAAATCATTGGAAAAATAACCAAAGGGGTAAGTACTCGAAACGCCATTAGAAATGCATGCAATCACTTGGCTTTTGTATCCCAAATTGAACCCAAAAATATTGATGAAGCCATTATTGATGAGCATTGGATGTTGGCAATGCAAGAAGAGTTAAATCAATTTGAAAGAAATGAAGTTTGGGAACTTGTGCCAAGACCTAATGACCATCTAATAATAGGCACCAAATGGGTTTTTAGAAATAAGCTAGATGAAAATGGTATAATAACAAGAAACAAAGCTAGACTAGTTGCAAAGGGATACAATCAAGAAGAGGGAATAGATTATGAAGAGACGTATGCACCCGTAGCTAGATTAGAAGCAATTAGACTACTATTAGCCTTCGCATGCTGCAGGGATTTCAAATTGTACTAAATGGATGTTAAAAGTGCTTTCTTGAATGGATACATTCAAGAGGAAGTATATGTTGATCAACCTCCAGGTTTTGAAAACCATCAATTTCCAAATCATGTTTTCAAATTAAAGAAAGCTTTATATGGTTTGAAACAAGCTCCAAGAGCTTGGTACGAAAGGTTAAGCAAATTTCTTTTAGAAAATCATTTTGAAAGAGGGAAGGTTGATACAACTTTATTTATAAAGCACAATAAGAATAACATACTATTTGTACAAATTTATGTTGATGATATAATTTTTGGTGCCACTAATAATTCAATGTGCAAAGAGTTTGCCAAGCTAATACAGGAAGAATTTGAAATGTCCATGATGGGGGAACTCACTTTCTTCCTTGGACTACAAATCAAGCAAACCAATGAAGGCACATTCATAAACCAATCTAAGTACTGCAAAGAACTACTCAGAAAATTCAATATGGATAAAGCAAATGATATAGCCACACCCATGGGCACTTCATGCTATTTGGACAAGGATGAGAAAGGTAAGGATGTTGAACTCACAAAATACAGAGGTATGATAGGATCCTTACTTTACTTAACCGCTAGTAGACCGGATATCATGTTTGCTGTGTGTATGTGTGCTAGATACCAAGCCTGTCCTAAGGAATCTCATCTCACTGCAGTAAAAAGGATAATGAAATATCTAGTTGGGACTCAAGATGTTGGTTTATGGTACCCCAAAGGGGCTGAATGTACTTTAGTTGGTTACTCTGATTCGGACTTTGCAGGATGTAAGCTTGATAGGAAAAGTACTAGCGGAACATGTCACTTGCTTGGTGGTTCTCTTGTTTCTTGGCATAGCAAGAAACAAGTAAGTGTTGCGCTATCAACAGCTGAGGCAGAATATGTTGCAGCTGGTAGTTGCTGTGCCCAAATCCTTTGGATGAGACAACAACTTCTAGATTTTGGAGTTGTATTAAACCATGTGCCTCTTAAATGTGATAATACAAGTGCCATTAACATCTCCAAGAATCCAGTAATGCACTCTAGAACCAAACACATTGAGGTTAGGCATCACTTTATTAGAGATCATGTGTTAAAAGGGGATTGTGTACTTGAACATGTAGAAACTTCTAAGCAACTAGCTGATATTTTCACAAAACCCTTGGGTAGAGAACAATTCATTCACATAAGAAGAGAGTTAGGCATTCTTGATATGTCCAGTTGTGTTTGAATGATAGGATATTTTGATAAGAACTATGTTGAATGGCATGATGCATGGTATATATCACATTTCATGATTGGAACTTTGCTGTATGTAAAATTTGAAGTTTTTGACTCAATAATCGATTACATGGCTACTCACAATCGATTACTATGCTTCTGTTTCCATTATAATCGATTAGTACTTACTATAATCGATTACAATCATTCTGTTTCTAAGATAATCGATTATCATTGATCCACAATCGATTACAAAGCTTCTGTTTCAGGTTCAAAACGTTTCCTCTTCTTCATAATCGATTACCACATTGCTCCAATCGATTAGGACGATTCTGTTTCTAAACTAATCGATTACCCTAAGCCTCTAATCGATTACCCCCTGTATGAAACGTTTGAAATTCCCCAGAAACAATGATCTAATCGATTACCACCTGCCTAATAATCAATTAGCCTCTGTTCTGAAGAGTCAAAATTGCAGTTTCCAAGGCATACTCGAACCACTCCCTCTCTTAACTCACTTCACTCCTTTCCAAACCCACTTTCCTCCTTCCTAAACCTAATTCTCACCTATAAATATCCCTTCCTTCACCTTCTCATCTCACACTACCTCCTTCCTCTCAAACTTCTCCAAAACTCTCAAGCACTCCTCTCTCTTCATCTTTTTCTTTGTCTTCTCCACCATGTCTACATCTAGAAATGTCAAGAGAGCAAGGTCCTCTGTAGCTCAAGCCCACAACCCCCTTGATTTTTCAAGGTTCTTTTCTTCTCCAAGAGACCTCCAACATTTCATGAAAAACTTTTCTGAAAAGGAGATAATGACTCCTCACTTCACAATCATCGACACCTTCAATAACCCCAGCCTAACCTTCACCCAAAGCCTTCACCACTACAACCTCTTTCCCTTCCTCTCCCTCAAAGAAGAAGAATACTATCCTGAACTCATGAGGGTATTCTACTGCAACCTCTGACTTGTCAATGGGATGGTTGAATCCAAAGTGAAGAATGCAACCATCAAACTCACCAATGCTCAATTTGCGGAAATCTCCCAGCTACCTCTCAACAATGCTGATTTTGATGGAGGAGAACCGGAAGACGAATGGGGCTTCAATGCTCTAACTGCTCGTCAATCTTTGTGGAAAGCTGACCGCCCTATGAGCAACCATAAACTAGTAGGACATTTGACCATGAACAACCGTCTGCTTCACTTCTTCCTGGTCAAAATGATAGTTCCTCGCGGTGGGAACTATGCTCTGGTTGAAGAGGATGATGTCCTCCTAATGTGGGCAATGTTGAACCACAAGGAGATCAACTGGGTTCAGTTGATCAAGTTTCATATGCGCTATGCGAAGGATCAGCAAAAGCTCCCCTATGGTATCCTCCTCACCAAAATTTTCAAATTCTGTGGAGTAGATTTGGCAGGGGAACTCTCTGAGAAAGTGCCCCCAAGAGCTTGCATTGGCACTTCCCACCTCAACAAAATGGGCATGGTCTGCATTGCTGGAATGTGGATTCTCAGGAGTGATCGAGAACATGGTGCCAATCCCTTTGCTGAACCTGCTGCTGCTGCTCCTCCTCCTCAACAACAAGCTGCACCATCCGCACCCCAAGCTGACCCATTTGCATCTCTTTATGCCCATCTTGACCGCCGCTTCGATCGCCTTGAAAACTCCCTTCAAGAGTTTTCCATGACCATGCAGCAACATTTTGAGATGATGCAACAGCGCTATGAAGAGCTATCTCACCAAATTGCTGAAATTCGCTTTTTCAATCCGGATAATTAGATCCTTAGTCATGCTTTTGTTTAGGGTGCTTATGTTATTTCTGAATATTGTCTCTTAACTTACTTAATATTATATCTTGTTTCCATCCGTTTTCAAATTCAATAAAATTGTCTTGTTTCCGTTCATATTATATCTCTTTAATTGCACGAATTATTTTTTAATGATTACAAAGGGGGAGAAAAATATCTGTTCAAATCTTGTTTCATTCTTGTTTAAAATATGGAGAAGAATATCTGTTCATCTTGTTTAAAATCTGAAAAAAATAGGATTATTTAGCAAGAGATAACAGATAAGAGATAAAAAGAGATAAGACCTGTTGAATGTGATAATGATTCTGAGATAATATATTTTTTGAAAAACTGATAATGCAGCAGAGATGTTTTTGCAAAAGAGATAAAATTAGAGATAAGTTTAAATTGTTTAAACTGACAATCCTCAAGAGATGAACATAGTTGTCATCATCAAAAAGGGGGAGAATGTGTTTGAATATGTATACATGTTCAAGGATGTTCAAAGATTTTGATAATGACAAGCACTCTTGAAGAAATCTGTACAAAAACAAAGATATGGAATCAGGGTCCAAGTAAAAACGAAGCTAATCAATTAGAGCACTTATGCTAATCGATTAGGAGCTTTCTGTTTTGGAAGAAACTGCATCAGGATTGAAGCTAATCGATTATGACAATGAAGATAATCGATTATGAAGTCACTGGAATTAAGATAATTGATTATGTACTTGAAGCTAATCGATTACAACCATCAAAAATGGGATCAAAAGCATCAGGTATAATGCCTAATCGATTAAGGAAGTAATTCAATCGATTAGGAAGCCACTGGAATTAAGGTAATCGATTACAAGAATTTCTAATCGATTAGGAAGCTGCGAAATCAAATTAAATGCATCAGGTATTGATGCTATTCGATTACAAGAATTGAAATAATCGATTAGTTGCTCTCTGACTTGAAGCTAATCGATTACAGCGTGAGGGAGTAATCGATTACGCTAGTGGAAAAACACTTTTAAGTGGGAAACCAGCTCATGTCTCCACCATACTTCAAATTTCCACTGAGAGCAACGGCTATGAAGAAGGAAGGGCACACCTCAACAGCTATTTTGGCTCTATAAATTGAAGAGGAACACAAGCACAAAAACATAACCAAGAAGCAACAAATCCTTAGCTCTATCTTGTGCTTTGTAAGCCTATTTCTTGTATCTTGAAATACATTTGTATATCCTCTCATCTTGAGAGTTAGAATTTGGGAGAGCTTTTCATTTGTATATCTACTCTATTGAGAGAGTGTATTGATTGTAAACAAACACCAAACACAAGTTGTTCACTCTAGGTTGAGTGGTTACAAAGGTTGAGGATTCAACCTTTGGGTATTGAGAGATTGTGAGATTGGGTGGGGTTGCCCTTTGCTTGTGAGGATTGAGTTCTTGAGTGTGGGACACTAGGAAGCTGCAATTGCTCAAAGCTTGTATCTCAAATCTTCAATAGTGAAATCCTCTAAGTGGGTTGCTTAGAGGCGAGACGTACACCGGATTGGGTGGAACTCGTTACATCGGTTTGCAAGCTTCTCTTTCTTACTCCTTACTTTCATATACTGCTTGCTAATTGATTATTGTTGTTGATTGTTTGTGAAGTGCACACTTGAACTTGCTTAATTTGTTACTCTTCAAATACTGCCCACCAGGTGTTTGAGAAATTGCTTCAGCAATACATCTCATTATTGTGCTTTGCATATTATCCTCTTATTAATTTCACTTGCATATTCTCATTAACTTGGTTATAAAAATCCATTTCAAAGGCATTCCAACCAAAAGTTTTAAAACTCAATTCACCCCCCCTCTTGAGTATTGAGGCCACTTGAACAACAAAAGATCTACTTGGATAGTGGAAATCCAAGTCAGCAAGGGCACTCGATGGGAATATGGGTCGAATTTCACCTTCTCTCCACAATCTGAGTGGAAAAGATGCCTTTTATGCACAAGACCAAGTGGAAAAGGTGCTGTTTATACAAAAACTGAGTGAATAATGACTCAGAACCGACTGAAATGGTTGGAGTACGACTCGGAATTGGGTGAAAGATGACTCGAAATTGGCTAAAAGAATGGCTCGGAAATGGCTAAAAATGATGACTCAGAAATGGTTTAAGTATGGCTCAGAATTGGGTGAAAAGATGGCTCGAAATTGGCTAAAAGAATGGCTCGGAAATGGCTAAAAAGGATGACTCGGAAATGGTTTAAGTATGGCTCGGAATTGGCTAAAAGAATGGCTGGGAAATGGCTAAAAAGGATGACTCGGAAATGGTTTAAGTATGGCTCGGAATTGGCTAAAAATGGCTCGGAAATTGAGTGAAAGGACTCACTCGGTGATGACTGAAAGAGTAACTCACTCGGTGCTGACTGAAAGAGTGGCTCGGTGCTGACTGAAGAGAGTAACTCACTTGGCACCTCCTAAAATGTTTCACTCGGCAACGTGAAGGGAATTTAATCACTCGAAAAAACTTGTTCGGATTTGCTTGGGAGTCATTCAGTAGACTCTTTCTTCACTCGGAAATCTGACTGGCTTCTCACTCAGAATTTGGCACTCAGCTCTGACTGGCTTCTCACTCAGAATTGCCTTCTTCTCACTCAAAAACTGACCCTACTCACTCGGATGTGTTCATTCGGAGTCAGCTTTATTTTTTAATCAGAAGGGTTTCAACCACCAATCAACTCGGAGTCGGCTTTGTTTTCAATCAGCACTTAGAACTTGGACATATTCACTCGGAACCGACCTTCTTCTCACTCAGATCTTGGAATTTGGATATTTTCACTCGGGTAATCCTTCTTCTCACTCAGAACTTGGAAACTTGGCAACTTTCACTCGGATCCGGCCTTCTTTCCACTCAGAAATTGGAATTTGACCATTTTCACTTGGAAATAGCCTTCTTCTCACTCAGAACTTGGAAACTTGGGCATTTTCACTCGGAAACTGCCTGCTTCTTACTCAGAACTTGGAAATTTGGCAACTTTCACTCGGATCCGGCCTTCTTTCCACTCAGAAATTATAATTTGACCATTTTCACTCGGAAATAGCCTGCTTCTCATTCAGAACTTGGAAACTTGGGCATTTTCACTTGGAAACTGCCTTCTTCTCACTCAGAACTTGGAAATTTGGCAACTTTCACTCGGATCCGGCCTTATTTCTACTCAGAAATTGGAATTTGACCATTTTCACTCAGAAATAGCCTTCTTCTCACTCAGAACTTGGAAACTTGGGCATTTTCACTCGGAAACTGCCTTCTTCTCACTCAGAACTTGGAAATTTGGCAATTTTCACTCGGATAATCCCACTTCTCTCAGAATGTCCTTCCCTGTGTTTTTTCTTGAAGCTTTTTCTTCCTCTTTGGAAATTTCTTGAAGCCTATTGGAATAGCACCCTGCTACGTCTTACTCGAAGACTCTTTACTCGGAAATGATCATTCCGAGTCCTTTCACTCAGAAATGATCATTTCCGAGTCAGAGATTTTTTTTTTGGGACTTCTTTTTTTTCTTTCTTTTGAATTCTTTTCACTTGTGGATATCAATCGGACTGAAATAGGTGTTCATATGCATAAATTTACGTCATTGTGAAAATGCCCTTATTACCATTAGAGATAAGAAAAAGCCTATCATCCAGATGATCTGACTCCTAGATGGAGGGGAGATGCTGAGGATGTTTCAAATATCAATTATGTCTCAATGAAGAGCTTTAATTATTAGGGTTAACGACAGTGGCAAGATTACCTACAACAATATGATGAGGTTGTTAAGGGCCCAGGTGTTAGTACTTTACACCCCCTAGATGTTTTAAGGGTCTAGCTTTAACTAGCCTCTTCTATAAAAGGACGTCTCTCACAACTAAAAAATCCTCTGATAGCTACTAAAAATCAGCAACCGACAAAGGTCGTTGGTATTTAGCGACCGCAATTATGAAAGAGACCTTTGAAAGGGAATTCGTGACCAAATTAGTGATTGAACAGAGCTCCGCCGCTATGATTGGTAACTTTCCATCACCAACACCGTCACTAAAAGAACACTATCATGAAAGCGGTCGTTACCTTTCTCTCCCTCAATTTTTTTTGGTTTTGTAACACCCTAAATTAAACAAATCATAAGCAAAAAAATAGGGAAATTTTTCACAATTAAAGGAAATCAGAATGCCTTGGCACAAGAAAATGAAAGGAAAAGAGAACAAGAGAGATAAAACCGATTCAGAGGAGATGACAGCGGAAGAAAGGGGAAATCGCTTAAGCGAACCAGGCAGCTACGCATACCCGCTCAAGCGAAGGCTTCTCTCGGTATCTGCTCATTTCACTCGACATTTCCGCACTCGGATTCCAGTGCCTAATTCACTCGGAAGAATTCAATCTTAATCCACTCGGAAACGTAATTTATTCCACGGCTTCAACAATCAGAATACATACACGAATAATACGGGAATGGTCCTCACTGGCTCTCACTCGGAATATATGGGAACCCTTTCACTCGGGACAACCTTCGCGCCCCTTTTGTCACTCGGGATATCTCGCCTAGTTTTCACTCGGTAACCATCACCTTCCTACTCTAAGCTTCCCACTAAGCTAAGACTCACTCAGATTCCTTTATTACCAATAGTTCACCATAGTAGGGTCCTCTACAGTCTAAGGTGTCACTCTCCATTCAGGAAAACCACCACTCAGCAATTCTCACTCGGGAATCATTGACTATTCTACGCTCGGGAGGGCTCCTAGCAGTTAGTCGTTTGGGCAGTCTTCTACGTCACTCCCTACTCGAAGCTATCTGATCTTCACTCACTCCGAACATCTAAATCTCTTCCACTCGGTTACAAAATTATAAACTCACCCTCTAGACCATGAATTGGTTTTCTTCACGCTGGGTCATGTTATTTCCTACACAATCGAAGATATGAACGCACATATATATATAGATCACCCAAACATTTGACAACATGAGATAGACATGCAACGTGGCATAAGCATAGGCATATATATATAGAAGTGTATATCATGATTTTACAACCAAGAAGTCTTGTTCCCGATCCAAGGAATTTAATTCTAATTTAAAGGCTAACAACAAAACACGAGCCGGCCAAGGCTTAACTCAAAACACTATATACAGCATATGCACAGTCATGATATCTCATAGTGCAGCAGCACTTCACCCGGCATTTCAGCTCCTCCGCCACTCCTCATTACGAGAGATGTTCACTGAAAATTTGCCACAGCAGGGGTGAGCATCTTAAATTTTAAATGATAAATACTGACTCGGGTTGCCTCACCTTTATACCACAATATATATATACACAATTATACATGGCAACAATTATAGTCGGGGCAATGCCAATCAGCCAGAACACACACAAGATCCTTACCAATCGGAATCCATAATCCTCACTCGGATATTTATATGTACAACTCTCCAATACATAACATACATTCATGGAATAGATTTCAATCAGCATTACAACATATACACACGGAATAGTACACTCGGTCATGAGGACATATATATATCATCTTACTAACACCATCACAAGCATAGTTAATTCTACACAACATCCGTAGCAATCTAAACATAGGATATTCACTCGGTTATATACATTCACCATCTTATTAACACCTTCGCATGCATAACCAATTTCAAACAATATCAATAGTTACTAGGCACATAGCATTTCACTCGGTTCCGCATCCATGTGTATCAGTTTAGACGTTGCAACGTAGGCTCTCAACCCTTTTTATACCTAGCTCTCAGCTATCAAATCAGCTCCCAGCTGCTTGGCCGTTTTACAGGTACCCAACCGTTTGCCCACAGGTGACACCAACGCTCTCAGTGCCAACGGAGGTGATCACAGGCAGCCCAAGTCCCACTCAAGGATTTCATAGCGTCCCACGCTTTATAACCGATGGTAGTGTCCCACACTACGTGCTCTCAGCACAACGCATCCCATGCGCCACACGCGGATTCATCACACAACATAGTATTCATGCACACAACCTTCACTCAGTTATACATATTTCTCATGCAGTCGGTAATACGCAATTCCAGGATTCCATGTATTTATTTAACACACACACACTTCCATGCAATCATCATCATAGCTCTATTAACAACATATAAAATCAATGCAATCGGTGTCAATCAATATCAAGCTTCTATCAGCGTTCTTATCAACTCAAGCATAACATGCACTTGGTACACAGCAGTATCAGAACTTACTCAACACAGGCATCCATATAAAGATCAACAGGTTCCAACAAACATTTTAATCAGTACAACATAATATGCAATCGGTATACAATAGTGTCAAGACTCAGTCAACACATGCATGCATACGAACATGAACGGATTCAATGAACATTCTAGTCAACACATCATAACATGCAATCGGGTTATAGGGTATCGGAATTCAACAACGCATGCATCTTCAAGGACGATAATAACATGCAACACTCACTCTTACTTGTCTCACACTCGGTTACTCCACACGTAGGCATTATTATACAACAGGATACAGAACTATCACTTCAACACTCGGAACCCATTCATAACCCATGCATTTAACATGTAAGGTACTCCCCCTACCAACTACGAGATTCCGAGGGACTTTTCTGCTTGGGTGTTGGTTCCCTTCTTCGCTGCTTCACTCAACGCTTCCACTCGCTTAGCCTTTATTTGAACGCTACTGCCCTCCACGAGTGGTGCAGGGTTGTTTCTGCTTCTGCTTCGATGCTCGTCTTCTACTCGTGTGAGGGGGCTCTGACTCCTCTGCAGCACCGTCACTCGGCTTCCGAAACAAGGAATGAAATAGAGAGCAGAGAAGGAGAAGAGAAGAAGAAGAAAGAAGAAGAAGGAACTCGCAGGGAACTCTGAAGAACGAATGGCAAGGAGAACCATCGTCCACTTATAAACACATGCATAAGGGAAGGAATGGTGGGGTGGGAAAATGTGAGGAGCAGTCTACTCATGTCACCCAGTCCCATCAGCACCCACTAAGGTCAATCCTCCCTTTAAATCAGCACACCCTTTGATTAATTAAATTAATGGTACTTAATAAACTAATTCCCACTTCTGAAATCATTACTCTGATGGCTTATTCACTCGGTTCATTATTAAAATTTGGGATGTTACAGGTTTCCCTTTAATTTTTTTGTTGGCGCCTCACGTCGCTAACTGGGACCATAGCTAGTTTTAGTTTCCCCTCTAATGTTTTGCATTCCTTCCTAAATTCAACATAGCAACGACGTGTCGTGGTCGTTAAGTCCAAAAAACTTAGCAATGAAAGTAGGCTTTGTAGCTAGTTTTACCTTAATTTTTTTGCCTACCCTCCGAATCCAACTTAGAACTTAGTGATGGCTTGTCTAGGTCGCTAAAAGCAGGTGATTTAGTGATGGCCACCTATGCACCATCGCTAGTTAGATTCTAGTGACGAGAGGTTTAGGTCGCTAGTTTGGCCATGTGTCTACATTTTTAAGTTACCTAAGAGTTTTCTTTTGTCGCTAAGTCTAGTAATTACTAAACCTTTTCCCCTTCAGAACCCTAAACTCTCTCTTCCCTCTCAGTCTTTTAATCTTTTAGTTTCTCCCAGTCTTCGACTTTCTCCTCTTTTCCTCTCACCATGTCGTCATCTCATTATAAATTTTTTCTTCCCTTTCAGTCTCCTCTCTCTGACCCTCAGTTACCATCTCTGTTTGACCGTCTTCACCGCTTAGTGTCTTCGTCTACCTCCGATGATCGCCATTGTCCCTTGTAGAACCTCTTTCCTCTAACGATCACCATTTTTCTTGGTAGGACCTCCTTTGTTATTTTTAATTTATTATTTTTTATGTAGGCTGTTTTAGATTTATGTAGTTAACTGTTTGCAATGAATTGAAATGCTTTGTTAGTTTATTATATGAGGGGTTATCTTTGATATCTTGTGAAATTATTATAGGTGTTTATGGGTTTTAATCTTCATTGTCCTCAACCCAATGACTTAATATCGATAACATATTACATTATTATCTTCATATTTTTACAAGGGATGCACACAGGTATTATCATTGAACCTTAGCCATGTGCCTCCATAAGTTTTAATTTTAATTCCTTTTTCATTAAATTTAATCCCTAGGAAGATTATTCTAACCCCTATAAAAGGGTAAGTACTTTAAATTTTTTATTTTAAATTTAACATTTAGTATATTTTTAATTTTGAGATTGACAATGTTTGAAGTGATTCCTTAAAATCGAAGAATGGAGGCACTATTACTTTGTTCCTCCACAGGGTAATCGTCCAAGCCCTACACCTTAACAAGGATCGTAGACCTAAAGCCGTCCTCGCCATGGACATTGATCAAGTTTATTAGCTTTTTATTTTACTTGTATTTTATTTTATTTATATTATTATCATGTGTTTATACTGATAACAAATAATAATAATTAATAATAACTAATTATGATAATAAATAATAATAATAAGGTAAACTATAATAGGCTTGGAAAGGATTAGGCTTGGAAAATCATGTAGGACATTATGTCTTGCACCATATTAAGGCGTGGAAGTCAGAATCTGAGGTAAATTAGAATGAGAGAAATCGACAATAAAAGGTATGTCCTACACCTAAAGGCTGGGGTGTGGGTTATTTACCCCTTGGTGTTGGAGCCTAGTTTCTTGTATTGAGAGAATAATTGTGATTACTATTATCCAAATACTTCTTAAATGTAAAATACAATGGCAACAAAGTTAAAAGAACCAAAATCAATATTAATTTGCAAAGTATGAGACTAAAGGCAAGCTTTTAAGATATTAGGGACTGAATTGCCCAACTTATTTATAACCTACATAACTAAAGTGAGTCTTAAGTAAAAAGAAATTAGATACTAAAATATGAGCATAGATAAAATTAAAATAAAAAAGGTGAAAACATACATAAGATGAAGCAAATTATTATTTCAGTCATGTTTCAAATAATAAGTAGTTCATTATTGGTTCTTTTATGTTTTGAAAAAAATTCAACATCCTTTAAAAATATTTAATATTTTGAAATTATTAATTGACATCATTTATTGATAGTTTGGGAGCTCAATATTTTTTAGACCAATAAATATGATTTTTTTGGATTTGAATTTTTGGTCTTTTTTGCCAAAGTTGAAATGAAAAATAATGTAAGACTAGGTTAAGCCCAACCTTATGCAGCCCTACAAGAGTATAATTACAATACTATGGTTATATAATCATCTTTTGCCATATCTTTTTCTCAAACCCTAATCAGCTATCAATTGTTTCTCTTTGTGAGCGCGGCGATTTTGTACGGCGGATAGTAGGTGGAGAACTAGGCATATATGGAGGCCAAATCTAATTGATTCAAAGGATAGGTTTGCGATCTGAACTCTATTAATTTAATGTTCAAATTTTTATTTAATTTGATTGCATTCAAGTTAAATAACTTGATTTAATCTCAATACATAACAATCTTTTCTTTCTCTAATTAATAAATCATAGACGGAAGATTGATATGTATCTAGAAATCAATTATCTTGTTAAGGTGTTAACATATCAATAAAAGATATTGTCTTTTTGTAATCTTCGGTATGGATACATGAAAATAGGGTTGAGTAGTAGATCGTATTTGCTCATTAAACTCGATCATCTAAATTAAACCAGCTATGTCAAATTGAATTTTTTTTTAGTAATTGGATTAAAACCGATTTAATCAAATTAAGAACCGATTGTAATCAGATCGGACATTAGATTTTAAGGGTGTTAAATCCAAGTACTTGATTACCATCTGGCCTAAATTTATATTATTTATTATTAATAATATATGTTTTTTTATTATCTCACCTAACCTAAAAGTAACCCTAAATTGGGGATATGAAATATGGATACCAAGTTGAGATCTTATGAAATCATATGAGCATAACCCTAATTTGGGTTACAATTGTAAGAGTTTTCACTTTGATTTAAGCCTAAAAAAACCCTTACTCAATGATATTCATAGGGATTTGAGTTGTATGACTTTAAGTTAATTGAATTTCCAGCTTGAGGTAGGTTCTTTCTTAATAAGAAGAATAACATGTCATATTAATATTGAATTATGTAAAAACCAATTTCATGTTTTATTATTGTATGTATTCTTGTTGTTGTAGGTTTCGTTTAAAAAAATTCTTTACTACAACAATTTGGTAAATTTTTTCGGCAAACACTATAAGATTACAAAAATGTCATACCATTATTAGTGTGTTATATATTATTAGTGAATGTCATAATATAAGCATTAATGGTTCAATTTTTGTAAAACAATTTGTACTAGTGCAACCACCTAAATGAATAACTTTTAAACTAAATTTCTTTGGCACTTAATGTCTAATTAACCCAATTTAATAATCCCCCAACCATTTAATTATGCATATATATTTTTAGTTAAATTAAATGAATCATGTTGTGCTATATGATTTGTTTGTAATTGATATGATCCACTAGTAGATCTTAGCATGAACGTCAATTTATTTACATGTATGATTATTATTGATTAACATGTATACATTTATTTACCATTGTGAACACCTCTTTCGGTCCGACTCGAGTGGAACAAATTTTGAGAAGACTAGACTTCATTTCTGAATGATATGCCAAGTAGAATCACCCAAAATGCCAATTCCAAGTGAAAAATGACTCTTTCCGAGTGGAAAATGGCTGATACCGAGTGAGATATCCGAGTCAGCTGTTTCTAAGTGAAATTCCGAGTGGGATGTCTCCAAATGATGAAATTCTGAGTGGAATGCCTCCTAGTGAGTCAGTTCCGAGTGGTTTGCAACTGAGAGATGTGTTTCTGAGCAAAACAAAGCTCCAACTGGAAAACAAGGCTGAATCTGAGTAAATATACTCGGAAGGTTGAAGTTGTGTTACAAGTTCCGAGAGGAAAGAAGACCGGTTCTGAGTGATCAAATTCTTAATTTCTCAATTCTAATTGAAGTGAAAAGGATGTCTCCGAGTGAAAACACCCGAGTGAGCACATCTGAGAGCCAATTATTGATTAAGACCCTTCTGATTGAAGTGTAAAGGCCGACTCCGGTCGAAAACAATCCCAATACCCGAGTAAGCACATCCAAGGGTCAATCGACGATTGAGACCATTCAGATCGGAAGGTAAAAAAAAACCACTTTCGAGTGATTGCACCAGGTGGATTATGGAACCCGAGTTCTAGATTCTGAATGAAGGAAAATCCGACTCCTAAGGTCAGTTTCGAGTAAAACCTTCAAGCACTGAAGTTTTGAGTGTCACTTTTGAAGACATTCCGGGTGAATGTTCTAAGCAGAGACAAGATCCGAGTAGCACACCTCCAATTGAAGTGATTCCGAGTGAATGCTTCAAAAAGAAATAAGATCTGAACCAAATACTTCTGATCGAGAGAATTCCGAGTGAAACACTGATTTAGTCAGTCAGTTCCGACTCACCATTCTCAGTTAGTTCTGACTCGCCATATTTAGTCAGTTCCGACTCACAAGACTGACGTGTGTTTTTTTACAGTCGTGATTCCGTCAAATTAGTACATTAAAATTAATTAACGTAGTACTAGGGTGTCAACCTAGGTCGTTCTCTCAAGGATCAACACAAAAATTTAGGAAAAATCAAGTCTTAAACTAATTTTTAACAATTAAAAATAAAAACTAAACAACTAAAATTTTTTTACAAACATAAGTTCACTAACATACAATTGGGGGGGTTTTGATTGATTTTTGTTGTCACAATTAAAATTAAAACAAGGTAAATAAAGGATTTAAAACAATAAATAACAAGCGATTGATTTTCTTGGAGTATTGTAAATAAATTTATCCTTGGTTCACTAAAGATAATTTGTATACTTTCATTACTGTCAATTTCTTAGCTCAATTTGAATTAATCAACTAAGCGTCTTTTTCAATTCATAATTCCTTTTCTTTCATTTAAAAATGAATATTTTAATCAAGCATCCTAATTAAGCAAAAGGAGTCAAGATCTTAAAATATAGGAATTATTGAGCATACATAAGAACATCGCCTATATACATAATCTATTCTCAAATTATGGAATTAAGCAAACCATAATTATTAAAAGTGATTATGAAAATATTCATTAAGCATGCATATTTCCTTAATCCATTCTAATTTGAAATCTTATTTTACTCCATTTGAATAATTAAACCGATTAAGCATACAAATTCAATTAAACAAAATGGAATTAAATAAGTAGAGAATGATTATGAAGAAATAACAATAATAAAAGCATACTATATTAAAATTAATGACCTCAAAATTACATTACAACATTCTCCAAGAAAATCAATCTAGGGTTTTAGCCCTCCATAATAACAACTAAAAAGAAAAGAAACTAACCCGGAATGGAGCAAAGAGGGGGAAGAAGAGAGGAGGAGGCTTTGTGCCTTCCTCTGATGCTTAAAGAAACAAAGAGAGAAAAGAGAGAAACGTGAATTGAGGTGTGTTTCAAGCCTTTGGCAATGGTCCTATTTATAGTGAAAGCAAGGGTGTCAGCAGGACGCTACGCGTCAGCGTTGCGAATCTGCTTCCACGCTACGCGTAATTATAAGGCTACACGTGAGGGTTTCTGACTCAGAATACATTATTTCATCCAATAATTCTTCAATAATGCTTGGACACTTGTGCTGCATGTTCCCCACTGAGATAGTGTCGTATGTCTGTAATGGATTGGCCAATAAGTGCTTTAATATAAATAAATCCTCCACTTCTGAAGTTGCATACAGCCTGTTAATGGGATCCTCGTCACTGTTGACGCTACGCGTGGGCTTGACGCTGCGCGTCAGTGTTGCGAATTTGCTTCCACGCTACGCGTGGTACCAGCGCTACGCGTCAGACCTGATGCTCAATTTTATTATTTCCCAATTGCAACCTCAATTATTCACTACAATATAAAGGAAATCAAGTAAGATTTATTATTTCATTTAAAGATTATCGCCTAATTCAGTTAATATTAAATAAAGCTTGAATTATGAAAATGTGTTAAAATGCATAATATTACACAATTAGCAATGGCAAATTATACACATTTAAAGCAAGGAATTAAGGCTAAATCATGCATCATCAAATACTCCCACACTTATTCTTTTGCACTCCCGGGCAAAATCAAAATAAAAACAAGTATCACAATTTATGAATAAACATTAAGTTGAAAATAACAACACACAGAATTGGCATGGAATCTTAGGAATATACAGAGAAACAAGAGTTATTCATCATGCAAGATACAGAGCATCAAGATATATATAAAAAATCATTCAAACACTTAGGCATGTGAAAATTAAATTAAACTGAAAAGAAAATCATCAGTGATAGAACCTCACAAAACATACTCTCAACTCTCAAGTGTTTAAGGTTTGTGTATACTCTTAAAACATTTCCTAAAAAACAGACAGTCTAAAAATTTGGCAAGTTTCTCAATTCCACAATCAACTTAAATGCATGTATAGATCAACAGGGCTTTGTAGGGTTGTAATGTGGCCAAGGTTAAAATGGATGAAATTTTTTTTTTTAAATAAATAAATACCAAAAAGAATGATGAAGCAATTAATTTAACTGGCAAACAGTGAGGGTAAAACATTTATTGTACGATATTAGGTCGCAATCATAATTTTTTTTATTTTTTTTTTAATGAGATTGCATAACCCTTGGAACCAGAGTTACAATTCCTTTTTGCACACCCCCACACTTATTTGAATGCCTGTTTTTGACTTGATTCCAAAGCTCCAATATATATTCCTTAAGGTAGGTATATTTTTGGTTTTTCATCTATGGCTTATTTGAGCTGCAACAAGGAAATAGTTAAATAGGCTCAAAATGGCTATCAAGAGATAATTTATTCATGGTAGGCTTATCTGGCTTAGTGGCTCAATTGAACAAAATGCCTGTATCATTTCAAATACATTCATATGAGTTTCAAGTATCATCAAGAAACAAGACAAAAATTAAGATGTAAGCTTTCAGGAATTAATCACACATGAAAGGATTAAGATGGTTTAAAGTGATCCATCAATTTTAAAGGCTCAAAAATCTCACAAGGTATAATTCTATCATATATGATCATCTATCAATTATCATGTCATTCTCATCATACCAAAATTGCTTGAGTTCAAATTATAACATATCATTAAGCTCATATCAGACATGAAAGAATTTACTTGTTACTCATGCATATCTTAAAATTCCAATAAAACATGCCTTTTTAAAACAAAAACACACACAAAATCTTTTTTTTTTTTTTTAACAAAAGCACATAAAATTTAATCACACAACAACACATAAATGATCCCACCCCCACACTTAAATCATACATTGTCCTCAATGTAAGACAGAGCATACAGAATAGACAATATAATGAAAAAGTAAAGAGATGGGTAAGAAAAACTCCCTCAAGGGGGATCAAGAAGTGGTTCCCCCAAAACATGTTCCTCCATTGTAACATCCACAAGTGAAGGATTTTCATGGAATGGCTTCAAGCGTTGTCCATTAACCTTGAAGCTTTTGTTGGAGTTTTCACTTTTTATTTCCACAACTCCATGGGGAAATACATTAGTAACAATGAAAGGTCCTTCCCATTTGGAGCGCAATTTTCCGGCCATCAGTTTCAACCGGGAATTAAACAGTAGCACTTTCTGTCCAGTAGTAAAATCCTTTCTAGCTATTAAGCTATCATGGAATTTTTTTGTTTTCTCTTTATAGAACCTCGAGTTCTCATAAGCTGCCAAACGGATCTCATCAAGCTCATTCAGTTGTAATTTTCTTTCCTCACCTGCTTGATCAAGTGCTAAGTTGCAAGCTTTTACAGCCCAATAAGCACGATGCTCAATCTCCACTGGAAGATGACATGCTTTACCAAAAACAATTCTATAGGGAGACATTCCTATAGGTGCCTTAAAAGCTGTTCTATGTGCCCAAAGAGCATCATCCAATTTCTTGCTCCAATCCTTTTTATTAGGTTGTACTATCTTTTCTAGGATTCTTTTGATCTCTCTGTTAGATACTTCTGCTTGACCATTAGTTTGGGGGTGATATGGAGTAGAGACTCTATGAACAACCCCATACTTCCTGAGCATAGCTTGCATGGTCCTGTTGCAGAAATGTGTTCCTTGATCACTAATGATTGCTCTCGGGATGCCAAACCTGCAAAGAATTTGCGATCTAACAAAATCCACAACAACTCGAGCATCATTAGTTCTGGTGGCTTTAGCTTCCACCCATTTAGAAACATAATCAACAGCCAATAAAATGTAAGTAAAACCAAAGGATGGAGGAAATGGACCCATAAAATCAATGCCCCAAACATCAAATACTTCACAAAACAACATTGGTTGCTGAGGCATCTGTTGTCTCCATGTGGTAGCATTACTAGCTCTTTGGCATTTATCACAGGTGTTACAAATTCTCCATGCATCCTTAAAAATTGTGGGCCAATACAAACCTGAATCCAACACTTTTCTTGCTGTTCTTTGTGGACCAAAATGTCCACCAACTGGTAAAGCATGGCAGAATTGAAGAACTGATTCTATTTCATGATCGGGAATGCATCTTCGAATCACCTGATCATTACACAATTTCCACAAATACGGGTCATCCCAAATATAATACTTTGCATCACTTTTTAATTTTGAAATTTGGTTTCTGGATGCACATGGTGGAAAAACAGAAGCAACAAGATAATTTACAATGTTAGCAAACCAAGGTGAATCAAAAGAATTAGAAATACTCATGAGGTGTTCATCGGGAAAATGGTCCCGAATAGGTGCCGAATCAGGAGCATTCTCAATTCTGCTTAAATGGTCTGCCACAAGGTTTTGTGTTCCACTTCTGTCACGAATTTCCAAGTTAAACTCTTGGAGCAAGAGCATCCAACGAATTAATCTTGGCTTGGACTCACCTTTCTTCAACAAGTACTTTAGAGCTGCATGGTCAGTAAAGACAACTACTCGAGAACCGAGTAGGTAAGATCTGAACTTATCTAATGCAAAAACAATGGCCAAGAGCTCTTTCTCAGTGGTGGTGTAATTTACCTGGGCAGCATCTAAAGTTTTAGATGCATAGTAGATGACCCTAGGCTGCTTGTCAATCTTTTAACCAAGGACAGCTCCCAATGCATAATTAGAGGCATCACACATCAACTCAAATGGGGCTGTCCAAACAGGTGCTTGGATTATTGGGGTAGTGGTCAATGCTTGCTTGAGGCAATTAAAAGCCTCCTTACACTTTTCATCAAACTCAAATGCCACATCCTTTTGAAGCAGACTGGATAGTGGCCTAGCCTTCTTGCTGAAATCTTTTATGAATCTTCTGTAGAATCCTGCATGACCAAGAAAAGAACGAACCTCTCGAACACAAGAGGGGTAAGGCAAATGTGATATAACTTCTATCTTGGCAGGATCTACCTCAATTCCTTTTTCAGAGATTACATGCCCTAAGACTATTCCTTGTTTTACCATAAAATGACATTTTTCATAGTTTAAGACAAGGTTAGTTTCAATACATCTGTTTAAAACTTTATCCAAACTATCAAGGCATGCATTAAATGAAGATCCATAGACAGTAAAATCATCCATAAACACCTCTATGCAATTTTCAATGAAATCATGAAAAATACTTATCATGCATCTTTGAAAAGTTCCGGGAGCATTGCATAGGCCAAATGGCATTCTCCTATAAGCAAATGTGCCAAAGGGACAGGTGAATGTGGTCTTTTCTTGATCCTCAGGTGCAATATGAATCTGAAAATATCCAGAGAATCCATCAAGAAAACAGTAGTGAGACTTACCTGCGAGACGCTCAAGCATTTGGTCAATGAAGGGTAAAGGGAAATGGTCCTTCTTTGTTGCTTGGTTAAGTCTCCTGTAATCAATACAGACTCTCCAACTATTCTGCACTCTAGTTGGGATCAACTCATTCTTCTCATTCTTCACAACGGTGATCCCTGTTTTCTTAGGAACCACTTGAATTGGACTCACCCATCGACTATCAGAGATAGGATAAATGATTCCTGCTTGTAAAAGCTTGGTAATCTCCTTCTTAACCACATCAAGGATTACAGGGTTGAGTCTCCTCTGGGGTTGTCTTACTGCTTTAGTATTTTCCTCCAGAAATATTCTATGCATGCACATGGATGGACTGATTCCAGGAATGTCTGCCAATGTCCATCCTATAGCCTTCTTATGTCTTTTCAATACCTGCAACAACTTTTCTTCTTGATTTTCATCAAGAGAAGTGGAAATTATCACCGGGAGCTGTTCATTATCCCCTAAGTATACATACTTTAGGTTCTCAGGTAAGGGTTTCAATTCTAACTTGGGTGCCTGCAAAACAGATGGAACTAACAAAGTAGATTTTGATTCTGCTGTTTGCACTTCAAAAATTTTGTTAGAATTTTCTTGAAATCCTGCATTCAGCTCCTTAGGTATATCTAAAGACTCTGAATCAGAAATTATGTATCTATTAATTTCAGCACAAATATCACAACTTCCAGAATCATTGCATGCAAAACATTTGTTTGAATCATCCATGTATTCCAAATCAACATTAGAAAAATGTTCAAAAACTAGTTCATCAATAATGTCAATTTGGAAAACAGAATAATTTTCAGATGGGTATTTCATGGCATCAAGAATATTGAATTGAACTCTTGTGTCACCAAATTCCATAGAGAGAGTTCCAGAATGAACATCTATTTTGGTTCTGGCTATTTTCAAAAATGGTCTTCCCAAAATGATAGGAACAGGAATTTGAGGCATACCTTCTTCCATATCAAGTACGAAAAAGTCAGCAGGGAAAACAAGTTGTTCTACCTGAACCAAAACATCCTCTATGACTCCAGCAGGATAGGCAGTGCTCCTATTGGCTAGCTGAATTACTATACCAGTAGGTTGTAAATTTCCAAGAGACAATGATTTAAAAACAGACATAGGCATAACATTTATTGAAGCTCCTAAATCTAACATACAATTTTCAAATTTGTTATTGCCTATGATACAGGGTATAGAAAACGTACCTGGATCCTTGCATTTCTCAGGGATATTTTCCTTACCAAGCAGTGCAGATACATTTCTTCCCATGCTTATCCTTTCATTGCCCTTGAGTCTCCTTTTGTGAGTACACAACTCCTTCAGAAATTTGGCATACTTGGGAATTTGCTTGATTGCATCGAGAAGAGGTATATTCACTTCCACTTTCCTGAAAGTATCCAAAATTTCTTTGTCCACTTCTTCCATCTTCTTACTTGGAATTGCTTTTGGTGGGAAAGGAAGAGGGATATGAGATGGAATTTGGGGTGGTTGTATCTCAGACTTTCTTGAGCTTGAAGAGGGTACATCATTCTCAACTGTTGTGGGCACATCTGTTTGTTTTTCAGGTTCCTTAGATATGGGTACTTCAAGGTTCTTACCTGATCTTAACTGAATTGCACTCACATTTCTTGGATTTGCAGCTGGTTGGGATGGTAATTTGTCAGAGTTTTGAGATTGTAACTGGCTTAATGATGAAGTCAATTGCCCAATTTGGTTGCTTAAACTCTGGATGGTAGCATCATTCCTCTGTTGATACTCCAAGTTTTGTGTAGCCATTTGTTTCACCAAATCCTCCAAAGAAGGGCCACTTGTGGATGGTTGAGGTGTAGTTCTTTGGAAGGTTGGTGCATTGTTTTGAAATGGGGGTTGGGGATTTTGTTGTTGGTTTCCCCATCTCAAGTTTGGATGGTACCTCCAACCTGGGTTGTATCTATTGGTGGAAAGGTCATGGTTTTGTGGTGGTGGAGGTCTATCATGGTAGATGTTAGCTGCATAGGCTTGGGGACTATTATTATCCTTTTCTTGTAGAGAAGGACAACAATCAGTGGGGTGCTCTTGTGAAGAGCAGATTCCACACACTTTAGCAGTCATGGATTTTTGATTTACTGCCAATTGTGTGACTAGAGTGGTGAGAGCATCAAGTTTGCTCTCCAATTTAATTCCAGATGAACTAGAATTGGAATCAAACATGGTTTTGAAAGAATCATTTCTCACACCAAATTGTTGAGAATTGGATGCCATCTTCTCAATCAGATTTCTTGCTTCAGCAGCAGTCATGTCTCCTAAAGCTCCTCCACTTGCCGCATCAATCATATTGCGATCAACGTGGTGCAGACCTTCATAGAAGTACTGAAGAAGAAGTTGTTCAGAAATTTGGTGGTGAGGGCAACTTGCACAAAGTTTTTTAAATCTCTCCCAATATTCATAAAGACTTTCTCCAGAGAGTTGCCTAATGCCAGATATGTCTTTACGGATTGCAGTTGTTCTAGAGGCAGGAAAGAATTTTTCCAAGAACATTTTCTTTAAGTCATTCCAACTTGTGATTGATCTTGGAGAAAGGTAGTACAACCAATCCTTAGCAACACCCTCTAAAGAATGGGGAAACGCTTTAAGATAGACATGGTCTTCTTGAACGTTTTGGGGTTTCATTGTGGAACACACAATGTGGAATTCTTTGAGGTGTTTGTGCGGATCTTCACCCGCAAGACCATGAAACTTAGGAACAGGTGTATAAGTCCGGTCTTAAGAATAAAAGGGACATCCTCATCAGGATATTGAATACACAAACTTTCGTAAGTGAATTCAGGAGCAGCTAGTTCTCTAAGAGTTCTTTCACGAGGTTCAGCCATATCAGAAAAACTAGCAGTACTTTCAACAGATTCAGAAAAAATACTATCACTATCAATATCAACAAAATTATTATTAAATCTAGCTTCTCTAATTAACCTATGAAAAGTTCTTTCAATTTCAGGATCAAATGAATATAAATGCTCAAAAGTTCTTCTAGTCATACATAGCATACAACAAGATATTTGATCATGATGAGCAATAAATCATAAGAATCCTAAATCATGCAAAAGAAATAAAATAAACAAACAAACAAACAAAAGAAATTTTTTTTTTTAATTTTTTTTTAAAAAAAAAAAATTAATTTAAAACAAGAATTTTTCCTAAAGATCGTTGATCCCCGGCTGCGGCGCCAAAATTTGACGTGTGTTTTTTTACAGTCGTGATTCCGTCAAATTAGTACATTAAAATTAATTAACGTAGTACTAGGGTGTCAACCTAGGTCGTTCTCTCAAGGATCAACACAAAAATTTAGGAAAAATCAAGTCTTAAACTAATTTTTAACAATTAAAAATAAAAACTAAACAACTAAAATTTTTTTACAAACATAAGTTCACTAACATACAATTGGGGGGGGGGTTTTGATTGATTTTTGTTGTCACAATTAAAATTAAAACAAGGTAAATAAAGGATTTAAAACAATAAATAACAAGCGATTGATTTTCTTGGAGTATTGTAAATAAATTTATCCTTGGTTCACTAAAGATAATTTGTATACTTTCATTACTGTCAATTTCTTAGCTCAATTTGAATTAATCAACTAAGCGTCTTTTTCAATTCACAATTCCTTTTCTTTCATTTAAAAATGAATATTTTAATCAAGCATCCTAATTAAGCAAAAGGAGTCAAGATCTTAAAATCTAGGAATTATTGAGCATACATAAGAACATCGCCTATATACATAATCTATTCTCAAATTATGGAATTAAGCAAACCATAATTATTAAAAGTGATTATGAAAATATTCATTAAGCATGCATATTTCCTTAATCCATTCTAATTTGAAATCTTATTTTACTCCATTTGAATAATTAAACCGATTAAGCATACAAATTCAATTAAACAAAATGGAATTAAATAAGTAGAGAATGATTATGAAGAAATAACAATAATAAAAGCATACTATATTAAAATTAATGACCTCAAAATTACATTACAACATTCTCCAAGAAAATCAATCTAGGGTTTTAGCCCTCCATAATAACAACTAAAAAGAAAAGAAACTAACCCGGAATGGAGCAAAGAGGGGGAAGAAGAGAGGAGGAGGCTTTGTGCCTTCCTCTGATGCTTAAAGAAACAAAGGGAGAAAAGAGAGAAACGTGAATTGAGGTGTGTTTCAAGCCTTTGGCAATGGTCCTATTTATAGTGAAAGCAAGGGTGTCAGCAGGACGCTACGCGTCAGCGTTGCGAATCTGCTTCCACGCTACGCGTAATTATGAGGCTACGCGTGAGGGTTTCTGACTCAGAATACATTATTTCATCCAATAATTCTTCAATAATGCTTGGACACTTGTGCTGCATGTTCCCCACTGAGATAGTGCCGTATGTCTGTAATGGATTGGCCAATAAGTGCTTTAATATAAATAAATCCTCCACTTCTGAAGTTGCATACAGCCTGTTAATGGGATCCTCGTCACTGTTGAGGCTACGCGTGGGCTTGACGCTGCGCGTCAGTGTTGCGAATTTGCTTCCACGCTACGCGTGGTACCAGCGCTACGCGTCAGACCTGATGCTCAATTTTATTATTTCCCAATTGCAACCTCAATTATTCACTACAATATAAAGGAAATCAAGTAAGATTTATTATTTCATTTAAAGATTATCGCCTAATTTAGTTAATATTAAATAAAGCTTGAATTATGAAAATGTGTTAAAATGCATAATATTACACAATTAGCAATGGCAAATTATACACATTTAAAGCAAGGAATTAAGGCTAAATCATGCATCATCAAAGACTCAGTCAACTCCAAGTGAAACACTGATTCAATCATTTCTGAGTCACCTTTTAATTGGTTTCTGAGTGAAACACTGTTCAATTAGTTCTGAGTAAAGCTTCAATCAGCTTCCGAGTGAAACCATTGTGAAGAGGACTCCCGAGCAAATGTATCTGAGTGAGTTGATGTGTGAGCACATCCGAGTGAGTTGATGCACAATTGAAGCGACTCTGAGTAAAGACTAAGCTTGATGAATGAGTCTGAGCTATATATCTGACCAAGATTGTTCCGAGTAAATCAAATCATGCATTTCCGAGTGAAACTTACTATATGATTGAATATTTCTGAAGTACCGATTGAGTTAATTAAAAAGGACTTTCAGACATTCCTGACTAAATCAATCAAAAAGCCCGATTGAATCATGTGCACCAATGCCGAGTCATCACCCTTCAAACCAATTCCGAGTCGTCCTTCTTCAGACCCATTCCTGAGCCTTTTTTTTAGCCAACCACCACTGAGCCCATTTCCACCAATCCTAAGCCACCGATGACCGAGTCCACTCCTTTCCACCCGTTCCCGAGCCATTCTTTTAGCCATTACCGAGCCACCATTTTTCAGTCAGCAAAGGAGTCCTCTTCAGTCAAATCCGAGTGACATTTTTCAGTCAGCAAAGGAGTCCTCTTCAGTCAAATCTGAGTGACATTTTTCAGTCAGCAAAGGAGTCCTCTTCAGTCAAATCCGAGTGACATTTTTCAGTCAGCAAGGAGTCCTCTTCAGTCAATTCTGAGTCACTTTTCACTCGATCTGATTGAAATTCAATCAGAATTGCTTTGTTAGTCCCCTCAATCTAATTGATTTGCTTTTCACTCGGATTCTCCTTACAAATAACCCACCACCGAGCAAACCCTCCACTCAGCCTTCCATAAAAGGGGTCCTCTCAGAAGAATTCTCACTCGGAAAAGACCATTTTCACTTGGAAAACCTTTATTCCTCTCGGAGATCACTCCCACTGTGGATGAATGCTGACTGAGAGGCCAATCTGAGTCGTCCTCTCTCAGATTTCCACATCCTCTCTCGGATTTCCAATATCTTCTCTCAGATTTCCATTATGCCCTCTCGGATCGTACGTGATGACTTGGATTCCCACAATCCAAGTGGATCCAGGAATCCTGAGAGTAGCAGACAGCTTGGCGGAAGTGGAGAAATTAAAAATTCTCCACCAGCCGCTGTCCCCCCATTATTTTAACAGCCAGGCCGTCTCCACTAGGCACATGGGCGAGCGGAGACTCGTGCTGTCAAAGCACTCAGCCCATATCCTAAAGCCTCTATAAATGCCTCAATCAAAGAGGCACAAGGGTCTGGATTTTGGTTGGCTGGTTGGATATTGGACTGACAAACAGAGTGGGAAGGAAGGAACCTCTGAAAAATTCACCTCAGAATCTCAGATTTGAAGAACCTGTCACACCCCCGTGTTTCTGATTCAATTCAGTACCTAAATTCACCCCACTGGTTCTGTCCCAATCACCTCACATACTGCACACCGTCCACTTCCATCATTACACCGTCCCATTCCTTCTCCTAACTCCACCCTCTCCCAACTTCATTACGCCGTCCCAACAGTATCTTCCCAACACTGTCCTCCTCCTAAACCAGCTCCACACAGTCCAGAATCACCACACTGACCCTCCAACTGCACCGACCTGAACCACATTCCCCCACACCGTCCCAACAACATCCTCCCAACAGCACTGTCTTCCCTCAGACCCTCATCAACTCTACCGATTCACTATAGCCCTTCACACCGATCTCCTAAATCTACCATACTGTCCCCATCCCCGTCACACCACACTGGATTCAGTTCTAGTCCACTCCAAAATCTACCACTCCGTTCTGTTCCATTCCTCTCCCAAAATCCATCACTCGGTATTCCACTTTTCACTCAGTATTTTCATTTTTCACTCGGTTTTCTATTTTTCACTTGGTTTTTTCCATTTTTACTCAATTTTTCCCTTTTTCTCACTCTGTTTTCTCTTCTCCCACTCAATTTTTGCTCATTTTCCCTCTCTTTTCTAAACTTACTATTTCCCTTTCTCTCTTGTAGCTTCTGCTACCCTCCTCTTTTACTTCGTAGTAAAAAATATAATAAAGGGAAATAAATGTTTCCTAAGTTTTCTTTCAAATCTAAATAAAATCAAAAAAAAAGAAACAAATCATTTTTAGTCAGTGTCGTATGGAAAATACTTCCGTCTACACAACCTCTATAGGATCCGTACACGTACGAAGAACTTCGTCTTGTATGGGTTCCTCACCAAAATGATACCCACCAACATTTTCCCAATCTTTTCCTAAAAAAAACACTCAGAACTACGTAACCCTGATTTCTTGATAATTCAAGAATACGTAGTAGCAGGACCTCAACTCCTGTCGGGCCCATCTCTCTTGTTTCCTTTTACTGATTTATTTCCTCACTTTCGTGTCCCTTTCATAAATGTTCCTTTTTTCATCGCTTCCGTGAAAATCAATTTAGACATGACGTCTTATTGATTTCTCCCTAGTTTTTGTTCAAGCCTCGCCATAATTCATAGGGAAGAGATACTTAGGACGAGACGTCCCACTTATCTCTTTCCTATCCCTATCCCTTTTTTTATTCGAGGATGTCTAATTTAGGCGTGACGTCTTATTAGCATTCTCTTCCCCTCTCTGTCTCATATCGAAGTCGAGTTTAATTCGGATGAAACGTCCCGTTGACCTCGCTTCGACATTCTATGTTTGTACAGTTCTTTTACTCCATTCCGTTGTTTTCAAATAAAAATACAAAAAAAAAGAGAGGAAGAAACCATGTTTTATTTAAGGCTATTTATATTGCGCTTTCAATCTTGGTACTGTTTCTAACAGGCGATGTAGAGTGCTAATACCTTCCCTACTCGTAACCGACTCCCGAACTTGAATCTCATTTTTAAACCAGTGCTTTCACTAAACTTAGTTTTTTCCAATGTTTTTCCTAAGGATAAAAACGTTGGTGGCAACTCCTTGTTTCACCCAAAGTTTTCTCTCTTCGCCACGCCGTCGCGATCCAGGTTGCAACAAATGGCGACTCCACTGGGGACACTTAAGAGAGTCAGGCCAGTTTGGTTGAAAGCGTATTTTTATATATAGCCTTTGTTAGCTTGGATTTCTTCCCCTTGTTTATTTTCTGTTGATTATTGTGAATGTTTGTTTTTGTTTTAATTGTATCTTGTTATTTGCTTTGTTGTTTATGTTTTGCATGTCTGTTGAACCCTAGGATGGAGGACCATATTACTTTCCTGTAATTATTGAACCCTAGGGTAGACGACTTTGTATATTTGTTCTGTGTTTGTTCTCTGTGCAGAATAGGGTAAGGTAAAGAGGTATTGAATGCCCTTTCACACACTACACTCACAAATTACTCGCACACACTTATGAGTGGCGCCCTATACCCGGGCCCCAAATGAAACTTAAGTTAAGAGGGGTTGGTATACAGAATCGTATAGGATGTACTTCCTATCCGGTGATCGTGAGAACCCCAACTAGAGTTCGACCTCTTGTGACATACACACCTAGTGGTTCCCCACTGTTGTGTCCCTGTCATGGGTAAGATCTTGGCTCTGGTGACCTTCTAGAAGTCTAGTATAAGCCACCCGGTGTGAAGAGTCACTTTTAGACAAGCCATAGGGCCTAGAAAAGACTTTCAACAAAACCCTACCTAGGCCACAAAAGGGCAAACTTTACTTTACCTTACGTCATTTTTGCTTTCCCTTTTATCCAAAAAAAAAATGAATTATCTACCACCCGCAGATTTACTGAGTTTTTGAAATAATGACTCGTTTTGGAACACACAGTATTCTTCAGATGAATAGATAATCCTCTTTTGGTCGTGTACCTCTGAGTCCTGAGTCATAGATTTTCCTAATTGTCAAAAGAAATATAACTTTATTTCCGCTCCAACAGGGGGCGTCGATGATGATTAAAAAATCATGACTATTGCGGCTTGGACCCTTGGTAATCGTTGTTTCCCAAAAAAAATTTTGCTTTATGTTAAATCAATGGGGAAGCACCGATTCCAAAACATGACATCAACTAATTTCTTTTCCTTATCCTCATTTCGTGGAAGGCTGTTCAGAACTTAACGAATACCCTTTGAGTATATATGGAAACTAACATGGGATTGAACTTAAGAAATGAGGGCTGTAACTGCCCGAAGAAAATGTTTGAGCTTGAGGCTCCTACCTCCGGATGAAGGATTTCTTCTTCCTTCACAATTATCCCATATTAATTTCCATGTTTACCATACCTAGTACTTTTGAAGGATAAGTTCTAAGGAATAGTCAAAGGATATTCGCCAAAGCCTGTGATTGCTTCCCATGATATTCTCCTTCTTTATATTTCTACCTAACATTTCTTTACTTTTCTTTAAAAAAATGAAACACAGACGTCACAGGTAGGCATCCTTACAAAACTCGACTTCAAAGGAAACTCATGGCTGAGGCAGAAGCTGTTGATGGAGACTTTAGGACCGAGTTCGATCAACTGAAAGAGCGAGTGGCGAAGTTAACTAAACTTTTAGAAAAGAAACTCACAGAAGGAGGCTCCTCTGCAGGTGTTGAGGATGCCCAATAGCAACCTGCCACCGTACCACCTCCCCTTGATTCTGACCCAGCAAGAACCCAACTCCCTAACACAACGACACCCCCTATCACCATTCATGTCGGAAGACCTAACCCTTCCATTGAGACCCAGTCACCTTACGGCCAGTCTTATGCACAACAGCATACATTTGTCGGTCCTGACAGAAACCCAATACCTTTTCCACTTTATGGCATACCACCGGGGTACTATCCCCCGCTCGCTAACCAACAAGAAGCCCACAACCAGCAAGCGATGAATCCCCACGCTTCATACCCCACCCAGCCAAACATGCTACCACTCCACCAAACCCAAAACATGCAAACCCATGACCCACAAGCCCACCAAACCCAAAACACACAGGTCCATGACCCACAAACCCACCAAACCCAAAACACACAAGCCCCAGTGGCCCAGCCAACTTACAACACACAAGCCCAAAACACACGAGCCTAGATAATCCAACCGACTTATGCCATACAAGCTACGACCCAACCCCAAGGTCCCTCACCAAATACAGGCCTAATGAACCAGTCCTATATGTTACCTCATTTCAACCAGCCATTTGGCTATCCATACGGATACGCAACCCCCTATATGACCAATCTCCAAGATACAACCCGTATGATGAACCCAGTAGCCGGTCTTAGCACAGTTGCAGCTCCCCAAAAGGAAAAGATAGAGATCTTAGAGGAGCGTTTGAGAATGATGGAAGGCGTTGGAGGTTTTGGACTGATAGATGCTTCTGAGTTATGCGTAGTCACAGATGTTGTCCTCCCGCCCAAATTCAAGATGCCAGACTTTGATAAGTATCGGGGAATGACTTGTCCAAAGAACCATCTCATAATGTACTGTCGAAAGATGGCATCTTATTCTTCTAACGACCAATTATTGATCCACTGCTTCCAAGATAGTCTGGCAGGGGCCGCTCTTACATGGTATGCTCACCTTGAGCGGAACCATATTCGTTGTTGGAAGGACCTGGCAGATGCCTTCCTTAGGCAATACAAGTATAATATGGATATGGCACCTAACAGGGTTCAGTTACAGAACATGGTAAAGAGGGACAATGAAATGTTTAAGGAGTATGCCCAACGATGGAGAGAAACAGCGGCGCAAGTGGACCCTCCATTGTCGGAAAAAGAGATAATCGTGATGTTTATCGACACGCTCCCATCACCTTTCTATGGCAAGATGATTGGTAGTGTTTCAGCCAACTTCTCCGACATCGTGACTATTGGGGAAAGGGTGGAGAGCGGAATACGAATGGGGAAGATCACTCAGGGCCCATCTGGGGCGAACATGACAAGAAAGTCGGCGCCTTGGAGAAGGGATGGGGAAACTAATTCCATTTCTTCTAATCAAAAGATGACTCCGCCGAGACCTTTCGCCCCTACTATGATTCAAGCTCCCAATCCTTATGTGGCTGCCGCCACTCAGGGCCCGACAGCTTATACTCCCCATTTCCGTCCGCCTATGGTGAGAGCACTAATGCCACAACCCATGCCATACCATCACCCGCAGCAAATGACTCGACCACCCAATCATAATCAGAATACAAGGAATCCCAACAATGAGCGCACCCCTGTGCAGTTCGATCCAATTCCCATAACATATGCCGAACTTCTTCTAGTCCTCGTTGCGAGGGGAATGATAGCTCCATGCCCCATGAGGCCGTTGCAACCTCCTTACCCAAGGGGGTATGACCCGAGCGCTCATTATGATTACCATGCAGGAGCACCAGGGCACTCCACAGAAAATTGTATGGCTTTGAAATATAAAGTGAGAGATTTAATCAAAGCCGATTGGATTAGTTTTCAAGAAGGAAGCCCTAATGTGACCGTAAATCCCCTGCCTAATCACGAAGGTTCAGGAGTTAATGCCGTGGTGACAGATGTTGGAAATGGTTTTTGATGATAATGCTGATTTGGGTGGCCGCTTGCCCGTCGGGCCGAGAGCTCAGTAACTGGGAAGCTGTCGAACTCCTTACGATTTTAAATGATTCACCAAAGTAATTTGTCATTACCTTAAAAGTCTTGTTTATCCCTTTGCTATGCCTAAGGCTTTGGGACTTTCCATGTAATAAAGGCGAAAAAACTTGTTTTACCGGTCAATCAATAAATACGTATCAGAATTCAAAATTTTTCTCATCCTTTTATCCTTGCTTTTGACTCATTCTCTTGCTTTTCCTTTCTCTTCTTTATTTTGCCATAGTACACTAAATTGCAGACCCAAAAATGATCTTCTTGAGACTAGTGAAATCACAATCCCACTTCACGATTTCGATCACCCAATCGACTATGTCGACGAAGAAGAAAGGGAAACCTGTAAGCCACCGCACAAGTTAACAAGATTGTTAAAGAATACCCCTAAATCAAGAACAACTGAAGGAACCACGGGGGCAGTTTATCAGAAGGCATTAGTGTTTTGTTTCAAGACGTGGCAAGAATCTAGGAGAATGACAACATGGCCAAGTCCCAAACTGGACAAGTGGCAGGCCAGTCATTTAAGGAAACCTCAATAGTCACCAACATAGATAGGGGCGAATTGTTGATGCCTACAAATGCAGACACAATTGAGGGAGACTTTGCCAAAAAAAACAAAAAAAAACCAAAAAAAAATGAAAAAAAAATGAAAAAATAGAATCAAGCTTGGAGTCCAATGCACGTGCCAAATGGGGTAAGCTGGTTATGTCTAGATCATCAAGCAAGCTGTCATTTTCTATATAAGGGGATGTGTAACACCCTAATTATCTACAACTAATAAATCCCAAAATATGAGAAAATTTTTCACAAAAACAGTCACGTAACATTTGATGTAGAAGGGAGCAGGCAATGGGGAAAAGCTAAGAACATTCACGCGCATAAAGCAACCTACAGGGAAGCTAAAGATTGAGCCGTTTCAATGGGTTTATCGTAATACACCAATACTAGGGCGGATTGCACAACACCGTTTGTTCGCTTAGACGGGGTCTTACACCGTCCAGGCGGAGTATGGTAATACAGCAGCGGATAGAAGAAATTTCGCACCAAGGCTTCCCTTCGAGAAAATACTGGTCACTTAACAGAAGGAATGGATAAGGGAAATATGTTAATACATTCACACGCGTAGCATTTGGTGGAAAGGCGAAGTTGGAATCATTCTACTTGGCTAGGCGGGGTATATGTATCTTGGGCGGGCTGTCCTAGTTACTTGGGCGAGGTATGACACCGCCTAAACGAAATCTACATAACGCCTCCTTAACACAACCACAAGGTAATTTCCTCCATCGAGTATGGACAAGGGTTCACTAAGTAAATCCTCACACTCGCCTTTCACTTAGAAAAATGAGAAGTTATAGGGTACATAACGTTAGTAGGTTGTGGAGAAAGGAAGAGTTTGAACCTATTCCGCCCAACTCAACTAATTATGACAACGCCTGGGCGAACTTAGCCATACGCCCAAATCCGGGGCCAACATCGGGGTCCGGATTGCGTTAGTATCACCACGGATAGGAAAGGATAATGGTCGATATTTCGCTCTGGTAAATACTCGCTTCAGCGTGAGTTCTCGCGCTTGGGCGGATTGCTTCCCATACTTCAGGCGGGGTACGACTCCGCCCAACGTATTCGACATAAGCCTTTCCTAAGACAATTCTTGGTTCGTTCGGACTTAACTATAACCTGCTCAATCAAACTGTCCCTGCTTATCTATTAGAGCATAATTATAAAACAAGACAGCACTTAGCATCACACACACAAAACCATACATCCATATGTACATAAGAGTGTATATTAATATTTACAAATGCAAAAATCAAACTTCTTCTTGTTCATAAGGTTCTATTCATTCACCAAAACATTAACATCCGGTATGAGCTAGTCCGGGCTTTATCTAACAACGCCTCAATTAAACCTTCGAATTGCGTCAGCACTCCTCCCAGCATTCCAGCTCTGATTCTGATTCTCCTCACGAGAGACATTCACTGAAAATTGCCACTGCAGGGGTGAGCTTTTACATGTATAATGATACTCACAGACTCGGTATCAGCGTCAGTACACGCTCCTGCTATCATTCAACCTTTCTCAAGTAACCAAGTTCATACAATTCAAACAACATTCATGATACGCATAATTCACAGAGTTTATTCCACATCTAAATATATATTCATGCATTCAAAAGTCATACACATGCACATATACAGATTTATACATCGCCACAATCAACCTTACTTCTACATGCATGTCTGCGGATCCGACTCGGGAAAAGACTCTCAGTTACAGCCCCCTTTTTCTTTTGGCCCCTCGTCCCTCAGCTCTTACCAGGTGGCACCGGCCCCCCACGGCGTCTCGAGACTCATTTCTCTAGCTCCAACGGCTACCACGAGCCCTATTGGGATCTAGCCAGGGTTGGTAACTGGAAATCATTTCCCTTGGGGTTCTTGACCTTCCATGGGTCACCCCACTCTTACTCATGCAACTAACACATTCATCAGTACACATCATCGCGCCATGGACACATTACCGTAGTCATCAAATAAGAACGGATATTTCCCACTACTCATCATCGTTCAGTCAGTCACACCGATGCATGTTACAATCGATCATCAGACTAACAACATTGATCAACTCAATTAAGAACATACACATACATACTTTTCACAGAGACAACAAAATAGATCCATCATTATCATCCACGAGCAAACTACGCCATCGTCACGAAAATCACTATCAAAATCTCAAATCATGCACCAGTCCTAATGAAATCATAAAAACATGCACACACACACACACTTGGCAGTACGTTCATCCGGTACCGTTCTTAGACCATGCATTCGACATGCAAGCGCCCCCTACCTTAAGAAGACTCCTCAGAAACCTTTTCCGCTCTTGTCGTTGGGTCCGATGTCCTTCTCCTGGTTCGTCCGGTCTTCTTTGGCCTTGTCGTATTCTGCGCCTGATTCTGGAATGGGGTGTGGTCCGTTCTTCAGTACTGGAATCAAGATCTCCAGGAGCGAAGAGTGAGAGAAGAGAAGAAGAAGAAAGATGAAGACGAAGAGAGAAAACAGAGGATGAGGTGACGGAGAAAGAGTCTAAAGAAATAGCGAGAGTGTTCATCACTAAGGCTCACGACATATATATATATGTGTGCACGCGTACAGTAACGAAGAGTGGGATGGGAGAGTGCGTGCCCGTCAGTCACGCGCACTCCTCCCCGTCTCCTGCCTGCCACCATTTTAATATTTTAATGGCTTAAACCCACTTAGTTAAATGCACTTACAGTTATTTCTAGTTGAAATCAAGTCTTAATGGTTCATTCTTTATTCAGCACTTAATTTTAAAACGGGGATGTTACAGTTCTCCCCCACTGAAAAAGAATTTCGTCCCCGAAATTCAATCCGTACTTACCTAGGTAAACAATCCGGGGTACTGCTGTCGCATGGCGTCTTCGCGTTCCCACGTGTAGGAGGTGATCTTGCCTTGCTGCCACTCCACCTTAACTAGCCTTACGTTCTTGTTCCTTAAGCGTTTTACCGATTGATCCACGATTCCAACCGGTGTAGTCACAGTGGTTAGGTCTTCCCTGATCTCTACCCCGTCGTCAGGCATCGTGTGGCTGGGGTCATGCAAATACTTCCTTAGCTGAGACACGTGAAATACGTTGTGCAATCGGGACAAGTGAGTTGGTAACGCGAGGCGGTATGCCACGGGGCCAATCCGTTCTACTACCTCATAAGGTCCGATGTAGCGAGGGCTTAACTTCCCACTTTTTAAGGCTCGTCCAACTCCTTTACTCGGAGAGGTTCTCAGAAACACTCGATCTCCGACTCGAAATTCCAATGGCTTGATGCGTTTGTCATGGTAGCTCTTCTGCCTGTCTTGTGATGCTTTCATCTTCTCCCTTATCACTCGGATCTGTTCTGTGGTTTGCTTTACGATGTCTGGTCCCAATAGTAGACTTTCACCCGTTTCCGACCAACAGAGCGGGGTTCGGCATCTACGCCCATATAATGCCTCGTAAGGTGCCATGCCAATGCTGTGATGATGGCTGTTGTTGTATGTAAACTCGATCAAGGGAAGATACTGCTCCCAGTCCCCACCGTACTCTAACACACACGCTCTCAATAAGTCTTCTAGACTCTGAATCGTTCGCTCGGATTGTCCATCCGATTGGGGGTGGTAAGCAGAACTAAGCCAAAGCTTCGTCCCCAGTTCTTGATGCAAGCTGGTCCAAAATCTTGACGTAAATCTAGGGTCCCTATCTGAGACGATGGAAGTAGGTATGCCATGCAGTCGAATAACTTCTTGAATGTAGATTCGCGCCAACCTATGCAATGGGTACTTCATATTTACAGATAGGAAGTGTGCACTCTTCGTCAATCTATCAACAATAACCCAAATGGCATCATGGCCCGCTCGGTTTCTGGGTAATCCCATGATAAAATCCATCGCAATTGAGTCCCATTTCCATACGGGGATTTCTAGAGGCTGCATTGCACCGTACGGTTTTTGGTGCTCTACCTTCGATTTCTGGCAAGTGATACATCGGGCCACGTACTCCGCCACATCCTTCTTTAGTCCGGGCCACCAAAACTGTCTCCTCAAGTCGTGGTACATTTTCGTGGTTCCTGGGTGAATGCTGAGTAGGCTTTTGTGGGCTTCATCAAGCACCATTCTTCTTAATCTCCCTTCACTTGGTATGTATATTCTGTTCCTCACCCGGAAGATCCCGTCTGACCCTTCTGCCAAGGATAAATCCTTTCCTTTAGCCTGAATTTCCTTCATTTCAGCTAGGTAAGAGTCCGCCTGTTGCTGTTCGTACACGGATTTTAAGAATTCGTTGGCAATCCTCAACGTACCGATTGTCATCTTCTGAGAGGAAGGGGTGCCAACATGCAAGTTCATGTCTCGGAACCGCTCCAACAACTCAACTTCTTTTGCCATCATGGCTGCTATGTGGAGGGATTTTCGACTCAAAGCGTCTGCTACGACATTTGCCTTACCTGGGTGGTATTTCAACTCGAAATCATAGTCCTTCAAGAACTCAATCCATCTCCTCTGCCTCATGTTCAGCTCCTTTTGGTCGAATAGGTATTTGAGGCTCTTATGATCGCTGTATACTTCAAATTTGGATCCGTACAAGTAATGCCTCCAGATTTTCAGTGCAAAAACTACTGCTGCCAACTCCAAGTCATGGGTCGGATAATGCTGTTCGTGGGGTCTCAATTGTCGAGAGGCATATGCTATGACTCGATCTTTCTGCATGAGTACACATCCTAATCCGAGTCCGGACGCGTCACAATAGACCACGAAGCTTTCTCGTAACTCAGGTAATGCTAACACCGGAGCCGTTGTCAACTTATTCTTCAGCTCTTGGAAGCTGCTCTCACACTCCGGACTCCACACAAAAGGAACGTTCTTCCTTGTCAATTTAGTCAGAGGTAATGCCAACTTAGAAAAACCTTCGATGAACCTTCTATAATAACCTGCCAAGCCCATAAAACTCCTTATTTCCGAGATCGATCTGGGCCTCTCCCACGCTATTACAGCAGCTACCTTCGCAGGATCCACCGAGACGCCTCGCTTAGAGATCACATGCCCGAGGAAGTGGATCTCATCCATCCAAAATTCGCACTTGGAAAGCTTTGCAAACAATTGCTTCTCCTTCAACACCTGGAGTACCGCTCTGAGATGCCCTTCATGCTCCTCCGATGTCTTAGAATAAACTAGAATGTCATCGATGAAGACAACAACAAACCGATCTAAGAAGGAATGGAATATGCTGTTCATGTAATTCATGAAAACAGCAGGGGCGTTTGTCACACCGAACGGCATCACTACATACTCATAGTGACCATACCTAGTCCTAAAGGCAGTTTTAGGAATGTCCGAGTCCTTCACTCGGATTTGGTGATATCCAGATCGTAAGTCGATCTTTGAGAAGACTGAGGCTCCACGCAGCTGGTCAATTAAATCATCAATTCTAGGCAGTGGGTATCGATTCTTGATTGTGAGTTTGTTAAGCTGTCGATAATCTATACAAAGTCTCAAGCTGCCATCCTTCTTCTTAACAAGTAGCACAGGTGCGCCCCATGGTGACACGCTTGGTCTAATGAACTGCTTCTCAAGTAACTCATCCACTTGTTTCTTCAACTCTATCAATTCAGTTGAGGACATTCTGTAGGGTGCACTGGAGACCGGTTCGGCTCCAGGGATCAAGTCTATAGAGAATTCAACTTCTCTATGAGGAGGTACACTCGGGACGTCCTCTGGGAACACTTCTGGGAATTCGCAGACAACCGGAATGTCGTTCACTAGGGGCTCATTCTCTTCTTTGGTTAGACAAAGCATCATAAATAGTTGGGTTATACCTTGTGCCGTGCCATCTTCAGTGGGTTGTTTTGGGAAAACGATCTCTCGGTTTCTACAATCTACTAATACCTTATTGGCTGAAAGCCAATCTATTCCAAGCACAATATCAAGACCCTTTAAGGGCATGCAAATCAGATCGAAGGCGAAACTCCGATCATACAACTCAAATGCTACATTTTTACATACGGACGATGTGAACACAGTAGGGCCAGTGGGGCTGGCCACTTCTAGAGTCCGGTTCATAGACACAGTTGGTAGCTTCAACCGTTTCACGCACTCATCAGCTATAAAAGAATGGGTTGCCCCCGAATCGAAAACAACATTAAGCGTATTCATTCCAAGTGAGCACTTACATTGTACTAGATCGTTTGCTGGTGCAACATCCTCTGCATTGATGGTGTAGATCCTTCCTGTCGCTGTTGGGCCGGTGTTCCTCTCTCGACTGTTCGGGGCATGCATCATGTTTCCTCTGGTTCCATTGCCTCTGCCACCAGGTCGTTGGTTATCATTCACTCTGGTCCGATCTTGATATCCTCCTTGACGCACATTGGTGTTTGCCTGGCGGAGTTGGGGGCAGTCCGGACGAACGTGTCCCTTCTCTCCGCAGTGGTAGCATTTAACATTCGTATCGTTGCATTCCTTAGCAAAATGATCACCACCACATTTAAAGCATCCGCCATACCTTGGTCGTCCTCTCATCTGCCTCCCTCGGTCATTATGGTCCTGATATCTGGTGAAGGGTTCATTCCTCCTTACGTTCCCTGGCCTCTTGAAACGTGATTGCTGAGGCCTCAAGTGTTGGTTGGCTCTGCTGCACTGGCCTGAATGGGCCCTGTCATCCTCTTCGAATATTCTACACTTGTTCACTAAGGCAGGGAAACTCCGGATTTCATGGTATCTGCAGGCCCTCTTGATATCCGATCTCAGTCCGTTCTCAAACTTAAGACACTTGGAGTGCTCCGTTCCCGGTTGCTGGAAGGGCGGATAGAACAGGCACAATTCTTCAAATCTGGTCGCGTATTCTTCCACAGTCATGGAGCCCTGTTTTAACTCCATAAACTCCAGCTCCTTCCGACTCCGCACTGTGTCGGGAAAGTATTTGTCTAGGAAGCAGGCCTTGAAATCGTCCCATGTCAGTTGATTGTCATCTTCGGGGAATTGGCTCCTAGCTATCTTCCACCAATTCTCCGCTTCATCTCGTAGCATATACACTGCACATTCCACCTTCTGGGCTTCGGTACAGCGAAGACCCTTAAAAATTCTTTCTAGTTCCTGAGTCCACTTGAACGCCGCCTCAGGGTTCCGTCCTCCTAAGAATTCGCTCGGCTTCCTCTTCAGGAAGCGGTCCAGCACATGGCCATCCTCAGGTTGAGTTTGGCCTTGCCTTTCAAACACATCAGCAAAGCGTTGGAATGCTGTGGCTATAGCCTCCATACTTTGACGATGCGCCATTCCTTATCCTGAAATTGACATTTAAGGATAAGTACACGGAGCCACTTACTACCATTCGGATTTCAGCCTAATGTTCAATGACTTAGCACATCATGCTATCTCTATATATGTATATTATACAATCAATAGGACCAGGAGGGGCAACACCCTCCTATCCACAAGCCAATATCAATCAGGTTCACCAATATCACAACAATTTCAACCATTCAATCAAAAAGACACAGACACCACCGCTTACACTTGGTAAGCATACTTTGGCCTTGGACTTTTCGGTCCGCTCTGATACCAAAATGTAACACCCTAATTATCTACAACTAATAAATCCCAAAATATGAGAAAATTTTTCACAAAAACAGTCACGTAACATTTGATGTAGAAGGGAGCAGGCAATGGGGAAAAGCTAAGAACATTCACGCGCATAAAGCAACCTACAGGGAAGCTAAAGACTGAGCCGTTTCAATGGGTTTATCGTAATACACCAATACTAGGGCGGATTGCACAACACCGTTTGTTCGCTTAGACGGGGTCTTACACCGTCCAGGCGGAGTATGGTAGTACAGCAGCGGATAGAAGAAATTTCGCACCAAGGCTTCCCTTCGAGAAAATACTGGTCACTTAACAGAAGGAATGGATAAGGGAAATATGTTAATACATTCACACGCGTAGCATTTGGTGGAAAGGCGAAGTTGGAATCATTCTACTTGGCTAGGCGGGGTATATGTATCTTGGGCGGGCTGTCCTAGTTACTTGGGCGAGGTATGACACCGCCTAAACGAAATCTACATAACGCCTCCTTAACACAACCACAAGGTAATTTCCTCCATCGAGTATGGACAAGGGTTCACTAAGTAAATCCTCACACTCGCCTTTCACTTAGAAAAATGAGAAGTTATAGGGTACATAACGTTAGTAGGTTGTGCAGAAAGGAAGAGTTTGAACCTATTCCGCCCAACTCAACTAATTATGACAACGCCTGGGCGAACTTAGCCATACGCCCAAATCCGGGGCCAACATCGGGGTCCGGATTGCGTTAGTATCACCACGGATAGGAAAGGATAATGGTCGATATTTCGCTCTGGTAAATACTCGCTTCAGCGTGAGTTCTCGCGCTTGGGCGGATTGCTTCCCATACTTCAGGCGGGGTACGACTCCGCCCAACGTATTCGACATAAGCCTTTCCTAAGACAATTCTTGGTTCGTTCGGACTTAACTATAACCTGCTCAATCAAACTGTCCCTGCTTATCTATTAGAGCATAATTATAAAACAAGACAGCACTTAGCATCACACACACAAAACCATACATCCATATGTACATAAGAGTGTATATTAATATTTACAAATGCAAAAATCAAACTTCTTCTTGTTCATAAGGTTCTATTCATTCACCAAAACATTAACATCCGGTATGAGCTAGTCCGGGCTTTATCTAACAACGCCTCAATTAAACCTTCGAATTGCGTCAGCACTCCTCCCAGCATTCCAGCTCTGATTCTGATTCTCCTCACGAGAGACATTCACTGAAAATTGCCACTGCAGGGGTGAGCTTTTACATGTATAATGATACTCACAGACTCGGTATCAGCGTCAGTACACGCTCCTGCTATCATTCAACCTTTCTCAAGTAACCAAGTTCATACAATTCAAACAACATTCATGATACGCATAATTCACAGAGTTTATTCCACATCTAAATATATATTCATGCATTCAAAAGTCATACACATGCACATATACAGATTTATACATCGCCACAATCAACCTTACTTCTACATGCATGTCTGCGGATCCGACTCGGGAAAAGACTCTCAGTTACAGCCCCCTTTTTCTTTTGGCCCCTCGTCCCTCAGCTCTTACCAGGTGGCACCGGCCCCCCACGGCGTCTCGAGACTCATTTCTCTAGCTCCAACGGCTACCACGAGCCCTATTGGGATCTAGCCAGGGTTGGTAACTGGAAATCATTTCCCTTGGGGTTCTTGACCTTCCATGGGTCACCCCACTCTTACTCATGCAACTAACACATTCATCAGTACACATCATCGCGCCATGGACACATTACCGTAGTCATCAAATAAGAACGGATATTTCCCACTACTCATCATCGTTCAGTCAGTCACACCGATGCATGTTACAATCGATCATCAGACTAACAACATTGATCAACTCAATTAAGAACATACACATACATACTTTTCACAGAGACAACAAAATAGATCCATCATTATCATCCACGAGCAAACTACGCCATCGTCACGAAAATCACTATCAAAATCTCAAATCATGCACCAGTCCTAATGAAATCATAAAAACATGCACACACACACACACTTGGCAGTACGTTCATCCGGTACCGTTCTTAGACCATGCATTCGACATGCAAGCGCCCCCTACCTTAAGAAGACTCCTCAGAAACCTTTTCCGCTCTTGTCGTTGGGTCCGATGTCCTTCTCCTGGTTCGTCCGGTCTTCTTTGGCCTTGTCGTATTCTGCGCCTGATTCTGGAATGGGGTGTGGTCCGTTCTTCAGTACTGGAATCAAGATCTCCAGGAGCGAAGAGTGAGAGAAGAGAAGAAGAAGAAAGATGAAGACGAAGAGAGAAAACAGAGGATGAGGTGACGGAGAAAGAGTCTAAAGAAATAGCGAGAGTGTTCATCACTAAGGCTCACGACATATATATATATGTGTGCACGCGTACAGTAACGAAGAGTGGGATGGGAGAGTGCGTGCCCGTCAGTCACGCGCACTCCTCCCCGTCTCCTGCCTGCCACCATTTTAATATTTTAATGGCTTAAACCCACTTAGTTAAATGCACTTACAGTTATTTTTAGTTGAAATCAAGTCTTAATGGTTCATTCTTTATTCAGCACTTAATTTTAAAACGGGGATGTTACAGGATGAATGTCATTAGACCAAGAACTTGCATTCTTGTCGCCATTAACACCTCAGCTGGAACGCGATAAGTTTTAACCTTTTACTCTAAAGGATGCAGCCAAGAAGAAACAAGAAAAGAAAAAACACATGAAAAAGCTCGCTAGGCTGAAAACCTGAAAGGGCGGCTTAGGCAAAAGTTAGAGCAACTCGGTGATTCGAAAACCTGAGAAGACGGCTCAAGTAAAATTAGGGTCAAGATTTTGGCAGAGTACCTAAAGTTTTCAAGGCAAATTGGGGCATGTGGACCATGGTTGAACTATCCTCTCAAAGGCAGAATCGAACGGTGTACTCAAGGTCATGACACAGGATTAAGGTTCTCACTAGTCTCAGGAACTCACAAGAGGGTCCTTGAACCTTCCTTATTTCTCCTGGCCTTGACCTATCCTGTGTGATTGTATTCTATCCCATCTATTTTCCCCATTGACCATTCTCTGTATTCTGTTCGACATACATGAATAATATTGTGAACACCTCTTTCGGTCTGACCCAAATAGAAAGGATTCTGAGAGGACTAGACTTCATTTCCGAATGATCTGCTGAGAAGAATGGCTCAAAAATAATCAAATCCGAGCAGGATGACTCAGGTTGAAGCATTTTCGAGTAAAATATAGCCCTGTTGGAGATGAATCTGAGTAGAATGGTTCAAAAATGATCAAATCCGAACAGGATGACTCAGATTGAAGCATTTTCGAGTGAAATATTACCATTTTGGGATAAATCCGAGTGAAATGACTTAAGGAATGATCTAATCCGAGTAGAATGACTCAGAAATGATCAAAACCGAGTAGAATTACTCAGAATGGAGCAAATCCGAGTGGAATACTTCACTGTTGGAGGAGAATCCGAGTGGAAAGTTCCTTGTCTTAGACAATCCGAGTGGTAAATGGCTGACCCTGTTGGAAGTTCAATGCTGAAAAGAAATATGTCCCTGTTAGAGGTGAATCCGAGTGGAAGCTGTCCGAATACAACCATTCCGAGTGATAAAAGGGACTTGACCAATAAAACTGCCCAAAGCTAATTCCGAGTGAAAGGATGCTGACTGAAACAAGTCTGACCAGGGAACAAGTGCTTTTCTGGGCAAAAAGCTGTTCCGAGTGAATGGATTCCGAGCAGAAGAAGCCACTAAATGAACCACACTCGGGCAGACTCACAGTTTCACACTGAACCCGAGTGTGATGTCCCTAAGGAAGACATCCGAGTGAGTTGGGGCAGAAAATTATTTTTCCGAGCAAAGCAAGGCTCGGCCATGAAAGAACTTCTATCAGCCAGATTCCAGAGTCGTTCAAGTCCAAATTTCTGAGTGAAAGGTATATCCGAGTGAGTGATTGACGACTGAAGGAAATGCCGAGTGATAAGCCAGTCGGGTATCCAAGTGGAGTGGACAGGCTATTGAATGGAGCTTTTCTGATTGAAGTGAATAGGCTGAATCCCGAGTAAGTACATCCGATTGGAGACTCCTGAGCAAATGCATCCGAGTGAATTGATGCACAAGCTTGATGAATGAAAGTGATTAAATCATTCCCGACCCCTTTTAGCCAACCATCACCGAGCCCATCTGTACCAATTCCGAGTCATCTTTGTACCACTTCCGAGCGTTTCTTTTACCCATATCCGAGTCATATTTCACCCATTTCCGAGTCATTCTTTAGCCATTTCCGAGCCCCCTTCCACTCAATTTCTGAGCCATTATTTCACACATTTTCGAGCCATTTTCAGCAATTTCAAGTCATACCTGTCACCCATTTCCGAGACCCTTTTCACTCACTTTCCGAGTCACCTTTTCACCCATTCCCGAGCCCTTTTTGGCCAATCATCACTGAGCCTATTTCCACTAATTTTCGAGCCATACTTAAACCCTTTCTGAGTCATCATTTTTAGCCATTTCTGAGTCATTCCTTTCTCACCCACTCCCGAGTGAGTACTCTCACTCAAATCCGAGCTATCCTTTCACCCATTCCCGAGCCAATTTTCAGTCAGAATCGAGTGACACTTCAGTCAGTAAGCCCTCTTTAAACCAATTCCATGTCATCCCTCCTCTAACCAATTCCGAGCCCCCATTTTCACTAATTCTGAGACACTTTTCACCAATTCTGAGTGACACTTTTCAATCAGCACCGAGTCCTCTTCAATCAGTTCTGAGTCAATTTTCACTCAGTCTGATTGATTGTTCCAATCAGATTTGCCTTGTTTGTCCCCTCAATCCAATTGCACACTTTTTCACTTGGATTCTCCTCACAGCAACCCAATACCGAGCAAAACTTCCACTCGGCCTTCCATAGGAGAACTCCTCCCAGAAGAATTCTCACTCGGAAAAGACTATTTTCACTCAGTTTTCTGTTGGAAAACCTTCATTCTACTCAGAATTGACTCCAATTATGGATGAATACTGACTGAGAGGCTAATCTGAGTCATTTTCACTCGAAATTCTACCATGCTCTCAGATTTCCATCATTTTCCACTCGGATTTCCACCATGCTCACTTGGATTTCCACTATCCAAGTGGATCCTTGAATTATGGGGGGCGGCTCACTACCAGACGAAGGAGGAAAATATTAAAAACTCCCACCAGCCTTCATTATTGTCAAGATCCAGGCTGTATCCAAGTTGCTTTGCTGATCAAGTGGGGCGGCTGACTTCAGGACAAAAGGAGAGTCCCCCACTTACCACTGATGGAGGACGTTTATGACCTCCATAAATAGAGGGGTCCAGAAGCTTTCACTAGAGAAAAAAGAAGAAAAGAAGGACGAAGAAGCATTAAGGAAAAGAGAGAGAACTCTAAAAAAAACTCCAACAGCCCTCTCTCTTCATACCAACCGTACACCCTTCCTTCTCCTTCCAACCATCCCCTTTCTCCTTGCCCCTTACCATACTGTCTTCTCCCTCCTCACAGCCTCAAACTCCAACCCACATCACACAACCCCAACGTCCTTCTCCTCTTCCACTACACCGTCTAGCCCTCTAACACCATACTATCTTCTCTCCTTTCGTAACCGTACAACTCCCCTCCAAACCGTCCTTATTCAACCCCTTCCCAACCGTCCTCACTCACTCCTCCCAAATGCTGTCCCCCACCTTCCAACCGTACAGCCCGTCTCTTAAGCCCAACACCGTCCTTCTCTTCTCCATACTCCATCCTTCCCCTTCTCCCAAAGTCCTTTCTCTTTTCTACACTGTCCTCCCTTTCAAACACCAACACTGTCCCCCTTTTTTCCTCCAAACACTGCCCTCCTCATTTCTCTCCACTGTCCTTCATCCTCAACCGTCCTCCCTTTTAAACCCCACACTGTTTTCCTTTCCATACCGTCCTCAATCCTCAACTGTCCCTCTCCTCTCATACAACCATCCTCACTCCTCACCTAACACCGTCCCCAATCCTTAACACTGGCCCTCTCCTACACACCTACCAGCTCCTTCAAATCAACCCAACACTGTCCTCCTAAGAGCACCTGCTGTCCAACCCACTAGGATCCTCATCAATACCGCCCCTCTTTTTCAACCGTCCCTCTCCTTTACGCATCATCCAACTCCTTTCTCACCATACTGGTCTCACTCTCATTTTTAATGCTTGTATTTATTTACTGAACTGTTCTTTACTGGGGGTGTAAAGGTGTGATTGTCAAACAATTCAAAATGTATATGTAATATGAAATCTGATACGGAAAGGTCTTTGTACAGATACAAATATGGAGTACTTTTGCATACAGGGACGTAGTACAATGCACTCTGTGTCGGTGTAGTAGTCCGCCTAGAATAGCCTCCTTTGCCATGACACAATTGGTGGTTGTACCTGCAATTATTCTCCGACGCTCAAGTCAGTATTTTGAAATACCGTTTAGACTTAAAAAGCAAATCAAAGAGAATTATGCAAGTATGAGTGTCAGGTTTAGAATTAAGGGTCTCTCCCTTATACCTTTTTGCTGAGGTTTATATACCTGTTACTGGTGCTCTATTATTGGTAGGACCCATTCCTTGTTTTTAGGCATAATGCAAGAAGGGTAGTGGGCCCCTGCGCCGTTTACAAGAACCATCACTGTAGTGGGCATTTCCATTCACTTGGAAAGTCTTAATGCTTCATTATTTTATTTGTTGTTCCCTCTTATGCGTGACAGCGTATTTCCCATTTTCAACCTCTCAAGACAGAGTCAATCTCGTGTCGGGGTTATAAGTATGGGCTCGCTCGTAATATGAGGATTTCAGTATTCCACCTGTGTTAAGCCTATGGCTTGGCGGAGTAGTGTGCACTGGAAGTACTTCATGTATATGTGTACAAGTTTTTAATACTTTCCGCCTTGGTGGAGTAATAGGCTTTGGCGGAGTAGTAAGCCTTGGCGGAGTAGCATGAATGCCCTTTTGGGCATGAACTTCGTTTAAAAGATACTTATACAGTAAGATGTGACATATTCCACCTAACTAGATCGCTTTCTTGGCGGAGTGGTGAGTACGCCTATAAGGTATGTACTCCGTATAAGAGTAGTTACAAGGGATTTGAAACGTACTTCTTTTGTTCGAAATGCTGATCTGGCAAAGCATTAAAACCATGCTCTTAGGGGCCGGTGTTGGGACCGGATCATCTGCCCCCTAGCTTGTTAGAGTGACTAGCAGAGTCGCTTTAATAAGCTATATCACTTTGTTATGTTTAGCTTTTATAGGCATGGGTTTAGGTGGCGTTTGCTAGTTCTGAATTTACGGACAAGTGTTTTCATGTATTTATTGTTTTTTGTCGTTATTTGCCATGCCTGTCATCAAAGCGCCTCGGAACTGCGTTTTGCCGTTTCAATCTCTCATTGCCACGTATGCCCTCGTAACGATTGCCATTCTAATGATGGGACATAAATGCGTGGGATGGTAGTTGGAATACGTTTTCGAGGTTATTACCATGGGCCTTGGATTTTGAAAATACGGCCCAGGAAATGCCTGCCTTGAGATTCATCTAACGGTCTTAGAATTAATGGAACGTCATTATGATTCATCCAATGGCCATAGGTGCATTTCTGAAATTTTCGAGGCTTCGCTTGTTTCCCCCCAAACCATGCCTATAAATAGGTAAACTCTTAGGAGAGGAAATGTTTTGCTTCATTTTTCACTCTGCGTTTTAGTGTTTGAACTGACTTTTGAACGCTGCTTAGAAATCGTGGTGCTTGCTTGCTAGTCGTTTCTTGTTGCCAGTTCTTCATCATTTCTTTAGAGATTTAAGGTAACTTTCTTCTTTCTCTGTTCTATGTTTTCATTTTGATTGGGTTGGTTTTGTTTTCTTTATAGTGTGTTTATTGAAACGAGGATGAGAGGAAAAGAATCGGAGTTGTGCCCTAGGGTATCTGTTCAACCTATGTTTTCTGATATTGAGAGTGAAGATGGGGGCTTCTATACTGGGAGGGATTCAACGTTTTACAGCAGCGTGGAGTGTTTTAGTAATGTTGTACATTCATTTGTAGCAGGAGGTACACCTCAGGTACAAGTGAGAATGATGGCAGAATGCGAAAACATTGTGCTCCACGGGTTAGATTGGGAAAAGATGCTCCAGACTGATCCTTATTGTTGGGTTGAGGCAGACGTTAGGGAAGCTTCTTCGCGTCATGCAACAACGAGTGGCGGGGTGATGGAGTTGTCGGTGCCTGTCTGGGCGGATGATAAATTTAAGAAGAGGTTTATTGTTCGTTTGCCGAAGATGTTTGAACGCATCTGCCATCGCCCTCAGGATGAACGTACCTTGTATATGTACGATATCCTTTTTACTCAATTAGGGGTGCGATTTCCTTTGAATAAATTCCAGATGGGCGTTCTTAGGTTTCTGGATTGCGCCCCCTCTCAGCTGCACCCTAATGGATGGGGTATAGTTCGAAGTTTTGAAGTGCTTGCGGTGCATTTGGAGTTTACGCCTACTGTGGCGTTGTTTTTTGCTTTTTGCCGCATAATGAGGCGGGTGAACGCGAGGACTGGCGGAATGGGCTTTGTCACCCTTCGGGCGGAGCCGAAGATTGTTAACTTTAGGGCATTTGCTGACTCCGCCAAAGAGGCTGGACTCCATTTTAGAATGAGTTTCATGAAAGTTTCTGTTAAGAAGAACAAGTCCGTTTTTTGGCGGAGTGCAGAGGGGATTGATAAATTCCCGGTGGCATGGACTCATGAGCATTTCCTCCTGACTAAACAAGCATACGAGGTTGAGGAGTGTGTTCTGTCGCCTACCTCTATCGAAGTACTCCGAACACTGAAGGATTATAACTCCGCCCATAAGCAGTTTCTGTGCCGAAGGCTGCTTGGGCGTGATGCTCAAGAATATTTAAGTAATGATTTAAGACTTGTTGCTTGAATATTACTTCTGTTCTTCTTACAACTGCTAATTTTATTCGTGTGTATTACGTTTGCAGGAGAGATTGCAGAATTTCCTGGAATGGAGCGCATCAAGCAACTCCGTATGAATCGCCAGGAAGTTAATGCGGAGAATAATGTGCAGCCCCGGAGGAACCTTGCTACAGCTCTAACAAGGACTCTCCTTTGCCTACATCCACCAAGGTAGTGATGCTGGAGGGTGGTGCGGGACCTTCGATAGTTGATGTAGAAAGGCGATCTAAAAAGCGCCAAGAGCCCGAAAGTATCGAAGTGGAGGAAGAAGACCCCCAGCCTTTGCAGAAAAGTAAGAGCAAAGGAAAAGAGAAAATGGGTGAAGGGACGTCGTCTGATGTTGTGATAGGAGTTGAGAGAACTCCGGAGCCATCACCTACACCTATCATAGCTGAGTTGGGCTGCCAGGAAGACGTCCCTATGGAGGATGTTGAGGAAGAGGTAATGGAGGGGGTTCAGAGTTCTCTACCTCATCAATTTAAGACTCCCACTCTGGATTTGACTGCTTAGAGAACAACAGTTTTTCTTGTCAATGTTCCAGGGGAGCCATCTAGGCGGTCTGTTTCTCTTCATTTGGCAGGGTCCCATCTGAACCCTTACTTGTATTTTGCAAATATGGGATCCCGTCAGTCAGAGAGGCACGACCCTGAATTCATACTCCGCTTAGAGATCAATTTTGAGGAGATTGCGAATGCTACTGCTTCTGCAAGGTGGCATCTCACTGAAATTGATGGGTATCTTGCCTCTGTGCCCCATATTGCTGAAGTGGCTGCGGAAGCTGCTATGTTTCAAGAGTCATACCATGATTCTCTTAAAAAAATCTGAGGCCTGGAGCATGACAATGAACAGCTGTCGGAGGTTATCAAGGCTAAGGATAAACATCTTGATACCGCCGACTCTAACAAAAAGAAGCTTAAAGAGGAGTTAGCCCGGGTCAAAGCTGAGAAGGTTCTGCTGGACAAACAAGTTTCAGATTTGAAACAGCAGAATTCAAAGCTGGGCGAGGATGTGGGCGAGCTGACCCGTGTAAAGGCTGAAAATGTTCTGCTGGAAAAACAAGTTTTAGATTTGAAATAGCAGAACTCAAAGCTGGGTGAGGACGTGAGCGAGGTTCAGCAGAGACTGGTTTCTTTTGAAACCAGCAAGCCCTTTGCTCAAGACGCCGGGGCTGCAGAATTGAACCAAGCTGCTAGTGCATATAGTGACCTTGAAAAATAGGTCGAAGAACTGCGAGCTGAGAAAGGTATTTCAGATAACAACAATAAGCGCCTTGATCAGGAGTTGCAGACGGCTTTGGATGCGGCTGAGGCAGCAATTGATGATACTTTCAGCATGGCTATTCGCCAGGTCTGTCATCATAACCCAGGCGGTGCTCTTAATATAGCAGGTATTCATCCTTACTATAAGTTCATCAATGATGAACTAATGGTACCTGTTCAGGGGGGTCATGTTCCTGCACCTAATGAAGAGTATGTCTTGGCGGACTTACCCCCTTCACAGAGTTTGTCCAAGCCCAAAGAGCCTCAACCTAGCTCCGCCCATCAAGAAGGCGTTCCACCTGAACTTTGTGATTAGCTCAGAGTGTGTTGCTAATTTTTTGTGTCTCTTTGCAAATTCTGATTTTTGTAGGATTTTATTTATCTCTTATTATGCATTTTATAGATATTGCCTTGTTCCAGGATAGGCTCTGGATCCCTGAAGAATTTTTAATGAAGTACAATTTCTGTAAATTTATACTTGTTCCTATAAATGATGTTTGAGTCCATAGGATACAAGCCTTGTAAAATGCTATTAATAAGGCAGAGCAATCCTTTAAGGACTAATGAAATATGACTTAGTATAACGAGGCGGAATAACCTTTTTGGGAATTTTATGAAGTAAAATTCTGTAATGAGGCGGAGTAGCCTTTAAAGAATTTTAATGAAGTAAAATTCCGTAATGAGGCGGAGTAGCCTTTTAAGAATTTTATGAAGTAAAATTCTATAATGAGGCGGAGTAGCCTTTTAAGAATTTTAATGAAGCACAATTTTTACAAGTATTATACTTACTTGGACTTGTTGATAGTGCTTGAGTTTGTTGATTATGTACTCCGTAAAACATTAGCAGTTAGGCGGAGTAAGGTTTTGGATGGAGCATTCATCCCTTTGAATAGGAATTGGAATGTGTCTCCTGGTCAAGTGAGAATTATTGAATCCAGGGTCGGTATGGTGCAGCATAAGCTGTGACACCAATCCTTTCCGTAAGAAATCTGTTGGTCCTTGGGGTCGGTATGGTGCAGCATGGGCTGTGACACCAATCCTTTCCCCCCAAGGAGTTTTTTGGACCTTGGGGTCGGTATGGTGCAGCATAGGCTGTGACACCAATCCTTTCCCCCCAAGGAGTTTTTTGGACCTTGGGGTCGGTATGGTGCAACGTAGGCTGTGACACCAATCCTTCCCCCCAAGGAGTTTTTTAGACCTTGGGGTCGGTATGGTGCAGCATAGGCTGTGACACCCATCCTTTCCCCCCAAGGAGTTTTTTGGACCTTGGGGTCGGTATGGTGCAGCATAGGCTGTGACACCAATCCTTTCCCCCCAAGGAGTTTTTTGGCTCCGTTTGTGAAGCTTTGCTACATATTGGATGGTCTTTATGGAATAAAGAGCTATGCTTTTATGCTTCAATTGTTGGAGCCGGTGTCTTATCTACATAGGAACAAGTTCTGCCACGGATAATTGACTGAAAGTTAGAATGAAGATTGAATGTAGGAAGGAATTTTATTAATGATGGGACTACATAAAGAGCTGAGTTGGGGTATGTCTCGTCGAAACCTTTTCAAGGAAAGCCCATTTGGGAAGGACCTTAAGTTAGGAGAAAGAGAACATACCGTATTACCCAACTAGCTGTAATATATGCGTAAATTTAAAATGTTCCATTTATTCCTGACCGGAGTGCCATTTAAGTTTTCTAGGCGGTATGTGCCTTTGCCCAGAGCTTCGGTGACTCGGTATGGACCTTCCCAGGTTGGCGCCAATTTGCCTTGATGTGCAAATTTGTTGCCGATATTGGCCCTTCTCAGAACCAAATCTCCTTCTTTGAAACGGCGTTCAGAAACACGTAAGTTATACCGTTTGGCGGCCTTTGCTTTAACAGCTTGATCCCGCACAAAGGCTTCCTCTCTCAATTCGGCCAAGACCTCGAGCTCATGGGCGAGGTTCTGTTGATTGGCTTCTTCATTGAAGTGGAGGATTCAAGCTGAAGGTGCTGCCAATTCAATGGGAATAACAGCCTCGACTCCATATGTCAGCCGATATGGGGATTCATTTGTGGTGGAGTGAGGGGTTGTCCGATATGCCTATAAAACGTGGCATAATTGATTTGTCCAATCTCCCTTTACTTCACCAAGGCGTTTCTTCAGGCCTTTCAAGATTTCTCTGTTGGCAACTTCAGCTTGGCCATTGGTTTGAGGATGTTCCACAGAAGAAAAAATTTGTGTAATGCTGAGATTTTCTAGGAGTTTAGTGAACTTACGATCTGTGAATTGGGTGTCATTATCAGTGACTATGCGTCCAGGGACTCCGAAACGTGCAATGATATTTTTGTATACGAATCTACGAGTCCTGGCTGATGTAATGTGCACCACTGCCTCTACTTCAATCCATTTGGTGAAGTAATCAACACCAACTATCAAGTATTTGATACTGCCAGGCGCAGTTGGGAATGGACCTAAGATATCCATGCCCCATTGATAGAAAGGCCAAGGCGTTATTGATGATGACATTTCTTCCACCGGAGTATGATGAAGATTTGCAAATCGTTGACATTGATCGCATTTCTGAACATACGAGGCAGAGTCATGCTTCAGGGTAGGCCACCAATACCCAGCCCTGAGTATTTTTCGCATTAGACTACGCGCCCCCGGATGGTGTGCACACTGCCCTTCATGGACTTCTTCTAAAACAGCTTGCACCTCATTTTCGTTTATGCATATTAAGTAAGGAACAGAAATTCCTCGGCGGTATAACTGTCCGTCAACGAGTGTATAATAAGGTACTTCTTTCTTTAATTTCTGCCATTCAAGATCATCCGCGGGTAATTGTCCATTAACAAGGTAACGAACTATCGACGCTACCCAGGAATCGTCATCAAAGGAGCGGCTTCTAATCATACACATTGAAGAAGGAAAGGAAACACTTGGCTTCGCCAAGGTACTTTGCACAACCGTAGTTGTGCTTCCAGTCTTCTTTGTGCTAGCCAACCTGGAGAGGATATCAGCACGTGTATTTTCTTCCCGGGGTACATGTTTGAAAGAGACTTCAACAAAATGTTGCTTTAACGCATTGACGCAGTTTAGATATTGTTGCAGCAAAGGTTCTTTAACCTGATACTCACCCAGAATTTGCGAGATGACTAATTGAGAATCACTACATAAGGTGACAGTTTTAGCTCCAATATCTTGTACTGCTCTGAGTCCGGCTAAGCAGGCTTCATACTCTGCCTGATTGTTAGACGTAGTAAAGGTGAAGTGCAATGAAATTTCGAGGTGTACCCCGTCGTCACTTTCCACAACAATTCCTGCCCCGCATCCTTTGCTATTTGAAGACCCATCAACATATACTGTCCAGTGTGAATGATCTGCATCTGGGCTAGAACCTGTTAACTCAACTACGAAATCTACTAGGACTTGTGCCTTGATAGCAGTTCTTGGCTCGTAAGATATGTCCAATTCAGAGAGTTCTACGGCCCATTTGATCATTCGTCCAGCTAGGTCTGGTTTGAACAGTATAGTATAGAGTGGCAAGTCTGTACGAATCAAGATGAGATGGGCATAAAAGTATGGTCTTAGGCGTCGTGAAGCCCAAACAACTGCAAGCACTGCTTTTTCAATCTTCTGATAACGGCATTCTGCACTGTGCAATGTTTTACCGGTGAAGTATACCGGTCGTTGGCCTTCAACTGTCTCCTTGACCAGAGCTACTGCTAAAGCCTCATCTGAAACAGACAAATAAACGATGAGTTGCTTACCTGGGCTTGGTTTTACCAAGATTGGAGGGCTGGCTAAGACATTTTTCAAGCTTTGGAAAGCCGCCTCTTGCTCTGGGCCCCAATTGAATTTCTTGTCTCTTTTCAGCATTTTGTACAAAGGAAGAGAGCGATGAGCCATTTTTGGCATGAATCGTGCTAGAGCAGCGATTTTGCCGTTGAGGGATTGCACCTCTTTCAGTGTTTTGGGGCTCTGCAACTCTTGGATAACGCGACATTTATCAGGATTAGCCTCTATACCTCTTTGTGTCAACATGAAGCCCAAAAATCTGCCACCAGGGACAGCGAATATGCATTTCAAAGGGTTGAGCCTCATGTCGTATTGTTGTAGGCGTTGAAAAATAAGACGTAGATCTTCAACATGGTCTCCTCCTTCCGGGGTCTTGGCATTAATATTATCAATATAAACTTCTACCAGCTTTGTGTGCATACCCTCAAAAACTTTGTTGATCATGCGCTGGTAGGTTGCCCCAGCATTTTTTAACCCAAATGGCATGACGTTGTAGCAAAAGACTCCTTTATCATTAACAAACGCTGTCTTCTCTTGATCATCCTCACACATTGGAATTTGGTTGTAACCGGAGTAAGCATCCATGAAAGATAGATACTTATACCCTGAAGAATCGTCAACCAGTCTATTAATGTTAGGGAGAGGGTATGGATCCTTGGGATAGCATTTATTTAAATCAACGTAGTCTATACACATACGCCATTTGCCATTGGCTTTCTGTACCATGACCACGTTAGACAACCAGGAGGAGTAACGGAGTTCTCTGACGAACCCCGCCTTGAGAAGTTCCTCAGTTTGCTCACAAGCAGCCTTTTGTTTTGCTGGACCCATACACCGTTTCTTTTGTGCTACAGGCTTGGTTTCAGGATACACCGCCAGGCGGTGACAACAAAAGTTAGGATCCATGCCAGGCATATCTACGGCGGTCCAAGCAAAAATTTCTTTATATTCATGGAGAAGTGCGATTAGTTTAGCCTCCATGCTAGCTTCAAGCTTGTCATTGATGTTTGTAATCTGTTCCGGGGTGTTACCTAAAACAATAGACTTGGAGCCACCATCTGGAGTTGGTTTCAAAGGGTTTAGTAGATCGACAGAAGACTCCGCCCTGGGGTCAAGATCCACCAAATTGACGGACGCCGCAGCGCTGCTTCTTTCATTCAATTTTCTTTTCTTAGACATAGTTTCAAGCTTCACCATGTTAAGACTTAGATTATAACAATAGCGAGCCATTTCCTGGTCACCCCTTACAGATAAGACTTGATTATCTTTATCAATGAACTTGATTAACAAGTGAGGGGTTGAAACGATGGCTTCCATGGCATTCAGAGTAGGCCGACCGATGATGCCGTTGTATGGAGACTTCACATCAATAACGAGAATTCTGGATTTCACAGTCCTTGCTCCGGGTTCGCCATCAAAAGTAATTCTTGTGTCCAAGTAGCCTTTGGTAGGCTGTTTGGCACCATTGAAGGCTGTAAGGTCCTACGTATATGGCTGCAAATCTGCATCAGTTAAACCCATGCGTTTAAAACAGTCATAGAAGATAACGTCGCAGGAACTTCCCTGATCAACTAGGATGCGTTTTACGTCCATATTAGCGATTACTGCAATAATCACTACTGCGTCATCTCCTTCAGGAACAGTGGGGCCAAAATCGTCGTCTGTGAAGATTATAGGCGGAGTATGTATCACATTCCTGAATGGGCGATATTCTTTGCTCTTGCCTTGTACCGACAAGATCATACGATGGTGGTTTTTCCTTGCGGTGATTGAGGGTCCGCCCCCGGCAAAGCCTCCAGCAATCATATCTAACACCTGCCTTTTGCCCCGTGATTTGGGCTCAGGGCTTGGTTCTCTTTGGGCGGTCTCCAGAACAATACTCTTTTGTTTTTTTGTTGCTGCTATACGTTTTGGCTCCCGAGTGTTATCGGGATCCGGAGAACGATCACGAGGTCGTTTCTCGAATCTCTCTGGCTCATCATGGGATTTATTCCTAAACAAATAGTGTTTTAGTTTGCCTTCATGGATAAGCACCTCAATAGTGTTCTTGAGCTGCTTGCACTCCTCCGTGGTATGGCCAACTGACTCGTGGAACTCACAATATTTCTTTGGATTCCCACCGCGCCTGAGTGGAGGTGGACGTTGGATCCCGTAAACATTGAGTGTAGTCCAGCCTACTTCGCGTAGGATTTGTTCATATGTTGTGTTAAGGGGCGCGTAATGAGCGAAATTGAAAACACGTATGTCTTGCTGTTTGAAGGGTTGGCTCCCTGCCTTATCTTTCTGAGGAAACTTATCATTCCTGGATGATTTATCCTTATCTTTGTCATGGTGTGGAGCTGAAACAGGTGGTTTATTATAAGCTGCAGTTGCTTCCAAGTGCATCTCAATACCTACGTATTTGGATGCTTTCCTGCGAAACTCTTCCATGGTGGATGGAGGTCCTTTTGCCAAAGACAAGGCAAAGGGAGATTTCGGTTGCATGGCCTCGATGAGGATGTGCAGCTGGATTGCTTCTGTTAAGTCAGGGACCATGGATGCCTCTTTATAAAATCTCTTCAGGAAATCCTTTAAAGGTTCTTTATCACCTTGCTTAATCTGAGCCAAGGTATCGGAGGTTCTAGGCGTATCCCTAGAGATTACAAAGTGGCTGCCAAAAGCTGTGGCCAAGTCTTCCCATGAATCAATGGAACCTGAGGGTAAACTCTTGAACCAGCTAAGAGCTTCGCCTGTGAGGGTCCTGGGGAACATTCTACACATGACATCTTCCTCAGCACCCAAGAACATAGCCTCATAGATGTAAGCATCTAAATGCTTAGAAGGATCTGTCTCCCCGGTGTATTTCCCTATGGAAATAGGTTGCATAGTTTACAAATGTCTGGGGACATGCGTATTCATGAGTTTTTTGGAAAATGGGACACTCATCTTGTACCCCAAGGGGGATGTATTTGAAACGATTCTCTTTCCCTCAAGATGATGGGCACTTGCAAGTGGGAGGCTTCGTTGCTCTTCCATGTACGTAGGGATGCAAGAATAACTTAGGGTACTCGATTCCTCCTGTACATGCGATTCGTGTTGCGGCTGTTTTGCAGGACCGGTTTTCTCCTGCATGGGATTCGTCTTTTCACGTCGGATCATGTCATCTCTCGGATCTGGAGAGCCAACATGTGTTGCCTTTTCGTGAATATCGCTGTTGAAGCTTAGACGTCTAGGATTGCGTGGAGGGGAATCCTCAGTCTGCACTTCTGGTCCTGGTCTTTCCATTGATAACGAACGTAATGGGATTTGATCAAGGATTGTGGGATTACCAAATTTACAGGTCCCACCGGGTGTGCCAATGAACTGTTCTTTACTGGGGGTGTAAAGGTGTGATTGTCAAACAATTCAAAATGTATATGTAATATGAAATCTGATACGGAAAGGTCTTTGTACAGATACAAATATGGAGTACTTTTACATACAGGGACGTAGTACAATGCACTCTGTGTCGGTGTAGTAGTCCGCCTAGAATAGCCTCCTTTGCTGTGACACAATTGGTGGTTGTACCTGTAATTATTCTCCGACGCTCAAGTCAGTATTTTGAAATACCGTTTAGACTTAGAAAGCAAATCTAAGAGAATTATGCAAGTATGAGTGTCAGGTTTAGAATTAAGGGTCTCTCCCTTATACCTTTTTGCTGAGGTTTATATACCTGTTACTGGTGCTCTATTATTGGTAGGACTCATTCCTTGTTTTCAGGCATAATGCAAGAAAGGTAGTGGGCCCCTGCGTCGTTTACAAGCACCATCACTGTAGTGGGCATTTCCACTCACTTGGAAAGCGTTAATGCTTCATTATTTTATTTGTTGTTCCCTCTTATGCGTGACAGCGTATTTCCCATTTTCAACCTCTCAAGACAGAGTCAATCTCGTGTCGGGGTTATAAGTATGGGCTCGCTCGCAATATGAGGATTTTAGTATTCCACCTGTGTTAAGCCTATGGCTTGGCGGAGTAGTGTGCACTGGAAGTACTTCATGTATATGTGTACAAGTGTTTAATACTTTCCGCCTTGGCGGAGTAATAGGCTTTGGCGGAGTAGTAAGCCTTGGCGGAGTAGCATGAATGCCCTTTTGGGCATGAACTTCGTTTAAAAGATACGTATACAGTAAGATGTGACATATTCCGCCTAACTAGATCGCTTTCTTGGCGGAGTGGTGAGTACGCCTATAAGGTATGTACTCCGTCTAAGAGTAGTTACAAGGGATTTGAAACGTACTTCTTTTGTTCGAAATGCTGATCTGGCAAAGCATTAAAACCATGCTCTTGGGGGCCGGTGTTGGGACCGGATCATTTACTTTCTGTAAAATTAATGGCTGTTTGATGACTGTTCTTTTTTTTTATCAATTAATTCCTATTGATTGATAAATATTAATAAAAATGAGTATGCACATTTTATTTGGACTAGCCTAAAAATTGTAATTATTATTATTGTTGTTATTATTATTATTTTTTTTAAAAAAAAGGAGGAACGAGATTAATTTGGACGAGACGTCCTGTTAATCTCATGTAAATATTCTGTGTTTATTTTTGTTTATTTTTGTATATTTTTTCGTCTCGTATATTTATTTATTTTTTTATGAAGAAGTTAAAGTAATTACTGGGCTAATTATAATGCGCGCTATCATATTGAGGTAATTGTTTTTATAACGGACAGTTGTGAGGTGCTAATACCTTCCTCACCTGTAATCAGACTCCCGAATCATGGAATTTCATTTTTATAACCAGTGCTTTAACGAAAGGTTTTTCCAGTATTTTATCCTAAAAAAATATTGGTGGTGACTCCCTGTTTTTATCTTTTCGAAACATTTTGAGGGTCGGCCGTGCCACCGTGATCTTGGTCGCGACAGATGGTGACTCCACTGGGGAATTAGAGAGTCAAGCCAGTCAATTTGATAGCGCATGTTTTAATTAGCATATTAATTATTTGACTTTTTTTTATTTTATTTTTCTTTGGTTCCTATTTTATTTGTATTCTATCATTTATGTTCTGTTAATACCTGTGTGATCATTGAACCCTAGGGTAGACGACTCTATTTTGTTGCTCTGTGTTTGTTCTATGTGCAGAATGAGTAAGGTACAGGTATTGGATGCCTCTTTCACACACTACACTCACAATTTGCACACACTTTTGAGTGGGACCCTATACCCGGGCCCAAATGAAACTTAAGATTAGGGGAGGTTGGTAGCGGAGCCATTTGGGATGTACTTCCTGTCTGGTTACCGTGAGAATCTCAGCTAGAGTTTGACTTATTCATGGTACCCACACCTAGTAGACTTCCTACTGTTGTGGTCAACATCATGAGTAGGATCTTGGCTCTAGTGACCTTTAGAAATTTTAGAATAAGCCACCTAATGTAAGGTATCACTGATTAGACAAACCTTAGAACCATTAGGAGACCTTTAGAAAAACCCACCTTAAGGCACGAAGGGGCAACTTTACTTCTACCTTTTCTCATTCTCACTTTCTCTTCTGATCCAAATTAAGGGACCACTTGCCCGTTTATTGGATTACTTTTTCCAAAAAATGACCTACTTTTAACCAGTGATCCTTTAATGGGAAGGTGGTCCTTTCCTTTTATATTTGCTTAATTATTAGGATCTTGAGTTACGAATTTTCTGAATCATAAAAAAAAAAAGAGCCAAAAATTTTAACAGAAAAAGGATATAAAAAAAATCAAAAAAATCAATTCTTTTTTTGTTTTAACAATGATCAGAAAATCCATAGCTCACATGATCCTTGACTTGACACAAGTTTTGTCAAATCGTAACCCCCCTAAATACAAAAATGTTTTCAAGAAAGTTACTAGGAGAGTATCGATTTGCAAAACACGTCATTTCCTGATGTCTCTTTCTCTCATTTCTTTCTATTCTCACCGGAAGCTATTCAGAACTTAATGAATACCCTTGAGCAAGATATGGAAATTAACGTGGGATCAAACCTTTAAGAGAAGGGTCATGATTCCCTGAGCTAGAAATAGCTAAACTTGAGGCTCTTATTGCATTTCAGAATGAAGGATTTTTCTGTCTTCATAACTATCCCGTATTAATTTCCATGTTTACCATACCTAGTACTTTTGAACAATAAGTTCTAAGGAATGGTCAAAGGATATTCGCCAAAGCCTGTGATTGCTTCCCATGACATTCTCCTTCTTTCTATTTCCACCTGACATTTCTTATTTTTCTTTCAAAGACACTGAAACACAGACGTCACGGGTAGGCATCCTTACCAGACCCGACTTCAAAGGAAACTCATGGCTGAGGCAGAAGTTGTTGAGGGAGATTTTAGGACTGAGTTCGATCAGCTGAAAGAGCGAGTGGTGGAGTTAACTAAACTCTTAGAAAAGAAACTCACAGAAGGAGCCTCCTCTGCAAGTGTTGAGGATAGCCAACAGCAGCCTGTCACCGCACCACCCCCCATTGGTTCTGACCCAGCAAGAACCTAACTACCTAACACAACAACACCCCCTCTCACTATTCATGTTAGAAGACCTAACCCTGCCATTGAGGCCCAGCCACCTTACGGTCAATCTTATGCACAACAGCATACATTTGTCGGTCCTGACGGCAACCCAGTACCTTTTCCACTTTATGGCCTACCACCAGGGTACTATCCCCCGCTCGCTAACCAATAAGACGCCCACGACCAGCAAGCGATGAATCCTCATGCTTTATACCCCACCCAACCAAACATGCCACCACTCCACCAAACCCAAAACATGCAAGCCCACGACCCACAAGTCTACCAAACCCAAAACACGCAGGCCCATGACCCACAAACCTACCAAACCCAAAACACTCAAGCCCCAGTGGCCCAGCCAACTTACAACGCACAAGCCCAAAACACGAGCCCAGATGATCCAGCCGACTTATGCCGTACAAGCTATGGCCCAACCCCAAGGTCCCTCACGAAATACAGGCCTAATGAATCAGTCCCATACGTTGCCTTCTTTCAACCAGCCACTCGGCTATCCATACAGATACGCAACTCCCTATATGACCAATCTCCAAGATAAAACCCGCATGATAAACCCGGTAGGCGGTCATAGCACGGTCGCAGCTCCCCAAAAGGAAAAGATAGAAATCTTAGAAGAGCGTTTGAGAATAATGGAAGGCGCTGGAGGTTTTGGACTGATAGATGCTTCTGAGCTGTGCCTAGTCACAGATGTTGTCCTCCCGCCCAAATTCAAAATGCCTGACTTCGACAAGTATCGGGGAATGACTTGTCCAAAGAACCATCTCACGATGTACTGTCGAAAGATGGCATCCTACTCTTCTAACGACCAACTGTTGATCCACTGCTTCCAAGATAGTTTGGCAGGGGCTGCTCTTACATGGTATGCTCACCTTGGGCGAAACCATATTCGCTGTTGGAAGGACCTGGCAGATGCCTTTCTTAGGCAATACAAGTATAATATGGATATGGCACCCAACAGGGTTCAATTACAAAATATGGTGAAGAGGGATAATGAAACGTTTAAGGAGTATGCCCAACGCTGGAGAGAAACAGGAAAGATCACTCAGGGCCCATCTGGGGCAAGCATGACAAGAAAGCCGGCACCTGGGAGAAGGGATGGAGAAACTAATTCCATCTCTTCTAATCAAAAGACAGCTCCGCCAAGGCCATTTGCCTCTACTGTGACACCCTAAAACAGGGGTAAATTTTTCACGATTTTAATATTATTGATGTGTGAAAATACAAGTGGTGAAGCCAAATATTTAATCACCTGGACCTATCAGTGACCTATCTCATATGTGAAGATATGAGAAGGTAAGTTCATTAAATTAATTGTTAAGAAATCTATAATTAAGACAGCGGAAGTATTTTGAGTAAAATAATATTATGGAACTAGATTCTTAAGAGATTATTCATTTGGGGTTAAGAAGCCAAAGTTATACCACAGTATTCATAATGTAGGGTGGAATCATGGATTAACATGATGAAATTGGAAAATAACATGATTTAAGCATTTTTAAGAGAATCAAGTCCCCCTCGCTCAAGCGAAATACCAATTCGCTTGAGCGAGCTTCGCATAGCACGCTTGGGCGAAACAGAAAATGCTGAGTGAAAGGAGGAAATGAAGGTTCAGGGGTCATTTCGCTTAAGCGAACCCCAACTCGCTTGAGCGAGTAGTGAAACCCTCGCTTGAGCGGAGCCAACGAGCGTGTAGCGAAAAGCGCCCAGAATCCATTCCACGCTCTCTCGCTTGGGCGAAACCATCCTCGCCTAAGCGAGATTACTCCCGAGAGCAATTTCCTGATAAACCCGAGAGTAAAACCTGAGACCAAAATCCTCTCGCTTGGGCGAATCCCTAGCTCGCCTGAGCGAACCCCAACCAAGATCCAAACTATGATTCTAAGGTAATTTCGCTTGAGCCAAATAGACCCTCGCTTGAGCAAAAATGGAATAATGGCCAAACACTGATGCTGGGACAATCTCGCTTGAGCGAGTCCCATTCTCGCCTAAGCGAGAATCACCCAGAGGCCGAAAATCGAAACAGGGGCATTCTCGCTTGAGTGAGAAGCCCTCTCGCCGGAGCGAGTTTGACAGAAAAATAGGGGAATGTAGAAATCACCCAACTCACTATACTAAAATTCTTTCTAATCAATTTTACTTAAATTTAACACTTTATACATATCATATTACATGTTTAGAACTTGTTCAAATCAATCATACCTATAAGTTTCCATTACAACTCGTTTATGACCTAAAGATCAACGCAATCATCCTTATACTCCACAAATCTAATATACCAAATGTAAACTTCATTCATTCATCAAGATTTGGAGGGTTCCATCAGTCATTCATACATAGGGTCATGATTGAAAATGAGTCATAGACAAAAGATCTCATTTTTCTCCATGACCTTCTAAAACCACTATTGTATGTACATATACATATTTATCAATCATACCATTATCCATTCTAAATCCAGATTTTGCAAAACATATATGGTGTTATACACCTTACATCTATTCTACCTAATCACAATATCAAAACATTGCCGGCCAAGGCATTCTTTTACCAAAAAGGAACTTTCTTCACACTTTTCCTCCTCCTGTCGCTACCAAGCAATACCTACAACACAAAATCTAAAAAGATATACCACAGGGAGAGTGAGTATACTTTCTCAATGGTGAAAACTTAAAATTTAAGATAATATATACATGAATGCAATATAAACATCATCTATAAAAACTTAAATCCATACTAATCATCAAGTATCAATTTGCTAAACATAATTATATATATACATATATCCCTTTTAATTAACAAGAACAAGTCGTCCACTAATCCAATTCACAGTTGGTTTCAACAGTAAGGTCCATTTATTTTTCATACGTTTCACTCACCAGGATATCATTCTATGCCACATTCTTATGGCTAACATACATGCTAATGTTTTAAAAAACATATGCATAGACCAACTATCATTACTACAAAGATCTCAACCACTTAAATGCACATCGTCACTCCAGGGTATACCCTTCGTGGCACCCCGCAAGGTGATATACTCCTCAACCATATCATCATCATCACTCGGGGATATACCCTTCGTGGCACCCCGCAAGGTGATATACTCTTCAATTTACAATATCCTCATCACTCCGGGTTTTACCCTTCATGGCACCCCGCAAGGTGATATGCTCATCAATTCATAATATCATCATCGTCACTCAGGGATATACCCTTCGTGGCACCCCGCAAGGTGATATATTTCAACAATTAAACCATCATCATCACTCCTGGTCATACCCATCGTGGCACCCCGTAAGGTGTTATATTTATCAATATCATAACATAATCATCACATGATATGCCATTCACAGCCTAAAAAGATCTCAATTCATAAACAATCATTTTAGGCACCAAAGTCAAATCCTCATCACAATCCCATGATATTACTTCCATTCAAGTAAACATGCTACATTACATCATCATATACATTATCCACATACATGTTCTCATACATTTAGAAAATATACCCCCTCTCCTACCTCAAGAAAAGTAGACCTCTGGGGTTGATGCTCCCGTCTCACCAGTATTGCCAAGCCCTACACCAATCAATTATAGGGCCTCATCAAATATTCATTCAAACACCAATTCAATATACATATATGTAGGTGTACACATGATTCTTATCATGTGGAAACTATTTATCAAATTCATTCGTTTGCCTAATTAGGCTTCGGGAATTCCTTCCCTTAAATTACAGTCCATTAGTATCAAAGGCTACAACCTAATTGTTAAGTTATTTCACCTAGTAGGTCTCCACCAACACCTTGGTGAGTTTCTCACCTACTATGACTTCAAATCAACTTTATCATCATTTAATGTGTCCACCACATCATTTATGATACTCTTCCCATCAACGAATGTTAATTTCTTCAATAAATATTATCCTCTATAATATTTTACTTTTCTTCCTAAAATTCAAGTTTAAGGTTTTCACCAACCCATCAACTTTCATAAATGCTCATATACCTTCTTCTCTTCCCACCATAATTATAACCATCTCATTAATCACGCATAAGCTTGTATTTATGTCAAACTATCTTTGGGTTTCCCACTTTTAAATTTTTCCTCAACATTTCTCATACATTTATTATGTTCTAACACCAAAACTTCAATTAAACTTCAACTATATACTTATATACATGGAAAATGATCATAATCTTACCTCAAGAGAAGAAAAGAGTGAGTTTGCAAAAGATGAGGAAGTTCACACGAATTTGAGGAGTAAGGAGGAGAAAATATTTTAGTTTCCAAGCTTTCTTGAAGTCCTTAAAAGTTATTAATGGAGAAGGAAGAGATATCTCCTTTTAATTTAGAATTCAAAAGGGAAAAGGAGAGGAATTATGAAGAAGGAGAAGAAGAAGATATGAATAAGAAGATAAGAAGAAGAAAAGTATCTACGTGAGAAACAAAGAGTGCAACCGACTTTTGAATGGAAAAATAGGAATTTAACATTTAAATTATTAATCCTTCATTAACTCTTCCGTTTTTAAACAAACAGGTTCGCCGTTTGGCTCAATACATATTCTAAAAATTATTCTGAATATAAATTCGGAATCCCAATGACATTGTCTACGGCCTTGACCAACGGCATCTCAATCGGAGACACTTGGTCCGACACCCATATTTTATCCGAGTCAGTTTTCAACTCATCAGACCACCATAATTCACCAACAGTTTCGGAAAGTCTTATTTAAATCATTTCAGGAATTTTGGAATATTTATTAGCCCATATTTAATTATCCAATATTTATTTTCCTAATTTATCTTCCTATTTTAAAAATTCGGGGTGTTACATCTACCATGATTCAAACTCCCAATCCTTATGTGGCCGTTACCACTCAGGGCCCAACGGCTTATACTCCTCACTTTCGTCCGCCCACAGTAATAGCGCCAATGCCGCAACCCATGACATACCATCACCCGCAGCAGATGACTCGACCACCCAATCATGATCAGAACACAAGGAATCCTAACAATGAGCGCACCCTTTTGTAGTTTGATCCAATTCCCATAACATATACCAAACTTTTGCCAATCCTCGTTCAGAAGGGTCTGGTAGCTCCATGCCCCATGAGACCGTTGCAACCTCCTTACCCAAGGGGGTATGACCCAAACGCTCATTGTGATTACCATGCTGGGGCACCAGGGCATTCTACAGAAAATTACATGGCTTTAAAATATAAAGTGAGAGATTTGATCAAAGCCGACTGGATTAATTTTCGGGAAGGAAGCCCTAACGTGACCACAAATCCCCTGCCCAATCATGGAGGTTCAAAAGTTAATGCCGTGGTGGCCGATAATGAAGATGGTTTTGATGGTAATACTGATTTGGTGATCGCTTGCCCGCTAGACCCAGAGATCAGTAATAGGGAGGCTGTCAAACTCCCTTCGATTTTCAATGATTCATCAAAATAATTTGCCATTGCCTCAAAGTCTTGTTTATCCTTCTGCTATGCCTAAGGCTTTGGGATTTTTCATAAGGGGGAAAAAAAAAACTTGTTTTACCAGTCAATCAATAAATGCGTATCAAAATTCAAAAAATTCTCATCCCTTTATCCTTGCTTTTGACTCATTCTCCTTAACTTGCTTTTCCTATCTCTTCTTTATTTTGCCATAACACACTAAATTGCAGATCCAAAAATGATCCTCTTGAGACTAGTGAAATCACAATCACGCTTCACGATTTCGATTATCTAGTCGACTATGCCAACGAAGAAGGTAAGGGAAACCTGTGAGCCACCACACAAGTCAACAAGATTGTTAGAACAAGAGGTTAAAGAATACCCTAAGTCAAGAACAACTGAAGGAATCACGGTGGTAATCTATCAGAAGGTATTAGTATTTTGTTTCAAGATGTGGAAGGAATCTATGTGAATAACAACATTACCAAATCTCGAATTGGACAAGTGGTAGGCCAGTCAACTAAGAAAACCACAACTGTTACCAGCATAAATAGGGGAAAATTACTAATGCCTACAAATGTAGATACAGTCAAGAGAGACTTTGCAAAAAAAAAAGAAGGGAATGAAAAATGCAAAATAGAGTCAAGCTTGAATGCACATGCGCCAAGTGGGGAAAGCTGGTTACGTCCAGATCATCAAGCAAGCTGTCATTTTCTGTGTTGGGGGAATGAATGTTACAAGACCAAGAACTTGCATTCTTGTCATCATCAACACCTCAACCTTAAAAGGTACGCTATTCCTCATGCTCATGTAACCAAGGAAATAGTCTATCAGATTGAGTCATTGCATCATCAAGGGGATAAAAAAAATGAAACAAAACAAAAAAAAACAAACAAACAAAAAAAATGAAAAAATAAAGGCGAAAATGATGATTCAAAGTAATCCCCTCTCATCGATGCCAAAAGACTCACCAATATTTCCTTGGATACATGGCATAGGAGTAGAGTCTCCTATTTGAAGTAACATCAGTTTCCCAAAGGGTCAAACTAAATTTGGAAAAAGATAGGCAGACTCAACTGGAGTGTGATCAGTTTCAACTTTTTACTATAAAGGATGCAGCCCAAAATGAAAAAGAACACATTATAAAGAAAGAGAGAAGCTCGCTAGACTGAAACCTGAAAGGGCGGCCTAGGCAAAAGTTAGAGCAACCCGGTGAGTCGAAAACCTGAAAAGGCGGCTCAGGTAAAAATTAGGGTCAAGATTTCGGCAGAGTAATTAAAGTTTCCAATATAAACTGGGGCATGTGGACCATGGTCAAACTACCCTTTCAAAGGCAGAATTGAACGATGTACTTGAGGTTGTGACGTGGGATTGAGATTCTCACTAGTCTCAGGAATTCACTGGAGGATCCTTGAACCTTCCCTGTTTCCCCTGACCTTGACCTGTCCTATGTAACTTTATTTCATCCCATCTATTTTCCCCATTGTCCATTCTCTGTATTCTGTTTGACATACATGAATCCCTTTTTTTGATGCGTGTTATGAATTGCGTTGATCTGATAAAACATTATGTTTTTATAAAAATAAAATGAAAGAATGATGAACATTTAAAGTCGTGAGGAACAAGACGCTCCCACTACTCGACCTCGTCTTAGACAATCATCATGAAGACTCAGCCAATACACGCGCTTCAAAGCTATGATCGCCTCGTTGATTCTCCTCTGTCCATGAGTTATCCTAAAAAGTCGCGGTTTCACAAGACCTACCCAGTTTTTGAATTTTACTTTGCACTACTAACCTTTTTCTGCAGGTTATTACAACAGACAGTCATGTCAAGTGTTGACACATCAATCAAGTCCTTCAAGTTCCTTCCTCGAACCGCCAAAGTTGGCAATTCTCAAATTCTTTCCTCCACTGCCCAAGTTGGCACTCCTCAAAATTCTTTCCCCCAAATCGCCAAAGTTGGCACCGCTCAAAATCTCTTCCTTAATCTGCCAAAGATGGCACCTCTCAAAGTTTTCTCCTAAATCGCCAAAGCTGGCACTCCTCAGAATTCTTTCCTCAAATCGCCAAAACTGGCACTTCTTAGAACTCATTCCTTAAATCGCCCAAGCTGGCACTTCTCATAACTCCTTCCCTAAATCACCAAAGTTGGCACTTCTTGAAGTCTTCTCCTCAATTGCCAAAGCTGACACTTCTTCAAACTCCCTTCCAAGGAATCTACCTGATACATTCTGACAGTCAAGCATTTCCCTTCCCAAGGATAGTTTCCAGCAAAATTCTCTCCCAACAGAATCATCAAACTCTCTCCCTAGTGAGCCTATAATTCAGATCATCTTCTCCCCCTAATAAGAACTCTTTTCTAATCAGGCTTAGAAGGACTCTCCCCAAAAGAGCCCCAGTACACTTCTCTCAGTGAATCCATATATACCAGGTGGATCCCAGATTTTCCCTTCCTAATCAAGGGGCAATACCCCAAATCGTCAATCCTTCCCCAGCAAGATTCCTTCAAAACATATCAAACTGGGGCATCACCGCAGGTTCATTTCTTCTCACTTAAGGGGCAGTTCCCCAAGGTTCCGAGGCAGATAGTTCAAACTGGGGCATCACCCCAGGTTTATTCTCTTTCACCCAAAGAGACAGTACCCCGAATCACCAAATCACACTGGGGCATCTCCCCAGATTTCTTCTGTTCCAGTCAAGGAGCGGTTCCCCAAGGCTCCTTCAAACCATCTCAAACTGGGGCATCACCCTAGATCTCTTTCAATCAAGAGGCACTATCCCCAATAACCTTCAATCATGTCAAACTGAGGCATCACCCCAGGTTTATTTCACTTTCAGTCAGGGGGTGATCCATCAACCTGTTCGACTGGGAACGTCACCCCAAGAGTCTCCTTTTTAAATCAACGGGTAGTTCCACAAAATCTTTTCGGTCTTCATAAATGGGACACTTCCCATATTCTCTTCCCCAGTGGAACCATAATTGCCAAAGCTGGTACTTCCCATATTCTTTTCCCAAGTAGAACCAATCGCCGAAGCTGGCACCCATTTACTTTTCGTTCGCCTATTCAGGCACCCTTTACTTTTCCAATCGCCGAAGCTGGCACCCATTTACTTTTCCAGTCGCCGAAACTGGCACCCATTTACTTTCTGTTCTCCTATTCAGGCACCCTTTACTTTTCCAGTCGTCGAAGCTGGCACCCATTTACTTTTCCAGTCGCCGAAGCTGGCACCCTTTACTTTTCCAATCACCGAAGCTGGCACCCTTTACTTTTCCAGTCGCCGAAGCTGGCACCCATTTACTTTTCCAGTCGCCAAAGCTGGCACCCTTTACTTTCTGTTCGCCTATTCAGGCACCCATTTACTTTCCGTTCGCCTATTCAGGCATCCTTTACTTTTCCAGTCGCTGAAGCTGGCACCCATTTACTTTTCCAGTCGCCGAAGCTGGCACCCATTTACTTTCCAGTCGCATATTCAGGCACCCTTTACTTTCTGTTCGCCTATTCAGGCACCCTTTACTTTCCGTTCGCCTATTCAGGCACCCTTTACTTTTCGTCCGCCTATTCAGGCACCCTTTACTTTCCGTCCGCCTATTCAGGCACCCTTTATTTTCTGTTTGCCTATTCAGGCACCCTTTACTTTCTGTTCGCCTATTCAGGCACCCTTTACTTTCCGTTCGCCTATTCAAGCACCTTTTACTTTCCGTTCGCCTATTCAGGGACCCTTTACTTTTCAGTCGCCTATCCAGGCACCCTTTATTTTCCAGTCTACCGGGGGTTAATCCCGATCTTCTCACTGAAAGAATTCACACATTTAAAAAAAAAACTCAAACTAAAATAAAAGAAAAAAGAAAAAAAAGAAAAAGAAAAAAAATATAATAAAAAAGAGAGAGGAGAGAAGAAGAGAAACAGAAGTGGAAAATGCTCGTTTTTAAGAAAAAGAGGTCACACTGACTCGTGATTGCCCACACCATCAGACGCCATACCTATCGAGAGGTCCCACTTGGTCCCTACATCGGTGTTCATATCTTTACTTCCTTTTCACTTCAAAAACACGGAAAGCTTCGTGTTTCTCTTGTGAAAAAGAAGTAAAGAGGGGCATCTGTGAACACCTCTTTCAGTCCGACCCAAATAGAAAGGATTCTGAGAGGACTGGACTTCATTTCTGAATGATCTGCTGAGAAGAATGGCTCAAAAATAATCAGATCCGAGCAGGATGACTCAGATTGAAGCATTTTCGAGTAAAATATAGCCCTGTTGGAGATGAATCCGAGTAGAATGGTTCAAAAATGATCAAATCCGAACAGGATGACTCAGATTGAAGTATTTCCGAGTGAAATATTGCCCTTTTGGGATAAATCCGAGTGAAATGACTTAAGGAATGATCTAATCCGAGTAGAATGACTCAGAAATGATCAAAACCGAGTGGAATTACTCAGAATGGAGTAAATCCGAGTGGAATACTTCACTGTTGGAGGAGAATCCGAGTGGAAAGTTCCTTGTCTTAGACAATCCGAGTGGTAAATGGCTGACCCTGTTAGAAGTTCAATGCTGAAAAGAAATATGTCCCTGTTAGAGGTGAATCCGAGTGGAAGCTGTCCGAATGCAACCATTCCGAGTGATAAAAGGGACTTGACCAATAAAACTGCCCAAAGCTAATTCTGAGTGAATGGATGCTGACTGAAACAGGTCTTACCAGGGAACAAGTGCTTTTCTGGGCAAAAAGCTGTTTCGAGTGAATGGATTCCGAGCAGAAAAAGCCACTAAATGAACCACACTCGGGCAGACTCACAGTTTCACACTGAGCCCGAGTATGATGTCCCCAAGGAAGACATCTGAGTGAGTTGGGGCAGAAAATTGTTTTTCCGAGCAAAGCAAGGCTCGGCCATGAAAGAACTTCTATCAGCCAGATTCCAGAGTCGTTCAAGTCCAAATTTCTGAGTGAAAGGTATATCCGAGTGAGTGATTGACGACTGAAGGAAATGCCGAGTGATAAGCCAGTTGGGTATCCAAGTGGATAGGCTATTGAACGAAGCTTTTCTGATTGAAGTGAATAGGCTGAATCCCGAGTAAGTACATCTGATTGGAGACTCCTGAGCAAATGCATCCGAGTGAATTGATGCACAAGCTTGATGAATGAAAGTGATTAAATCATTCCCGACCCCTTTTAGCCAACCATCACCGAGCCCATTTGTACCAATTCCGAGTCATCTTTGTACGACTTCTAAGCGTTTCTTTTACCCATATCCGAGTCATATTTCACCCATTTCCGAGTCATCCTTTAGCCATTTTCGAGCCCCCTTCCACTCAATTTCCGAGCCATTATTTCACCCATTTCCGAGCCATTTTCAGCAATTTCGAGTCATACCTGTCACCCATTTCCGAGACCCTTTCCACTCACTTTCTGAGTCACCTTTTCACCCATTCCTGAGCCCTTTTTGGCCAATCATCACTGAGCCCATTTCCACCAATTTCCGAGCCATACTTAAACCCTTTCCGAGTCATCATTTTTAGCCATTTCCGAGTCATTCCTTTCTCACCCACTCTTGAGTGAGTACTCTCACTCAAATCCGAGCTATCCTTTCACCCATTCCCGTGCCAATTTTTAGTCAGAACCGAGTGACACTTCAGTCAGTAAGCCCTCTTCAAACCAATTCCGTGTCATCCCTCCTCAAACCAATTCTGAGCCCCCATTTTCACTAATTCTGAGACACTTTTCACCAATTTTGAGTGACACTTTTCAATCAGCACCGAGTCCTCTTCAATCGGTTCTGAGTCAATTTTCACTCGGTCTAATTGATTGTTCCAATCAGAATTACCTTGTTTGTCCCCTCAATCCAATTGCATACTTTTTCACTCGGATTCTCCTCACAACAACCCAATACCGAGCAAAACTTCCACTCGGCCTTCCATAGGAGAGCTCCTCCCAGAAGAATTCTCACTCGGAAAAGACTATTTTCACTCAGTTTTCTGTTGGAAAACCTTCATTCCACTCGGAATTGACTCTAATTATGGATGAATACTGACTGAGAGGCTAATCCGAGTCATTTTCATTCGAAATTCTACCATGCTCTCAAATTTCCATCATTTTCCACTCGAATTTCCACCATGTTGACTTGGATTTCCACTATCCAAGTGGATCCTTGAATTATGGGGGGCAGCTCACTACCAGACGAAGGAGGAAAATATTAAAAACTCCCACCAGCCTTCATTATTGTCAAGATCCAGGCTGTATCCAAGTTGCTTTGTTGATCAAGTGGGGCGGCTGACTTCAGGACAAAAGGAGAGGCCCCTACTTGCCACTGATGGAGGACGTTCATGACCTCCATAAATAGAGGGGTCCAGAAGCTTTCACTAGAGAAAAAAGAAGAAAAGAAAGAGGAAGAAGCATTAAGGACTCTAAAAAAAAACTCCAACAGCCCTCTCTCTTTATACCAACCGTACACCCCTCCTTCTCCTTCCAACCATCCCCTTTCTCCTTGCCCCTCACCATACTGTCTTCTCCCTCCTCACAGCCTCAAACTCCAACCCACATCACACAGCCCCAACGTCCTTCTCCTCTCCCACTACACCGTCCAGCCCTCTAACACCATACTATCTTCTCTCCTTTCGTAACCGTACAACTCCCTTCCAAACCGTCCTTATTCAACCCCTTCCCAACCGTTCTCATTCACTCCTCCCAAACGCTGTCCCCCTCCTTCCAACCGTACAGCCCCTCTCTTAAGCCCAACACCATCCTTCTCTTCTCTATACTCCGTCCTTCCCCTTCTCCCAAAGTCCTTTCTTTTTTCTACACTGTCCTCCCTTTCAAACACCAACACCGTCCCCCTTTTTTCCTCCAAACACCGCCCTTCTCATTTCTCTCCACTGTCCTCCATCCTCAACTGTCCTCCCTTTTAAACCCCACACCATTTTCCTCTCCATACCGTCCTCAATCCTCAACTGTCCCTCTCCTCTCATACAACCATCCTCACTCCTCACCTAACACCGTCCACAATCCTCAACGCTGGCCCTCTCCTACACATCTACCAGCTCCTTCAAATCAACCCAACACCGTCCTCCTAAGAGCACCTGCTGTCCAACCCACTAGGATCCTCATCAATACCACCCCTCTTTTTCAACCGTCCCTCTCCTTTACGCATCATCCAGCTCCTTTCTCACCATACTGGTCTCACTCTCATTTTTAATGCTTGTATTTATTTACTTTCTATAAAATTAATGGCTGTTTGATGACTATTCTTTTTTTATCAATTAATTCCTATTGATTGAAAAATATTAATAAAAATGAGTATTTTGCACATTTTATTTGGACTAGCCTAAAAATTGTAATTATTATTATTGTTGTTATTATTATTTTTTTTAAAAAAAAAGCAGGAACGAGATTAATTTGGACGAGACGTCCTGTTAATTTCATTTTTTAAATAGTGGAGCGAGATTAATTTGGACGAGACGTCTTGTTAATCTCATGTAAATATTCTGTGTTTATTTTTGTTTATTTTTGTATATTTTGTCGTCTCGTATATTTATTTATTTTTTTTATGAAGAAGTTAAAATAATTACTGGGCTAATTATAATGCGCGCTATCATATTGAGGTAACCGTTTTTATAACGGACAGCTGTGAGGTGCTAATACCTTCCTCACCTGTAATCAGACTCCCGAATCATGGAATTTCATTTTTATAACCAGTGCTTTAACGAAAGGTTTTTCTAGTATTTTATCCTAAAAAAATATTGGTGGCGACTCCCTGTTTTTATCTTTTCGAAACGTTTTGAGGGTCGGCCGTGCCGCCGTGATCCCGGTCGCGACAAATATTTACCCTTCTTTTGATACGTGTTATGAATTGCATTAATCTAATAAAACATTGTGTTTTCCTAAAAATAAACGAAAGAATGGTGAACATTTAAAGTCGTGAGGAATAAGATATTCCCACTACTCGACCTCGTCTTAAGCCATCATCATAAAGACTCAGCCAAGCACGCGCTTCAAAGCTATGATCGCCTCTTGCATCCTCCTCTGTCCATGAGTTACCCTAAGGGTCGCGATTTCACATGACCTACCCAGTTTTTGAATTTATCTTTGTACTACTTACCCTTTTTCTGCAGGTTATTATCATAGACAGCCATGTCAGGCATTGACACCTCAATCAAGTCCTTCAAGTCCATTCTTTGAATCGCACAAGTTGGCACTTCTTGAAGTCTTTTCCTCAAATCGCTAAAGCAGGCACTCCTCAGGATCCCATCCTTAAACTGCCAAAGCCGACACTTTTCAAATTCCATTCCAAGGAATCTACTTGATACTTTCCAGCAGTCAAGCGTGTCTCTTCCCAAGCCCAAGGGTAGTTTCCAGCAAAACTCTCCCCTTAGGCAGAATCACCAAATTCTCCCCCAGTGAAACTACACTTCCCAAACAACTCAAACTGGGGCATCTCCCCAGATTTCTTTTGTTCTATCCAATCTCAAAGAATCCCTCTAATCATGTCAAACTGGGGCATCACCCCATGTTTCTCCTTTCTCAATCAAGGGGACGATTTCCCATGTTCCTCCTCTTACCGTCAAGGGGACGATTCCCTAATATTCTCTCAAATCATGTCAAACTGGGGCATCACCCCACGTTTTTCCTTTCGCAATCAAGGGAACGATTCCCCATGTCTCTCCTCCTACAGTCACAGGGGATGATTCCCCGAGATTCTTTCAAGAACCTTCAAACTGGGGCATCTCCCTAGATTTCTTTTATTTTGGCCTTTCCCCAAGATTCCTTCAAACCATCTCAAACTAGGGGCATCACCCCAGGATCACTCTCTTTCAGTCAAAGAGCAATTCTTTCAGTCATGTCAAACTGGGGCATCACCCTGAGCCTTTAGGTCTAGTTAGTTAATTTGGACGAGACGTCCTGTTAGCTCCCTCAACCTTTACATTTCCTGCCAACAGTGAGTTAATTCGGACGAGACGTCCTGTTAGCTCCCCATCTCTACATTTCCTGTCAACTGAGGGTCAACCCCACCCTTTACTTTCCAGTCGCCTATTCAGGCATCCTTTACTTTCCATCTGCCTATTCAGGCATCCTTCCCTTTCCATTCACCTATTCAGGCATCCTTTACCTTTCCAGTTCACCTATTCAGGCACCAGTTATTTCCCGTTCGCCTATTCAGGCATCCTTTCCTTTCTATTCGCCTATTCAGGCATCCTTTACCTTTCCAGTCCGCCTATTCAGGCACCCTTTACTTTCCAGTCACCTATTCAGGCATCCTTTACTTTCCATTCGCCTATTCAGGCATCCTTTCCTTTCCATTCACCTATTCAGGCATCCTTTACCTTTCCAGTCTGCCTATTCAGCCACACTTTACTTTCCAATCGCCTATTCAGGCATCGTTTCCTTTCCATTCACCTATTCAGGCATTCTTTACCTTTCCAGTTCGCCTATTCAGGCACCAGTTATTTCCCGTTCGCCTATTCAGGCATCCTTTCCATTCCATTCACCTATTCAGGCATCCTTTACCTTTCCAGTCTGCCTATTCAGGCACCCTTTACTTTTCAGTCGCCTATTCAGGCATCCTTTACTTTCCATCCTCCTATTCCGACATTCTTTACTTTCCATTCGCCTATTCAGGCATCCTTTACCTTTCCAGTCTACCTATTCAGGCATTCTTTCCTTTCCATTCGCCTATTCAGGCATCCTTTACCTTTCCAGTTCGCCTATTCAGGCACCAGTTATTTCCCGTTCGCCTAGTCAGGCATCATTTCTTTTCCATTCGCCTATTCAGGCATCCTTTATCTTTCCAGTCCGCCTATTCAGGCACCCTTTACTTTCCAGTCGCCTATTCAGGCATCCTTTACTTTCCATCCGCCTATTCAGGCATCCTTTACTTTCCATTCGCCTATTCAGGCATCCTTTACCTTTCCAGTCCGCCTATTCAGGCATCCTTTACTTTCTATTTGCCTATTCAGGCATCCTTTACCTTTCCGTTCGCCTATCAAGGCAATTTTTCCTTTCCAGTCTACCAGGGGTCAATCCCGATCTTCTCACCTCTTGTTAACCGAAAGAATTTTTCCCGGTCCATTCAAAAAAAAAAGAGACGGAGGTGGAAAAGAGGAAAAAGTCACAATGACTCGTGATTGCCAACACCGTCAGATGCTATACCTATCGAGAGGTCCCTACATCGGTGTTCATATCTTTACTTCCTTTTCGCTTCAAGAACACGAAAAACTTTGTGTTTCTCTCATGAAAAAGCAGTAAAAAGGGGCATCTGTGAACACCTCTTTCGGTCCGACTCGAGTGGAACGAATTTTGAGAAGACTAGACTTCATTTTTGAATGATATGCCACGTAGAATCTGTTAGGGAATCCCTAGTGTATGAGCAGCGAAAATACAAGGATTCCCATAGGATTTGCAAAGCGCCGTGTTTCAAAGCATAAGACAAACATACAAAAATTGTGTTTTAGGATTACCTCTTGAAGAATATCGAAGCAATCGTAGCCTCGTCCTTTAGGAGTCCACACGAGTACTCCCACCAGAAATGCTACACCTTCCAAATGCTAGTTTGACGGTGTGTAGCTTTTGCAACTTTTGCGTATTTTTGTGTCTCTTTTGGGTAGCCGCCTATGAGCATCTTATGCTCTATTTATAGGCTTAGGTTTGACCTAATTTGCTCTCTAAAGAGTGGGCTCCTTACTCATTCTAAATGAGTTAGGCCCAATAGTCTTATTTTAGTCCAACTAAAATAAAAAGCTATTTTCTGATGGGCTTACTCTATGTGTGTGACCCTATAGGTAAAATACTCGGTTATATTAATAATAAACTATTTTATTATTAATATAAAATAAGAGCGGCATCTAGCAATACATCTTTATGTCCGAATATTATTTATTAACAACATAACCTATAAGTGATAATTATTTTATATGTTTGTTCCTTTTGTCACGATATCCTAATTGGGCCCAAGGCATGGTCGTGTCATCCTTGTACGGTCCAATTTATTTTACTTGATACCGGAGTAGACTTTATCTGAATAAATATCCAATATTTATTCTTTCTAGCATGGCCATGCATTTCCTTAGTCTCACTCCATCAAGTGGCCTATAGATATCACTCCTGTCACATAGGAGAGACAAATCCCATCTACATCACTCACATCCCTCTGCATAATTTATACATTGCCTAACCACAACCTTTATAGTCCTCTTATTACAGAAGACGTTTGATTGTATTAAAACAATAAACTCCTTATGTAGGAATCGTAGTGACTTCAGGTCAAAGGACTACATATACCATTATCACATTGAGAATCGTTTATGACATTCATGTAACGATCCATGCAACGTTCTCATGGTGGGTCTATCCAGTGCATCATTACTCTTAATGTGTACCCGTGTGAAGACTTGATATCATTTATATCCATGATCTGTGAGATCAGATCATCAGTACACTCACACACTAGTCTTAATGTATTTACATGTCCCCACGTAAATACTTGACTAGGGACATTTTAGGAATAACTCTCATATGACCTATTACTCCAAGGATAAATAAAGGTTGTTAAACTATTTAACAAAAAATGACTTATTCAAAATGATGCGAACCTATATATAGGCTTTTAGTGCATATTTCCGACAATCTCCCACTTGCACTTAGAGCCGATAAGGTTAATGCCCAATGACGTCTACAGTGCCCTTATGCTTTTACTATGTAAGCGGTTTTACTAGTGGGTTCCCAACAATTTTATTGGTATGCATATTGCATATTTTCACATCTTCCAAAGATGGAACTATTTAAGTATATGCTTGGATTAATCCACTTCCTTATATTGTTCTATGGTTCCATTGTCATCATAGTGGAAACTCATAGGATACAAAACATTTGGAATGATTAAATGTAAATTGACTTTTTTTGTAATTTAACATAGCAAAATACTTAGATTTGTTAGTAGAACCAACGATTGTTTCTTGCTTTGAACCTTTCAAGCATACATCGTAACCATCTTGACAACACATATATTTTGATTGCAATCTTAGGTCTAAAAATTGACATCGATGTAACCTTTACAACGAGCTCATCTTCCATTTATCAAGATTAAATCCTTAGTCCTTCTTAAGTGTTTAAGGATACTCTTGACTATAGAATGAGAATATTATTAGTTCTAGAAGAAGCATGTCTTCTGCATGTAATACTAGAACTATAATTGTGTAGTTACTAACCCTTTTATAGTCACAAGATTTATCTTCGTTCTTTAATGAAGATTCTAGCTTCTAAAAGCTTGCTTCAATCCATAAATGGAACATTTGTAGTTCACATACCTTCTTAGATGTTTCAGGCATAAAAGGCCTTTAGGTTGTGTCATATACACATCCTCAATATGATTTCCATCTTGACATCTATCTACCATATCTCATAATGGTGGTATACTGCTACAGCAAGCAGGATCTAAATGGTTTTTAAGCTAATTGAATTTTGTCAATCTTGCTTTTAAAGGTACTCTTATTACCATCCATGTTTAGTTTTCCTTTTGAAAACCCACTTGCATCCTATAGGCTTTACCCTTTAGGTGTGTCAACCAAGGTTCATACCTTGTTAATATACATGGAACCCATTTCAAATCCCATGGTCTTATGCCATGTCTTAGAATCTAAACTTGCATTGGCCTCTTCATAAGAAGCTTGGTCATTTAGCAATATGCCTCCTTCCTGATTTATAAGATATCCACATTTTTCAGGTTTGGTGACATATCCTATTTGATCTTATGCAAGTCTTGTGCTACCGGAGCTAATGATGTCACAACACTTTGTGATTTCTGCTCCAAGTCCATCCTTGACTTTTAAATGCTTTGTGATACTTGAATTTATTCAAGTTTTATCATCCTCCCACTGATTCTTTAAGGGATATACTCTTATTCAAGAATACAATATTCTAAGCAACAAGCCTTTTATTCTCAGATGGATTGTAGAATTGATAACCCTTGGCTTTCTTTGGGTATCTCACATAAGACATTTATCTAATTTGGATCCGACCTTGTCAGAGTTGGATGCTCTATAGAAGCATCATAGTTCCAAATTATTAGTAAAGACATACTAGGTTTCTTCCTAGTCCATATCATATATGGTTTCTTTAAGAAAGTCTAAGATGGAACATGGTTAAGTATGGAAATTTTTGTTAATAAAGAAACGTTAAAGGAGTTAGAGATGTTTGATAATAATCAATAATCAAACTGTGTCCAACAAGGTTTGACTTTTCCCCGTAGAGATGCTATTAAGGCATTCCATGAGGAATAAGTTAAGAGGTAATCTCTCACTCTATTAGATAGTTATCAAACTTGTAGCTCAAATTATTTGCTATCTTGATCTAATCAATAGCTTTAATTGTCTTGCCAATTTGGTTTTTCACTTCATTATGAATTCTTTAAACTTTTCAAAGACTTTCTAACTTATGTTACATAAAACATATCTAGTTATTGTTCCAATAGGCCCACATACATCGTCATGTATTAGATAATAGATTACTCATCTTTTAATGAATGAGGTCTCAATTATCTCTCCAATGAATAAGATTTACATGTCTCCATTGATTCCAAAATCAAAAGAGTCCATATAACCACATTAATGGTATTTAGAAATGTGTTTCTTATCCATTTGCCTTAGGAGACAATACCATGTAAGTAACGTTCAAAATCACTTATTTTAACCTACTTTGACAGTTGTTATAGATGGGAGTTTTGAGATTTAGGATGTGGAATCCATTACTCAATTGTGCATCAACATCCATTTAAAGAAACAAAGTTATTTTATAATAAGAAAAACATTTCTTGTCCAACAAGAAACAATATGCACAATGTCTAGTTCACTAACTAGCCCAATAGGTAAAAGATCTTATCTTTATTGTAGCAACTTTTGCTCAATTTTACATGGACTTCTCCACCCTTAACAAGTGATCTACTTCCTTGATCTTTCAAAATTTGAGATCTACTACTAGTATCTGATACTAATGTTAGTGAAGTAAAATAACTTGACTTCTATAACATGACCTGTAGTGGAAGTCTTACTTCCCTTTCTTTTGAACTCCTTCAAGTTCTTTAGATAAATTATTTCAATGTCTTATTTTGGCTAAAACTGGAAATAATTTCCTTTCTTGATCACCTTTTAGACTTCTAGATTAACTTGGCCTTAATAAATTCTGTATACGATCATATCGTATATCTCCCATATATTCATATTGCCTTTTACAGCTCAGAGTTTATGCAGACTCCATAGGGTATTCAAGACCCAACCATAGATGACATATAAGCCAAACATCACACACTGCCACTTCATCTTTAATGAAGATAATTCTCAAGCCTCAATACCTATCTAGGCATTTTTTTTTAGATAAAGTGTCCTTCCAAAGGACAGATTGCAACAAAACAATATTTGGTATATCATGGTTATTCTAAAACAAATTACATGCAAATCTATCACTTATATTTAAAACATATTTAAATTTTGGTCATTAAATAAATATGTTGTCTCCCACTATTTCGATTCAAAACAAATACCCTCACTGAATCATAAAAAAAAATCCCATTGGAAGATTTTTTTCTAGTGGGCCAAGATCCATATTTGGCCTAGTGTTGAGTCAGCTTTGGCTGATCGCCCAACCCTTGGTTATTTAGGTAGGAAACACATTTCCAATTGCATCTCATGAAACTCTTGGATGATTGAGTGGGTAACTCTTTACCCTTATTCATCTTATGAATTTAAGCTCAATCCTTACGCCTCTAAGTTATTTTCAATCCAATTGAAAAACTTAGTTAAGTTTAGGCCTAATAAAAACAATTTGGATATTACAATTATCCCATCGCGCCTTACTAATATAAATGATAGCACCCTGCTTTGGCAGGCCCACTATTTATTGATATTAGTCTCGACGAGTGTTATTTATTAGAAGGCGTTTAAACTTAATATTAACGCTTCTAGGTTCTTCAATCTGATTAAAGTTACCTAGATAAGTCCAATAAAAATGGTTGGATAATCCAATTATCCATCATCCTTTACTAATATCAATAAACGCACCCTGCTTTGGCAGAACCTACACTTTATTGAAACTAGCATTGATGACTGTTGTTTATTAGAACGCGTTTTAGACTGTTCATACCTTTAGGCTTTTCCAATCCAATTGAAAAAAAAAGTCTATTTGAATAAAACTTAATAATACTTGGATAATCCAATTATCCAATCATGTCCTACTAAACATAAATAAAGGCACCCAACTATGACGTGACCTGCACTTTATTTATATCAAGTTAGACGTTATTACTTACTGGAAGGTATGATTGTCGGGCTTGAGGGATTTTAATTTTCTTATTGTTCATTACCGACTTTCATTAAACGCTTTAACGCAAAATAAAACCCCAAAAACATGCAATCAAAATTGTGAGATGGTTATGGTCTTCCTAGAAAATAAAATAAAATAAAATAAACCTAAAGGAACTATGGTGTCTTGACTTCATGAAGTCCTACTTCTTGAAACCACCATCCTCCTAGAGTCACCACTCCTTTGTTCCTTTCAAGGTCATATCCATCACCACTCTAGGTTTCTTCTAGGTCTCCACCTTGTTGGCTTTTCCAAGATTATAATGTAATAAAGAAAACTCGTTTTACATACGAGTGAAGGGTTGAGAGAAGAAATTTAAGAATAGAGAAAGGCACAGCACGCAGGCTGTATTTAAAATTAAATAAAAAAAATCTAAGACCATAACCATTCACCGCTGGACGTGTTAATTAATCAATTAATAGAGTAATCAATTGTATTTAAAATAAAATAAATTTTAAAACACATAATTAAACACGCGGGGTCATAAAAAGGAAAACTACGCAAAGAAGTTTGGCGGCTCTGTTGACCGTTCAACAGACAGGGTCAAGGGGTGTTCCAACCCAAATATTTAGTACTGTAATCAGGTTAGTTCCCAGGAAAGAGAGGTGGGTCCGGAGTGACCGCTTAAGTACCAAGTCTTTCCTAGCCAGAACGTCCCACTGACCATTAACAGCTCAAAATATTCGGTTATGATTTCAAACAATTTGAAATCTTTAATTTTGAAACGGCCAAGATTTAACTTTTAAAACTTATCTTTTGACCCTTATAATTATCCTAAAATAGGAATAATCAAAGTTTAACTTTTAAACCTTATCTCTAGAGTCTCAACAATCATCCTAATTTTTAGGAACGATCAAGGTTTAAATTTTAGACCTTATCTCTAGAGTTCAAGATATTTTATTTCGAATCCTATTAAATTTGATAAAGATCTTATCTTTAATTTGTAACTTTTACAAACCCTATCAAATTTATTAAGGATTAAATATTTGATTTTAAAATTATTAAATTTAATAAAGATCTTATCTTCTATTTGTAACAATTACAAATCATATTAAATTTAATAAATATGAATCAATTTGTAACTCCTTCAAATCACATTAATTTTAAAAAGATCACATATGATGCAAATCCTATTAAAATTAATAAGAATAAATTATTTAAATTTGTAACTCTTACAAATCACATTAATTTTAAAAGGATCACAAACAATGCAAATCCTATTAAAATTAATAAGAATAAATTATTTAAATTTGTAACTCTTACAAACTTTAATTTTAACAAATAATTAAAATTTGATTTGTAACCTTTACAAATCGAATTTAAAATATAATATTAAAATCAAATATTTTATTTGTAACATTTACAAATAAATAAAATACCATTACGGCTAGGTTTCAACTTTTGAATCTTAGTTTTCATTACGGCTAGGGTTTAACTCTTAAACTTTCTAAACACAATCTTACATGAACAATTCATATTAGAAAAGAGAAAGCATATAGACGTCATTGCATACAACCCTTGATTTCAATTTAACTAAATAAACATAAAACATGCCTTATAATTAGAACACATATAAAACAATCACCATTGCAACATACAACATGTTCATATAATAAAGCACATCCTAAAAACATGTTCTTTAATTAAAATGTTGAGAAAAGAAATCAATATACATAAAGCAAAAATATATTGATATTAGCTTTCAAAAGGTGCAACCTTTGCAACATATCTCATAAAAATGCAACCTTTACATAATATCTCATTAAAAATGCAACCTTTACAACATAGCTAATAAAAGATGCAACCTTTGCAAAAGGATTCAACCTTTACAATTCTTTTCATAAAAGAAATTTTATTTTATTTTTACATGTTCTTTAAATAAATGTTTGCCCAAAACACGGTTTTGCAACCAGGCTCTGATACCACTGTTAGGGAATCCCTAGTGTATGAGCAGCGGAAATACAAGGATTCCCATAGGATTTGCAAAGCGCCGTGTTTCAAAGCATAAGACAAACATACAAAAATTGCGTTTTAGGATTACCTCTTGAAGAATATCGAAGCAATCGTAGCCTCATCCTTTAGGAGTCCACACGAGTACTCCCACCAGAAATGCTACACTTTCCAAATGCTAGTTTGACGGCGTGTAGCTTTTGCAACTTTTGCGTATTTTTGTGTCTCTTTTGGGTAGCCGCCTATGAGCATCTTATGCTTTATTTATAGGCTTAGGTTTGACCTAATTTGCTCTCTAAAAAGTGGACTCCTTACTCATTCTAAATGAGTTAGGCCCAATAGTCTTATTTTAGTCGAACTAAAATAAAAAGCTATTTTCTGATGGGCTTACTCTATGTGTGTGACCCTATAGGTAAAATACTCGGTTATATTAATAATAAACTATTTTATTATTAATATAAAATAAGAGCGGCATCTAGCAATGCATCATTATGTCCGAATATTATTTATTAATAACATAACCTATAAGTGATAATTATTTTATATGTTTGTTCCTTTTGTCACGATATCCTAATTGGGCCCAAGGCATGGTCGTGTCATCCTTGTACGGTCCAATTTATTTTACTTGATACCGGAGTAGACTTTATCTGAATAAATATCCAATATTTATTCTTTCTAGCATGGCCATGCATTTCCTTAGTCTCACTCCATCAAGTGGCCTATAGATATCACTCCTGTCACATAGGAGAGACAAATCCCATCTACATCACTCACATCCCTCTGCATAATTTGTACATTGCCTAACCACAACCTTTATAGTCCTCTTATTACAGAAGACGTTTGATTTTATTAAAACAATAAACTCCTTATGTAGGAATCGTAGTGACTTCAGGTCAAAGGACTACATATACCATTATCACATTGAGAATCGTTTATGACATTCATGTAACGATCCATGCAACGTTCTCATGGTGGGTCTATCCAGTGCATCATTACTCTTAATGTGTACCCGTGTGAAGACTTGATATCATTTATATCCATGATCTGTGAGATCAGATCATCAGTACACTCACACACTAGTCTTAATGTATTTACATGTCCCCACGTAAATACTTGACTAGGGACATTTTAGGAATAACTCTCATATGACCTATTACTCCAAGGATAAATAAAGGTTGTTAAACTATTTAACAAAAAATGACTTATTCAAAATGATGCGAACCTATATATAGGCTTTTAGTGTATATTTCCAACAGAATCACCCAAAATGCCAATTCCGAGTGAAAAATGACTCTTTTCGAATGGAAAATGGCTGATACCGAGTGAGATATCTGAGTCAGCTATTTCTAAGTGAAATTTCGAGTGGGATGTCTCCAAATGATGAAATTCCAAGTGGAATGCCTCCTAGTGAGTCAGTTCCGAGTGGTTTGCAACTGAGAGATGTGTTTCCGAGCGAAACAAAGCTCCAACGGGAAAACAAGGCTGAATCCGAGTACCGGAAGGTTGAAGCTGTGTTACAAGTTCCGAGAGGAAAGAAGACCGGTTCTGAGTGATCAGATTCTTAATTTCTCAATTCTAATTGAAGTGAAAAGGATGTCTCCGAGTGAAAACACCCGAGTGAGCACATCTGAGAGCTAATTATTGATTAAGACCCTTCTGATTGAAGTGTAAAGGCCGACTCTGGTCGAAAACAATCCCAATACCCGAGTAAGCACATCCAAGGGTCAATCGACGATTGAGACCATTCAAATCGGAAGGTAAAAAAAAACCACTTCTGAGTGATAGCACCAGGTGGATTATGGAACCCGAGTTCTAGATTCTGAGTGAAGGAAAATCCGACTCCTAAGGTCAGTTTCGAGTAAAACCTTCAAGCACTGAAGTTTTGAGTGTCACTTTTGAAGACATTCCGAATGAATGTTCCAAGCAGAGATAAGATCCGAGTAGCACACCTCCGATTGAAGTGATTCCGAATGAATGCTTCAAAAAGAAATAAGATCTGAACCAAATACTTCCGATCGAGAGAATTCTGAGTGAAACACTGATTCAGTCAGTCAGTTCCGACTCACCATTCTCAGTTAGTTCTGACTCGCCATATTCAGTCAGTTCTGACTCACCAGACTCAGTCAGCTCCGAGTGAAACACTGATTCAATCATTTCTGAGTCACCTTTTAATTGGTTTCTGAGTGAAACACTATTCAATTAGTTTTGAGTAAAGCTTCAATCAGCTTCCGAGTGAAACCATTGTGAAGAGGACTCCCGAGCAAATGTATCTGAGTGAGTTGATGTGTGAGCACATCCGAGTGAGTTGATGCATAATTGAAGCGACTCTGAGTAAAGACTAAGCTTGATGAATGAGTCTGAGCTATATATCTGACCAAGATTGTTCCGAGTAAATCAAATCATGCGTTTCCGAGTGAAACTTACTATATGATTGAATATTTCTGAAGTACCGATTGAGTCAATTAAAAAGGACTTTCAAACATTCCTGACTAAATCAATCAAAAAGCCCGATTGAATTATGTGCACCAATGCTGAGTCATCACCCTTCAAACCAATTCTGAGTCGTCCTTCTTCAGACCCATTCTCGAGCCTTTTTTTTAGCCAACCACCACCGAGCCCATTTCCACCAATCCTGAGCCACCGATGACCGAGTCCACTCCTTTCCACCCGTTCCCGAGCCATTCTTTTAGCCATTACTGAGCCACCATTTTTCAGTCAGCAAAGGAGTCCTCTTCAGTTAAATCCGAGTGACATTTTTCAGTCAGCAAAGGAGTCCTCTTCAGTCAAATCTGAGTGACATTTTTCAGTCAGCAAAGGAGTCCTCTTCAGTCAAATCCGAGTGATATTTTTCAGTCAGCAAGGAGTCCTCTTCAGTCAATTCCGAGTCACTTTTCACTCGATCTGATTGAAATTCAATCAGAATTGCTTTGTTAGTCCCCTCAATCTAATTGCTTTGCTTTTCACTCGGATTCTCCTCACAAATAACCCACCACCAAGCAAAACCTCCACTCGGCCTTCCATAAAAGGGGTCCTCTCAGAAGAATTCTCACTCAAAAAAGACCATTTTCAATTGGAAAACCTTCATTCCTCTCGGAATTCACTCCCACTATGGATGAATGCTGACTGAGAGGCCAATCTGAGTCGTCCTCTCTCAGATTTCCACATCCTCTCTCAGATTTCCAATATCTTCTCTCAGATTTCCATCATGCCCTCTCGGATCGCAAGTGCTGACTTGGATTCCCATAATCCAAGTGGATCCAGGAATCCTGGGAGTGGCAGACAGCTGGGCGGAAGTGGAGAAATTAAAAATTCTCCACCAGCTACTGTCCCCCCATTATTTTAACAGCCAGGCCGTCTCCACTAGGCACATGGGCGAGTGGAGACTCGTGCTGTCAAAGCACTCAGCCCATGTCCTAAAGCCTCTATAAATGCCTCAATCAAAGAGGCACAGGGGGCTGGATTTTGGTTGGCTGGTTGGATCTTGGACTGACAGACAGAGTGGGAAGGAAGGAACCTCTGAAAAATTCACCTCAGAATCTCAGATTTGAAGAACCTATCACACCCCCGTGTTTCTGATCCGATTCACCACCTAAATTCACCCCACTGGTTCTGCCCCAATCACTTCACATACTGCACACCGTCCACTTCCATCATTACACCGTCCCCTTCCTTCTCCTAACTCCACCCTCTCCCAACTTCATTACGCCGTCCTAACAGTATCTTCCCAACACCGTCCTCCTCCTAAACCAGCTCCACACCATCCAGAATCACCACACCGACCCTCCAACTGCACCGACCCAAACTACATTCCCCCACACCGTCCCAACAGCATCCTCCCAACAGCACTGTCTTCCCTCAGACCCTCATCAACTCCACCGATTCACTGTAGCCCTTCACACTGATCTCCTAAATCTACCATACTGTCCCCATCCCTGTCACACCACACCGGATTCAGTTCTAATCCACTCTAAAATCTACCACTCCGGTTCTGTTCCATTCCTCTCCCAAAATCCTCGGTATTCCACTTTTCACTCGGTATTTTCATTTTTCACTCGGTTTTCTATTTTTCACTTGGTTTTTTCCATTTTTACTCGGTTTTTCCCTTTTTCTCACTCGGTTTTCTCTTCTCCCACTCAGTTTTCGCTTGTTTTTCCCTCTTTTTTTCCGAACTTACTGTTTCTCTTTCTCTCTTGTAGCTTCTGCTACCCTCCTCTTTTGCTTCGTAGTAAAAAATATAATAAAGGAAAATAAATGTTTCCTATGTTTTCTTTCAAATCTAAATAAAATAAAAAAAAAGAAATAAATCATTTTTAGTCAGTGTCGTAGGAAAATACTTTCGTCTACATAACCTCTATAGGATCCGTACACGTGCGAAGAACTTCGTCTTGTATGGGTTCCTCACCAAAATGATACCCACCAACATTTTCCCAATCTTTTCCTAAAAAAAAAACACTCAGAACTACGTAACCCTGATTTCTTGATAATTCAAGAATACGTAGGAGCAGGACCTCAACTCCTGTCAGGCCCATCTCTCTTGTTTCCTTTTACTGATTTATTTCCTCACTTTCGTGTCCCTTTCATAAATGTTCCTTTTTTCGTCGCTTCTGTGAAAATCAATTTAGACGTGACGTCTTGTTGATTTCTCCCTAGTTTTTGTTCAAGCCTCACCATAATTCATAGGGAAGAGATACTTAGGACGAGACGTCCCGCTTATCTCTTTCCTATCTCTGTCCCTTCTTTTATTCGAGGATGTCTAATTTAGGCGTGACGTCTTATTAGAATTCTCTTCCCCTCTCTGTCTCATATCGAAGTCGAGTTTAATTTGGATGAAACGTCCCGTTGACCTCGCTTCGACATTCTATGTTTGTACAGTTCTCTTACTCCATTCCGTCATTTTCAAATAAAAATACAAAAAAAGAGGAAGAAACCATGTTTTATTTAAGGCTATTTATATTGTTTTCAATCTTGGTACTGTTTCTGACAGGCGATGTAGGGTGCTAATACCTTCCCTACTCGTAACCGACTCCCGAACTTGAATCTCATTTTTAAACCAGTGCTTTCACTGAACTTAGTTTTTTCCAATGTTTTTCCTATGGATAAAAACGTTGGTGGCGACTCCCTGTTTCACCCAAAGTTTTCTCTCTTCGCCGCGCCGTCGCGATCCAGGTTGCGACAACCATCATGTAGTCAGTGTGATATTGATGTTGCATCTCTCTTTTGTCATCAATACATCCCAGCCTTGACAATTGATGTTTAATTAAGGTATATTCTCTAAGGCTTATTTGGATTAGCTTGTAAGTCTTAAGATTTTTATTTTCAAATGTAATATTCAAAATAAAACATATATGAACAAAATGGGATTGAGTTGGGTATTGACTTAATTTTTAGAACAAATACTCAAATTTGTCATCAAATGACGTGCCAACCAATTTGGGATTTAGCTAACTATAAAAAGTCTATTGTCTTAATAAAAATTTAACTTTATCAAACATATGAAGTAGAATTAATATTAATTATTAATTTTTTTCATTTACACAACTATACTAAGTTCTTTATAGATTGAATTAGTCACCAAGTTGATCTTTTGAAAGACATATAGTTAATAGGCATTATACCTTTCGAAGATCAATATTTTCTTGATAAGGTGACCAAAAATCAATTCTTGGAGCTTTTATTCTTGACTCAGCCCTAATTTTTTTGTATTATACTTGGTTTGATTTTTAAAATATTGATGGGTAACATTACAATTTTTGTTCTATGAAAAGATTACTTAATAAAATAATTAATGACTCTTCCTTTTTAAGGTTTGATATACCTTGTTCACTTGAAATTCGAATAGCACATTTTATTTTGTTTGACATATCCTTCTTTGTTTTGTTTGAATATTTAAATAGAATATTAAAATTGAAAGGATAATATTTTAAAGGATGCTCACAATTGAGATGTTAGCTAGCTAACAATGTATACAGTTTGATACATACATATTTCCTAAAAGTTGTACTTTGAATTGTAGACTAAAAAGTGAGAAGCAAAAATAACTTGACATTATTAAATTGGGAGAAAACTTTAAATTGGCCAGACAAAGTTAAGGTTGTTTTCAACTCGGTCTCTTAAATACTTTTATGTCCAAATAAGTTTTTTACAAGTTTGATTTGCTTTCCATATTGATCTTTAGGCTTAACACTTAAAACTATTAAGAAAATAGTTGTTTTAACCATTAAAAGGGGATTAAGGACTAATACGAGGACTAAATTAATCTTTGGAGGACTTATTTAATTTATGAACAAAAATCTTTAAGAGACCAATTTGAGTATTCTTATATATATAATCTAAAGACTTTGTGTGTGAATGAAAATGATATAATAACTTTTTTATACAAAAAATGGTAAGGTATTTTAAAGTACAGTAAAGAGTAAATAAATATTTATGATACATCCTATAAATTTAAATCATAATTCAAACTAATTTTAACTATCTTTACTTTCCATACACCAATTAATATTATATTTTTGAATGTCATATATAAAACATAAAGAACTTTTTTAATAGTTGATTCTTGATATAAATGTTTAACATGCTTATTACATGGAGCAACACACTTAGTAGATAATATGTAAATCTCAGGAAAAATCCTAGTTGAGGTTAGTGGTATTCTTTGGTTTAGCATGAGAGTGAACATTCCCCTAATCTAAACTTTATTATGTCAAAAACTCGCTTATGCATGTGTCTGATTGATTCTTTATAGTTTAAGTTAACTAGATTCAAGGTCTTGTGTTTTAACTAACATCTAATTAGAATTAATTATTATGTTAAATTTTCGTTTCCTTTGATCTTCCTATTCTAGAAATAAAATGAACTTCATCTAAATGTAGTGAAAAATTAAAATAACATGGTGATGTATTCTAACCTCTTTTAGAATGGAAGGAGCACATACAATGAAAGTTTAGTATAAAGACAAAATACAATTAGCTATTGAAATTTAGAGTTTTGAATCATATTTAACTTTAATAGCCTTTTATTTAATTTTTTATTTTAAATCAATTTTATTTTAAATTAATTTTATTTTATTAGAAATCATTTTCTTTAACATTATCCATGTGATACACATGTACAAACACATAAGATAGTTTATCTTATTTGATTTTCTTCTTAAACCATTTATTTCTATCTTCAATTTTAATATTTGGTCTTTGTTATAAATAGGGAAACCTCATTTGTGTGTATAGCTAGTTGCAAATAAGCACACAAAGTTACAGAGCACTAATTTTAAGGTGATTAATTTGAGTATATTGTTATCAAGTTCATGGGAATCACCAGAGTTCACTTACTTACAAAAGATCTTGCTGATTCAATTGACATGGCTAAGGGAAAGCCTTGTTCAAATTTTTCTATGTGGTAAGCATTATTCTTTATATTCTTACTAGTTACATAAATTATCTCATTATAGTTCATTAGAATATAGAGTCGATCTATATATTGTTTTTTTTTTTAATTATATTTTTAATTAATCAATAACATTTTGTTGGTGTTAAGGTAATATTGATTAACAGATGATAAAGATTATATTTGTCTTCATGTACTTTATGATATCTTTTGTTTATGTCATGGTTTTCATATTCACATTTTTGTTGATTAGACTATAAAGTTATATATATATATATTATTTTGTTTGGCATTTTATAAACATTTTGATGGTGTTGGTATAATGATGATTAACATGTGATATTCATATAGTTTATCGTATCTTGTAGCTTGCCTATTGTCAATTAATATTATCTTTAAGGGGTTATTAACTAAGACATAGAACCAATTGGTCAACTCAACAAGGCTTCATTCAATGAATGGGTCAGTCTACAATCAGACTGACTTAGTAGACAAACCCAGCATGGTCTTGTTTGAGTGAATTAGCCCACACTCGACTCAAATCAATAAGGCTCTAGTCCTTAAGTGAATTGGTATATAATTGGCCTGACTCAACTATCCAACCTATAAAGGTCAAGTCTAAGTGCATGAGTCGGCCTACAATAGACTACTCTCAACAAGACTCAATTCTCTGAGTGAGTCGACCTATACTCGACCTAATTCAACAAGGCTCCAGTTGCTAAGTAGGTTGGTATATATAGGCCCGACTCAACTGCCCAACCCAGAAAGGTCTCATTGAAGTGCATGAGTCAGCCCACACTACACCCAAATCAATAAGGCTTTACTCTTTGAGTGAGTATGCCCATACTCGATCCAAATCAGCAGCCTGCCATAGTAAGACCTCATCCTTGGGTTGAGACTTGTCACTTGTTGATGACATCGTTCTATAAGTTTCTAAATAATGCCTAACCCATTCACCAAGGGGATAATTAGTCATGGAACTATTTTATTAATTATTGGATATACCAGTAGAAATACAAAGATTCAAATGATAAACTTATCTATAAAAATCTTATATAAACAACATAGGGGCTAAGGCTTGGTGGATGAATTCTAAGAACTTGATAAACATTTTCTAAGGCCAACCTTCTATAGATATATCGATGGTTTTTTTGAACATTTGGTGTACTAGGTAGGGGAATAGGAAAAACTTTTCCTATTCTTCTATGCTTAGAGGAAGTGACAATGAAAACCAAGAGCAATATGGTGAATGAATGAACCACCATCATCTCATGCAATGAAAAGAATGACAAAGATGAGAAGATTCACCAACTAAGAAAGGTCATTGAACAGTTGAAGAATCAGAACAAACAATTAAGGCTATAAGGAAACCTAGAGTATTGAGGAGAGATGAAGGCCGACCATGCCTTACACTAGCTAAGGCTATGATTGGTCATTATGTCTTTCACTCGTTCATGGAATTAGTGATGGATGTTCCATTATGAATAGACTTCAAAACTCCCCCAATAGAAGGATGCAATGAAAGCACTGATCTAGAAGAGCATTTAATAATGTTCAACAAAAACATGACTCTATGTGGAGCCTTGGACATTCTAATGTATAGGGCATTACCATCACCCTAGGAAAGGTTTTATTGCATTGCTTTGTCAATCTATCACCAAGGTCAATTAAGAGCTTCTGAGAGTTAGCTAGTAGGTTTGTTACTCAATTATTAACCATTCAATCACTCAGTAAAGACTCACATGTCTAGTTGGCCTAAAATAAGGTGAAGCTAAATTCCTAATTCATACTATGATTCACAAAGGCAGTGATACAAATCTACTATCTTAATCGAGAAATGGCACTCATGCTATTTTGTAAGGGCCACGACTTGGAAAGTTTTTGACTCATTAGAATAGAGATAACCTACTAACCTGGATGAACTGGGTAAAGGAATAACAACTAAATGAATATAAAGGAGGTTAAGGAATCCAAAAGAAAAATAAAGATAGCAAAAAGGAAGGAGACAAGAGATCTTGACTAGATAAGGGACCTTAAAGTGCATAAGAGGATATAAAGGTGGCTAGAAAAATGTATAAAATATATACCAATATATTACTCCCTTAAAAAAAAGAAGGAACAAATAATAAAAGAAATTTGTCACATAGAGATGTTTAATTTCTCACCCCCTGGCCAAAGGGTAAAATAACCTGACAAGCAAATACTATGAGTTCCATTATAGCTAAGAGCACTCCACTAAACAATGCAATGTCTTGAAAACATAAGGTTGAGAAGTTTATTAGAAAGAGATACCCATCCAAATATACAACTTCTAGAGAAACATAGAAGGCGCTAGAAAAAAGATGAATAAGATGATACCTAGACTAAAAGAACCATGAAAGAAGTTGATTGGACAAAATAGGGTGGTTCATACCATAGTTAGAGGATCAAAAAAGCTATAACCAATTGCTGGCATGATAACCATTCATAATACAAGGTTTGATCTTGGTACCCATATGTAGTCTAAAATCAAATGAGTATTGGTGGACCAAGGAAGTTCAACTGACATACTATACTAGAATGTATACAAGTAATTAAGCATACACCTGGTGTACTTTAGGAGCATAAATGGGTTCTAATCAGTTTTAGTGGATCACAAGTGTCCATAAAGGGATATACAAAACTATTAATAACCGTCAGATGTGAGAAAACACTAAAACCTCTTGAGTCAACTCTTAGTGATAGAGATACCCAACTCCTACAATGTAATAATAAGTAGGCCAATCATTAACAGTCTAGGTATGGTTGCTCAACTTCCACCTTACTATGAAATTTCTTTTAAAATGAGGATAAGTGTAGGTCATAGGGAAAACTAAGAAGATGCATAAAGGCGTTATACCAAGGTGGAAGTTAGTTAGTGGCAAACTATAAGGCTATAGTACAAGGTAGATGGGTGACTATGATATAATAAATTACAATGACATACACAAACCAACTCTAATAAAGACTTGGAAAATGTACAGATTAGCGAGCTAGCTTAGTAGTTTACAAAGATGAAAGGCTAACTACTAAGATGGTGCAGATACTAAGAAATAATGTTGACTTATTTTCCTAGAGCCCTAAAGATATGTCAAACATCGACCCATCACTTATCTGTTACTTTTTTGTGATAGATTTAAATTCACATCCAGTTTGCTAGAGGAAGAGAAAGATAAAATGAGAAAAGAGGATCGTTATGAGACAAAATGTACAAGCTATTTAAAGCTAATTTTGTTAGGGAAATTTAATACCTAGAGTGGCTAGCTAATATGGTCATAATGAAGAAAAGCAATGGAAAGTTACACATTAAACTTCACCAATTTAAATAAGGTTTATCCTAAATAGTTTTGTCCTCTACCTAGCATAAACAAGTTGGTGGATGGGATGATAAAAAATTAGTTATTATTCTTGAACACTTACTCTGGATACAAATCAAATAAGGATGGATCTAAAAGACAAGAAAATTGCCATTATGAATAACTAGGATAACTTATGCTACAAAATCATGTCATTCGTCTTGAAGAATGAATAGTGGATGATGGGCAAGATGTTTGTTAATCAAAATCTACAGAAACATGAAGGTATATTTAGACGATATTCTTATGAAATCTGAACATGTTGACAAGAACTTTGAAGATTTATAGGAAATTTCTAATGAAGTAAAAAAGTACAATACATATTTCAACCTTGAAAAGTGTGCATTTGTAGTTCATAATGACAAGTTCCTAGGATTCATGCTTAGCCAAAAAGGCATTGATTCCAACCTTGATAATTGTAGAGCCATCCTAGAGATGAGTAGTCCTAGGCACTAAACGACGTGCAAAAGTTAGTTTGACAAGTAGTAGCATTGTGCAGACTCCTGTCTAAATCCACTAACTTAGTTAAACTTTCTTACCATTTTTAAGGACATTGGAGGAACTCAAGTAGGTTAAGGAATGCAAAGTAACGTTCCAGAAACTGAAGGACTATTTGTCATCTCCATATGTTCTTGTCCAAAGGATGTAAATAACCAACTTAAATTCATACTTATCTATGTTTGATAGAGCCATAGGGACAGTGATGGTGTAAGAAAGTGATAAGCAATAGAAACTTGTATACTTCATTAGCAAGGTATCAAAATATGGAAAACTTTTCCTTTTCAATAATTACAATAACATATAGATAAAAACCTAAGTGTGAGAACCAACTAGCCGATCAGACAAATTCTTCAAAAACTTAAGTGATCCGGTCCCAACACCGGCCCCCAAGAGCATGGTTTTAATGCTTTCCCAGATCAGCATTTCAAACAGAAGAAGTACGTTTCAAATCCCTTATAATTACTCTTATACGGAGTACATGCCTTAAAAACGTACTCACCACTCCACCAAGAAAGCAATTTAGTTAGGCGGAATATGTCACATCTTATTGTGTAAGTATCTTTTAAACGAAGTGCATGACCAAAAGGACATTCATGTTACTCCGCCAAGGCTTGTGACTCCGCCCAGGTATGTTACTCCGCCAAAGCCTATTACTCCGCCAAGGCGGAAAGTATTAAAAACTTGTACACATGTACATAAAGTACTTCCAGTGCACACTACTCCGCCAAGCCATAAGCTTAATACAGGTGGAATACTAAAATCCTCATATTGCGAGCGAGCCCATACATATAACCCCGACACGAGATTGACTCTGTCTTGAGAGGTTGAAAATCGGAAACACGCTGTCACGCATAAGAGGGAACAACAAATAAAATAATGAAGCATTAACGCTTTCCAAGTGAGTGGAAATACCCACTGTAGTGATGGTGCTTGTAAACGGCGCAGGGGCCCACTACCTTTCTTGCATTATGCCTGAAAACAAGGAATGGGTCCTACCAATAATAGAGCACCAGTAACAGGTATATAAACCTCAGCAAAAAGGTATAAGGGGGGACCCTTAATTCTAAACCTTACACTCATACTTGCATAATTCTCTTAGATTTGCTTTCTAAGTCAAAACAGTACTTCAAAATACTGACTTGAGCATCGGAGAATAATTGCAGGTACAACCACCAACTGTGTCAAGGCAAAGGAGACTATTCCAGGCGGACTACTACACCGCCACAGAGAGCATTGTACCTCGTCTCTGTATGCAAAGAGTACTCTATATTTGTATCTGTACAAAGACCTTTCCGTATCAGATTTCATAATACATATACAATTTGAATTGTTTGGTTATCACCCCTTTACACCCCCAGTAAAGAACAGTTCATTGGCACACCCGGTGGGACCTGTAAATTTGGTAATCCCACAATCCTTGATCGATTCCCATTACGTTCGTCATCAATGGAAAGACCAGGACCAGAAGTGCAGACTGAGGATTCCCCTCCACACAATCCTAGACGTCTAAGCTTCGACAACGATATTCACAAAAAGGCAACGCATGTAGGCTCTCTAGATCCGAGAGATGACATGATCAGAATGCTGAGGGAAGAAATCACAGAGCTTCAATGTGAAAAGGCGAATCCCATGCACGAGAAAGTAGGTCCCGCAAAACAGCCGCAACACGAACTGCATGTACAGGAGGAATCGAGTACCCCAAATTATTCTCGCATCCCTACTTACATGGAAGAACAACGAAGCCTTCCACTGGCAAATGCCCATCATCATGAGGGAAGGAGAGTCGTTTCAAATACATCCCTCTCGGGATACAAGATGAGTGTCCCATTTTCCAAAAGACTCATGAATGCGCATGTCCCCAGACATTTGCAAACTATGCAACCTATTTCCATAGGAAAATACACCGGGGAGACAAATCCTTCTAAGCATTTAGATGCTTACATCTATGAAGCTATGTTCTTAGGTGCGGAAGAAGACGTCATGTGCAGAATGTTCCCCAGGACCCTCACAGGTAAGGCTCTTAGCTGGTTCAAGAGTTTACCTTCAGGTTCCATTGACTCATAGGAGGACTTGGCAACAGCTTTTGGCAGCCACTTTATAATCTCTAGGGATACGCCTAGAACCTCCCATACCTTGGCACAGATTAAGCAAGGTGATAAAGAACCTTTAAAGGATTTCCTGAAGAGATTTTATAAAGAGGCAGCCATGGTCCCTGACTTAACAGAAGCAATCCAGCTGCATATCCTCATCGAAGCTATACAGCCGAAGTCTCCTTTTGCTTTGTCTTTGGCAAAAGGACCTCCATCCACCATGGAAGAGTTTCGTAGAAAGCATCCAAGTACGTAGGTATTGAGATGCACTTGGAAGCCACTGCAGCTCGCAATAAACCACCTATTTCAGCTCTACCCCATGACAAAGAAAAGATAAATCATTTAAGAATGATAAGTTCCTTCAAAAAGATAAGGCAGGGAGCCAACCCTTCAAACAGCAAGATAAACGTGTTTTCAATTTCGCTCATTACGCGCCCCTGAACACGACACACGAACAAATCTTGCGCGAAATAGGATGGACTACACTCAACGTTTACGAGATTCAACGCCCACCTCCACTCAGACGCGGTGGGAATCCAAAGAAATATTGAGTTCCATGAGTCAGTCGGCCATACCACGGAAGAGTGCAAGCAACTCAAAAACACTATTGAGGTGCTTATCCGTGAAGGCAAACTAAAACACTATTTGTTTAGGAGTAAATCTCATGATGAGCCAGAGAGGTTCGATAAACGACCTCGTGATCGTTCTCCAGATCCCGATAGCACTCAGGAGCCAAAACGTACAGCGGCAACAGAAAAACAAAAGAGTATTGTTCTAGAGTCCGCCCAAAGAGAACCAAGCCCTGAATCCAAGTCGCGGGGCAAAAGACAGGTGGTAGATATGATTGCTGGAGGCTTTGCCAAGGGCGGACCCTCAATCACCGCAAGGAAAAACCACTACCGTATGATCTTGTTAGTACAAGGCAAAAGCAAAGAATATCGCCCATTCAGGAACGGGGTACAGACTCCGCCTATAACCTTCACAGACGACGATTTTGGCCCCACTATTCCTGAAGGAGATGACGCAGTAGTGATTATTGCAGTAATCGCTAATATGGACGTAAAACGCATCCTGGTTGATCAGGGAAGTTCCTACGACGTTATCTTTTATGACTGTTTTAAACGCATGGGATTAACTGATGTAGATTTGCAACCATATACGCAGGACCTTACAGCCTTCAACGGTGCCAAACAGCCCACCAAAGGCTATTTGGACACAAGAATTACTTTTGACGGTGAACCTGGAGCAAGGACTGTGAAATCCAGGATTCTTGTCATTGATGTAAAATCTCCATACAATGGCATCATTGGGCGGCCTACCCTGAATGTCATGGAAGCCATCGTTTCAACCCCCCACTTGTTAATCAAGTTCATTGACAAAGCTAACCAAGTCTCATCTATAAGGGGCGACCAAGAAATGGCTCGCTATTGCTATAATTTGAGTCTTAACATGGTGAAGCTTGAAACCATGTCTAAGAAAAGAAAGTTGAATGAAGGGAGTAGCGCAGCGGGGTCCGTCAATTTGGTGGATCTTGACCCCAGGGCGGAGTCTTCTATAGACCCACTGAACCCTTTGAAACCAACTCCAGATGGTGGCTCCAAGTCTATTGTTTTGGGTAACACCCCGGAACAGATTACAAACATCAATGACAAACTTGAGGCTAGCATGGAGGCAAAACTAATTGCACTTCTCCATGAGTATAAAGAAATTTTCGCTTGGACCACCGCAGATATGCCTGGTATAGATCCCAACTTTTATTGTCACCGCTTGGTGGTGTATCCTGAAACCAAGCCTGTAGCACAAAAGAAACGGCGTATGTGTCCGGCAAAACAAAAAGCTACCTGTGAGCAAACAGAGGAACTCCTCAAGGCGGGGTTCATCAGGGAACTCCGTTATTCCTCCTGGTTGTCTAACGTAGTCATGGTACAGAAAGCCAATGGCAAGTGGCGTATGTGTATAGACTATGTTGATTTGAATAAATGTTGTCCCAAGGATCCATACCCTCTCACCAACATTGATAGATTGGTTGACGATTCTTCAGGATACAAGTATCTATCTTTCATGGATGCTTACTCCGGTTATAACCAAATTCCAATGTGTGAGGATGACCAAGAGAAGACAGCGTTTGTTAATGATAAAGGAGTCTTTTGCTACAACGTCATGCCATTTACGTTAAAAAACGCCCGGGCAACCTACCAGCGCATGATCAACAAAGTTTTTGAGGGTATGCACACAAAGCTGGTAGAAGTCTATATTGATGATATTATTGCCAAGACCCTGGAAGGAGGAGATCATGTTGAAGATCTACGCCTCATTTTTCAGCGCCTACAATGATACGACATGAGGCTCAACCCTTTGAAATACACATTCGCTGTCCCTGGTGGCAGATTTTTGGGCTTCATGTTGACACAAAGAGGTATAGAGGCTAATCCTGATAAATGCCGCGTTATCCAAGAGTTGCAGAGCCCCAAAACACTAAAAGAGGTACAATCCCTCAACGACAAAATCGCTGCTCTAGCACGATTCATGCCAAAAATGGCTCATCGCTCTCTTCCCTTGTACAAAATGCTGAAAAAAGAGAAGAAATTCAATTGGGGCCCAGAGCAAGAGGTGGCTTTACAAAGCCTAAAAATGTCTTAGCCAGCCCTCCAATCCTGGTAAAACCAAGCCCAGGTGAGCAACTCATCATTTATTTGTCTGTTTCAGATGAGGCTTTAGCAGTAGCTCTGGTCAATGAGACAGTTAAAGGCCAACGACCGGTGTACTTCACCGGTAAAACATTGCACGGTGTAGAATGCCGTTATCAGAAGATTGAAAAGGCAGTGCTTGCAGTTGTTTGGGCTTCACGACGCCTAAGACCATACTTTCATGCCCATCCCATCTTGATTCGCATAGACTTGCCACTTCATACTATACTATTCAAACCAGACCTGGCTGGAAGAATGATCAAATGGGCCGTAGAACTCTCTGAATTTGAAAAATCCTACGAGCCAAGAACTGCTATCAAGGCACAAGTCCTAGCAGATTTTGTAGTTGAGTTAACAGGTTCTAGCCCAGATACAGATCATTCACACTGGACAGTATACGTTGATGGGTCTTCCAATAGCAAAGGATGTGGGGCAGGAATTTTTGTAGAAAGTGATGACGGGGTACATCTTGAAATTTCATTGCACTTCACCTTTACTACGTCTAACAATCAGGCGGAGTAAGAAGCCTGCTTAGCCGGACTCAGAGCAGCACAAGATATTGGAGCCAAAACTATGACCTTATGCAGTGATTCTCAATTGGTCATCTCGCAAATTCTTGGCGATTATCAGGCTAAAGAACCCTTGCTGCAACAATATCTAAACTGCGTCAATGAGTTAAAGCAACATTTCGATGAAGTCTCTTTCAAACATGTACCCCGGGAAGAAAATATACGTGCTGATATCCTCTCCAGGTTGGCTAGCACAAAGAAGGCGGGATGCACGACTACGGTTGTACAAAGTACCTTGGCGGAGCCAAGTATTTCCTTTCCTTCCTCAATGTGTATGATTAGAAGCCGCTCCTTTGATGACAATTCCTGGGTAGCGCCGATAGTTCGTTACCTTGTTAATGGACAATTACCCACGGATGATCTTGAACGACGGAAACTAAAGAAAGAAGCACCTTATTATACGCTCCTAGACGGACAGCTATACCGCCGAGGAATTTCTGTTCCTTACTTAATATGCATAAACGAAAATGAGGTGCAAGCCGTTTTAGAAGAAGTCCATGAAGGGCAGTGTGGACACCATCCGGGGGCGCGTAGCCTAATGCGAAAGATACTCAGGGCTGGGTATTGGTGGCCTACCCTGAAACATGACTCTGCCTTGTATGTTCAGAAGTGCGATCAATGTCAACGATTCGCAAACCTTCATCACACTCCGGCAGAAGAAATGTCATCTTCAATAACACCGTGGCCTTTCTATCAATGGGGCATGGATATCTTAGGTCTGTTCCCAACTGTGCCGGGCGGTATCAAATACTTGATAGTTGGTGTTGATTATTTCACCAAATGGATTGAAGCAGAGGCAGTGGTGCACATTACATCAGCCAGGACTCGCAGATTCGTATATGAAAATATCATTGCACGTTTCGGAGTCCCTGGATGCATAGTTACTGATAATGGCACCCAATTCACAGATCGTAAGTTCACTGAACTCCTAGAAAATCTCAGCATTACGCAAGTTTTTTCTTCTGTGGAACATCCTCAAACCAATGGCCAAGCTGAAGTTGCCAACAGAGAAATCTTGAAAGGCCTGAAGAAACGCCTTGGTGAAGCAAAGGGAGATTGGACAAATCAATTATGCCATGTTTTATGGGCATATCGGACAACCCCTCACTCCACCACAAATGAATCCCCATATCGGCTGACATATGGAGTTGAGGCTGTTATTCCTATTGAATTGGCAGCCCCTTCAGCTCGAGTCCTCCACTTCAATGAAGAAGCCAATCAACAGAACCTCGCCCATGAGCTCGAGGTCTTGGCGGAATTGAGAGAGGAAGCCTTTGTGCGAGATCAAGCTGTCAAAGCAAAGGCCGCCAAACGGTATAACACACGTGTTTCTGAACGCCGTTTCAAAGAAAGAGATTTGGTTCTGAGAAGGGCCAATATCGGCAACAAATTTACACATCAAGGCAAATTGGCGCCAACCTGGGAAGGTCCATACCGAGTCACCGAAGCTCTGGGCAAAGGCACATACCGCCTAGAAAACTTAGATGGCACTCCGATCAGGAATAAATGGAACATTTTAAATTTATGCATATATTACAGCTAGTTGGGTAATACGGTATGTTATCTTTCTCCTAACCTAAGGTTCTTCCCAAATGGGCTTTCCTTGAAAAGGTTTCGACGAGACATACCCCAACTCAGCTCTTTATGTAGTTCCATCGTTAATAAAATTCCTTCCTACATTCAATCTTCATTCTAACTTTCAGTCAATTATCCGTGGCAGAACTTTTTCCCATACAGATAAGACACCGGCTCCAACAATTGAAGCATAAAAGCATAGCTCTTTATTCCATAAAGACCATCCAATATGCAGCAAAGCTTCACAAACGGAGCCAAAAAACTCCTTGGGGGGAAAAGATTGGTGTCGCAGCCTACGCTGCACCATACCGACCCCAAGGTCCAAAAAACTCCTTGGGGGGAAAGGATTGGTGTCACAGCCTATGCTGCACCATACCGACCCCAAGGTCCAAAAAACTCCTTGGGGGGAAAGGATTGGTGTCACAGCTTATGCTGCACCATACCGACCCCAAGGTCCAACAAACTTCTTACAGGAAGGATTAGTGTCACAGCTTATGCTGCACCATACCGACCCCAAGGTCCAACAAACTTCTTGCAGGAAGGATTGGTGTCACAGCTTATGCTACACCATGCTGACCCCAAGGTCCAACAAACTTCTTACGGAAAGAATTGGTGTCATAGCTTATGCTGCACCATACCGCCTCCAAGGTTCAACAAACTTCTTACAAGAAGGACTGGTGTCACAGCTTATGCTGCACCATACCAACCCTGGATTTAACAACTTTCACTTGATCAGGAGATACACTCCAATTCCAATTCAAAGGGATAAACGCTCCATCCAAATCCTTACTGCGCCTAACTGCTAATGTTCTGCGGAGTACATAATCAACAAGCTCAAGCATTATCAACAAGTCCAAGTAAGTATAATACTTGCAAAAATTTATGCTTCAGTAAATTCTTAAAAGGCTACTCCGCCTATTTACAGAATCTAACTTCATTAAATTCTTAAAAGGCTACTCCGCCTCTTTACAGAATTTTGCTTGATTAAATTCTTAAAAGGCTACTCCGCCTCTTTACAGAATTTCGCTTCATTAAATTCTTAAAAGGCTTCTCCGCCTCTTTACAGAATTTCACTTCATTAAATTCTTAAAAGGCTACTCCACCTCTTTAGAGAATTTCGCTTCATTAAATTCTTAAAAGGCTACTCCGCCTCTTTACAGAATTTCGCTTCATTAAATTCTTAAAAGGCTACTCCGCCTCTTTACAGAATTTCACTTCATTAAATTCTTAAAAGGCTACTCCGCCTCTTTATAGAATTTCGCTTCATTAAATTCTTAAAAGGCTACTCCGCCTCTTTACAGAATTTCGTTATACTAAGTCATGTTTCATTAGTCCTCAAAGGATTACTCTGCCTTATTAATAACATTTTACAAGGCACAAATCCTACGGACTCAAACATCATTTATATGAACAAGTATAAATTTACAGAAATTGTACTTCATTAAAAATTCTTTAGGGGTCCAGAGCCTATCCTGGAACAAGGCAATATTATTAAAGTGCATAAAACCCTACAAAGAACAAAATTTGCAAAGAAACCCCGGAGCTAATCACTAAGATTCGGGTGGCACTCCTTCTTGGTGGGTAGAGCTAGGCTGAAACTCACTGGGCTTGGACAAACTTTGTGAAGGGGGAAAGTCCACCATACTCTTCATTAGGCGCAGGAACATGACCCCCCTCAACAGGTACCATTAATTCACCATTGATAAACTCATAGTAAGGGTGAATACCTGTTGTATTAAGAACAACGCCTGGATTGCGATGACGGATCTGGCGAATAGGCACGCTAAAAGCGTCATCGATCGCTGCTTCAGCCGAATCCAAAGCCATTTGCAACTCCTGATCAAGGCGTTTATTGTTGGCATCTGAAATGGCTTTCTCAGCTTGCAGCTCTTCGACCTGTTTTTCAAGGTCGCTATATGCAGTGGCTGCTTGATCCAACTCCGCGGCCCAGGCGTCTTCAGCGAAAGCCTTACTGGTTTCAAAAGAAACTAGTCTCTGCTAAAATTCACTCACATCCTCACCCAATTTTTGGTTCTGCCGTTTCAAATCTAGAATTTGTTTTTCCAGCAGAACATTTTCAGCCTTGACCCGGGTCAGCTCGCCCACATCCTCGCCCAGCTTCGATTTCTGCTGTTTCAAATCCGAAACTTGTTTTTCCAGCAGGGCCTTATCAGCTTTAACCGGGCCAGCACCTCTTCCAGCTTCTTCTTGTCAGAGTCGGCAGTGTCAAGATGTTTATCTTTAGCCTTGATAACCTCCGACAACTGTTCATTATCATGCTCCAGGCTTCAAATTTTTTCAACAGAATCATGGAATGATTCTTGAAACATAACAGCCTCCGCAGCCACCTCAGCAATACGGGCACTGAAGCAAGATAACCATCAATTTCAGCGAGATGCCACCTTGCAGCAGTAGTGGCATTCGCAATCTCCTCAAAATCGATCTCTGGGCGGAGTATGAACTCAGGGTCGCGCCTCTCTGACTGGCGGGTTCCCACATTTGTAAGATACAAGTAAGGGTTCAGACGAGACCCCGCCAGGGAAAGAGAAACAGACTGCCTAGATGGCTCCCCTGGAACGTTGACAAGAAAAACTGCTGTTCCTCGAGCAGTCAAGTCCAAGGCAGGAGTCTCAGATCGATGAGGTGGAGAACCTTGAACCCCCTCCATCTCCTCTTCCACAACATCTTCTTCAGGGGCGTCCTCCTGACTGCCCAATTCAGTAGTGATAGCCACAGCTGATGGCTCTGGAGTTTCTTCAACTCCTATCACCGCATCAGATGATGCTCCTTCACTCACCTTCTCTTTTCCCTTGCTCTTCCTTTTCTGCAAAGGCTGAGGGTCCTCTTCCTCCACTTTGATAGTTTTCGGTTCTTGGCATTTTTTAGATCGCCTTTCTACATTAACTATCGAAGGTCCCGCACCACCCTCCAGCATCACTACCTTGGTGGATACAGGCAAAGAGAGAGTCCTTGTTAGACCTGCAGTAAGGTTCCTCCGGGGCTGCACATTATTCTCCGCATTAACTTCCTGGCGACTCATACGGAGTTGCTTGATGCGCTCCATCCCAAAAAATTCTGCAATCTCTCCTGCAAACATAACATACACGAATGAGATTAGCAGTTGCAAGAAGAATGGAAGTAGTATGTTTACAAGCAACAAGTCTTAAAACATTACTTAAATATTCTTCAGCATCACGCCCGAGCAGCCTTCGGCCCAGAAACTGCTTATGGGCGGAGTTATACTCCTTCAGTGTTCGGAGTACTTCCACAGAGGTAGGCGACAGAGCACTCTCCTCAACCTCATAAGCTTGTTTAGTCAGAAGGAAGTGCTCATGAGTCCACGCCACCGAGAATTTATCAATCCCCTCCGCACTCCGCCAAAAAACAGACTTATTCTTCCTGACAGAAATTTTTACAAAACTCATTTTGAAATAGAGTCCGCCTTCTTTGGCGGAGTCAGCAAATGCCTTAAAATTTATAATCTTCAGCTCCGCCCGAAGAGTGACGAAACCCATTCCGCCGGTCTTTGCGTTCACCCGCCTCATTATGCGGTAAAAAGCAAAAAACAACGCCACAGTAGGCGTAAACTCCAAATGCTTCGCCAACACTTCAAAGCTGCGGATTATTCCCTACCCATTAGGGTGAAGTTGAGAGGGGGCGCAATCCAGAAACCTAAGAACACCCATCTAGAATTTGTTCAAAGGAAATCGCACCCCCAACTGAATAAAAAGGATATCATACATATACAAAGTACGATCATCCTGAGGGCGATGGCAAATGCGTTCAAACGTCTTTGGCGAACGAACAATAAACTTCCTTCCAAATCTCTCATCCGCCCAGACAGGCACCGACAACTCCATTACCCCACCACTTGTCGTTGCATGACGCGAAGAAGCTTCTTTGACGTCTGCCTCAACCCAACAATAGGGATCCGTCTGAAGCATCTTTATCCAGTCTAACCCGTGCAGCACAACGTTTTGACATTCTGCCACTGTTCTTACTTGTATCTGAGGAGTACCTCCTGCTACAAATGAATGTACAGCATTACTAAAACACTCCACGCTACTGTAAAATGTTGAATCTCTCCCAAAATAGAAGCCCCCATCTTCACTCTCAATATCCGAAAACATAGGTTGAACAGATACCCTAGGACACGACTCTAATTCTTTTCCTCTCATCCTCCTTTCAACAAACACACATATAAAGAAAACAAAACCAACCCAATAACAACAAAGATAGAAAACAGAGGACGAAGAAAGTTACCTTAAATCTCTGAAGAAATGATGAACTGGCAACAAGAAATGACTCGCGAGGAAGCAGCGTTCAAAAGGCAGTTTAAACACTAAAACACAGAGTGGAAGATGAAGCAAAACGTTCCCTCTCCTAAGAGTTTACCTATTTATAGGCATGGCTTGAGGGGAAATAAGCGAAGCCTCAAAAATTTTAGAAATGCACCAATGCCCGTTGGATGAATCGTAATGATGTTCCATTAATTCTGAGACCGTTAGATGAATCTCAAGGCAGGCATTTCCTGGGCCGTATTTTCAAAATCCAAGGCCCATGGTAATAACCTCGAAAACGTATTCCAACTGCCATCCCACGCATTTGTGTCCCATCATTGGAATGGCAATCGTTACAAGGGCATACGTGGCAATGAGAGATTGAAGCGGCAAAACGCAGTTTCGAGGCGCTTTGATGACAGGCGTGGCAAGTAATGACAAAAACAATAAATGCATGAAAACACTTGTCGATAAATTCGGAACTAGCAAACACCGCCTAAACCCATGCCTATAAAAGCTAAACATAACAAAGTTATATAGCTTACTAAAGCGACTCCGCTAGTCACTCTAACAAGCTAGGGGGCAGATGATCCAGTCCCAACACCGGCCCCCAAGAGCATGGTTTTAATGTTTTGCCAGATCAGCATTTCAAACAGAAGAAGTACGTTTCAAATCCCTTATAATTACTCTTATACGGAGTACATGCCTTAAAAACGTACTCACCACTCCACCAAGAAAGCAATTTAGTTAGGCGGAATATGTCACATCTTATTGTGTAAGTATCTTTTAAACAAAGTGCATGACCAAACGGACATTCATGTTACTCTACCAAGGCTTGTGACTCCGCCCAGGTATGTTACTCCGCCAAAGCCTATTACTCTGCCAAGGCGGAAAGTATTAAAAACTTGTACAAATGTACATAAAGTACTTCCAGTGCACACTACTCCGCCAAGCCATAAGCTTAATACAGGTGGAATACTAAAATCCTCATATTGCGAGCGAGCCCATACATATAACCCCGACACAAGATTGACTCTGTCTTGAGAGGTTAAAAATGGGAAACACGCTGTCACGCATAAGAGGGAACAACAAATAAAATAATGAAGCATTAACGCTTTCCAAGTGAGTGGAAATACCCACTGCAGTGATGGTGCTTGTAAACGGCGCAGGGGCCCACTACCTTTCTTGCATTATGCCTGAAAACAAGGAATGGGTCCTACCAATAATAGAGCACCAGTAACAGGTATATAAACCTCAGTAAAAAGGTATAAGGGGGGACCCTTAATTCTAAACCTTACACTCATACTTGCATAATTCTCTTATATTTGCTTTCTAAGTCAAAAAAGTACTTCAAAATACTGACTTGAGCGTCGGAGAATAATTGCAGGTACAACCACCAACTGTGTCAAGGCAAAAGAGACTATTCCAGGCAGACTACTACACCGCCACAGAGAGCATTGTACCACGTCCCTGTATGCAAAGAGTACTCCATATTTGTATCTGTACAAAGACCTTTCCGTATCAGATTTCATATTACATATACAATTTGAATTGTTTGGTTATCACCCCTTTACACCCCCAGTAAAGAACAGTTCATTAAGTGTACAAGGAGACTAGTTACTTTGGCAATAGTTTGACCTATAGTATAAACTCAAAGGTCTAATGAAAACTTATATCTTGGTCACCTTTGAAGCAGAGATGACTAGGCAAGACGAAGTAGAGGAAAATGGGTATTTATTAGTGTATGTCTCATTAAACATAAAAGAAAGCAGAATATGGGTTATACTACAGGCTCCCAATGGACTAACATTTAGCAGTTGGTCTGAATCTCCTTTAACGTAATCAATAACCAAGCTAAGTATAAGGCATCAATAGCAAGAATAGAAGTAGCAAAAAAGCTAGGAGTAAGGAAGTTGGTTAAAAAAATAGATTAACTTGACAACAAGAAGGCACTTATCAAGCAAAGAATCCAAAAATAGAAAAATACTCAGAGGTAGTAAAGTTATTAGTACAAGAGTTTGAGTTGTTCTCTTTCATGTACATCACTAGGCTAGAAAACTTAAGGGAGAATCTACTATCACAGATAGCTAGCACTAAAACTATTAGTTAAGACAAGTCATTGATACTAGTGACTTTGACCAACCCCACCATTTATGAGCTTGGTGAAGCCATGGGAGCTGTCTAGAGCATAAATGGCTTGGAATCCTAGCTAATGCTTAGTATATATGTTCCTTGGAATCCTACCTACATAGCCCACAAAAGCAAAAAAGATATAGAAGAAAGCATATGAATTTACGATAGTTAAAGGGAAAATCTATAAAAGATATGTGATGTGATAATTACATGTCCGGATTTACAGAATGCATTGAGGTGCCTAGCCATTAGCCCCCATGTTTTAAGGCCAGGATACTTGTGGTTAACCATAAGAAACAATTATGGAGACTTTATGGAGAAATGTGAATAGTAGTATAGATTCGCTAATCAATTAAACATTCCCACCAAATCCCTAAATAGAATAATCTCTTATTGGCCATTCAACACTTAGAGAATGAATATACTTAGCCTTTCCCTTTAGCTCTAGGCTAGGTCAAGTTCTTCATTATTTCAATCAACTTGTTCACTAAATGGATAAAAGTTAAGCCAAATAGGAAGATCACAATAAATTTGTCAATATATTCACTTAAAAGTAAATTATTTATAGGCATGGTCCACCAGTCACCCTAATAAGTGATAATATAAACAAATCTGTAAACAAAAGCTTCATGGAATTTTACTAAGAGTTTGGAATAAAAGAAGCTTCACATTTGTTAAGAACCTATAAGGTAATGGGACTGATAACATGACCAACAAGAGCATCCCAAAGGAATTAAAGAAAAGACTAGTAAAATCCCATGGATTATGGATAGAACAACTACCAGGAACATATTGGGCCTATATTACCACACCTCACTTGGCCATTTAGGAAATACTATATAGATTAGCCTAAGGCACACATGTTATGATCCTAGTAGAAGTTAGGGAACCTTCCTTAGGGTAAACTTGGACCTAAGAGTTGAAGAAACAGAAATGGCCCTGATGAAGATCATGTAGGAAATAAAGCTCAATATTGAGGCCTCACTCATTTAAGATAGGCTAGTACTCTATTGTATTTTTTAATATGAAAATGAATTTATATTTTCAAAATTATTTTATACAATGACAAGCTTTCACACCCACAAGCAAGCATACTCGTTACTGTGGTATGAGGATTCTTTTAGACCCCAAGTGTCAAACCTACAAGGATTATGTGAAAAAGAAATACATACCCAACACTAAAACTTTTTGAATATGGATAAATCACAAGGAAAGTTGTTTGAATTCAATTTAAAAAGATAAAGGAAAAGAAAGTAAATGAAGAGAAAAGAATCAAAATAAGCTAAATTCACTAAAGCTAAATTCACAAAAGAATCAATTATCAGGCCTATTGAACATAAAGTACTGCATTATCATGAAGAAGCCTATAAAAACATAGTAAACAAAGTGATAGAGTGATAGTTTATCGTACCCGGGTCAATGAAAAATTATAGGAAACTAATTGAAAAAGGGAAGCTAGAAACTAATTGTCAGGGACCATTCAAAATAAAGGAATGAAAATTCTAGAAACTTGGAATGTAACACATTTAAGGGCATTATACTATCAAGGATTGTATGGGAGGTGCACTCTTTTCCTATTCTAGGGTTTTTTGTTTGAGAGGTTTTATCGAGATGTACCCCCTAGTAAGGAAATGAGGCATATTCAAATAATCTATTCTGCAATCATTTTTTGGCTTAGCTTGGCGGCCAACGTGGAGTCACCTTGTTGGATTGCCCGACAAAAACCTTGGTCAACACCAAGTAATTCTTACTTGGCCCTATGGCCAACATTAAGTCACCCTACCTAATTAGTCACAAAAGCTTTGGTCAACACCTAGGAATTCTGAGTTGGATAATGACCATTGTCTAGTCACCCTTCTAGATCACCTAATAGAATCCTTAATATGCATCAAAGAATTTCGACTAGGCTTGACGACAAATATCGAGTCATCTTATTGGATAGACTAACAAAAGCCTTGATTGAACCTATTGGAAAACTAATCTATCTAAGCGAAAATAAGCCATAGCCCAAACTACCTACGAAAGACTTTCACATCAAACTTATATAGTTAATGTTAATGAAAGACCTATTCACAATCACTCAGCAGTTTAGAACTCCCCAAAACAATGTAAGCAAGAATTTATAATTACCCAAAGCAAAATCTTAGTTTGTAACTTGTAAATGTTGTTTAAAACTTTGTCAAGATTTCATCATTTATTCGAAGGTGTTCAAGTTAAAAGCTTCATTTAAATATGCTTAATAGTCTAAGTTATAACCTTATTCAAAGATCTTTATTTTTCCAAGTTAATATCTCATTTAAAGATGTTTAATTGTCCAAGTTAGAGCCTCATTTAGAGTTGTTCTAAGTTCAAAGCCTCATTAGAAGATGTATAAAAAATTCCCTTAGAAAAATGCATCCCCATAAAACACTTCTTGTCAGCGATTAAAGATAACAGCTCAAGGCAATTTGAAGTTAGAAGTAAGTAAAAATATTAAAACACTACCATCAAGAATCAATTATACATTAAGAGTTTTCAAAACATGTAAGTTTTGCGTATTAGGAAATTTTATGAAAAATAGAGTAGTTGTAGCATGTGATTATGAATAAGAACTAAAAAACCTTATCCCCTAGTTAAAAAAAGTTATTTATATAAAGGGTACTAGACTACTTTTTTTTCAAACATCTTTTGCATAAAAATATTTAACATTGGCATTTTTATGTGAAATTTAAAACTCTTAACATAACTTTTTGGTATTGTAGTGGGTTTGTAAACAAAATTCATCATAGGAACTGGAAGGTCTCTTCACCATTTCCTCAAAATGTATTTAAGGAGCTACAACCACTATCACCACAGTATATGCCAAAGTTTAGATGCTTACGCTGTGACAACTGTAAAAGAACTATTGAAGATGAACTCAATGGAAAAAGGGACCAAGGAGACTCTAGTAATGGAATTCATGAAAATCCAATGCTTGATGATACTCTTAATAGATTTCAAGTTGATCTCAACAAACATATTGTGGTGGAAAATGACACTGATGATGACAATGGTAATGCTTATATACCAAATGAGTGCACTAATGCCAATCCAATGATAGGTAATTTCAAGAATATTGTTTTTGTAAGAGATACTTTTTACTTAATAATCTATGATACATGACATGATTTCCTTTATTTTATATAGATAATATGACGACTAGCTTAGAGATTAACCTTAACCATTCATTATCAAATCTTTCATTAGCAGAAGTGTGTTTAGGCCTTAGGAAAGAAATGCATACAGATGAAAGAAGTAGTTTAAAGACCAACTTGTATTTTTTTCATTTTCTTTAACATTACATTTACTTGAACTTTTCTTATGTATATAACTTTATTTATTTCCTATCATGTCACCATTATAATATTTTTTCTCTTTTAAATGCTCATCTTAAACCCGTGAAAAGCTGCCAAGATATTATTACTAGTTAAATAATTCAACATAATAAAAGAAATTAATAAGGTATACAACCCTAAAATAAGATGGAAGAAGATATAGTAAGAAAGAAAGTAAGAAGAGAATAAACTAAATGATATGATAAATGATATAATGAAAATAATATGAGAGGAATGGGAAATAGACGTGTGAAAAGTAAGTCATTAAAACCAAAACTCTTAATATAGTGTATCACCATCAAGTCCTCATTAATTGTAGTAGTAATAGCTGTGGTAGTGGAAATCTTTTTTTATTTTTTTGATTCGAATGATTCCATACATTGTGTATTTATTTATTTATTTATTCAATACATGATACAAGAAAAATGTTGTTTCCAACATGGAGATAGATGAGAGCAATGTTAACAACATTGGCAATTATTCTTCTTCTAAACTTGACATGGGAAAAGTTGTTGTAGCTACTAAAGAGGATAATATGATTAGGAGTATAACTGAACATGGTCTTTTAAAGCTAGATGGTAAAGATTATAGTAATTTTTCTTCAAGAAATATGGACCACAATGTGGAAAATGTTAGTTTGGATCATCATCAACAAAAAAGGCCAGTTATTAATAAAAAGAGGAAACAAAAGATGCGGTTGTTCAAGGATATATTAAGAAATATTGTTGTATTGAATAATGACCAAATCACACAAGATGGATCATTTTCACAAATTTCTACACAGACATTACTAATAACTATCACAGGTAAAATGGTTACTCCAGCAAACAAGAAGATCACAAGTAAAGGCTGTGGAAGGAAGAGGAAACCACTTCAAGTTGTAAAGCTCAAAGCCGTTCATGTTCCTTTACAGAGGGAAGACAATGAAAAGGTAAAGGAAGATGCTGAAGAAGTACATGATAATTTAAATAAAAAAAGGGAAATTACTCCAAGAGAATAAAGAGCTTGGTAATAATGACAACATAGTTGAAGATTTGATTGCACAAAAAGAGGTAGAGAATTTGTCAAATATGCCTCTATCAGCTGCATCTCCTTTCCCAAGGACTTTACAAGAGGACACTTCAAAATCTATTCTTAAAGGGAACAATGATGAATCCAATTCTTTGGGAGAGCAAAGCATTTCTTTGACGCGCATCAAAAATGATTTTCTCATAAAAGGGAAAGGTGTTGTTAATGAAGTAAGTTACAATAAAAATTCCTTTCTTAATTTTTGTGTTTTTAGTTCAAGTGATACTTACATTTTAGGACAAAGGTGAGATTTATTTCCATGATCATAAAATAGTATTATCTTTTTTTGTATTCAATCTAACTTTTTAAAAATAAACATATCGTGTTGAATAGTATTGAGATTTTCAATTCATTCAAGTGGTTCTGTCTATAGGTCTCAAGTAATCAATATATTGTTATGTCATAATCAAGTTAATGTTAGTATTTGAATAAAATACATAGTTTCTAGATAATAATTATGTCCTTCTTGTAGGAAATCATTGGGGTCACTGATAAAGACATAAGTTCTAAAGACATGGAAATAGGTAACACAGAAAATGCCATTGCCCTAATGACAGAAGATAATGATTCTGATAATGAAATCATGGAAATTACAGAAGTGATGACAATAACTATTCCAGGTCATGTAAATTGTCACCAAAAAAGCTTATATGAGAAAGAGGAAACTCAAGAAGATGAAGAGGAAATTGAAGAAATCCCAAGGAAGGAAAAGGCTTCTATTATAAATGACATTTTAGTTGACTACTTCTTTTTATATAATGGAAAGCGATATAGAATGAACCAAAATCCATATTTAGTTCATTCATCTTCCATTATGTTAGAGGATTTCCCGTCGAGTGGAGTTCACATTTCACAAGTGGATACATGGGGCTTGGTTATGATCAAACTGTTGGTTCATCTGGCATAGCCACCCAATTTGTGTCATTAAACAATGAAGTCTTTCATCATGACAAAGTGGCCAAAATGACCGCTTCTCTTACTACAAACAACATCATGATAAACATGTCCTCACCTTAATCTGCTTCAGTGCATAGGCCATATAAGGAAAGAAATATTGACCTTAATATTCCATATTCTGATATTATTGATGGGGAGGAGTCTAACATAGATGTTGATTATAGAGACTTAAGCAAGGGAAATACAAAATTCCTATTTTTTCCCCAACATGATGGAATAGAACTTCATTCAAAGCAAACAAGTTCTTTTGACTTTTATTCCAATAGGAAAATAGTAAACAAGCATAAACTCAACCTTGACCGTGAAGGCGAGCAACCAGACATAACATCTTTTGGTTCAGGTACTTGTAGTGAGAAAATGCCCAAAGGAATCTTTCACCTAGGTGAATGCTCAAATACTAAGTTAGAGATTGAAAATTCTAAGATCCCAAATCAATTTGATGATTCATTTAGCTCTATACCTAGCAATTCAGTCTTGGGTTCATATTCCTCAGTCAAGCTTGATAAAGGATCCACTAATGCTATAAATCCAATCGTGACTATGTTTGAAAAAAGAAACAAGAGTGACTCTAGCTCTTTGATGAATCGTTTTAAGTTGTTTGGTTTTGATCTTGAAAAAAAAAATTCCAATAAAAAATTCAAGTGCTCATGAAATTCCAGAAAATCTCCTTAATAGTGCCCATGGAAGCTCCTTTGACATGCTTAATAAGAATCTAGTTAAGTTCACTAAATTAGGTGATCCAAGGAACTGCTCTATGATGGATAAAGAAGATCATAAACATGAAAAGAAAAATTCAAAGAAAAGGTCTCACTCTCCAAGTCAACAAGAATCAAACCAAAAGAGGACCTACAAGAAGCATTAATTAGGAGAAAATTATAAGTACTCTTATTTTATTATCTCTTTCATATTATTTTTATTTAAATTTTTAGATAAAAATTAATTTTATAAGTATAATAAGAAAATGAAACAAAAGGAAAAACTTAATTCATGTAAAATTATAAACTTTTGAATACAAAAAGTTAATAACTATTCTTAAAGAAATTTTGATAAAATAATGTCTTTTTCAAACTAAAACCCTATACATGTAATTAAGTGTTACAAATTTTATAAATTATAGTTATTTAAGTATGTTTTAGTTAAATTAAATTATGTGTGATATATAATATTTGTCTAGATCCGTCAATACTTGATGTCAAACACTATAAAATTAAATGTCTAATAACAATTTTATGGAAAGTAATTTTAATCAATTAATTTAGCAATAGAATCATACGATATTATCACAATGATTATACCTACATATACTTTAACCATTTGTAGATATAAAAGTAAATAATATAGTAAGGTTAAAATTTTATGATGTACTCAAGCATCTAATTGAAATGTCCGTTATGGGGACTAAGCTTTCAGTGACAATACTGGGTATGCCTCTTTTTTATCTGTTACTCTCGTTTAGTAGGGATCTGTATATCTCTTAGTCCAGTGGGGAGCAAAGAGCCTTGTAGTGATTTCATATAACCAATACATCAGTATCTCATGTTTAAAGGTGAAATAGGATGTCACCTACAAAGACTT